>CM071957.1:30847500-32100000 GCA_036784905.1 Acrossocheilus fasciatus
CTATCTATCTATCTATCTATCTATCGTTTTATTGTTCTATATATTGTTCTATCTATCATTTTATAATTTTAACGTTCTATTGTTCTAACTATCGTTCTATCACCTTTCTATCATTCTATCTTTCAATCTATTGTTATATCTATCATTCTATCATTCTATCATTCTATCTACCATTCTATCGTTTTATCGTTCTAACGTTCTATCATCTATCTATCTATCTATCTATCTATCTATCTATCTATCTATCTATCTATCTATCTATCTATCTATCTATCTATCTATCTATCTATCTATCTGTCTGTCTGTCTGTCTGTCTGTCTGTCTGTCTGTCTGTCTGTCTGTCTATCTATCTATCTATCTATCTATCTATCTATCTATCTAATCATTCTGTCTATTCTCTGTCATTTTACATCGTTCTGTCAGCCTCCTCCAGTGTGTATTTTTTCTTTCTTCTCAGTGTTGGCATGCTGCTTCTGCTTTGGCTTTAATCTCGGCTGATTTCAGGTTGAACACACTCGTCTCTCACATCCTCTCTGATCTCTGCAAGCCGTCACACACACAGATGGTCACCTGGACCTTTCGCTGACCTCAACACCTGTAGCATCGCCTCACCTGTGCAATTTGTCGTGATAATTATTTTTTCTTTTTTTAGAAGACCTCCTGAGAGTAAGGTTTGAGATATTGCATTCAGTCAGTCACTTGATTTATATTATTAAAATTTTACCCCTTTATTGAACTTTTATGTAAGTATGTTAATTCTGAAGAGTATATAAATTGTAAAAGCTAAATTTTTTAGGTTTTAAAAACAGATTTCAAGAATTGTTTAAAATGCATAATCACTTTGTACTTTAGTACATTACAGTATTGTCAGCTAAAACAAACAATGATTTTTTGAAGTTGTAAATGAAACAAGTGTTTTTTTTTTTTTTTTTTACTCTTTCTGCTTCAAAATTGCATAATTAATTCAATGTCTTGTTAGTTCTCTGTAATTATTTGTCAAGTTTATTAGCAATTTTTTTGTGAAAAATTTTCGGTGTACCCAGTTGAGAAAAATTGGGAAAACTGTATAAGATATTTTTCACAATTAAATGCTTAAAAGGAAATTTTATTTACTCACACAACATTATATCATTCATAAATCCTAAAGAAGGTACTTGAAAGTGTTTGTAAAGGCTGTAAAATGTCGTGTTTCACGCTGTTTTCAAACAGGTCTCAGAGATCCAGGAAACCAGAATGACCACAAGCAACCAAAGAATTGTAGAATTTTCAAGGATTTGCAATTTTAGCAACGTTCCATTCTAGGATTTAGTTCCACTTTGTTTGCTCTTTGTTGAAGGGAACTACAGAACAGGAACTAGCAAAACGACATTTAATCCAACGAATTCCCTCCTGGATGAGCGCTGGTCAACCAGGCTTTCCAAATACAAGTGTACTGGTGAAGAATTATTTCTGCTGGCCGACTCTGGAGAAGTGCGTCGCCGATTCTGTGAACAGCTGCCAGGTATGTGCTCAAAATGTCTTGGACAGCACACTGAAGGCTTGAATCTTTTTATACAAAACTTTACCATGCACATAACAGTCAAATGAAAGTCAAAACAGTCCTCTGACTGCAGTTACACTACATTTCACAAACTGAATCCGTGCAGCAAAGCATCTATTAACTGGCACTGAGAGCTTTCTGATGTGGTTGACCATTGGAAAAAGAGCTCATAGTTACGCATAGGCAGACTGGTCTTCTTTGCAAATTACTGGGACTGTAGCTCAAACTAAACTTTTCAATATGTTTTAAAGATTTGCTGACATGAACTATGGCAAATCTGGTGACTAGTCTGAGAAGTACCTGATATATGTAAAACCTGACTCTTGGGGAATTGCATAAAGCCATATTATTTTTGAATATTCTGTTGATTTTGGTGAATTGGTTAATTTAAATTGTGCATATGAATGATTCATTGATTCATTTAGATAAATGCTGTTGTTTGTACCTTTTTGTATTTGATGAGTATTTCTTCTTTTATTAGATATTAGTTAGCTTTTCAAGTTTCATGCTGCCGTTTCAGTTGAGATCCTGATTTCTTTCTTTTTTTTTTGTTTAATTCTAAAAATAAATGACATCATCTGATATATTTAAAAATATATTATTCTCTTTAACTACTTTTGATTAGTAACATGTAGCTTAACTGTTAAATTATAAGTAGCTTGTAAAGCTCTATATGCTTCAGCTGTGATTTTGGGTACAGATGGAGTTCTGATTTTTTTCCCCCCTCTAGCATCTACAGGTTACGCTTCCCGTCATCATTAGCAGGTCTGTGTCAGCCAGCGGCCCAGAGGGAGTTCAGAGAGGACCTGAGTTGTGAGATGAGGTGAAAGCCGCCCATATTCCCACAGTGACGGTACAGTCTGTTCACATTATCAGGTTACAGAATCCATGGCAACATGGGACATCTCGGCATTTTGGGATTAAAAGTAGGACCAGCCTCGCTCACCCTTTTTATTTATTTCTCTTTTCTTTAAATACACAACTGTTCAAAATATTTTTTTTTTTATCTTTTATGCTCAATATGCATTTATTTGAGCAGAAATATAGTAAAAAACAGTAATATTATGAAATATTATTAGAATTTAAAATAACAAATTTCTGTGTAACTATATGTTAAAATGTATTTTATTCCTGTGATCAAAGCTGAATTTTTATCATCATTACTCCAGTCTTCAGTGTCACACGATCCTTCAGTAATCATTCTAATATGCTGATTTGCTGCTTAAGAAACATTTCTTATTTTTATAAGTGTTGAAAACAGTTGTTTATATTTCATATTTTTGTGAAAACTGATAATTTTTTTTCAGAATTCTTTGATGAACTGAAAGTTCAAAAGAACAGCGTTTATTTGAAATAGAAACCTTTTATAACATTATAAATGTCTTTACTGTCACTTTTGATCAGTTTAATGCATCCGTGCTGAATAAAATGATTATTTCTTCTTTATTATTTTAGTATTTTTGGTAAGCAAGAGCGTCACTATTAATATTGCTCATAATTAGGTGCACTTAGATGCTTTATTCTGTGAGATGTTATTTTACGCCATTTGTGCCTTGACTTTCTTAAATGTTTGTTAACGGTTGATGTAATCTTCAGCTTTGAAGATAGTTCATTACTGACTTAAAATTGTTAGTGCACTTAAGTTTTTGTTGTAATTGGTGCTGCCAATTTATTAATCGCATACAAAATAAAAGTTTTTGTTTACAGAATATATGTGTGTGTACTGTGTATATTTATTATGTATATATAAATACACTCACATGCATATATATATTTAAGAAAAATGTTATTGGTATATTAAATATATGCATATATACTGTAATATAAATAATATAAATACATGTATGTAAATACATGTAAATATTTTCAAAATATATACTGTGTGTGTATTTATATATACATAATAAATATACACAGTACACACACATAAACAAAAACTCTTATTTTGGATGCGATTAATCGTAATTAATCGTTTGACAGCACTAGTTCAATGTCCAATGGACCTTGAACTTTGCATATGTTTGGTGAGCGGATTCCTTTTTTTTTTTTTTTTTCGCCCATTAATTGAATCTATGCACCCAATTATATTTTCTTTTTTACTCAACTGGTACAGAATTTACGTCATTTGCAATACTTGCCACTTAAAGGGTTAGTTCACCCAAAAATGAAAATTAGCCCATGATTTACTCACCCTCAAGGCATCCTAGGTGTGTATGACTTTCTTCTTTCAGACGAATCCAATCAGAGTTATATTAAAAATTATCCTGGCTCTTTTAAGTGTTAGAATGGCAGTAGGGTGTTTGTCAACAGTCCAAAAGTAGTCAAATAAAGCACACGCATCCATAATAAAACGTGCCTCACCCGGCTCCAGGGTGATTTAAAGGCCTCCTGTAGCGAATTGATGTTTTTTTTTTGTAAGAAAAATAGCCATATTTAAAATACTTTTTTCTCACTTCTGCTGACTGTCATACATGCAAGCCGTTCCGGCAAATGACGTAGACCTGCACCTGTGAGATATGCTAATCTCGCGAGTTTGTTTACAGGAGCAAAGGAAGCAAAGAAGTCCTCCTGCATTCTTCTTTACAAATCCTCGTTTTGTGATTCTAATTCGTGACCGCTAATTCTCTCCTCCGCGCTTCCGCGTTCATCACTAATCACGGCGCACCGCCAGAACAGTTTGCACGTATGACAGTCAGCAGAAGTAAGAGAAAAGTATTAACATTTTAAATATGGATATTTTTCTTACAAAAACGTATCAATTTGCTACAGGAGGCCTTTATTCACCCCCCAGAGCTGTGTGAGGCACATTTTATTATGGATGGATGTGCTTTATTTGACTACTTTTGGACTGTTGAACAAAAACACCCACCCATGCCATTATAAAGCTCGGAAGAGTGAAAAAAAATATTTAATATAACTTAAAGAAGTCATATACACCTAAGTAAAACATGGGCTAATTTTCATTTTTGGGTGAACTAACCCTTTAAAACAACATTCATCAGATGCTTTAGCAGATGCTGAGTTGTTTTAGATTTATGTATTCGTATTTGCTCTTGTTAAGATGTTTGTGAAATGTTTGAAGAGACACATTGTTGAAAAATCCTTGCAACACATAGTAACCACGTAACAACACACTCACATTACAAATACCTGGTGTTTGTTTGAAACGCCCTAACAGCCACCTAGAAGACCATAGCAACCACATAGTAACACACTGAAACATTCCAAAATACCTCCATAACAACACCCTAGCAACCAGTTAGTACACGCATTTTCTTCCGAAAATCTACTCTATACGCTTTCAAAACTGTGATTGTGCATACGTTTTGTCTTTTTATTGGTTGATACTGATTGCTCATTAGAGGATGGATGGCGTTTAATTAAAAAGCAATTGCATGTGTGTGTGTCTTGAACTAATTAGGAGCGGCAATTACCCCAAACTGTGACTGCGTCCTCCTACCGGCCGCGGGAACAATGGACTGTCTGTCAGCGGCGGTGTTGCCCAAGCATAACAGATGTGTGTGGACACACTAGACAATGGCGTGGCTGGATAAGTGGGTTCCTGATCTCAGAGGCGGGGGGGAGGACAGCAGCTTGTGTCCGAGACGCCCGCGTGGGGCGAGGGAGAAATCCACAGGACCAGATCCGTAATGCACTCTCTCTCTCTCTCTCTCTCTCTCTTACACACACACACGCACACACACTCAGACCTGTCACGGCCCCTGTGGAGACAGACCCTGCTGATCGGCTGCTAATGGACATCTGCCATAAATGCCTCGCACCCGTCGTTCTGATGAGACGGAGATTAGCGTGTATCGTAGATGCACGTCCTCTCTCGCCGCTCACCTCACACAAACAAAGCAAACTGACAAGAAATGATGCAAAATCCACTCGGCTGAGTGGAAAATCCCCCGTATGAAGTGACACACAGTCCATAAGGAAGGACGGATCAGCCGAGATACGTGTCAGTCCATCTGAACCGGGGCCAATTTTCAAATTAGCACTGATTTCTCTAAGGACAACAGCCAGCATTTTAGCTTACTAAGTTTACTTGCTAAGCTGCTTTGAAAGTTGAGCTTCACAAGTTACTCCTATTTTAAAGTAGTTCAGTTTGAAAATGTGGTTTAATAGTAACTTTATTGAAGGAACATCTTTGTTAAAGGTTAGGTTTGTAATTTCTGCACGTTAGCATCACCAGTCATTTAAAATAATGATTGTTTTCAAACATGTATTCCCAAATTCTCTCTATTGGTCAGCCCAACAGACCAAATCGCATGCCATTAGCTCAAATAATGTTATGTTGGGATGCAGGTTGAGAAGTTCAAACAAACACTTTTTGGTGGAATCAACCTAAAAATCAAGCTTTATTCAAATTACTGTTGCATATAAAGCTAAAGTAGGCAGTGTAATTAATATTTATATGCTATTGTCATATTTATTAATTTTTTAATTAGCTGTTTTATAATATTTTAACAAATATAATTACATTTTTATATTTTTAGTTTACATTTTAGTTGAGGTTTAAGTAATTTTTTATTATGTGCTTTAGTCTTTAAATTTTTTTTATTTAGCTCTATATTTTATTTAGATTTATGTCAGTTTTAGATTTAAAAATTTGAGTACTTCAGCTTTTATTTACATCCAAAAAGTCTAAAAATTTTTTTTAAAGACTATTTTAGAGAGTTTTTAGACTTTTTGGATGTAGCCATTTGATAATAAAGGCTTTTTAATTCACAAGAGTGCCATGGTCATTCTGAAGTATTCTTTGATGGACTGTGATAAACCCTAGACCAGAGAGCACCTGGACCCCGAGACGCACTCTCTATCATTGGACTTATAAGTAAATATAAAAATTAATTACCTTTTGGGTAATACCATTTATTATTTAGAGTATTTAGCATTACTTTGAATAAACACTATTAAACCCCAATTTTTATAACTGTCAAAAACATAGGTTTCTACAAAAATATGGAAACTTTTTTTTGATCTGATCCTCTTTCACCTAATATATTTACTTGAAGTAGATTTGAGATTTGAGATTGAGAAATGATTTATTTTTTTATTTATTTTTAAGTAAATGTTTTAATAATTAGGTATCACGTTTGCTTGTCCATTGGTTCTCTGATGTTGGTTATGGTCACACACCATGCATTGTCATTGATTTTAAAATGATTTATTTTAATTAAACATTTTTATGATTGAATTAATTATTAGTTTTCCATTAAACTCATAAAGCCCCTGCAGTTCCTTCACAAACACCAGTTTGGGACACCTTGACATAATATAATGTTTAATTCACTTCATTTAGTTAATAACAACAAAGGGAATATTTTCTTACTCTTTGTATTTTTATGTCAATATGGTACAATATGATCCTGTTTAAATCAATTTGATAAACAAGTTAGATCAAAAGTAATCTAAAAGTAGTCTGATTATATTACTTAAAATGTGTAATGTAATGGATTACATTACTAATTGCAATTTTAGTCATGTAATTTGTAATCAGTAATGGATTACAATTTGTAAGTAATCTACCCAGCTCTGATGAAATGCAGAGACCCAAATAAATCACTGAATCGTTTTTTGATCGCTTCATTAAGCACCAAATCTCTAAAATGAATTGAACCTTTCAGGGCTTCTTTTGAGAGAACTGCATTTGACTGTTACTTCAGTTTCGTATGTCTCACTAATTTATTCTCTGTTTAAACCACCTGAGCTACTACAACACTACTAAAATAAGTAGTTGGATTAAGTAGCGTAGCTAATTTGAGTTCCTCACTCTCTCTCCCCCATACTGGAGTCAACCCAGCTCATCTCAGGGTGTGTTTGTGTGTGTGTTGACTTGTCTGGTTTTTGTGTTTGCTGTCAGGAACAGCATGGCAGCGTGTCCGTAGAGCATGTTGGAATGGCATGTGAGGACATGTCGGTGCAGAAGGCAGCTGCCACCATCAGGTGCTGGAGGAGGAACCTGCCGTCCGCCTGTGTGGCTCTGACTCACTGGCACCTTCAGCCGCAGGAATCCCCCGATGTGAAGAACTCATTATTCACTTTTGTCCTGTCTTTGTCTCTGTGGCTGAAGCTGTCAAACTTGTCATTGCCAGAGGAGCGCTGTTATTCCTCGGGGATTCTCTCTCTCTCTCTCCCTCTCTAGGAAATGAAAATCACAGCCATGTGAAATGGAATCGCTGTTGCCCGTTCCTGGTTCACTGAAGGAGATGCTCGTACTCCAGTAATTTTTAATCAGCACGAAAGCCTGCGAGAGTTATATTCAGATGGCTGCTCTGCAAATGCTTTGTGTTTCTTCCAGTTCTTTGTTTTTGGTGAATCAAACAGCAGATTTGTGGCTACTACTACCACCGCAAATTATACTAATACTCATCAATACTTTTACTGCATTATTAATTTTGGTTAATGCTAATTTCTACGTGCAATAAGTTGTATAAATTAACATTAGTTGATGATGTTGTATGAGCAAACATGAATTAGCAATGAATAATGATATATACATTACCATTCAAAAGTTTTGAGTCTGTAGGATTTTTTTAATTTGATAATTGATTGAAATAAATTAATACTTTTATTCAGCATGAATTGATAAAAAAGTGACGGTAAAGACATTTAAAATTATACAAAAGATATTTCAAATAAATGCTGGTCTTTTTATAGAACTTTCTGTTCATCAAAGAATCCTGAAAAAAAAATACAATTTCTACAAAAATATGAAGCAGCACAACTGTTTTCAACATTGATAATAAGAAATGTTTCTTAAACAGCAAATCAGCATATTACAATGATTTCTGAAGATCATGAGACGCTGAAGCCTGGAGGAATGATGCTGAAAAATCAGCTTTAATCACCGCAATAAATTACATTTTACAATATATTAAAATAAAAATGTTTTTTTTTTTTTCAATTGTAATAATATTGGGCAGTCTAAACATTCAAAACATTTTTTTACCAACCCCAAATGTTTTAACTGAAGTGTATTTATTTATGAATTAGCATTAACCTAGATTAAATTCTGTGAAAATAAATAAACAAGCAAAAAAAAAAAATCTTAATTGCTAGTTCATTATACCGAATGCATTAACTAATGCTAATACATTACTGTTACCGTTAAATCAAAGATTCTCCGATTTTGTCAATCATATTTCAACATGTATCAACTAACATGTTTTTGGCCTGTAGAAGTGCGTATGCTTTTAGTCGTGGAATCTCTGCTGAATGCTTCTGATGTGTGCTCTGTTGTGGTAGAAATCAATAACTATGTTTCCAGCCTTGTTCTTTTCACCTTATCTGTCTACTGTTGTCTCAATAACACACTGTCTCTTCTTTTCTCAGGCCGCTGTGCTTTTTGCGACTATTACAGATACCCTGAGTGTTTTTTTTTCTTCTCATTTGATGGAATTGTCTTTGTCTTTCCTCTAGCGAGACCTTCAGCACAGCTGATCCCAGCACAGAAATCTCAACAGCCTCCGATCTGTGTTCTGGGTAAAAGTTAGAGGAGTATGAGGATGAGATGGTGGTCTTTCTTCATCTAGTGGCAAGAGGACTGACATATGAAACTTTTGTTTGTCTTTTTGAAGATAAAGTGTGTATTTTTCAAAAATAATGACTTACAAAATAATGACTGTTTTCATAGAGGTTTTCTGAAGACTTTATCCATAATCAACAAACAAAACCATTGATTGAGGTAATGTTGCTCTGGTTTGTTTATTTATTTATTTTAATTTAATAATGTAAGATTTATTTATGGTAGTGTTGTGTAATTACAAATAATGTTCAGTTTTTATGATTTGTCTTTGCATCGGATAACTTTTTTGTTTATATATAATTTCTTTTCATTCTTTTTGTATTTAATATTATTTATTTAAAATAATTTCTTAAAATAATCTTTTACTTTTTTTAAATTTTAATTTAAATTAATATTTAATTTTATTCATTTAACTATTTATTTATCTAATGTATTTATTCGTTATAATGTTCTTTAATGATCCATAATGTTCAATTGATGGTGCTTTGTCTCTGCATCTAATAACATTAATAACTAAGCAAATTGTATTTATTTATTTGTTTAAAATTGTATTCATTTTTAGCATTGCATTTTATTTATTTTAACATTATTATTTATTGTATTTTAACATTTATTTATTGTAATGTTCTGTAGTGATCTATAATTTTCAATATTTGTTGCTTTGTCTCTGCATCTAATAACCTTTTTAACAAATATTTATTTTTCTTTCTTTCTTTCTTTCTTTCTTTCTTTCTTTCTTTCTTTCTTTCTTTCTTTCTTTCTTTCTTTCTTTCTTACTTTCTTTCTTTCTTTCTTTCTTTCTTTCTTTCTTTCTTTCTTTCTTTCTTTCTTTCTTTCTTTCTTTCTTTCTTTCCTCCCTCATGCATGGTCTCTCTGTATCTTGACAAGCCTGAAGCAAACCTTTATTTTGAACCAGAACTGATTAATCATTAACAGGATGTGCATTATGCCTCTTTACATAGTTCAAAGACTCGTGAAACGACTGTGTGTGTGTGTGTGTGTGTGTGTGTGTGTGTGTGTGTGCATGCACTCCTCACCTCTTGCACCTTAGCATGTTTACTCTGAGTGGAATTTGTTAGTCTCTGTCTCTCTCTCCACACGTGGCTGGGTAAAGAGGATTAAAGTGATGCAGCACTGCATCTGTCTGTCCTCCAGCTCGCAGCTTTCAGTCCCCAAGCTTTGATGTGTTAAATGGGGCATCTTCAGTGTGTTTGCGTGTGTGTGTCTGTGTGTGTCAACCTGAAAGGCAGAAGAGAGCAGAGAGGATGTAGAAATGCATGTGAAGAAATGAATCATGGGTCTAATGGAGCGCACAGCCTGTGTAAACCATTAAAGTTCCCTCGGCGCTTGACAAATGCAGAATATCATCAGCCCGGCAGATAGAAGGATTAGCCATGCTTTTTTGTTCATTTGTGTTTCCATCTGAATTAATCAGCATTCAGGAGAGGTTCGTTTGCTCAATTAATCTTTCTGTATGTCTGTTTACTCATTCATTGGCTCTGTGGCGTCTTACAGCAACACAAAGCAACAGGCGTTCTGATCACTGATAGCATTCAGCTCAAGCTGAAGCTGCTTAATTCGAGCTTGTAATTTGTGTTCACAAATTGCCGTTGATCATGACCCTAGCGTACAAATCTACAGGTATTGTTATTAAAATGAGCGCTGTTCGCTCGACTCTCATTATAATGACAAGAAACAAAAGAAAACAAACAAAAAACGAGGGAAAACAAAAGGTCAGTGTTGTGGGTTTATTTTTTTCAAATTTCCATGTAACGGCCATTTCACTAACAAAACAGTATCGTGGAATTACCATGGATTTTTTGTTACGGTATGATCTTAATTATTTGTTTTTTGGATGCGTACCAAAGTATACTTGGAATATCATATAAATATCATGTTACATGAAGTCAGTAGCATGGCATCTCAAGTATGGCTTTGTGTGTATTGTGCAGTATAATGATGCTACCGTCTGATGCCATCACTTGTTTTTTTCTAAAAAGCAGATTCATTTCATGTCATTAGTAGTTTGTAATTCACCCACAATGTTTAGTGTACAGATGTGAAAAATATTTCAAAAGATATGGATTAAGGAGAGGTGTGCTAATACTAAATGGTCAGGCTAATCATTTTTGCCTGACAGATCATCACATAGATTGATGGAGGAGCCCGAGCCAGAATATCAGACAGAAAACAGCAAGTATCCACCTGGCAACTACCCATATCACCCTGGCAACCTGGCCTAGAAAACACTCAGAACACCTTAGCAACCATCTAGTAACATTCAGGTCTTTAGCCAGAACACTCTAGCAACACCCAAACAGCCACTCCAAACATCTTAGCAATTGCCTTGCAACTGATCAGAAAACCCTAGCAATCATGCCTATCAAGACCTTAGATACCTTACAGAACATCACAAGACTGCCCTGGAAACCAGTCAGAACACCTCAGCAGTCACCCAGAACACCCTAGCAGCCTATCAGAAACTTTTAGCAACTGCTCAGCAAACCCTAGGAATGATCTAGAAACCACTCAGAACACCTTAACAGCTGCCTGTATACACCCTAGCAACCACTCAGAATGCCTTAGCTACTGCCTAGCAACCATCTAGAACACTCTTTTAGCCTCCGAGAACCCCTTAGTGACCACCCAGTGAACTCTAGGAATGTCCTAAACTACTCGGAACACCTTAAGAATCATCTTGCAACCACACAGGAACTGCCTAGCAACCAACCAGAAAACCCTAGGAACACCCAAGAAACCATTCAGAATACCTTGGAAATTGTCTAGCAATTACACTTGCAACCAACCAGAAAAACTTAGGAATGCCATAGAAACCACTCAGAACATTTTAACAACTTCCTAGCAACCACTCAGTACACTTTATCAATTGCCTAGATACACCCAAGCAGCCACATTTAGAATGCCTTAGCAACTGCCTAGCAACCACCCAGAAGACATTAAAATAGAACAAACAGAAAACCCTAGGAACACCCAATCAGAATAGCCTAGAACACTTTAACAACTGCCTAGCAACAACCTAGAACACTCTCTTAGCCACTGAGAATCCCTTAGTAACCACCCAGTAAACTCTAGGAATGCCCTAGAAACTACTCAGAACACCTGTCTAGCAACTACACAGGAACACCTTTGCAAGTGCCTAGCAACCAACCATAAAACCTTATGAACGCCCTAGAAACCACTCAGACTGCCTTAGCAACTGTCTAGCAGTTACACTATAGCAACCAGTCAGACAACCTCAGTAATGTCCTAGAAACCACGTAGAACACGTTAACAACCATCTTAGCAACTGCCTAGCAACACCATATGTAATAGAGGCAAGCTAGTAAGAGCTGTGCAGGAACAACACGTTCTCACTCCCACATATCGTCACATATTAAAGCTTAGTCTGGACCACTTGGCGTTGCCTTTTGATGCTCAAGGTACCCCTTTTGCATTATTTTTCAACTTGCAAGGTCCTCTGTTGTTTTCAGTTGTTTGTCTTAATTTAATGGTTTGCCTGAATTTGTAAAAAATAGAAATAATTTTATATAAATTTATGCTTTCATTGGAGTGCCTAACCCCGCCCCTAAACCTACCCACTTCTGAACAATATAAAACACGTAACAGGCAAATATAAGTGTAGTCACGGGTATTTATTGCAAAAACTGACCATAAACAAGCAGTATAAAAGCATTACAAACAAGACGTGTTGCATTCCAAGTCTTCTGAAGCCATACAATGTCTTTATGCGAAGAAAAGTGTAAAACATAGGGTTTTAATCTCTGAAAATGATCTCGCTCTGTTAACGCCCTCACATCTCATTCAAAAGCATACTCCCGTCCCGTATGCAATCGGTCACGAGACACACAAGAGCCAATAGCATTTCACAACCAAGGCTGACATAAGGCTTCTACTGATGGCATTTTTTGAATTTGCACACAGAGACTGCCCACAGGATGAGCTTTACGGTGGACGGAGACTGCGATCATGTCTATTCCTCTCACAAATCAATCGATTTGCCTCGGAAGACTTGGAATATGAATACTTTTTGAATAAATTATGACGGTAGTTGTATCTGCCTGTTATATTTTGTGTTTTATTGACAGATGGTAGGTTTAGGGGCAGGGGTTGGGTTACGTGCTCATAAATGTGTAAATAATGTAATATAAATAAAACTGTTGTGACTGTTTACATTAAAAAATCACACACCAACATATATGCAATAATGGCAATATTATTACCCAATACATAATTTAATCATGACGATAAAATTCCCAGTACCTTTGCAATGGAGGAAAAAGCATAAAAAGCAACGCTAAGTGGTCCTGACCAAGCTTCAGTTGGGAGTGAGAACGTGTTGGCAGGAAACCTCACTTCCCTGATTTCAAGAGTCTCAGTAGTAACTGTGTTAGGGGCTGTGGTCTTTAGCGTCATTGTTAATGCGCCTGCCTCCCATATCAGTCAAGTCAAGTGACATGTGGCCGAGTATAGTGACCCATACTCGGAATTTGTGCTCCGCATTTAACCCATCTAAGTGCACACACACACAGTAGTGGACACACACACCGTGAACACACCTGGAGCAGTGGGCAGCCATATTGCTGCGGCACCCAGGGAGCAGTTGGGGGGGGGGGGGGGTTTCGATGCCTTACTCAAGGGTCTCACCTCAAGGGTATTGAAGGTTGAAGAGAGCGCTGGTTACCAGACAGGGCGTTACCATTGTCTTCCGAGACAGACGGATGCCAGAGGAGAGCCATCTACAATTCCTACCATTAGGCCACAACTACCCCCCGAAAAATCACCAAATCCTAAGGGGGCACCCAGACCATGTCGGAAATGCTGGTTCAAATCGAGTAGAACTGAAGGGGTTACACCGGTGTCGTGACCTGGATAGTAGTGAGGTTTAGGGAGGCAAGTGTAATGGAGGTCTGCTAGCAAGAGCTGTGCAGGTAAACCTCACCCCCGTGATCTCAAGAGGTGCTCTAGCAGCTGATGCTAAGGGTTGCAGTCTTTAGCATCTTTGTTAGTGCCCCCACCTCCCATGCCATAAATGCTGCTTCAAGTCCCGTAGAACCAGAGGGGTTAGACTCAGCAAACAGCCAGGAAAACTTCGGAACACCCTAAAAACCACTTGACATCATACCTTGGCAGTTATCACCACCACCAAGAAACAGCATTGTCAAATGCGGGGGAAATATTTAGGCAAATTTAACCATTGTTGCATTGGGCTTTTGCACTAGCAAGCACCCCTTTCCCCGGTTTTCTGAATATGTAAAAATCTAGTGTTTAGGTTTTGTTGTTTCTGTAAAGGCCCCATTGTGATACAGT
The DNA here is from genome assembly GCA_036784905.1 of Acrossocheilus fasciatus. Taxonomy (NCBI): domain Eukaryota; kingdom Metazoa; phylum Chordata; class Actinopteri; order Cypriniformes; family Cyprinidae; genus Acrossocheilus; species Acrossocheilus fasciatus. Next base: position 30,861,903 of record CM071957.1, read on the forward strand.
ACACTTGGCATAAATAGACCTGAAGAAATCACAGAGGCCTGTTAAACATTCTGTCCGGCCCTCAGTGCAGGGATCCAGCCTCTTAAATGGGTTTAAACGACATTGTTTCTGGGCCTGTAAAGAATACATAGTGTCTGCCCTGGGGTGAAAAGGCTGGTCGGCAGGCAGATCAGGGAGGGGGCTCCAGTCTTTATTAACCCTAGAGTGGCCAGCTAATGTGATTGAAGAGGTGCCACCTGGCTGTGTGTATGCGTGTGTGTGTACAGTCAGCTGCCGTAGATTGGGGAGGACCAGGTGCTGAGGTTCGGCTCTCCTAATTGTTGCCATGTAACAGCGCGCTTGACTGCACCGTGCGGCTTGGGGCGAGAGGATTAGAGCAAAGAAAGACGCTGTTGCTGACACAGAAGTCCATTTTCTTTCTTTCTTTCCAGATCCCCACCCCCCTATCCTCCACAATCCCAGCACTCCTCCCAAGAAAGACTGAGGGATGAGGGCGGACAGACAGAGGGAGAGAAGCCGGTCGTATTGTTTAATACACTGGAGGTGGAGATCTGGAGTGGATTTTGAGAAAGCAAGATATTGGCTCCATCTGTTTACGAACTTGATGACTCTGAAACTCATCACTCCTTCACCTCATTAAAATACAGTCGACTGTAAATCTCGGAAGCTCGAGAGAAATAATGGGAAATGCTTAAGTGGAGCTACTGAAGTGGAAGCATTCACTCCCACTATTTGGGATCAAAACTTGCGTATTTCAATATGAACTCAAGTTCTTCCAAAACCTAATGATGTGAGCAATGCTATGCACACAAATTGAAAAGCTTTATATATGGTACCTCAACAATATTTCTCCTGGAAAATTTTAGAAGAATCTTTTAAACTAATTTTTAACTGATGTACCTGTAAGTGTTTGTGACACATTTCTTGCGTTGTATTTCGAGTGCACTTGAAGGCCATCTGCGTTCATGTGTGTAAGTGCTGTAATGTTCCAGTATCTCCTTTGCGGTCCTCTGGAGATCCCCATCCGAAGCTTAATGTGGGAGTGACAACCTCTTTTTCAGCAAACACACAGCGCTTTTACTAGTTAACCCACCCTTTCCCCCCCGGCCACAGGAGACGGCGTCAAAGCCCGTGGAGAGACGTGAGTCAGCCTCGCCTCCATCCTTTCAAGCTCGTTACAACTTGTGTTTAATGCAACGCTGCTCTTAGAACCATTCGTCTAATTGTGCGCCATTGTGTTTAACCCATCTGAGCCTCTGACAGCACTCAACAATTGGAAATGCAATCGCAGGGTAGCAGTTGTCAGCGCGAGCGTGCTAATTTGAATATGCAGCGAACGGGGGGCTTTCAGAGCGAGACAGAGAGGGAGGCCATATTGAGAGCCGCCATCTGTGTCCGTGTCGCTCGGTGCGGCCAAAGCAGGGAGATCCCATATGTCACACGAAGCCCCGCTGGGTATAGCACTCTTGTTGCTGTTTGTTGTTGTTATTTATTTACGAAAGGCCCTAGGAATGAGAAAATTGAGCCGGGTTTGCAGTGCCAGGGCCGAAGGGGCGATAATCTGGCATCGTTAGGACCATCTAACGAGCAGACTTCATGTCAATCGGCCTGTGTGTGTGTGTGTGTTTACCATCTGCAAGACGGTATGTGCACATCTGCTGAATCACTGTGGTCCGTTGGGCGTTGGGCCGTCGTGGGACCATGTGGTGCGGTGGCAGAGACGGTCCCCTGAGCATTCAGTGCCAAGTCTGGACGACTGACATCACAGACACACCTCTACATGAACTGACATCATGGCTAGGCACTCAACTAGAAATAAAGGTGACATGTTAGCTTCAGGGCGATTTCACACTAGAGATTTTGAAGTCAGAGTTCAGTTGGTTTGGTTGGTGTGAAAGCTGTTTTACAAACGCAAATGCACAGAACTCTTTAAGCAGCGTCTGGGACAGGGTTTCCCAACCTTTTTAGGCTTGTCTATCACACATTTCCATAGTTTTAGGGGCGGTTTGGGAGAAACTAAATCTAAAAGTGACTAATAAGAAATTAAATACAAATAAAGGGATAGTTCATCCCAAAATTTTAATTCTCCCATCATTTGCTCATGGTCATGATGTTCCAAACCTATATGACTTTTTCTTTTGCAGAATACAAAGAAGATTGTCTTAATTACTTTTTTTGTTTTGTTTTGTCTATACTATGAAAGTAAATGGTAACCAATGTTGTTTTGTGTCCTTTCTGTAGAAAAAAGTAATGCAAGCTTGGATTGACATAAATTAGGGGTGTCCAGTCCTGCTCCTGGAGGGTCATTACCCTACAAAGTTCAGTTTCGACCGCAATTATACACACCTGGACAGTGTTGGGGAGTAACTAGTTACATGTAATGGAATTATGTAATTTTATTACAAAATAAATCTAACTCTAATCTGTTACAGTTACTGAGAAAAAAATCTGTAATTAGTTACTTATGAAAATGTTAACGATTACAAAGGGGGTTACATAACTGTTTTATTTCCTATTTAGGGTTATGTATATGCTTTATTTTTTAGATTAACTGTTTGTTTTTTCCAAGGCATTGTTAGATGCCAGTGTTTCCTATGGAAGCCCGTTTCCACCACTGAAAAAAAAAAAAGGTTATTGTGACTTTTTATCTCACAATTCGGACTTTTTTTCACAGAATTGTGTGATATAAATTAACAATTGCGAGTTATAAAGTCAGAATTACGATTTATAAAGTCACAGTTGCAAGATAAAAACTTGCAATTGCGAGTTTATATCTCGCAGTTCTGACTTTTTTTCTCGCAATTCTAATTTTTTTTCTTGTAATCATGAGTTTATATCTTGCAATTCTGACTTTTTCTCAGAATTGCGTGATATAAACACAATTGCGAGTTATAAATTCAGAATTACGATTTATAAAGTCACAATTGCGTGATATAAACTCACAATTGCGAGTTAAAGTCCAATTTTGAGGTGGTGGTGGTGGTGGGGGGGGCTGATATGTTCTCAGAATTGCGAGTTTATATCTCACAATTCTAACTTTATAACTCGCAATTGCATGTTTTGTGACTTTATTTCTCAGAATTGCAACTATGTCTCGCAATTGCGAGTTTATATCACGCAATTCTGACTTTATTTCTCAGAATTGCAAGATTATATCTTACAGTTCTGACTTTTTAACCCAGAATTGTGATTTACACTCGCAATTATGAGAAAAAAAGTCAGAATTGCAAGTTTGTGTCACGCAATTATGAGAAAAAAAGTCAAAATTGTGGGATAAAAAGTCGTAATTACCCTTTTTATTTTTTATTCAGTAGCGGAAACGGGCTTCCATAGTTTCCTGTCTTAGCTATGCACGGATTTGATTTCAAAAACTATCATAAACATTAAACTATACCTAATATTGTGCACCTTAAATCTGTATTTAACCTCAGAACGATCTCAAAATAAAAGAGGTGCTAAAGTCAGATTTTTGTGGTGGCTGTACTTTTAAAATTTAATTTTTATAATCTTAGTCCGAGTCAAGAAGGATTTTGAAAGTCTGACAGTAATGAGTATTGATTACTACTGTAAGGTTAACCCTGCCTGCTTTAAATGTTTCAAAATGATTAACAGTTGAAAACAGTTGTTAGAAATGTAGAAAAGTAATCAAATGTAATCGTTTGAATTACTTTACTTTAATAAAGTAATTGAAATAGTTGCACTACTTAATACATAACTTATCTGTAACCTATTACATTTCCAAAGTAGCCTTCCCAACACTGCACCTCAACAAGTATCAAATCAATGTTTTCAGGCATACTAAAAACTTACAGTCAGGTGTATTGGGGCAAGTCCAGGAGAAGCTTTGGACTTCCTGGACATAAATGATGAACTTGGAGAACTTGGTTTTATAGGTTTAACAAAGCAAAGCCAAAATTTTTCCAAGGACCTCCTACGTCCTAGTTGGGAATATTAGTCAAAGGTACGATTTATTTGGACTTTTGAATTGATATGCAAGCAATTTAATGACACATAATTTGCCTATTTTAGTACAATGCATTTGTTTTATCTCTTTCAGTGTATCCATGGTGGATGCAAGTTCTGTTCTGTGCATGTTTTGGTAATAAAAGCAAAGGGATAAAACCATGGTATGCTGTTGTCTTCCCCTTTTGAGTTGTTACCTAGCTACAATGATAAACAGCTGCTGCTGTTGCTCAACAGTGGCACTTGCGTCGATGACAAAAGCATACAGTGATAACCAAATAATATAGTGGGAAAAACACCTGTAGTGGCCAGAGAGGGTTGAATTAGACTTGAGATTCAGACCACGCATCTCCAGAATAACCACTTCCTTTCCCTCAAATGCAGCTCCTAATGCGCCTCTGAAAACCCCCGTTGCAGAGTCAATGTTCTGGGAAATGGAATCAGCCCTTACTGTAAGAGAATGCCCCATAGGCTCAATTAACCTGCCAGCACAGCGCTCTCTTCTCCCTGTGTTAATTAGATGGCTTCGGTGCCTGCCAGCACAGCGCTGAGACGTCGCCGTGCACTGTGCAAGAACTGCCGCCGGGGCACTCCCCATACACAGGACGCTCCCCACCCACAGCTGCACACTGATGTCATCTCTGAAGCAAAAATAGTGACCAACTTCCAGTTCCAGCAGAATTCCGGATGTAATGAGACAAATACAAAGGTTTCCTAGAATGTGGACCCTACACTCAGAAAAAATATACGAAAGCTTTCAAAAGGTGCTAATTTGTACACTTCAGGTATTAATATGAACATTTAGGTACTAATATGCACTCTTTAGGGAAAATAAGGTACAAAGGTGAATCTTTTGAAATTGTACCAACCCACTGACAGCCTTTTTTTGGAAATGCACTGAAATTCCTGTGAGACTTCTGCAACTTCCATTGCAAGACATGGTAACACTTTCTCCTTGTCACTCAAGAGAGAGAAAATGAGTCATACAGATTTGAGGTTTCATGTTTTAAGATACGTGCACGAAGCATCTTTCCCTGACTAATGCGGTGTCCATGTCAGATTTATTTAGCCCAAATGTGATTACTCATGAGCATAATTACTTTAACAGCATTCATTTTCCTCGACACTCACCCTTGTACTGACGCAACATGGACTACTTCCAGAAAAAATAAAATGTTCGCTGCATAATCAAGCTGCCTCTTGGTGCTAGCGGTAAACTGATCTATACTGGCCCTGAAATGCATATGAAAATGTAATTAGTGCGCTTATTTTGAGTAATGGAGATGAGATTGGATTAGCAGGCTCTGATTCCGTCCTCATCACAGCAGTGGACGCATTTTCTTGTCTGCTTTTAGCACCTTGTTAAGACGTGAGAGCTGATGAGGTTAATTGGAGTCTTTCAATGTGGCTTTAATGACTTGAAGGGGCAAATTTTGTAACTGGCAGAACGTGCGGCACGTCTGCATGGACCGAATTCTCATAGGCTTGGATTTTGTGATTGGCTGAATGTCAACGAGACAATTATCCACAGGGATTCAGGTCGGCCCAGTTGAGGAGCACCAGGGAAGGTCATCTTGATCCACGGAGGTTAATTAGCTGACCTCATCTAAAGGAGGATAACTCATGAAGGTAGCTATGCTTTTCCATGTGCTGGGCTTGACACACTGTTGCAGTTGGGAGTTCACATGGATGTTGCAGTCCGTTTTCATAGCCAGTTTTCTCTGAGCCCTGACCTTCTTCTTGCTGAAATTGTATTCGTTTTTTCTGAATGCCGCCATTCTTAAACTACCATGCATCTATAATAGATTTGTAGGGTCTTCTGTCTTATGCGTGTGTCTTGCGTCTGGTCAACACACCCACTCTAGACCACAGTGAATGTCAGAGTAGACCGTTGCTGACCCTTCATGACCCTTACAAGCGGTGTCATCCATCTCCAAAAGGACAAACAATGAAGTGAACAATGAATTCAAAGGGCTTTCCTTCCCTGAAATATGTTCAATAGTAGCTTTAAATGGACACATTGATTTGCGCTGTCCATGGTACTTTGAAATGTTGCATGCGTGCTTAGTAGATTTGATTTGAAGAACTAATGATGAACAGATGTTTGGATTTTGGTACTGGTCTGTGTACTTTAACGGATGCATTGCTGAGTTAATTTTTAACATTTAACATTTTTAGCATTTTTTTAAAATACCAAATGAATCTTTCTCAAAAAAAAAAAGCAATGAAGCATTTGTTCTGGTTGTTTGGTCTGAGCTAGTTAGAGTTTAAATGACAAAATTACTTATACAAAGAATTGCTTGTAATTAATTACTGTGGCGAACTAAACTCAGTACTCAAGTACACAGGATTTGTTGTTTTTCAAGGATTACATTATAAAAATGTTAACAATTTAACAAACTGTTGCTCTGCCATGAAAATAGCTGATATAAAGGAAAAAAAGGACTAATATAGTGGACTGTGGCAATGCTGTGAATTACATAATGCATTTGTCATGCTTTATTGTTTCCCTATGAATGGTGGTACCATAGTGCAGTGGTAGTATCACATGGTACTTTAATAAATACCATGCTGTTGAATACTTTGCATATTCATAAACTAATGCATTTGAATGATTCTGCAACAGAAAATGTTTTTTTCTTTATTTGCCACAGTAGAATTGAATCACAATGCACTAAAAGCAAAGCACTTTATCAACAATAAACTTTGTCCACGCATAGCTCTGATGTTGTTTTCAATCTGTTGCACCACAAGTCAATCAAACGGTGACTAAATGCATAAATAAATATATAATACTCAAAACAAAGACACAATCAGCAAATGAGCATTGCTTTTTTGTGAGTGTGAGAGCCCTTTCAGCTGTGCTTACATTGTATTCTGTGCTGAATACCACGGTACTCAGGAAATGACCCCTTATGACATAGTCCTTGTTGCTATGGCAGCGTGGATAGTGATACACTTCCCAATCCCAACAGAACGCAACATATTTTTAATGAAATTGCTTTAGGTGGGAGGCCCGTTGTGAACCTTTGGTCTGTTGTCCTCAATGGATTGCAGATATTTCGTTCTCCTAGAGCTAATAAAGAAGAAAGGTTTGTGTGGAAATCTGTTCAGGACACGGCCGTGGATGTTTGTGCATGCCCACAGGATATACAAATCACAAGGTGTGATCTCAAATGGAGACTGCTGGTGTTTCTTATATAGAGTTTCAGATTTTATCAATATCTCAAACTGGGCTCAGGTTTGCCAAGATGCCAAAATCTGCAGTTAAATTTCAAGGTTCTTTATTTGTCACATACATATTACATATATGTGATGCAATGTAGTGAAATGTGTTTTAGTGAAAACCCTGCTGAAAAATCCAACATAAACCAGCAAGGATTCCAAGCTGGTCCAAGCTGGTTTATGCCGGTTAGTGTTGGTATAGAGTTGGTATAGTGCTGGTCCAGGGTGGCTTATGCTGGTTAGTGCTGATATAGTGCTGGTCCAGGGTGGTTTATGCCGGTTAGTGTTAGTATAGAGTTGGTATAGTGCTGGTCCATGGTGGTTTATGTTGGTTAGTGTTGGTATAGAGTTGGTATAGTGCTGGTCCAGGGTGGTTTATGCCGGTTAGTGTTAGTATAGAGTTGGTATAGTGCTGGTCCATGGTGGTTTATGTTGGTTAGTGTTGGTTAGTGCTGGTATAGTGCTGGTCCAGGGTGGTTTATGCCGGTTAGTGTTAGTATAGAGTTGGTATAGTGCTGATCCAGGGTGGTTTATACCAGTTAGTGTTAGTATAGAGTTGGTATAGTGCTGGTCCAGGGTGGTTTATGCCGGTTAGTGTTGGTATAGTGCTAGTCCAGGGTGGCTTATGCCGGTTAGTGTTAGTATAGAGTTGGTATAGTGCTGATCCAGGGTGGTTTATGCCGGTTGGTCTTAGTATAGAGTTGGTATAGTGCTGGTCCATGGTGGTTTATGCCGGTTAGTGTTAGTATAGAGTTGGTATAGTGCTGATCCAGGGTGGTTTATGCCGGTTAGTGTTGGTATAGTGCTGATCCAGGGTGGTTTATGCCCGTTAGTGTTAGTATAGAGTTGGTATAGTGCTGATCCAGGGTGGTTTATGCCTGTTAGTGTTAGTATAGAGTTGGTATAGTGCTAGTCCAGGGTGGCTTATGCCGGTTAGTGTTGGTCCAGGCTGTTTTATCTGCTTAGTGCTGGTCCAGGCTGTTTTTTTTTTTCTGGTTAGTGCTGGTATAGTACTGGTCAGCTGTCTGTATGCAAGCAGTGTTTTGGGGATAAACATAGCTTTTGCTTTCATATTTCTCTATTTTACAGAATGATGCGAAGGAAAAACAAAATAAGATTAAAACATGATTTATTGAATTACAGTGGCGACCAAAATTATTAGAACACTAGTATTTTTACCAGCTAAAATATGGTTTTAAGTCAGTTATTTCTTTATTTTGATATTGTGTGTCAGTTGGAAATATCAGTTTACATTTCCAAACATTCATATTGCCATTAATTGTAGTAATCCAGTGAGATTTTTGTTTGTACAAGGAATCTGATAACAGCCAGTGCTGCAGAGATCTGTTCTGATCATCATCAGTCTGTCTGGAATGACATGAAGAAACAGAAAAAACTGAGACAGACTCAATCCAGAAGAACTGTAGCAACATCTCCAAGATGCTTCAAGAAACCTACCCGCAAAGCTTCCTGAGAAACTATGCGCAAGTGCACCGAGGGCAAAAGCTGCTTTTAACGCAAAGGTCATTGTTGGTCACAGGTCACACCAAAGGTCAGACCAAATGTTGATTTAATTCAGTTAATAGAAGTTAATTGATAAAGAAAATCTATTTATGACATAATTTTTGATAGCATCCTCATTTTACAGCATTTTTACACAAGTGCCTAAACTTCTTAACAGTACTGTAGCTTTGTAGGTAGGTTTCTTGAAGCATCTTGGAGACATTGCCACAGTTCTTCTGGATTTAGTCTGTCTCAGTAAAATAGGATGATTTTACTATGTGCAGTCAGGACCATGAAATATTGTTGAAAATGGTGATAGCGTGCACTTTCAACAATTACTGAAACAGAGTTAATTCAACCAAAGTCAATGACCAAGTGCCCAACTAAAAGAACACTAATTGTCATAATGGTAACAGACTACAGCTACCTTTGTACATGTACCATGTGAAAGAAATAAAGTCAAACTGGTTTGTAGTAAGTGAATAAGGTAATGCTGTTTTTGGAGTTGTTTAATCCTCCTCTGGTGAGATATTGATTTCATCCATGGCTATGTGGCTGTAAGTCAGTTGTAGCTGTGTTCCTGTTGACCTCTTCACCTCTTCACTTGCTCCCTGGGCGCTGCAGCATAAATGGCTGCCCATTGCTCCGGCTGTGTGTTCACAGTGTGTGTGTGTGTGTGTGTGTGTGTGTGTGTGTGTGTGTGTTTGTTTGTGTTTGCTAACTACTCACTGCTGTGTGTGTGCACTTGGATGGGTTAAACGCAGAGCACAAATTCCACATGTCCTTTTCTTTCCTTTCCTTTTCCTTTTTTTCTGCTCTTGCTGTTCCTCTTATCCTCAGTGATTCTGCTTGTTAACTGCAGGTGTCATCACTAATGCTCAGTCATCACTTGTAGAGTGAATGAAGAAAACATACATTTGGCTGGTGACCAGCAATGCTGGAAGTTCCTTGTCCCACTGTGCAGTAACAACGAACAGAACTATCAAGGAAAACTAAAATTGAAAGCATAAACATTTGTATTACTTTAAATAAAATAAACATTAACTGAAATAAAATAAAAATAAGTTATAAAAAATAATTTATTATTTTCAGTTAGTTGCCAAGGCTGCATAATTTAGTTAAATTTGATAACTAAAACTGAAATAAAAATGAATAAAAACTAATACACACACACACACACACACACACACACACACACACACACACACACACACACAAACACACACACACACACACACACACACACACACACACACACACACACACACACACACACACACACACACACACACACACACACACATACACACAAACAATAACTACTAAAAATTACAAAGAAACTAAATTAATAAAACATTAATTAAAATGAAAATGGTAAACATTAAAATAAAATTAAATAATTAAATGAATTAAAGTATTAAAAAAAACTATAATAGTATCCAGTGATACTAAAATAACACTGATACACACATAACGAAAAAAATAGAATATAAAATGTAATAAATATAATGAACCATCTAGAAAAATACATAAAACTGAAAAATATAAAAGAGATTAAATGGCAATATTTCTTATCAAATCTAAAATACTGGTATAGTCAAATAGCTATACACAGTTTATCATTTTCATCACGTTTGTTGATTATATATTTATTTATTTTTAAGAGAAAGGTCTAATACAAAGTTAAATCTCCTGAGCTATCAAAGAGCAGCTTCTGAGCAACAAAATATAAAGTGGTTGAAAGATTATTTTGTTTGAATTAAAGGAAAATGCATTGCTTGTTTTAGGCTGTACTGATTTGTATTTGTGTTTCTGAGCAGGATGCATGCTGGAATTCTGACGTGTGTGTGTGTGTGTGTGTGTGTGTGTGTGTGTGTGTATGTGTGTGTGTGTTTGTCCTCTGACAGCGTCCTCAGGTGCATGGTGTTGCGCTCTTGAATCGGGCTCTTTCAGCGATTTGTCACGGTTCTGTTGGGCCCTGCTGCGACGGCACGTGCCAGATCACCGCCGTGGCGCTGCTCCCTGTGTGCCAGACGGCCTCTCGTCGTCCTGACAGCCCACCACTGCTGTCACCCGCCCTGCGCCCGGGCACCGGCTCCCGGCCCTGGCAACGCGAGCGCAACCACAACCCCTACCCAGAATAGATGCAGGCACAGGGGCCAGACAGAAACCCCCACAGGACACACACACACGCTGTACCCTGCAGCTCCGCAGACTGTTCATTTACTCGAGTCGGGATGAGACAAGGTCAGATTCAGACTGACTTTATGATTTCAGTTTATGATTTAAGCCATTGTAAAATATTAATATACAAACAAATTAATTCTGCTGGTCTATTAATGCACCATGCTGCTTGGCATCTTTAAATAATCTACACTTATTGTCAGGACAGTGGTTTATTTAGATTTTTTTTTTTTTAAACAGTAAATGTTACTTCATTTATTGAATAATCTTGCTTCTTTTGGTGCCGTTTTCTGAGAGCATTGTGCCTACAAACAAGAATTGTAAGTGCTGTGTCTAAAGCTATTAAAATCATCTCTGTAACTGAAATAAATTTGAAATAAAATGAAATATAAATAATAAAATAAAAAACAAATGAAAGCAAAATATAAATATAAAACTAATAAAAATGGACAAAGCACTCAGTAAAATGACTAAAACCTAAACTAAAAATACAATGACAACTTAAAATATATCAAATAAATATAAAAATACTAATAAATTTTTTAAAAGCACATAAAAGTACTAAAAAGGCAATTAGAATATATAAATAGTACTAAAATGAACTAATAAAAATCAACTACAGATAAATAGAAACAGAAGAAAATAAAATGGCAAAAGCACAACAAAACACTAAAACTTAAACAAAAATAAAACAAAAAATATAAAAACGTTTTTAAAAATATTATTAATAATAACATAAAAATAATATTAAAAGCTATTCAAAATATTATAATATATAAATAATACTAAAATAATACTGAAGTGTTAAAAATTCTAAAATGCACAAACAATTGAAAGAATTCAAGCATTTATAGCAGTTTAAATATTTCTTGCTTTCTCTTTCTCTGTCTCTTTCTTTCTCGTACAGTAAATAATGAGTAATGAATTCTTTGTTGCTCTTGAAGAGGAGGGGGAGTGTTTGTTTCCATGCATTCATTAAACAGCAGCTGAAACTGAAATGGAGAAATGGACACACACACACACACACACACACACACACACACACACACACACACTTGCAGAGGTATGTAAATGAGAACAAACCAAAGCCAAGAAAACCAAACCTTAGTTTACAAATTTAGAAGTATACAATTAAAAAAACCTGATACACCTTAATTTGGAATTAATAAAGACCTCTGAGGATGTCCGCAAAAGCAGGACATTTATCAGTATTTTGTCCCCAAAGTATAGGTGTATTGGTGTTGTTGGTGTCTATTATGTGTTTTGTCTCCAAGATGCATTTGTCGCACGTTCATCCAAACTGAACACATGAAACACACACAGGTTGATGTCATAGATCACATAGTCTGATGAAATCTATCCAAGCACTTTGAGGAGAGACATCATCTCTCTGTGTGTGTGTGTGTGTGTGTGCAGACATGTGCAGGTTGTGCCCGTAGCGGTCTGGCCCGATCAGCAGTCTGACAGTGACGAGAGAAGGCGGGGGGAGCCAGCTTCATTTGCATAATTATGGTCGTGCTTCCTGAAACACAGCCCCGCCCACCGCCGACCTTTCAGCAACCTGAATACTGAAGAGCTCAGAGACACACAGCCCAGAGTGAGTGTGTTTGATGTTTGTAGATTCTTCTGAGGGTGTTCTCAGTTCTAGTGTTTGTTAGTCCTTGAGAGATTCTGTTTTTTTTTTTACTGATATTTTGAATTAGTTTTTATTTTTATTTGTTAATTTTCATTTTATTTAAAGTTTTGGTAATTTGTTATGTGCTTTTGCCATTTTTATTAGTTTTTATTTTTTATATATCTGTTTTGCTTTTATTTATTTTTTATTTCAGTTTAAATTTAAGTAATTTAAAGTTTAAATTATGTTTTAAAAAAGTTTAAAATATCAACAGCTTAAACTTATGTATTAATGACTGTAAAAATGTGCAAAAAAGTAATATTTTTTAAAGTTGTAAAAAAAAAATTGGAGGACAGTTTACAAGAAAATGCTATTTCAGTCTTTCTGCTTAAGAATTTCATGTTTAAATCAACGTAACTTGCATTTTTTTCATGTAATTATTAGTGAAATTTACTAGCAGGTTTTGAGTGAAAATTGTTTCAAGTAAATTAGATGCACGAAATGAATAGTATTTTACAAACCAAGTAAATCATTTTGTTTGATGGTAGTTTGTAATTTTCTGAAACTAAGTGTTTTCCTGCAGAAAATTTCTGTGCAGTTAAAGCTCTCAGATGTTTCAGCATCTTTGTCACAGTTTTTGGTTTTGTAAATGCATTGGGACCGGCATGCTGCCATGCGCTCTGATCAGTGAATAGATTTACAAGCATTAGGGTCGGGGTATTGTGTGCTGCTTGTGAACAGGAGGTCCGAGTCTTTTGTGTGGATCAGCTGTGTTCCCCCCACCACAGAAAGCCGTCTGCAAACCTCCTGCTGAATTGTGCCGAGGGTCCGGGGTCCTAAAACACAATAGACATGTGCCACGTTTAACTGACACTCCAAACCGGCCAACACTTAACACACACACACACACACACACACACACACACACACACACACACACACACACACACACACACACACACACACACACAACACACACACAGACAGAGAGGGAGAACATGATTTGTACTGATATGCATGTTAAAGAATTTTAGTCTTTCTGTATAGAAATTACCTTAATTTCTTGTTTCTACTGCAAAAAAAATCTTTCATAATCAGTATTTTTGTCGTTTTCTTGTACAAAAATCTAAACATTCTTAAATCAAGATAAGTTTACTTGAGAAGCAAAATGACTTAAGAAATAGTCATTTTGAAAAAAGAAAGATCAAAAGTAGATATCAGAACAAAGATTTTCCAATAAATCAGCTATAAGTCTCAAAAAATTCTTCATCAGTCTTCCAGAACCAAATAATCTGAGTTGATTTACATCTGATATGTCTATACTCTTACTGTAGGACAACTGTCGGCTAATTAATTAGTGTCTTTTTGTAATTTTAATTCTAGGAGATACATCTGAGATGAGTTGATATTTCAGTGAAACGTACAGTATCTCTTGAACTGTGAAAGAGCATCTTCTGAGCAAAACTTTTATTTAGCAGGGATGCATTAAATTGATCAAAAGCTTTATAATGCTACAAAAAATAATGTTTTAGAACATTTCTGTTTATCAAAGTATCCTTATAAATGTATTATGGTTTCCACGAAAATATGAAGCAGCTCAACTGTTTTCAACATTGATAATATTCAGAAATGTTTCTTGAGAAGCAAATAAGCATATTAGAATAATTTCTGAAGGATCATGTGGAGTAATGATGCTGAAAATTCAGATTTGCATGACAGCAATAAATTACGTCTTACAATAAATTAAAATAAAAAATAGTTGTTTTGAATTGTAATAATATTTCAGAATATTGATGTTTTTACTGTACTTTTAATCAAATAAATGCATCCTTGATGAGCAGAAGAGATTTTTTTAGGAACCAAAAAAAAAACTAAAATCTCACTGACCCCAAACTTTTGAATGGTAGTGTGTGTCTATATATAGACTTTTATCTTTCATTGAACACTAAAGGTGACATTTTTAAGAATCTATGAGTTGCATCTGTGTGAATTAAACCTTTATCCACATGTTGGATCAGATAGAAAGTTTTGGTAAAGTGTGTACCATACCTAAACAAGCCTTTATTCTCTTGTGTTTTCACCCTACTGTAATTTCCTTTGTGTGTGTGTGTGTGTGTGTGTGTTAGTCCACGACAGCAACACCTGCCATACTGGAAAATGCCTTGAGGTTTGTGTGCTTTGCTGTGAGCCTGAAAGTGCAAGTGTTTACTTTCCTCTCTGTCTCTTTGTCTGAGCGCAGGCCAGATAAGAGCTGCCACGCACCAGACCGCACGCCTCCGTCCACCGCCCGCTCAACCAGTGTTTACTTCTGAGGAAAGACAGCAGGCGGAGAGAGGGACGACAAACAGACGAATGCGACCTGCAGCAGGCAGGTGTGACCTCTCTTTACACGCCTAACACATGCTCATATGAAGAGAGAGATTTGTTTTCATAATGCCACATTGTTTTGACACACCAAACACAAACACATGCATTTTAATGCTCTTTCATAGCTGAGGACGCTAAATGGAGATCTCAGTTTAATTCACGTATTACTTTTGTTTCAGAAAAAATCCTCAGGAGAATAAAAATAGACACAAAAGAGACATTTGTTCATGTACAGTACAGTAAGAGGGCTATAAAATGAAGGTTGAAAGCAGCTCATATCATTTGCTCTTGGAGAAATGTTTAAGTATGTAATAGGGTTAATATTAATTATATATAAAGGGATTTTGTTAATACCATAGTGCAAAAAGAAAGTTCTATTAATGTTGCTGGAAGAGCATTTGTTCATAACTTTGAGAGGCCTTATTAAAAGTTGTTAGCTAGGATGTTGATTGAGAAGGATTTATGCATATTTATTATTTAAATGTTCTAAGAATGTTTTACTAACGTTCCCATTAAATTATGAAACATTACTTCTAAATGTTCTCTAAACGTTCAAAACGTTTTAAATATGTCCCCCCCCCCCCCCCCCCCTTGGTTATGTGAATGTTGCTGAAACATTCCATTTGAGCATTTTGCAAACATTACAGGAATATTACTTTTGAATGTTCTATGAACATTCCGAAACAAGTACCAACATTTAAAAAACGTAAAAAAAAAAAAAACATGTTAGGACAAAACACTCTGTGAACAATGTATATGAACAGTGTCTTTTGTGTTAATGTTAAAGACCAGATAACTTTGAATGAACATTTGAGAGAACCTTGGCAGAACGTTCTGAGAACATACCCTGTTAGCTGGGATGTTGCATACCTGAAAACCAGATAACCAATTTTGTTTAAAATATGTTCTAAGAACATTTTTTTGACGTTCCCATTAAGTTAAAACTTTATTTCTGAATGTACCTGAATGTTTTAAGCCAACCTGATCTCATGAGGAAAACGTACCTGTGGAAACTTTTTCGCAAGATGTGAAATACGTTTCGTGACATATTCGATGTCCACTGACTGGCGCTAAAAGAGTGTTCGTTTTTCATGGGATTCGTACCCAAGGATTCCGCATCCTCGTGCCGACTGAGCTACCAAGCAAGCTTGTTAAGTCCGAAAAGCAAAACGTACGGAGCTCTAGTCGTAACGGCGTACGAAAACAATAACAGGTGCTCGCTGTTTTACCACCTCTAGTGTTCATTTCTGCTGGAAACTGCAGTGATATGTACTTATTGTTCCGAAAACGTTCCCACAGGTACGTTTTCGTCATGAGATCAGTCTAGTTTTTGGAATATATTAAAGTTCCCCTATTATGGATTTTTGAAAATTACCTTTCATGAAGTGTGTAACACAGCTCTAAGTGAATGAAAACATCCTACTAAGCTTTAAATCTGAAAGTGCACCTTGTATAAAGTTATTGTCTCTCAAAAGAAACAGTCGACTCTGAATCATTGAAACGAGTCGTTTTTAAAATGAATCTTAAGCCGTTTCAAGTTGACTTGTTGCAACTAGGTGCAGCTTTTGGAGCGTTAAAAATAGTTGTTTCCCCGGTAACGGCTGTACACAAAGTAGCACTGCACTCTGCTTTAAATGAAATCGACCAATCGGACCAATCACTGCGGAATAGCGTCATGCAAAGGAGGGGTTTGGAAAAATGAATCATTGAGGGAATTGTTTGGGAGTCATTGAGCAAATAAGGTAAAAATAAATGCATATTATAAGAAAATGAAAGTGTTTTTTGACCTTGCATGCATGTCAACCTGTTGTTGGGGACTCACAAAACCAAAATATGAACCTTTCATAACCCATAATATGGGCACTTTAAATACATTTGTTTCTTGGTTAAGCGAACATTCCATTTTGAAAACATTACAAGAATGTTATTTTTTCTCTGAACATTCAGAAATGTAAAAAGTGTTAAACTACAGCGTTTCGGGAAATAATGTTTAATGAACGTAATATAACATTTTTGTGCTAATGTTTTGAGAATTATTAAAGACCAGGTAACTTTGAAAAAACATTCTTTCAACACGACTGCAAGAACATTTGTTTATAACTTAGAATGTTTTGAGAACGTTCTCTGTTGGCTGGGTAATTGCTGGTACTTTATTGTTAGTGAAGGAAGTGCTATTAATCAGTCTCATTCTCTCTCCCAGCATGCACCAGCTCCATGGATCAGACCTCAGATGATGGATACCAGCTGAAATGTGTCCAGTTAAATCATTAGGACACAAGCTACAGGCCAGTCTTTCAGAGAGGCAAGTAAAGTCAACATCCAGCCTCTCAATGATGCTGAACTAATGCTGATTGATCACACTGCTGATGCCTGTGTGTGTGTGTGTGATCGGTTTCAGCTGTAAATCATATCGGCTTGTTGTTTGCTGTACCTTCAGATGCCATTACCTTGTTTTGTTCTGGTTTGTAAATGTTGGCCTCAGTGTGTGTGTGTGTGTGTGTGTGTGTGAAAAGGCTTTATCTACTGTTATCTTCGCCGGCCCGCTTTGCAGCTGCTCTCCACCTGTCACTCACACAGGGAGTGGTGCACATAGTCTGGGGCTGCGCGTGTGTGCGTTAGTTAGTGATTACGAGGTCGCAGAGGGTTGCATTCTGTAATAAAATACACTGATGGAATGTACGCAAAAAAATAATTAATACTCAACATGAGTATTGCATGTGAAATTTCAAGTAATGATGTTATATATTTAATCTAAAGCTATTTTACAGCATTTTTCTCATTTTTGTGCATGTAATACATATGATGTTTTTGAGCTCATGCTACTAGAGAGACCATTTGTACTCATTAAAAATATTTGAATACTTTTTTTCACTACAGGATTAAATGCTAATATATAACAAGCACTATATATGTGTATATATAGTATGGTGTTGTGTTCAAATAAGGATTTTTATCATACAGTAAATGCCAGACTGGGGCAGGTAACCAATTTATTAATTACATTTTATTTCTTCCAAAACAGTAATTAGATTTTTTTTTTTTAATGTTTTAAACATTTCACTTTTTAGCTTTATGAATTATGTGTTTTGTGCTTCAATGCTTTGCTGTTTGTTAAAATGCCAATGAATAACAAGTAACATTTAAAATAATTTTTTTCCCCCCTAGATAGTATTTCATATTTCAAATACACATATTTTTCTCCAATCAATGTCAATAAACAGCATGTTCCCATTGTGACAACTTGCCCCAGCATCAGGGTCTCCTGGTGTTTCCATGTGTTTCCTGGGCAATAACAGTGGAAAAGTCATTTAGGGTTTCTGTTTGTGACAACTAGCCCTTTCAGATCTGTGAGGCTCTCTTTCTCAGCCATGAGGGTGAGGCTGTTTGTGGACGTGTGTGTGTGTTTGTGAAGCACTCATGGCCTTTGGGAGGCCGTCTGCATAACAGCAGTGAGTCTGAGGTGCTGCATTATGGGATTTGGTGTCTATGGTGAATTCTCTCTTCAGCATGTGCATCTCAGCGCTGCTGGAGAAAGTCCCCTGCATACCGACACCAAGCAAGACTATTTTCTGGTTTCATCATAGCATTTAAAAAGAATCAACCAAAAATTCCCCAAAACTTTGGTTAAAATTTGGGACCACTCCTGATCTCAACCAATCCAGAGACTCCCGGTATAAATTATATTTATATTAACTTTATTCCTTCAAGAAATGTCATGATTTTAAGAAAAATGGCAATAAAAATAAATACAACTTCATGTTAATTATTAAATGATTATTTAATATAATGATTTCGTTATTAATATATCAGCAGATTTTATTTGGATTTTTTTTTTTTTACACTGTACTGAATTTTTCACCATTTTGAATCGTATTTTAGCTTTTTAACTGCTTGTTTAAAAAGTGCATATTCCATCTTGTCTTTGTCATTAATTATATAAAAAATAGAAAAATGTTTAAAAGAGTTTGATGAATGTTTAAGAATAGCATCAACAGACACTATACTACAAAATCACTATACTGTGTTCGGTGTTGTGTTGAGATCTTGTGAAATATCTGTACTGCTCATAATGAGTTTGAGCTTGCTGCTGATATGGAGGAAGCCTCAGGAGGTAATTAGTCACAGACAAACAGACTGTTTTAGGTTGATGTGTTTTATTAAGTGCAGACGTATCTTGGTACAGAATCCAGTTGGACAGATTTCATTGAAGATGATGACGATGATGAATTTCTCTGTTCACAGTGTCTGGGTTTCCACATGACAACAGATTGCTGGAATGTCACATCAGGAGTGGATCCCAATTTGACTTTTTGGACTGTTTATTATTGTTATTATTAAGTATTTTTGGACAAATAGCAGGACTGCAGAAACACACAAGCGCTGAACATGTAGAAAATAAAAATAAATTAATAAACGATTGTATCTAATGCAAAGTGAATTTCAGACTTTCAGCACTGACAAAGATCGATCTTTAGATCAATAAATGAAACATTTGGCTGTCGAGACAAAATTCAAATCAATCACAAATGAATTAGGCAAACAAATAATTTAAATAAAACATTTGAAATAAATAAATAATAGATAAATAAATCACAAACATATACACACACACACACACACACACACAATAATAATAATAATAACAACAATATAAAAATTATTATCAGCAATCGCAATCACTCCGACATTTACATGATTAAGGCAGTTTTACAGCATGTCAAGATCTAATTCAAGGCATTTCTGGCTACGCTAAAGGGAGAAACCCTTGTCAGTAGGTTGTTTGGAAAGCTACAGTCAAAGTCCACAGATTCACAAGCTCTATTAAAGCTAGAGACGATGGAAACGTATGTACAGCCTGTGAATTCAAGGCATGTTCTAGGATTTCTTAGGTCTAAAAGCTAAAAGCACTTGTGCGGAGATCCTAGAAAAATAAGCGAACAGTCTAACCTGTTGTAGATCAACTACCTTAGATTTGAAAAGAGTCTCATCTGGTGCTCATCCAGGTCGCTTCTGTGGGTTAATGCAGCGCTTCCCGACCCGATTCCGCGAGATCCGAGAGCTGGGTAGGGAAGCACTGGTTTAAGGCACAGCTTTGCCTCAGCAGGCTGGACGCACCGGCATCTGAAGCAGGATCACCTGCCTGTTTTCCGACGGGTGGCATTTGTTGATGTGTCTCGTGAGTCCCGGCGAGCTGTAGAACATGGCGGGGCAGTATTTGCAGGGGTAGATCTGCGCCGAGTGCTGCAGACGGATGTGCCGCTCCTGGCTCACTCTGCTGGGGAAGTTTTCTCCGCACACCGGGCACAAGTGGCACTCAGACGCGCTCAGGTTCAGCGGCGCTTGGCTTTGGGATTTGTCGCACGCGTCGTGGTGCGCCATCACGTGCTTCTTCAGGTACGCCTGACGCTTGAACCTCTTCCCGCAGTGCTGGCAGTCGTAAAGCCCGTCTTCGGAGCCGGATTCGGAGAGTCCAGGACTCGGAGTGTCTCTGTCGCTGGAGGTCTCCTCTTTCTCGGGCGCGGGGGTTTTGGTGCTCTCCGGGTTCTGCGGCGCCGTTTTGGGTTTGTGCCACCGCCGGTGCGAGGCCAGGTTCGCCGGGCAGCTGAAGAGCTTGTCGCACTCTGGGCATCTGTACTCGATCCGGACGATTCTCGAGCATTTGTGCTGGGCTAGAGAGAAGGGATCGGCGTAGGCTTCTCTGCACAGCTGACACACGAACTCGCCTAGCGGCTTGTCGCCGCCTGCGCACTGAGATCTGGGTTTTTGCTCCACCGGACCTTCTTTGATCTTCAGTCCCAGCACCGGGGAAGTGGTGACTTCGTCCTCGAACTGCAATTTCCGCATGGCTTTGGCTTTCTTGGATGCTGGTTTGACTTTGCGCTCCGCGTCTGGCGCGGGCCGTTTGGTGGTTAATGTGGTGCCGGTTCGCGTGCTGTTGCTGGTGCCGATTTTAAGATCCACGGGCGCGAACGGCGCCTGATCGGAGCCGCTGGGCGCCGCCGGGAAGGACTCCGCCGAAATGGGCGAGCCGAGATTGAAGCGCCTTTCCAAACACGCCCTCTCGTGCTCCCTGCTCACGGGTCGGGTCGGGCTGTACATGGATCGGTAGACGATCTCTGGGTTGCCAAATTGCACCGGCTGCGCCGAGTCCGTGCGCGGCGACGCCGGGCGGTGCGCGCTCGCCGCGTCCTGCTGCGCGCCTGGAAACGCGCCCTGCTCATCCTCCTCCGAGCGGACGCGGTACGAAACAGGTGTCGCTTTCTTATTTCTCTTGACTAAAAATCCCCTCGGCATCTTCGCCAGCTGAAAGGCACTTCAGACGGGTTGGAATCAGAGGCACACCTGGTACTAAATTTGGACGCGTGCGGCGATCTTTCCATCACGGAGGCATAGCAGCAGTCTTTTTAAGCAGGAATGATGACATTGTTCTCGCCCCTCGCTGCCTCGTCCAATCAGATGGAGCTGGAATCCCTATGGATTTGGAGATGGGAGGGTCCGCAGATTGCTCGGGCAGATGTACCTGAGGTTTATTATATTAGGATGCTTTAGGCACACGCTGGTTCCTCCTCTTTTCACGCTTTGATGCTTCCCGTCAATGCACACGTGCCCTGCCTTTGTCATCATCCTTTAGGGGCTTCTTCACTCTTAGAGCATCAGAATTTCAAATTAAAAGGGGGGAAATGGCAACAAAGAAGTTCCGTTTTTAATGCTCAAGCGCGCAGTGCGGCGCAGTTTTAACCTGAACGTCCCTAAATCGCTTCGTGCTGCAAAAAGGCTCGCAAGTTGCATGCGTAATTTGTCTCGCGACTAATTAAATGTATAAATCAGACGCCCGCGGGCTCGGGGCATGTGCGACAGTTGAATGCGGGACGTATTAATCACTCATTGCGCGCATACATAATTCATAAAAGAGGCTCCTCTCGTTTGCATCACAAAAGACACGCTTGCGCGAGCGGCAGGGACAGACGCACACCATCCTTCTGTTCAAACGGACTCGTTCCTGTCTGCAAACTCGCCCGTGCCATCAGCAGCATTGTGCTCGTGTGTGATGATGTCATTCCAATGCAACGGTCTCGTCATAGCGGAATTTCTCGTAATCTCCCTCGTTTCGTTCGGAGAGCGTCGCAAAAATGGCGTTAATGTAATTGCAGACGAGCACATTTGTTGCACGTGATTTCATAACTCTTCACGAGCATTTTTGTGAATGCATGTATTTTATTTTATTTACACACACAAGGCGCGTTTTTGGGAGCCAGATGGGCTACATGCATAATTTGAACAACACATTCGTTGTATCGGATGTAAGGTTTTTTTATTTGATTTTATTTGATTAAACTTGATGTGCAGTTTAGAGCAACTTTTAGCTTAATGTGCAAGATGGTTTACTTGCCAAACACATCTGATATATCTGATGTGTAGGCTTTATTTTATTTTATTACATGTGATGTGCATTTTAGAAGATTTTTTATGGCATTTGTATTTTATTTTATTACACTTGATGTGTAGTTTTTTATTGCATTTTAAATTTTCATTTTTTTAAAAGTACATTTTACGTTATTTTATTATTGATGTGCATTTTAGAAGAATGAGGTTTTTTTTTTTTTTTTTTTTTTTTGCATTTTGTGATTATGATCAATGTGCATTTTTGGTGGAACCTATGTTTGTTAAATTTAATTTTTTATTTAATGTCCACATTCAACTTTGAGTTTAAGAGGCATGGTGGTTTACTTGCCTAACTTCAGCAAACACATGTGTTGCATCTGAAATCTCATATGTAAGTTGTATTGTATTTTTATAATTTTATTTTTAATATCTGCTCTGCTTACATTACTACTCACCAGAGCTAAACGTACTAAAATACATGAGCTATGTGACGTGGGACTGTTGGATCATGCGTCTGTGATCTTCTGCCCCACATTCATTATCATACAGCTGCTGCTGCGCTCCATCTTTACAACCGGTCAGATTCCCCTCATTCTGCTGCTCTTATCTGCCCCACCGCACCGCTGCGTTCACAGCTCCACATAATATAATACTGGACAGCACATACATTCAAGATTTCAAAAGAGCAAAGTCAGATATTTTAATGAATTGTCACCCAATACACACCAAATATTTGCATTTGACAAAAACAAGAAGCATTATTTATTTGCTTTAGTTCTTTGAGCCCCAACCCCCACAATGCGTTTCCCCCCAAACATATGGTGCAGCGAATGTAGGAAATAAAGAAATCAAAGACAAAGTACTGAATAAATACTTGTAAATATTAAATGGATATTGATTACAGCAGTCCCGGCCGGGAGTACATAGTTAGATGGTATCTGTTGTACTTCAGATAATCCAGAACACTCTTCCTCAGAGCAGAATAAGCCTCGCTTTTCTGAAACACCTCGCTGAGACTCATCAACTGATCGGACTCTGTTTTATCGTCCACTATCTTCTGAAGAGCCTCTTGAATCGACACTGAACCATTCTCACCCTGTGAAGACACAAAAGTCTTGTTTAGTGGTTTATAGTTGTTGTTTTTTTTAATTGCGTTTATTATTTATTTCCACATACAGTATATAAAATGGTTTACTTGCCAAACTTGGACAAACACATTTGTTTCATCTGAAATCAGATTTTTTTTTATTTTTAAAATCTGATCTGGTTGTATTTCTGCCCCACCAGAGCTAAATGCATGCAATAAATTGCATTAAAATGATTGGTGCACGACATGTACAGGTTCAGAATGTTTAATAGTTGCATTAAAGTGTTAATGTGACATCAAAATATGTTCTGGACAGACCTTTTACAGAACAAATGCTTCTAACAGAGATGTAGAAGTAAAGGAAACCGACCTCTAGTTTAGCCGAGTCCATGATTTGCTGGACTTCCTGTTCAAAGTCAGCGAAGCGGTCGTGATAAAGAGCCAAGCACCAATTCTCTCTAAAATAACTGGAAAAAGGGAAATGAAAAAGTCACATTTGGATTTAAAGATATAGTTCGCTTGAAAAAACAAAATTCATTATTTTGTGTCATTAATATTGTCCTTATTTCTACTACTTGCTAGACATGCAAGGTTTTATGTCTTTTTTGGTCTTTTGTAGAGCTTGACAGATGTGGCCACTATGAACTGTGATGCTCTGCATGAAGATTCATCAGAACTGTTTCTTTTGCATTCCATGCAAAACATAACAGCATACAGGTGTGAGGGTGAGTAAACAATGACAGAACGAACACACACACACACACACACACACACACACACACACACACACACACACACACACACACACACACACACACACACACACACACACACACACACACACACACACACACACACACACACACACACACACACACACTCCACTTAGCATGTTCATCTAATATGCTCCATACAGCAGCACGGTCGATCAATTACATTCACAGGTCTTGATGTTTTCTGTAATGACATTGAGCACCGGCCACATTCAGAGTTACGACAAAAGAGCGGTGAAGAATCCCATTTTAATAAGTGTGATCAGCGCTGCTTGGTGGCTTAACTATTGTCTCGTGGCGCTGTGGAAAGTGGATTGCACACCTGCATAAACAGATTAGTAATGCCGGACAATGACTCTGATGGTGGAGGGTCAGTGGTGTTAAAATATAGGAGCAGAGGTCACGCAGTCGGAAATAGATCATCATATAAAGTGTGACCAGATGAAGAAAGATATGATTAAGGTTTGGAGTGTCATAAATAATCCTGTGCGTAATTCAAAAGAATTAGTTGTCTGATTTGGTGTTTAGGTTTACATTCAAAATGGGCTGCAGTGTAAATCTCACAAAACCTCTCAAGAACATTTCTAGATCTAGATATTTCACCATAAAACCAACTTCTGTTCTGCCTTTACTGTAAAAAAAAAAAAGAATAAAATTTAAAATAAAAATGTCTGATAATGTAAAATACATTTAATATTTATACAAATTTATACAAAATATTTTATACAAATTTAATATTTATCAAATTAAACTGACAATAATGGAATTTCTCAACAGTAAAACATCCCTTGTTACAAATTTGATGATAAAATGTTTTGTTCACGCTCCATATTTATTTATTTTTTTCCCCTTTTACTTTTAAGGTGAACTTTGACTTTGTTCCTTTTTATCACAGTGAATAAGGTGAGTATCATGTTAAATGGGTGTTTTTATGAGTTTCCAAGAATGTCCATTAGGTTGTAGTGTTGAAAGTTTTCTTAATTTGTAGCTTTGAAATTCAGATTTACTGTTGAAGTTGAAATCTGTATTTTGTAATTTAGAATCAGGCCTGATTTTAGTCTGTTTAGTGTGTAAATGCATCATCCGTCTGTAACAGTAAAATGAATTTCTGACTGTAAGATTGACGTAACGCGGTTGAACCTGTACATGTCATGGACCAAACCCTCGTCGTAGCGTGAGCAGAGATGATTCAGCAGCAGCTGGTGTTTCCTGTAGAGACACAGGAGGTCGGAGACGGGAAGTGTGTTCTTAGAGAGGCACGTGATGCCCTCCACCACATCGTGCGAGCTGAGATGCAGATGGAAGTAGTTCCCGGTTTCAGTGCGGCCCGTCACAATGTCACGACCCTGCAAGATGCGAATAATAAAGATGAACCTTTTAAGCTCTTAATGGAACACTTAAACTCTTGGTTAAAGTAATCTAGGACTGTACTGTGATAGAATGCAAACTCATCTTTGTTTAGACCATACCTTCTGAGCCACTATTTTGTTGCCGATGGCAGTCGGTTTTGTGACATGGAGGTAATTGTAGCCACCTGGTAATCTTCCCCCTGTGAATGTGAGATTTATTCTAAATAATTCCTCATAACTCTTGTTTTTACAAACACACAATTAATAGTATTTTCACCCGAACACCACAAATATGATTATAAAGCGGTTTATCTCGTATCAGACGCTGTGTTTCTGTGTAACAGATGGTCCATTCTGCCATAATCACTTAGCCTGTGATTAGATTATGCAAATGAACTGTCAATAGTTTGGTGTCAGTCAGAATTAGATGAGGGGGAAAAACTGGGTGACGCAACACATGTTAAACATTTTAAACTCCTGCACGGCTATAAAATGGGAGAAAAGTATTAAAATCCTAAAAACTGATTATTGCATGAGCAAATGAACTGGGGACAATTTATGTAAAAACGTAAGCACTAAAAGGAGGTTTTTACACTTTAAGTATATTTTTAAGTATATGCTATATAATGTTCTGGAATATTATTGTTGCTAGGGGTTGTTACAGTGTTCTAAGTAGTTGCTAGGGGGTTTAGAGTGGATTTTCTAGAGTGTTCTCATTGCCTCGGGTGTTCTAGTCAGTTGCTAAGGTGTTCTGAGTGGATTTTCTAGAGAGTTCTTGTTGTTAAGGTGTTTTAGGTAGTTGCTAAGGTGTTTTGAGTTTATTTTAGAGCATGTTTCCAGAATATTATCCAGAGGGGGTTGCTAGGATGTTCTAGGCAGTTGCTAAGGTGTTTTGAGCGAATGTTCTAGAATGTTCTTGTTGCTGGGGGTTGCTAGGGTGTTCTAGGCAGTTGCTAAGGTGTTTTGAGCGAATGTTCTAGAATGTTCTTGTTGCTGGGGGTTGCTAGGGTGTTCTAGGCAGTTGCTAAGGTGTTTTGAGCGAATGTTCTAGAATGTTCTTGTTGCTGGGGCTTGCTAGGGTGTTCTAGGATGTTGTTGACTGTGACGGTTTGTTCTAGGTACTGCTTAAGAAATTCAGTAGGAGAAATGGTGACCTTGGATCTTGGCCTGATTATACGCTGGAATGAGGTGGTCGTGGTCAGACGGTGGGCCGGCGGGACGCTCCAGGGTTGGGTCACATAAGGGCAGGACAACAGATGCCAAACTCTGCCCCACCTCCTTACAATTAAAGCAGGAATCGCTCCACTGGTCGGCATGGTAACGGCGGGAGTATTTGGTCAAGGGGCCTGCAGCGTATATGGAGGGGTCGTTGGTGTGGAAGCTGGAATCTATGACCAAATGCCCATCGAACACCAAACAGGCATCATTGATGGCCTTGAAGGCGTCGTAGTCGATGGTCTTATGAGAGAAGCTGAAGAACACCTATGAAAATTTAATGCAAGTTAGTGACCATCTGAGTTATTTGTTTTAAAATGGACATAGATGCAGGTGTTTTCCAAAATCATGATGGATTAAACATCCCACAGCCATTAAATGAAGAGCTGATGGATGCTTGTTAAAGAGTCAAAAATGTCCTTGATCTTATGAAATAAAATACTTTGTTCTGTAACTTTCAGAACTCAAAGCGTCATATAAAAAAATAAATAAATAATGTTTTAACAGCACAGCAGCAAGATAAAGGGAATGTTTAATAAAAAAGAATTTCATCTTAAATCTAAAATATGTAGACTACCATTCAAAATTTGGGGCTCTGTAAGATTTTTTATTTTTTTGAAAGAATTATTACTTTTATTTAGCAAGGACACATTAAATTGATCATTAAATGTATCAAAATGAGTGTAAAGACATTTTATAATGCTACAAAAACTTTACTTCAAATAAATGCTGTTCTTTCAAAACTTCAATTCATGAAAGAATCCTAAAAAATGACTGTTTCCGCAAAAATATGAAGCAACAATGATAATAATCAGAAATGTTTCTTGAGCAGCAAATCAGCATATTAGAATGTGATCACAGGAATAATTTACATTTTAAAAGATAAATATATTCAGAGAGAAAACAGCTATTTTAAATCCTAATAATTTCACAATTTTACTGTTTTTACTGTATTTGTGCTCAAATAAATGCAGCCTTGGTGAGCAGAAGAGACTTTTTACAGAGTTTTACCTCAGAGTTTTGAATGGAAATGTGTTTTTGGCACAAAAACATGATGTACAAATAAATGCTAATACAAAATGTATAATATGGCTCCTTGAATGTTTTCTGCTCCTCTGCAGGTAGTTTCACTCACCGCACACTCCAGTCGTAGAATCTGAGCATCAGTGGTGAAGGTCACTGAAGTCACGGGATCCGTGTGTCGTCCATCATTGATTTGAGTCAGCAGGCAGTCGTGATGCACGTGAACCTCCTCTTTTTCTAGAGCCTGTTTCACTGCGTGCTCCACTGAAGTGTTGGGGAAACAGGAAGTTGGGTTGTCTTGGGGAGGATGGACTACATGAATCCGGCGTCCACTGACACCGAGATGCATGAGCGTCTCCACGCAGGTGAACACGTCTATGGTGTTTCCATATAGCACAGCATCACCTGCCAACCAGTCAAACATCACTTTGTGTTTGGTACACACTTCACATTTAAAAGAGTGGCCTCGTCTGAAATGGACAACATATTGTGGAAAACACTGGACTGTATTACATCCATACCAATGAGAATTCATCAAGTTACATTCCCTCCAATAAAAAGCTGGTTTACTTAACTGTAAAATAAACTTAAGGCCATTTAGCCTCCGCAAGGGGGAAGGGAAGCAATTTATTACAGCCGTTTGGAGAGATAATATCAGTGGCTGTGAAACAGAGAAGGGTCACTTAGCAACAGGGAGAAGGTCCCATTAGGTTAGATGAGGGGAAAGAAAGGAATAAGGAAGAGAAGATGAAGGAAGTGATGTCCTTTCACTGCTGCACCCAAACAGTGTCAGAAACGCTCTCACACCATCAGTGCTGGATTGATTTAATTGAGATCCTTTGTGAAGGAAGGTCTTTGATGATAACATTAGAGTCCTCAAGGATGAAGACTAATCAGACGGAGCTCACATAAAACACAGAATCACACGATGAATATATAAGGCACACATGCGTGATTCTGTATAATGACCGATGATTGGTTTGAAAAATCATTGCATAGAGGAGTATTACTTTTGCCGTGTTTACTAAAGCATGATTTATATAATATAGCAGAATAAAACACTGTATGCAAGCAAACAAATAATGCAAGCAACATTTTGAAAGTACTTAGAATTAAAAAACATTACTTTACGAATTGATTTTAATTATTAATTAAATTATTAGCATTATTATTTTAAGATATCATTATTGGTTATTAGCATATTACTAGCATAATAATTATAAAAAAAATATAATTATAAAAAAACAGTAAATATAAAAATACAGTAAAAACTGTAATATTGTGAAATTTTATTATAATTTAAAATGATTTCGTTCCCATATGAATATATTTTAAGATCTATTCTTCTGAATTTTACTCCAAGCTTGAATGTCTCATGATCCTTCAGAAATCATTCTAATATGCTGATTTGCTGCTCAAGAAACATTTCTCACTATTATTATTTTTGAAAACAGTTCACCAGGGAGTATCACCATTTTTTTCAGGATTCTTTGATGAATGAAACAGAAATCTTTTGTGGCATCATAAATGTCTTTGCTGTCACATTTTGTGAATTTAATGCATCCTGCTGAATAAAAGCATTAACTGATGTGCGGTCACAGGTGTGTGTAAATTGTCTTTGAACGTGACTCATCCAATCAGATCCAGAACTGTCCGTTTTATAAATGTGGCTTTGTCTTCTATACATCTCACGCATTCAGTCCTGTAGCGCCGGTCTTCAATGCCATATTTACGGCAGTTTATGCTAAACAGCATTCATTTCCATATCATCTGTCTTTCCTCGTGCAGCGCTGAATGGCTAGAGAAGGTCTCGCTCAAGCCCTGTCCATGGTGCTGAAGCACAGCCAGCGCCGCACAACTCAGATGTTTTCAACCACAACAGGATTTCTGCCAAAACTATTATCAGGTAATTTGTGTTGACAACTTACTCGGAGCCAGACCCAGCGATGCCTCTCTGGTTGACCCAAATACAAATTCTCATGCCACTAAATTGATATCTTTCATATGCAGACGGTATAATTAGCATTCACTGATAATTGCGCTACTTCCCGGATTATTAAAGGAGGCTGTAATTAGTAAATATAATAGGCTTAATCAGACAGATAGCGGTGGCTCATCTCTGCCCGTGCAGATGAATTCTTAGCTCACCCTGCTAATATTAATATTCCCTGTAAATGGATGGAAGGAGATGAGATTTCACTCATGCTAATTAGCTACTTGTTATGCTCTGACAGTTGGACGTGGTTTTAGTATAACAGTGGCTTGGTAAATGAGATTATGCAGGAGGGGGGGCTGCCATAGACTCTAATAAAGTCTTTGTAAATTTGCAGTAAACACACCTGTCAGTGCCACATAGTTGTCCATGAGCCACTGATGGACGTGTGTGCAGTCGTGCTGGTCGTTGAGGGTGAAGAGGTTGGACGGGACGGGCCGTGTGTGTCGGTGTCTGGGCTGATGTGGGTTCAGACTGTTGTTTTTTTGGGTTATGGCATCAGCACTGGTGAGACTGGGCATCTGAAGTGTAGTTAAAATTGAAAATTACATTCCCTCTCTCTGTATATATATATATTAACATAAATGAATAATTCATATAATTCTATATATATTCTCCAACCAAATATAATGTTTAATACAATCTTAATGTTAATTAACTTTTATACTTTGTCATTACAAATTGCAGATACTTTGTAGAAGCTGGAAAATATGTTTGTGTGTGCATACATTTTGTATATTTATTTATCAGTGTTATTGAAATATAATATTTTGAATCGGTTTTTATTTTTATATTTTAGGCTTTCATTTGAATTTTTGTTAAAGTTTTTGTCATTTTGTTTTCATTTTTAATAGTTTTTTTTAAAATTTATGTCTATATATATATATATATATATATATATTTTAATTATTTAATTAATTTTTTAAAATTATTATTTCAGTTTTAGTTATTTTAGTACATCAAAAAACAGAAATAAAACGTTTTAATAGTTTTATTTCAGTTAATTTTTATTTTACTCTTATTTAAAGTAACAAAAATGTTGCTTTAACAAAAACGTGATTTAAAAAAAAAAAAAAAAACTTCATATATGTGTATATATATAATATATATGCGTGTATGTGTATATTTACATAATATATTACATTATACAGTATATTATACATAATGTAGTTGCATTTAAATGTAAATTATTTTAATTATTCAAATGATGTAATACATATTTAAATTTATTTAAATATAAATAATTTATTATATATATATATATATATATATATATATATATATATATATATATATATATATATATTTATGTCCAGCTTCTACACTGTATCTGCAATGTCCTATCATTAAATGTATCGTCAGACTCTGCCAAATACAGCAGCATCCACACAAGCTGAATTCTCATGTACTAATTATTGTGCTCTGCATGAAAACCGAATTAGCATTGCATTAATTTGCAAACACTGATCTGCATTGGCACAGAATACATGTCTCATAATTCACAGTGACATCTTGGTTTAGTGAATTGTGTTGATGTTGTGTTTGTGTTTGCGTGTCTCTGACCTGATACTGCAGGCCGGTGCAGAGGATCAGATAGTCATACTTCACTTTACCATGCTCCATCAGCTCCACGTGTTTGGCCTCGCGGTCGATGGCCTTCATCTTACCCCTCACCACGCTGATCCAGGAGTGCAGAGACAGCCGGGCTTGATCCTGATCGCTGTAGCAGTGACTGTGGAGGAACAGATCCTGCATCGGTGTCTTTCACTGTAAGCGGTTTTAGATTCTCAATGCTCAAGGTTAACTGACTCATTCACTGAGATGCTCAGAATCAAGGTTTCGTGTGGAAGCTCTGATACGGTGTGTCGTATCAGTCGTTTGGATCGGTGGATTGGATTAGATGTGCCAGTCATGCAGAACCACTACAGACATGATAAAACATGATAAAAAAGACGTTCCTGCTTTTTATCACGAGTGCCAGGAAGTGATGCTTTTGGTGAAGCTTTCGACTGCAGCTCTCAAAAAATTGAAATATGAGGGAAGAGGTCAGAATCTCCTGAGAGAACAAAGTAGCTTTTAAAGGAATATGTCACCCAAAAAAATCAACATTTAATCTTGATTTATTCATTCCATCCCATTATTGTTGTTCTAAGCTTTTGTTTGTCTTGCTTTATACTGCCAAAAATGAAGAAATGTACTACACTGCAAAAAATTATTTTCTTACTCATTATTTTTTTGTCTTCCAGTACAAATACCTAAACCTTCTTAAATCAAGATACATTTACTTGAGAAGCAAATGACTTGAGATTTTAAGTCTTGTTTTCTAAAAATTGAGTTTATGCTTAAAACTGACAGATATTTAAAGTACTTCATTTTGCTAAGATATTAAGTCTTGTTTTCTGAAAAAAATGAACAAAATGAAGTGAGATAAAACGGAGAGACATTTTTCTCGTTTTAAGCATAAACTTAATTTTTGATTAGATTTTCTCAAAGGAATTATCAGAATTAAGCGAGTTGATGTTTAAAGTATAAACTCAATTTAGTTTTTTTTTCCAGAAAACAAGACTTAATATCTTATCAAAATTGAGTGAGTTAATGCATAAAATAAGAAGCAAAATTCAGTTTTCTGAAAAAAAGGCAAGTTTGCTTCTCAAGTAAATTTACCATAATTTAATAAATCTTAGAAAATTATTATAATAGAAAAATAATAAGTTAGAAAATCATGTTTGCTCTGTATAAAAGCAGTCCAAAATTATAACTCTCAAATCTTATTTACAGTCAAATTTTTCAAGCTTTCAGGATTTTGATCAGTCAAGAACATCAGACCTAAAGCACAATGAATTTGACGAAGATCATCAGTGAGTAACGGCATGTTTTGCCATTTTGACTCAAAAAATTCAGTGTGTTGACAAGCTTTTGCGGCACTTTTTTGTTCTTTTAGAAGTAAACTTAACTCCTAAGAAATTATTAGTAATGTTTATTCTGAATCGACTTTTTGGATTGCAACACCAAAATATAAGTCAAGCCTTTGAGTCTGAACTCCACTGAGAGAGCAGGACAGCTTCAGTGCTTTAGCACTTCACATCTGTATGATAGAATGGAAATAAAGCAGTCTTTCCCTCTTTCATGGAGTGGAAATATGCTGCATCGGAGTCTGAATGCCTCTCGTTTGTAATGCATCTCTCACCTTGTAGCCAGAAATCTCATGTTGTCATCAGAGCAGCGATCTGGAAGGCCGTGAGTGGAGATGAGAGTGAGGTTGTTGAATCTGAGATGAGGACTGGCGGGAAAGAGAAATGTAGAGTCAGAGTCAAATAATGCCATTGACCCTTTTTTTTTTTCTTCAATCAAGTTTATGCATCTTGACATTATACAAAGAATTGCTGACGTTCATACTGTTGATCGAACACGTCTCCGAATTGATTTCAGGTACAGAAGAGCTTTTCTGAAGAACAGACTCTGTGTAGGACAGATCTTGTCCATTTTAGATAATGAGGCTATTTTTGTCCAATTTTTTGTTCCTTTTTTTTCTGTCCAGAAATGAATGCCATTGAATGAAGAGAGGACAGTAACGATGCCTGAACAAAAGCATGCGGGGTGTGTGAGGTTATTCTGCAAACACTCGACGGACAGATGCTGAAATCCCTTAATTTCCAGCGCAGCGCTGGCCTGCATTAAAGCGCTTTCTTCTCCAACCATCACAGTAAAAGCCTTTCCTTTTGTTTTGTCTTTTTTCCCCTCTTGTTTTGTTTCCTGTGTGTAGTGGTCTCCCCCCGTCGCCCTCCCCCTGTCCCCTCAGGAGTGTAAAAAGGTCTCTTGTCATGTAAATGACCTGTTTTGTATGTGCTGGAAAGACATGATCTCTATCTGTGGCGGGAGAGGAAATCAGGCTAGCGTGTGTTGAAAGAGGAGCGTGTGAGGCCTGCGGACCATCATGATTGATCAGACGGAGGACGCTGGACACACAGCCGCAGCTCTGCGTTCTAGCGCTCTAAGCGATGCAGACAGACAGAACTGTGACTGTCATCTTCAGCTATCTGTCTTTTATTTCAGCCTGTTTTTCCTTTAACTCCTTCCTGCACGTTTGATTAGCACAAATGTTCACATGCAAAAGTATAAGAGAGATTGCCATTTTTTTAATAGCTCTTGAGCAGATTTAAATCAAATTATTTTTAATATAGAGTCCATAAAAGTAATAAAATATTATATTATCCATTTAATGATTTAGGATTTTTTATTTAATGCAGTACAAACTATTATTTGTGTAAAATTGAGCAAATGTGATCATTAGAGTATTTACTAGATGGCAGTGAATATTTTCGTTGTTGTTTCTGTAAGAATTTATAGAATTATTTGTCAATCTTTTATATAAGAAAAAAATCTGGAATCTGTGTCAATGTGAAATGTTAATCTTGTGTGTGTGTGTGTGTGTGTGTGTTTTCTCTCCGCAGGCTGTTCTTGACCACCAGCTCACAGCGTTCTGGCCTTATCAGCAGCTGACAGGCCTCTATTGTGGCCAGTGTCTGACTACTAAGTTTAGGGGCCAAGCAGGGGCCAAGCATCTTTATCGGTCCTCTATGGTCCTGCATTTCACCCCATCCTCAGGGGTGATAAAGGACAAGAGAGCGAGCGTGAGGGGGGCCAATGGTTTTGGCTTGACAGATAAGCGCTGTCGGCCATGGCCTCCACCTTCTCCATTAGACAGGCGGCCTGTACAGGGGCTGACCGGCCATAAGTTTAGTGGACACTAACTGCCTCATTAGTCAAGTCATTAGCGACAGCAAACACCAATTGCGGCCTAGAGAACAGTGGCAGGGCTAATTAAAGGGCCAGCGCGTGACCTCCGCACACTGCCAGCTCTAGACAGCTGCGTGCCCGCGGTGCCTGCCAAAGCAGCAGGAGTTAACACACACACACACACACACACAACCGCAGAGCGACCCCTGGTTGCCAGGCAGTTATCAGCTTTCAGGAAACGAGAACGGCCTTAAATCGCAGCTTTGTTTGGTCAAACGCTTTGCGAGAAGCTGCATCCAAACCCCTGACATCTCCTGATATCCTCTCGAGAAATGACATTCTAAAAAGTGAAATCCTTCAGAGACTAATGAACTAAAGTGTGTGGAAATCATTGTCTAAAAACAGTGTTTCCCAACCTTTTTTATGTACACTATTGTTAAAAAGTTTTCTTTAGGAAAGAAATTAATACTTTTATTCAGCAAGGATGCATTAAATTTATCAAAATGACAGGAAAGAAATTTATTACATTACAATTTTTTTTAAATAAATGCTTTTCTTTTGAAATTTCTATTCTATAATCCTGAAAAAGAAAATGTGAAGCAGTACAACGGTTTTCAATATTGATAATATTAGGAAATGTTTCTTGAGCAGCAAATCAGCATATCAGAATGTTGGATCATTTGGATCATGTGACACTGAAGACTGAAGTAATGATGCTGAAAATTCTGCTTTAATCACAGCAATAAATTACATTTTTGATTACAATTTGAAATTGTAATAATTTTTCCACAATATTTTTGATCAAACAAATGCAGCTTTGCTGAGCATAAGAGACTTCTTTCAAAAATCTTACTGACCACAAACCTTTCAGTGGTGGTGAACATTGCATTTTTGACCTAATGGTACATTTGTTTGTAAAT
This sequence comes from Acrossocheilus fasciatus, assembly GCA_036784905.1. Lineage (NCBI taxonomy): Eukaryota > Metazoa > Chordata > Actinopteri > Cypriniformes > Cyprinidae > Acrossocheilus > Acrossocheilus fasciatus. The sequence goes on from CM071957.1 coordinate 30,897,240, forward strand.
GAAATCTAGAAAGGAAATGTCATTTACAGTTCTTATAAAGGGAAATTTAAGTAGTCTTGGTTCAAAATCATCTGCATTTTCTACAATATAAAAGTTTTTCTCACCAGAATGTGGCCATGATTTTTACTCTTTAGAGATAATGCCTGGTTGGGAATCACTGCTTAAAAATATTTTAATAAAGGCAATCAAATATTTTATTTGAAGAATCTGTTTTTCAAATTCAGTGGCTTAAAACACAAAGAGATCTCTGTCCTGAGGCAGAAGGATCCAGAATGCAGGTATTAATTGGCGTGTGTTGGGCTGAGTGTTATTATATAAAGCCGTGAGCTCAGATTTCATGCAATCATTGTTTCGCTCAGATCCCTGAGGGTCACTCTCACTAATTATAATCATGCTTGAGATGATATCCCTCCACCCCCAGACAAAAAAAAAAAAAAAAACTCTTTTAGACACAAATATCTTGCTGTTTCTTCAAAAAGAAATCATAAATGCTATTTAGGGCTTAATTATCAGTGCTGACTGTTTGATTGAAGTAGCGTTTCTAAAAATGGCATGCTTACCAGAATGTCAGTGCTTCAAGAAAAGCTAAACCCGTGTCAGATGCTCCCACTACCACGATTCTGCCATTGACGGTGACCTTCGGCTCCATGGTGAGTTTTCTATTAGTGTGGTACAGGGCAAAAGGAGCCTGACAAAAAGAAATGAGAAAACATACAAGACCTTTTGTGTCATTTAACCCATAAAGATGCTCAGCAGTGGAGTTTTTCAGTGGCCAATGCTGATACTAATGCAATTTGAATACAATTTAATTAAAGCAAACAGGATTTTGAATAATGAATAAGTTTATTAGAAAAGGATGCATTAAATTGATCAAAAGTGGCAGTAAAGACTTGTCTAATGTTGCAAACGATTTCTATTTCAAATGCTGATCTATTGAACTTAATATTCACCAAAGAAAAAAAAATATTAGGCAAGAACAATCAGATATTGATAATCAGAAATGTTGCAAATCAGCATATCAGAATGATTTCTGAAGGATCATATGACACTGAAGACTGGAGTAATGATGCTGAAAATTCAGCTTTGCACCACTGGAATAAATTACATTTTAAAATATATTAAAATAGAAAAAAGTCATTTTAAATTTTTTTCTGTTTTTACTGTATTTTTGGTTGCCTTGAACAAAACATTTAAAAAAACTGACCCCAACATTTTGAAGAGTCATGTACTTATATAATTATTATAACGCTGATTTAAATATGTAACCAAAATAATGTTAGGTATGATGATTTATTAAAACTTTGATAACTGATTTACGCATCAGTTAGAATGGGTTCAAAATCATATGCAAATCAGTAATGTTTTGTACTATATTATAGTTATAAAAGCATCAAAATGACAGTTCAATGGGAAAAAACATTTATTTGTAACTAAAAGAGATGCTTATCGTTTCTGTGGTCATTTTGAAGCACCAGCTCAAGCAGACCTTATTGTTGAACACTGGCTAATCTCATAAGCCTCTGCTTGCCGATGCAACGACGTGGTCGTGTGTTGTTTCTCAGGTGTGTGTTTGTCCTTTAACCAGAGAGCTAACAGCCAACAGCTAAGCTCAGCTAACAGTAATTGCAGTTTCCCTAAAAGCACTGCTGATGTCCTACACACGGAAGGGTTCCCCTGCATGACAATAGTTTAATCAGAGCCAGAGCGACAGTATGTTTCACTAAGCACTTATTGGGCTAAAAAGATACCAGCACAGTGAACAGGAAAAAAGCATTTGCATTAGCGAGCACTATAACTAATCTAAAATAGTGAAATGTGCTAATGTCAAAGAGTTCCACTGAGCGAATGGAAATGTACTTTATATAAAAAATGTGCAGAACACCTCAATAGGCTCTGCACCTAATATGAAACATTGAAATGGTCAATTCTTAAAGCAGATTTACTGAGAAGGACATGTTTGGTCGTCTTTGAATCAACTGAAAGCAAACAGCTGCCGTGTTCCCCTAATCATTCTCTCTCTGGTTCTCTAATTGGCCCTTGAGCATGAATAATTTGAAGGATTTGTTCTGTGGTACACCTTATCTGATTTAAGCTGGAAGAATAGAGACGCGGTGGATTTTGGGAAGGGAGAGGCCTGAAACTATGCCATTTGTCATTGTAATATAAGGAAACGTAGCTGATTACATGACCATCAACGACTGGCTCTTCAAAGTCATTCATTAAATGCTGTAATCAATGGCAGGGACTGAAGGAGGTTTAAATTCTGGACATGTGGGGTCACTTGAAGACACAAATCAGAAAAGGCGCAACAGGAATCATTTGCAAAAAATCTAGTGAAGGTCATATAGAGAAAAGCACAAAAAAAAAACGATATAAACATTTATTAACTGTATAATTCTGTATTAATATTTTTAACAGAGTTTGGGCTTGATAAGGTTTTTGCTGCATATCAAAGCTGCATTTATTTAATCAAAAGTACAGAGAAAAAAAAACAGGACATTTTTGAAATATTATTACAATTTAAAATAACTCTTTTGTATTTTAATATAGTGTAAAATGTAATTTATTCTTATGATATAAGCTGAATTTTCAGCATCATTACTGTAGTCTTTAGTGTCACATGAATCTTTAGAAATCATTCTAATATACTGATTTACTTTTAATGAATAAAAAGTTCAAAAGAACAACGTTTAATTGAAATAGAAATAATTTACCTAAACTTTTGAGTATATATTGATCTTGCAATCTAAATCTATGTTTTTGTATTTTTTATGTCCCTTAGACACTGATACAATGTTCTGCATTCAAAATTTCAATAATTATGCTTCATCAGATTTAAAATGTAAAATATGATGACATTATAATACTTTGCATACTGAATTGTGATTGGTCTTCCTCTCTTATATTTTTATTTACCCTATAGCTGCTTTGAAAGGTTGCAAAAAGATGTGTGGCTACCAATGGCAGACTGTGAAAGTGTTAAGGAAACCTGTTTGAAAACGGTCAGGATTTTCGTGATTTCTTCTAAACCAAGAAAAAATTCTCGGATGTTGTTCATCTGCTCCTGAAATGAGATGACAGTGACGTGATGTCAAACAGGAGCTGACCCTGTCCTCTCTGCTCAGGTAAAGCCAGCGCAGGTGCATCCGTCTCAAACATGCAGGACTTCTGTCAGACATAATGTCCTTCGTAACACAACACTCTATTGACGAAGACCGGACAGGTGCTTTAACTCTGATTAATTCATCTGAACCGGACGGAGGATTAGCGCAGTCATTGCACTCTTATCTGCAGTGCTGCCTGGACACCGGCGTTGCTGCGCTACCAAATGGAGCTTTCTAATGTGGACTGAAGGGTGACAGCTTGTTTCTTGCTAATGCACCACACACACACACACACACACACACACACACACACACACACACACACACACACACACACACACACACACACACACACACACACAAAGCTGCATATGACACAGTAGCTCTGTTCCAAAACCTAATGAGCACCCTACTGCCTAACATGGGCTGTGGCTTTAACTGATTTTGCTTCAGGAACCAGACTTTACACAGGCTTTCAAGTGGTGAATGAATTGTCATATATCCACTGTAAAAATATCCTGTTAAAAACTGGCAGCTGTGGTTGTCAGAAATTCACCATAAGAAATAAATATGTTTATTTACCCACCTATATATATATATATATATATATATATTATTATTTTTTTTTTTAAATTCTCATTTCCTACTTGCAAAAACCATATTTGACAGAATTTTGTTTTTTTTACGTAAAAGTACATGACTTTTTACAAACATTTTCAATTATATATATATATATATATATATATATATATATATAATTTATTTATTTTTTACAGTGTGTCAGAATAAATATATTCAAACATTTGGGTTTGGTAACATTTTTACAATGTTTTGAAAAGAAGCCTCTTATATTTACCAAGTCTGCATTTATTTGATAAAAAATACACTAATTTTGTGAAATATTATTACAAAGAAAAATAACTGTTTTCTATTTAAATATATTCTAAAATGTAGTTTATTCTGGTAATGCAAAGCTGAATTTTCAGCAGCCATTACTCCAGTCTTCAGTATCACATGATCCTTCAGAAAAAGTTTGCTATGCAGAAATTCACAAAAATGAGTTAATAAGCTAATAATGTAATAACCAATTAAAAATAAAAACACAATTATTGGGTTTCACAAATATCTCTATTGGATAAATATATGTCTTTAATTACATAGAATTATTTTAAATAATAAATTCATAGTAATAACATTTCAAAAATGTCATCGGCCATGTTTGATTTTCAAGACTGATTTTTCATAGCAGTGCATGATGCGATTGATCTGTAAAAGATACTTAAGATGCTACATTAGAATTTGACTTTCTAGAGGAGCCAATTATTTTGTGAACACACCTTAAAATGCTGCCTACTAGGGGTTTGTAACCACCTTCAAGCTTTTATAGATAAGCTTTTATAATAAACTCTGTTGGGTTTATTAAAGAAAACTGTGAAATCATGTGGGCTGAATGTGCTTTCATAACACCTCTTGATTAATTTATCTCATTCGATTGTATTGATGAAGAAACATTGTGTGAAGTGAAATCCCCCCTCTGGCTAGTGGGTGTGTGTGTGGTATCTCACTCAGGAGTAAACACACACACACACACACACACACACACACACACACACACACGTCTACAGCAGATGTTGGTTGTTCTGATGATGGCTGGATAAGAACGCTGCTGCTTTACCTGTTAGAAACCAGCGTAAACATTCTCCGCCATCTGCCACCATCCATCCATCTGTTTCTTTACAACTAGACATTCAATAACCTCAGGCAACAACGGCCATGTGATCTGCACCACGTACGGCTAACGATTCTGCTTCAGAACGCATTACGAGTGGAATAATGCAGACAGCTACGGTGTTAATTATTGATAAATGTAAGTGGGAGAAACAAAGATGTCATGCTGTCCATTGACAGTTTAGGGATGAGAGTTGCAAGTGTGTCAAATTACTAGTGTGATTCATTCATTTACTGCACAGCACCCTCTTGTGGCATGTAAGTTCCTCCTTGGTGAGCATACTTACAGTTAACGATTTAAACAAACCCCTATAGAATAGTTTCAACTAGTGTTGTGGTTTTGTATACAAATAACGTTACGATTGCTTTCATTGTTTCAGTTTTTGTTTGTAATTTTGATTTAAATGCAGGCTTATGTTCATATTTGAGGAAACTGGTCTTGGTCTGACCTGTTGTTTGGTGATCTGCTGGGACGGTGCATTGATGCCCAGCTCCTCCAGCGGGTAGATGATCTGTCGTCTCGGGCTCACCGGCACCATAAAGTTCAACACCGCTGCCAGAGAGTGAAGACTGACATTCTGAGAGCAAAGAAGGACAAAGGAAGAAATGTTTGTCAAGCCCCGAACCAGAAATCAAGACTTTTGATGTAAAACATTTGCTTTAAGAACCCCTGAGATATTAAGTTAATATTTTAGTAATATTATGAGACATTTGTATGAAAATTGTTTTCTGATGTTGGTTAATGGTCACTTGACAGATAAAATATTTAACTTTTCAAGTGTTTTATTTTGATTTCTATTTTAAAATGATTTATATACAGGGCTGTCCATATATAGGACTTATTATTATTATTATTATTAAATTGTAATTATAAAAATTAAGATATAAATATATAATTGTTGTAAATTACAGTTGCCTTGGGAAAAAAAGGAAATTTCAATAATTAGATTTTACACTACAAGTTACAATACTAATATTTATATCTTAAATTAATCACTTTCAAACATTCAAATCCTCAGGCTTTTATTTTGGCAAAATACTGATGGAATTCTGAAAACATCTGTCCACTAAAAATGTTGCAAATAACACCAGACTAAAGGTTAACAGACCAATTGATAAAAGAATAATCGTGGATTTTAATGGTTTTGAAAGAAGTTGCTCACTAATTCTGCATTTATTCAAAAAAAAAAAAAAACCCTGTCAAATCATTAATATCGTTAAATATTATTACAATTTAAAATAAAAAGGATTTAATTTTAATGTACTTTATTCATGTGATGGTAAAGTTGAATTTTCAGCAGCCATTAATAATATTTGTAATAATATTTCACAATATTACTATTTTTTTTACTATTTTCATTAAATTAAATGCAGCCTTGCTGAGCATAAGAGACTTATTTCTAAAACATTTAATTAGTATTTTGTCTTGTTTTCCAGTAAAAATATCTAAACATTCTTAAATCAAGATACATTTTCTTGAGTAACAAAATGCCATAAGTCTTGTTTTCTTAATCAAAGTTAAGTGAGTTTATGCGTAAAACAAAAACAAATATCTGCCAATGGGGACAGAAAAGTATATTTAATTAAAAGGAAAAACATGATTAATTTTATTACCCCATTGGCAGATGTTTGTTCTTGTTTTAAGCAAAAAACTCGCTTAATTTTGATACTTTTTTTTTTTCCTTCAGAAAACAAAACTAATTCTAATGATGTTTTATGTCTCAAGCAGATGTTGATTTAAAAATGTTTGGATATTCAAGACAAAAATACTGAGTAAGATAATCATTATTTGCAGTCTGAGATTACAGTGGTCTTTTTTTTTTTTTTTTACAGGAGAAAATGGACTTTTGCTCACCCTCTGGCTGTAATGGGGTGGATGGAGGAGGTAATAGAGGCAGGACTTGTGTGCCAAGCGCAGCACCTCCCTAAAGATATATTTGGTGTGATGCTGGAAAACGGGGTTGAGGAAAAAGTGACATAGTCGACCGTGTTCCTCTCGCTGGTGGTGGCTGAAGTACATGAACCTCTCGATGTCAAAGTTGGCTCTGATGAACTCAATGTCCTGGAAGCACGAATTGCATTGCAAATGATTTATGGTAAGAAACAGCGATGACACACCATGACACGTCATTAAAAATGTACCTCTTCATCTCTAATGATTATCAATCCAACAACTCGCCCCTCAACCTGAGCCACAAATGCCTGAAGAGCAGTTCCACCCTGAGAAGGAGAGACAATGTTCAGACATCACAAGCACTGCTCTGTCGACGGTCTGAGAGGATCTAGCGAGTGGTTTGTGTCAGACCTGGTCTTTTCGGGCCTGTAGGAACAGATCCAGATCTTCACCGATGGACTCCTGCTGGCTGAGACTCTCAGTCAAACTCTGGACTGCTGGGATATCAGACGACACCGCCACTCGCACCTCCAACGTCCTGATGGACAAACAAATATTAGTTTGAAACACAAATCCAAGGTCCAGAGCTGAATTTTTCATTTACAATTAATGAACACATTAATTTTGTAATGAATGTAAAAATGTTGTTACAAGATATTATCGGTAGATATCATATCGGTTGGATTCCTTGAAACAGCTGAGGTCAATATCAGAAGACAGAATGACTGATTTATCTTCAGTAGATCATCTTTTGAATCTGGTTTTATATGCTCACAAATACTATAAAGGTCAGAATATTGTTCTTTAACTGTATTGTGGTTTAATCATGCTTTATCGTACAATTCATCTTCTAAGGAACTACTGATTTAGAGATTTCTCTATCCGCTCATTTAGATGATTCAGAGTGTGCGTGTACCTGGTCAGTCCCCACCGGTGACACAGGTAGAGTTCCTGCGAGCAGGTGCTGGTGTCACGAGGAGCGACTCTGATGAAGGACTGCAGCAGCGGGAACTCTGGAGTCAGTTTAGGTACAGAGATCACACAGAAATCCCGATCCTGCGGAACGTCATAACTATTTATGTCACATTTACTAGATTTATTATGTTACATGTAAAACAGGACACAAAATGCTGGACTGTGCACTGAAGAATGAAAATACTATCATCATTTACATTACCCTTTAAAGATTTAGTGGCGGTAAGATTTTTGTATGTTTTCTCTTATGCTTAACTAGGCTGAATTTATTTGATCAAACGTACAGTAAAAATATTATTACAATTTATAATAATTGTTTTTCTATTTGAATATATTTTAAGATGTAATTCATTCCTGTGAGTTGAAGCTGAATTTTCAGCATCATTACTCCAGTCTTCAGTGTCACATGATCCTTCAGAAATCATTTAATATGCTGATTTGCTGCTCAAGAAACATTTCTTAACATTAGCAATGTTGAAAACAGTTGTAAAAAAGCATTTATTTTCAGGGGAAAAATAATTAATTAATAAAAATAAAAATAAAAACTGACTGACCTCAAACTTCTCAATGGCACTGAACTCTTTTCTTAAACATGTATTACTTTTTTCTTTTACAGTACACAAAAGGATATATTTTGAAGAATGTGAATCTGCTGTTTTCCAAATATGGCAAAACATTCATTGAAATATTCATAATAATGTTTGCTTGTGTCTGACACAAAGCCATCATATGACTTTAAAAATAGCACACAAATCGTATGGACTACTGTTAGGATTTTTAGTTGTAATTTTTGTAAAAAAAAAAAAAAAAAGAGAGAGAGAGAGAGCCACAGAGCAACATGAGGGTGAATTATCATAATGATCATTTTTGGGTGATTCCTTTAACAAGCCATCTGATGTACTTACCAGGAACAGTTTAAACAGGTACTGCAGGAAATCTGCTGATCTTTGAGGAAAGAAGATGGCAACAGAAATGAAAACTTATGAGCATCATCTGTCCTGTTGGAGCAATGAGAAAGGCTGCCATGTTGGGCAGTAGAAAGTGTGGTCTAGTTGGTCTCGCTGTCACTTTAAGCATTCTACTCATTAATTACATGTTCATGCTCTGTGGGGAGCGACAGGCCTCCATATTCCATAACAGCTGGCCAATAAGGTGGCACACAGACCAGCTCAGCAGGAGCCAAATAACACTCAGACTGATTTTTACAACAGCTCCTCACTGAAAGCCCCTGGAGCTCAGCCAGATGAGGACAGACAGTTTTCCTTTAACCAAAATTCATTTAACCAAGTTCTACTAGATTTTACATAAATATTTTACACTTTCATAGCGCTATCCCACTAAAGTAATGGTTTCTTGCACCAAATAATTGAGATTTTCATGATAATTATCCACCCTGTCTCTGATGCTTTGAATTAAACAGGCTGTTCTGATGGTTGCTAGATGGTTACTTACTAGTCCAAGAGGTCCTTACCTCATTTCAAACTTCTTTTCCATAGTGAAGAGCTGGATGCAGAATGCATTAGGTGGCCCGTCTGGTTCAGAGTCCTCACCTGAGTCCACAGTGTCTTTGATGCATGACTTAATACACTCTGGCTAGTTAGAGAAGTCAACAGAGAAATAAAAATAAGCAATTCACATAAGATACTTGGCATGAATCACATTTGGAAGGATTTGCAAATATAGTCACTGGTATTAAAATGCAAAAGAAGGAAGAAACATCTCAAAGATGATGTTTAGCTCTGACCTGAGATATGTCCGTAGGCTCATCTCCACTCTCCTGCTCTGCTGTCAGTTCACCCTGTAAAGGTCATTTGGGTTAGTTATTAGAAATGCATAAATTAGCCCTGAAATCCCTAATGAGTAGCATTAAATATGCTGAATGTGTCTTTTGAAGCTCACTTCCACAGGTTCTCGGTCTTCATCAGATTGCTGGGCATCAGTGACATTGTTTTCCTCCCCCGGCGATTGTGGTTCCTCTTGATGTGCTGGATTTGTCTTTCTCAATCCTTCAAATTCTTCAAGTTCAAACCACTTATTGTATAGCTTCAAATCCATGTGACCGCTCACACTGACAAAACCAACGACAGCTCCTTCACTCTGTGTAAGTACACACACACACACACACACACACACACACACACACACACACACACACACACACACACACACACACACACACACACACACACACACACACACACACACACATACACACACACACTAACTCTTTGCTAACAGTTTAATTAACACATTTTTATTGAGATATTTATAATCATATGGTTCATATTTGTTGAATGAATTCCACTACTTCTTTATTACTCATTTTGGGGTGCTGATTCCAAAAATAGTGCCTGTTTCATTACATTTCCTCACAAAATATGACGCATTTCAAGTGAACTTGTCTTGTATTATCCCTTAATCACCAGAAAATCTACCAAAAAGACATGATTCATGTCTTCCTCTGAGCCAATTATGACTATCTGTTTAATTCTCAGCCTATTTTCACATCTATGAATGAATCTCAAGACTAATCCTGATTTCCACTTTTTCCACTCCTTTGCAATGGAAGTTAATGGGTAAGTTTTCGAATACTTGTTTTTGTCATTAAAATGAAACTTCTGTCATTCGACTGCTTTTGCTACCTTTTAAGTGCATTAAAGCTGATACATTTTTTGATACAAAATTGAAAAATTCTGAATTCTTAATTTGTACGTGATGGAAGGTTTTAATGATATTTTTGAACTTAACATCATCAAATTAGGTATTACTAGGCTTTTTCTGTTTTTATTTGCTCAAGATGCAGGGCTGTCCAACCATAATGTGGGTAAAATTGTGATGATAAAAAAATGCAAAATCTTAATGGTACTAAAAATAGGCTTCTTTTTCTTCAAATTAATATAATTTATTCCTATTTCTCTTTGATTTTGGGGTGAAATATGACCTGGACATGCTCTTGACAGATTTTATGAGATTTGCCCATATATAATTTAAAACTCTCATAAAAACTGAGTTAGAGACCTAGAAAAACAACACCTCTGTAATAATTTATGAATTTTCTCTGGAAATTGTTTTTTTTTGTAATCCTCCTGGGCAATGTAGTACAGTTGTCCTGCTGAATGGACGGGACATTCAGACAAAAGGCAAAACCGCTACAGATGTCTGGACACAATATGTTCAGTGTGAGTATGTCTTGGCAGGGCATGAGCTCTCATCTGCCATATGTCGCATGAACACATGTCAGCATGCGCCGCAGGGGAGAGAGTGGGGCGATCTGTCGTCCTGTCATTCCTGCGAAAACACAAACTAACACAATTTCTGCCCCACTTTGCATAAAGAGTCAGTGAACTTGAGAGGTTACTGGGCTTTTTTTCTCAAGAGATAAATTTGAGAAGCAAAAAAGCTTAAAAACTCTGAAGTTGCTTTCCATTTTGTTGTTTAAGAGAAAAACTACTTTTAAAAAAATATATGCTGATTTACAAAAAAGGCCTAATATTAGGTAAGTTGATAATGCTGATAATACTAAAACTTTCTATTTCGTACAGTTTTTTCTCAAAATAAGAAAGCAAATGCATCATATTTTGTGAGAAAGTGTGACACTCCTATTTTTGAAATCAGCACCCCTAAAATTAGCAAGAAACAAGGATAGGATATCATTTCTCAAATATGATGCAGGGCAGTGTATTTAAAGAGGTCATATTTGTGTTTTTTTGTGCCCAAAAAATGTTCTGAGCTTTATTATCCACATTAATTTTTAATCTCTCAGTTGTAAACAAAATCTGACTAACTTCACAGACAGCTGCATGGTTTTCCTCGTCTTGAGCCTCGATGAGCTCAGACAGGAAGTACGGCCCGTGGGACTCCACCAGTGGCGTGATCTGCTCTGCAAATATGTGCATGAGATCATCGTGATCTTCCACTCTGGGGAATATAAAGTTATTGCACCAGGATTTTAATACATCATTGTGCTGCACATGCCCTGTATAAACTGTATATTGATATAAATTGTGTACAGCAGGACAAAAACAGTCTAGACATGGATTATGATCGGCTTTACACTAGATGAAACTACACGACTGTCTGAATGAGTGAATTTGATTGACACAAATGAGTGAATTTCACAGAAACACGATGGCTATGACACATTTCACCCAAAATACAAGAGAAAAATCAATGATATTTTGCATAGAGAAAATTAAACCTATTTGAGATTTCTTTAGTTTAAATTTCTTTCAATTCTTTTTTAAAGTTAAAATTTAGCATATTTTCTGCCCATTACAGTAATTTTTTACATTGTTTTATTTTTTTTATTTTCATCGTTCTCATTGATGATTCTCATTAACTTTATCATTATTGCAAGACAAGTATAAACAGTAAAAATGAACAATTTTACATTAAAATCAGCATAAATTAAAGGTAGTATAACTAATAGTACCATAATATGAGAATACTTTACAATTGAAATTATATATATTATGTATATGTATATGTGTATGTTAATGTGTGTGTGTGTGTTTACACACACACACACACACACACACACACACACACACACACACACACACACACACACACACACACACATATATATATATATATATTTTTTACTCTATTACTTTTTTTTTCTATTACTCATACAGAATTTGAATGACTTTAAGGCTTTGAAACATTTTAATTATTTCAATGTTGAATCTGAATAAATTACTTCTATATTAAAATAATTACAGTCAAATTAATCTAATTACTATGTATGGTAATAATTGAAAAATATAATACAATAGGTAACAAAATATAATTTGTATAGATTTATTTTATCTTTTGCTTTACAGTAATGTATTGCAAATGTAAATTTGGTAAATGTGCTTAACTCTCATGAACATAATGTCATAATACAGTGAAATATGACCCAGCCATGCACTTCCATAAGTAAATGAAAGGTTTACAAACCTGGCTCTGCGGATGTGAAGTCGAGGGCAGTAATTGTGTCGATGACAAACGTAGGCCGAATACTGAACCTCCTCCTTAACAGGCATCTCGGGTTCAAAGATCTTCTCCAGTGCTGCCTCTGATATGAAGAGAATGACAGAATAATATCTTAACAATGTTACCGTCAATACCAGCACACAAAAAAGTTCAAAGTAATATTATACTCATTTATTTCCTACCAAGTGAGCCTCTGTAGGGAGTCAGGAGGCAGATGTGTTCCAGCTCCACAACGGCATTGAAAACTGCTCTAGAATTTGCATCGGAAGGAAATAAAAATCTTTGATCATTAAATTTGTTTGAATGGATACAGGAAGGCATTGCTATACAGTCAATACAATTTGTGCTGCCTAAAACAAGATTCATATCCACCCTAACCATATAACAACAGAAACATCTTGTTTTATTAAATTAGATATAGATCTATGAGCAGACTGTGTGTATCCTTCAGCCTTATAGGTGAACCTCACAAAACCTGTCAAGAACATGTACAGGTAAAAAATGTTGATAACAAAAAAATAAATAAATTAACCAGTCAACGAAAAAAAAAAAAAAAAGAACATGTACAGGTTATTTCCTCAAAACGTGTTTTTGAGATTCACCTTTTAATGTTCACATATTGATAAAAGAAAATACAAAACAGTCTTCTTTTACCTCATTATCTCTTTAGCGCCCCCTATGGAGAAGCCAGGCTGAGCCACAAATAAACGCAGGAAGAGAGTGTTCATGGGCTGGAGGAAAGACAAACAGTCTGTCAGGGGGCTGTAAAATGGATATGTTAAATATTAATGGACATTGTGGCTTATTTGCTTTGCCTACAGTGAATTTCTCGCCATTGACGTGATTCTGAAGTAAATTCTTCCAGCATGTCTGATCCACCAGCTCTTCAATGGGGTGATCTGAGAAGGATGCATGGGCCAAAACTTCATTCGTAGCGGTGCTCAGGGTCACGGCTAAATTTGCTTTCTCACTGCAATGAGAAATAGAAAATAATTCCTTTTATAACTGTCAATCAAACAAGTCTAAGCAACAAGCTATTTCTATTCACTTTTGTACCATCTAGGCTTTTGACAGCTTTTGTACCTTTTTTTCCCTGAGAGCATAGTTAGTCTTACAAAAACAAAATAAAAACAAAATATATAAATAATTTACATGCATTGTGACATTATGTTCATGAGAATGTTCACATTTTCAAATTAAAGCATATATATATAAATATATAAATAAACGATATTTTAATATTACAAATGTAAATAAATATTTTCATTTAAATTAAATTAAAATATTATAAATGACTCCTATATTAAAGTAATTAAAATTTTATTAATATTGATATTTATCTAATTAAAAATAAAATATACAGTTAAGTAGAACTGTATTTGTTAAATTTATTTTGGCATTACAGTAATTAAAATGTAATTATAAAATGTGCATTTTATGTTTTATTTATTTAATTTATTTTAATTTATAAATAATAATTTTCATAACTCTTAACACTTACAGAAGATGAATGACATTTACTCTCCCAAACACAGCAACAGCTGCAGGACTGATCAGATTATTGATGTCTTCAGCATCTGACCATTCAGTTCTCCTCACAGTCACACTTTCAGCTTTACCAGCCGATGAGGTGATGGTACTCATTGCAAATCTAATACAATTAAGAAAAATATTCAAATATGATTAGATACAGACATAAATTGTGCTATAGCTGTAAAGTTTTGCCATTTGTTTTTATTTTTCACGTCTATACTACCAGTGAAATGTTTCAGACGGTAGAACTGCTAAACAAATCAATAACAAATCTTTAATTTCAGCTTCGGACAATGTTCATTCATTTACATTTAAGGAAAATACAACATAAAAGTACTATAAAACAAACCTTTCGTGTGAGAATACTTAAACCTGTTTTTTAAATAAGTATATTTCACTTAAACGTTCATCTGAAGTTATCGCTAACCGTTAGCGAGCGTCCTGTAACCATAGTAACGGGGCTCCGTGACGTAGCTTCAGTCAAAGGTTACCCGCGCGTCACTGCAAACGCGACGCGCGACACACGGCATCGAGACGTCGCTGAAGTTTTAGCGGCTTATCGGAGTTAAAAACCGTAAAGAAATACGCAAAGTTGCCCTATAATAAAGTGACAGGAGCGTAGTAAACATGGCGTCCACCGCGGCGGGTAAACAGAGAATCCCGAAAGTGGCGAAGGTAAAAAATAAATAATGTTTAGTGAGTTAGCATTAGCATGTAAACAACGTGAAGCGGTTGTGTTTTAAAGCAAACACTTATTATGTAATATTTGTGGGTGTAGTTAATTGAGTTAAACATTGTTTTTGCTTGTATTTATTTTGTGTTATGTGTTCAGGTGAAGAATAAAGCCCCAGCGGAGGTGCAGATCACCGCAGAGCAGCTGCTCAGAGAGGCGAAGGAGAGGGAACTAGAGCTGCTGCCTCCTCCACCCAAACAGAAGATCACTGATGCAGAAGAGCTCAACGACTATAAACTGAAGAAGAGGAAGGTACGACTGCTATATGTTCTGTATATGACCACGACATATTTGGCAAAATGCATAATGGTAGCACCATGGTACTTTGATGCATACCATAGTACTTTGTGGTTACTTACCATGGTGTTTCCATAATGTCTAGAAAACACTGTACATGTACAGAAAACATGGTATTGTCAAGTTGCTCATTTATTTATATAGTGCTTTATACAATACAGATTGTTTTAAAGCAGCTTCACATTAATAAACTGGAAAATGTCAATCATTACATTTACATTGTCATTTAGCAGATGCTTTTATCCAAAGCGACTTACAAATGAGGACAATGGAAGCAATCAAAATCAACAAAAGAGCAATATGCAAGTGCTATGACAAGTCTCAGTTAGCCTAATGCAGTACACGTAGCAAGGTATTTTTTTTAATTATATAGTAAATAAAAAGAAAACTGATAAAATAGAAAAAGAATAGAGCAAGCTAGGTTTAGAGGCCTTTTTTTGCTTTTTGTTAATTGTATAATAAATAAAAGAATACAAAAAGAATAGAAAAGCTAGTGTTAGTTTTTTTTTTATATATATATAAAAGAATACAAGCAGTTAGTAAGTGTCAGTGTTGCTGAAAGTGACGTGACATGTGGCCAAGTATGGTTACCCATACTTGGAATTTGTGGCATCCGAAGTGCACACACACAGCAGTGAACACATACATACACACACACACACACACACACCCACCCACCCACCCACACCGTGAACACACACCCAGAGCAGTGGGCAACCATTTATGCTGCGGTGCCTGGGGAGCAGTTGGGGGTCTCAGTCGTGGTATTGAAGGCGCTGTACATTCACTCCCCCCACCTACAATTCCTGCTGGACCTGAGACTCGAACTCGCAACCTTTAGCTTACGAGTCCGACTCTCTAACCGCAACTTAACTCAGGATGAATGAATGATGCATTTATATAGCGCTTTGTGTATTGCTGTATTCATGTGGGGGGGTCTCTCCTCAACCACCACCAGTGTGCAGCATCCACCTGGATGATGTAACGGCAGCCACAGTACAACAGCGCCAGTGCGCTCTCCACACACCAGCAGGTGGAGAGGAGAGAGAAAGACATAGAGCCAATCAAGTGCATGGGGATTATTAGGAGGCCATGATTGACCAGGGCCAGTGGTGGCAATTTGGCCAGGATAAAACATGGTATTGCCCTGGTACAGGCTTAAAAATATTATGTTACCATGGTAATATAATCTCCATCTCCAGAAAACATGACATTACCATAGTGCATGTCCAGAAAACATGGTATTACTATTGTCATATTATGTGCCAGAAAATCATAGTAGTATTACCAAGGCACTTCATAAAATATTGCATTGCCATAGTACATGCTTTAAATATATTATATTACCATGGTACATCTCCAGAATGCATGGAATTACCATAGTGCTTGTCCAGAAAACATTACATTGTCATGGTATCTGACCCAAAAGTATAGTATTACCAATGTACATGCTTTAAAACATGACACTACCGTGGTGCAACTCTACATGGTATTATCATATAGAAAAACATTGATTTGCCATGGTCCGTGGTCTAAAAATGGCATTGCTATGGTACATATCTAAACACATCCAACGTTTTTCTCTCAATACAGGGGTTTGAAGACAACATCAGGAAGAACAGAACTGTCATCAGCAACTGGATCAAGTACGCACAATGGGAGGAGAGCCTGAAGGAGGTCCAGAGGTGAGTTTCAGTTCGGTGTCCAATGACTGAATCGTAGACTGGAGGTGATTTCTGTAACTGTTTTTATTGCCTTCAGAGCTCGCTCTATCTACGAGCGTGCGCTCGACGTGGATCACCGCAACATCGCACTGTGGCTGAAGTATGCAGAGATGGAGATGAAGAACCGGCAGGTGAATCACGCTCGCAACATCTGGGACCGAGCCATCACCATCCTGCCCCGTGTCAATCAGTTTTGGTATGCTTCCTCCTCAGTATCTTTGTCTGAATCATATGATCATATGTTTTTTTTTTTCTCCTGATTAATTTTTTTTTATTCATATGTTTGTGCACCAGGTACAAGTACACCTATATGGAGGAGATGCTGGGAAATGTTGCCGGCTGCAGGCAGGTGTTTGAGCGCTGGATGGAGTGGGAGCCAGAGGAACAGGCCTGGCATTCATACATCAACTTTGAGCTGCGCTATAAAGAAGTGGACAAGTCCCGCAGCATCTATGAGAATTATATCCTTTCATAAATGGCCTGTTTCATCAACAGTATCCAGATATATACAGTACACTCATATAAAGCGATGTATAGTGTATAGCAAATCTCAGCTGCCTTATTGATTTAATTGCAAAATGAAACCATATTATCACCTAACTCTCAATATAAAGTTGGATATATACAGTATGTGTGTCCAACTTCATCTGTGTGTATATATGTTATACTTGCACAGGGCAATATACACTGAGACAAATCTCAACTACTTAATTGCTTTAATTTGCTAAATGCATAAAGCATGAAGATATTATAAACATTAACATCATGAATTTCTATAAAGCTTATTTTGAAATAATGTGTATTGTGAAAAGTGCCATACAAATAAAATGGATCTGAAATTGGACTTAGACTTTTCATTTTAGAATGGATGACTTATGCAAAAAATTTAGTTGTTATCCTTAACAGTAAAGCACTCGTGATGGTTCATCCTGAAGTGAAGAACTGGATCAAGTACGCTCACTTCGAAGTGAAGCATGGTTACATCGCTCGGGCGAGGAAGGTGTTCGAGAGAGCCGTGGAGTTTTTTGGTGAGGAGCAGATCAGTGAGAGCCTCTATGTGGCTTTTGCGAGATTCGAGGAGAAGCAGAAAGAGGTATGACGTCCTGTGTTCATGCCAACCAGTAAACCCGAGAGCCTTTTGGTGTTTTCCTGTTCAGACCTGACCGTTCGCTTTGTGTCTTTTAGTTTGAGAGAGTTCGCATCATCTATAAATATGCTTTGGACCGAATCCCCAAGCAACAGGCCCAGGAGCTGTTTAAGAACTACACTGTGTTTGAGAAGCGGTTTGGAGACCGGAGAGGAATCGAGGATGTGATCGTCAACAAAAGGAGGTTTCAGTATGAAGAGGAAGTCAAGGTGAGTAAAGCATGCTTATATGTATTAATATAAAATTCAAGATTCAAATTTTAAATGAATGTCCAAATGCCCTGAAGTTTCATGTTTATTATTATTCAACAAAATATATTATATTACTATTATCATTTTTAATATTCATATTGTGTTTATATACATTACATTTTTTAAAATATATGAATATTTTATATTAAAAATATTTAAAATATCTACATTATTTATATATATATATATATATATATATATATATATATATATATTTACTAACTTATTTACATTTTCTGCTGTATAGGCAAACCCACACAACTACGATGCCTGGTTTGATTACCTGCGGCTGGTGGAGAGTGATGCCAATGCGGACACGGTTAGAGAAGTGTACGAGAGAGCCATAGCCAACATACCCCCCATCCAAGAGAAGAGACACTGGAGACGCTACATCTACCTGTGGATTAACTACGCTCTCTATGAGGAGCTGGAGGTCAAGGTATGACAGATGGCAGTGAGCTGAAGTTTTCAGCATTCATTTGCATCTTTCAGTAAAACTGTAGATTTACATGTACACATTTAAGGCCTTTCCACACTGACCGCCAAAAAAGCGAAACGAATTTCGGACACGATGACGCCCTGGAATAAAAACAACAGCTTCCTATGGATGCTTCCACATGGACCACGAACATTCGCACACCAAAAATGCAAAATTTCCGACAAATCTTTTCAGTTTCGTAAAGTGAAAACACAGTCCGTCCAATAAGATTTGAGCTAGGATCATGTGACCGGAGCAGCTGCTGTTGCGCAAAAGGGTGAGAATGGTGGCGCTGTTTCGAAAACCAGTGTAAACAAACACCGAAGAAGAGTATCTTGGATAAGAGAGTGGAAGCCGAGTTCTTGTTAGCGTTGGTATTTGAGAACAGATTTATTCTCACATGTTCTTTATACAGAATAACATTTCTAATAATGATCTGTAGAGCACGTGCATGATATATTTTCTGTATATGTTTTGTATGCAGCTCATGGTATTTTTTTTATAGCTATAAAGGATGTTTATGACAAATATTATCAGTGTAGTGTTATTAAACATACAAAGAGTGCATGTGTCTGCTTATTATAGAATCAAAATCAACTATAGATCACAATCGGAAGTTATTACAAGCACTCGATGATGGTTTAAAGTGGGTAAGCAAATACATTAATAATTACATACATTTTCAAGTGTAGCTTGATGCTAATTACTTCTAATTATACTAACATTCGCATCGCGCTCAGTGTGGAAAGGCCTTAAGACTCAGAGTTTGATGTTATGCATTTTTTTCTGGTTTGTTTAGGACCCTGAGAGAACGAGGCAGGTGTATCAAGCGTGTCTGGAGCTTATACCACACAAAAAGGTAAAACTATCAGTCTTAATAGTAGTGAAAAACACTATTTACACAATCTCTTGTCATTTTTGGTGAACCAGTCCTTAATGTTATTTCTGTACCCTTTTGTACAGTTTGCAACAATTTTAACAGCTGAAAATAGAAAATGTTGTGCTTGGCACTGTATTTTATCTGTGAAATCCTATGAAGGTACCATTTCTATTCTAAGTTAAATTTTTAGGAATTGTTTTCTAACTATAGCCTATACTTTTTGTATACTCAGTTCACATTTGCCAAGATTTGGCTCTTATACGGACAATTTGAAATCCGACAAAAAAACCTCCAGAATGCTAGAAGAGGCCTGGTAAGTGTTTCACTCTAAAACAGCTTTATATACTTTTAGACTACTGTTCAAAAGTTTGGGATTAGTAAGATTTTTTTTTTAAAGAAATTAATACATTTATTTAACAAGGATGTATTAAATTGATGAAAAGTGACTGTAAAGACATAATGATGCAAAATATTTCTATTTCAAATTAATGCTGTTCTTTTGAACTTCCTATTAATCAAAGATTCCTGGAAAAAATCACGGCTTCCACAAAAATATGAAGCAGCACATCTGTTTTCAACACTGATAATGATCAGAAATGTTTCTTGGGCAGTAAATCAGAATATTAGAATGATTTCTGAAGACTGGAGTAATGATGCTGAAAATTCAGCTTTGATCACAGGAATACATTTTAAAATATATTTACAGAAAACAGTTATTTTAAATACTAATAATTTTTGTTACAATATTACTGTTTGTACTGTATTTTTGATTAAATAAATGCAGCCTTGGGGGCATAGGAGCCTTCTTTAAAAAAAAAAAAAAATGACCCCACGCTTTTAAATGGTAGAGTACTTACTATACAGTGCAGAGTTTGACCTGAACCCTCTCCTGTCAGGGCACAGCCATCGGAAAGTGTCCCAAAAACAAACTGTTCAAAGGCTACATCGAGCTGGAGCTACAGCTGAGAGAGTTTGACCGCTGCAGGAAGCTCTATGAGAAGTATCTGGAGTTCAGTCCAGAAAACTGCACCACCTGGATCAAGTTTGCCGAGCTGGAGACCATCCTGGGAGACACAGAGCGGGCCAGAGCCATATTTGAACTGGCCATTGGACAACCTCGACTCGACATGCCAGAGGTTTAGAACTTCACATTTCTCCCTATTCACAGTTATTGGTTCCTTCCAAGTTTTTTCCTCCATATTCTCACTATATCATACTATATGAGCCATAAAAGCCTGATGTATCAAATATGATTCTCAACAAAAAGCAATTTTTCTAAAGGTTCAATAAACTGTTCCATTTCAAAAAACACGTCAGACTGTTATTTCATGTCAGGCTTTACAGGGTTAAAGGTAACTGTTTCTCCTTTGTTTGCATCAGGTGCTGTGGAAGTCATACATCGACTTTGAGATCGAGCAAGAAGAATACGACAACACGCGAGGACTTTATAAGAGACTGTTACAGCGTACTCAACATGTCAAAGTAAGCCATCAAAATTACACCAACACAACATGCTCATCCTAAATGAATATCTGATGCATTTGATTCCTGTCTGGTTGTATTGTAGGTCTGGATCAGCTATGGCCAGTTTGAGCTGTCCATTGACAGTGACGACCGCATACAGCGATGCAGACAGATCTACGAGGAGGCCAATAAGAGTATGCAGAACTGTGAGGAGAAGGAGGAACGTCTGATGCTCCTGGAGTCCTGGAGAGACTTTGAGGACGAGTTTGGAACATTTGCCAACAAGGAGAGAGTCCAGAAACTCCTGCCGGAGAAGGTGAAGAAGAGGAGGAAGATCACAGCAGAGGACGGGGTGAGAGTTCATGCCTTCTTGCGTCCTGAAATTGTGGGTGTTTTTGTTTCTTGTGATAGTCATGATAGTAATGGTGCGTATGATAGTATTATTTACTTGTTTTGTTTTTTTATGCATCAATTACAAATTCATCCAGTGCATATGGATCAATCTTGAAACATGGATTTTTGAAATGTGAATTGTTAGTTTTGATCAAGAATCAATTTAAAATGCTAAAAATTGAATGAAATGTGATTTGTTAAAATATTCAATGATGTTAAATATTGAATCATAGAATTACTTGCATGCACAAATTTTTGGAGACCGATGCACATGCATCAGTCTTGAAACAGATTTTTGGATCGTGATTTGTTCGTTTTGGTCAAAAATCAGTCATGATTTTGGAAAGTATGATTTAATATTTTAAAATATATAAACATTAAATTGCTTGCATGCACAAATAACATGGCTTTTTAAAATTGTTTGATTAGGTAAAGAGTTGAAATGCAAAAATAATGCTTTCAAATGCTAAAAGTTGAATGAATCAAGATTCAGTAACGTATCATTCAATATTTTAAAATAGAACAAAAAAATGAATGGAAATAAAAAATTGAATATGGAATACTTTCCTATGTGCTTAACTATTTGACACACATTGCACTCTGTTATATTCCAAGTAGTCTGTATATGCACATACATTTAATATTTATTTTCAAATGAAACAATCTTAAGCAATTTTTCTTAGGAGAAACATTTACATAATCCTATTATGGCACTTAAAAATATAGAATCATTGTGAATTGAATATTTTGCGGAAATCATTCCTAAATTGAAAACCTATGAATTGTGAACTGAATCGATTCATTGTCAACCCAAAGATTCATGCCCCTTTTGACTAGTCATCCCTAACATATTGTCTTTTGTTTATTAGTCGGATGCAGGTTGGGAGGAATATTATGACTACATCTTCCCCGAGGACGCTGCTAACCTGCCCAACCTCAAACTGCTGGCCATGGCCAAGATGTGGAAGAAACAGCAGCAGGATGATGAGAACGAGCAGGATGAAGAAGGAGATGAAGAAGAAGAAGAAGGAGAAGGAGAAGAAGAAGAAGAAGAAGGAGGACAGCGGGTTCCTAAAGGGAAAGAAGCACTGGAGAACTCAGAACCAGAGGAGCAGGGACCTGCGGTCAGCAGAGAACAGCCCGAAAACGAGTCCAACGATCACGACAAAGATGACGATGAGAGCAGCAGCAGCAGCAGCAGCAGCAGCGAGAGTGATGGTGGCGACCGCAAAGATGACAAAGACAAGACGGAAGAAACAAAAGCGGACACAGAAAATCACTGACCTGGTGTGGTGGAACTTTAACATGTTATTTGTCTCCGTTTCTTTCTGTCCGTCTCTTTTCTTTTGGAACAAAATAAAGTGTGAACCAAATGTGCCAATCACTTACCGTTATTCAATATAGCATCCCCCAAACCAATCAAACGTTTGCAGTTGTTATGTTATTAATGATGATTGAGCAAAAACATTGAGTTTTCTGATACAGTAAGAATGCAGAGGAGTCTGCGATTCTTGTATTAATTTACTGAAGCTGTGCATGGACATATGTTTTGACATATTTACAGGAAGAAGTTTATTATAATTGTTTGTCCATACAGCGTTCCCTGTCTTATTTTGACAGCGTTTTCAATATTACAGGGAAAACCAGAGAACTGTCAGAGGCAAACATATTACAACAGAAACCGTCTATGACCCCGACCATTACTGTATCCTGTATGCTAATTTATCAACCCGCCCAAGAGTGTTTTATATTTGATTTAAAAAGACAAATACGCCCAGTGTTTGCTTTAACCTTTTTATTTCATGTAACTACAGTCCCAAAGTCCTTTATTTTCAGCTTCATTAACCCAAAAGAAAACAATTCATTCAAAGCAGTGGCTCTCTGATATTTCAAATCAATATCGTGATCAAAAAAGCAAATGTCTGTGTTCCCAGTTGGATGTTGAGGATTTCAGAGAGCCACATATTAGTGTTATTCAATATCTTCTGGCCGGACTGGATGCGGGAGCGGGATTATGGATTTCTTCTCTGTGTCTCTGGATAAAGCTTTCCTCATATCTGTCAAATGAAAGAAGAGTAAAATAAAACATTTTTTAGTCTTTAAAAAAGTCTTTACCGTGATGCTGGGTTTTACTGTACTGATAATGTTGCAAGCCTCTATTTTTTTGCCCATTTTATTGTTTGCAGGTGAAAAATGTAAGTCTGATTGCAGGGTTAAGATAACAAGTGGCACAAATGTTGCAGGACATGGCCTTAAAGATTTATTAAAAGCCCTAACCTTAAATATGAGCAATAATACTAGTGATGCTCGCCTTAGAAACACCAATAATAACCTGAATATGATGTAGACATATCAGATTATTGAAATCCTGTAAGTCACATAAACTACCGTTCAAACGTTTAGGGTCAGTAAGAAGTCTCTTTTGCTCACTGAGGCTGCATTTATTTGATCAGAAAATACAGTGAAAGCAGTAATATTGTGAAATATATATTTTCTATTTGAATATATTTTAAAATGTAATGTATTCCTGTGATGTAAAGCTGTATTTTCAGCATCATTACTCCAGTCTTCAGTGTCACATGATCCTTCAGAAATCAGTCTGATATGCTGATTTGCCACTCAAGAAACATTTATTATGATGATCAACATTGAAAAAAAAGTTATTTTTGCGTAAACTGTGATGCATTTATTTTCAGGATTCTTTGGTTGATTTAATTGAAATTGAAATTTGAAATCTAATAAATTTCTTTCAAATTAAAAAAGTACCGACCCCAATTTTTTTGAACAGTAGTGTAATAATCAAACAAGTGAATAACCCACCGTAAGCATCTTCGTCAGGTTCACCGTTACTGGCCGAGTAATACTCTATAACGGTTCTGTACACGCTGTATCCGAGCTGTTTGTACATATTCACAGCCACTTGATTAGAAACTCGCACAAAGAGATCCACAAAGAATCCACCCTTCCTAAATGAAAGAGAAACACAGAACAGCTCATTTCGAGTCTGGATACACAGATACTATGCAAATACCAATATTTAATGTCATGTTATTGCTTATAACCAATGTGATTTCAGTTTATACTGTTCTGCCTGTTTTTATTTCCACATGCATTTATTTACCAAATGCTTTTGTCTAAAGGAAATTACAAATGAGCGATGCTACCTTTCTGAGATCTCCTCTAACATCTCCATGAGTTTGGCAGCCAGACCCAGCCGTCTAAACTCCGGCGCCACAGAGAGAGCGGTGACGTGCCCGTGCCATTCCTCTCTAGCGACGGACCCCTCTGCCTTTCCCATGACTACAGGATGACAATCAACATACAGGTTAGTCTGACAGCTGTACATAAAATCAAAATGTATCCTAGTTACTGATTTAATACATGTTCCTAGTCTTAGTGTGAATGATTCATGTTTTTCTACTTGCATCAAAATGTAATAACTTTTCATGCCCAACTTCAGTCCCTGCTATTATTGAGCCCTTTAACCAGCTGGATGCATCCATTTTTAACATGTCAGGAACATGTCAGATTTCAAAAGTAAAATGTCTTTCTATATTCCAAGAAAACAAGTCATCTGGATTTGGAACAAGATAAAAGTGAGTAATTACTCTCAATTACAATGCGATAAAGATCAGAAAGAGACACATCTGACTCACTGTAGCCCATCAGTTCACCGCCCGGAGCCTCTGCTACTATGAAATACTCCGGCCAGTGAGCCAAATACTGAAGATAGAAGGGAATTCCATACTGTACAATAAATGAAAGTCAAGAAAAAGCTGAAATATATGAATACTAAAGAGAAGAACGACCTAGTGACAGACTGATTCACATTTTGGTCATTGTGAGATGCGTTTTAAAGGATACGGTTTCTGTCAATGGGTCCAGATTACTGTGGGATGTAAATACACAAATGAATTATCACAATCTCAAATGATGAGCAGCATATACAAACAAAACTCAAAGAATTAAACATTACAGTCATACGTGGAATAACACAATACTAATAGAATGGTTATTAGCATTTAGTATCACTACAAGTTTATTCAGATCATGTTCAACATGTAGATAACACACAACAGAAAAATAACGCAGGGCTACGCTAACAGAAAGTACCATGTTTTTATTTTGAACAAGTACCATGGTATTTATGGAAGTACGCTCGAGTACCATGGAAATACTATGAAACATAGTTTATTACGGTTAGTATGCTGTACTGCATTATTTATATGGATTGTTATCTACATGTTGAATATCTGAGAGTTAACATCATGGTACAGTGAAGGAGGCTGACTGTAATACTATGGTATTATCATCACTCAGGCACATTCAGTGAACGATGGTGCGGTTACAGAACTTTTTTCTTAAATGATAATTATCAACGCAGTTATATCACTATTACTCACATATTGTTGAATTTAAACAGATCATCGCAGGTGAAAGCTCGTAATGTTGTCATTCTCTCGTGTGTGCAGGACGACGCTCTGACCTCTGACCTCTACGTCACACGTGGGACGTTTCATTGTCCTTTTAAACAGCGTCATCTGTCGGCTTGAAGGAGAACTACTACTTTTATTACAATTATTTAACCAAAAATATTTTGAAAACTAATCATTTATTATTTTAATAGTTTACTGATATTTATCGATTTATTTAAACCGAATATTACACACATATCAATTACAATTAAATAACATATATTAAATGAAAATATTTCAATTATTTTTTACAATAAAAAACGAAGTATCATTTTTTTCATAAACGTTTTATTGTTTATGAAAACAGTACAAAATAGTGTATTAATAGTAGTGCTGTCAAACAATTAATCGCGATTAATCACATCCAAAATAAAAGTTTTTGCTTATATAATAAATGAGTATGTTCTGTGTATATTTATTATGTATATATAAATACAAACACATGCATGAATATATTTAAGAAAGATATGTTATGTTTATATATTAAATATATTTAGCTAAAATATAATAATATAAATGTATATACACGTAAATATTTTCAAACTATATACTTACTGTCTGTGTGTTTATATATAGGGACATAATAAATAAACAGTACACATACACATATTATGTAAACAAAAACGTTTATTTCGGATGCGATTAATCGTTTGACAGCACTAATTAATAGATGAGTACAACAGTATTTTGAGACGCCACATTTTTTCCTGAATTTAATCTTCACATTTCATTGCAGTTTCATTTGTTTAAGACTCATTGTTTTCTGTTTGCTTTGTTAGTTCTTCTCAAACATGTTATATAGCCCCTTCCTTGTCCATAGAGAATGGCCTTTTATTCTCTCAGGTGTGTAGGTGGAGTAATGCGGGATCAGGTGTTGAATGGCTCTTTAAAAGCATGTGTTGGTCTCAGTAGTTCAGTAACTGCTTTCACCTGCAATGGAGTGGCTTCAAGTCTTTGGAGTCCTGGCAAGTTTGTTACTCTGCGGTGGAACTCTAACTTCCACGCCGAGGTTTGTTCAATTTACAGTCCTATTTTTTTAAAAAAAAGTAAGCTGTTTATCACTACTACTTGAAAAGGTTATTATAAATGTTGAAAAATTGTATTAGGCCTTCTAGGAATACCATACAAATCAGGTATATATATGTTTTCAGTGTCAGTTGTTCTTGAATATCCTCTGCTTTCCTACTTCTGTGTTTGTTTTAGAGTTTTCAGGGTTTTAGGGATGAACCGATATTGAAATTTTTAGCATTTGAAAAACCTTGATAGATTAAAAAAAAATTGCATTTATTATGGCCAAAACCAGTTTTATGGCTAATATTGTAAATCTGCACTGATTTTTTTTCATGCTTTAAGATTTTCAGTAAATAAATAAATTAAAATAAATCTCTTCTGCTCACCAAGGCTGCATTTATTTGATCAAAAAGAGGGAAAACTGAAATATTATCACAATTTAAACTATAACTGTTTTCTATTCCAGTATATTTTAAAATGTAATTTATTCCTGTGATCAAAGCTGAATTTTCAGCATCATTACTCCAGTCTTCAGTGTCACATGATCCTTCAGGAATCATTCTAATATGCTGATTTGCTGCTCAAGAAACTTTTCTGATTAACTTAAATGTTGAAAACAGTTGTACTCCTTAATATTTATTCAGGATTCTTTAATGAATAGAGATAATTTATTTGAAGTCCTTTGCAAACTTATAAATGACTTTATTGTCACTTTTGATCAATTTAATGCATCCTTGCTGAATAAAAATATTTGGAACAGTAGTTTCTGGTAGAAAATGAGCTGTTTAGACTTTGCTGTTTGGAAAAAAATAAGTCCTGATATGATATAATGTAGCACATAGTCACAGATATAATGTATCACTATAATAATGTAAAATTAGATTATTATTTTTTTTAATTTCAGCCCCGCACAGAATCCCTCCTATCTCATATCCGTCTCTGAAGTTCTGCACTGTGGCGTTCCGACCACTTTATCAGTCACCGTTCTGGCAGATTATTCCATCAAAGTCAAGGCTGAACTCATCCATGGAAATAGCAGTGTGGCCCAAACTGAGGGCACCGTCCCAGCAGGTAAATCACCATCATCTGACTTTTTATTGTGTTCTTTTATTGCATTGCATTGAATTATCATCTGGCTCATCCCACATTTGCATATCTCATATACATACAGTATGTAAAACATGTATTATGTTAGCTTGACAAAACCAACATGTAATGTTTGGTAAACTTGGATTAGGTTTGTTTATAATTAATTTTATTTGACATTATATTTTATTTATCAGAAGTGAACTCTTACTCAGATTTTCGTATTTCATTGAACTTTTCAGTTCATTTAATGCTATGCTTCAGCAGGTGACAATTAATAAATGAAAAGCTGATATATGTAGAAAATCAGTATTAAATTATTTCTAAAAAGCACCTTGTGGTTTTTGAAGTTTATAGCTTATATTATTTAACAATTAGTTACATATATTCAAATGCATGAATTTAGCCCGAGATGCAATGCAATTTATTCTAATCCTAAACATATTATTTGTCTAACACAGTGTTTAAATTTGCATTCAAAATCACACTGTCAAACTAGAAAAGTGACCTTATTAGAATGACCTATACAATGTACATATGATATTATGTATACATCTCCACCCTGTTCAAACAAGTATTGATGTCATTACATTCATGTCTGCTCTGCATTCATTTTAAAGGCTCTACCAGACTGCTGACTCTTCCCCCAGTGAGTGTCAAGACTGTCATTTCCATGAATGAATCAGTACAGAGTTGCAGTATTTACTGTGTGTTATTTTCCCTCTGCAGGTCTTTTCTGATGACATGAGTTATTGGTATCAATATCAGCTGAATGTTAAGGGGTTTGTTGGCGCTAATCAAGTGTTCTCCAACTCCACCAAGATGGTCTTCAGTCCAAAGTGCATGTCCGTCTTTATCCAGACCGACAAGAACAACTACCTACCAGGGCAGACGGTGAAATTTCGGGTTGTATTGGTTACACCTGAAGGAAATCCGTACAAGGGTCAGATCGATATTTTTATCAGGGTGGGTGTCTGCAGTGTTTGGCAATTAAGCGATAAGTCTAAAATTGTTGTTCTAAATTCACGTAAACCCCAGATTCACTGGGCATATTGCTTTATAAAACGGTAACCACACAATAAATATATTAAATGCATAAAACATATGTATTAATTAGGGCTGCCAGTCGATTAAAATCTGTAATCTAATTAATTACATGATGTGGCTATTAATTAGTCTAAATTATCACAAATTAAATTTGGCTGTGAAAATATACACAACAGATCATTTAAAGCTATTATTGTGTTAAATGAGAAAAATATCAAGTAGACATAAGTAGCTTTAGAAAGAAAAATTTATTTGATTCAACATAAAATTTATTACAACAGCCTAACATAAACCTAAAAGAAGAAAATTTACGAAACATCTCTGTATTTTTTGTTCATACAATGAAAGTCATTGGTACCAAAAAGAGCATTCTTCAAAATATCTTCTTTTATGTTACACCAAAGAAAGTAAGTCATACAGGTTTGAAACGACATGAGGGTGAGTAAATGATGACATAATTTTCACTTTTTGGGTGAACTGTCCCTTTATTTATTTATTTGTATTCATTCATTTGATTCGTTCAAACTGCTGATTCATTCAGGAATAAAGTAAACAGCTCTCTTTTTGAATGGACCACTGAATCAATGGTTCACCTGATTTGTTCAAAACGTGGATTCATTCAGAAACAAAACACCACTGTGTTGCTTGAAGATGCACAATATTCTGCTATGGCTTTAAATGTAATATTTTCGCTGGCAAAGCTGAGCAAAAACAGACAATATTGTGTTTAAAATATAACACAAAATTAGACTCTTATTTATTAAACTGTTGTATAAAATCACATTTGCACACCTTTTGCATCAATATTTTTGCATTTATGATAGACTTATGACTACAGTTTCATGTCATCTAAAATCTTTATTAATAGCTATGGTATAACATACTCACAATTCATTAAGCGAGCTTTTTTATTGTAGCATATTCATCGGACAATAATTGCACAATTTTGATTATGTAAAACCAACAAAATTACTACAGCAGTTTTAAAGATGTTTTCTTTGGATTTTTTTCATTGGAAAGAGAATATAGCAAAATATGTCTTAATTAATGTGTTTTCTGCTAGCTACATTTCACATACATAAACACAAATCTGGCTCTAAAGCTCTCTTTTCTTTATTCAGAGTTGATCTAGACCAGTATTTGGAAACTATCCAAAGCTCCATTAAAGCAATCAAAACGGGATTTGTATCTGTGAATACTTTCTGTCTGTCTTTTTTCTTTATTTTGTTTTTAGAACTGTACTGCCTTAATGGTTTGATGTTTTGTAGGCTACTGTTTAATTCAAAAAAGAAAGAAAGAATCAGGAAAAAAATTCGCGATATGAGCTCTGAAGTTTCAATCTGAATCAAATGATTCATGATATGCGCCCTGAAGTACTGATCTGAATCAAATGATTCGCAAACCCGCTCCGAAGTCCTGATCTGAATCAAATGATTCGCGATATGCGCCCTGAAGTGAGGATCTGAATCAAATGATTCGCAAACCCGCTCCGAAGTCCTGATCTGAATCAAATGATTCACGATATGCGCCCTGAAGTACTGATCCGAATCAAATGATTCGCAAACCCGCTCCGAAATCCCGATTTGAATCAAATGATTCGCATTCACAAACCCGCTCTGAAGTCCTGATCTGAATCAAATGATTCACGATATGCGCCCTGAAATCCTGATCTGAATCAAATGATTCACGATATGTGCCCTGAAATGTTGATCTGAATCAAATGATTCGCAAACCCGCTCCGAAATCCCGATCTGAATCAAATGATTTGCGATATGCGCCCTGAAGTACTGATCTGAATGAAATGATTCGCAAACCGGCTCCGAAGTCCTGATCTGAATCAAATGATTCGCAAACCCGCTCCGAAATCCCGATCTGAATCAAATGATTCGCATTCGCAAACCTGCTCCGAAGTCCCGATCTGAATCAAATGATTCGCAATATGCGCCCTGAAGTGCTGATCTGAATCAAATGATTCGCAAACCCACTCCAAAATCCCGATCTGAATCAAATGATTCGCAAACCCGTTCCGAAGTCCCGATCTGAATCAAATAATTCGCAAACCCGCTCTGAAATCCCGATCTGAATCAAATGATTCATGATATGTGCCCTTAAATGTTGATCTGAATCAAATGATTCGCAAACCCGCTCCGAAATCCCGATCTGAATCAAATGATTCGCGATATGCACCCTGAAGTGCTGATCTGAATCAAATGATTCGCAAACCTGCTCCGAAGTCCTGATCTGAATCAAATGATTCGCGATATGCACCCTGAAGTGCTGATCTGAATCAAATGATTCGCAAACCTGCTCCGAAGTCCTGATCTGAATCAAATGATTCGCAAACCCGCTCCGAAATCCTGATCTGAATCAAATGATTCGCATTCGCAAACCCGCTCCAAAGTCCCGATCTGAATCAAATGATTCACGATATGCGCCCTGAAGTGCAGATCTGAATCAAATGATTCACGATATGCGCTCTGAAGTGCTGATCTGAATTAAATGATTCGCAAACCCGCTCCGAAGTCCTGATCTGAATCAAATGATTCGCGATATGCGCCCTGAAGTGCAGATCTGAATCAAATGATTCACGATATGCGCTCTGAAGTGCTGATCTGAATTAAATGATTCGCAAACCCACTCCGAAGTCCTGATCTGAATCAAATGATTCGCAAACCCGCTCCGAAGTCCCAATCTGAATCAAATGATTCGCAAACTCGCTCCGAAGTCCCAATCTGAATCAAATGATTCGCAAACCTGCTCTGAAGTTCCGATCTGAATAATGATTCACGAACCCACTCTGAAGTTCCGATCTAAATCAAATGATTTGCAACCCGCTCCAATGTCCCGATCTGAACCATGAACCATCATTTCAGATCGGGACTTCAGATCATATATCATGAATCTTTCAATTCGCGAACCTGCTCCGAAATTCCGATATGAATATTACACAGCGAGTTTGTTGCCCTGCATCATCATTGTCAGCAGTCAGCTGTATTAAATGTAAGGTCTGGGCCGTAAACTGCATTAAAATGTTTTAATTGCTTTATTTTTCCATAACTAATGAATTAAATTAACGTGTTAAATTGACAGCTCTAGTATTAATATGTTACTTTTTAAAAGTTAAATCATTAAATGCCATCCTTCCTCTAGAAAATTAAATCCCTGACAGCAGGGCAATAGAATGTTACTGAAACGTGCCAAATCAAAACAGATTTTATTTATTTAATTTTAACAATATATATTTCCTAACACACATACATCAGTTTACCTCTCAGCAGACTCTTGTAGTTTAAACCAGAGCCGTTGATAAATAGATAACATTATTCTATGTATGTCTTCTCATACTGCTTGGCAGTCAGAAGTGACCGAACACCTTAAAATGATTTTAGTGCTACTGGTAGACAATTAACAGGTACATCAGCAGTGTCATGATGAAATGTATGGATTGTTTTTGTGTTTTTAATGTGAACAGGATCCCAAGTGGAATTTGATTCGACAGTGGCTGTCTGTGGATGGTTTTCTAGGTGTTTTTTCGAAAGAGCTGAACCTCTCTCAGAACCCGCCACTAGGCCCGTGGAAAATTGTAGCTGGAGTCAATGTGAGTTGCGTGAGAACTTAAGTGGAAGGTTACTTTTTTTTGGAAATTATGCAGAAAAAATACATTAGCAAGCACAACAATTATTTCATATCAGACTTTTTCCAAAGTATAAAACTTTGACATTCTAATTCTAACACTGTTGTTTTTGTGTTCATGCAGAATGTTGTACATGAGAGAGTGTTCACTGTGGACCACTATGGTGAGATTTCACTGCATATCTTTTATGATCTGTGTTTTGTCAAGACAGCAGTCTTTATCAGCATGTGTTTACAGTGCTGCCTAAATTTGAGGTGAAATTGGACGTCCCCTCTGCCCTGCATTATGAAGACACACTGACCGGGACGGTCACAGCCAAGTGAGCGTTTTTCCTGAACAGTAGTCTGATTATTTAATAGAAACACAAAATTCATACTTTCTCTCTGTTCTCAGGTATTTTTATGGGAAGCCCGTCAGTGGGATGTTGTCTGTCATATATGTCCACTTTTTTAATGGCTTTGAGAAGCGTTATCAACTTCAAGATACAGTGAGTACCGTTTCAGGAGAAACATCTACATTTGAAACTAAGGATGCACTGATAGTGACAGCTTTATTTTCTTAAGAAAAAAAATCTCTCCCTGCTAATGCTGTATGCAGGTTAAATTTAACAGCAAAACTATTATATTAATTGCTATTTATTTTCGTATATTTTGATCACACTCAAATGTAGGCTAAACGCTCTTTGCAATAATTGGATGGGAGGTGGCAGTGCATTACAAAAAATGTTTGGTGAAGGGAAAACCGCGGACCTGGCAACCCTGGCTTGAACTTCAGGTGGTTCATTAGGTCAAATAGAACCAGCGTTTTATGGTGCTGCATTAGTGCATTATTACTGTTTTAACTTTCACAGTCACACCAAATCAAACATACGGATACAGATTATTGGCTGATACAGCGGTGCATCCCTATTTGAAACCTAATACATTAAATATAAAGTTAAAGTTTTGTGTTAATCTGACTCATTATCTCTGGTGTAGATTGACGGTTCTGCTGCGATCACATTTGATGTGCCATACTCCAAACGGGACTACATATATTCCAGTTATGATGAATATGGGCCCAGTGAATATGTCGACATTATCGTGAATGTCACAGATGTTACAGGTGCGTCCCATCCTGCCTGTACCTGGCTATCAAACATTAATTACATGAACTAAACTGCGTTCACAAATTGAGATGTCCTTTTAGGTTTAATTTAAGCTGTTTCTGTTTCTCTTTCTATAGGGTTAACCTACAACAGCAGCGCAAGGGTTTCTATTGTGAAGAATAAATATAATCTGAAGTTTCTGCAGCATCCACAGATCATAAAACCCTCCATGATCTTCACTGCTCAGGTAAAGACAGATAAAAAAACAAAAACAAAAAAAAAAAACAGCCGTGTTACACCTCAGTACATATTTGGGGCAAACTGGGTGAATCACGAGGACATATTTCACCCTAAAATCAAAAGAAAAAACTGTATTTTTAAAGAATGATTGTATTGTGACAAAAATTGTGTGATGTGTCTATGTGATATATCATTGCCATAATGGCAGGTATGTTTTACAGTTTTTATGTTTTTACACAAAATTACTGTTATATATATATATATATATATATATATATATATATATATATATATATATATATATATATATATATATATATATATATATATATTTTTTTTTTTTTTTAAATCAACAGAAATTAAAGGCAGTACAAAAATCCTTCAATGGTTTATAAATAATATAGATTTTAATAATATATAATTGCACATTATTGACAGTAAATCCATTTAGAAAACACACTAAACCTACAAAGAGCAGCTTAGCACTTAGCATCCAGTTCATCTTTACTCAGCTCATCATCCTAAGGTTTTCTTAAGGAATTTTAGTGTGTTTTATTTTTATTTTTTGCAGTATTTAAATAATATATAATTATTTTTCACATTAATGAGATGAGTTGGGACGTGTTAGTCACAAAAATAATGCCACAATGCAAAAAAATGTAATGGTTCTAAAGAATAGGCTTCAATTAAATGAAAAAATGGCATTATTTTAAAAAATATTAAAATAATGTCATTACGCAAAAAAATATTCTAAAGAAGAAAACAATACAATTTCTTTATGCGTTTTCTTGGTTTTGTTTTTTTGTTTATTTATATAAATGTTATATTTTTGTGAAATATGACCCGACATGACCAATAGATTCATCCTTTATTCCTCATATTTTTATTTTATAAGCTGAAGTTAAGCGCCTACGACAGCCGGCCGCTGTCAGCTGAAGAGCAGAGCAGAAGCGTGCAGCTGGCGGTGACCCAGCACAAGTTCAGCCCCTGGACGTGGATGTGGAACAGCGACGAAGACACACAGCCTCGCACAACGAACAGCACACCAACGAGCTTCTCTCCCATTTACGATATTCCAGTGGAAAATATCGATCTTCCTGTTACTGCTGATGGCGTGATGTCTTTCCAGATTCACCTCTCTGACAGCGTTTCCACGCTTGATATAGAGGTGCGAACACTTCATCCACGCTTTCCACTGCCTTGATATCGATATGCATAGTAGAAGCATGTCAACTGGGAGGAAACTTGACCTCTCTTCCTCCTGATGTTGCTTTCAGGCCCGGTTTGAAGACACAGTCCAGCGTCTTCAGCTCTACAGGAGTTACTCTTCACCGAGCAGATCCTACATGCAGCTTCACAGAGACAGTGAGCCTCAGGTACTCAAGCTGTTTGTATTTCATGCTGCTATTTTTGTTTTCATTGTGTTTTCACTGATAGAGTGACTTTTTTGCAGGTCGGACAGCCGCTGTATTTGACTTTGGAGAGCAATTTTAACCTGACAGAATTTCACTATCTTGTAAGTATTTCGGATAAAGCAATACTGCATCCATTTTTAACACAAAAATGTAACTATTGAACCAGTACAGATAAACTGTGTAAGAGAAACCTCCATGTGTCAATCAATCAATCAATCAATCAATCAATCAATAAGAAGTCGGAAATTTCAAACACACTTTTTGAAGGAGATTTCATGATGGGTTTAAATTCTGCAATTTATTTAGAATTATTTATTGTACATAGAATTTGTTTTACTAAAATTATATTTAATTTATTTAATTATTTGCAATACAATTGTGAAGAATGTGAACCTGCAAATGTGTTATTTTACATATTAATAAATATTAATGTTTAAATATTAATAATATATTAATTTAATATTATTTTATTTAGTTTTTTATATATATATATTTTGAAGAAAATCAGACATTCTAAAATAAAATACATTTATTTTGCATTGCAGACTAAGTGGTGTTTATCTGTAAAATCATGCCACTATGTCCAGTACCATCGTAAAAAAGATATACACTTTTGCATAGTACATATTATGGAAATAATATACTTTAAATGAATAACTATGTTTAAATTTCACTATATTGCATGTTAGTTGCAAAAATAAATTAAAATTTGTTCGATTTTAAATTAATATTAAATGCAATTATTTGAACTTAAGAGTTCAGCTTAAGTAGGACTTAAGTACATCTTTGTATGTAATTCCATTTTTGTCTTTGAAGTATGGTTAAAGTGTACTGTTGAATTCAGTGACTGGCGTTTATGATAAACTAAAAAAATACCGCCATGCCTAAACTTATTTTCAAGCATGTATTTAAATTTATTGTTTTTATTTTGCATTATATTACATATCTGTAAAGATGAAGTTGCTAAGTAGTTCATTTCAAATTCAGTATATTTACAAACTTTAAATTTAATATTGAATAAAACGCTAGTTAAATTCAATTAAATATAGTTAAACGCTTTGGATGTATTTAAGTATGTTAGTACTTCTTTAATACACAACAAAATTATTCAAACCTTTTTATTTTTAAACTTTTAAAGTTTCATTAATATTATATGTATAGGTTTTTTTTATATATATACTTTTAAGATTTGACATACACTACAAGTGCACATTCAATATGATTCAGCACAGTATCAGTAGTGAGTCACTGGGACATTTCTGAGAATGAGCCTGTATTGATGGACGTGTTCTGCAGGTGATGTCCCGCGGTCGGGTGGTGGAGGCTGGGACGGTGCATTCCTCCTCCTTCAGTCTGAACACAGATCACTCTTGGACTCCATTGGCTTGTGTGATGGTGTACCACACGCTTCCAGACGGAGAGATCGTGAACGATGCTCTGCAAGTTACTTTCACACAAGTCCTGAGAAACACGGTAAGAATGTTTGGAAATACAACATTAGTAAAGATTAAGATGGTAATTCATAAATGTGATTGATTTGATTTCTAAATTAATTAAATGCTTATGTCTATTTTTGTAAGTATACTGGTTAATGTTAATAGAAAAGTAACAGAAATAAAAGCAAACAATAGTAGGCTTGGTCAAAAAGTGTTTCATACTCAGTTCCTAATATGTCCATTTTAAGACAAACATTGCACATTGAACTTGATGAAACCAATGCTGATAAATAATGTTTGAAGTAAATAAATAAATAAATAAATGAGAGAAACTAAGAAAAACTGCAATTCTGAAAGTTTTCTTTTAATTGAAATTATATTGAATCCATTTGGACATGGAAAAGTACTATTTTTACATTTACTAATTAATATATTTATTCTATTATTTAGTAATTTTTTGATGTTTTGATGAAGATCAGACCATTTAAAAATAAAAGACATTTATTTTGCATTTTGCAAGATTTAGTGAAGATTAATCTGTAAAATAATAAACTCAGATAATAAGTTTTGCTTTTATTTGAATGTTTCTTTATGAATTTTGACATGCTGAATATGAAAATCACATTGCTATTTGTGTTTCATTGACAGTGCACATTAAAACAAACAAAAAAACAAAAAACAAAAAAATGTTGGCAACTTCTACAAGCTAATCTGTTATTACTCATGCATAAAAATGATATGGTACATGCATAATACTGAGCTAACAACAGTTACCATAAGTGGGTCATCCAGAAGTGTACACTGCATAATTTTTGTATTTTCTGACTAGCCCCACAATGTTCTGGAGTGTTCCAGAAAGCACTAGAATATCACAGAATGTTACAGAAACTAATGCAAAATATCTTTAAAATTAGTGCAAAATGAGTCCAAAAACTTATCTGTACTAAACCAGTGTTTCATATTTAATGACTTACCTGACCTAAATATTCATCCTAATATTTATGCTGTGTACAATAATAATTAACACCACAGAATTACAGAAGAATCATAGAATAATTTTGTGACATGTTGTAATAAACAACAAGTAATTATAAATATTTATATAATAAGAATGATTTTCTTTAT
Source organism: Acrossocheilus fasciatus (assembly GCA_036784905.1). Taxonomy (NCBI): domain Eukaryota; kingdom Metazoa; phylum Chordata; class Actinopteri; order Cypriniformes; family Cyprinidae; genus Acrossocheilus; species Acrossocheilus fasciatus. The sequence goes on from CM071957.1 coordinate 30,935,377, forward strand.
TATAAAAATTTGAATTCAAATGTCATTTGACCGTTGGATTATTCTAGTTGAATATCCTGTTTCACTCTGAAATGTGTCACATCATTGAAGTGAAATAGGTTGTAGTGTCATTATAATAATGCTACTTGGTCTCAATTGCAGGTGTCTCTGAGCTGGAGTCAGGATCGTGCCGAACCAGCAGATTCCATCTCTCTCTCCGTGTCTGTATCCGAGCCCGGATCTCTGCTGGGAATTCTGGTGGTGGATAAAGCAGCGCTGGACTCCAGCAAAGACAATGGCATCACAGAGAAGACGGTAATATGGCCTTATACAGGTTCTAGATCATTGACATCAACACGGGGCAAATATGGAGAGTCTTTGTTTTCCGGGTTTCTCAACTGATTTCTTATCTCGTTCAGTGTGTCGAGTTTTAAAGTGTGGGAAATCATCTTTGGGATTTTCAGACGGTTGTTTTTCCCACAAAAAGATCACACGATAACTAAAATTGGTCATGTAACCGAACGCCGACACCACACCTGCGTTTCACTTTTAAACAAAAGAAGGAAACTGAGAGGAACTGTGTTTATCAGAACTAGATGAACAGGTTTGATGGTACAGACAGCATTGTGTTGTTCCGAATTCACAACAATAGCCGGTTTGTGATGGCCAAACAGCAGCTTGTTCTATTCAGATTATGTTAGGCATCACAAAAACTGATCAAAACTAATCTAAGATCAGCAACATGAGCTTCTGTGTGTGTTTTTCAGGTGCTGGAGGAATTCATGTCGTATAGCAGAGACATGATCCGACCGGATTACAGCAGCATGAAAATGGGAGATCCGTATTCCATATTCATGGTAGGATGTCATCTGACGCTTGATTTTTATCTCAGGAACAGAACATGTATCACCGGTCTGCACGGGGTTAACAGTTGTTGTTTTATTCTGCAGACGTGTGGAGTCACGGTTCTGACCGATGCCAAGCTGAATCAGGAAAGGAATCAATTATTCGCTTTGTTTCGTAAGTCTTAAGGCTGAATCTACTACTCAGAACACCATAGTAACCATCTAGTAATGCCCTGGCAACCAATCAAAACAGTTTTGCGCTCATTTCCTTGAGCTGAGGTGAACAGGGTCAAATTTAGATATCATCGTATTTCCCTAGCTAACTAATCACATTTTGTATGAAATATTATGCAAATGAGGCATTATATGTTAAGAAATCTAAACATTAGATAAAGACAGGTTTAAAATTCTTTCTTCGTTTTGCCAAGTTAAAGGTTTTTACAGAAGGGATTTTGAATCTCTTTTTTTTTATTACCCCATAAATCAGATAATACTGTCAACAGCCAGAAAAACAAACAAAAACAAAACATTTTTACCATGTTTTAAAGGATTAAAATGTTCTATAAATCGGGTGAATTATAAATGAGCAAACTCCTCTGTAATAACTATACTCAGAATATAGATATGAATAAAACTGATCAGTTCAGAAATGTTTCTTGAGCAGCAAATCAGCATATTAGAATGATTTCTGAAGGATCATGTGACACTGAAGACTGGAGTAATGATGCTGAAAATTCAGCTTTGACTCGCAGGAATAAATTACATTTAAAAAAAATATATATTTAACCGAAAACAGTTATTTTAAATTATAAAAATATTTCACAGTGTTACTGTTTTGCTGTATTTTTGTTCAAATAAACGAAGCCTAAAAATAATTCTTTATTATATATATTCCTAGATTAGTATTCTTACAATGTCTGTAGACTAGTCACATTAGGAATAAAATAAACACTAAAATGTGTATTTTAAGTGTTTTCTTTTCACTGCTCTAAAAGAAATGTAATGGATGCAAGATAGCGTAAAATCTTGAAACTGACCAGTACATGAAAAAAAAACAATGGTTTTGCCTTTTCATAATAATTTTCTCACTAACGCTCATATGTTCCACAGCAGGGGCGGAATACTTTATGGATCAGCAGGATAGCGGTGGTTTTCAGGAGCCCAGAAAGCGAACAGACTTTCCTGAAACCTGGATCTGGCTGGATGCTAATGTGAGGTATGAGGAGATATATGTCTGTCTTCGAGCTGATTGATAATAAGAAATCACACATGAGAATTCTTTAATATCCCAGTTGTTTCTCCTAGACAGCAATGAGTGAAGCAACTTTTGCTTCAGAGTCATTACTCCAGTCTTCAGTCTTTGTGCAAACCATGAATTCTTCCAGGTTACTTAGATTAATAGAAAGTTTGAAAAGAACACCATTTATTTAAAAATAGATATTTTTTTTCATATTATATATATCTTTACTGTCACTTTTGATCAATTTAATGCATCCTTGCTGAACAAAAGTTTTAATTTCTTTGATCTAAAGTCAGAAAATTGAGCAAATTAAGTTTTCTGCTTCTCTTTTCCCCCCCTAAGATTTGAGCTTCTATTGACATTTGTTTTATGTCAACAATTTGCAAATTTGTGTCTGTTCTTATTTATGTTGCAGTAATTCTGCCTTGGATTCCTTCCAGTTCACCGTGCCGGACAGCTTGACCTCCTGGGTGGCCTTTGGCATCGTGGTGTCAGAGAACCTGGGTTTGGGCATCAGCGCTCCTGCAGAGGTGACGAATCATGTACATTTTTATCTGTGACTCAACATTTAAAATATATACTACAGACAGTGATTATTAAAAAGGAGTTTCTTTCCCAGTTGACTGTGTTCCAAGATTTCTTCGTGTCACTGAATCTCCCGGCGTACCTGATCCGTGGGGAACTGCTACTGCTGGAGGTCAATTTATTCAACTATATGGATGTAGATCTGGAGGTGAGATTTGTGTTTGTAAAATAGTCAGTACTGTGTAGTAGTTGTTTTCTGATACTTTGCAAGAAAGCATATTTATTAGTGTTTGTTATAGGAATAGTTCACCCAGAAATTAAAATTTGCTTAAAATGTACTCACCCTCAGGCCATGCAAGATGTAGATGAGTTTGTTTCTTCGTCAGATTTGGAGAAATGTAGCATTGCATCACTTGCTCAGCAATGGATCCTCTGCAGTGAATGGGTGCCGTCAGAATGAGACTCCAAACAGCTGATAAAAACATCACATTAATCCACACCATGTTAATTAACATATTGAGAAGTAAAAAGCTGTGTGTTTGTTAGAAACAAATCCTTAAACTTTAAACCATTGCTTTTTTCTTTAAACCGTTGCTTCTGGCCAAAATTCTATATTCTATAATCCATAATAATGCTTCCTTCAGTGAAAAAGGCCATCCCTCATTGTCCTTTCACAGAAAAATCCACCCACATATTTGTTTGATCTGTGCATATTTCTCTCCTGATTCAGATGAGACAACATATTTAACTGGAAAAAAGCAATATTATGGATAGAACGCTTGTATTTTAGCTGAAAAACAAACAAACAAAAAAAACGTTTTAAAGGAACACTCCACTTTTTTTGGAAATAGGCTCATTCTCCAACTCCCCCAGAGTTAATAAGTTGAGTTTTACCGTTTTTGAATCCATTCAGCCGATCTCCGGATCTGGCGATAGCACTTTTAGCATAGCTTAGCATAGATCATTGAATCCTATTAGACCAGTAGCATCGCGATCAAAGAGTTTCGATAGTTTTCCTATTTAAAACTTGACTCTTCTGTAGTTATATCGTGTACTAAGACCGGCCGAGTTTTAAATAGGAAAACTATCGAAACTCTTTGATCGTTTTTGAACGCGATGCTACTGGTCTAATAGGATTCAATGATCTATGCTAAGCTATGCTAAAAGTGCTATCGCCAGATCCGGAGATCAGCTGAATGGATTCAAAAACGGTAAAACTCAACTTAGTAACTCTGGGGGAGTTGGAGAATGAGCCTATTTCCAAAAAAAGTGGAGTGTTCCTTTAAGTTAAAACATCTTAACGATAGAATTGTTTATTATAACACAGACCTTTTCACTTCACGAGACATTAATTGATGGAGTGTTGTGGATTACTTGTGGATTATTGTGATGTTTTTATCAGCTGTTTGGACTCTCATTCTGACGGCACCCATTCACTGCAGAGGATTCATTGCTGAGCAAGTGATGTAAGGCTACATTTCTCCAAATCTGTTGCCATGAAGAAACAAACTCCTCTATATGATGGATGGCTTGAGGGTGAGTATTTTTTTTTAGCACATATTCATTTTTGGGTGAACAGTTTCTTTAAGGCAGCATCATTGTCAAACTTTATGTTAGTTATTTGAACAAACCACTGGCTCAGTATTAAACTCTGGCAAAATGTTTTGTGAATACCATTTGATGTTGATTTGTGAACTGAAGTCTGCTAAATGACAAACGACCTGAAGCTGTCTTCGTGTCTTTACCCGGCACAGGTGATGGTTGTGGTTGCAGAAAGTTGGATGTTTGAGTTTGTGTCACCAGACAATGGAGGATTTTCCTTGGACAACGTAAGGAAAGCCTCAGTGTTGAGTCAGAACATCACAACGCTTCTGTTCCCCATCAGAGCCACAACGCTGGGAGAGATTCCCATCTCCGTCAAAGCCACTTCCGTCTACTCTTCAGACTGGGTCTACAAGACGGTTCTTGTGAAGGTGATTCATTTCAGTGTAATATTTCCCCCCAAAATGAAAAGAGAAAAAGTGTGGGCCTATTTTGCATAAAGAAAATTAAGGTTGTTTTGCAATTATTTATGGAATTATTTATCTATTTATGCATTTATTTAGTGCATAAATAGAAAAATAAATGCATGAATAATTGCATAAATAATTTCTTAAAGCATTGGAAAATCTGTAATACGTTAATGTTTTTATTTGAATAAATTAAAGACAGTACAGCTATTTATTTTGACAGTTTTCATGACAATGTTTGTCTCATGTGTTCGTGACTGCAATGCATCTGGACATTTTTTTAGCTTTTTTCCCTCATTCTTAATGATTCTATTTATTAAAGCAAACCAAATCTGTAATACGTTAATGTTTTTATTTTAATAAATTAAAGACAGTACAGCTATTTATTTTGACAGTTTTCATGACAATGTTTCGTCTCACGTGTTCATGACTGCAATGCATCTGGACATTTTTTTTTAGCTTTTTTCCCTCATTCTTAATGATTCTGTTTATTAAAGCAAACCAAATCTGTAATACATTGGTGTTTTAAATAAACTGAAGACACTCCAACAATGTGCAACGAAAGTGGAAAATCTTACTAAACTTTTTTGTTGTTGCTGAATGATTTTTCTCTAGCCAGAGGGACTGGAGCAATCATACTCTCAAACCTTGTTTCTGGAGTTTCAACTGAAGCAGAACATGCTGACTAGGACAATGTCGTTTGATTTTCCTGCAAATGTGGTTCCTGACAGTCAAAGGGCCAGCGTGTCTGCTGTGGGTATGTATCCTCACTTTGTATTTCTATTTTAAGAGGACATTATCAGTCATATTGAGTGCAAACATCTCTCCTCTGTATGTGTATGTTGAAGGTGACATTCTGGGCCCGTCCATTGGCAATCTGGACTCTCTCATTGAGATGCCTTACGGTTGTGGAGAGCAGAACATGATCCATTTTGCTCCAAATATTTATGTTCTCCAGTACATGAGAAGCACCAAGCAGACCGATGAACAGATCAGAAACAAAGCTATGAGCTACATGATGGAAGGTAAACATTGTGTAGTCTTACAGTTCTGAGACAAAAAGCAAATGTCCTTGAGTTATCATATATGTTCTGTTTGATTGCAGCTTATGAACGTGAGCTTTCCTACCAAAGGCTTGATGGTTCCTTCAGCGCTTTTGGAGACGGTGATGATTCTGGCAGCACATGGTATACAGAGACACGTTACAGCTTAAATTCTACCCCAAAATTCTGATAGCATGTACCATTTTTAATATCAAACATTTTCATTCCTCTTTTCTGTTCAGTGCTGATAACAGAACTGATGGATGAGAATATCATGTGTGAGTGATTGGTGGTGTGTGTTTTGTGATATTCAGGCTGTCAGCGTTCGTGCTCAGGTGTTTCCTCCAGGCTCAGGGCTTCATTTCCATCGACCCGATGGTGATACAGAGGACAGCATATTGGCTGCTGGCTCATCAGAACGCTGACGGTTCGTTCGACGAGCCGGGTCGGGTCATCCACACAGAGCTCCAGGGAGGACTGGATGGGCCGGTTTCTCTCACAGCATACGTCCTTATAGCGCTTCTGGAGGATGCTGAATACAGGGTGAGTTAGACAGACTGAATGATGGATAGATAGATAGATGGATAGATAGACTGATCGATTGAACGTAGGATGGATGGATGGTTTGAAGACCTGTTTGTGTCTCTGGTAGAGTGCATTTGAAGGCAGCATTTCCTCTGCCATGAGTTTCCTGACGTCTCACCTGGCTCAGAGAATCTCCAGTAACTACAGCCTGTCTTTAGTCACCTATGCTCTGTCACTGGCCAACAGCACCGCCGCCCCATCTGCCCTCACCGAAATGTTGAACAGAGCACTAATTGTTGGTAAATATCCTCTGGATTTACACTCTAAAGACAGCACACCACAGATGTGAAACACACACACAGCTGAAAATAACCTGTGATTTTCCTTTAAATCCACACAGTGTGGCGAGCAGCTGTAGTGTTATGGATGAACATCGCACCTGGCACAGTAAAATGTGTTAGATGATAATGTTTTTATAATACTTGGAAAGTGACGCTGTATCTGGGTCTTTCAGATGGAGTGCCAACCTGGAGACCTCCAGCCAAAGTCCTGTACAATTCCTGGCAGCCAAGTTCATCGGATATTGAGATGTCGGCCTACGTACTGCTCGCCATGCACAGACTCAAACTAATGGATCAAGGATTCACTCTGGTGAAGTGGCTTAGTAAGCAAAGAAACCATCTCGGGGGATTCGGATCCACTCAGGTACATATGAAACAGACGTTCAACTCAGAGACAATAGAAACTGTTTAAATGGGACAGAATGGCTGACTTTTAGGCAATTTTAGACATTCAGGCTCCAGAAACGAATGTCAACATTTTAAAAAGGCTAAATTGTCTACAAAAGCATTCTAAAACTCTGACTAAATAGTTGTTTTTATTATGGTTTCCAAAGAAATATTAAGTAGCACAACTGTTTTCAACACTGGTAATTATCAGAAATCTTTCTTGAGCAGCAAGTCAGTATATTGGAAATATTTCTGAAGGATCATGTGGCACTGAAGACTGGAGTAATGATGCTGAAAAGTCAGCATTTCATGATAGGAATAAATTACATTTTACAATATATTCAAATAGAATACTTTAAATTGTAATAATATTTCAAATTTTTACTGTATATTTGATCAAATAAATGCAGCTTTGGTGAGCATATTAGAGAATGTATAGAGAAAGTCAATATTCCAGGTTTAACCGAAGTTAAGCTCAGTCTAGCATCTGTAGTATAATGTTGATTATCACAAAAATAATTTTGATTCATTCCACATTTCCAAAAACTGTCAGTCAGTCACTTACAATGGAAGTAAATGGGGCCATTTTTACAGAAATGTGAAGCACTTTGTATTTCTGCTAATTTTTGTAGTTGTTTTAAGGTCGTCATTACAAAGTTGTAAATTTGTTAAAACCTTCTACCAAAAGGCTAGTAAGTGACTTTTTGCACTCACGCATATTGTTTACAGTATACAGTATTGTAACATATGTGACCCTGGACCACAAAACCAGTTATCAATTTTTTAAAATTAAGATTTATACATATACATATTATAGCTCTCCATTGATGTATGGTTTTTTAGGATAGGACAGTATTTGTCTGAGATACAACTACCGGTATTTGAAAATATGGATTCTGAGGGTGCAAAAAAATAAAAAAATAAAATCAAAATATTGAGAAAATCTCATTTAAAGTTGTCCAAATGAAGTTCTTAGCTATGCATATTACTAATCAAAAATTAAGTTTTCATATATTTACAGCAGGAAATTTACAAAATATCTTCATGGAACATGATCTTTGCTTAATATCCTAATGATTTTTTACATAAAAGAAAAATCGATAATTTTGACCCTTACAATGTATTATTGGCTATTGCTACAAATATACCCCAGCGACTTAAGACTGGTTTTGTGCTCCAGGGTCATATATATGGATTGACCCCATTTACTTCCCATTGTAAGTGCCTTTTTTTTAGTAGGACAAGTAAAAAAAAAAAAAGTGGTAATCAAAATTACACCGCTTGGGAATATTCCTTTAAGAACGTCAGCAGGGTTTAACATCTACTGAGGCATTGACTAGTGTCCCAGTGTCGATGATTACACACATCTATGATCTATTCCATTGATTCAAGAAGGTGAATTTGTTGGCAAGCGAATGTTTCAATTGGAAATCAAGCTGTGCGAAAGGCCATCGAGGTGAAATAAGAAAATGTACTTTTAATTTTAAAAAGGCCCTCGTGATATTACACTTGGCTCGGGACCGAAGGCCTGCGATCTCTCAGAAAACTAACCTCAGTGAAGACTAGCAGTTTCTGGGACGTGAGCTTTGATAAAGCGCTGCACTCATGTTAAAGCCCCTCGCTTTGACACAACAACTCGAATCCAACAGGAGAACATCTGATTGCGCTCGAGAGAGTCTTGGCGGTATTTGGTCGAGTGTGGAAAGATTAAAGGATCTGTGTCTCTGCTCCACACATGTGCGGTGTTATTTACCAGGCGGCAGGTGACTGAATCGAGAGTGTATCTGTGACACAGATGCATGGGTACCTATTATTGACGTAGAGAGAACATCACATCTGCCAAAACTGATACACGCTTATCCCGTTTTTTTTCCTTGTTGAATGCAATTTTTGTTGTTTTGATCCGTTTTAAAGCTTTATTAAAATATCTGTGCTCTGTTTGTATGTCTTTGTTGTCAGGACACAGTGATGGCGTTGCATGCCCTGTCAATCTACGCCACCTTCAGCAACCCAGAGTCCATAGATCTCACCATCACTGTGAACGGTGCCTTCAGCACTGCCGCCACATTCAACATAGACAGATACAATTACTTGCTCCAGCAGAGCAAAGACCTGGCCGTATGTATATAATACACTGCTCTAGATACACACTACTGTTCCACAGACTGGGGCCAGTAAGACTTTTTTTTTTTTTAGTCAGCAAGGCCACACTTATAACGTTACAAAGGATTTCCATTTTAAATAAATGCTGTTCTTTTGAACCCTCTATTCATCAAAGAATCATTAAAGAAAAATATTTCATGGTTTCCACAAAAATATTAAGCGGCACAACTGTTTTCAGCACTGATAAAAGAAATGCTTCTTGAGCAATTTGAATGATTTCTGAAGGATCATGTGACACTGAAGACTGGAGTAATGATGCTGAAAATTCAGCTTTGATCACAGGATTAAATTACATTTCAAAATATATTCAAATAGACAACAGTTATTTTAAATTGTAATAATATTTCACAATTTTACTGTTTTTACTGTAATTTTTATAAAAAATATAGCATTGGTGAGCATTGGTGAGCAGAAGACCTCTTTAAAAGCATTACAAAACTATAAAGTATAAAGGAAAATTTTGTGTTCAGCAGAAGTTAAGATGAACCTGTAGTAAGAAAAAAAAAAAAAAATATATATATATATATATAGAGAGAGAGAGAGAGAGAGAGAGAGAGGAAAGTGAAGCTTATAATTAAAAAAAAGCACTTACATTAATTCTTCTGTAAAAACAGGAGTATTTATTTGAGCTGTAAAGCTGTTTAAATTATTATTTTACAGTCATTTTAGTAATTTTTTTTTTTTTTTAACTGAAAATTCAGCTTTGCCATGACGGGAATTTTTAATATATACAAAATTTAATTAAATTCTTATTATTTTTTAAATTGCAATTTTGTTATTTGACAATTTTCTTGTTTTTAGTGTATTTTTGATCAAATAAATCCAGCCTTGGTGAACATAAGAGACTTCTTTAAAAAAACGTTAAATCTTACTGACCCCAAACTTTTGAGCAGTAGTGTATAACTCCTAACACAAAGTATTAAACTTCAAGCATGTGTGCTGTTTCTTTTCGAAGTGATAAATAACCAGCTGACTGTTTGTGACGCTCTAGTAATTTGTCAAGATCTTCTAAGTGACGCATGCTAATGTTGGGTTTGCCTCTACAGATTGAAGCAGAAGACGGGGTTGATATTAAGGTGATGGCAGAGGGTAAAGGCTTCGCTCTGCTTCAGGTATGTCTAAACATCTCCAAGTTAAGAATATATCCTTAAATGCATTGTTTAGCAGTGCTGTGAAAAATAATGAAGCTAAAAAACAGACTGCTAATTGCTTGTTGAATGACTAGTTGACCATCTTGACATAGCAGCATAATTTAGCAGGATCATCTCCATTGCAAAACTGTCAAATAGCGAGGTATTACCAATGAAAGCAGGTTATGAAGGTTCAACAGCTGCGAATAATAACCGAAACCCCCGTAAAGATAAAAAGAGACGTAAAGGCAGAAATATTTTCTGTTGTCATCAGCAGTAGGATCCCCTCTTTCTCAGTCCAATGTGTAATTACACCTTTGATTGCTCGCCATGGAGCACGTAAACCGGCCCAGACGCTGTTTTCCTCATCAGTGAGACACCAGCAACATCTTGAGATGCTTTGAAAGGCCACACCGAAGAAACAGCGTCCAGAACTCTGTTCTGCAGAAGATTCGCGAAGCAGAGATGACCTCATTTTGAGTTGTGTTTGCTAATTTGTTCTTCAGACATGAATGATTCCTCAGTCATCTGGCTTGTACTGTTGCTTTATAAAATGTCATAAAATGGGGGGGCGAAATCCCAAAGTCTCCCAAAGAGTATTATTCATTTTCTCTTACTGTTTCAGCTTAATGTGTTCTACAACGTGATGAACCTGAGAACGTCGCTCAGACGGCGTGACATACACACAGACGAGGCCTTTTATTTGTATATAGAAGTAATGGACAATGAGGAGTTCAATGTAAACCTTCACATATGTTTCAGGTGAGCGGCTGAGCCGAACACACACCGTTGTTAACTTTTTGCCAAAATGATTTAATCAGTACCTAAAAAAATGTCTGCGCCGGTAGCCTCGTGGGCAGCGTGTCAACTTTGATGTGTCCTGTCAAAAACGCCAAAAATAAATCTTAAAAAACAAAACAATAGGGCTACACAAAATAAATTTGAATTGTATAGCAAAATATTAAAACAAATGGCATTTATTTTGAATAAAATATAGCAAGTGCACATAAAAAAAAAGTAAATATATTGTTTAATATGAAGACAAAAAGTCTTGAACGGTTTCTGGTTGTCAAACTTTGTGGAGCATGTTTAGTTTTCTTTATATAATGAATGACTGTTGTTGTTCTGCTGTGAGATTCATGTGAATTTGAGAAAATGGATGTATAAAAAAAATAGGCTCTAAAAATGTTAGTTTTGTGAAAAGCTCAATTATTGTTAGTTTGCAGATTCCACTTGGTTTGATATTTTGTTTCTTTCTTTTCATCTCATTATGGATGTTAAAAAAGTAAAATCGGTATCCACATTGTTGATTAAACCGATTTTTAAAAGTATGCTTAAACGAATAATAAGATATAATCAATACTGCATTCGATTTTGGATATCTCATGCAAATCGTGAAATTCAAACATTTTTAAGTGTCCAAATACTTTTGGGGGTCACTGCAGATATTCGATGGAATCACTTCTGAGTATAAATCATATCATTTGTGCTGTTTTTTAAGGCTGAGGGAGGACCAGGCCCTGAAACAGACGGGTATGGCCATACTGGACGTGGGTTTACTCACAGGGTTCGGTTTGGCCCAGAACGGTGTCCAGCTAAATGATTTAGTGAGAAGAGTAGAGACGGCTTCAGGACGAGTTACACTTTATTTAGACACGGTGAGTTCCTCTTTCATATTCATGACTACAATAATGCAATATAAATACAGCTAAGTCTAAGTCTGTGCTGATGATGGTTTATTTGGTTCATGTTTTGGTGTGCATTATGCATTCATGGCTGACTGTATGTCCAATCTCATCGTCTTTTCTCTCATCACAGGTGACCACAGTGGAAAGGTGTGTTGATATATCCACCATCCTGGATTTTAAGGTGGTCAATGTCCAAGATGCTGTGGTCGTGATCTACGATTACTATGAGCCCAGTAAGACTCTTAAATAATAGCTCCAGATTCTCTAATGCATTTCTATGTTGCAGTATGTGTTTCAAGCTCCTTGTTTCATTCCCTTGTCTTCTGCAGGACGGAGGACAGTGCGGTCCTACACATCTGAGACAAGACGGGACATGCTTGTGTGTTCGCTGTGTGGGCCGGATTGCTCCCAGTGTGGGGTTCAAGACAGCTGGTCGACTGACGGGACGCCAGCCATTAACCAACATCCACTTCTGGCTCTAAGTTTGACCACGACACTCGTCATCCTCCTGTCGATCTGCAACTAGTGTTTGCCTTAAATCAAAACCATTGTAATCAGTAACACCATAACACAAGCTAAAAATTATGTGTAAATTGTTCTTAAAAATTGTTTCTGTAAATGTGAAAACATTCTGTGTAAATTTAATGTATGAAAATCAGTGCATTTAGTTTAGTGCAACAGTGAATGATCTTACAGAGAGTTTAGACAGAATTTTTCTTTAAATGATGTTTCATGAATTAACAATTCATTAATTAAAAATAAATGATTAAATCAAATTAATCATTTAATTAAAGATTGATATTATAATTGTTATAATTCATTAATTAAGTATTGATTGAATAAAGGATGCTTTTAATTTTTTTATTTTTCCAATGCACCATGCTTTTTTTTTTTTTAAGAATAATTGAAATAATAAATCAAGGTCAGGCTCAAAACTGATAAATTAATGTTTTAAATGTAAGTACTGTGATTCTTGCATTCCCTGTCATCATTATTATAATAATTCACTGCATAAAGCTACGTTACGTACCTCAGTTACGAATTTTCCAGTAGTGTACATGTTTGTCTTTTTTGATCTTGTAAGTTGCAATGGCTTTAATATGTTTTAACACTGTTTAAAAACAGTAAGTATCAATCGTATACAAAGTGACCTTACATTGAATTTCGACTTACACTGACCATTAAAAATGGATCAGATTTACCAAGGAAAGTCTAAGAACCAGAATCTAAAAGAATATGTTTAATATGTCTTCAGTTACAGATATGCAAACTTTGGAAAAATAATATTTTTGGCACTCGAGACAAGTATGTTCTTATGCGAGTGTTTTGATAGATTTCTAGTTTCAACATTATTTGTTCTTCAGACATTCCAAAAATACACTGTATGGGTCAAAATTATCCATTTTTCTTTTATGCCAAAAATCATTAGGACATTAAGTAAAGATCATGTTCCATGAAGATATTTTGGAAATTTCTTACCGTAAATATATCAAAACTTCCTTTTTGATTAGTAATATGCATTGCTAAGAACTTCATTTGAACAACTTTAAAGGTGATTTTCTCAATATTTAGATTTTTTTGCACCCTCAGATTCCAGATTTTCTAATAGTTGTATCTCAGCCAAATATTGTCCGATCCTAACAAACCATACATCAATGGAAAGCTTATTTATTCAGCTTTCAGATGATGTATTAATCTCTTGACACTTAAGACTGTTTTTGTGGTCCAGGGTTAGACACACATACAAAGACACACGTATGTCTGGTTTGCTATCTTTGTGGGGACTCTCCACAGGCGTAATGGTTTTTATACTGTACAGACTGTATGTGCTTTTGCCCTACACCTAAACCTACCCCTTACAGGAGACTTTGTGCATTTTTAGATTTTCAAAAAAAAACACCATTTAGTATGTGTTTTAAGCCTTTTGAATTACGGGGACATAGGCAGTGTCCTCATAAACCACCTTCAAATTGTAATACCTCCGTCATACCCATGTCATTATACAAATTTTGTCCCCGTAAACCACAAAAACCACTACACACACACACACACACACACACACACACACACACACACACACACACACACACACACACACACACACACACACACACACACACACACACACACACACACACACACACACACACACACACACACACACACACACACACACACACACACACACACACACACACACACACACACATACACACACACACACACACACACACACACACACAAATTAGCTGCAGAGGGTTTGGGGAAATTTGGTTGATTTGACACTGAATGACCCAACTGCAGTCACTCCACTGACCTGAATGCAGCTATATTACAAATATTAAATTGTGAAGCCATGCATTTTTCATGCATGATTACACCATGATACAATAAACACACTGATTGCTGATTGCTTTTTGTGTTTTCAGTTAGTTTGTGGTTAGCATGCTAGCATTGTTATTGTATGACCTAACAAACCCATCAATACAACACCGTAGACTTACTGTATACACATTACAAAATCAATTTACACCAGATATGACATCATATCTTTGCTAAAATCCCAGCCAGTAAGGTAATGTGTTGGTTTTAACTGGTTTAAGATAGTTTAGCTGGTCTTTCAGTATGACCATCAGACAAGACCCTTATAAAACCACCAAAACAGAGCAGCTTGATAAAGTTGGGAGACCAAACTTATACTTTCCCCCAGCGCGGATAGAATTACCACAATATTTATTCATAGGAATGACAATTTATCTTACTGATTCTGGGCTTATAAAACAGCTCCTGTGAAATAAATAGCAGACACAACGAGTGGAGCGATTAACCAGCAGGAAACGTTTACTGCAAACTCTGACGTTACATCCAGCTTGTTTTCGTTCAGTGACAAACGGCTTTGGCCCGAGTCTTAGTCGAGTTGAAAACGAGACAAATGTGCCCCATATTCAGAGCCAATCAAACTCAAAGCCACAGACTTAGAAGATCTTAATGACAAGAGAAGAAGTGATTGTAGTCGCCCTGTTTACAACTAAGTATGGTAATGGGCACAAGATGTGTTTGTGGTCATTAGCAGAGATCCGTGCGTCCTTTTACTGAGCACAGGAGGTTGAACCTCTCCCATGTTCATGTGATCGAGCCACACGAAAGGTTTTCTCTGCCACCTCATTAGTGCGGCCCACATGGACTGCTTTATCTAACAGGAAACACATCATAACACGGCTCCATCCTGACCCACAGGCCTGCCTTTCCTTTTGCAGTCCAAATCCTCCAGCTTCATGTTGGCAGTGTGGTTTACGCATCTTTGTAAACAATGGATTTCTGATCCAATGTAAACACATGGATACTATGGTGTAAGCGGAACTTCTCTGTGTCTCATTCCACTGTTAAGCCCCTTCTGTCCATGCTTGTGATTTATTGTTAAAAAAATGTGCACGTCAGACTTGATATCAGTCAGTTTGATCTACTTCTCATTATGAGTGAGCATTTATCTGCTGACAAACAGACACTATAATACAGTAATGAAAATCTTTTTTGTAGTTAATAAATAATTGCATTAATTAAATTAACTAAAACATATGCTATTAAAACAACAAATTAAATAATAATATATCATAATTTTTTAAATAATATATCATATTTTTTATTCTTAATTCTTTTGCAGTAATGACATCAAAAAAATCCTAATGGTCCTAAAATAGGCTTCATTTAGGAATTCATCTTTTTGTATGAAAATTGTTGCATTAAAAAAAAAAAAAAGTGCAGTGCACAATTTATTCACCAAAATGGAACTGCAAAAATAAGGCAACATTGTTTCCCCAAACATGTATATTTTTTTGTATTTTTTAATGTTCACAAAATAAATGTAAAAAATAAAAAAACTAAATAAAATAAATACACAAATTCACTTCACTAAAATAAATGCTATTTAAATATTCAATTAATGAGTTATTTTATTTGTAAAACAAAATATAAACAACCTTTTTGTATACTTTAATACAGTAATGAAAAGCTTTTGTGATTTGTTAAATAAATGCACAAATTAATTCCACTAAAACGTGCTGTTTAAATATTTAAATAATATGTCATAATTTTATTTACTTATTTATTTTTTTGCAATTTTGGTTGGTTAGCAGTCTGCGAGTCTGGAGAAAAATGGAATTTTCTCCTTCGACAGCCAATCAAAAATATCGACATAAATAACAAATGTTAATATTTATTGCGTTAGTAGATATTTTACCAGTGTCTGCTAAAATTTCTGCTGTTTGTGACTTACACACCTTACTGAATGGTTCGGGAATGTGTGTGTTCTTTTGGTTACATCAGTTACTGTCATGATGTGGTTTTCTGGAGCTACAGAGTGATTAATCACATGACATTTACAATTTGGGCGATTGGCTCAAATAAATGTCAGTGGTAAATGAGCAAAGATGTCCGATAAAGTACTCCCAGTGCTAGCCAAGTAAGTACCAATAAGATGAATGGGAACGCTAACTGATAGCTCTCTAGGTATCATAGACTTCTTTGGATCACATTAATTCACAAATTGTTGATCAACCAACATCAATTCATCATATATTTAACTCAGGGAATATATCTCAAGGTCAAGATGAATGTTGTGAGCCGTGCTCCTCCTGAGATGATAAATGGTCTAGTGATCTTTACTTAGTAACTTAATACTTTGCTAAAGCAAATAGCAACAGATAAACAATACATCCCACACTGCAATGCTATCATTCTGCTGACCGATCGTCTGTTTTTTATCTCAGAATATCAAACCCATACGTGTCAAAATACATCCCTTTTAATTCATTTATTGCATTTTTGCCAAAAGCATTAAAAACCAAAAGTTATTAAAAGGTATTAAGTATTAAAAACACAAAAAACATTTCTAAAAACTATTATTTTAAGTATTAATAATTTTACGGCTCCCAATTTTTAAAATGGTATTATCTATCTATCTATCATCTATCTATCTATCTATCTATCTATCTATCTATCTATCTATCTATCTATCTATCTATCTATCTATCTATCTATCTATCTATCTATCTATCTATCTATCTATCTATCTATCTATCTATCTATCTATCTATCTATCTATCTATCTATCTATCTATCTATCTATCTATCTATCATTTTGTTTTATATAATGAATGCTTGAGGAAGTACTATTAAGGATTTCTCCTCATTTCCCCAAAGTGAATTCATCATTGCTTCTCCCCTTTCCGCTTGTAGGAATAAATGTCAAATGATTTCACATTACATCTAGTTTTATTTAGCTCATTGTTACTCTAAACTGACAGAGGTTTGATGTGGATATTGTATCCAGAGGTTCGGAAGTATTAATCCACAGAGGCAGAGCGTGGGGGTGATGAAAGAGCAGAGGACAACACTTCCTCCCTAGCGGCACACAGGAAATGATTCAACGGCCTGCACATCCACTTAATTCAGACATTATGGATGCTAACACAGACTCAGCCTGGCCATAGTGTCAAGGTGACTGGATTTAGGCTCCCACTAGGTGGCAGGCATGGCTAAGCAATGTGCGTCTTGACTTGAAAAAGCCTCATAAAGCATTGTGCTGATAAGAGAGCAGTGAGTGTTTTCCATCTTTTGATTTTCTCGGGGGCCGGGGCATAAACTGACATGTAATCACTCCCAAAGTGCGTATAAAGCTGTTAGCATTACAATGGGTAACAACCACATAGAGAGTTGGCAGGAGACAGTAGTAGACTGCCTATGAGAACATGCTTGAATGAAAACGAGAGATTCTATCGCAGCCGAATCAAAGCTTGAGGCCCGTTCACATTAAAAACGATAACTATATTAGTGTTCATAACAACGCAGTTTGTTATAAGCAGGTTTGGTCGTTGGCAGCTTTAATTACTCGCGCTCGACCTGTTTACACCTGGTCTCTACATGCGTTTTCTTTGATAGAATATTTGATTTGTTAAAATGGCTCATAAATGGGCCTATTTTTAACCCTGGTCACTTCATGCCTTTCCTCTGATTGGATATCCTAAAAATGAGCTTTGCCACCCCAAACCAGAGTAATGGGATCGAATGCAGTGAGAGCGGAGCAAAAATCATGGAGCTGCCTGATTTGGACTGAAGCGAGGATTTTTTGAAAGTCGGGAGTTGTATGTAGTTTTCGTTCGCTCCATCGTGAACACAATTAATGCCAACAGCTCATAACATAACTGCATTTTATCAAGAATTGACGTGATTATCTAGCTTGACACTGATGTAGCCTATCGCTCTTAACAGATGCTCAAGGGCTCTTACCTTTAAGCTACATTTAGACTACTTTATCCAAAGCAAACTGCAATGCAATTAACATAGAGACCTACATTTTTTGTCGTGTTCATGGGCTATGAGATCGTTTCGAACCCATGATTCCGATTAGCTACATTTTTTGCCGAAATCATGCTGTGAAAATCTTCTCTAATAAAACGTTATAAATAACTAAAAGATTACTTGTTGCAAATAAACAAAGATGAAAGAAGTTTTTTTCTTTTTTCTAAAAAGAAATGTTATCAAGTGAGCATCAATCGCTTATTTGACGTTACAGACACTGAATTATCCTAAATGAAATGAATAGAGGAGGGAAATATTCTGAACAGAAAAAGACAAAGGGGGGAAAACAATGCATTGAAATGAGTACAGCTCAAAATTTTTAATTCAAAATAGGTCATTTCTGGTGATCACAAGTTTTTGAAAACTCTTCATACTATTTATCCTTTAGTACAAAACAGTGCTAAACTTTTTTTTAATGTTATAATAGTGATTTTTTTTTTTAATGTCTAAATATAAATCCTAAAGCAAACAGTGAAAATAACTGTATTAGAAATGGCAAATGTACCAATGAGTGATCCCCTGCAGCCATCTACTGGTCATAGTGGTAATATCAAGTAATTTTCATTTTGCTAAGTGTTTTTAAACCAGGCGACAGAAATCTTCCCCTTGCATGGCACATTTTCCATGAAATACCTACATTAATTGAAAAAAATTAAATAAATTATATATATATATATATAATGCTTTCTTTTTGAGTAAATATATATAAAAATAGGCATACAACAGGTTTAAAATGGGAGCAATATGGCAATGTTTTTTGTGTTATGAAATAATGGGAGAGGAGAGTGGCATCTTTGTCACTTTTTTTCACCCCTGATTGACAAAGTTTTCTGTGAGGGTTAGTGCTAGGGAATAAATTGTGACCCATGCTGGCAAAATGAGTCGGAATGAGCATTTTCAAAATGATATATGACTTGTTGGAATTGGACAGGAAAAGCCTGAGCTGTTTGAAGGCGATAGAGTCAGCAGAGTTAACTTTTCTGAAGATTCCAAAGCAAAATCACCAAGCAACGTTGCATATTTTCCTCCTATTCTTTTCTTAATAATTACTGTATTATTAATCATTATCTTTGTTACTAAAAATAAGAACAAATATGTTCTTTTTTAATGTTTGATTAACATCGAGACAGATCTATATTAGGACCTACTGTAATGCATGGACAAAATATAATGTTACACAAAATATAATGTTGTCCAGAAGTGAGCAGAGAAAAGGTAGGCCTACTTCTCTCAGAAAACGTACAAATAAAGATCATTTTAGATGCTTAATTACTATTTGGAGCATTGGGATCGCTAGAAGAAGGCTTAATGAACTCATTTATGTGAAAACCTCAAATTTGACCAAAACTGACATTTTTCACTTCTTTTGTTTGCCTGTAGATCAAAATTAGACCGTGCGCATTCACCCTCATTTTGCCAGCATGGGTCACAATTGCACGAGGGCAGTGACAACCCTGATCTTGCATACCCCTCAGCAAATTTGCACCCCTGGTGACAAGCCTAGTTGCCACACTGTAAAAAAGAATTCCGTAAAATTTACGGTAAAAAAAACGGCAGCTGTGGACTAAAACAAAATTTTAGGTTTTACAGTTTTAATTTAAATTTACAGTTAAATACCGTAATTTCATTAATTTCATACCTTTGAAATACACTGATCACCACCAAATGCAGGTGATGAACCAAAGCCCATCACAAACAGCTTTTAAATAATAACATATATAAAAGGTGCACAGTGTCATTCACACAAGCACTAAACACCATCATGGTGAGACTCATTAAACTGAAATATGCAATAAACATTAATTTAACAACATTAGATGTAACATACAACCCTAATAAACATAGTTATTAACTGATACGAAAAAAACTAAGAAGAAACATAGTTATTTCAAAGAAAAAACATCAAATTCAAACAAAATTTGAAATGCAACGCAGGGAATTCTGGGAACGTCAGTTTATGTTTTTTCCATGTAAATTTTACAGGAACTTACCGTTAACCATTTAACAGGTTTTTACTGTAGCATTTTCACCGTTAAAATCACGATCATTTTTTTACAGTGCACCCCTCATTCTGCTCTTGCCCATTTTATGAGGAGTAAAATTTACAAATGTGGTTTCAACATTCAGATGCGTTTACACTTGTCCAGTTTGTCTGGAATGCGTCCCAGACCATGGCATGAAGTAGTTTGAGCGATCGGATTTAAATCCGTCTCGAAAGTGTTTTGGAGGGTATTTACACCTGGGGGTTATTCCAGATAGCAGTTTCTGTGACATACCCGGGCCTAGTATGTTTAAGGGTAAGTAATAAACTCAGCTTTTGTTTCCAAAAAATGGAGGTAACTTTCAGGGTATGAAAGTAGGCATAGCAAATTATTCTCGGAACATAACCTGTACTCCGGAGTAGGGTTGTGCAATCAATCGAATTTGTTTATCATGCGCATCTAGTCAGTAAAGCCGGTTTCCTGATTAGTAGTAAATCGCCGTCACCTCGAAGGCGAATTGTCTGCGATTATGAACGCATATTGCCTAGCTTGTCAGTGAACTACTGCTCTGTGTAGTAAATGGCACACCATCTGAAAGCAGGTGATGGAGATTGCCCATCTACTAATCATGAAACCGGCTTTACTGAGGAGATGCGCATGATAATCAAATTCATTAATTGCACAGCCCTACTACGTTATGTTTCAGGGTTAGTTTACTTCAGAGGTATAGGTGCATGCGTGACCTACTGACTAGACTATATAGTTTATATATAGTTGCATGATATGCTAATGATAAAGCACTAACATAAGTAATATATTAGGTATTATATTATTCTAATATGGTTAATATATTTATTGTATTGCCATATATAATAGTTATCTGTATAAACTACAAAACACTTATGACAAGGTGATGTTCATTTTATTATACTATATATTTATTAGGGATGCACGATATTATTGGACTGATATCGGAATCTGACGATAATGGCTTTAAATGTAAATATCGGCATCGGCCTGATATGAAAAATTATGTCGATATGTCTTGCCGATAAGAGGAATGGGATAACTCACATGTGCTCAGGGTGTGCTAGAGATTAGATCATGTCAGCGGTGTGTCTCATTCTTGAAGCAAAGTTTTGTCTGATGATTAGATTGACTGTTTTGGATCGCTGCATTTAATCTGTTAAAATACCTACAGAATGATGCTTTCAGTGTGATAGAGTAAACAGTAATAGCAAGTGCAGCGGCAGCAGTGTCATCCTCCCCCAGGTCCTAATGCCGGTTCGGTAAGGAGTTTTAATCTGTAGGGGGCACTGATGGCCTACTTCTAATTCAATTAAAAGTAAAATAGCCTACACAAATAACATTTAGACTGTGTTTCTGAATAAATAAAGCAGTAATTGATGTCATAAAATAATGAGTATGTTTTGATTTAATGGTCAGAAGCTATAGCTTACATAGAAAAAAAAAAAGCACAAACATGACTCTTGTAAATTAAATAATTTTATATATACTGACTTATTCATTAATGTGTAATATGTTTTATTTTTTAAACAAATCATGAGCTCTAAAAGATTTTCAGAATTTTTACAACTTTTGTTTTAGACCATCTACAAATGTTAAATCTTAAAATAAAATGTTAGGGTTAACACTGCATCTTTCTGGGGGGAATGCAGCAATTATATGTACTGTTGTACTGTTAAAAAACTAAAAAACTAAATTATTTTTTTTAATTCTAATAAATAAGTTCTTGTTAAGAACTAACCAAAATTAAAAATATTTTACTTATATCAGTATCGGCATCGATATCGGCCAAAATGAGTTGAAAAATATCGGCATATCGGACATTGGCAAAAATCCAATATCGTGCATCCCTAATATTTATTGTATTTTATTATCTCACACATCATGGACTTGCATTTTCTATAATATTTCTATAATAAAAATACATATTTGCTATGACGACTTGCATAATTAGCATCAAACTAACAATATAATTCCTATTCACAAGGATTAATATTAAACAAAGAAGAAATGAAAAATTATTGCACAGCCACCAATTAGGTGGCAATAAGTAGTAGTAGAAGAAAGTAGTAGTATGGCATGCTTTTTCTTAGCATCCATTTCCATATGATTCGTCTGTCTGTTGTGAATGTCTTGCATGTTAACCAGAAAAATGAACTTACTCCTGGATGCGTTTTTGGAACCGGCATACCTCGAGTAAGCAAGGTTTGGGTTAATCAGCTGAGAGTTCAGGGTATATGTGAAGGTAAGTTAACCTTGCTTTCTGGAATACCTCCCTGGTCTTTTCTCGATCGGGTAGCGATTAGAGAAAACGCATGAAGTGACCAGGTGTAAACGGGCCCTTAAAATCAAGTGGTTTCTGTTTGACTGTCCATGTTTTAATCGTTTATCACCTGAAAAAAGAAATTGTTTGTCTGTGTCATTATTGATAGTTGTGGTGTGAATTTATCTGTTCTCATAGAATTATAACGATTTTTAAAACTTTGAGGCATTCACACTAAGAACGGTAACTATAACGATAACTATATTAGCGTCCACACAACGCACAGTTTAATATGAGTATTTGAACCAGGATGCATTCTGATTGGTTGTCAGTGTTATTATTGAACATGAGCTGGAAAAAAATCGTTCTGAAAGTGATTCCAACCATAACGTTCCCATGTGCTGTTATCATTAGAGTTGTGGTGTCTAGTTCCTTATTCTCATATAATTAGAACGGTTATTAAAACTTTAGTCATTGTTATCATTATAGTTATTGTCTGTGGTGTGAACGGGCCTTCATTTCTTCAGAGTTAGCATTTCCTTATCCTGTTTCTTCCATTAAGCTTTCTTTTTACACTTAAAATAATAAAATGAAATGATTTTTCTGAGGTTTTCTGAGTGTTTTAGAGCATTGTTATGTGGTTGCTAGGGCATTATGGGTGTGATATTAGAATCTCTGACCTACTGGTTTCTAAATATTGTTCAATTCATATTCAGTGTAAGTCTATGAGATTTTTCAAACTTTCTGGACCAGTTTTTGTCATCTGCCCAATGAAAATCTTATTAAATTTAAAGCACTCATTTATTCAACAAATCACATCATTTTAACAATGGTTTGTTCAAATCTCTAACTCTTAAATGTAAGTCTTAAATATAAGCTTCAAAGCAAATGATATATAGACATGACCTGTCTTGGCAATGGCCACTATAGAATAAATTTTTGCTGAGTAAGGTCATAAAATTAACACGCGTACACACACTCTCTGAAGGGGGGTGTGTTAACGTTGTAGACTTTATGATTGAAACAGACGGAGTAAGAGGATCTGTAATGATGTCAGCAGGACGCAGCGTGTTTAATTCATTATTGTTCTAGGGTTCTTTCTGAATGTCATTGCCGATTCCCACTGCCAACTAGTGAGTAAAACCTGATGAGTCCCTAATGGAATAGATATGATGTCTAACATTTTCAGACATTTGAATGACACGATCGCCCCTTGGGTACTAAGGTTGTTATTGGCACATTAGTGTAAAAACGTCAACATAATTGAAGTGCATTAAACATAACATTATGTCAAGGACTGGGGTTCATGAAGAAACTGCATGGGAAATAAAAACGAATGTCTGCATCAGTAGTTGATGCAATATTGAAATGTTGAGAAAACACTTCTTTTAAATTGAAATAATTTTTGAATATTATAGCTACCTGACTAATCTTTGTGTGAATGTCCACAAAACTGGAAGACTTTCTGTATGCATATAAGCACTGGGCTAGTTTAGAAAGGAACAGTTAAAGAGGAAAAAGAATTAGGGAAAATCAATAAATGAATCTAATATCAATAAATGAATACTTTATTGCTATTGTGTGAATAATATGCAATCACGTGCATGCAATGTGTTGGCCAAACATTCGCATCTGTGTTTGCGTTTTTTTTCTGATTAAACCATAGACAGGATGTGATTTGTAAAGTTTTGTGTAGTTGCTCAGAGCTGCTGGCTTTGGTTTTCCTATTGTTTATTCTGCAATCAGAGAAGACAATAGCGGATTTATGGATGTGGAGTTCCGGACTGGATGGATCATTATCGATGGGAATTATTAACTGTTTTAATGGGCCATAACTATTTGCTACTAATGCTTCGTTGTTTTCCCATTTCAGTAATTTGTTATGAAATCTTACACAAAGCCAACGAGACCACAAGCCTACGAAGGGTCATGGGTTCCGTGTTACATTTCAGCCGGAAAATATTAGCGAGTTATCACATTAACGCGACGTCTCTCGTATGAACATTTTCATAGCTTACATTCATTATCGTGTACAAATTAGATTAGTCATCATGGCTTGGGTGATTTGGAGATTTGGCGGCGGCGCAGAGGTGATGTCATAGATCGGAGTAACCAGTAGGAAAGTTCTCATTTGTTTCAGACAAACAAGCATACATAACCTTGCACTGGCCTACGGTGATGACGTGTTCTTCTGGCAAGGCCAGCTCACCCTCTCATGGGGAGTCATGGAAAAACCGTCTGGCGTTTTCATCCCACCCAGAGATTTGATTTAAAGAAGAACGCCCGCGCATACCTCCGTCTGGGGTCCGCAAACTGAGAGTATTGCGAATGACCCACATTGCTGCTCTCTCTCACAGCTGCCACTGCTGATGCACTGGAAATTGTGAACAAAGTCCAGCAATACATCATTTTTTTGTTGTAAAGTTGCTGCTATGATAATGTTTGTTTTAACTTGATGATAAAAAATGTTTATATCCCATGTGGGGCCCACTATGACCCATAAATACCACTGATGTCAAAATAACCCAGCATGCATGTCACTCCTAAAGTCTGGGCTTTTAAATGCCCCATCGGTACCATGCCCTATTGCTCATTTCAACAAACCTAGCAACCGCATAGCATCATACTAAAAACCAGCCAGAAACATTCTAATCGTCCCCCATAACATCCTGCCGATATGCCAGAACATCTAGAAATGTTTTAGCAACCATACAGAATACTTAGCAACACTCTAGCAATCAGCTACAACACAGCAGCAACCGCCATAGTAATGTGTTAGCAACCAGCTAGAACACCCATATGACATTCTAGCAATCAGCGTTGGGTGTAATGCATCACTAAGTAGCTAAATTAAAGGTGCAATAAGTGATTTTTGAAAAACGCTTTTGACCACAGCGTCAGACCGAGTCCAAAAACACACTTGTAGCCAATCAGCAGTAAGGGGGCGTATCTTGTAATGTTAGAGAGAAGAGAGTGCTCAATTTGAGTGCACAGGACTGATATCACCAGATTGACTATAGCTAGAGATGGCAGATAAAAAAAGGAAAATATCAGAGAAACAAAACATTAAACAGAAGGGTTACGATCAGGTAGGACCCGCGTAAATATCGGAGCAGCCTTCCAGCTCTGGGGAGAACTCAAGGAGCAGGAAGGGCTTGAATCGGATGCCGAGGTTGCATTGTTTCTTCTTGATAGGTGAGTAACGTTAATTTGCTTCGTTTCACGCAACTTATCCGTGTTGGCTTTTGTTTGAATATGCTTGTGTGTCATCTTCACTTGTTTCCGCGATCGTCATTGCCATGGTTGTGTACGTGGGGCGGAGATTTCAAAATAGGGGTGAGGTCCTGTTGGGGTATGGGCGTGTTTGTTTTGGTGCTTTCAAATATCAACATCGTTTGGCAAAAATTGCTTGGTGCACCTTTAATTACTGTAATTTATTGATATTTCTCTTGGAAAAGTAATGTAAAGGGATTACTCTTCATTTTTCTGAAATTTAGTTACTTCTGATGTAATTGTATAAAATACTATAGAACAATTCTATATAAAACAGTAGACGATTTAACATCAAAAGTGAACATATCATTTTAAAATGTATGTTTTTTTTAATGCAACATTTTCATTTTAAATACTTAAATTTTATCATATTTATTTAAAAGATTTAAAAGAGCAGGTTCATGTCTAGCCTTGTATTTGTTCAGCTGGTTGAGGATGATATTTAGTCATAAGTAAAATGAGTCATCTCTAAAATTAAACTCACTCAGTATTAACTTCTTGTTCATTAAACTGTTGTATAAACTCATTATTACAATGGCATTTGTGCTCACATGTTGATATTTGGTATATTGTGTAATATTACTCAGAATCAAAAAAAGTGGTTTACTGCGATTTCACTTTTTTCATTTTAAATAGTGTGTAATGTTGCTGTTGGTGCATGAACAGTATCTGCAAAGTTGCTGCAAAAGTAAAATTTTTGTCATGTAATTTGGAATCAGTAACAGAACACAATTTGTTTGTAATCTACCAAGCACTGACTATATCATATCTTATAATAAAAACCCATACAGGGATATTTTTTGCTTTCATAACTTGATTTATAGGGCATTCCATCTGCTTTCTAATAGCCTTCATCACGTAGTGAATGCTTTTGAACTCTCAAGACGTGTTTTTGTTTGTGTTCTTGCGTATACATACTCAACGTCAGCTTGCACATTGTTAGAAAAACAATTATGATATTATCATAGAAAATAAATATAATACAGCACATCCATTTTTTTGTGTTTCTCTGTAAGGCATCATTCAGGATGAGGTCAGAGTTCGTCTATGACTGTCATTTAGCTCAGAAATGACGTAACCATAGCTGGGTTTCCATTACAGATTTGCACAAAACTTTTGCGATAATTTATAAATGACGACGGAAAACCTATTGCGAATTGACGGCGTTTCAATTAACCAATGTTATGTGGCTAAAACGTAATTTTTATTCCACTTGCGATAAGTCATGGCGACGAATGTTGGTAGGTTTACGCACATTACAGCCACCTCACCCATTATTTTCAATTATAGGAGATGTAGGCGTGTATCTTTAGTGAAGCAGCGTGGAGAGTCGCCGTGCCGTGCCGTGGCATGGCTGGTATAAACACAAGCATTGACTAGACTGGCCGTATCAGAGCCATATTGCACCACAGACATGTGCAATGTAAATATGGGGTTATCTAAGTATTAATAGCAAGAAAAGCCCATTACACTTGAGAGTGGCCACGAATGAGGTGTAAAATGAGGGGGGAAATCTGTAATATTTAACATGTCTCAGATGTGCCTCTGCTGGAAAAAAATGTGGCTCTCCTTGGAGAGGGCAAGAGAGGGCAAAACCCTCCGGGATTTGTTTCCTGCTCCTAAAGAGAGTATGAATTAGGAATCCACGCTGAGTGCTCCACTAACTGATCCTGAACATGCTAGACACAGGGAGTTTATGAGTTCTCAGACATATAGTCAGTTTCTCCATGGATTTCCTGCGGCCTCCGTTTGACTGGAAATGCGCTGTGTCATACACGAACGGTCGAGATGGGAACGCAAGAATGTTTGTGATGAATGAACAATGATCACTCTATTGAGTTTCTCTTGACCGGTGCAGGGCCTGAGCTGTCTGAAATCGTTGCTAACATTATGTAAGACTTCTGTTTGAGGTTTGGTTTTGGCTGCTCTCAGATGCGCATCTGTCATGGGTGAGTAATATTGTGCAACAGACGTGTCGCTGAGGAAATGTTAAAGGTGTAGCTTATCCAAAAATGATTTACTTACCCCCGTGTCGATCCAAATCTATGAGCTATTATTTTCCAGGAAACACACAAGGATAATTTGGAGAAAATCTTTACAGCCTTTGGACATTCAACAGGTAGAAGTGACTACTGCTATCAAACTCCAAAAATGACAAAAAACATCATGAACTAAGCATGAAATCTATACAACTCATGCTCTATATAAGAGATACCAAAATTGGCCTATGATGACCTTTGGCCTGCAATATCATATCACAAGAGGAGAGAAAAATAGGGGGGAAAACATGCTATTAAAGCATGTTATCTTCATTTCTAGTTTATATTCATGTTTTGACATTTTTTTTGTTTTATTTTTGCATTAAAATTTAAAAATGTAAATTTGATATAAAAATTAGAAATTTCGAGAGAAAAAAAATGAACAACTATTAATTTTTTTTTCATATTATTTAGATAGCAACATGCCAAAAAACAGCCAGAACATGCTAGGAATACTTGCAATCTGCCATAACACCCTGACAACCACAGCAAGTGCATAACAACACCCTAGCAAATAAACAGCAATGTCAAGGCAACATTCAATAGTTCAGTTTTTATGAAACATGCTAAAAACAGCCAGAACACCCTAGCAATCTGCCATAACACATTGAAAACTACACAAAATGCCCTAACTAATGCCTAACAACACCCTGGCAACCACATAGTAACACCCTGTCAGCCATATCACAAGCAAATGCCTAACAACACCCTAGCAACAACATAGCAACACCCTACCAGCCATAATACCATCAGCAAATGCCTCACAACACCCTACCAGCCATAGCAAATGCCTAACAACACCCTAGCAAAAACATAGCAACACCCTACCAGCCATAATACCACCAGCAAATGCCTAACAACACCCTACCAGCCATAGCAAATGCCTAACAACACCCTAGCAAAAACATAGCAACACCCTACCAGCCATAATACCACCAGCAAATGCCTAACAACAACACCTTAGTGATGCCATAGCAACACCCTTCCAGCCATAATAACAGAAGCAAATGCCTAACAACTCCCTAGCAACCACATAGCAACACCTCCCAGCCATATTACCACAAGCAAATGCCTAACAACATCTAGCAACAACATAGCATCACCCTACAATCATAATACCACAAGCAATTGCCCAACAACAACACCCTAGTGATGCCATAGCAACACCCTTCCAGCCATAATACAAGAAGCAAATGCCTAACAACTCCCTAGCAACCACATAGCAACACCCTCCCAGCCATATTACCACAAGCAAATGCCTAAAAACACTCTAGTGATGCCAAAGCAACACCCTACCAGCCATCATACAACAAGCAAATGCCTAACAACACCCTAGTGATGCCTTAGAAAACCCCTAACGGCCATAATACCACAAGCATATGCCCAACAACACCCTTGTAATACCGTAGCAGCCACCAAGAGCACCCTGGCAATTAAATAGTCTCAAGACAAGTTTCAAAAATTTAATTTTTATGTTTCTAGAAACAGATTTAGAATGATATGATAGTGATAAAAAATGAGTGATTTTTGAGGATTTTTTTTTTTTAATTCTACAAATTTTGCACAATGTGTTTTCTGTGTGTTTTCTCAGCCTTGGGTGGTTGGTGATGTTTAAAAATGATTTGGACATGAGTCTCAAGCAGAATTACAATATATTTATCATAATATTGCAATAGCTTTGTCAGTGTGCCTATTGATTGTCTCTGCCCATATCTGGAGTTTGGAGACATTACCAGATGTAGTCCAGTGTAAAATGAGACGTATCTTCACTGGCCCATGTAGAGTTCAGTCCTGACTCAGCAAGAGTGTTCACTTGTAGATTTAGACAGATGAAAACAACAAGGACATAATCAGAAACAGACAACCATGGTTCTCCGGAAGCGCCACTGTGTCTCACCAAGATATGTTTGAAAATGACTTTGAATGCTGAAGAAACTTCTGGAGATGAAGCATTGTAAGATTTTAAACTGTGTTTTGCTTTTCTCAGCAGTATTTGGTTGGGTTCTGAGTGCTGGGTAGTAATGTAATCTGGATTATGTTACTTTTAGATTACATACCACACAATGGCTGTAAATTATTCATAATTTATTGATTCTCTGTAATTCTTTCTTCTTTTATTTATTTATTTTTTGTTCATGTGATGCAGGGATTCCTAACCTTTTGTCAGTCAAACCACTTTGACCTTAAATATTTACTTGAAGTCCCTCTGAGATTTAAAGTTAACATTTCAATAGTTTAACAACACATTCGCTTTGGCTAATGTTATTTCTCTTTTTTTATATAACAAAAATGCCATTTAAATCTGTAAACAAAGTATGTCAAAAGTAATCTAAAGGTAATCCAAAAGAATACATAACCTAAAATGTGAAATCTTGAAAACTGTAGTCAGTAATGTAATCAACATGTAATTTGTAATCATTAACTGACTACATGCCCTGTATGTCTGGGTTACACTTTATTTTAAGGTGTCCTTGTTACAGTGTAATTATGCATTTAAGTACTGAGTAATATTATTTAACATACTTACACTATATGGCTAGGGCTAGGGTTAGGGTTTGGCTTGGGGTTACTAGCATGTAATTATGCATAAAGTGTTACCTATGTCTGTTATGCTTCTGACCATTTCAATGACAACAAATATAGGCACATTTGGTTGTGTAAAGTCCAGCCACTTAAAAACAAACACCATTGTTGTGCAGGATGTTTATTGTGGGGAAACATCTTAAACTACAGTAGTTGAAAAATGTGCCTAGATGAACCAAACTAAAATTTACAACAGCTAAAATTCTTCACTGATGTGACATCAGAAATGAGATCTCTTTACTTTCTCGTTTGTTTCTCCTAGGCACCATTGAGTTGAAATGAAGAGTTTGCTCAAGTCTATTGCTTTTCTCGCCTCAACAATATATCAAACTATGGTCAGATATGCTAAGATATCCACTTCAAAACTCTACTCTTTTTATTTCTCCTCAGGAATTGCAGGGGGAACATCTGAGACATTTAAGTTGATACATATCTACCATTCAAGTATAATGAAACATGAGAAACCTCTGAGCAGTATACTTTCCTTCTGATGGGCTGGTCCATTAGACTTTCTCTTGACTTTGGTCTTTCATTAACCATTCCCTTGAGTGAAGAACTATTGAACACAGACCAAAGTTTCTTTGAAAAATGTCTCAGCATTTGTTTGTGATCAACTCTCACTCTGAGAACAGCTTTGGTGTCTTGTCTTTCTCTTGGATGACTGATACATTTGGCATGGAATGACTTTAGAAGTAAAGATGGGTTTTTGCAAATCTTAACAAAAGCAAATATACAGCTATGTTATTATTTTAAGGGGATTTAACAATAAATCTTTAATCTTTCCCCAGGGAAAAGTGAGAGTTTCGACGTCTCGGCTTGCATGCTTACACTAGACATGACTGAAAGAAAAACAGCCTTTAAACCATTGTGTTTACTACTCTACAAATATATGAATGATGATTTATTCTGAGAGCACTAAAAAAAGATTTACTCCACCACCAAGTGGCCCTTTCATTTGATATGTCCTGATGGTTCAAATTGAAACAGTATGAGCTCCAAATGCTCAGAGCTGTCAGTGATTGATTGGGCGAATGCTCTACCAATCTGACCTCTTGCTTATTTGAACAAGGAGCAGTAACCCAATATGTTAAGAGCTGAGATCACCGGGGAGCTCGTGGGTGGTGGTAGCTCATTGGGTAAAGATCAGGGCTGGAAGCCCAAAGGTCGTGGGTTCAAAACCCAGAAGCTGTCTGAGTTCAGAATAGGAGGGTTGCTGATTGCAGCTTACATCATCGAGCCTCTGAGCATGACATTTGAGGCCTGAAAGATACTCTTGCATGCAAGAAAGTGAACATCTTCTAGCAATGCAATGATGTGACACACATATGTCAGCTACTTTCATTAGAGTAACAGTCAAGAGAAGACATTTGAAGGAAACTATCACCTCATTGGGTACTGAGCTTTGTTACTTCCACAGTAGAGTAAAGCCTGGCTCACGCTGCAGGAGGTTAAAATCCTAACCGATTATAAAATCTGGTTGCAGCTCACACATAAGGAGGATCTTTGCAGATTATCTTCCCTCAAATCTTAAACATGCACACACTACAGGATTTGAAAATAATTGTGACATAATTGTCATGTGACACACAGCAGCCACGATAGCACTGCATAACTGATATGCTTATGTTTTTATTTAGTTTTTTCCCTTTTTATTCGAAATATTTCGAAATGTGTTAACTATATCAGGAAATATCTTGATTCTCAAATAAGTAAATGCGTTTGCACCTTGATAGATTATGATATTTGATCAATAAATGGTGATGGGTAAAGTAATCTATTAACTACACATAAAAACCCGACTTTTTACTTAAGTACCATATATGAGTGTCATGCCATAAAATATTTTTAATATGACTGACTTTGTATTTAATGTGAATTTAATAACAATATTTTAAGTTACTAATTATAACACTTTAATTTTACAGAGAGCAAAGAACATTGACATTATCAAAGAATATTTTCATTCAGTCTAGCCAGAGTTCAGGCACTCTCAAAAACTCCCATTAAAGTCACTGAAGCTGTTTACACTGTGAAATGAATATCTTAACTTACATTCGTAAGCACATCTGAACTTTGTTGTTTCTGATGAGAGAATTTGCCAGATAATTCAGATAGCGAGCAAGTGAACAAAACACCGCGTTTCAGCGATGACTCATCTGAACATCTCTGATTGGTCTTTGCATTCATAAGCTCAACAGAATCGTGTGTGATTGGTTATAATGCAGCGCTGTACCAACGCGTCTGTCTCTGTCTCAGCGCCAGCCAGCGAACGCAGATTTGAATTTAGCAGCTGATGCTGTGCCGCACTGAACGATCTAATCATACAGTGATTGTATCAAATATTAAAAAATATTATTTGACCATTTTTTTTTGTCTTTTAGAAGCTGCATTCAAAATCCACTTAGCTCAGAAATCTTTGAATGTGCATGACGCCTCTGCTGTTTCAGTATACTTTATTCCTGTGTAATGTAATTTTATTCCTGTGATGAAAAACTGAATTTTTAGCTTCATTACTCCAGTCTTCAGTGTCGCATGATCCTTCAGAAATCATTCTAATATGCTGATTTACTGCTAAAGAAACTTTTTTTTAATTAATTTATTTTTTAATTATTATCAATGTTTATTAATAGAAAGTTAAAAAAAACAGCATTTATTTGAAATATAAAGTTTTGTGACATTATAAATGCCCTTGCTGAATAAAATGGTTTCTTTCCAAAAAAACAAAAAACAAAATCTTAATGACATCAAATTTTTGAATGGTAGTGTATATGCATCAGGCTTGCACACAGTTGAACACTTTCATACAAAATGTATTTCTCGGCAAACACTGTAATAGTGTATGCTTTGGATAAGCAGCATCAGCTAAATAACTCAAAACCACACAGAGGCTCGCTTGCTTTTCACTTTCTCACAAAAATACACACACACAGGCTTGTGGCTATGAGCAAGAAACCTGACTCAACGTGGAATCAATTTCTTTATTGTAAATTTTCCAGTGGCTGGTGCAAACATTTGGCATGAAATTGCTGGATGGGGAAAGTAAAGACGAAAACGTGCAAGTATTTCACCACAGGTCAATGGTAGTCCTCTATTTGCAGTTCAGCATGAACTCCCAAAATCGATGAGAGATTTTAATTTAATTGATTTGAAGTGCAACGCTGATTCAGAGCATGATTTGGTACTAATAATTGATTATGCTAATCATTTTTGATTAGTAATATGCATTGCAAAGGACTTCATTTAGAGCGCTTTTTTTCCTATCAATATTTAGATTTTTTTGCACCCTCAGATTCCAGTTTTTCAAATAGTTGTGTCTTGACCAAATCTAGTCCTATCCTACCAAACCATACAATGGAAAGCTTATTTATTCAGCTTTCAGATGAAATTGAAAAAAATGACCCTTATGACTGGTTTTGTGGTCCAGGGCCACATTTATGGAAAGTTAGTCATACAAAGGTACACCAGTTGCTCTACCAAGTAGGAAAGCTCAAGTTAACAACTTCAGATTGAGATTTATGGGGAAAGGTAGGCCTAATGCTTAAAGTCAGCCATGTATAAGGCCACAATGTTAATGTCTTCTGGAAATTTTACAAGCCTTTGTGTAACTGTTACGCATGTTGTAGAATTATTCAAATACCCGCATTTCATGCTAATTATTTTGTTGCACTGCTGGTTTCCCAGCAAGCGTTGTGGTTGGGATCTGTTTACACACTAGGATTACAATAAAAGTGTGTGAGAAGTATTTAGAGGGTATTCACAGTTGGCTGTAGCTTTACATTTCAATGTAACATTGTTGTGTATGTGTGGTACCGCTGTTGAAATATATACAGTAGTCCAGAAAGTGCTGTTCATGGTCTTGTTCACTATTGTTATACTTGTTTGTGTTAGTGATTTTCCAAACTTTGAATCAATTGAACCAGTTGCTTTGTAAAATGATTCACTGTTTTGAAGCACTCAAAGCGCCTGGTCAGAATGGCATAAATGCAACAAAAACTCAGCCAAAACATTCATAAAACACCTTTTACAGAATAATAGCAAATGTTTTATTGTAAGATAAAATAAGAACTATTAACTACAACTCTTCCTTTTTATTAGGTAAATGTATCATTAAAAATGTCTACAAAGTTATAAAACTGATAGACCATGTAGGTTTACAGAAACTGGCCCCTAGTGGCGAACTAGTACAATTTCAAAACAGTTAAGATGTACCAAAGCCTTGTTTACTGAAATCACATGACTTTGGCAGTTTGATACATGCTCTGAATCACAGGTTTGAAACAAATGGTTTTTAAAAGGTTTCAGAAACGGCCACCATTAACAAGTGGTGTCAGGTGTTGCAGTGTTTTGTGCAGTTTTATGATCAAAATCATGCATAGAAAAGATTAAAGATGGGTGATTAAAGATGTTAATTTACTTCCTCTGATTTTACTTTACTACATAATTGGTAGTAGTATTGGTAGTAGATGGCTTCTGCCTCATAAACAAGTTAAAAAAAAGAAAGAAAAAAAAGCTTGTTCTAGAAATGTTCGAATTGTGAAACAGACATATTGTTCTGGACAAAACAGCATGTGCAAGAGGTTTAGTTCATGTCTGTTGAGTTACATTCTCCCCAAAGTAAGGTTCTCCGAATCATTTGAAGCTCCACCTCGAGTTTAAAGGTTTACATCTGATTCTCAACTATGGGATGCCACATTTGCAGTCCGCCAGATTTTACAGAATTATGTGCTCTGTGGAATTTCCTTTCGATGGCTCACTTCAAACATCTGAGCTGCACATGAGGCCAACAGCATGGGAAGGCTGACCTGTCAGAACCTTCACACAATATGAAAGGACCATGGAGGATTTATAAACACCTCATTAGAAGTCAGTCTCTAAACGGGGACCAAGAGCTATTTCTACAACAATTGTTAATGTGGGATGAAGGTCTAAGTGCTAATACCCAAAGTGAGACTCCCACCCTGATCCTGAAGTCCACAAGAGGGTCATGTGTATTTGGTGATGATTAATGATTTTCTTATTCAGTATTTTTTTCTTGTTAATGTTTTCCAGTACAAATATTTAAACATTCTTAGCCTGTTCACACTGAGGATGATAACTATAAAGATAATGATAAAGGATATAGTTCTAAAAATCGTTCTCAATATTAAAGAATAGCAGAGTTCACACCGCAACTATAATGATAAAGGCACAGAAAAATGATACCGTTAGAATAATTTTCAGAACAATTTTTTCCAGCTAATGAACAATCAGAATCCATCCTGCTATTAGGAGCTGGAGAATTTAAAGCGGCACACGTGCGTGCACTTAGAATAAACAGACGATATCGTTCACTGGTGTGGACACTAATATCGTTTTCTTTATAGTTATCATTCTTGGTGTGAATGGGGCTTTATTCTTACTTGAGAATGACATAAATGGCATAAGATATTAAAGGTGCAGTAAGCAATTTTTAAAGGGGTCATATGATGCGATTTCAAGTTTTCCTTTCTCTTTGGAGCGCTACAAGCTGTTTGTGCATAGATAAGATCTCTGAAGTTGCAAAGACTAAAGTCTCAAAACCAAAGAGATATTCTTCCTAAAAGTTAAGACTTGACCACGCCCCCCTAAAACGGCTCATTCAAACACGCCCCACATGTCTACATCACGGTGTGGGGAGATTTGCAAAACACCGCCCAAATGTTTATGCAAAGAAAGACGGCGTGATTATTATTCTCGCTGTAGTATTGTTGCTGCCGCTGGCGCCATGTCCTGGAGACGCTGTGTTTCGTTGTGAAAGCGAAACTATTTTGTTTGGGCTTCCAAAAGAGGACACAACGAGAAATCAGTGGTTAAGCTGTATTTACAACACTGTTCCAGAACAGCTCAATCCAAATATTAGAGTGTGTGCAGCACATTTTACGGAGGACTATTTCCTGAACCTGGGAGTAGCCAGCTGCTTAAAGACTGTTTCTATAAAGTGGGGCAATTTTAACTTTGCAAGGACAGTCTGGCACTTCTGACTCACAGCCTTTAAATATGTTTTCATATTTAAAGAATTTGCCACTGACTATTCAAACGCGAGTTTTGAGCTGTGTAGAGTAGTGCTTGTTGTTTGTCGTTTCTCCGATCACAAATGCAGACATGGTAATGTTTACACGGGGCATAGAGGAGCAACAATAATGTACAGTATGTGGAAAATAGTGTTTTTTAACCTTAAACCGCATAAACACATTGCATTTCACCAAATACACAAAATAATGTTCTTTTTAGCAACGTCATATGACCCCTTTAAGAAACTCTGTTGATTTTTTAAATCACCCGAACAAACACACCCCCTACCCATCTTGAAGCTCCGCCCCTAAACTCATGAACATGCTATGCAACACAAGCACCTCCCCCATCCTGAGTGAACACGCCCCTTACTTGTAGTGTGTTGGTGTCGAACTCAGTTCCTGGAGGGCTGGAGCCCTGCAGAGTTTAGATACAACCCTAATTAAACACATCTGATCCAGCTAATCATGTCATTTAGGCTTATTTGAAAACTACATGTATGTGTGTTGGAGCAGGGTTGAAACAAAACTCTGCAGGGAGTTTGAGTTTGACACCCCTGGTTTGTGTTGTTTTCTGAAAGTATCAAAATTAAATGAGTTTAGGCTTAAAGCAAGAAAAATATCTGCAAATAGTGTAAAAATAATTTTACGAAGTTGTAAATGAAGTTGTAAGATTAATGGAGTACATTTTACAAGAATATACTATTTCAGTCTTTCTACTTTTAAAATTTGAAGTGTATTATCTGAATTAA
Organism: Acrossocheilus fasciatus; assembly: GCA_036784905.1. Classification (NCBI taxonomy): domain Eukaryota; kingdom Metazoa; phylum Chordata; class Actinopteri; order Cypriniformes; family Cyprinidae; genus Acrossocheilus; species Acrossocheilus fasciatus. The sequence goes on from CM071957.1 coordinate 30,972,557, forward strand.
CAAAGCAATTTCTTATGCTAAGTTCACATTGCATGATTTTCAAAGTCGTCGGATCACGGTTATTTTCACATTGCATGACTATCTGCATTCAGCTGCTGCTGTGTTCACATTGCATGATGGATCGGCAACAGGAGGTTACACACTCCATGACTTTACAATAGGAAGAATCGTGGACAACTCTGCAAACTACATTTCATATAACTCCTCCCTGAACTTCCCGCAGCCCTGTATCTTGCCCTCTCATTGGCTGTAGGTCATTTTTCAGTCAGAACTCATTTCACACAGCAGGATTTTGAATCGCCGACAGGTCCAGATATTTAGCATGTCAAATATTTTGAGGGTGTAGGCAACACATCAGTGATTCTCTCAGATTGCGTCTTTAATAATTCAAACTGCGTGATTGTCACTCGCATGAATGAGCACCAATTTGCCTCCGATTTTGAGCATTTGTTGGCGATTTCGCAAAACCTGTCGGCGAGTGAAAATCGGAGCTAAAATCGTGAACTCAGCATTAGTAAAAACTTTCTACATTCTTCTATTATTATTATTATTTATGTATTTTTTTTTAGTGAATGGGGTCATTTAAGTTTTGATTTAAAGTTTAATTCAAAGGGAAAATACAGGCAAATAATTTTACTTACCCTAAAGCCCCGTTCACACCGCCAGCAACTTTTTCGCTGTATGTCGCTAGACTGTGAAGAGGCTTGTGGGCGTTCCTGCTGTCTCTCTGTAATTGGTAGACTGCACGTCTGGACATATCTTTAGAAAATGCAGTCACAAACAACATATATCCATATAAGATATATTTCAAATATGACTAGGAATTAGACTTAAAAGAAATAAAAGTAGCATTCTGCTGTTGGAGAGTTTTGTTAAATAAACTACAGCAGTGCTCAGTGCATTAAATCATTAACCAGTGCTAAACTGCTCACTGCATCATAAAATTAACAAACCATCAATGTATGACTCAATGAAATTAAAATCATTCCTTTCAACTAGTGATTTACAAAAGGTTGTGCCGTTTAGATGATTGTAATGCTGTTTATGTTGGGACCTGTCAGACGCATATTGCACGTCTCCAGCTAGAATGCTCATGAAAGCTAAGAAGTCTGATCTGTTATCTTCATTAGGCTGGTTACCAGTGCACTACAGGATCCAATACAAAGTCTTGATCTATGTTTTTAAGGCATTACATGGAAGAACGCCAGAATATTTGGTAGAGCTTATTAAACCATATAATGCAAAAGTATCACTGAGATCCTCAAATAAATCATTATTAACGATCCCAAGAGCGCGTCTTAAGTCTAAAGGTGACAGCGCTTTTGCTGTCTCTGACCCAAGGTTATGGATTAGACTTCCTTTTGAGGTTAGAGCATCCCTTACGTTCAGTACCTTCAAGTGCCTCTTCTCCCTGGCATTTTAACTCTTTACTGGGTCACTTATCTCGATGTTGTTGTTGTTGTTGTCTTATTTCTTTTTTTATTATCTTAACTGTTTGTGATGTACAGCACTTTGGAGTTACTGTGTAGCCTGAAAAGTGCTTTATAAATAAATAAATAAATACAAATACAAAACTCACTTTAGACTGCCAACAGTTACTTTTCCACGCATCATTTTTTTTATGTCGTTACAGTCAAATCATTTGAAAGAGGAAGATCACTTCAGAACTCTGTCCTCTCTTGCATGCACTCGAGACGGTGACGTGTGAGTGCCACTGACAGATTCTTCACTCCTATTGGTTGTCGCTCGCGAAATTGATTGAATTTGATTGTGTCACTGGCTGTGTGAACGGGCTTAATTGACAGATCTTTGTTTTTGTTTTGTTTTTCATTTTAAGCAGCAACTTTTTTTCTTCAGAAAATAAGGCTACATTACTTATATAATTTCGCTTCTCAGTTAAATGTATCTTGATTTTAGAGCGTTAAGATATTTGGACTGGAAAACCAACCTAAAATATTGAGTAAAAAATCCTTTTTTTGCAGTGTTGTAGGCCTACTTCTGGCTGGTTCTGTGGTCTTGAGTAAATCTGCTGACTTTTTGACCTGCTGTGCAGTGCTTAGAGCCGAACTTGCGATGTCAACTTGCAAAACACACAACAGTAAATCAGTGGAGGTCGTGGTGAGAAGCAAGACATGAAACAAGGCTCAAATCAATGCCACATCCAAGGAATGAAATCAGAGGTCGGTGTGCACCTAATTTGAGTACTTCTGAGATGTTTTTCATATCATCTGTCTGAACAGACATGACATACGAGGCTGTAGCAGCAGCTAATTGCTGTGTGTGGACAGGAGCGCGAGTGGCAGATGAACAAAAGTGGCACTCAAGAGGTATGGCTGGAACGTGCCCTAGGCCTGCAGGTTTTGAAGAGCCTGCTCTGAGGTTTGGCGAGGCTGATTAAGGGTTATGACATCCAGACGCAGTCTAAGCCTGCAGGTTTGGATGAGTGGTAGCAGACCAAACAGGCCTGACTCATGCTAATCTGGGATCTTAAGAAACGTTTTTCTGTTACAATAGAACATGTTTAGCTGCCACAGATCTTGAGTCGCCATTCTGGATTGAATTGTGAATGAATTTAAAATTACAATTCAAATGACATTTATTTGTTTAGTGCTTTTTACAATAAACATAATTTCAAAGGAGCTTTAAAAGCTTTAAATATTGGTCTGTTTTTGGTCTATTAATAGATGTAAATATTGGTTATTTCTTTTATATTAAGAGCTTTAAATGTTGGTCATTTTTGTTCCATTAATACACTTAAATGTTGGTTGATTTTGATCTATTAATATATTTAAAGGCACTTTATTTCGATAGTCCACTTTAGACATTCTGCTAACAGTAAGTAACTTTGCAACTACATGTCAACTAGCAGTCATTAGAGTATTAGTAGACTGTCTGCTTAATATCTTCTAACACTTTATTTTGATGGGTCCACAACATACAACATACTGACTATGAGAAACTTTGCAAGTGTCAACTTATTCTACTGACCCTAAACCTACCCTACTGAGAGTTAGTAGACATGTAGTTGCAAATTAATGAGAATTAGTTGACGTATAGTTGACATGTAGTTACAAAGTTACTTATAGTTAGTAGAATGTCTAAAGTGGACTATCGAAATAAAGTGTAACCTATTTAAATATAGGTCAGTTTTGATCTATTAATTGATTTTAAATATAGGTCAGTTTTGGTCTATTAATAAATGTAAATATTTAAATTGTTAGTCGGTTTGGTTTGAATAAGGGATTTAAATGTTGCTCAGTTTTGGTCTATTCATAGCTTTCAGTCACGTGACCGGCTCAAAGACTTGGAGGGCAAAACATCCATAGAATTGTAGTACAAGCCTGTAAATTTTCCATCTGTTTTCCAGCTGCAAATATTTAGATCACCTCTCAAAAGAACAAAACAAAGGTATGTGAGCAAAATGCAAGTTTTGGCCATTTGCAATCCATATTAAGCAACCGTGAGCAATATTTGAATCATTAAACAGTGCGACAAAACGTTGTAAAAACACTTGAAGTGCCTTAATATATTTAAAACAGTGGTATTAAAAGATCAAATTCAGTAAACACCATATTAATGATACATAGTTTACATAGGCAAGCAGATGAGGCCGGAATATGAATGCAATCTGCTTAATGTTTTCCTTATAGTTTTCTATGGGAAACCATTTAATGTGAAACTTTGCACATTGTGTTTATATTCTGGGTTCATCTGCTTGCCTGTACAGTACAAAATATAAAACTACAATTAATAGATATAAATATTGGCCAGTTTTGGTCTATTAATAGATTTAAATATTGATCAGTTTAGTTCCATAAAGAGATTTAAATACTAAACAAAATTCATAGATTTTGTTCAAAGCAAAAGTAACCGATTCTCAAAAAGTATTAATGAAAATAAGATGTTGCAGATGAAAACTCTGATTCTCAGGCAAACGTCAAGAGAAGAAAGTAATTAAGAGATTTCAATAACGGTTGGTTTCATTTTAAGCAAGAGTAAATAATTCTCAGAAAGCATCAGTGAAGATATGATTGGCTATCTTAAGTGAACACTTTTCTAAGTCTAATTGTGTGACTGTTGAATTGCACTTCAGTAAGTTCCTCTTCTTGTTATTCAAATTCTTTCATCCCGAGTTTTATGCAACACTGAAGCAGACACACACACCAAACACCAAACAGACCACGTTTTTGAACATAAAAAGCATGCACGTGATTTCATGCAGATACATGCTTGAAAATAAGTCAGATTTGGTGCACAGTGAGTGTTTGCTCACGTGCGTGTGCGTGCATGCATGTGAACATGAGTTGACTTAATGGTTAAGCAAGCTAAGCTTGCAAACAGTGTCATGTTACGCCCACTAAAAGAAGACTTTCCAGTGGCTTTTATTAGAGGTTAAATGATGATATAGTGGAGATGAACTCATGGCTCTGGCATGTTTCTGCGGTAGTTGGTCTTTACGCATACTTGAACGTGCCCTCTACTAGTAACCCAATACAACAATGTTAACTTAGAATGCACTTCTGTTTAGACACCATTGTCGGAATGGATCAACAGCGATTCATGTTCTGACGCAATGCAATGGCTTGCAAACCATTAGAACTCTGACCTATTACAGAAGCTTTGGAAAACTGGTCCATGAGCTCATATCTTTAAAACAGAAAGTTGAACGCAGGTTCAGTAATATTGTTCGTGCTGGATGGGCTTCAGTTGGATGGCAACAGTGGTGCCTGCCACAGTTATGAATTTAATGACCAGTAAAGGATTACACATTACAGAATGAGTATCCTTGTACTGTTGTCAGTGATTTGTCAGTCTTACCTCATACCTTATACGAGGGCATGCGTCCAGTCAGCTTAGAGAAGTGTGAACATTGGGCAACAATGAATAGCCCTCCAAGGCACTGTGTATTGTGCTTGGATTTGTAGTAGGGGCTTTTGAAAGTGGTCAGTTATCTCCAAAAAACATGAAATACATCATTTTCGAGTGAAGTATTACATAAAATAATATAAAATTTGGATATGGTATAACTGCAGTTTTTGAAGTATCATGAGTCCAAATAAAATAAGTTCAAAAATACACAATACAGTTGTTTTTTTTTGTTTTGTTTGTTTTTTCAATAACCAATTACCATGTTCCAATATATATAATAGTATATTGTGCACGTGTCAAAAATGTAATTATGATGTCCAAATAGAAAATCAAAATATAAATAAGTAATTTATTTATTTATTTGGATAGGGCAAAATACCAATTGAATTGTTTTTAAGTTTGAAGTAAATGCATGCCATTCACGACCATGGTGTATATCAAATAACATGGTATTACCACAATTTTTGGTCTGTTGTTTTACATGCTACTATGGCAGTGCGTTCAGTGCAATTCAGTACTATTAACATTCATGGAGTACCATGTCAGCACCATGGTACATAAATCATCTGTGCAATGCTATATATCAAAGGTACCACGGTATTGCGATCGGATGCGATCTTTGTGGCACACAGTATGATGAGAGTATCAGATGGTACTTGATGTACCATGGTAAATTTAGTATTTGATGGTACATCCACTGTACTGTTTCATGATCTGTAATACGTGTAACAGCACCTTTTAATGCTGTGGCCTTTTGTCACTCTCTTGTGTCTCATTCTTTCTCACATGCAGACTATTACGCAGCTCATGCACACAGCATCGCTATTTACGTTTTTTCATACTATCTTTATTGCTTGTCGAATGGGACGTGTCCAACAGCTGGAAGGCCTCTGGAATACTTTCCGAGCCAGATATGTGAACATGGCCCATGGTTCTGTTTTCCACTCATTAAAAAACAAGAGCTCACTCGTCATAAATCCAGTGTCATCTCGGTGCTGCTCGCGTCTGGAGGTCCAGGAACCATGGTCGGCACTTTGCCATCAGTGTAGCGTATATTTAAAGCAACAGGTTATCCGGGTCTGTCTCGAGCATGTTCACGTAATGCCCTAGGGGCCGTCGTCACTTGATAAGTATTTTTCAGCTTTCTCGTAAATCAACATTTTCTCCTCTTGAGAAGCACTGGAGCGTTGGACAACAGGGGCCCCACTTATAAAGATCATCTTTAATTCAAGTGCAATGTGTATAAGCACATCAACACCTAACATTTTTACATCCTTTTCTGGTTATATAAATCCTGACTTTTCTCACTTTTGATGCTCAACAGTATGATATGTTAGTGTCTGGTGGTGTGTTTGAGTCGTTTATGTTTTGTTAATGGAGCATCAATAAACAAGCATTAATATCACTATTGCTCATATTACTTAAGAAAAAACAAAATCATGCTTTGACAAATAGCCAAAGTATGAGATACTAAGTCATAAATATTAGATACAGACCATAATCATAAGATAGAAAGTAAAAATTATAACAAGAAAAATTATAATTATGACATAAAAGTAAAAATATTAGATACTAAGTCAATTACGAAATAAATTATGAGATACTATGCCGTAATATTGACATTTAAAGTGTATAATATGATATACTAAATCATATTTCTGAGATAAAAAGTCAAAATTATGACAGGAAAAATTATAACTGACAAAAGTAATAATTAAAATATTAATAATTAAGAAATAAAAAGTCTAAATTATGAGATACCTCATCATAATTATAACATTAAGGGTGTATTCACACCTGTCTGGTTTGGTTAGATTGAATCAAACTCAAGTTTATTTCTCCCCTTGGCGCAGATCTTTTGGGCAGGTGTGAATACAGCAGTCGCACTCGGGTGCGGATCAAACAACCTTACCGAGACCCAGCTGAAGAGGTGGTCTCGGTCCACTTCCAAACAAACTCTGGTACACTTGAACGGATGAACCAAATGAATGGAGACCTTAGTTTTGTTTACAATTTCTGGTTCACCTGCAAAAAGGGCAGTGTGAAAGCGAACCACAACAACAAAAATCATTGTATTTGTAGGGGTAGGGGTGTCTCTATTCTCTTTTGGGTGGAGGGGTAGGGGTAAGGGGAAGGGCCAGATAGCCCTTCAAATGAAGATTTTCCGGGACCACACTTCAAACGGAGGGGGTATGAGAATTATCAGCATAAAGCGGCTACAGCAGCAACATGGCTGCCCGAGCTAAGAAAAAGACACATAAATGTAAGCATTTTTGGCATTAATAAAGATTTGGTAACACTTTATTTCGATAGTCCACTTTAGACACTCTACTAACAGTAAGTAACTTTGCAACTACATGCCAACTTGCAGTCATTAGAGTGTTAGTAGACTGTCTGCTTAATGACTTCTGACACTTTATTTTAATGGGTCCACAACATACAACATACTGACTATCAGAAACTTTGCAAGTATATGTCAACTTATTCTACTAACCCTAAACCTACCCTAACAGTCTACTCTGAGAGTTAGTAGACATGCAGTTTCAAATGAATGAGAATTAGTTGACATGTAATTACTTATAGTTAGTAGAATGTCTAAAGTGGACTATCAAAATAAAGTGTAACCAAAGATTTTAATGAAAAGTAATTTTATGTTACATTCAATCGTGAGTTCATATTTACGGTCATGTTATTCGAAGAAATGTTTGCAAAAAATCGCTAAAGTTGCTAATGTCATATCAGTACAGCATGATAGCGCCACAACATATTTCCATATCTGATCAGGGCTGTAATCACCGTAAACATTGAGGGGGGCTAGTCCCCCCAATAATTAGAAATTGCTAAACCCTTTTCTCAAAAATGGCCAAATCAAGAGAGAGAGAGAGGAAAATTGCATGTATGCGCATCTGTGCGTCTGTCTTTACAATGACTGTTTACTTCAAAAACAGCGATTTTATCCTCGTTGCTGAAACGTGTACATATTACATACAAGTAATAATTCTGAAATAAGAGACACTAAGTGTTACTAAAAGATACTAAGTTATAATTATGAGATAAAAGGTCAAAATTAAGATACAATTATTAATTTTGACATTAAGTTAAAAATATTAGATATAAGTCATAGTTATGAAATAAAAAAATGTAATTATGAGACACTAAATCATAATTACAGTATAAGTCAAAATTGAGACATAGTAAATCATGATTATGACTTAAGTTGAAATTTTTATTGTTGAAACTTTTTATCTGATGATTATGATTAATCAGGACATTTATTTTCTTATGTGGAGTAAATGGACTTCCATAAGTTAGGGATTTGAATACTTGCATAAATGGTTACAGTCTCCTGATTCATTAACCCTTGCTCATGTGGGTGGTCCAGGTTCGAGATATGTCCTCATCTAATTTCTGTTGCTAATTTACTAATCTCTTTACTGTTGCTCCCTTCAGTAAATCAGAAACTGTTGGAGGGACTGAACTGCTTAAGGCTTGTTATCGGAACTAGAAATTACAGACAAAATCAAATCTGGAAATTGAGTCTTTGAAGCAGCATGACGTTTGGTGTGATGGTGGCGCCCTGGTGTTCCAGTCTGCTGATACCACAGATGGGAATAGATTTCAACCTCCGAAAACTTTGCATAACCTTTTTCCTTGTGATTCACCCGTGCCCACCGACCCGCCGTAAGTGTTTGTTTGAACCAAGTTTCCAGGCACAACAGTGGAACTTTGGTTACAGTAAAACAGGTGGATGAACTGGTTGGAACTGTGGAATTATGGTGAATAAATATAGGGAGGAGGAAGTATGCCAACCCAAAAATAGAAACAGAAGTCATCATAATTAAAACAATGATGCAGAGAACATTTGTCATCACATTGAAAAATGGTTATTTTACTCTTATTTAGACTTTCCTTAATGGAAAAAGTGAGAGGAAAGTAACAAGAAGAATCAAATGTGAATCTTTTTTTTTTTTTTTACCTGTGTGTGTTGTGATTTTGTGGACATGGATGTGTCCATTCTGAGGAGATGAACCAGGAAGAGCCCTTGGCAGAGGTTCAGGTTTGGGCATGAAAAATTCTTGCCCTGCAGTAAGAGTGAGAATAAACACAGATGTGATGCTTTAGCTTCTTATATTCCACATCACTGCTTTTGGAAAAGTTTGACTTCATTCACAAGAAGAATTAAATTAGGAGTAATCTTGCATTTATGCTGCATTCACATCATGAAGGTATTACCATAATTACATATTTCAACTCCGAGCTGGTCATTTTCTTGGACATGGAAATGTTCATAATGCCAAAATGGATCCATATGCGGTTTTAATGTTGTTGATGCCAAAATAAACCCCTTTTTATTTATTAATTATTTGCAAAATCTTGAAGAATGAAAGTGCATTATGTTGCATAATAAAATGATATATTAAACGGATATATGTGCAAGTACATAACTAACCTTATGCTTTCATTTAGTTGCAGTCAAATAATTCTTTGGCTTAACATAATTGAATTGTGCACAGTGGTTCCACATGTTGAAAATGATTTTTCGTAACATAAAATAACTTAAATAGGATGTGTGGTAGAATGTGATTTGAGTAACCCCCAATAAAATGAGACATGGCAAAGTAACTTGATAAACCTCTTTTAGGATAACTACAAACACACATTTGAATGGTAATTTCATATTTTCTGCAATGCATGGGATAAACAATAAGGAACAAAAAGGAACAATTTAGTGACTTTTGTACAGTATTTGTTCATTACATGGTGAGTAGAAAAAACTTTGTTCAGAATGGTCTCTCTTTCGCCGTCTGTGGTTGAAACATAAAATTGCATGTTACGTGGAGAGTAGCTTGATTCGGTGAATCTGAAAATTTGGAATCGTTATGGTTAACGGTGAATGTCATATCAAAATGCATGTAGACGGTGAGAAACATTTCCAATTTCAGAACAGAAATGTCATCTGAGCAGTTAAGAAACATATCTGTTGTTGTGGTTCAGATGCTGTTTTGGCACGGTTTTTGTCATGTTCAATATATAGTAGCAGGACTGTCATCTGTTCTGTTTACGGATGTGACATAGGCACGTAATTTCCCGTAAGATCAGACCCGACAGCTCAAAAATTTAAATTATGGACCTTTATCATATTTCCGGGTTTCTCAGCAGCTGAAGTCGTCATAGTTAGGATAACTTCAAGAGCAGTGAATGGGAGAGTACCACAAATATATTTTTTTGCATTCCCATTTGCTCAAATATAGCAAAAGAAAGACTCCACAATAGTGTTTTCTTGACTTTCAAAAAAAAAGGAAAAAAAATTAGATAGACTGATAACAGTAGTCAGAAGAGATAACCATGTCAAATTTACCATCCCTCCCATAGACACTGCATTAGAAAAAAAAACTCGCATTAGCATTAACTAGGGATGCATGATATTGGATTTTTGCCAATAACTCATTTTGGTCGATACTGATGCCAATACCGATATATTTCCTTTTGTTTGGAAACACCAAGTCTTTCCTGTGCAGAAATTATAAGCAAAATATTTTTAATTTTGGTTAGTTTTTAACAAGAACTTATTTATTAGAATTAAATAAAAAATAATAGATGATGCAGTGTTAACCCTAAAATTTTATTTTAAGATTTAACATTTGTAGATGGTCTAAAACAGAAGAGTTCTGAAAATATTTTAGAGCTCATAATTTGTTTAAAAATAAAACATATTACATATTAATGAATAAGTCAGTATATATACAATTATTTTTTTGTGTTTGAATTTAAATTCATGTCTGTGATTTTTTTTCTTTCATGTAAGCTATAGCTTCTGACCATTAAATCAAAACATACTCATTATTTTATGACATCAATTACTGCTTTAATTATTCAGAAACACAGTCTAAATGTTATTTGTGTAGGCTATTTTACTTTTAATTGAATTAGAAGTAGGCCAACAGCGCCCCCTTCAGATTAAAACTCTTTAGGACCTTAGGACCTGGGGGAAGCTGACACTGCTGCCGCTGCGTGTGCTATTACTGTTTACTCTATCATACACCGAACGCATCATTCTGTTCCTGCTCTCACAGATTAAATGCAGAGATCCAAAACAGTCAATCTAATCATCAGACAAAACTTTGCTTCAAGAATGAGACACACTGCTGACATGATCTAATCACTAGCACACCCTGAGCACATGTGAGTTATCCCATTCCTCTTATTGGCCAGACATATCGGCATAATTTTTCATATCAGGGCGATGCCGATGTTTACATTTAAAGCCATTATCGGCCGATTCCGATATCAGTCCGATAATATCATGCATACCTAGCATTAACTATTTTTTATTTATTTTTTTATTTTTTTTGTAATTTGATGCAAAGGTGATATAATACAAAGTATATATATATATATATATATATAAATATAAAAAACTTTGTAGGATGTACCGTTAAACACGTCACATCTTGTGAAAAGGGTCCATAGACTTAGAATCAGGATAATGCAAGATGATTAATTTGAAATATAGAAATATTTGAATTAATTAAATATAATTCATGTTTAATATTATAATGATAATACTCTCTCTCTATATATATACACATATAGTGGATTAACGTCACTTATTTGTGTTTCACTTAACATTTTTAAAACATAGAAGGCAGTAGCCTATACAGTGTCAACTGAACGGTAGGACACTAATATTCCATTCTGAACATAATTCCATTCAGAATCTTCACTCAGTTCCCGTTATGTACGGCATCTACTTCCAGCGTCCTGCTTAACCACTCCAAAATAACATGAGCTCATTTTTCAGCTATGAGGGAAAGACTGTTTCATATGATGAGAACCGCACGCTAAAGCAGACGCTGGGGTGCGTGTCGCCACTAGATGTCAGGCTGGTTGTGTAAAGAAAACCTTTTTTCTTTTGGAAAGGTGACACAGAACAGGGCCGCATATTGTTTCCTTCATAATATCATCTTTTCTTTCTTGCCTCTCTGTCGGTCTGTCTGCGTCTCTCGCTAGAACATTCTAACAGGCTCGTCAGGGAAAGGAGGATATGTTTCCACTGCCACATTTCACCCCAGATCAACCGCGTCTGGAAACTCAATAACTCACATAAAGAGGCAGTGAGTCAGAGAACGAGAATCATGCCTCCCTACAGTTACCTATACTGCTAAAACAGTCCTGCGTTTATGGCCATTATTAGTGGTGTTTGCTAAAGCAAGCATTGCTATTATTGCTCATAGTTTGGTTTAGTGATCTAAACTAACCCCTAATAAAGCGTAAAGACATCAGCAATACCTAACATCATGCAATCATGTGCTGTCACTGTTTTATATGATTGCATATGCAATTTTGGCCTGGTGGATGATTTAAAAAAAAGAAAAAAAAAGAGCAGAAATTCTTTCAGACTTGGCCTGCTTTTGAAGTTGAGACACAACCCATATCTACAGACCAGAATATCACAGAGACTTTGAGTTATTTTGATTTGGTCCAGTAGCCACCACAAATTCCAGTGCATTAAGAACTACTTAGAACACCTTAGCAACATCACAACTGAAACTCAAACCCACACCTGTAGGCATTTAATGTAGCTGTGATACGTAATACAATTATAATATTCCACACAATTCAGTATCACAGATGAAATAGTGGAATCCTTCACAGAGAATAATGACGGTCTTCCAGGGACCATTACACACACGTCATCCTTCTGCATGACTTCATTTGTCAAAAAATGAGCTGAAATTAATATAAAGCCTGTTTTATACATTAGATACTTTAAGTATAACCCAGCGCCATTGTAATTTGTAGGTCTTCGGAGTAGCTACTTGTGATTTCTCATGGAAAAGGGAGTTATTGGAAAAAATAACAGACAGCGGAGAACTTACTGAGGAACTGAGGAATTACATCTCAGAAACGTCTTGTCGCACATGGAAAAACTATTTTGGATGGATGCGTGTCGGTTCATCGGCATGCTTTGTGGGTTATGCAAATGCCTGGAGTTTCCCGTAATGGGAAGAGAGGGAATTCTGGCTGCGAACCGACGTTCTCCATGTCTGTCTTTGTTCTGCATATAGATGCTCTTTCAGAAATTGGGCTCTTTCACTAAAGGACCGTTAGCTTCATGCTTTCTCTTCAGGGAGGAGGTTATGAACCAGAGAGCAGGAAATCTGTGTCTTCATGTTTTGTTCTTTGGTGTTTGTAAAGATTACATGATGTGAAGCCATGAAATGCAATGCTCAAATGGATTTTGAGACATGCTAGGTGTATTTTCTCCACAAAAGATTGTTTCCTGTCATTCAAAAATGTAAATTATGTAGTGATCAGCATTCAAACCATTGTATTGCATAATTCTCATTTACATATGCATTTGGCAGACACTTTTATCCAAAACGACTTATTGTACATTGCATTCAAGCTACACAACTCATGCATTTCCTGGGAATCGAACCCATGGCCTCAGCATTGCTAGCACCATGTTGCACTTCTTGAGCTTCAGGAAGACATTCCTTATCCTTGTAAAACATCTTTTGTCAGTTAGATCTTAAAAAGGTGACAAAATCCCAACCGATGATGGTTCCAGATCATTAGTCAGACTCTAAATTGAAGCTCATATTGAGCACATTGCAGTCTGGGATACATTGTCTCATGCAATGTGCTCATTTGTATATATGCTCTACATTCATGTAGTAATGTATCCGGTAATTCCATGCATATAAATATTGTGCATACTGTATACATACCGGAAAAACATTAGGAGTAGTATGTCATTCTGAACATTCAGTATGTGTAACTGACACTTCATTCCCACTACGGCATCTGATGTTTAGACTTGTTTAGTGTGTGTACGTGTATGTGAGAGAGGGCTTGTCTTCATCTGGAAAGCTGCAGGTTTGGACCTGATTAGTCATGTGGTATAAATGGTCACCGTGATTTTGCCAAGTAAGACATGTTTTATTGATCCTGGATCAACATTATTGTCCAAATTATAGTTCTAACCCTATCCCTAATTTATAAATTAGCCATAATTTAGCCCTAAAATCAGAGGGAAATGATGGTTGAATAACAAGAGTGTAGAAGCACCTGACTCTGGTGGTAAGGCTAAAATTGACATTTCCTGTCAACTTATCCCTCAGTTCTGACTGGTTGATTGGAATGTTGTTCCAGGATCAACACGGATGTTGATACAGGAACATGTTGCACTTGGTGAAATCACGTTCACCCCACAGAAAGTTCTTTATAGTGAAAAAAAAGGGTTATTTTGGGAAGGTTCTTTAGGGATGGTATCAATGAAATAATCAATTAATTAATTAATAGGTTGTGCTTTTATGACAGTCTTGTGGAAAATATCAGTATGTATGTAATGTAAGTATGTATGTAAGTGGTGTTACTGTGAATTAATTTGATATCAAATCAGCTTTAATAGTTGGTTTGATTTATTCCATTTATTGCATTATTACTTGTGTCTGTTTGACCATTCATGACACTTTGCGGCCAAAATCATTCAAAAATTTTCCTACGTATTTCATTCATGTTTCTTATGCCACTCCGCACTCTCTTAATTCTGGCATAATAAAATAATTTCAACTCAAAATAAATTCCTTATTTGATTTGGCTCCTGATCGTCCCATTAAAGTAGGTTGAACATTATCGAATATTATCAGCTTTTCGTATTCTTTTATATCAAAATGTAGTCTTCACCTCCAATTGACTTCATAGAAACCTGTAGAAACATCACAACCAATGGAAGAAAGATGGGGGAAGTGTTTGAAAAACCTTGTTTGAAAACCGTCATTAATTTCTCAATTCCCTTTGGTGCAACAGAAGTTACACAATATTTATCTCTAGCTCTCCTTGTGGGTGTGATATATGAGCACGCTACTTTCTGGTTCATTGTATATGATTGTACAACTCACATTTGAACATCACTTGAAATATATTCCGTGCGGTTAGCTTGGATTCCCTTGTGCATATCTGTTTGTTCAATATTTTCTTCTCGGTGTATGGAGTGATATTTTCCGTAGCTTTCTAGTAGCAGCTCAGAAGGCTTCCATCATTGGCTGTCTGCCGAGTGCATCACTCTCTGACAGGAAGAGAATATCTGCGGCTCAGCTGTCATCTTCTAGACATAACATACGCTTTCTCAGATCTGTCTGATTGGCTGACCTTGAAGAACTGAAGGCCACGGTGACTCCATAGAAGTTCAGGGTTTCTTTTCCGTCCCCGGAGACGCCCGCCGCGCATGACATGCTTGAAGCGCTGAAAGCACAAGCCTCCCCCTTTATAAACACTCATTACGGAGCTCTAGCCACTGGCTGTTTCTCAGTCTGTTTCCAAAGTAGAGCGGTTGTGGTTAATAATATGTATTGTTCTGCGCAACTCACTGGCTTGTGGACTCACCTTACTGATATTTCTATCATATGCAAGCAATTTTCTGCTGCTCTGACTTCCCAGCTAACAGGGAATGTTCTTAGAACTATGGCAAGGTTTACTTAAAGTTAACAGACATTCTAGCAGCAATGTTAATAGAACGTTCATGCAAAGTTATCTGGCCCTTAATAACGCTCTCAAAATGTTTGCACAGAAACACCATTCATGAAACATTTTTCTGAAACATTATAGTTGGGTGTTCGCTTTTTAAAAAAGGTTAATACTTTGAAAAGTAACTTTTTCTTTTGAACTTTCAAAAAATCCAGAAAAAAACGTATCACGGGTTTCCACAAAAATATGAAGCAGCACAACTGTTTTCAACATTGATGATAATCAGAAATGTTTCTTAAGCAGCAAGTGAGCATATCAGAATGATTTCTGCTGAAGACTGGAGTAATGATGCTGAAAATTCAGCTTTGCATCTCTTTGCATTTCACAATATTGCTCTTTTGTACTGTATTTTTGATCAAATGTATGTAATGTATACTGCAAGCCATTGCTATTAATTATATAAATAGATTGATTGTCAGATGTTTTTGGATTTGTTAAAACTTTCCCATTGTGTAAAGCAACAAAATGAATGTCAGAGTTCTGAAGTGGAACCTTGATCCCAAATCAGATTCTAAAAATGAAACACCCGCTTTAACAAGTCTGTCTTTTTCCACGCCTTGCAGTTGTTAATGGATACATAAGAGCAACATAAAATTACATTGACGCAGTAAAATTGCATTTTCCAAGAAGCTTTACATCAGAGAAGCGAACGAGGTGGGAATGAAGGCAAACATCATGGAAGGAGCCATAAAATAACAATTCACATGAATTTAGAGAATTTCTGCAGTGTAAAGGCGGACCTCCCACATTAACTGAGCAGTTTTGCAGATCTACTGTGGTATTGCTTGTTTTGAAGTGCACTTAACATTTTATAAAATCTGTAGTTAAATTAATCGGCCACTTAATCAGCCGCACAATCTTATAATAACCAGAAATTTACTGAGTCCCTAAACCATTACAAGTGCATCAACATGAAGTTGCTTTTTCATTAATGTGAACTGAAAATGATGTCATATTATCTTTTATGGCTAATGCAAAAGACACCGGGTAAATTTATTACACCACAGAGACAATAGGGCGTGTATATTGATCTTAAAGAATTTTACAGTCTCTGTTTATTGGATTATTATTGTCGATTGCAGAATCGTTGACGATACGTCATCTGTGGTGTTCTGAACAAACTTTAGTCAACCATTAACATACGTAATGTGAGGTAATGAATGTTTATGCCCAAAACCTTCAAGGAAGAATATGAGTGCCCCATGAGCTTTACTGGTTTCCTAAAACTATTATTTTTCATTGTAATAAAGCTGCATAAAGCATTGCATAAGCGCCAAAAAAAAAAAAAAAAAAAAAAAAAAACATCAACAGGACAACTGAAAACATATGTAGCACTAAAACCATGATGTTAGTCTGGGATACGTTAAATCATGAAAGCTTGTCTAATTTTTAACTGGAGAAACTGTATCAACAGCTTTACAACTGAGGTTTATCCTTGGATTTCGTTACTGGCAAACCAGGTCAGAATTGATTGTTCAGTTTCAGTGATTTTGCATTTCCGAACTCAAGCTGCTATTTCAAAAGAATAGGTCTATACACTGACGGTAAAAATAACAAAAACAGCAAGCTAAAGAAAGTTACATTCAGATAAACTTAAATACTCATCTGAAAACAAAATCTATCGAATGTATCTGACAACTACAAATGAGTTTTCAAAGTAAATCTTCCCCATTTTTGTCTTTCTGCTCAGCTACTGACATGGCAGAACAGTTTGAAGTTGCGAAACAAAGTAAGCTATAGGAAAGGTCCACCCACATTTTTTTTTAAATTGCTCAACATCTACAGTACGTGCCTCCGGGCGTCCAAGATGCAGACAAGTTTGGAGAAATGTAGCACTCTATAGCTTGCTCACCAGTGGGTCCTCTGCAGTGAATGGGTGCCGTCAGAATGAGAGACCAAACAGCTGATAAAGACATCACAGTAATCCACACCACTCCAGACCATCAGTTAATATCTTATGAAGCCAAAATCTGTGTGTTTGTAAGAAACAAATCCACCGTTTTTTACAATTTTTTGCTTAAATATGAACCCTCTATATCCTCTGTCTATAATCAAGAGTGGACTTAACCAATAAGTGAGGTACGTGGCCTCTTAGGGCCCCAAGGAATCAGGGGGCCCCATCTGATATTGGCAAAACATGTTTGGCAAACGCTCCAATACGTTCACTCACCACTCAAAACGGCGAGTTTTTGTCAGGTGCTGAGGTCTGAAAGCTTGCAAATCCTCTCATTATAACAACGTGTAGATACAACGTAAATAAGAGAATCATTTTGCAGAGAGCGGAACGCTGTGAAATCGTAATGAATTGAAGTGAGTGACAGCTTTTAATGATTATAGACAGAGTGCTCTTTGCACATTCTAAGCTGTATAATACTGTCTGACTCTCTCAGAACAGAGATTTTCACTTCGGTAAAGAAAGTATTGTGTTTCAAGTCATAATTTTACTTGACTTGATGTTTCAAAATGACTCTCTTGTGTGCTCTTCCTAGGTGCGCTGGCGCGAACTGCCATGGACTCGTATAAATGCACGAATGTGATGACTGGAGATTTTCATTTAATAGCGTAATAGATTACATTTTGTTTCTCTGCAAACCCTACTATATACCTTAAGGACACTTGGAATACAGAACGAGATGCATGGGATAATTTTTATGACATTTGAATCATTTTTACAAAAAGAAGTCATTAAATGGACAAGTGCAAGGTTTTTTTTTTTTGTAATGCCTTCTCTTGTGATCCGAAAAAAAAAATAAGGTAGCTTAATATGGCTTTAGATTGAACAGCATCAGGTTGACTAATTATTTACTTAAGTTGTGAAGGGGTGAGTAAACTAGTTATAGCTATAACCTATGAGAGAGAGCAAGCAAAATAAGGGTTAGGCGTAAAAGAGCATATCGTTATTGTTTTGGGGCCCCATACCTGAAATTTGCTTAGGGCCCCCAAATCACTAAGTCCGCCTCTGTGTATAATATTGCTTTCTTCAATGAAAAAGTCATCTCGTCTGAATCAGGAGGGAAGTATGCACAGATCAAGTACTGATTACAAATTTAAACACGTCTAAACAAATATGTGGGTGGATTTTAATTTGAGAGGACAATTTCACTGGAGGAAGCGTGATTATGGATTAAGGACTCATATTTTAGCTGGAAGCAATGGTTTAAAGTTCAAATGCCTTAATGATGGATTTGTTTCTTACAAACATGCAGCTTTTCTCTTCATAAGATTTTAATTGATGGACTGGAGGGTTGTGGATCATTGTGATGTTTTTATCTGCTGTTTGGACTCTAATTCTGACGGCACCCATTCACTGCAGAGCATCCATTGGTCAGCAAGCGATGGGTTGATACATTTCTCTAAACCTGATGAAGAAACAAACTCATCTGCATCTTGGATGGCCTGAGGGCGAGTACATTTTTGGCAAATTTTCATTTTTGGGTAAACCATTCATTTCAATGCTTTGACCAAGCTGTTGCATCATCTTTTAGATTCTTAGTACACATCCCTAGTCTTATTGTACACAATTCAGATCTTTTACTGGTTGATCACTTTGTGATCTTCCTCATAACTGACACCAGTCGACCTAGAGTAAAGAACACAAAATCCTCAGCGATTTTAAAAAGGAACATTGTGTGAAGAACCGTTTGCTTGTTTTTGGAGAAAACAAAAGGATGCGTTCGGCCCGTAACGCATGTTGCCAACTGTTAAACGCGGTGAGAGCTCAGTACAGTTATGGGCAGATACCTTATAGCTCTCATTATGTCGAATGATTGCTGTGTGCGCTTGTGTAATGGCCTCAAATGAATATGAGGTCATTTTTATAAGACCAGCTGCATCCTACATTATGAACACTATTCCCATATGATGTTGTAGCAGAAACGCCTTCAATCACTCACCACATCTAAACGTCACTGAACCTTTATGAGAGGACCTTCAGCACTAGCTGGATTGATTGCCATGCAAATGTTTGGCATACAGTAAAGTAGGTTTTGTAGGTTATGTATTGTTTGTAATTTTTCTTATTTTGCTTATGCTAAAAATCCATTAGTAGGCCTTGAAATTTAAAGGGGCAGCGTATAACTTTTGTACTGCATTGTTTCAGCAGTCTGCATTCGCCAGTGATGTGATAAATGATTTGGTCCGGGTCAAAAATGATGCATCTCACCCACCAGATGCAAATTCAATCACGGCTATTATATAAAACCTCTTGAAGGGATCTTTGTAGGGAGGGTAGAAAGATTTACATTTACTTAAGAGAGTTTAAACTCCTTGTAATTCATCAAACGAAGCCTCACAGCTGGCCGTGTTCAGACGCTGAGCACTTTGAGGTGGATTATCAGAGCACTTTAATCAGGCCAGCACACAAATCCTGTCTGTCGGTTTCCTTAACCTCCTACTTCCCTTACAGGGGCCGTTTTTCTTGCTGTTTTATAGTAGAAAGGGGCATTCCTTGTGGCTGTGCTGTTGGGTTTGTTCCTACTCGAGTGATGAATACAGCCATATTTGGGTGGCAGGTCGCATAAGCTTCAGTTTTGTAAGAAGATAAACTCTGCTGCTTTGTTGCAATTTCTTACTGACTTCTGGTCACTTTGTTACTGCAAATAATCTGTCAAAGGCAAGACCACCTGAAGAGTACTAGACGACTTTCACAATCAATGGTATTTTAGTATGGAGTTATAGTATGTATTACAATAAATATTACTATTTATTACTAATAATATTAGTAATAAAATAAAATATTATTTTGTTGTGTGCTCTTGTCATTCTATAATTATTTTAAAAATATTTCTTTAAAGCTTTAATTAATTTGTATTTATGTTTTAGTTTTAGTAATTTTACTTATATTGTAACTTTTACTTCAATTTAAACTTATTTAATTTCAGCCAAGGCAACTTTTTTTTTTTTTGAAAGTTTGTCAAGTTTTACATCTAATATTTATGTAGTGTTTTATTTTAGCTTTATTCCAATCACTGAAAACTATTTTTAATAGTGTTTGATTTAGTGAACAGAGCATTTATTGATGCTTAACTGGACTCAGGACTTGTTTACTTCATTAAAATGAGCTGAACAATATAATTCTTGAACATTTTGTCAAGACACAACTAACTCATTTTATACACTAATAGTTTTTTTTAATGTTTTGAATTTTAGCTTTTCTTTTTATATTTTCAGGTGTAATTTTAATTGAATTTTTAGTAATTGCTTTTACATGCTTTTATTTTATTTTTATTTTCTTTTATTCCAAATACTTTCAGTTTTAGTTTTCAGCTATTCATTTTGAGTTCATTTAATTTTAACTTTGGTTTGTTTCCAAGGCAATCTTTCAATTCTAATTCTTTTTTTTTTTTTTAATCTGATATTTAAAATGTATTTTTCACCTTTATTTTAATTAACAATTAAAAAAATAGTTCCAGTTTTAGTCAATGGTGACACTGTTATGTTGGAGATTTATACATTTATGTTGTGTTTTTGTGGTTACTATTGTGGTGAAGAGTGGCACTTGTGCTTCGGTTCTGTGTTTTGTGTTTTCTGTGTCAATGTCAGTTGTATTCAGTCTCGTCTGACTTGTTTATCTCATATATGCATAGTAATTAGTGAAATGTTCAGCATGCAACCATGCACTATTGCTAGCTGTTATCTGCTGACTGCTATCTACTAACTGTTATCAGACACAATAGCTTAGATTTAAGGTTGTTCAATGAAACATCTTTTGTTTAAATTGACTTTTTGTGCAAATTTTGCCCAGACAGTATTTATGCATGACTTGATAAAGCAAATTAAGCGGTTTGATCAAGTGATTGAGAAACAATTGCAAATTGTAAGGAATGAGCTATTAAGAATTATTACAATCTTTATGGTAGTAAAAATCAGCCTGTCAAAATGGGCAGTGGGCACCAAAATCAAAACAGTGTTTGCATTGTAAAACAGGCCCTAAAGTCTTCTAGGATATTTCCTCATGAGGACCAAAGGTCTTTGAGTTCATAAATGGCCCAAGTGTGTTATTATATTAGATGAATGGAAAGTATCTGGGCATTTTAGATGCACAACATAACTGTTTCCTTCTAACATGATTGAAATCCTGGGAAACTACCTATATCCTTTTTTTTTTTTTTTTTTTTACTCCAATTTTTGCGAAGGTGTGCCAATAGCTTAAAGGCAAAACCATGCATTCTCCACAAATATCCCTCAGCCAGGAAATAAAACATGATAATCAGCGTATTTCAAGCCATGTACTCATTAAAATTTATGTAGCAGATGTATGGTTTTATGAGTTCTGGAGCATGAAAGATACAGACACACATACACACACTTGAATACTGAAAATGCCACTGTTGCTCTTAAGCTGGCTTTGTTAGTTTACTAGTTCACATAGTATTAAACGGCTAAATTACTGATTTATTCTCTTGCGTCAAATCGCTTTTATAAGAAGCAAATTCTCGGACGTGAAAATGACGCGGATTATAACATGCAGTTTTGTGTTACTGTAAGCGCTCAGAACGCTAATTCACCCAAACGTTCACACGTTAAGGAGGAAAGACATTAAAACAACATACAGTAATCCTGCTGTTTCACAGATTTCACACACCGTTTTCACTAAAAGGCCCATTTAACTTAAATGATAAAAATGGATCTGTCATGTCACTGCTCTTGTTTAGAGAATATGTTTTCAATTAAAGCATGCAACATTAAATGCATCATTTAAATTGTTGCTTTACACATGTCTACTTTGGCACCATTGCACCGTCATTGATTACAATGGAAGTGCTCGATGTTTGTGCCGTGTCGTGCCTTTTGCTTAAAGAGTAGTTTGGATGTTAGGGTGGAGACTAATGGGGCCTCATTTATAAAATGTTGGGCAGAAACTATCCTAAAATTTATCTTACGATCTTCTCTCAAATATGTGTACGTGTGATTCATAGAATGAACGTACGTGCAGAAAACGCACATACGCCTATCTTTCCAATGTGAAATCTATGAATCGCAAATGATCTTGTACTTGCGTGCAAATTAATGGTTTCAGTTCTCTGCCTTGCAAACGACTCCTAATGAATCTCATTAACATGTAGAAGGTCACCAGTCATCATCCACATTCGTTAATTTAGAACAGCGAGCTGCAAGAACAGCCTATATTTTCAAAAACCTGCAATTCTCGAACAAGAAAAAGTGTGTACGTCTGCTCAGTCTAAGCACTTTTCCGTCAAATTCTAAGAAAAATGTCAGAATTGCAGGATAGAAAGTCACAACTACCTGAGACAACTTGAGACAACTGGCGATTATCCTGGAGGAAAGGAGAACCACCACCAATGCCCTCCCTCCTCCAACACCTGGATTCTCAAAAGCCACCACCTTCGTAAGAGCAGGACATCTTCCAGTAAAGCCAACTACAAAAATGGAAACAACCCTGCTGGACACTGGCCGGGTTGATCAGGTCCAGAAGCTCAGCTTTCCACCTGAAATAATTACAACTAACCTCAGGCCAGGTTGCAGAGGTTTGGTAGCCACGGCAACAACCAGGCTACTGAAGAGGTTGGGAGTCAGAGGACAGGCCTTATACGACAAGCCATCAGATCGCTGTCATAGGCTGCTGAGTAAAGCAGCAACCGGCTGTGGTTAAAAAGGAAGGATCCCAAATGGGCTGCAAAATGACCTAGAGGGGTAAAAGCAGAGGGGAGCACACCTGGGACACCTGGGAGCCCTTTGTAGGTGTCGTGGGCCTATCAACGAAACTCAGAGGAAGGATGACCCCAATGAAGTGATTACCCATACACTCCACTCAAGGTGTCAACAAAGCACACTGTAAAAAGTGATAAGTTGACTTAACTTAAAAATGTTAAGGCAACGGGTTTCCTCAATTTTTTAAAGTAAATAATAATTTAAAAAAATAAGTCAAGTGAATTGTCAAGTTCACTTAACTGTTTTTTTTAAATTATTATTTACTTAATAATTTTAAGGCAATGGGTTTCCTCAACTTTTTTATAACTTAAGTCAACTTATCACTTTTTACAGTGCATAATAGATGTTAGTGTCCTTTTTAATGCATACATGTTTTTTTTAAACAAATATTTAACCATTTTATCTCAAAACTAGTCTATTTTATTCAAATTGTGTAAAAATGTCTTAACATATAGTAATTTTATAAAGTGTACTGTATCATATTTGATATGCACACTTCTAAGGCCTCTAAATGATCAACATGATCAAAACCTTGCAGAAAAACTTGTCAAAAATAGCACATCTATGACACAAATGACACACATACTCGCATTGCTGCCTGTTTGAGCGACATTTCTAACTGGATGAAAGCTCAACCTTGCCAAGACAGAACTGCTCGTGTTCTCAGCCAATCCATCACTTCACAACAACTTCTCTATAGGTTCGTCAACCATAACTCCCTCCATGACGGCCAGGAACCTTGGAGTTGGGATCGATGATCAGTTACGCTTCACAGACCATATTGCTACAACGGCCCGGTCCTGCAGATTTGCCTTATACAACATCAGGAAGATTAGACCCTTCCTGTCGGAGCATGCCGCACAACTCCTTGTCCAAGCTCTTGTTCTCTCCAGACTGGACTATTGTAATGCGCTCTTGGCGGGCCTTCCCGCATGTACTATCAAGCCTCTGCAACTGATCCAGAATGCAGCAGCCAGAGTGGTCTTTAATGAAGCAAAGAAAGCTCACGTTACCCCTCTCCTCATCAAGTTACACTGGCTACCAATAGCCGCTCGCATCAAATTCAAGGCACTGATGTTTGCCTACAAGACAACAACTAGCACTGCACCAATATATCTAAACTCACTAGTTTTAGAAGCTTGCTTTCTGCAAGTGAACGACGCCTTGTGGTGCCATCACAAAGAGGTACCAAATCTCTCTTACGGACCTTTTTCTGGACTGTGCCCAGCTGGTGGAATGACCTCCCGATCTCAGTTCGAACAGCCGAGTCTTTAGCCATTTTCAAAAATCATCTAAAGACGCATCTTTTTCGCCAGCACCTGACCAACTAATACTAACACTTTCCTATTCCATCTATTTATTAAAAACAAAACAAAAAACAAAACAAAAAAAAACCCTAGCTATATGTACTGTGCTGGGCTAACTGAAACTTGTCATGGCACTTGTATACTGCTGCACTCTCAATGGTCTAATTGCTTCTATTGTTCTCATATTGTATGTCGCTTTGGATAAAAGCGTCTGCTAAATGATTAAATGTAAATGTAAATGTAAGATATTTTGACACTTTTGAAAAATTGACACTTAAGACTGGTTTTGTGGTCCAGGGTCACATATGTTTTTCTGAACCTACAAAGTCAGCTCATGATGTTTCATAGAGGCGTTTGTGTAATTTGCAGTGCTCTGATTAAAGCCATTTTAAGTTTGGCACAGAAATAAAGTTCAGTCCTCTAACTACAGCAAACATGGCTTAAGAAATGCACCATAAACGCTCATATGACTGCACTACTTTCAACTTTTGTTATTTTCAGAAGTTATTGCGAGTTTCAGAAGTTATTTGGAGTCCCTTTACTTTGTCTCCACATCCAAAGTCTTCCTGTATTTTAAGTAAGTCTAAGTACGGTAAGTCCTTTCTTAGAACAACAAAAAATTGATGCATGCATTGCATGCAAAGGTTAAAGTCAACATTTCTGTGCAGAAATTTGGCAGAAGATGAAAGATATTGGTCAAGACAAGGAAGCGAAATCTGAAACCGATGCTGTTTAAGGATGTGTTGTTACCATGTTTATTAAATATTTTATTGATAACAGTCCAGAAGGCATGACCGCTCTTAATCATTGAGTACACGTACGGATCTGTCCACATGTTTGTCTACAGCTGCGCTGTATGATTCAGATCTGCGTCAGATCTCGGTTGAGGCGTGTATAGATTTGGACTTTTTAAACCATATCTGGGCTTTAGATTTAATATTACAACATTGTTTTTCTCAACTAATTAAACATATTTATCTAAACTAAGCACAGTTTTGTCACAACAATTAACACAGCTGTCAAAACAGATTTTAATTTTGTTGTACAGCTCCACAAAATGTCCACCACATGTTTCCAGATAGCTTTGTAAAAAATAAATATTGACATCAAAATGTAAAATATGGAAATGTATAGAAATAAAACACAGTTTGACATGCAGAACCACAAAATGTCCAACACATTTTCAGAGAACTTTATAAAATTACATATTGATATCAAAATTAAAATAATAATAATAATAGTAATATATAAATAAAGCAATAATAATTCGAAATAAAAACTTGTTTGTCGTGCAGAATCACAAAACATCCCCCACGTTTTCAGATATCTTTCTAAAAATAAACATTGCCATCAAACTTTGGAAAAAAGTACAGAAATAAACAGTTTGCCAAAGAGAACCATAAAATGTCTACATTTTGAGAAAAAAAAAAGTATATAAGTGTACAGAAAGTTTGCCACATAGAAGCACATGTTCAACATATCAGATAGCTCTATTAAGAAAATATTACAAACAAAAATACTGACATAAAAATAAAAATGCATAGAAATAAAAAGATTGCCATGCTGAACCCCAAAACGTTTTCAGATGTTGACATCAAAATGTGAAAATAAATAAAACAAAAAAGAACTGTTTGTCAAATCTTTATCAATGTAAAAAGATGTTAGCATAATCAGTGCCTTCTTTAGTCTTTGTTCATTCTGTAAGTGCTTTGAGTTTTAGTTGGCTTGTAACACATGGACTCTCAGTTACAGAGTTCATTGTAATATAAAAATCCTGCTCATTTCCAAGAATATGCATGAGAATATACGCATTCACTGGACCTGGACGCACCATTCAATGGAAGCACAAACATGCCATAATGATGCATTTGGAGCACTCTTAAAGTCAGTCTGCAGGAGACAATCGACTGAGATCTTTTGTTATCTTCTGACAGAAACACTTTCCACTTGCGTCAGATGCTGACTCAAGGAGAAGAAATGATTAGGTGTGTCGTCTGGCAAATGCCTGGTTCTCCAAAGCAACCGCAGGATAGTTAGCACACAGAAGACGGCTCGCCTTGTTCCACGGTCAGATCTCTGGTTACAAAATAAATATTACCACAGTTTATATCAATAACTTCTGTTTCTAGTGCTCAATCTCTCTTCATACACTAGACACCAGATGTTTCGCCAAGTTTCCATGTCTTATCACACTGCAGGCAGAGTTTAACTGATGGAACATAATATTTTATACAACAATCAAAATGCTTGATGATCCACTTAGATTACTTGAGAAGTACACCTTTGTGTTTGTGCTGAATGGCCGTCCATATGGAGAAAGATGTCTTCGACTTCTTGGTTTAACCATCAAAAATCGTGTCATTGGCGGAAATTGGAAAAGCTGAATATGACAGAAAACACAATAATACAGCAAGAGAAACAATATTCTATTCTAAATATTATGAGACTAACAGGATGATAACAAGATGACTAATAAATGAGAATGATGATAGAAGAAAACCTATAAATCAATTACTGAAAATGTCCAAATAAATGGTCAGTTTTTCTAATAATGAAATAACGGTCAATCATTTCATAAAAGATTGTTTATAGTTTCTGAAAGAAGTCTCTTCTGCTCACCAAGGCTGCATTTATTTGATGAAAATACAGCAAAAACTAGTATTCTGAAATATTATTGTAATTTTAAATAAGTGTTTTCTATTTGAATATCTTTTAAAATGCTTTTTATTCCTGTGATCAGAGCTGAATTTTCAGCATCATTACTCCAGTCTTCAGTGTCACGATACATCAGAAATCATTTTAATTTCCTGATTAGCTGCTCAAGAAATGTTTCTCATTATTACCACTGATGAAAACAGTTTTTTTTGGGGGGGGGGGGGGGGATTCTTTGATGAACAAAAAGTTCAAAAGAACAACATAATTTGAAATCCTTTGTAACATTATAAATGCCTTTACTGTCATGTTTGATCAGTTTAATTGGCCCTTGCTGAATAAAAGTATTAATTTCTTAAATAAAAAAAAACAATGATCATATGGGAATGACCCGTATGACATATATATTTAGCATGCGGATAGTGATGCAACTTTGTCCTTCTTGACTGGCTCTCTTTCTGTCTGGGTGGCTCAAATAATGGAGTGTGATGCACATACACACATGTAGTCTTGTTGGTTTTGCACAGCGTGCAATGAAATGCTTCCTTTGGCATATGAAAGCATTTCTCTCCCTCGCCTTTCATCTCCACAGATGTGAACGATCGAGCAGGGTGAGACACGGCCGATCGACACAGCATGTGCACAAACACAGCATCCTAAATAAGAACAGAAACAGCATAATTATTCATCTCCAAATAACAGTCTATTCCACTGCAAACATGCGGGGTCACAGAGGCCATGCAGGAATTTTGCAACAGCCACATGGAACATTTGGAACTGTGTTTTTATTGGATGCAATCAAAATCAGATGAAATCTGATCCTTTGTACCGTACTGATTGGTTTTTTATTTTTTTGAGGTATGAAATTTCACTCAGAAATTGCTAGCAAATAAAAAAAATAAATGAAAAAATGCCAAAAAAACATTAAGTGAAAAATTACATTTTCAAGTAGAAAGACTAAAAAAACATCCACCAATAATTTTGTTTTTATTTTACAGCTCAAAAATTTATTTTTTAATCATGCTGATAAAGAAAACTATTCTGACCTTTTCCTAAAATAAATCAGAAATGATAAAGTTTAGTAGTTTGGACGTAAAAATGTAGCATTGCGTGACTTGCTCAGCAATGGATGCTCTGCAGTGAATGGGTGCCGTCAGAATGAGAGTCCAAACAGCTGATAAAAACATCACAATAATCCACACCACTCCAGTCCATCAGTTAATGTTTTACAAAGTGAAAATCTGCATGTTTGTAAGAAACAAATCCATTGTTAAGATGTTTTTAACTTCAAACTGTTACTTCTGACCAAAATATGAGTCCTCTATCCATATTACTGCTTTCTAATCTTGTCTGAATTAGGAAGAGAAATATGCCCAGATTGCAAGCTCTTTCAGCAAATCTTCATATTTCGGTGAACAATTGTTTTAGTCTAGTTCTTCTGTCTAGTCTAGTTAATGTTACATTCTTCCTTATTTTTCCACAAGCTTCATATGACACAATGATGATTGTGTAACGGCCGTTCGCATCTGGTCAAGGCGTCGATCCCAGCGTGTCCTGGTGGGCACGACGGGTCATGGAACCGCGGCTTGTATCAGCAGGGATGTCAGCTCACACAGCAGTCACGCTAACATTTACCCGGGAAGCATTAAACTTTATGTGTTTGTTTATAAGACTCGATCTTGAGTACAAACTGAAGAATTTTAAGCATGTACTAGAGTCTGCTTGTAAACCAAAGATGTTCCTGTTGTTTCTCTCTGTGCCGTTTTCAAAGGTTTAGTGCTTTTACTGATGCACAGTGGCAGTAATGACAAGATTTACAGGGTACGGCACTACCACAAACCATCACTGACTTCATTGCCACCGTTTACTGCTGCTGTGTGTTCTAATACAGAAGTCATTGGACAGCAGTGGGGAATCCAGGCAGGAACTGGGGAAGTTATTAACCGTTTAAATGGTTTTTGGGAATTTCTGAACATGAAAGTATGATATATTATACAAGTAAATGGGTTGCAGACCAGGTTACAGTTACACCAAGTAGACATTTTTTGACTTTAAGCCCCACAAAATGATCAAATGGAATGCAAAGTGAATTTTGAATCAGAAACTGAAAGCATGTTCATTACAGACAATATACAAGTCATTCTTTATGCATTGAATTTTTATGGCAAGGCACTATAGGGAAAAGAGTTTAACTGATAAATATCACCATACTTGACTGAAAACAGTACATTAAGACAATAGATTTGATAAGCAAACGGGGCTTTAGCTAATTGAATATGCACTACTTTGCTTACATTTCTAGAACAGAAATCTAAACATTGGATAAAGCCAGGTTCAAAATTCTTTCTTCATCTTGTTGACAGATTATTTGACAGATTCCCTGTTTTTACGACTCCATAAATAAAAAAAATACTGTCAACAGCCAGGAATTTTTTTTTTTTAAATTTAGGAAAAAAAGATATATAAAAATATGTATTGTAATTAAAATCTGCAGACGCAAATATATAAAGTGTAATAAAATGGTCGTTTAACTGTGCATTCTGGATGTTTTCTTTCCACTGGTTTGAAAGAGGTCGGGTTACGAAAGCACAATGGCCCAAAATCTCAAAATTGACCAGTGCCTGAAAAAACAACGGTTTTGCCTGAAATATCTTAAAGAAATAAATGAATAATAAAAATGAGCGTCTCATCGCTGACCAATATGTTACCGTAATGATGGGCCACTCTTGCCAAGTAAACATGGCAATTTAATTTCACAATCGAAATATAAAGTAACGACAGCACTAATATCAGATCTGAAATTCCGTTTGTTGCCTAACCATTGCCTGCGAAGCATTAATCTCTTCAACCGTCTGTTTCTAGTCAGTCTCAGTGAATGCATTTAAAAGGAGAATGCATTTCCTTTTGTAACAGCTTGTAAACTGGAAGGTCTGTCTTTGAGTTTCTGCTGAATTCGAAACAGATCACACTTTCCTCTGCAGCCATTCACCTGCGTTCGTGTTTGTTTGCTACCTTTCTGCTCTCCACCAGAGAGTTCCTTCGCCTAACCAATCAGTAGTGCTGCAACTACTTTGATAACTGATTAATCAGCATCCAAAAACCTAATTTTATTTACACCATCTCATTGAAAAAGCATGCTTGCGTCTTCTCGGCCAACCCGGGCTTAAGTGTATCGATCAAAGCTCAATCCTTCTGAAAATCAAGCCAGTTAGCAGCATTGCATTTGCGCTTTAATCGCACTACCTCACGAAATCAAAAAGCAGTACGAAAGAGGAAAAGGAATCACTGATCTGCTGCTTTGTTTTGGAAAGGGAAATTAATCTATGGAGTCTGAAATGAGGTTGTATTCCATCCCTAGCCAAGAATGTGAATGCTGAGAAGTCGTTCTCACTTGACGTTTTTGATTTCCACAGAGCACTCCTCTAAAAATCAAAACAAATAGAAGAAAGCGGCTAGAGGAAGAAAACAGTTGAAGATGTCAGTGAAAACAGAAGTCAGCTGTGTGGTGTGTTTGTTAACACGTAGAATGGAACGTCTGTGCTCCCCGACTTTCCTAGTTGCTAGTAAATTAAATATCTGGTTGCTATGAACGTGGTCGAATGGACTTGAAGAAAAAGTATGATGTTCTAAGGAGTGAATTCACTTAAAGGTTGCACCAGTAAGATTTTTTTTTTTTTACTTTTATTTAGCAAGGCCACATAAAACTGATCAAAAGTGACAGTAAAGACATTTATGATGTTATCAAATATTTCTGTTTCACATAACTTCTATTCTTTTGAACTTTCTATTCATCAGAATATCCTGAAAAAAAAAAACGATCAAGGTTTCCACAAAAATATGAAGCAGCACAACAGTTTTCAACATTGATAATAAAAAGAAATGTATCTTGAGCAGCAAATCAGCATATTAGAATGACTTCTTTTAAAAACTAAAAAATCCTACCGACCCCAAACTTTTGACCTTAGTGTATATACGTATGTTCTAGTAATGAATGGCAGCAGTAATTTATCAAATAATTATAGAGCAGGGCATAACCTGGTATATATCCAGACTTAAAAATCAAGAAGAAGCCTGTGCCAACTGGTCATTTCGACACTTTATGATCAGTAAATCAGTCAGGATTCATAAGTCAAGCTAAGATTCATAATATAAAAATGAATCTTAGGTCAGTATTTTTGCATTTCCAAGACACTGAAATTACACACTTCACCATTAATGCCTCAATACCTTCATCTCATAAGGAAACTTCTCACATTTAAGAATCTAAACTTATTTTTTCTTCCAAGAACATCAAATTGAAATAGCCTTCATCTAAACTCCATAGAAATAGCTCTTATGTTTGTTTCTGTTGTGCCCAAAAAAATAAAAAAATCTGTTTTACCTGACTGATGTGTACTCATTTAAGGTCATTCGCTGAACTCTCTTCCTCTTCTTTTTTGGCCCTCATACACCATTTTTCAAGTCTGCATGAAACACAAAATCTGTTTGTATGAGATTTTGCATGAAAAATAATCCACATAACTATGCACAAACTATAAAAACAGCTAGACGGAGCGCAGCAAAACAGAACAAGGGTCAAGTGCAGCGCTGAAGTTGCAGGATGCTGAAAAATAGATGCTGTGTAATGCATAGCAAGAACAGTTTCTGTGTGAAGACAGTTTGACAGAACTCATGTTAAATGAAATACATGAAGGACATAAAGAATATATTTACTTCTAAAGCCACGTTTGTCCATTTAATGCTTTTGTCTGACACAGTAACGTAATCATTTGGGTTTCAGCATTGACAGTCCTGATTATAAGCCACATTTCAGCACATACAATTAAACTAATCAAGGCTGAAAACACAATTTCCACTCTCTTTCCACAGGGACGGTTCTCTGTTTTCCGTATATCAATTCTGCAGAAACATCTGAATAAAACATCAAATCCTAAGCGGTTTCCACGTCCAGCATGCACTTCATAACCGCTTGTTCTTTACTGAGTGTATTGTTCGCTCCCTATCTGTCACTCACAGTCTGTTCATGTGTTCAGTCTTTCAGCTGCTTGAACAACTATTAACCTCCTATTTTTGATTTTGTCATCATCAATATTCAGCTACTATGTTGCAGTGGACCTTGAGTTGACCTGGCACGAATCAACTCACTCGCGCCAGACATTGCAAAATCACAATGAAATACAAAGTCATTCCGCTATTTTATGTTTACTTTGTCTAACCTAATATTTACCTAGCCATCAGAGTCAATGAGAATAATGCATTTACGCTCTGAAATGACTGACTTGTTATTGAAGCTCAGACAATGTACTGTAATACAAGCACATCTATATTTCTAGTTTGTATTCTTTGGTTTAATGTGATAAATCATGACAATTTAAAAAAAAAAATGCAGTTTTGCACACCGTATTACATTGTGCCATCGAAAACTCTGGCATTGTAAAAATGTACATTATAATGCATTATATCTTTTCATCAAGAATTTTAACCAAAGTTAAAATGCATTATAATATTTGCATTATAATATTTTCCTTGTTACATCTGAAATTGGTGGTTTGCCATGTTTTAAATGCATAGATAAACAATGAACAGATAAATATGAAAATGCATTAAAACTGAGTGCATAAGATCATACAATACATTATAAGGTGCATTAAAAATAATAAATGCATTAAAAATAAAGGTGTAACAATGAATAGATAAGTGTTATAATGCATTATACTTGAATTATTCAGTGGACTAATTATAATGCATTAAAAGCACAAAATATAATACTATGAATATATATGCAATAAATGCATGAAAATACAATACGTATATTTATAAATAAATGTATAAATGTAATAAATAATAAAAATTGTATACTTTTTAAAATAATAAACTACATATATATTATATGCATTAAGTGTACAAAAATACAATACTTAGTCAATAAATAATGAAAAAAATATAAATAATTGACTTTTTTTTAAACAGTTAACTGTCCTTTTAAGTAGTCGTCCAGGATGAATTATCTTTTATACTATAGATTCAAAATTTTAAAAATAAAAATGTAACAATGAATAGGTAATGCATTATAACTGTTGATTCAATTACTCAGTGCACTTACTCACTTGCAATTCTGCATGTAGTTTGAGAGTTTAGATCAGAAAGCATGTTTGGCTCAGTTTGCACCTGTATTTAGCACTGTCCAGTTGTGTTCGGATCATCGGGTGTCAGTATCAGGTGTGCACGGGGCCTTTGCGTACGGGATCGACTAACCGATTCCCAGCAGGCCGATCCCAGACACAGTCCCGCTGGAGCAGCATCTGGTCTCCATGCACAAGTCTGCGAGTCTGAGGACATGTGCTACGATTATTTTCCACCCCCTCTCAGCGCCTAAGAAAATGGCACAAATGAGGATTACTGTGTGACAGAGCTTTACATTTCATTGAGTTAAGCTAGTGTTTGTGCATGTGTTTTCTTCTCTTGGAAAGCCATTTGTGCCCGGTGACAGATTTGCAACAGTGTTTTTAATGTTATATATTTAAGAGTGCTCGGTGCTGAGATGACTTTTGAGATGTAAAATTTGACGGCACATCTGTAAACACTTTCAGTGGTTGGGAAAACAGCTTTGTTTCACCACTATGGAATGTGTTCACTTCCCTCTTGTTTGCACAGAGCCGACATACACCTCGAGCACCTTCAAACGATCACCGAGGACGTTTGGCTCTCTCAGACGAACCTTGAAACCTTCACAAAAACTCTCAGTGACAAGGACGACCGGCGTACAGGAGGTCTGTCTCATTCAAGACTCATTAACTTGCATCACTTACCCATGAATCACAGCTCCTCTCCGAGTAAATACTGGATCTCCTCTCCATATGGCTCCATGAGACATCAGTCTGAGTTTTCAGAGACATGATAACAGAGTGACAGGCGGTCTGTCTGCGGCCTGATGGATGGCTCTTTCGCTCCGAGACCGTCGAGGTCATCTGATTTAGGAGCGGCGTGCTGGCACACGTTCATGTTGATGGAAAAATCCTCTGGCTCAGAACAGAATCAGAAAGCAGAGTTCGGATCGGTAGGGGGCGCAGTTTCCTTTTCTTACCCCACAGAAAAGGCTCCTGATCCTAGACATTAGCTCAGACGTCTGCTCACATTCATGCGTTTGGCTTGATTTTGATCATTTTTCAGAATTAGCTGTCCTCTCTCGAAAACACCTCTGAAACGAAAAGCAGACAAAGTATTAAATCAATGATTAATGGTTCCTTTACTCTGTTTGTCTGTCTGTCTGTCTGTCTGTCTGTCTGTCTGTCTATCTATCTATCTATCTGTCAATCTTTGCAACTTTGACAGTTTTGGATCAATGTCTTCTGTAGATCTACTTCACAGCTGAAATTGAAAATGTTTCATAATTGATTAATTTTGCAACATTAACATTGTTATTTTTCTGTTTCTTGCTGTAAAGCTGATTTGAAATCATGTGCATTGTATAAATTGATATATAAATAATTGTGACTTTTATCTGTTCATCTGTAGATGTACACACTGTAAAAAAAAAAAAAAAAAAAGTTGAGCCAACTTAAAATTTTAAGGCAACAAACTTCAGCAGATTTTTGAGTTTTCTCAACTGTCGTTTTAAGTTTATACAACAAAAATTTGAGAATCTCCCACAAAAACAAGTTGAGCAAACTCAAAAAAAAAACATTTTTACCAGCTTCAGCAGATTTTTAAGTTCTTAACTTTTTTTAACTTTTTTTTTTTTACAGTGCAGAACACATTGTTCAAAAACAATGTTGATGTTGCAAAGATAGACAGACAGACGGATGGATGGATGGATGGATGGATGGATGGATAGATTATAGATAATGGATAGATGAATAGACATAGATAGATGTTTTGCATGGATGGATGGGCAAATGCACAGATATGTAGATGGATGGGTGGACAGACAGACAGACAGTTATGCATTATGAAACCTCCAGTGACACTCAGTGAAAAATCACCCAGTGCTGGTATGTAGTCAAATATCTGAATGCCGTTACACAACTGTGAATCACTTGGCGTTCTTGGAAGAGCCATTTTCCATGAAGTCTCATATAAAACCTTGTTGGTAAACTGCTACAATAAAACGCCATTTCCTGAGGCTGCAGAAGGAGTTATAAAAATGCAGCATTTATGAAGTCATGAGGGGGAAACGGCCAGAAATAGTTCTTCTTAATTCTTTAAGCTCCCCATTAGTTGAATGATGTCACAATAGCAGGAGCAATTATGGCACTTTAAACGGTCGTGCGCTGGCATCACTTAACTAACATGGAAACAACATGCAGAGCAAGAAATCTTTACCGGAGCCAGATGCTCATATTTCCAATCTAATTACTGATGAAGAGAGTCTCTACAATCTTTAACACATTTATACAAAGTTTAAAAGATTTTTAGTATTAGCCCATGCAAAGTTAAAAAAACCACCGTTTCTAGGGTGTTGCTATGCAATCACTAAAGCGTTCTGAATGGTTCAGCTCAATTCTGGTCTGTAAATATGGCTTGGTTGCAGGGTCAGAAATGAACTTTTCTGTTAAGGGGCAATATTTACCGCCTGGAATTGATTTCCGGAGCATTTTTAAAATTGTAAGGGCAGTTTTTTAAATTACCTTATTAATTGTATCTGTATTGTCTTTAATGTCAAATACTAAGTAACCAATTCAATCAATTAGAATAATTTACCATTAAACAAGAAACTGTTTAGTGACGTGACATACAGTGACGTTTAAATTAGAACTCATTACAGGGTAGGGCTGAAATACTATGACACAAATCATTATTCTCAATTATTGCTCTTGACACTGTAATAATGATTACTAATATCAATTAATAGTAAAAAACGTTTTGTGTTTTGGGAAACGTCACATTATATTTTGGCTACACAGACAAGCATGTCGATTCCTAACGTTAGTTTAAGTCTTATCAACTGCAAAACTCCCGTTATAATCTTAAAATAATTTACATAATTTCTACACTTTGGTTTGGTTTATGATGAGAGAATTCGTGAGCGTGCGCACACACACTCACCAAACCACCAGCTTTTTCAGCGCTGAATAATCTAAACGCATCTGATTGGCCATTGCATTCATAAGCTCAACAGAAATGCGTGTGATTGGTTACTATGTTGCAACGCTGCAAAAAACAACGGATGAAAAAGCAGTCTGAAGGAACATGCGCAGATCTGCATGTAATTGTGTTTCATTTTAATGGCTACAGCCATAATAGATTTAATTTAATTGTGCAGAGGCAATTTTTGCACATTTATCTTGAATTTGTGGAGGATTTTGTTCCTCCATTTTTTTCAACCCTGCTTGCCTCCTTCAAAGTAAGTCTGCTGTTTTTCGCCTGTTTTATCATCCGCCAGGTGAAAAACACAAGTTCAGTTACTTTGAAATATAATAGCATGACTTGTAGTACAAAGAAAGTGGGGGGAGATACATGCCAAATTTGAATACTTAGTGAACCTCTAACCCTCTAAATGTCTGATTCATCTTTTTCAAATGAGCTCCATGTTCTGATCTCAGGCCGTCTGATTCTCTATCAGTGTTTCTGAGATGAGAGGTGGCTCCTGAGTTAGAAATCAGGAGCACGTTTTTGATTAATCTCACTGCAGTTTATCTAAATTAGCACGGCAACTGTCAGCTGAACTAAACAGAAGAAGTCATGTGAGAGTATAAATGTGAAATATGGAGAGCAGTGGCGACCACATGAAGCCTCTCTCTCTCTCTGTGTCTCTGACATTAATTAGCTTGATTTACTGCGCCGTCACTTTCAACACTTAAGCCACGGTCCTCTGCGTGGTAAAAGCTGGGATGGTTATGTAGACACGTTTGTAAACAACATGGAGAGTCTGTCCCAGCTTCAGATTTAGATTCAGTACCTATCTTACTCAACCTATCTCAGATCGCTCCGTAAATATAAATAATGTGGTTGTACTTATCAGCAACTGTTTGGGCAAATTACAAAAAAAGTGAAAAATATGATGATGAAACTAGGAAAATATTACCTACTCTATATTAAAATTACATCCAAATATATTTTTATGTAATTTTTCATGTTTATAATTTTTTAAGTAAAATATTAATTATAAATATCAATGAATATTATTAAAATAAATTATTTTACATAAGTTTTAATGTTTATATTTTCAAATTAAATTATTAATTATATTGCTAAATACAAACAGTTGACACTTTATTTTATGCAATGTTTCATGTTTATATTTTTAATTTTAAATATTTACTAATGTCAATATTACTACAATAATAAAATTACTACTGTTTTATGTAATATTTAATATTTAGAATATTTAATTTTAAATAATAATTCATATAAAATATTACTACTGTTTATTTTGATTTATTATTTCATGTTTATAACTTTTTTGAACATTCTCCTTTTCTTACCCTTTTCTTAGTTATAAATATAAAAATATTAAATTTTACTACTATATTATTTTGTTATTGTTTGTATTTTTAAATACAATATTAAATATAAATATCAAGTAATATAAAATATATATTTTTTATGTGACTTTTCATTTGTTTTTGTTTTTTATTTTAAAGAGAAATATGAATTAAAATAGAATATATTAATATTTTATAATGTATCATGTTTATAATTTTTAAATTA
This sequence comes from Acrossocheilus fasciatus, assembly GCA_036784905.1. Classification (NCBI taxonomy): domain Eukaryota; kingdom Metazoa; phylum Chordata; class Actinopteri; order Cypriniformes; family Cyprinidae; genus Acrossocheilus; species Acrossocheilus fasciatus. The sequence goes on from CM071957.1 coordinate 31,010,239, forward strand.
AAATATGAATTGTACTTGAGATTTATGTGTAATAATAAAATATAAATATTAATTATAAACAAATATATAAACAGCAACAATGATCTTAATTAGAATAACAGTATCACATGAAATGCATTTTCTTGCTCAAATATTTTTCTTTTAAATCTCAGGAGACTTATGCTGCATTCCATTCCATTTGGAATGTCCATCTTTATACTACAAAAAAATGCAAAAATGACACTTGAATTCATGCTGAAATCCCCGACATCCACAGTTGATGATAAACATTTATCAGCTAATTCAGATACAAGCAGATATTTCCTACATTACTTTTGCGCTTTTTCCATCCACCTTCAGCACAGATGGCAGCATTGCACAGCATCTTCTATCCTCCACAGCATTCTTTGATGATTAATCGCATACCTGCAAAGCAGTATGTTTCTTTGTGTCTTTACACCGCATATTCCAAGCATTGCGCAATGGAACGCCTTTATATGATCAGAAGGCAGAGATGCCCAGGAAAATCCCACATCCAACTTTGGATATGTATGGAGTTCAGTGAGTAGGCCTATCAGTTTTATCTCAGATGTTGCTCAGATGTCAAAACAACATACAGTTCTTATTACCGTATGTCTTTCAGGAGCAACATCAGAGATAAAACTGACTTTTGACTGGAGATTTTTTTTTTTTCATCTTTCAATTTTGTTCAGGAAAGTTGACTGTAAATATAAAGTCTAAAGTGGGCTGAATGAGTAAATAAGACATTTATGGCCCTTGAGGCGTGGTTTTGTGGTAAAGTCATTTTAGTAACATCTGCTTAGTGTAAATTCCTCTCAATGCATGCAACAGTTTTGGCAATAAAACACATTAAGGATTTGACAACTGCTAAGACTTTGGCATTCTGGAGATGAAACTTGCCTGATGCTAACAGTGCTGGGAAAGCCACTTTGCAACTTAAAAAAAAAAAAAAAAAAGTTTTTAAAATTTTTAAATATTACTTTTTTGTTTAATAATAAAATATTGTAACATTATTATTTTATGGAATTTTTTATGTGTACAATTTTTAAATTAAAATATTATTATAAACATTAAGTAATTATCTACATTTTTTATTTTATTGTATTTTTAACGTTTAATTTTAATATTGCATTATTAATTATAAATATTTAATACAAAATATTGATTATAAAATATAAATAAATGAATTAAAATGCCATACAAGGCCTATTTTGTTCAATTTATGAATCAGTGAACTGATTTTTCTGAATAACCTGATATACTGTGATAAACTTGTAGTGTTTTTAAGCTACATTGTTACTGTTGTGCATTAAAATAGCAATTTAAAAAAAGAGAGTACTTGCTATAACACTCTTCCCTGTCATGATGTAAATGACAGATTACAATCAGCACTCGACAGGGTAAATCCCCTTCACAATTAGACGACAACACACTGGTGAAAGATGAGACACTCCTCTTTGTGTTAAAGCGAACAGTCAAGCATACCTGAGCAAAGGAGGGATTAGGAGGATTTGCTCAGAAGTATGCATGCATGTGAACGGGCAGCCGAATGTCTGCATGTGTGCTTGTTGATGTCTTTGCGTTGGTTTAGTACATCAGAGGCATGTAGTCTTGGATCAACTGTAAAATCATCGTTCTGTTTCACACCATCTCAACTGCAGCACATGGGACAGTTCAGCATGCGAGGAGGCTTTGATTAGCCTGCCAAACATTATGTGGCGAGGATCTGCTGAGACTCCACAGGCCTAGGTTTTAATCCAGTCTGAATCAAAACATTGTTTTCTTACACGACTTATGTAAAAGGATGTAGCAAGTTACCTGCTGTTTTTTGGCTACTTACACTGAAAAAAAAATTGGTAGTAACTTACACAGAAACTGCTAGTAAGAAATAGCTTTGTAAGTAATTACAAAGAAACGGCAAGTAATACACTGAACTAAACAAGAAATTTTGAAGTAAAAAGCCTAGGTTTTATTAATATCTGGAATATGTTTATTTTTCATTTTAAGTTTAGTTTTAATGTTTTTCTCATTTTTATTAGTTTTAGATTTTTAAAAATAATGTCTAGTATTTGTGACCCTGGACCACAAAACCAGTCTTAAGTGTCAATTTTTCTGAATAAATGCAAAAGAAAGTGCATGTGATAGTGCATGCGATAGAAAGTGCGAAAGAGAGAAACTACAGAAAATGCAAAAGTGAGAAAGAGCGAGCAAGCGAAAGAAAGAAAGGAAATGCATAAAGTGTGAAAGAAAATGCAAAAGTGTGAAAGAAAATGCAAAAGAAAGAAAGCATTAATAATAACCCTGGTGATCAGTAGCATACAAAAATGAAAATTATAAATCACTTCTGCAAATTACTACATTCGCACAAACCAAGCAAACACTGACATCAAGCGGATTGTAGTGTGAGATTGTCCCAAAAACGATTGGCGTGCTTTGGCCAGCAGATTTATAAAAATTCCACACACAGTACAGACGAATCCTTCTTTCTTTCATTGATGATATCCAGTGACCAAATTTCTGAACATGGGAACTGAATGTTGCTGGATCCTCCTGAACAACAGTCTGTTTCACTGTTCCACTTTGACTATGGTGCACAGGAAATGAAGTATATACGCTCTTTCCTCGCTGACCAATGCTTCACTTTTTTTCTTTCAAAGGGAAAAATCCACCCTGCCGGCTTTTCGGAACATCTGTATTTTTCCACGTTGTAGGGAAAATTACTTTTTTTTATTGATAATAGATTTCTGTATCTGGATTAAAAACAAAGTTAAACCAAACATTCAGCAAGCTGATGTAAAACGGCATCTTTATTTCATTATTTAAAAATATTACTCTAAAATAAAGAGAAAAACTGTTGCTATTTGGGCAGAAATATACTGTGCTTAAGTGAGTGCTTAGATATGAATGCTTGGTCACACATACATGAAGGAATAGTTTACCAAAAAATTCAAATTTTGTGAAAAGTTACTGACCCTCAGGCCATCTAAGATGTAGATGAGTTTGTTTCTTCATCAGATTTGGAGAAATGTAGCATTACATCACTTGCTCAGCCTCTGCAGTGAATGGGTGCCGTCAGAATGAGAGTCCAAACAGCTGATAAAAACATCACAATAATCCACAACACTCCAGTCCATCGGTTAATGTCTTGAGAAGTGAAAACCTGTGCGTTTGTAAGAAACAAATCCATCGTTAAGGTGTTCCAACTTTACCAATGCATAATCCATAAGAAGCCTTATTATGGACTACGGTGTTTTAGCTGTAAGTAACGGTTTGAAGTTAAAAATGTATTAATGATGGATTTGTTTCTTACAAACAGGCAGCTTTTCACTTCTCAAGACATTAACTGATGGACTGGAGTGGTGTGTATTATTGTGGTGTTTTTAATCATCTGTTTGGACTCTCATTCTGACGGCACCCATTCACTGCAGAGGATCCATTGGTGAACAGCTTATGTTAAATTTCTCCGAATCTGTTGAAGAAACAAACTAATTTTCATGTTGGATGGCCTGAGGGTGAGTAACTTTACAGCAAATTTTCATTTTTGAGTGAACTCTAAGGTTTATAACCGTAGCACTCAATGTGGTTTCGAATGTCAGATATTTTTAATTGCTCTTCCACTGAAATTGGGTCATAGGTTTATAAGAGTCTTTCAAACTCTTGCTTCATCAGTGGCTGATCTGAAAGAGAAACAAGAAAGACGAGTTGTGTTCCGCTCTGTCAAAAATGATTTTTTTCAAAGGTTATTGGAGTATATTTGACCACTTCAAATACTGCTTCTGTCTCTCTTCAACATTTGAAGCTTAATTCACTGTGTTACTTGCCATTTCTTTAAAACAATTTCCACTCAGAAACTGCTAGTATATCCCATAAATAATTACAAAGTAAATATACCAATTGTTTTCAGTGCGTGTATCTGTTCGCAAGTCGGCTCTAAGTCTGCATCCAATGGATCTTGTGATAAGATCACATTCTGAGGTTGCGGTCAGATTGCATGTGTAGTGTAAACGCTAATGCATCTTGATGCATCAACACCGCAGGCCGTCGACTCACCTCACATGCAATTAAACTTTGCCAGTTTAAATGAAAGCAACGTCTCAATCTAGAACAATGTAAACATTTGAGACATGTTAGTACCAGGTGTAAACAGCCATCTGTCTCGGCTGACATGTGATCAGATCACTCCAGACAGATGTGTAAACAGCACCTAAGTGAGATTAGGCTGCTATTTGGCTGTTATAAGGCTCACTGGCTGCAGATGCAACAAAAATATCATATTAAATGTCATAATTTATTTTTATATAACTGTATTCACTGGTTAAATTAGATCTAGATAGTTCATCACAACATAATGACGTTTGTTTATTTATTTCATGATTACATTCCACGTGTTCACACATCTTGCTCTAGTTTTTTATAATGGACAGTGCGATTTTGGCATATTAATCTAAATTGCGGTGCTGTATATCATCTGTCAGTACTGAGAATTGTTTTCCTGCGGTAATGGATGCAGTTCATCCTTTGGGCTTTAGCATTAAACAACACGATTTTTCATTTTCTAAAATTTGTGAGTGATGCTTTGCACGTGCAAAACTCATCTGATCTCTTAAAGCAACAGCACACCTCCTCAAAAGCAGCGCAATTTGAGGTACTGTATTATTGATGTTCGGTGAGGGTTATAGACCAAGTATTAATATTTATTCTGTACATGCATACTTGATATTGCATGATGCTATATGAGAATTTGTTTATGTGACACTCATGCAAAACTAGAACATCCTTCATCAACAGTATATTAGTATGACTAATAGTGATAATTATAAAATAAACTGGTTGTCATGACTTTTTATGAGCAAATCATGTTCCATGCATTAAAAAAAAAAAAAAATCAAAATAGTTTACACAGAAAAAATCTATTTCCTAAATTGGACTGGCCTAGACTCTGGCAAATATCCTGGTTATAACTAAAGGAATTTGCAATCGCATTGGATCCAAACCTATAAACAAAAATTTCAGAAGTGTTATTAATGAAATAGACGCTATTTGATAAAGCATCTCACCCACTTCTTTCCAGTCCACATATTTCCAACTAATGGGTTAGGAATGGAGGAAAATATCACTCTATAAATCACTAATATCCTCACTTAAAATAAAAATAATACACTAAATTTATTTTTCATAAAATGAGCAAGATGATTCATTTCCAGGCTCATCTGGGATTTGAAAACATCACATTTACAGAAGCCCAGCAATGCTTTTCTTCTTCTAATGGATGAGAGGTTTCTTTGGAAAGGAGATGTTTTTTATAATTATTAAATTTCCAGAGCTTAAATCTGCCAGTATGGAATGTGCTATCTTAACTAATGGAAATATCAAGCACATTTGAAGATTTATAGATATGATTTGTTATTTTGTGCATATTGAGAGCATCTGAATCAATTATTCTTCATAATTATGTTCTCTACTGCTGTGTTTGAGTAAATCTCACGGAAAAAAACTAAAACTAAAAATGCCTAGGTTGTAAATTTAACCCAAAATGAAAAGAAAGTCGAATGCACAGCATGTTGCATAATAAAAACGTAGCCTCTTTCTAGATTTCGTTAATTTCACCCCTTTGGACTGTAACTCTGCTTGTGAGGCTCATCTTGTGACAATCATGATGTGTGTTTGAAACACATGGTCTTAGAAATGTGTGTAAAACAGCTGAACGTGTTTCTGATCACAATAAATGAAAATTCACTATTCTTCATGAGCAAACAAATGCTTGCTTTTAAACAAAGTGGTGGAGAGTGTTCGCCATAATTGTTCATTGTCAAAAGTTGCATGTGGTCAAAAGCGAAAGTCTGCAGGGGACGGACGAAGCATCTGGCTGGCTGACAAAGATTAGCGATAAAAGAACGTAAACAGAGAGAAAATGTAATTCAGATGTTGGAAAAAATACTTCAGCCTCCAATAATTATCAGGTTTTCTTAAAACTGTCACAGATGGCATGCTGAAATCAGTTCCCCGCAGACTCAACAGCTGCCTGATTACATTACGTGTCATTTAGTCGATGCTTTTATCCATAGTGACTTTATTAAGACATTAAGTTCATGAGAACCTGCGATTCTGCCAGCAAACTTCAACGAAACCACCTGGTCAATGAACCTTCGCACACAAGCTCTGAGCTCAAACCTCTGGACTACTGCATGAAATACGTCGCATTTTTATGTCACTCCACTATCTCCGGCCAAAATTCGAAGCGAAATCCGCTGTAAACCATGCTAAGGACCATCTGGTGGATACTGTACACAAAATAATGGAAAGCTCTGATCTGATCGGCAGGTTTTATGAAATGTCCGGGTGTCCGAGTGCATGCGGTTTTTTTATTGTCTTTCCAAGTTCCCCAACTGCTGCAATGAGCGCTCGGAGGAAGAACTAGTCGATGGTTTTGGCAATGTTTGCGACCTTAAAAAAGATTTAGACTATTCTGCTGCCTTTTCAGAGTTACGTCCAATACATCAGCAGTTCATCACCAATGTTTAGAAAAAGGGTAGAATCAGAATACATTCTGCCAAGTCATATATTTATGAAGCTAAATGTTGGTTGACAAGCATTGCGTCCAATCAATCCAATCCATTTTTTTTTACTATTATAAATGTGATGTAAAAATTCAACTGTGTTTTGTCACGTTACATCTTAATCAGATCGATTCTTGGCCGAAATAAGAAGCAAAATAGATCAAACTTCATGCTTATGCTGTCTACATGAACCTATTTCTCATGAGCATCTTGTTGTGCCTCCAAAACAAAGAGAGTTTTGAAGAAAAGACGCCTGCAGGCCACCAGCAGGGACGTGTAAATTGGCTCCTGCATGAAGGGGTCCTGAACATCTGCAGTTTGTTTGCCTCCCGAATGCTTTTCTCAGTCAGTATTTCAGGCTGGAGTCATCGCACGATCCCATGTGCTCTTCCTCAGAGAGGTCATGCCCTCAGAAACGCAGAGGCCACAAACTCTGCCCTGCGTTACACCTCAGGAGTCGTGTTTCACCGGCCCCCGGAGCCGTGTCGACTGCTGAGACGCTGATGGACTAAACGGGAAACACACTCCAAAATTTAAGATCCACACATTTTAATTGCATTTCCTACCATTTGGATTACACTGGATTAACATAAATGAACTGATAGACTTAATGTGATGCATATTTTTCAGTCAGACATACAGTAAATTAAACAGGTAAGATTTCTGAACTAAAAAAACAAAAACATAGATTATTAATAGCTATTTTTTCCATTTATTTAAATCACATTTTCAAAATGCATTTATTAAAATTGTTCAGAATCAGCAAAACAATTGAATGCATTTAGTTAAAAAGTATGAACATGGTTAAAATATGGCTAGTTGTGCAAAAAGCAGTATTTAATTTGCATACATTTTCTTTTATTTAAAAGAAAAGCGTATTTTCAAAATGCATTCATTCAAATTGATTGGAATTAGCGTACTTCTGTTCATTGTGACAATTAAACTATTAATTATTAGATTTATTCAGTTAAAAAGTGTGAACATTGTGAAATATGGCTAATTGTGGAACAATCAATATTTCATTTGTTAAAATGTATGAGCTTAAAACTAAATGAATTTATTGACATAAATGTATAAAATATATTAAAACATTATAAAAACTGATCTCGTGTATTTAAAACAGTCAGTTTATTATAAAAATCTGACCTGTTTCATTTATGTGTGTCTGTCAAATATGCATCACATTAAGTTTGTTGAAACTGCAAAATCCAAATTTAAATACATCTAGATATATGCAAATATTGACCAGTTATTTATTTTATTAAGTGCCAGATGTTCTGTGCTGAATAAAACTGGATGCAGATAAATAATTAAACCTGATTGCCAAAAGGACAGGCATTTTTACACTGTAAATTATAATCAATCAGTGTAAACAAATGAAAACTTAAGGTGTCTCCTATGTGAATGTACAAGGTGTTCTAGATGAAACCTTCTAAGGAATTGAAAAAAATCACTTACTGTAATGAAAAGAAAACGAGGAGGAGAGAACTGGATCCTGAATCAAAATGGTAACACGTCCTACATAAACATTCTTCTTTCTGCTCCGCCCGTCAATGGATTCTCTTCATCTGTTTGGCGTGACGTCCGTTCTTCAGATCTGATCTGCTGATGAGCGGCGAGAGGATGAGTCGATGAAATGTACTCAATGATGAATGTGCTGTGATGGAGGTTTCTCAGTCTATTATTCACTAGAACTTCACTATTTAGCGGCCAAACTTTTTTTTTTTTTTTTTTTTTTTTACAATAAATATGATACATTTATCTAAGTTTCATAAAAATACTAAATCCATAAAATGACATTTGCACACATTTTACATCTGAAATGTGGCATATTTCTAAATGACAGAATATTCAGTAAGAAATGATGGAGGTCAGGAAATACAATAAAAATAATATTATTACCAATGACATTACATATATTAATCAAAGTCATAAAAAGTTATGGGTTTGATTAATATTAATATATAATTTCTTTGGTAATTCATATTATTTTCATTGTTTTTCCTTACTCAGTTAAACGTGGGGTCATCAGCAAAAAAGACAAGGCCTTTTCAAAGGATGTTAATTTTTCATTTTTTATTAAAAAATTGATTTTTGAGTCATTTCATATTGATTTAAAGAAAAAAAAAAAACAATAGGCTATTTAACTGTGACCAACAGCTAGCAGACAGCATCTGACTTCCACCTAATATGACCAACAGCACAATTAGTTTGTATTTCCACATAAAACCAACAAAAACACAAAGCAGCTGTGGCAAACAAACACAGCAGGTGCACAGCAAAACAAACGCAGCAGAACACATGCAAGTGACAGCCATTAGCCTCTGGGCCACAACAATGAGAGTTTACCTTCCTTCCGTCCGTCCTCTCTGTCCTTAAAACCTCAAGGCTTTTTTATACTTTTAAACCAATATGTATTGACAAACTGCAATTCTGCATCCCGTTTACCACCTCAATTTAAATTAATTTAAAATTCTGCAACGGAACTGGAATTTAAAAAGCATTCTCAATTCAATTCTGAAGGGGTATGACCCTTATCGTTAAGTTTGTCCAAAACAAGCGGTATGTGTAAAATGTACAGCGGTGACTTTGTAGTACTGTGTCCATCTGGTCCACATACTGTAGATTCCACCTGAATGAACTGTATACGAATCCTGGAGAAGATCATGGACAATCGTGAATCACACTGGCAGAGGCGGCTCATCCATCTCACCTGGAGAAGCGTTTGATCTGTTGATTATTATTGATGGGAAAAATCGAGATACATTGAAAATGACGTTTATGGCCGACGGTCTTTCAGTACATATCATCACTCCAAACATATTTGAATCTGTAGGTAAAAGGAAGCATATGGAAGTGTATAGATGGGTCAAATAACTCCAACACTATTATGCAATGGCATAAACCACACAATAATCCATAGCATAACTCTAGCTTTTTTTTTTCATGAACCAGCTATACTATTATGTAAGCATTAAGAGTTATTCAGCAGAGGTGGGTGAGCAGTATAGAAAGCCACATCACATTTTCCAGGTCTCACTAAGACACATAAACCGCTCCTGTGGTCTATCCTGTCTGTTATGCTACCATACTTTAATGTTCCTGGCAGGCGTTTTGTTACCAAACTTCCTCTCAGGAGTGTGAGACGTGGCCTGGTGGGCTCTACACAAGCTCTGACATGTTGTATGGTGGCGCTTATGTTATGCATTTAAATCCATCACTGCACTCCTTTCTTCCCATGGACTCCTGTTGCTTCTTCACTTTCCCGTCAGATTAACTCTTTCCCCGCCAGCATTTTTTACGTTACCAGCACCACTAGCATTTTTGAACATTTTCACTAAATTTTCATGAACCCCAGAATAGACTGTTGTATGAATATCGGAACATGCAATATGTCAAAAGAAAGTCTGCTTAAAAAAAAAAAAAAAAAAAAAATGTCATGCTTTTTTTTTTTTTTTTTTTTTTTTTTTTTTTTTTAGAAAAGACTACATCTGCATGGGATTCTGAACGATCATCAAAGCGTATGTGAAGATGATCGCTTCCATCAACACTCCCAAAGCTTGCACATTCTTATACCACTTTCTGGCTGATGTTAGGCAGGTTTGATTTATATGCTTGATGATCATGTTATTTGCATACCTGTTTGCTATTTTCTTTTTGAGGCAATAAATCCACCCTCCGGGGCATTTATTGGAACGGTCCTTGTTGTGTGATTCTTCACCCCGTGACAATATGCATCTGCCTACATATATCTGCCTTGCTTCTTCACCATGTTTTGATCCAAACGTTCAGTGCTCTTTCAGAAGATGTTTGATAGCGCCTCCTACCATATACTGTAACAGTGAAAAAACAGCCGGAAAATTCTGTCAATGGTGGGGATAGAGTTAAACAGAAAAAGAAGAAAAAAGAAAACGGTTGTAATGTGTCTGAAATTATCAAAAAGAAAAAATGACAGTGTTGCAAATATTAAAGAAATAACTGAAAATGGACAATTCTGTACCCTCGTGTAATTACAAATGCATATGTTACTCAGGTGTTTGTTTTGTAAATAGAAATAAACATACTATAAACATACAAAGTAAATATAATCAACATAATTGGTATAAATCATTTAAATATCAATATCATACAAATAAAAAGGTATCATAAATGTTATTGTATATCTAGTTTTATATATATGTGACCCTGGAGCACAAAAGCAGTCTTAAGTCTCTGGGGTATATTTGTAGCAATAGCCAAAAATACATTGTATGGGTCAAAATGATAGATTTTTCTTTTATGCCAAAAATCATTAGTATATTAAGTAAAGATCATATTCCATGAAGATATTTTGTAAATTTATTACTGTAAATATATCAAAACTTAATTTTTGATTAGTAATATGCATTGCTAAGCATTCATTTGGACAACTTTAAAGGTGATTTTCTCAATATTTAGATTTTTTTGCATCCTCAGATTCCAGATATTCAAACAGTTGTATCTCAGCCAAATATTGTCCGATCCTAACAAACCATACATCAATGGATCGATTATTTATTCAGCTTTCAGATGCTGTATAAATCTCAATTTCGAAAAATTGACACTTAAGACTGGTTTTGTTGTCCAGGGTCATATATATATATATTACATATTATTTTTCACAGATTATAAAGAATGAGGCTATTTCTTAAAGATGCAGGAAAGCATGTAAAGTTCTTAGTCAGGAGGAATCCTCTCTGTCGCATGCATGAGTGCAGTGTGTGTTTTTTTGGACCATGCATTGGCTGCAGATTTTGGAACTGACAGCTGCGACATCCAGCTGGCTTCAAACCAGTTCGTGTGAGCCTTGATTCTTTAAAGGGTGTTTTTGAGGTGATAAGTCAGGCTACATCCTGATTGCATTGTGACTTTAGAGGTGTTTGAATACTGCAGCCAAATCAAGTAATTAACACGTGAGGAAAAGCCAGTAAAAAGGCCTTGAACAGGCTTGTTCACTCGAGGTCTGGAAATGATATCTTCAGAACCGAAAGAACAATCCAAGCCAAATCCAGAAACCAGAATATCACAGAGACTTGAGGCGGGACAACTGCACAGCAACAGGCTAAAACCCCTTAGCAACCGTAGAGCATCATCCTGGCAACCACTCACAACACCCCAGCATCATAGAAATGAGTTCTGAACGTGCCACTCACGTCTACTTCAGAAAGATCTAGTGTTAGCAGGCACCTGTAGAGCATCATGGGAAAACAAGCTCAGTGATTGTTTGCGGAAGCTCTCGTTTGTCAGCACAAGTCTCTTAATGACTGCTCTGTTCTGTTGAACACTCATTCTGCCCTGTAGATTTCCCGTATATTCCACATATGGTGGGAATTAGTGGACTGGCGATCAGATCTGCGATCTGGAATTTTCCTCTGATACATACAGGCAGTCAGCGTTCCTCTCATCCTTTACTGACAGATCGGAGTGGAAAATCTGTGTTCTCTAATGCTGTAAAGGGTTTACATCAAACTCTACTGTTTCTCTTTTATAAAGGAAAAATAAGATGGTACAATAAACCATTATGAGGTTTAGGTAGTCGTCATAGTAAGCTACCCAAAACAAAATTTTTGTTGGTATAATAGTTTCCAATTTTTTTTAAAGCTCTTTTGATTTCTTGACTTTAACTCTTTCCCTGCCACTGACGGAATTTTCCGGCTTTGCATCTTTTCATATATGTTAGGGGGCGCCATTACACATCTTCTAAAAGAGTACTGAATCAAAACATGCTGAGGAATGAAATGATGTTACCGAATGAGATGACGACCCAGGAAGTGGTTTAGGACTGTGCGAGCTCTGTTTGTGTTGATGGAAGCGGTTAACTCCATCTATGTTTTGAACATCGTTCTGAATCCGATCTGGATGTAAACTTTGACCAAAACGTGATTTTCAGCTTTTTGAAATGTTGCTTTTTTATGAAACTTGCCCACATACAAGTGTTGATAAATAAGAATGCATGAAGCTGGAATGAAATGTTTTTTGTTTGTTTAAAAGCAGAGGCTCTATTCTTTCTTGATGTATTGCATGTTCATGTACTCATACAACAAATATTCTGGGTGCCATGAAAGTTTTGTGAAAATTATCAAACATCGGTTGCTGGCTGTGAAAGAGTTAACAATGAAATTTGAAAGTAAAACGTGAATATATCTCATCATCTGAAGTATTATATATGAAGAATGTTGGTAACCAAACAGTTGATGGTAGTCATTGACTTGCTATGGGAAATCAATGGGGACAAACAACTGTTCCAAAGAGGTTCCGTCATGTTCCAAAGAAGAAAGAAAGGTTTGGAACAGCTTTAGGGTGAGTAAATGACAGAATGAGAGAATTTTCATTTTTGGGTGTACTGTTCCTTTAAGTAGCTTTAGTTTACATAATGATACAAGTACTCAAAAAATGGCTTGTTAAACGGATAGTTTAACCAAAAAATAAAATAAATAAATAAAATTATGATAATCTATATATATTTTTTTTTAAATGTCTCAGTTTGTTTTGTCCTTACACTGAAAGCAAGTGGGCTCCAATGTTGTTTTGGTCTCCACTAAAGACCCAACTAAAAAATAATTCACTGACAACTCATCTACCAAAATGAATCAATTAAAAAAAATTGATAATGACAAGTCAATCTGAACTGTTTCCGAACACGTGAAGCTACAATGTTTTACACATAAGGAGTTACACATAACACGGTTTCGCTATATTTTTTCCTTCTGCCTCCATGGAAAGTTTTCTTCTGGTGTGTTTTTGTCCAAAGTTGACAGTGTCTGGATTTATGACGAGCTTTCTCAATCTGTTTAGGGTCAAATCCTGCCTTCAAGGGGTCATATCGTGGAAAAGCACATTTTCCTTGCACTTCTGAAATAAGAGTTTGAGAAAGAGTATGTTTTCATTGCACAATCTTCAGAATTGAGAACTCTGACCCCAGTTTATCCAGAATATTCAGAATGCTTTCATCATCTGAGCTCATTCAAGTGAATGATTCTGATCTGACGTCAATATCAGCTGCTGTTTGTCCATATTTCATTGTAAACTGACAACTTTGATGTTGATTGAAACGAAACATATAGCACGAAGCTGTCCGGGTTCTCTGCTCGATCTGTCCAAAAAAACAGAAGGTGTTGAAAACTGAAGATGAATGAACAGATGTACAGTACGCCCGTCCTACACATTAAACACACTGGATTTTTAATCCAGACACGCTTCATCTTATAGAAGTCCCTCATAAGTGCAGTTCTCATAAAAGAAGGCTATAAAACGACATCAATATTAAACATAGTCTTAAAAGTTATAATTGTATGAACAAGGACAGAGCGTGGTGGTTTAAGAGGCATGACGTATCTGATTGCTTTTTCCATTGAGGCGGAGAGAGAGCGATACACTGTTTCTGCCATGAACACTGATCTATGGAAAGATGCTCTGCTGCTTGGAGGTCAATGCGGTTGAAAAACAGCTTTGGACAGCAAAAAGCTGAACTATAGAGATCTTGTTCTCTCTTCCTGTGCGGTCTGACTCAAAGACACTACACAAAAGGAGATGTTAGACAGATTGTCAGACCTTTGATTCTACATATAAGAGAAGTAGATGGTGATTTATACTGCCAAACCCCTAAAAAGACCCAAAAAAAGTATCATAAGTGGTCAAAATGACTCACAAGCCATATTCAAAGTCTTCTGAAGTCATGCGATTTATATGCTGAAAACCTTCTTCTCAAATTTCATTCATACTTACCGCAACACAAATCTAGTTTTAAGTGTGCAAAAAAAGTAAATGCACTATACACTGAAAAAGATTTTGGTGAAGGATTTACTTTTAAACGAATTTACATTAAATTGCTAGTAACAAAATTTAAGTTATAAAAACATTGTGGGAACATTTTTAAAAAGTTTCTAAAATGATGAAATGCCCAGTTTTCTCATTGTGATTATAATGTTGTTTAAAGGTTTATTTTCACTTAAACTATACGTTTATTTGAACATTTATTGTTAATGTTCTAAGGATGTTAAAATGTCCCGTTCTTGTCATGATTATAGCATTACTTAACAGTTACAAAATACATTTCTTAGCATGTTCATCAAGTACAAATTACATCATATGGACGTTTTGAGAATGTTGATCTCAGAACGTTCCATAAACATTACTTTAAGAATATTTTGTCCTTATATTTAACTTTTAAATCATGTCCGTGAAAGCTGTGTGAACATTCCATGTTAGCTGGGAAATTTCACAAATATTTAAAGAAATGGCAAGTAACACAATTAAATGAACATGAAATTTTAAAATAGTATTTTCTCGTAAAACACTCCAATAATCTTTATTTACAACATCGAGAAGAAAAAAATAAATAAATACAGTAGGTTGACAGCTGAGGTCTTGTAAATCTACTAGCGCAGAATAATGCAAGTAATATGAATGCTTATCCCCTCATAATTTTCATAACCCTTATGACACAGTTTTATACCTTTTCTAGTAAACATTGACTCTTTCAATAAAATTTGCATTGCGAAATTCACTGGTTGACTGGAGCGATCAAATCAACCCAACGCTAAATCGATGTAGGGACAGTGATGACAGCAACGGAAATTTAATGAAATTTAGAAATCTAATGAAGACCTGGTTGACAAACAAAATCTGTAATCATTTTTGTTTTGGTCAAATCTGACATGGCCATCCAGACAGTCCACGAGGGTGGGCATATACGACTCCCAGAGCGGCTTATTGAGAGAAACCGTAAATATTTCCACTGACATCATGGCCATATCCAGAGCGGAAAACGTTGGAGTCGGTGGATTTACTTGTGCTCCATGGCACAGAGATTCCATCGGATCAGGATCGCTTACGGTCTTAATTAACATCAGCTGCTGGTCTCCCTGCGTATGAGAAAACCCCAGCTCTGCTCTTTTTCCAGCTTTAACGCTCAAACGTCCAATCATAAACCTGAAGCTGCTTTCGTTTAAGAGCGTGGATTCACGTTCGCACATACACACGTACGCATGCTGTTGGACTCACTGTACGGATGTCCTTGTCCTTCCAATGAACACGTTCGTCATGTAAAGACTGTAAAGTGTTCTTTAGATCTGCATGCATGTGAGTCAAATACATTTACGAAGCCAGATACTTCCTTCTTAAACTTTTAACTGTAGGTTAACATCAGACGTTTGTCATAAAACTTTTATTGGGTGAAGAGGGATCACTGCCTCCACCAAATTTCCATCCGTGCGGCATGTCTGGCCGTAGTCTTACCTGTAATGCTGTAAATTGGTGCATAAAAAATCCATTATCAAACTCTTGAGGACAAAGTTTACACATAATGAATTATTAGACCAGCACTGTGTTGACATCTCCAGTAGGTGGCTTCTGCAAAACTACTTTTGAGTCTCATTTGGTCAGATTTGCTTGAGAACATTTACGAATTTTGCATTTTCTGAAGTGCTCTGCATGGCATGCATAACTGTTTGTGCTAATAATATTTCAGATCTTACGACCTGTTGAGAAGCATTGTTGGTGTGCTATTACTTTTCTAAGGAACTGGACTAAAATCTGGCAGACTTTGAAAAAAAACATTTTTTTAAATAAACAATAATTGTTTACAGATAGTAACAGACATTTAGCAGGAGAACAATACATAAATACTCATTAGGAATATGAGTTTTTGCAGTATAAAAGCCAAAACATCATAGAGTCTTGAAAGAAACCACAAAGAACATGCTAGCAACCGACTAATAATTCAATAAAAACACTCAGAACACCTTGGAAACCGTGCCACAATATCCTGACAACCATCTACAATGGCACAACATTGTCATTGTACATTTTGTACAGGCAAGCACCACTAATTGTGCTCATTTTTATTCATTTTACCTTCATTTACTCAGGTTTGTCATTTGAGATCTTCAGACCTTCGAATGTCTTCGAAGACCGGCTGCAGTTTATCTTCACTGTGCTGCATATTTTTGCATATTGCATAACTATAATTGCGTGATTAAAAACTCTTAGTTTGTAAATAACAATGGAGCGTTGTTCTGCTGTTTGACAGTTTCTTTCTACAGAGTCAGCTGGCTTACTGAGAGTTTACCGGTAGCGTCTGGATTCGAAGAGTTCCTATGAAAACCGTCTGAATGCTGAAATACTTTCCTGACAGTGGAGCTCTACTGGCAGATTGAGGGGCTCACTGGTTCATGAAAAAACAACATCCTCCATGCTGCCAAGACAGTTTATCCAATCAAAGCTCTGAATGCAGACGCCAGGTCTCCAGGGAAAACTTTGCATCGGTCAGTGACTCTGATGGAAACATGCCCTAACCGCTGCTGGTAAATGCTTCTGTTTGAGCCGTCGAAATGCTTCTAAGCTGGTGGCATTATTTATCATCTGTTGGTTACACTGAATCCTCTACCTACACACTCGCCAGCACGGCCTTTTTTGGGCTGATAAAATTATCTGAGCAGCATGAGAAGCTTGTAAAACTGCTTGCTGCCTCACAAATGTCACCTCATCCAGTCTCACAAATGGATGAAAGCAGCAGTAACTCGCTCACGCTGACGTCTGGCTTCCGTAACTTGTGACAGGTGTTTACTGCAGCCCTTAGACACAGAATTACACAAAAGAGAGACAATGTGTAACATCACAGTGTGCAGTGTATGAAAGTGTGGCTAGTTCACTCTTACAAAGGTTTCTTATTGGCTAATGTCATTGGATCCATGAAGAACCTTTAAACTCAATGGAACGTTTCATTTTGATCAAACGTTCTTATCTTCAAATAATTGAAATTTTCATCACGCTAAGACAGTATGAGATACAACATGGAAGCCACCCAGCAAATATAAAATGTTCACACAACTTTTCACTAAAGTTTAAGCTAATCTTTATGGAACATTTTATAACTTTATTAGTATTTGATATACGTCGTCAGAACCCTGAGAAAACATTCTCAGACAACATTCTCATCCTTGTCATGAGAACGTTCATCAAGTCCAAATAACATCATGTTGACAGAAAATATTCTTAGAACAACATTTTTGGAACCTTCTCATGACGTTATGTATACTTGTTGGAAACATTTTTCTAACCTAACGTAATCACGACAAGGAAACTGAACATTCTAATGTTCTTAGAATTTTTTGTTTAAATAATGTTATATTTTGGGTAAAAAAATAAAGTTAGTAGAACAATGTAAGAAATATTTTTGTGACATTTAAATAACGTTATAATCACAAAAAGAAAACTGCACATTTCTGCATTTTAGAAACATTTCAAGGCAATGTTTTTATAACCTAAATTTGTTACCATAATTCTTATTGTTATATGCCCCAATGTAGTCACATGACCTCATTATGCATGTTTCATTTCCTGTTCTATTGCAGGAAATACAAAGTTATTTTCATTTTCAATTTTACATTTTCTGTACAGATTTAATATTTGGCAGTCCGATTAAAAGAGTCAACAAAGTGATGTTGAAATCACTGTTAATGTTACTTTTAGCTCATTTGTCACACTAGAAGTGCATTGCACTGTATATATTCCATGCTATGTGTTCTAGTCGTATACTGCTCATTGACAAATGTAGTAGGTCATCGGGTTATTCTATGCATACAGAAAATTCACAACATGCACACAACAGAGATGGAAACTTGTATTTACACTTAGAGAGTTGTGAAGTCATTACGTCACATCCAAGGGATTTGGCTAGAGTTATTTTCTCTGAATATTGCCACACTTATATAAACAGGAGTTTCTCTTGCTGTTTTTTTTCTGTAGCAGCACTTTTCTGCCTTGAGATCTTCTAAAAACATTAAATGAGTTGCTCTGCAAAAGGGACAGAAAAATCAACCTGCAGCATATAGAAAAGTATTACCAAAAGGAATCAGTGACTCAATAAAAGATTAAGACTTGCACTGCAGAAATAGTAAAAGTAGAAGAGTAAAAGTTTACTATTCCAAAGCCAGCACTGTGATTTCTGTGCATGTCCATTCCTCTCAGCTGATTCAATGGCCACATATGGAGAAATCAAGGGTGTTTATTTCATTCATAAAAAAACAGATGACCTTCACCATATGGTTTTGCAAATAGAACCATCTGCCTCATCTTATTGGTTGACCTGCTTTTCCACAGAAAACATGAGCAAATGCACATAAACAAAGAGAGATGTCTGTCTTTGATGATAATAATATTTAAACGTAGCACCTCTGAGTAGAGTATGATGGTATGGTGGTAAACTGGGCGAAAGTAGAAATGTGTCAACCAGAAGAGATTCTGATATACAATTTATACAAAGGTCTGAGGCCACTAGTGAAGATGCTTCTCTATTGCAGTTTTATAATTTAATGCTTTTTTTTGTTTGTTTCATGGCAAATGAATAGAAATTTGGATGAAACTAAACTTAACTGAAGATGACTAAGAATTTGAGAACGACAACAGCATGGAAGCTACATGAAATAAACCTGATGATCATGTTCTCCAGCATGATTTGAGATGATCCAAAACCCATCTTCAGCTTCAACAGAAGCTTCAACAATCTTACTCATTTGATTAATCACCTAGAATTAGTTCACAATTTGTGTAATATTGTGTAAACATTTATGATTCTGTGCTTCCTTCCTATACAATCTTCTAAAATCTTTTAAACTTTAAATGAGATTTTTACATGTGATCTGTCATTTTAAACTCCTCTGTATATCTCTTTATGCAATTTACATGCAAAAACTATTAAGAAACGGAGTGTCTATTTACACAAAGTTCAAATAGCCTGCCTTGTTGGCAGAGGCTATTTACACTAACTCCGCCCACCAATGTGTCAGTACAAAAGACGCTTGTCAAATGTCAGTTCCAGTGGAGTATTAGATGGTAAGGCATGTGCTTTTTGACGCAATCGTCCCGAGGTCGAACCCGCCATTTGCCAAACTATTTTTACTATTTAAAAAAATACTGCTATTTTCACTTAGTGCAAATAGCATATATAGTTATTTGCACCTAGTGTAAATAGCCGCTGCCATTAAGAAACATGGAGCTAAATGAAAATATAGTGTTAGCTTGCATTACAAGCAAATTGACACATTGCAGAGTTTACATTATGGCTGCATGTTGGGACAATGTCCCAAATCGCTGCATTAATAAGGAACTGAAATGCAGATCCAATCAGACATTAGTTCATCTAACATACACTATGCATGAAAGTAAGTTGATACTTACTTTCTTAAATAACAAGTACAGCTCCTTTAAAAAGCAGCAGGTGCATAAAATCAAGCGTACAGTTATGCAATCTTCTTAGACAAACATTTTTGCTATGGGGCCCTTATCTGTTCCTGCATGCATGACAATGTCCCTGTGAGGTCCATGTAGAATTGCTTTATGGAGTCTGGTGGGGAAGAACCTAACTAGCCTGCACGAAATATAAAGCTTACATATGATATGAAACCTCTTTTTCCATTCATTTAGTCTTCTCCAGTCTTTGCCGCGGCTATGGGAGGATGAGAGCATTTTCTCCCCGAGGACCATGAATGCCAGATGATGTGTATAGCCAACATTACTTTATGCTTTAGATTAATGGATAGACGTTCACTTCCAATTGGAAGATTGTAACACTTGGACAGACAAAAAAAAAAAAAAAAACAGCATCTCTCAAAGGATTGACACAGACGTCTCATTTAAGCGCAAGACCACCTTCCTATTCTTAGACACGCTCTTCTCTGGACACAAACAGAGACTCACCTCACTCTTCAATAGCTGGCAGATGGGAATCGACTGGGGCCAGTGAACCAAGAATGGTGAAGGAAGAATGAAAACCAAAGGAGCAGAAAGCCAAAAGAGGATTTTAGTTTTGTTTTTTGAGAAGGAACATAAAGATTGATGACTGATCCCAACACTCGTAGTTTACGTGCATGTCTACATCCATAAAGCCAGACATGCAGCACATGTTGTGTCTGGCACCGTGTTTGTCCTTGTGTTTTGCATTTTAGAGTTCATAATTTTCTCCCCAAACAATATTACAGATGTTCCGCTTCTTTGACCATTAAAATAATGCAACTTAAAGACTTCATGAAATCAGAAAATCAAGTGGAGTTCAGAGACTTTTGAGCCATGGCCATCTGTATGGTGGTGTACAAAACAAATACAGTAGATGAACACATTTAAAATTTACAGTCATCAAGGAAAATCTAAAAATATACTTCATTGAGAGCTCTCTAAAACAGTCCCTGAAAAATCTCCTCTAGCAATAGTGAAGTCCTGATTCATCATGACTGTGGTGTCAAGTAAAATCTATAGGGCGTTGAGGTGATGACGTATTTTGTAGGCCAACCCGAAAGTTAGCGTCACCATGGTTCCCTTGACAAAAAGCCAATGGGAGTTATCCAATGGGTTTTGGATAATTGCAAAAAAAAAAAAAAGCTCTGTGATGAAAAGGTTCATGATTCTTACACTTTCTTCATCATGATGTTCACAAATGAAATGCACTTTGAAGCCTAAGTACAACTGCCAGAATTAAAAAGCTAAACATAGCTATAAACAAACTAAACTTGGCTGTAAACAAACTACCATGGTCACATGACTTCAGTGTCACCACCATTAAGTTTCCAACAGCTCTTTCAGTCTATATAAAAAAAATTTCTCTGAATAGTTTAGAATAATTCTGAATAGTTTGCAAGAGTGTGATTATTAATACAAAGAGGCTGTCAAAGGGAGTAGATGAGTTTTCCTGTTTGCCGCAACGATGTATATTGTCCCAGACAAACTCTCTTGTCTCATTTAGCAACCACCTTTTCCAAGACAAATAAAAGATTACATTTTTCCCCATTTATCCCCAAAAAAATAAAAAAAATAAAATAAATAACCATAACTTGAAATTAATCACAAAGATTGCACACAAAATGACAACATACCTGCATAAATGGGAAATATGTTGAAAACATGAATTCTGTGATTCTCTCCATATTGGCAAACGAGGAGTGACAGCAAGCTAATATGAGCTAATCTCACTCACTCATCGTGAATAGTCACAGTCGCAATCATTCACAAATACAATTTCATAATCCAACATCGCAAAGTATGTTTGATGAAGCAACAATCCGCTTCAATTTAGAATATCACATCAAATTTCAGTAATATTACCGTTTAATGCCTCTGAACTACAAGACAACCTTCTCTCAGCTCAGAAGGAACTGAACTGAACTGAACGAGCAAAGAGCACGTGGCGCGAGAAAAAGTATATATTCTTAAAGTGACAATGCGCTTCCTGAACAAATCTTGAAAATCATAAACATCTTAACTCATAACAATAAAATAATAGATACAATCGTATCAAAGAAACAAAATTACACTGTAAAAAATTATGTGATTTTAACGGTAAAAAAACTGTGAAAAAAATGCTACAGTAAAAACCTGTTAAATTGTTAACGGTAAGTTCCTGTAAAATTTACAGGGAAAAAACGTAAACTGATGTTCCCAGAATTCCCTGCGTTGCATTTCAAATGTTGTTTGAATTTGATGTATTTTCTTTGAAATAACTATGTTTCTTCTTAGTTTTTTCTTATCAGTTATGTTTATTAGGGTTGTATGTTACATCTAGTGTTGTTAAATTAATGTTTATTGCATATTTTAGTTTAATGAGTCTCACCATGATGGTGTTTAGTGCTTGTGTGAATGACACTGTGCACCTTCCATATATGTTATTATTTAAAAGCTGTTTGTGATGGGCTTTGGTTCATCATGTGACTTTCTCATCACCACCTGCTTTTGGTGGCTATCAGTGTATTTCAAAAGTACAAAACAGATATCAGTACTTCAGTAGGTTGGTATATTAACATTATATCGTTAATGAAATTACGGTATTTAACTGTAAATTTAAGTTAAAACCGTAAAACCTAAAATGTTGTTACCGTATTTTTTACGGTAGAATTCCGGCAACCATAGCTGCTGGTTTTTTACCGTAAATTTTACGGAATTTTTTTTTACAGTGTACATTTATATTTAATAGAAAAAAGGGGGATTTTGAGTGAAAATAACATGACAAAAATAACTCCATTACATTCACCCCTCCTTATTTTCATCAAAATCCTTCAATGTACCGTAAAGACATTTTCAATTAACACACTTTACTGGCACAAGTGAAATGTAAATCTTATCCACGCAACTAACATAGGAGTTACCTAAATTTCAAGGTTTGGGAAAACAGGAGGTTGATCAAGTCTCATATTGCCCTTAAGTTAATATGACGCCTTATACGCCACACAACACTTGCACTTAAACTTGACATTTGTCACAAACATTGTTGGTACATCAAATTTCTAAAAACTTCTGCAATCAATACTCCGTTTAAATCTCTTGAACTCTTAAAACTGGTCTCTGCACCATAGATTCAATCAACCTGTTTACAGATTTAACTATTCTCCCAACTCTTGTTTTAATAGGTTTAACAAGCTCGGCATGTCCATGTGCATCAGCCCGCAGCGATGAATCAGTGCAGAGTAAGTCAGGAGAGGGAGGTAAGTTTTGTGCAATTTCATCTGAATGTTGTGCATGTCTTTCATCTGAAGACAATTCATCGGCAGCACCAAGATATTGTGTGGTGTCCGTATTCTCTGTGTCTACCACATCTGAATGAAGAGACGGTACTAAGTCACCATGTATGGCCATGTCAGCTACATGACTGAGTGCTGTTTCGTCTGAATAATCAAAGGAAGACTGGAATTAACTCTCAGTGGACGAAACAGTTGACATCTCTATCTCTATGCCCTTATCCACTCCATCATTCCGATCAGACTCTACAAAGATCAACGGCTGATCAGGTTCACTGGAACTCAACCCTTCATGTTATCCCTTTCGATTGCTGAAAAATTGATAAACACTTGTTTTTTCTCAAATCGATTACTATAATGCTTTGCTTGCTGGGGTTTCTAAAACCACCTTAAGTAAGCTGCAGTTGTAACAGGTATAGAAAGTATTATTTTCATGTATATAGGACTACACAAAAATGTTCACCTGATATGCCTGTCTGTGTGTGTGCACCGTCCCCTTTAAATTTCTGCAATGTTGAACCTAATTTCCTGTCTTTGCACCTCCTCTTCCCCTTTCTAATGAGCTCTGATTAATCTAATTTCATCTTTTTCTTTTGATCTACTTTTGCACTTTAATTTGTCATTTAAATCATATCTGTGACATTATTTTACCTGTATATTTGATTATTTTCATATTTCCATCAGGTTTGATCAGTTTTCTGTCCGATGTGAACTCGAAACACATGCTAATTACATTGCATGTTACATACTTTACATTCATGTTACAGAAACGAAAAAGGGCGAATTCACACCGTATATACATACTCATGTCTTATCAGGTTTGCTGTTTCATTACTAATTTCTAGCGATTATCGCCGATTTGATTGCTCATATACTATTTAAACTAAACTGAGCTAGACAATGACATCTCTGAATTCAATAATGAAATGCCTTTAACTGAAAATTAAATGTTTAATCTTATTATATATTACTGACACTCTGTCTTCCAATTTGATACTGTTAAGTGCTTTGACACAATCTGTATTGGTAAAAGCGCTATATAAATAAAGGTGACTTGACTTGACTTGACTTGACTAGACTAATGTCGTTAAAATAATTTAATTGTCTGAATGTCTTTTTTCTCTCTGCCCTTTCTGCATTGTTTCTGCATGGGAGAGAAACGAAAAAGGGCGAATTCACACCGTATATGCACTGAACAAAATTTTAAACTTAACACTTTTGTTTTTGCCCCAATTTTTCATGAGCTGAACTCAAAGATCTAAGACTTTTTCTATGTACACAAAAGGCCTATTTCTCTCAAATATTGTTCACAAATCTGTCTAAATCTGTGTTAGTGAGCACTTCTTCACCGAGATACTCCATCCACCTCACAGGTGTGGCATATCAAGATGCTGATTAGACGGCATGATTACTGCACAGGTGTGCCTTAGGCTGGCCACGATAAAAGGCCACTCTAAAATGTGCAGTTTTACGGTATTGGGGAGGTCTGGGGGCGGGGTCCGAAAACCAGTCAGTATCTGGTGTGACCACCATTTGCCTCACGCAGTGCAACACCTCTCCTTCGCATAGAGTTGATCAGGTCTCCTGGCTGCCACAGGAGCTGCTGAAACAGTTCTACTCAGCCATCATTGAATCTGTCCTGTGCACTTCAATAACTGTCTGGTTTGGCTCAGCTACCAAATCAGGGAACAGAAGACTACAGAGAACGGTTCGGACTGCTGAACGGATTATCGGTGCTTTCCTGCCCACCCTTCAAGAACTGTATACTGTACATCCAGAGTGAGGAAAAGGGCTCAGAAAATAACTCTGGATCCCTCACATCCAAGTCATCCCCTTTTTGAACTTTTGCCATCTGGCTGGCGCTACAGAGCCCCAATTACCAGGACAGCCAGGCACAAGAGCTTTTTCTTCCCCCAGGCAATCCAACTTATGAACAGTTAATAAGTTGGAGACACATTGTTATGCAATAACCTTATATTTATTTGCTACCACCTCCATCCTAGTACATCCCTGCATCTCCTTCTATTCTATCCCATTCTATCATCTATAGCACAACTGTATACAATAATTTATGTTTCAATTTATTTTTATTTTTCATTTTTTGTTTATTTATATTTACATATATGTATTTTCATCTTTACTGTCTGGGTCGTTGTTGTCTCTGTGAACTGGAAGCTTATGACACTAAAACAAATTACTTGTATGCGCAAGCATACTTGGCAATAAAAGCTCTTTCTGATTCTGATTCTGATTCTGATTACAGAAGCTTCAGTCTGGATCCAACCCTTAAATGATCTGAGATGACCAAACACCTGAGAAGAGATGATGCCAACCCCTCAGAGGACCTCAGAGGATGCCAACCCTAAGACAACATACAGAATTACCAAATTTTGCCATAAGTTAAATATATTAAGTTTCTACAATATATAAATATATTGTAGAAACTTAATTTCCTGTAAAGCTGCTTTGCAAGGATTTGTATTGTAAAAAGCACTATACAAATAAACTTGAATTGAATTGAATTACAGTGCTGTAATTTTTCTACTATGAAAATCATACAGCTTCAGTGTGACATCAATAAGAAAAAGTATAATTTCATAGATATTGTTAATAATAGTTGTTCATATTAAAATATGTATGAACTTAATACATGACCTAGACTATTTATTTGGCAAAATCCTGTCCTTTTAATAAATATTAAATGAAATTTAAAAAAATTGCTGCTGCTCCAATTAAGCTCAGTGTGCTCCTTTTAAACTCTTCCACATTGAACCTCTATGTAAATACTTCATAAGCAGACTGTAACTATAAACTGATGGTTGTCACTTTAAGTTAAGTAAATCGATTTTCTATGGATTCTGTCAACTCAAATCTGCAGACTGGCTCTGACCTTTGGCAACTAGCATCAACTTCTCCAGACTGTAAATCGGTGGAAAATCAGGGGGGAAAAACGTGTAGTGTTCTCCAGCCTTAAGAGGCTATAGTTGAAATCCATTTAAAAAGAGGCTTCATTATGAGGCTAGTTTCTGTGTTCATCCCCGTGAATTAAATGTTTTATTTGATTGTTTAATGTGTTACTTAGCTGAAGGTGGACAAGTCTAGATGTTGCAATGTGCTTAGATGACACTTCATTATGAATATATAACTGATCAAATCATGTGCTTTGTTGCTTGATTTTAGTGTTCTGTTTTTTTGTTTGTTTGTTTGTTTTTTGTGAATGACTTTGTACCTTCAAAAAATCTATATTTTTCAATTATTCTTTAAAAAGGTTGTTTAAAATAAACAAGAATTTTTAATAAAACATGATGTGAGCTTAATGGGAACAGGGGTGTGCTTAAAGGGCACAAAAATTTAAGCACAGCCAGACTTTTTTAATTTAATGATGTATATCTTTATTGAAATGCTTTTGTCATTTAAAATAAAATGTAATATTTTTGTGTGAGAGATTAATATTTTATTTTAACATAACTTTTTGTACTGAAACCAATATCTTGTGCACTAAAAATGTCTCAATGTAGATTTTGGTGAGCTTAATAGGTACGTTTACCCTATAAGGCTTTGCATGGTTTGGCACCTTATTTATTTAACTGTTTATACTCCAAGTCACGATCTCCATTCCTCAGACCCTGGTCTTTTAGTGGTACCCCCTATTAATTTACGATCTAAGAGTGATCAGGCCTTTTCTTATAGTGCACCAAAACTTTGGAATTCTCTTCCTTCTGAGATCAGACAGGCTGAAACTTTTATTGTTTTCAAATCTGCTCTTAAAACATATTTTTTCAGAATAGCTTAAGTGATTTCTTTTTGTCATATGGCTGGTTTATTCTACTTTTTAATTGTTATTATTGCCATTATTTTTATTTTTTATCTTTTTTTCCGTGTAAAGCGCATTGAGACCTTTAAAGGTGTTATAGAAAATAAAGTTTATTAATGTTATTGTTATTCATCAATACCAGGAATCGGCAAGTTCACTTCCAGCAAAAGATTCCTGTGTACAACTTTCGTGCGGGCTGTTGCATCCTTTATCTTATAAAAATGGATGTCAGGATTCACATTAACAACAGTGAACACCCCGTGCTCCCATTTGTCAGCCAACTTCTCCTTCAACTTTCTCCGTTCTGACTTGTTAGCGACCAGTACTTGCTCTCCCACTGACAAGTGAGTGCCTTTCACAGGCTTGTTGTACTGATGAGCTTGATGTTGTTGCTCGACAGATGAATACTTCTGAGCAATATGCATAGCATTTTTCAAGTAGGACAGCAAAGACTTGGCATAAGAGTCATAATTGGCAACTTCAGGGTTATCAAGTACCTGGTTGAACATGATGTCAACTGGAAGTCTGGGTATGCGGCCGAACATCAGAAAGAAGGGTGCATAACCCGTGGTTTCGTGCACGGTTGTGCTGTAGGCAAATGTGAGGGTTTGGATCTGCTGTGGCCATTGGTGCTTTGCCTTCAAGGGGAGTGATCGAAGCATGCTACCCAATGTTCTATTAAAGTGCTCAGTGCCACCATTGCCCATTGGGTGGTAAGCTGTTGTGTGAGATTTCACAACACCAGCCAGACGAAGAAGCTCGGCTATGAGGTTGCTCTCAAAATTGGTGCACTGGTCAGAGTGTATTCATTCTGGAAATCCGTAGATACAAATCACACTGTCCCAAAGCTTTCTCGCAACTTGCTTTGCTGTTTGATTGGTGCAAGGGAATGCGTGAGCAAGTTTGGTGAAGTGGTCAGTAACTACGAGGACATCTACTGAACACTGTTTACCATCTTCCACCAACCAGAAATCTATGCACACCAACTCCATCAGGGCTGAGCTCTTAATCTTCTTCAAAGGGGCACGAGCAGCAGGTTCTGGTGTCTTTGCAAAGACACACCTCTGACAGCATTTCACATATTATCTGATGTTCTTTTCCATATCAGGCCAATAAAACTGCTGTCTTGCATGTAAAAGAGTGCAGTCCTGCCCTTGATGGCCAGCAAGATCATGGATACCAGATAGAGCTTTGTTCTTCAGACTACCAGGCAGCACATACTGGAATCTTTTCTTCTTAGACAAAGGATCCTTCATCACTCTGTACATCACATCATCTCTAACTTCCAGCTTATTCCACTGTTTTAACAGTCTCAGCACTTGTGCACTAGCACCATGTCTTTCTCTTCTTGATGGACGTCTCCATTTAATCAGAAATGACAACACTTTGGCTATTGTTGGGTCTTCCTGTTGGCTTTGCCTAAGCTCCTGGGCAGAGAACACTGGTAAAGTTTCCTGGCAATCTGAAATCTTCTGAACATAGTGGACTAAGTGAAAGGCTCTGGACTCTGCTCCATCTGTCCAACTGCAGTGAGACTGACAAAGAGTTCTGATTTCATCCATGTCAAAGCCTGCTCCTTGTGAAAGACTCCTCTTGGGCTGATTGGACTGAACTTGACTACTGAGCCTGAAAACATTGTGAACACAGTCTTCGCTCACTCCACTGCACTCCTGCATTAAAGAATAATATGGCTCATTCAACAGTCTCTGCTCAATTGGCTTAACAAAGGGGTCGTGGCTCAAAGGGAGGGTTATTATCTGTCCAGATGGTAAATTTGTGGCCTTTCAGCCAATGGCTGAACTTCTCACATTCACTCCACTTTACAGCCATAAATTCCAGTCTGGATATTTGCACTGTGATGCACTGAGGGTCTTGCTTGCGAAAGCAACTGGTCTGGATCGGAGTTCCCCTTTGGTCATTTGCGAGAACACAGCCCCTAAGCCGTCCAATGAGGCATCGACAGAAAGAATGAAGGGCTCATTGAAATCTGGATGAGCAAGCATGACACTCTCCAGCAAAGCAGCCTTGAGTTGGTCAAAAGCGACATGACACTCTGTTGTCCCAAGGGGCAAGTTTACGGTAAGTGTCTTGAAATTTCCTATCCTTGGACAACTTTCCAAGACTTTTTTATTTTTTTATTTTATTTGATTTAATTTATTATTTTTTAAATTTAATCTCTCAACATTTTACACAAGTAGCCAGGTGGTGAAGACAAGAAAAAAGAAACTAAATTACAATGTCACTTGCAATCACTGCTTGCACTCTTCGCTGCCTGCGACGTAACTTGCAATCCACACAAATCAAGCATGTTGCCAATGGAGACAAGACGCTGTGTTGGTTAAACGATTAAAACTAATTTCGTACTATAACATACAGGGTCCTGCAATCTGTAAGAGAAAAGACAAGACCCACAAATCCGTGGCCACAGAACAGCAGAATATGAACGCAATGCACAAAGTCTATCAAGTGCTTTTAAACCTCCCATAGAAAACCATAAACATTTAATATGGCTTAATGTGTTAAGATAGTGCTATTAAAAGATCAAATTCAATATATAGTTTATTAATTTAATGTACTAAAGTACATTAGGCAAGCATATGGCCATGAACACATTGAGCAAACTTTCACTGTTTGGTCTTTATAATCTTAGTCCGTTATGCCACATTATGCCACATTTTGCGGTATGGGAGGAAAACATAACATATACACTGAACAAAATTATAAACGCAACACTTTTGTTTTTGCCCCCATTTTTCATGAGCTGAACTCAAAGATCTAAGACTTTTTCTATGTACACAAAAGGCCTATTTCTCTCAAATATTCTTCACAAATCTGTCTAAATCTGTGTTAGTGAGCACTTCTCCTTTGCCGAGATACTCAATCCACCTCACAGGTGTGGCATATCAAGATGCTGATTAGACGGCATGATTACTGCACAGGTGTGCCTTAGGCTGACCACAATAAAAGGCCACTCTAAAATGTGCAGTTTTATCACAGAGCACAATGCCACAGATGTTGCAAGTTTTGAAGGAGCATGCAATTGGTATGCTGAATGCAGGAATGTCCACCAGAGCTGTTGCCCGTGAATTGAATGTTCATTTCTCTACCATAAGCCGTCTCCAAAGGCGTTTCAGAGAATTTGGCAGTACATCCAACCAGCCTCACAACCGCAGACCAATTGTAACCACACCAGCCCAGGACCTCCACATCCAGCATCTTCACCTCCAAGATCATCTGAGACCAGCCACCCGGACAGCTGCTGCAACAATCGGTTTGCATAACCAAAGAATTTCTGCACAAACTGTCAGAAACCATCTCAGGGAAGCTCATCTGCATGCTCGCCGTCCTCATCGGGGTCTCGACCTGACTGCAGTTCGTCGTCGTAACTGACTTGAGTGTCATCCACCGCAGATGAGGATGACACTTTTTAGGGGAAAGTTTCAGATTGTTCTCCCTCAGCCTCTGAAACACTGTGTGCAGCCTGGACAGAGCCTCACTTTATGATGGTGCAAAGACAAGAAGATTGTCAAGGTAGTACAAAAGCTTTGAAAAATTAATGTCTCCGAAAAATCCAAGCATCATCCTCATGAAGGAAGCTGGACTATTACAAAGCCCTTATGGCATACGATTATATTCATGAAGGCCTAGAGGTGTTGTGAAAGCCGTATGTATTTCTTGTCCTCTTCGTTCATTGGGATATTATAAAACCCTGACGTGAGGTCCATTGTACTGAAGAAGCAATTTCCTCCGAGCATGGCAAGGCAGTCAGCCTGGTGAGGCAAGGGGTGTGCATCTTTTATGGTTCTGCCGTTTAACCATCTGAAGTCTGTGCAAATACGCAACCCACCGTCCTTCTTCCACAACATCACTAATGGTGATGCGTACTTGCTTGAAGAGTTCCTGATGATACCTCTTTCTTCCATGTCAGTGTGAACTTGCCTTAATTTTTAATAGTGGGCAGGACGCACTTGCATGTAAGGCAAGCAAAAGGGTCAATCATCAGTCAGTTGTATACGGTGCACATATCCCTTGGCTTCACCACAGTCCAATGGGTGTTTGGAGAAGATGTCTTGATAGTCAGCTAGTAACTGAGTTAGTTTAGATTTACAATCATCACTGATCTGACTATCTGATATCACTGATCTGATATCAATATCCCCAATGCCCAAGTTGAGCAGAGTTTTGTCAATGTGATTAACAGGACAGGAATTACGTGAGACATCTGGCTTGCCTTCCACTGGAGTAACGTGTAGGCCCTGAAAAAGCTCCAAATATTTAGATGCAATACTCGGAAATATATCAGCCATTTTGCAGTTTATTTTCAATGTGACCTCTTTGTTTGTTGGATTCACAACTGTCAAAGCTACCCATCTGTCACCCCAGAGTGTTGCGACAAGGCGACCAACCAGAATATCTCAGGGAATAGCTTTGGAATTGATCTACTCAACAATCACTGTTCTGCCAGGTGACATGGGCACGTTAGGTGGCAGATGGCCCCCAGACCAAATGTTCATGCTCTGGCAAAAGTACTGCTGCCTGAGTGAGTTTGACAGTGCCTATTTTATCAGGGACAGTTTCTCCTTTCCAACGTTCAACACCTGTAAACATTGACAAGAACCGCTGAATGTCTCTGTCAAACTGATTATCAGGTCTAGAAGCAATGTCCCAATAATCACTGTTGTTCTTCAGTTCATGAATCAAGTGTTTGATGATATTAGAGCCCAGAATAAGATCATCACGTTGGCCAGGCACGACCAAACAAGGGACAACACACTGAATGCCAAAGAACTGGATCTCTAAATCATAGAAACCCTCAGGCTGGGTATGCTGACCTCTACAGCCGACCAAGATGATATTTTCTTCTAGGGATGTAACGATTAACAGCGAGCCGGTTGAAAATCGATTCACATATGTGATGATTCAAATCGGCTGAGATGCTACACAAATCACGATTCAATTAGATGAAGGAGTTCATATGAATATATGTCTGAGGGGAACTCTTTTTAGAAAAATTTAGATGGTATTTTTTCTTTTCATCTTGCCTCTGTATAATGCATATTAAGAGAGTGAATCTGTGTCTCATTCAGCTCATCTGCTGTTTCTATGTATAGTTTCACAAAACTGAAGTCAGATCATTCTGTTTTTGCTTCAAATTTCGAAATTATACAGTCTAATTTAGATTAAAAACTGCTCATGCTGCATGTATGCAGCATCTTTGTTTGGATCATGATTAAAATGCAATGGTTGCCTCTAATTTTAAATGGAAATTAGAGGCACAGACAAAGCCTTATTTTGTTTTTATGAAGAGATTTCTTTAATTTATGTTACTTATTTATTTGATTTCGTGCTTGTTTTAAATTTTCAATTTAGTTTTGTTATTTACATTTACATTTGTTATTTAGCAGATGCTTTTATCCAAAGCGACTTACAAATGAGGACAACAGAAGCAATCAAAACCAACAAAAGAGCAATAATATACAAATGTTATATTAGTATATTATTATGGTGTTATATTTCAGTTTCACAAAGAAACGTGCAGCATTTTGTCCAAGCAATAATAAAAAGACACATTTAATTTATAATTTGTCTTAAATCTCATTTTCTTATAAAAAAAAAAAGTGAATCAAATCGAATCGTGAAATCAGAATCGTGAATCGAATCGTGAGTTGAGTGAATCGTTACATCCCTATTTTCTTCAGAATGTTTCTTTTCAGGCAAGATGCCAGCAGATCCAATTCTCTCTTCAGCAATTTTGCTGATTGTACATGCCATAGAACCGGAATCAAGCATTCCGTTGAGTTGAACATGGCCATTGACAGGAACAGGAACATAGAAAAGGCTACTGAAAGCTTCAACTTTTTGACTGGATTGTACAACTATCCTGGTCCCTTTAGGAGCACTATTACACTTTTCTTCATATAGCTGAGCAAGATTGCACTCTTCATGAAGGGATTTAGCATCCATACCCACATCACCCCTTCCATGATGTGGGCTGTCTAGTTTAACTGGTGAGGTGGTCTGCTAGCATCACTGCTCAAATTATGTTGTTGATGATCAGCTCGCTGAGGGCAGTCCTTTTTCCAATGCCCAGGAGTTAAGCACTTCAGACATCTGTTATCCTGTCTACAATGAGACACTGTTGAATGATCCAAAGATCTACAAACCCTGCATGGTTTGCGGTAAGTCTGAAATGTTGTAGCTTGATGACGAGGGCTAGCTTGCAATTGGGTCTGCTGAGTGACAAGATGGTCCAATAGACTCACCAGACTTTTCATGCAGTCAGTGTCACTGCCAGACTGCGTTATGGGAGAAGGTGGAACAGACAAGGTGGGGTTGGGTACAGATGTCTCAATAACATTTGGGCTCTGAGTGCAAACTCTACGCTCTGTTGTATTCAAACTGCATGAATTAGTGAAGGTCCAAGCTTTCCTCTCTTGCATATGTTCACCAATTGTCTCCTGTATCTCACAAGCTGACCATTTCTCTGCTGATTTTAATTTGAAGACATTAAAAAGAGAATGATCTGGACAATGCTTAATGAACATCATACTGATCTCATGACTTGGATCACAAATGCTCCGACCTCGCCTCTCTAAGCATTCCTTCACAACATCTATTGTCTTATTCAGCCTGATCCAATACTCCATTGTGTCTTCAGATGGCATCAGTTAGGGTCAGCTAGGGGCATACTAGAGTAGGTGATTGGGCTGAAATGCTGTTTTAAAATGTCAAAAATCAAGTGTGGGTAATTAGTGCAGTCAACAGATGTGTAATTATTATTAATTTAATTCTCACTACATCACCTGCGTTACCCATTAGTCTATCCAATATTTCTTGCGACTGCTCATGAATTGGAACAGCAAATTTTCTCAGATACAGGGACATGAGATTTTCCCACTCTTGTACAGTGAGTTTATCTGAGCCATCACCCCTAAATACTGGTGGCTCTTTTACATTTGATTGCATCACTAGTTTGACATTAGACAGTGTCATCTCAGTTGGCTGTTCAGAATTACCACAATGTGTACTTCTGTCAGATCGTAGCTGAGCAGTAATTGACTGTCCCAATTTTTCGGATTTTTCACAGATGAGTGAACTCAAATCTGGATTTTGGTTAACTGGACTTGCCATGGCACGATCAACACACAGTGCCTATAAAAAGTCTTTATACCCCTTAATTTTTTTCACATTTTGTTATGTTGCATTATTATGTTAAACTGCTTTAAATTACTCCCCCCCCCCCCCCACATAAATCTACACCCCACTCACCATAATGACAAAGCAAAAACCAGATTTATCACAACTTTGCAAATTTATTAAAAAGGAAGCACTGACAAAATAACATTGCACAAGTCTTCATACCCTTAAATCAAAACTTAGTTAAAGCACTTTGGCAACAATTACTCAAAAAGCCTCAGGTCTTTTTGGGTATGATGCAGCAAGCTTTGCACATCTGCATTTGTTTTTGTTTTTTTTGCCATTCTTCTCTTTAGATCATCTCAAGCTCTGTCAGGTTGGCTGGAGACCATCGGCGGACAGCTATTTGTAGGTTTCTCCAAAGATGTCTGATTGGTTCCAAGTCCCAGCTCTGCTTGGGCCACTTGAGGACGTTCATAGAGTCATCCCTAAGCCACTCCTGCATTGTCTTGGCTGTGTGCGTAGGGTGATTGTCATGTTGGAAGGTGAACTTTCAGCCCAGTCTGAGGTTCTGAGCACTCTGAACCAGGTTTTCATTAAAGATATCTCTGTATTTACCTGCATGCAGCTTTCTGTCTTCTCTGATCACTTCCCCAGTCCCTGCCACTGAAAAACACCCCCACTGCATGATGCTGCTGCCACCATGCTTCACCGTTGGAATGGTATTATGCAGGTGATAAGCGGTGCTTGGTTTCCCTCAGACATGAATAAGGAAGTGACGTTCATCAGACCAGGGAATTTTTTTTTTTCACAGTCAGAGTTATTTGGGTGTACTTTTGTAAATTCCAATCAGGGTTTCATGTATCTTTACTGAGGAGAAGCTTGACTTTGGTCACTTTGCCATCAAGCCCAGATTGGTGGAGTGCCACAGTGATGTTTGTCCTTCTGTAAGTTTCTCCCATCTCCATATAAAATCATGGAGCTCAACCAGAGTGACCATCAGTGTCTTGATCACCTCTCTAACCAAGACCCTTCTCCTTTGATTGCTCAGTTTGGCCAGGAGGCTAGATCTAGAAAGAGTCTGATTGTTTCAAACTTCATCCATTAGGGATTATAGAGGCCAAATGCTCCTGTGAACTTTCAACACAGCAGTTTTTTTGTAGTCTTCCCCAGATCTGTCTCAACACAATCCTTTCTCTCAGCTCTGCAGGCCAATTCCTTGGACCTCATGGCTTAGTTTTTGCTCTGACATCCATTTCAGCTGTTAAACTTTATATAGACAGGTGTGTGTGCCTTTCCAAATCATGTCCAATCAACTGAATTTGCCACAGGTTAACTCCAGTCGGAGTATAGGAAGATCTCAAAGTCAGTCCAGTGAAACTGGAATGCTCCTGATCTAAATTTCAAGCGTCAAAGCAAAGGGTATGAAGACTTGTGCAATGTCATTTGTTCAGCGTTTCCTTTTTAATAAATTTGTAATAAATCCGTTTTTTGTTTTGTCATTACGGTGAGAGGGGTGTAGATTTATGTGGGAAAAAAAGTAATTTAAAGCAGTTTAACATAAGAACGCAACATAACACAATGTGAAAAAATGAAGGTGTATGTAGAATTTCTATAGGCACTGTATCTTGTGGAAGTCAAAATGGGTGTATCAAATGCCCTGCTAGTAGACCCCTGGCATCCTAGGTTCAGAAGTAGGGCTGCACGATATATTTCATGCGATTGTCATGCACATCTCATCAGTAAAGTCGGTTCTGTGATTAATAATAAATCTCCATCACCTGTTTTCAAATGGAGCGACTAGGGCTGTGCAATTAATCGAATTCGATTATCATGTGCATCTTGTCAGTAAAGCCAGTTTTGTGATAAGCAGTAAATCGGCATCACCTGTTTTCCGATGGAGCGGCAGTTAATACACAGAGCCGTATTTCACTGACAAGCTGGGCAATATCGCGTTCATAATTGAATACGAATCGCCTTCGATTATGAACGCGGTTTAGAGTAGCTTGTCAGTGAACTACAGCTCTCAGCACTCTCCTTTTCTCAGCGGTATTCTGAAAAGACCCCTTCCTCTACCAAACTGGCTACTTTGGTCAAACATCTCATTGTCGTTCACTTCTTCAGTAAAGTTACTAACACCCTCTGCCATGTTTCCGTATTGTAACTTTCAATTAACTTGAATTTTAGGACAATAAACAAACATAAATATTGTTCTGAGCAGCGTTGAAAGTCTTAATTCAAGTTGATGTTGTGTCTTCTGAGGAAAAAAAATATATGTAGTCCACTTTACTTCACATAAGACTTTAGTCATTGAGAAAATACCTAAAACCAGTCACTACAGCTTCCTAGGGTGAACGAACAAGCGTCGATCTTCACATCCTAAAAGGTCACCATTGTAAAGGGTCCCAGTATAGGGCTGGGCGATATATCGAACACGGTTCTGTGATTAGAGCTAAATCACCTGTTTTCAAATAGAGCGCCATTTAATACACAGAGCCATAGTTCACTGACAAGCTACACAATATTGCAAATAATGAACACAATATTGCGTAGCTTGTCAGTGAACTACGGGGGGTGTTGCTGCGGACCCAAGGGAGTGCAGTGTGGCTATAAACTACAGAACAGCGCGAGCCGGAAGTGGCGCGCCTCAGGCGGGCAGGGCTTATATGTTCAGAGAACGCATATAATAAACTTCCTTCCGGTAGAAGTAAAAACAATAATAATAATAATAATAATAATTATAACATCAAGTAAAACGGTAGTGTACCCATTTAAAAAAAAAAAAAAAATCACATCTGCAAAATATCTTTGTTTTTCACAGAGGAAAGAGAATCAAATGGATTTAGAATGACACAAGGTTAACAGGTGACATGATTTAGCCAAAATTTTTAGGTGAGTTATTATTTTAACAACAGTGCCATCTTTAGCTAAAACAATAGGCCTGTTTTCACACCTTACTGGCTTGGATATTGTAGTATATATTGCCCTGAACAATTAGGCCTATTTTTTTTTTTTTTTTTTTTTTGCTCATGCTGCCCACATCTACTGTATATCATCTTTTTCAGGAAACCGGTCACAAAAGAGTCTAGGCTTCAGGTTTTTCCCTGAGGTTCCTAAATCTCCAGCTTCTTTTGTTATGTAATTGTGGACTCTCAAAGGCCTTTATCGTCTGTTCTGACCCTGGAGCCAAACGAGATGATTGCTTCATTATTCAAAGGGAATCTAAGGAAAATCACGCCTTCCATGGACAAACAGGAATCCTGAAGCGTTTTATGTATGTGTGGAACATGACTCACCTCCTCATTTATGTCTGTGAGAAAACAAGCCTGTTGCAGTGTTTGTTTCTTCTGCAACAATTGACACAGAAGATCATGTGTTTTCTTGATTTGTGAAAAGGCAGATTGATCATTCTTGCGCTCGTTTGCTTTTTGATGTCTTTTTCTAATTTTCTTTTCCTGTGAAATTTTTTTGAAAGGCTGTTTTTCAGCATCAACTGTTTATGTTAGCGCAACACACAGTACCCTGATGGAGATGGATGATCAAATCTGTTCTCTGACTTCATTCACCATGAAACCCGACAATTGTCAGGCATGCTCGTTAACTCTGAGCAGTAATTACATCAAATGGCTTACATTTCAATGTCCTCACATCACATATGCAGGTTATAAAATATAAGCAATCATACTTCACGTTTTCATATTTTCGAAACCATCCATTATGGTATGAACAAAAAAGATTGTCAAATTCTCCATAATAATGAACTGTAAATAATGCATTGGACATCATGTACTAACAATATATATATATATATATATATATATATATATATATATATATATATATATATTATTAATATATTTTTTATCGTTTTTTTTTACTGCGCTTAAGATTAAAGAAAGTATTGAACATAGTTAGTCAGTGATACCTAATGCACTAACCAATATTAATAAATTAAACCTCAAAGTGTTACCGAGATCTTTGTGATTTACTAATTCATGCATCAGAGGGCTAAAGAACAAAAATATGGAGAACTGGTCCTGTTAAAGTACCATTAAAGAATGAAACAGATCAGAAATATGTGCCGTTAGAAAGTATGTCTGCTCAACCTCAGCATTCAGAAGGAATGTGAAGCTTTGATTTGTGTTTGTATCTGGAACATTTTTAAAATGGTTTCAAAAGAACAAAGTGACCTCGAATCGTAACACCCGTCCCAGGCAATGCATGATCATAATCACTTTTATAAGCTTTTGCAATCTGCCCTGTTTGCACATTAGCAGAATATTTTCCAGAGGAAATGTTAGGACGCAACCAAACACATCACCCAAGATCTTTGTCGTTCCAGTCCATAAAGGTCTTTGGTGTTCCCTCAGTATTATATATGGGGATCGGGGGATCTATACACTACGCTGTGATGTTATAATGACTAAAGCATGTGTGTTGAGGTCTGGCAGTCTTTGTGTGCATTTAACTTTCAGGCGCAGACATGGATCTTCTTGCACACTTTTAATTTTATTAGCTTGAATAGATAACAAACCATGCTGGGTCCAATTACGCAGGCTAGAGGTCAAGGGTAATTTTTAAGGCAGTTTCTTCTAGTGACCATTATGCATGTGGTAAAATATATCATGTTCAAATAATCACGTGAAATACAGCATCACTCCACCAATGAGATCCAGACTCTTTTATAAGAAAATGGACATATGTGAAATATATGTGAAAGTGCACATCGACACCATAAATCATCTGACCATGTTTTGATGAATTATGCTGTCATGATCATAATGAAAGCTACATTAAAGGCATTGCTTTTACACAATGTTAATAGCATACAGTTCTGCAAATAAGGCCTAATTTAGAAAGAAAATAAGCCAGTTATAAGTCAAAGTTACACAGATGTGTGCTTGCTTCATTTAAATATTCAGAAATGTTTATTTAGTGTTTTTTTAAACTGGATTGCAAAAGATTGTGTGTGGTGTGTGTGCTATATTAATGATGTCAAACGATTAATCGCGATTAATCGCATCCAAAATAAAAGTTTTTCTTAACGTAATATATGTGTGTGCACTGTGTATATTTATTATGTATATATAAAGACACACACATACAACATATATTTTGAAAATATTTACATCTATTTACATGTATATATTTATATTCATATAAATTATATCATATATAAATATATTTAATATGTAAACGTAACATATTTTTCCTAAATATATACATGCATGAGTGTGCATTTATATATACATAATAAATATACACAGTACACACACATATACAGTATTATTGTAAACAAAGACTTATTTTGGATGCGATTAATCGCGATTAATCATTTGACAGTTTTTTGAACATTGTTTCAACACTGTGCTCAACCAAAAAACATTTTTCCTAAAACATAATCAAAATGTTAAAATGGAAAGATTCCTTCTTGAAAGCAATCTGAGAGCTGAGGAAAGAACAGGTGTTTTCTCACAGTGACCACAGCGCCTGAAAGACACACTCCACTCATGCAGGTGTTTTCAAACATTTCTCCGTTTGTTTGAGTGGTTTGACGTGTCCACCAATGGCGTGAGGTTTTGGCTGCTCGTCTAACCAATGGCAGATTGTGGGCGGGGCTGTAGGAATAGACTCTCTTTCTCACTGAGCTTTTGAATTCCTTGCCTCCACAGTTTCTCACAGTATTTCTCAGAAGAACCATAGTTTGTATTTTTTGGTAACCACCTTCCTGGATGAATCAGAGTGTTTCCTCCCACGAGACATTGGACAATTTCTCCTTCTCTGCGACTCCAACGTCCAAACTACATCTTCTCATGACATTCAGTCCCATTTCTTACCTCATTTCACTCCACGGTCGTCACTTACAGCCAAATTCAGCCTGGAATGGCAAACTAAGCTGGAAGATTTCCAGTGAGGTGTAATCCTGTTCAGAACCCAAGTGTTCACATCAATGGCAAAAAGAGAGAGAGAGAGATAGAGAGAGAGAAAGAAAGATTAATATTTTCTGAAAAAAATGTGTGGTTTTTAACAGTGTTGCTATGCAGTTTGCAGTTTGGAGTTCTGGGTGGTTTATAGGTCGTTACTATGCGGCCTCTGCCTCTGAAATTATTGTCTGAAGTTCTATGTAATTATTTCACCCGTTTTTTTTTTTCATCCTCCAAGTGAAACGAATTAGCCTGTTCACTTAGAATGAGCAAAAGTAATCATGATGATTGACTGAGCAAACACCACTTATTACATTTTGTGATAATGATTGATTGATTTGTTTAATTTGTTTAACATTCTTTGTAACATCACATCAGTATTATTTTCTATTAGTGTTCATGCCACAATTTTTCATATTAATGTCTTTAATTATCATAAAAACAATACGTAATCACAGGCCATTTGAAACATGGTTGAATATTAAGTATGTTTTTCATTGCTATTAAATATAATTGCGGCACAGCACGAACACTATAATGGAAAGTACAACTATAGTCCTGTTAAGAAAAAAGCAATTGCGCAAATTTGTGTTGTGCTGACGCAGGTCCTTTATGATTTCAATCCCATCGCAATCTAAACCTTCACTTTTTTTTCTTGCACAACCTCTATAATAATTACGGAGCAAATTCCATACCGTTTTTCTTCTAATACAGCCATCCTTTGAGAAATCTAGTCCCGTATATTGTATTTTCGCAACGCTTCTCCTCATTTATTACGACCTTTGTCAAATACCGTAACTAAAGGTAATTTTCACATTGTGTGTGAATATTCTGACTGCCCGGTGAACCTTTTGGATTCTGCCAACTTTCCAAACTATGGATTCAGTCGAAGAAATGGTGATTTAAATGTTGTTTAGGAAACTAATCCCGTCCGAATGGTGCTAAAGACTTAAACTGTTTTTCTTGCACAATGAAATCTCTCTCTCACTCCCAGAGAAATTTCACTGGATCAGCGAGAGTCAAATATACATATCTGACAAATCGCTTACTCAACGTCAAAATGAACCCAAAACCCGAATCCGCCCAGGACTTGATGAAAAATGAATGTCAGATATGCGTAACTTTTTGAAAGTTCAAAAGTTGCCAAAGTCTGGCCCAAGTATGAATGATTCAGCGTTATGAGGAAGGCACTTTTCCTGCTATTAATCAATGGCGTTTTCACCATCAGACTGGCTCTGCAGTTCGTCTCCAAAGTCAACAGAACTCCAGGGATCATTAATCTCTCCACGGGCCGCGTCAGAACACTGAGCGCTGCTACTGATTTTGTAGACTTGAGGTCTTGATAACTGGCTGCCGTTCTCAGTCCACTGCTGTAAAGTACACTTAATTGCGGTTTGAGAGTTTTTTCACTCTTGAGCTCAACTGTGCTTGATTTATTACTAGCTGTTGAGAGAGACACCAAATCGTATTTGGGAAAATGGGTGGGTTGAGTTTAAACACATTAGCATCTCACATGCATCTTTGGTCTGGTGGTGTGAATCCAATTCCAATTTGTTTAATCAGCATTGGTTTTATGGTTTTAGTGTAGGTGCTGGATGTAATAATAAAATTGTTTATTTTTAATAATGTTTTTCGTGTCTGTTTAGTTGCTTGCTTAGCAGCTTTTATTGAGCTGCCTTTTGAGAACCAGCTTCAGTAGGGTTACACCTTAAAAAAAAAAACTTTCAATACATCGTTTAGAATAAAAGTCCCCTGATATTTCTGATTCACTCTTTCAGCTAATTGCTAGTTCACATACATCACGCTTCTGGATGAGGCAAATGCCTATGTAATTGGGTGTTTCTTCAAATGTGGGCACTTGTATGTCCCAGAGGACCGTATTTATTCAGTCTAACAGAGAAACTATTTTTCTTTTTAATCTATGATGGCCACATTACATTACTGTCTCGGAAACCATGCCTTCATCATAATCTTTGCTACATTTCAAATGTCTTTAATAATGATTTTACCCTTGTTCCAAACCCAGAGTTTCAGCAGAATTCAGTAACCCAGATTCATAACATGCAAGTCAATGGCTATCATCATTTTGTGAGTAAAAAAAAAGCATATCAGGCAACACAAAATTAATACCTGTGGCTCCTGATGATATATTGAGGTCTTATGAAGTGGAACGATCGGTCTCTGCAAGATACTGCACACTATTTACAACAGTATTACCTGTAATCCAGAGCCTCAAGCAAACGGTCCGGAGTGATATCTGGTTCAGCTAATCGAACCAGTTCACCAAATCAGACCGAAGTGCCTGAAACAGTTCTACAAGTTACAAAATGAAAGATTTTAGGGTTTCTCATTATTTACATAAAAATGTTAGCTGATGAAGACTAGTTTATTCACGTTACATCCTTTAGATCCAAAACATGCATGTTTCACATCACTATTGGGTGCTGTAATAATATAATAGTGTGATTATATAAACAAACTAGTGAATAGAACTGGATTTCCTTGTTTGCCTGATGCTATTTATTACAGCTAATAATGTTGTAAATAACGTCTAGTTTCTTGCACAGAGTGAATGTTTCACTTCATAAGTCCTCAATATATCATCAGGAGCCATG
Source organism: Acrossocheilus fasciatus (assembly GCA_036784905.1). Taxonomy (NCBI): domain Eukaryota; kingdom Metazoa; phylum Chordata; class Actinopteri; order Cypriniformes; family Cyprinidae; genus Acrossocheilus; species Acrossocheilus fasciatus. The sequence continues at coordinate 31,052,806 of CM071957.1, forward strand.
GGTATTACATTTACATTTACATTTAGCCATTTTGCAGACGCTTTTATCCAAAGCGACTTACAATTGGGGATACAAAAAGCGATTCATCTTGAGGAGGCAATCCGACAAACGAAGTGCTTGTAACACCAAGTCTCAGGCGTTGTTTAAATAAGTACAAGCTAGCAGGGGAAGGAATAAATAAGGAGAAAGTTTTTTTTTTTTTTTTTTTTTTTTTTTATGTGTGGGGTATAGTCAAGTAGTGTCGAAAGAGATGAGTTTTCAGCTGTTGCTTGAAGATTGACAAGGATCCGGCACTCCGAATGTGGGTGGGAAGGTATTAATTGTGTGTTTCTTGAGATTATGCTTTTTTATTCTCAAAAAATCGGCAGCTGCTGAATCACCAAGGACCACGGTTTCAGCTCTGCAAGAATACTGTTCTAAACAGAAAAAAGTCTCCTACATCTTGGATGGCCTAAGGGTGAATAAATTTACACCAAATTTAAATTTTTGGATGCATTTTCACTTTAAAATAGCTGTTATTTGAATATGTTGAAAATGTAATTTATTCCTGTGATCAAAGCTGAATTTTCAGCATCATTACTCTAGTCCTCACTATAACATGATCCTTCAGAAATCATTCTAATATACACGGCTAAAGGTTGCCCAAAGGTTGAAGAAACACCCAATTTCTCTCAAGAAGATTACTAGAGTAATTAAAGAAAAAGAAAATAAAGCATAATGGGGAAGAAAAGCTTTTTCAGTGGTGAAAGCTAAGAACAAAACACATCTAACTCATAAATTTTACGATATGACCCCTTCCCACAGTACACCTGCACGCAGCTGTGTCTGTGCATCAGGAAATCCAGCCGATTAAAGTCAAATGATGAACGTAAATGTTGGATAATGACACATCGGAGAGTCTTGTGTAACATGAATAATCGCTGTGGAATGGAGAGAGAATTACTCAGCATTCCCTGCAGCTCCAACGCTTGTTTGAATCGAATTTATCAACACTCACTAGTAAAAATCAAGCAGGTGTTTTGGTGGGCACATGCACGTGTCTAATTACAGCCCAGTGAAATCATCCCTGTGACCCCACTTATTTCTGACAGATGGCCGTTTTCATGCCAAACCCAGAATAATTCTTTGGGGACGATCATGGAAAGTCTATTACAGCGTAGATCACTTGTTAAATCCTGTTTGAGTTGGCCAGGATGATAGCGCTCAGATCTGAGTGATTCTGATGGGCAAACACTCAACGCCTCACGTCACTTTAAAGAGCTGTAGTTGAAAAAGACTGTAATTAAGAAAAGTGAGTCAATTCAAGGAATAGATCTCCCAAAAATGAAAATTTGCTGAAAGTGTACTCACCCTCAGGTCATCCAAGATGTAAATGAGTTTGTTTCTTCAACAGAGCAGATTTGGAGAAATGTAGCATTGCATCACTTGCTCAGCAATGGATCCTCTGCAGTGAATGGGTGCCGTCAGAATGAGAGTCCGAAAAAAAACATCACAATAATCCACAAGTAATCCACACCACTCCAGTCCAGCAATTAATATCTTGTGAACTAAAAAAAGCTGCTGGTATGTGATAAACAAATTCATCAAGACATTTTTAACGTTGCTTCTGCTAAAATACAAGCCATAATCCATAATACTGCTTTCTCCAGGAAAAAAAAAGTTGTCTGGTATGAATCAGGAGAGAAATATGCGAAGACCAAGCACCGTTTACAAGTAAAAACAGTTCTAAGCAAAATATGTGGGAGACAACAGGAGATTTGGAGATAATGGATTATGGACTTGCGTTTTGGCCAGAAACGATGGTTTAAAGTTAAAACGCCTCAATGAAGGATTTCTTACAAGCTTTTCACTTCACTAGGTGTTAACTGATAGACTGGAGTGGTGTGGATTACTTGTGGATTATTGTGATGTTTTTACCAGCTGTTTGGACTCTCATTCTGACGGCACCCATTCACTGCAGAGCATCCACTGGTGAGCAAGTAATCCTAAATTTCTCCAAATCAGTTCCCACGAAGAAACAAACACACAAACATTCCTATAAAGGACTACATTTTTGGAAGAACATGAAAGTCATGTTTGCCCATGCAAAACTCATTGTTGCTGTGATATTCAGGGTCTTGCTAGAACGTTGCTCTGTGGTTGATGAAAAAATCATGAGTCTTAAGTGTTTAAAAAAGCACAATTTGAGCTATCAATCAATCTGTAGCATAGACATGCTTTGCCAAAGTTAAATTGAACCCCAAGTATGAGTAATAGTAATAGCGATACTTGCCTTAATGAGCACCACTTGCACTATGCAGCAGACTGTAAGAAGTTTCAGGGATGTTCTGGTTCTTTCACAGCTGGAATTGTCCAGAACGAAGAAGAGCCGCTGAATCAGTCAAACTGCCAAGACGTCAAGCATATATCTCCTCATAACGAGAGTAAACAAATGCATAAAAACATTACGCCGTGACATTTAGGGAAAGTGACATGCAATTGAAAACATTTGGCTCAATCATGCATCTTTTTATGTTCAAGACATTGTTTGCCAGTGTCATATCAAATCAGACAGACACATGGGCTTTATTATGAGTCACTTGATTCAGTCAGAGCGGGCCAGTTGTTTATTTGCATTTGGGAGCTGACATCTCATCCCAATCGTATTTCACAGTAAATGGACAGATACACTGCCCAAGATCAGTGCAAAGGGATCTTGAAGAATGATCAGGGGGTTTTAAAAAAAAAATCATTGGTTGTGATTCAAACAAATGCCTTCGTTTATGGACCCTAATAAGTTAAACCTATTTAATAGGCTAAAAAGATGCACTTCAGGCAGATTTTAATGGCCCAAGTGGAGTTCAGACCATTACTTTGAGGAAAAGCTTCAGGTTTGGTCTAAATGAAATTCTAGCTATTAGAATATATTACAGCTAAACTCGTAATGTCTGCTAATTCAATAAACACCTCAGCAAATTAAGCCACCAATTACACTGAATAACTAATGTGTTTGCCCATGCAAAAATGAGTTGGCCTGATAACTTTCCCAGCATTTGCTGCACTGAAAAATAAATGGTGCAAAAACAATTTTCATTCAGAACTTGCTAGTAAATTTCACAATTAATTTACAACATGTGAAATTAGACAGACTGAAATAGTATTTTCTTGTAAAACGTTCTACAATAATCTTTATCTTTTTTTTTAGAAGTCTAGTCCAAGTCTTGCTAATGTACAGTAAGTCTGTTCAAGTCAAAGCATGCCTTTGCTCAACAAAAGGCAAGTTACATGCCAAAGTTTTATGTTTGTTCAAGTCTCTACGATGTGCGTGTTTGTCGTCTGAGGTCAGACGACAACAAAAATCATTTCATTGAAGTCAATTAATCATTTTCCATATGCTTGCGTTTTTTTGTAAATGGCTCTGACACGTCCCAGATGTTCTGACACACGGCAGAGAAGGTCTCCGGCAGGTCTACTAAATGAAGAGCCCATAACAGGATAGAGAGGAAATGAGCCTCGAGTGATTTCACTTGGACTGGAGGACACAGACCACCCTGATCCGCCAAACACCTTCAGCTGCTCCAGTGTTTGTTCTTACCGCGCAATTAACTCCCATCAAACCTCCATCAGGCCGCCTTCAGACTGTGTGTTATGTCAAAGAGCGCTTCACAGGATTTGAAATGTTAAAACACTAGCACATTCTTCTAGATACTAAAATCATCTTCTTTTAAAGACATCTTCCAGATTCAACACAAGTTACAGTCAGTTACAGCATTGCAACAGCCGCAAATGTTAAAATCCTCACTGTTACAAAAGGCAGTTTTACTCAACAAGGACATTAAATTGATCAATGTTACAAAAGATTTCTGTTTTAAATAATGTGGCTCATTTAAAATGTCTATTTATCAAAAAATCCTGAAAATAAAAAAAGTATCATGGTTTCCATAAAAATATGAAGCAGCACAGTTGTTCTCAACATTGATAATAAGAAATGTTTCATATTAGAATGATTTCTGAAGGATCATGTGACACTGAAGAGTAATGATGCTGTAAATTCAGCTTTGCATTACAGAAATAAATTATATTTTACAATATATTCAAATGGAAACTAGTCATTTGAAACTGCAATAATATTTCACAATATTACAAATTTTACTGTATTTTTGATCAAATAAATGCAGCCTTGGTGAGCATTTCAAAAATTAGTATTACTGTATATGACGCAAGCTATCAAATATTGCCTGACAGGTTATTACGTTCTTGAAAAATGAGGAAGACAGACATTTTTATTCTTTACAATAACATGCACTGATGAATCGCCCACAGTAGGACAAGAACTGTGTATGTAAAGCATAAATAAGGTCGGTTTTGATTTTAAACTTGACTTTAAATGTGTTTCATGATTCATCTAAAACTAAATGATGAAAATGATAAAACGCATTCCATCTGCAGTAATTCATGACCGTATAGATCCTCCAGCATTTCTCATACATATGTGTTTATTTTGGTTTAACAGTACGTTAATTATGAGCTAACCCTTCTGCTACTGAAGTCAAGATTTACATTTTTTCCGCAATACGTTTCAAAGGAAATTTTTTGTCAGTTTCATAACGTCTACACAATATTTTGATTACTATGCCATGGTGAACACACTGTAAACACAATTTAACAAAGTCTGTATAAACAATGTTGGACACATTTGATGAGATCAGCGTTTGTTTTACATTACAGTGCTATTTTAATGCAGATGTGGTTTTTGTAATGTTATAATTATAACATATTATATAATTATAGCTGTGATTACCTCCAAACCATTTCAATAACAAAGGGAAGTAACCTCGGAAATAAACTGTTGCTTTACTCAATGGTCAAATGGTAACAGAGTCTCTACTGAACTATTAAAAGATAAATGCAACCTAAAAGGGTTTATTAGTACTATGAAATATGTATTTGTAATGGACAAAAATGTGAAAAATAATAGACAAAATGGATGCAGTTTCACATCTTTTCAACAAGTCTCTTATTCTCTGGTTTCATGGTGCTTTGAGAACAGCAGAGCCAGAAAATAATCAACTTCCAGTCAACAAAGTCATTGCTCTTGGACTGACAGTGCCCAAGACAACATTTTCATAAATGAATTGATAATTTTCTACTGAACAGATTTGTGTTCACATCACAAATGATCAACTAAAGGAATAAAACCACATAAAATACTGAAAAATAATCTTCTCATGGCATTTGCAATGGAAAGTTGACTGACATCCATGTTCTTTTTTTCTTTTTTTAAAACAAGTCTATTCTGCTCATCAAAGCTGCATTTATTTGATCAAAAATACAGTAATACTGTGTAAAATTGTTTTCTATTTGAATATATTTTATAGGATATATTATTCCTGTAATACAAAGCTCTATTTCTAAAGCTCTTGGGCCATTATTATTTATTTTGTATATTAATAATATTGGGAATAATCTCGCACATTGAAGTTTTCATTTATACGCTGATGATATGGTGATTTATTCCTCTGCACCAACGCTGCATCAGGCTCTGAGTCATCTTCAATCAGATTTTGATGCAGTTCATTTTAAAACTTGTTTTAAATGCGGAGAAATCTAAACTTATGATGTTTACAAAAAGAAAGTCTGTACTTTCAAACTCACGCTCAATTACTACTTTTCAAGGTTTGGAGATTGAAATACCTAGGATGTTTAATTGGTGATTCTCTTTGTTTTAGGCCACATATTCAGTACCTTGTGAGAAAATTAAAGTCGAAACTGGGCCTTTTTTTAGAGTCAAGTACTGTCTTTCTTTTGAAGCAAGGAAGAGATTGGTAGCAGCTACATTTTTGTCAGTGTTGGATTACTGTGATATCATATATATGCAAGCGCCAAAGCATTGTTGACAGGCGTTGGATTCAGTTCATTATGGAGCATTAAGGTTCATCACAAATTCAAAAGCCCTTACTCATCATGGTTAATTGTACTCTCGGCTTGGATGGCCGGCGTTGTCATCCCATAGACTTAAGCATTGGTTCTTATTTATATATAAAATCATTTTAGGTTTACTTCCTTCGTATTTACAGCAGAATATCATTCAAAAAGGTGCAAAGAATTATTAAGACTATTATCTTTTAAGTATCCCTAAAGTTGACCCCTAAAATGGGTCAACGGGTTAAGTCATGCTTAAAATAGTTTGTATCACTAAATGTATTTTAAAGGATCAAGTTGTAGAGTCATCTGATTGTTAATGTTTTGAGTGATTTGTGTATGTAAACCGATGTATTTTGTTTTATGCGTAACTAAATGTGCTGCCTATCTTGGCTAGGATCCTCTTGTAAGTAGAGTTTTTAATTCCTGGTTAAATAAAGGTTTAATAATAAAAATAATCGTTTTTTGATTATTATCAATTGTGCTTATATAGACATTTCTGGTTATTATTAATGCTGAAAACAGTTGTGCTGCTTATGTGGAAACTGATGCACTTTTTTCAAGATTCTTTGAAAGTTAGAATTTAATTCGAATTTTGTAAAATGTATTTTCTGTCACTTTTGATCAATGCATCCTCGCTGAATAACAGCATCATTAAAAAAAAAAAAAAAAATCTAAGTGACTTACTGACTCTTTCAAACTTAAATCCAACCAAAATTAGAATATTCCCAGAGATAGAGTTCATGCGGAGCATCGAAATCTATAAAGGACAACAGTGCAACCCTTTCATTTCAAAGCCTATTCATTTATTTGAATCATAGGGTTTTGTGGTTAAATAATCACATTTGGTCAGCTAGATATATTGTGCTACCCTACTTTGAAATAGCCGCAAAAGATACTTTAACCTTTTCCATTTGACCTGATAATGTCAACAACCTTCCAAACCAGCTCTAGAATAGATTTCAACAATTCAATTACTCCTAAAAGCCTTTTGTGTTTAACTACTTTTTCCTACCGCTTGCACTGAGTAACCATTGGCTCTGAGAATGATCTCAGATGATGTCATGCTTGAGCTATAGAACCGAGAGGAAAGTCTCTATGACTGAACTAAAAAATACCGTCCACCTCCAATCAGCTCTCATTGAGGTCTGAGTCCAAGCATTTCATTCATCTTTGCTCTTGTTCTCGTATGCCGGTAAGGATATCAGGATATTAATTTCTGCAGACAAGCACGCACTGAAACTAATTGGAGCGCCTGGACCCCCTTCTGCTGCGGGAACGGCCAGAGCTGCCAGATTCCTCCTGCTTTCTTTCCATGAAGTCATGCTTGGCCGTCGCATCAATATGAGTTGGAGCTCAGCGATGAAGAAGAAGCTGAAAAGAATAGTGTTGGGTTTTTTCTCGTCCGTACCCCTCTGGGTTTTGGAAGCGGCTGTCAGCGAGTGTTGAAAACTCCCTGCAGAAGACTTGAGCTCTTTCTTCAGTTCTGTGATGTTCCAGGGTGTAAGTGAACAATGTGCTCACATTAAACCCTCAAATGAGTCGTAAGTCTGCAGGCCTTGTTGGGCGAGGTTTTCCCAGAGGGAAGCCTTTATAATCCAATCGTGCCACTGGTGGTTTGTTCACTAATGGTTGCCACTGTGTTTAAACAATGGTTCAGCCAAAAATGACAATTCTGCGATTATTGTTCACTTAAAACTTTCTGAACCCAGTGACCAGCTAAAACCTCCAAATCATCAACATAACTTTTATAGTTCAAGATGAACACCTTCTGGACTGAAGCAACTTATATTTACTTAATTATCCATTCATTACAATTATTATTATTATTTTGTTTGTTTTTTTAGCATTAAGTATGATCATTTGTTTCAAGAACCTTTACATTTACTGCTCCTCTGTGGAGGAAGGATCTTTCCAAGCATTGAAAACATCTCAAATCTCATCTTTTGAGGAACATCTTCACTTATCATTGTATTGCATTGCATCGCATTATATGTTTTGAAGCTACAGAGCTTTGATCATAAAATAAAGCATCTTACTCCTACATCTCATCTTACTAAGATATATTATTGGGAGATATACAGTGAAAACTGATATGCATATGCATTTTATTTAAGCAGTCTGCTATACTGTTATAAAAACATTCTGTTACAAACTATCAACATTCCATCTTACTTCTTGGCCATATAAATATCAGCAACTGCACAAAATTGCATCATTTCACTCAGTTTGGGCCTCTGAATAAAACTAGCACTTTTTTATTGACTTTGCTCATTACAATACTTTACGACCTCAATATTTGATGCTGACATTGAATGTTTGATCTTCAAAGATGCTTCGTTATTTGTAATAAATAATGTGTGGAACATCTCTTTGTTAGACTTATTGGACAAGTATTTTATTTTTAAGTTTTTAATGCGCCGTTTTTGTTCTCACATCTGTGTACCGCATTTTGAAGCCTATTTAAAGGAACTGATCTTCCAAATGTTAAAAGTCTGTCATCATTTACTCACCCACATGTCGAACCAAACCTGTACTGTATGACTTTCATTCTGTGGGACACAAAGGGAGATGTTGAGCTGAATGTTCACGCTGCTCTTCTCCATATTATGAATGCATACATAATAGGACTGTAAAGCTACAAAAATGACAAAATACACCATAGAATAACACTTACTTATTTTTTCTTTCTTTCACTGTGGGCATTTTGCTAATGTTCGTTATGTATAGTTTAAGTAAGGTGCCCATACATCCTGGCCAGGATTTCTAAATTTTTGCTTAGTTTGACATGTCCTCATAGGCTTATTTGATTTGAATCGACCGTTCTCTGTAGTTCCCGCCTTCTAGCACGCCATGATCGGTCGATTATTTACAATGCCTGCACGCTATTGGCTGAACTACTTTTCAATCATTACCTTCAGCAAGTATGAAAATGATAAGTAAACAACCTGGGGCCTGTACCATGAAGCCAGTTTAGCTGGCTAGCCAGGTAAGTTACAGTTTAGTTTAGGTGCCATGAAAGTGGCTTGGCTTTTAGCTGCATTCATTGCTACAGTAACTTACACTCCACGGCTAACCTGCTCCGGGGCAGGTTATGTTCTGGGTTAGAGATGTCAAACTGAAATTGGACCAATCAGATGTGAGCAAAGTGACACATGTCTGACGCAAATAAGTCACTGCCCCAGTTTCTCTTGCTCCAAATTAAAGGTAACTAGTACTAAACAAGAAAAAAAAATGACTGGGTTTAATGATAATTATTTTGAGTTATTTCATATAATTGTATGATTTATATTATTATTAATCCATTACACACAAGCAAATTTAGTTTAACAGTTATTACAAATCATTTATTTTAAATGAATGTTAATATATACAGGTCGTATGTAATATAAATAAGCTGTGGAATCAATGGATAATGCTTTAAAAATGACTACATGTGACCTTACGTGTTCGAGTCTCTATCGCTGTATATTTTCAACTATATAAACTTACTAAACAAGTTTCACTTGTGACTGCACTGATAGAGCAAGATCATTTCTTTTTTGTCCTCTTTCATGAACTTTTTTCATTCTAAATGCATTTAAATTCATCATGTTCTTCAATCTCTTAACCTTTAGCAAAACCTTTAACTTTTAACCAAGGCTTGTGATTGGCTGTTTGCCACAAACTCAGGATCAAAGCCCGAGTTGACAGAGAAAGTTGTTGATCGGCATTATGGTACCAACAAAGCCGGATTGGAGTGGTTTGGTTTTTTCAACTCGAAACTAATCCTGAAATTCTGAATTTGTTCATCTGCCCCTGGGGCCTGTTTCATAAAACAAGTTTACCAAATAAACCAGGTTTATTTCAGTTAGTCTGACTTTTTGCCAGTTGATTTGGTTCAAAATAAGTCAGAATAACTGAAATAAGCCTGGCTTGTTTGGTAAACCTGTTTTATGAAACAGACCCCCAGACATATCTGGCAATTTAGAGAAGAGGACGTATGAGACCGTTTGTTTTTGGATCTAAATACCTTTCAGATCCGCTGAGCATCATAATCTGCATCGGAAGGATGGAGTCAGGTCATCGCTCTCAAGTTTGAGGTCATTTTACTCTGCAAATCTTCACCAACTCTTGACTCTTACTGATAATGTGTTTTATATTTTGACACCATCAGAGGTCATGATGCATTCCTCTCTATGGCATGTCTGGACGGACTTCAAACGTGTCGGTTACCGAACACTGTAGTACCGCTGTCAGATCATCATACCTTTCAGATTAAATTCCAGACCGGCGCTGCTGGAAGCTACTCACAGTTATGAGACGCTTCTCTAAATCAGTGAAGTTATCTGGACAGTGGACACATTCATGTGTCTGAACAACATTAAATGTGGACTATTATGCAACAATTTTGGCCATAAATCAATGAAGCCCCTAATAAAAGCTTCCAGTCCATTTTGAAGTGGTTCCTTATGGGAGAAAGAGACTTTGTACACATGCGTTTAATATTTGTCATGTGAAATTTAGTTCCCGGATTACAATGGCTGCAAAGATCAAATCTGCTCCCTACAATATGAAGCAGATGAATTTGTGCTTAATTTGATAATACTTGAATGCAAAAAGGCGAATCAATGCGTTTTATGGCCCGAGAGGAAAACAAGCTGTATTGGTCACAAGAAATAAATGCAATAATTATTACAATACTTGCAAGGCGGCCACTGTGCTGATACTTTTTTGTTTTTTTCTCCATACATTTTTGCAATTAATTCAGTGCAACAATTCAGCTGATTCAAATAGCCAATGTCAGATGGAGGGTGTTTGAAAACAATGAAATATATATAATTTTTTTTTTAATTCTTGTTGGTCTCAGCTGCAACAACCACAGGGATGTATTTACAAGCTTGATGAATCAACAATCAAACACAGCAGCTTCAGAATTCATGTTTTGGTCATCTAATTTATGTTGTAGAACAAAATGTGAAAATCTCAAGTTAACCACAGACCATGTACTCATAAATCAAAAACCACTAGTCTAATTTTTAGGAAAATTAGCCCTTCTGATTGGCCTACAAATTGATGTCATGAGTAATTATCTCGATTGGGCTAAAATAGTAAAATCAGACAATTAGGTGAATTGTGTAATTATCAACACAATTCCTTCGCTGCCTTGCAAGCACTTGCTATATTTACTTTGACAAACCGATTTCATTGATGTTTTGAAGCATTTCCTTTTGAAACCAGAAGGTTGGGCTGGGACAAATCAAAGCCAATAACCTTTCATTTAGGTTTGAAAGCAATCAAGTCACTTTAAATTCTTTCAACTTTTAGTAGCATGCAAGAACTTAGATCTCATGCATGGGCTAAAAGCCAGCATTTTGATTTCATAATCCCTTTATCTAATGACACCAGCAATGAAATATGAATCTTATGCAAGAAAAAAACAATGGAACGTTTAATATTTTCAGTAGTTTTATTGAAAAATGCCTCCTCTGTTTCAGAAATAAATAAGAAAATAAGGCTGTGGAATTCACAATGTGCAGTTACAAACATGAAGCAGCAATACTATATATATATATATATATAGTCTTGCACGCAAATGCCAAAACTGCATTTGATACCGATAAAACAACAATTACAACAACTATATTCTGGATTAAAAAAGGAAAACAAACAACTACAAATGAAAATTAAAAACAAAAAACATACTAAATATACACCACAGACATGCAATTCCACCTTTGGTAAAATCAGCTGTGAGGTTAAATCAAACATTCATCCAATATGATCAATATCTGATTTATAATATCGTGATGGAGGGCATGTTTTACTGCAGATGTTAACAAAAAAACAAAACAAAAAACAAAGACAATCTCTCAGGTGAATGAAGACAGAAATGGATAATAATGTGTATTCGTACATAAATGATGATTGGTGAATATGCAGATGGCTGGAAGAGGCGATGATCTTTGGAAACCCTTCAAAGTTAATAAATTATCAAACACCTTTCACCTGCACGCTGCGATGTGTGACACGTCAATGATTCCAATCGGACACATATTCAATGCGATTTTACAAGCGATGGAGTACAGAAAGAAGCTTTGAGGTTATATTAGGAGATTCATGCATCTGATCTGCTGAATTCACACAGGGTTTGAAGGGTTAAATTATCTGTACAAACCGTCAAAATGTCAACAAACAAATAACATGAGCCAATGAAAAAAAAAAAAACACCCCACCCCCTCTTTTTTTTTTTTTAATTTTTAATTATTTTTTTACCAAGCTTTCCTTTCAGATCCCGTCTCTGGCGGTGACCTCTTGCGCCGTTGGTTTGGTGAGATCTCAAAGTCTTCTTCTGGGATTGGGACTATTTGCTCGGCATCAGGTGGAAACTGTTCTGCTTGGAGATACGGCAGTGGCCAATTGAGTCACTCAACAAGCAAAATACGATCATTACCTTTCTCAATCTGGCTACGGTAAGTGCAAGGGGTTAGAAACTGCTTGTTGATGAGTTGCAAATGGGGCAGTGCTTTATGTATGTACTTTACACACAGCAGGGTCTAAAAGCCTGAAACCTCAAGTGAAATTACATCAGCAAAACAATCCGATTGACAAGGATTGATAGCACTAATTAGATGAAAGATCTTCAACTTTTCTTTTTCCCACAGCTCACACAGGGTCATGGGTTCGATTCGCAGCCAGTGTACATGCTGACAACATGAATAATTTGAATACAATCTAACCAACTTTGGATAAGTGTCTGCCAAATACATAAGGTTCAAATGAAACCACAAGCTTCAAAATCTCAAAACACTGTTTTCCAGATTTAAATGAAAATTTTCAATGAAGTTTCAGACTTTGGGACCCCAATGTTTGTACATAGGGTTAATTCAGGATAATTGGACCATTTTTTCCAGTCATTTCAATGGCAAAAAGTTGCCTGATTCCTGAATTCATCCTATATTTATAGACATAGTAAAATTACAATCAAAACTAATGTCTGCTGATATGGGCAAGTTTGCCTGCTAAAGAAAAATATCAACATGAGAACCGAAGTCGAGAATTCAACAACCCACCCATAATCTTCTAAACCCTTACTTCCAGCCAAATGAAAGAGAAAAGATCTCAATGATACAGAAATGAACCTTTAGGAAATGAAACTGGCAAGATGAGTGCGTGCATACTAAAGGAGAAAAGAAAAGAAACCTCCAGGGTCCGATGAACAAAAAGAAACTGGCCCTGAGCAAACGTCTGTGAGATCACTTAAGGCACACAGTAAAATAAGAGGCACTAGTGTCAGCATTATGCAAGCAGTTGAATTCAAGCTCACTACGAGGGTTAAAACTATTGTTTTGTTTTTTAGCGGACTGGGCTTCACTTACTAGGCATGATTAGTTTATGTCCAGATAAACAAAAACTCTTGGCGTTAACATGCTAAATGACAGTTGTTTTGGCTACAGATCCACCTGGTTAGTATTTGTTGTGGTTGCTGGTGTGTTTTTGCGTGTTTTGGTCATGCGTCTCCAGCCGACTGCAGCTTGTTTTCGGTTGTTTTGACTGCCGTCACTGATGCCCGTGGCTGTGAGTTGTTGTTAGTACCCATCCACAGATCGTAATCTCTGTTTGTTGCTTTTATCTGTTTGTTTGTTTGTTTGCTTTTGTTCAATAGTGTTCGCTTAATCATCTCCGTGGTTGGTTATCCGCACAGAGCCCAATAACATGTGATTTTCTCAGGATTTCAAAGTGTAAGCAGCACAGGTGGTTTAGAAAGTTTATGAACCTGGAACAGGTCAAAGAGGGGGTTAGAATTCTTTGCCAGACAAATCACAAACTGAAAATTAGCTTCTGATACTTTGATACTAAAGAGGGTGAAAATCCAGAGCACGTTTCATTCCAAAATCAAAAGAAAAGACTTAATGGCTTCGTAAAAGCTGACTTATTGAATAACAATTTTGGTCTCGCAAGGCAGCATATGGCTTTTAAAGACAATTCTTAATATTTCGTGCATCACAGAAATGTGAATGAATTTTTTGTATAACTGTACAGTTCAAACGTTTGGGGTCAGTGAAAAAAATTATTTCATTGAGAAAGGATGCATTAATATGCATCAGAAGTGACACTGAAGACTGGAGAAATGGCTGCTAGAAATTCATCTTTGCATTACATTTTAAAACATATTACAGCAGAGAACAGATATTTAAAAATGTATAATATTTCAAAATATTACACAATATTTCAGTCAAATTAAAGCAGCCTTGGGGAGAAAAAAAAAACTTTAAAAAATGTCAAAATAATGGCATCATAAAAATGGCTGCATTTGATTTATTTTTATATTTGGCTTTTGATTTGGGAGTGAAATATGACTCGTGAATGTTCTTGAAAAGTTTGGTAAGATTCACCCATGATAATTTGCATTACTCAGCTGTAACTAGCTACATCATCTACTGCTCAGTTCATGCACTGTGTTACACTACACATGCTATTAATGTTATTTCTACTGTCATGCACCGGGCACAGCTAGAACATGAGGGACTTACCTCTGTAACCCTGTCCGTTATACTGCATACCGACACACTGAGAGGAGTCACAGTAGCCAGGCGGGCCGGGTGGACCGCGTACACCGGCGACACCGTTGCGACCGGGCTGACCGCGGATGCCCGGGGGGCCGGTTGAACCAGGAGGGCCGGTTCTGGACTCACCAGGTGGGCCTACAGAAATCAGGAAAAACATTGCCTCAGAAACATCCTTTAAATGTGACATAAATTGGAGCTTAAAAGAGAATTAGCTTTCAGAAATACTGTCAATAATAATTTTACACTTGTGCCACATTGGCATTCTTTTATAATTTTTGGAGCACATATTTATATTAATTGTAGCATGAATTCATACATATATTTCAGTTTTTAACTGCAATGGAAATGATCAATGTAAATAAATCTCTGAACCATTAGCATCACCAAACAGAACTGCATGACTGTTTCCAAATAGGTTTCTGTCTATGAAAAGGGCCTTAGAGAATTAACTTTCAGAAATATTTTTGATTTGACTGCACTGATACTGCTGGATGAGAACTGAACTGAACTGAACACTATTTTCTTTGGTAGAGCTGTCTTTCATTCCTCAGTAAAGTTTATCATTATAGAGGAAATTTTGCAACACTGACGGTTACTAAAAAAAAACCTGAATCAATGTTGAACTTATCTAATCTGCATAATGGCACTATTGTCTTCTTTAGAGCTGCTTTATAGCTGGATACAATTTGTTTCATAACTGATTAACTTTGTAACATCGACACTGCCACTGCACTGAATCGAATCAAAAATGAATCCCTAGCTGAATAATGGCATTATTATCTTATGTAGAGCTGCTTTACAGCTAAAACTGACATAATTTTATAAGTGTTGAAATTTTACAACATTGCTTTTTTTTATTTCTGTGAAGCTGCTTTGGAAAAATCTGTATTATATAAAGCGCAATATAAATAAATTTGATTTAACATGACTTGACATACAGTTTCTTTGAGGGAAAAGTCTGGTAGTTATGTCCGCTCATTTTTGAAGTGTTATGTAACTTAAAACACAACACATCCAACAGCTCTGTGTCTAAAAATGAAAGTGGCGGATGTGAGTTCAAATATAGCATAATCTCCTTCTAAGAAAAAGGGGGGAAAAAACGCCCAGTAAATCAGAATTTTTCCTGATATTTCAGGTTTTTCTTGGCTGTATCCTCATGTAGATGAGCTCCAGTAAGCTAGGTTTCAGCACATGAAACATACCAGGTGGTCCAGTGACTCCTCTCTGTCCTTTCTCTCCGATGCCTGGACTTCCTCTGTCTCCCTTTTCTCCGGCTGGTCCTAATGAAAACACACACAAACACAGATATAGAAATCCACGCACACATAGCTGCATATCTGCATCTGCAACACACTGCCAAATGTGCCATAGCCAAACGTCTGGATGCAGAAATGCAGACAAATGCATTTTGAGTCAGGTACCTAAACTCTTGCAGCAAGATTCCATAAAGAGCAATTCTTAAAAGAACCAGTTTTCTTAGTGTGAAGAACATTTTCAAAATCTAAAGAACTTTTTTCCACAATTAAGAACCTTTTGTGGAATGGAAAGATTCTATGAATGTTAAAGGTTCTTCATAGAACCATCAATGCCAATAAAGAACCTTTACATTTAAGTGTATGAGAGAGTGCTTCCTATTAATTTAGACAGGAAACCGCACGGCAGCTCACTAGACATCAATTATTTGTCTTAGCATTTCTTCATATACTGTACAGCGAGGGCAGAAGTCCAAACTAACCACAGTTCTTGAGGCTGATTAAAATCACATGGTTGTATTTGGCATGGTTTTCTGTTTATGTTTTGGTTTGGCTGTTGTTTTAGGTACCTCGTTCTCCCTGGCGACCAGGCAACCCTGGACTTCCGGGAAGGCCGTTTCTGCCTATCCGACCGGGCTCTCCGCGTGGTCCCATGGGTCCGGGAGGTCCAGGGGGGCCAGAGGGCCCTGGGCTGTTGCTGTGATAGTTGCTGGGGATCTGGTTCAGCACTTCGTTGAATCGACCCATTTGTCCTGTATAATGTAAACCATGAAACAGCAGATTTGAATGAAATGTAACCTTTGGGATCATCTGAACATCATGTCTCATAACATCTTTTAGCCATGAGTACACTACTGTTTAAAAGTTTGGGGTTAGAAAGAACTCAATATTTTTATTAAGCAAGGGCATGGTAAACTGATCAAAAGTGACAGTAAAGTCATTTATAATGTTACAAAAGATTCTATTTCAAATAAATACCTTTCCTATGAACTTTCTATTCATCAAATAATTTTGCAAAAAATAAAATAAAAAAAAATATATATATATATATCATTTCCACAAAAGTTCCACTGTTTTAATTTTGATAATACACTGATAATAATCAGTGATAATTTAATTTATAATACACTGATAATAATCAGAAATGTTACTTGAGCAGCAAATCTGCATATTAGAATGAGTTCTGAAGGATCATGTGACACTGAAAATTGATCACAGGAATAAATTACATTTTACAATATATTCACATAGAAAACGGTTATTTTAAATTGTAATAATATTTCACAATATTACACTGTTTTCACTGTATTTTTTATGGAATAAAAGCAGTCCTGGTAAGCATAAGAGACTTTTCAAAAACCTTTGAGCAGTAGTGTATATTGGCAGTATACTTTATTGCTTAAACTGCATGTACTTTTCTCGATTTGAATCGTATAATTCGTTTTTTGCTTCAGAACAGTACTGTCTGAAATGCATTACCGTTCACGAGCTGTTCGCACACTTGTCTGGCAATAGAGCGCATCATGCTCTGGGATGCGATGTCTCCCTAGGAGGATGAATACGAGATGTTAACGTCTCCTCCACTCAAACTCTTGCGAAATGATGAAAGCAGATATTAAAATCATCACTCACTCTGTCTCCTTTGTCTCCTTTAACCCCAGTAGGTCCCTGTATGAATGAAAATCATATTTCTCTTTAAACAGACTGTGACGCATCCAAACATGAACTAAAATCACTGGCTTGCTCCTGACTTATGCCCAAAACCACACTGTGCATTTCAGTGAGTAAATATTTATTGAACTGAATTGCAAACAACATGGATCGCATTAGACTATTTCCTTTCTTAACCTTTTGTATCAAAAAAAAAAAGTCCAAAATAGTCTTAATATGTTTGGTAAAACTCGTAGAAAGGTGCCACTCGTGTTTTGTAAGACTAAACAATTAACTATTAAAAGAAACTTTGAATCAGATGTGTCTTCTAAAAGAAGTAAAAATAGACTAAAAACATTTAACTGAGTCACCAGTTGTTATACAGTGAGTATTCATCTGCAAAATGAATATAAACAGCAGATCAGATCATTTGCTCTTGGACGAATTTGATGAGAAATGCTAAAGTTCATACTAAAATTTCTGATTTTACTTAATCTTGGCAAATCTGTGCACAGTTTCAGAGATCTAGAAGTCTAGAAGAAACACAGATGAGATTACTGGGTCTTTTTCTCAGAAGGAATATCAGCAGGAGACTTCATCTCTCAAACAGTAGATATGTTAAAGACATGTTGTTTTCTTTCTCTTTTTCTTTTTTGACCAATGGCAAATTAGTTTCAGTATCGTGCTATTGTATATGTCTATAAAAACCAAAAGGTTTCATACCGGAACACCTGTATCTCCATTCTTTCCAGGCTTTCCAGTAGGTCCCGGCATTCCAGGGGCTCCTGGGGGTCCCTGTACAAAAGAATAACAGCTCTGGTCTTCAGCAAAACAGATGTCTGCAATACAGTCTCACATCTGAGTAAAAGAAAACAAATTTAACAACACTCCCTCCCCCCCCAAAAAAACCCCAAGAACATACCATTGGTCCTTGTGGGCCCATGGGTCCTGGAGGTCCCTCCTTCCCTGGGGGTCCCTGTGTCGATAACATACATGCATAGATCCACATTAGACTGATAACACACGTTCGTTCAGATGAATTGCATCTTAATGAGTTTCTCAAAGGAACATCTGTGTTGTATTTGAGCCCCAAATGAAAATGAAGAACATGAAGCCTATTTTAAGGACTACTGAGATGTTTTGCATTATGATATTATTTTTTATTATTGTATTACAGTAATGAGAGCATGTGAGGAAAATGTGCTTTATTGTTATGAAAATTCTTAAATTTAATTATTAAAAAAATATTTTTCAGTTAAAAATATAAATAATAAGAATAATTCTCAACTCAACTGTACATTGCTTATATAGTATGTACAGTATGTAAAATGCAAAGCTGAAGTGCTTTACATTATAATAATAATAATAATGATGTTTCAGTATTATTAGTATTATTTTCATTGTTATTATTATAAATATATTTTTTATTCAAAAATAATGAAAGTATACATATTTTATTCTAAAAAAATATAATGATAAATAATAATAAACATAATTATTTTAAAAAATAAATAAAAAAGGCACTACAGCTATTCATGATTTAAGGACGAATTACTTTATATATGAAATAATATATATATTTCACTTAACATAAGGGAGAAATATCTTAACGGTTTATATAAAATATTATATTATCATTGTAATATGATGATGTAATTACAATTACATTTATTAAAGTCTTTTTTCAGTTGATTTTGGGGTGAAATATGCTTCAAAAATATGTTTCTATGAGGATCACCCTAATGTGTTGTACACTGAGGAGTCTTCACTCACCCGTATTCCAGCTGGTCCAATAGGCCCGATGGCACCAGCCGGTCCCGGTGGACCCTTAGAGAAAGAATGGAAGAAAAAGCAAAAGCTAAAACTAACAGTCTCAGTGCCAGAGTCTCTGGTTCACATTAGCACAGGTCGCTTACCTCCGACCAAACAAATCAAACTACTTTCCACAAACAATTTCCCACCAACACAAAAGATATCCTTCCATTTCGTTCTTGCTAGCTTTCTTTCTTTCTTTCTTTCTCTTTGTCAATCCTGCTTCTCCTTTGATGTCTTGGCATTAGATTTACAGGGTACTTAATATATTCCAGATCCGTTTTACTGGCTGTTATAAACCCTGGCTGCATTCTCTGCAAGTCATTAAATGCATGTTGTTATAGCAACTCCTCCAACATGGTCACCTGCACGGCTCGGCCCACTCTTCATTAAGAGGGATCGGATATCGCAGTCCGTCCTGGAGAATTTACAAAACGGCCGTGCAGTATAACAACAACAGTGAGAAAAATGTCTGCCTTTCTTTGTCTCCCTCTTAATCTGTTAATTAACTCAAATAAGCATCTCTCCTGCTTTTAAACTGCATCAGCATAACACTGCCAGTGTTTTATTTTATTTGTATTATTATTCACAGGAACCAGTTGTGCCAGGAACCCATGTTCATTTCTATGTTTTTAGATTGTCACATAATCATAATCACCTTGTCTTTCCAAATCTTCCAGGCTTTCCTTAGATAAAGGTTCATTGTGTTCTTTTACATAATGGGCACGGAAGCTTTCAATCACAAGTCCATAAGTCTTTGGGAACAGACTGAAATTGAAGTTTTTATTTGCCAAAAGTATTACCCTCGCTCTGTGGCTGTCAAGTCTCATGTTAATAGGGATTTATTCAGTCACAAAGTTATTGTTCGGCTTCTGTTTGGCTCCTGAATACAAAGCACAATTCGCATGGATTTTATGGTGTCTTTTTTAAATCCAAAAAATTCAATAAACTCATACAGTTTCAGAAAAACATGTAAAGATGCCAGAATTTATTATTATTATTATTATTATTATTATTGTATAACATTACAAATATATATAAAATTCTAATAATAAATTCCAATAATCTAAAATCAGCGTAATTAAAGATAGTACAGCTATACAAGATTTATGCACACAATTATATTTACAAATGTATTAAATGTAAAAATAAATTAAAATTTTATATAAATTACATATTTTGTATTCACATTGCATATAAAAACTTAATGGTCCTAAAAAAAGACATTATTTAATTATATCGTTAAATCACTTGCTTTGCAGCTATCACTTCTATTTGAATAGTAATTTATTCGGTTATATAATACGTTATCTTTGGCTTCAGATTTGAGTACGGCACACAAGTCGTATGGACTTTTATGATACTTTTTATGGTGTCTTTTTCTTTTAAATCAAAGCATAATAGATTCTGCAAAATATCTCCTGTTGCGTTGCATGAAAGAAATACAGTTTTGGAACAACATGAGTGAGAAAATGATGCCATAAAGTTCATTTACAATATATAGTGCAACCCAAACCAATTAGACAATCTTCTGCTGTTTGTCTTGTATAAGATATTACATACTATGTCTACAAAACCACCACCAAAATCAGTCGCAAGATCCTCTTCACTAGCTCCTCACATGCTTTAAACAGTCCAACAAAAAGAACGGGAAAGTTTAACGGGGAACCACAAAGTGGCACCGATTAGGACTCTGCGCAATTACAGCCTCAACCCACATTTTATCTCGTGGCGTGATCTACAACTATTGTTCAGCGCTGCCTCCCAGCCATCCCCCCTCCTGAGTTATGATCTAACGTTAGCCACATGGAGCTCGTCCAGAGAGGTAGCACAGGCTGTGGAGCGCGAATAATCCTCCCGTTTCCCCCCTAAGACTCGGGCAGCTCTCCAGAGCAACACTTACTTTCTGTCCAGGTAAGCCAGCATCGCCTGGATCCCCCTTTGGACCAGGACGACCCTGTGTGGAGAAAATAAAAGGAGAAAGACCTGTCAAAAGAGCACCCAATGTTTTGGTAAAGCGCTTCAGCGTGATCCAAAGAAAAATTAAAACACATATATCAGTTCAGAGAACATAGACAAGAGGAAAACGAGATATCTAGAGTTTGGCTGTGCAAAAGTCGCTGCCATCATACTGCAGTTTTGTGTGTGGTTTTAGGGTGTTGCTATGGTTGCTAGGGTTTCCCGGGTGGTTGTTAAGTCCAAGTCTTTAGGTATGGCTTTAAGGCATGTTTACACCAGGGACAATAACAATAACAATTACAAAAAATCCAGGAGTTTTAAAAAAGTTTTAAAAAGCATTCCAATTCTATGAGAACAGACCTTAGTCAGGGTGATGCCATATTTATATTTTGACAGGAATGAAAACGAGGCTGCGAGGGATTGAAGTACAATGCGTTCAATGGATTGAACTATTGATTAACACCGTACCGTGTTCAGCTGACCAAACGTCTGTCCAAAAAAACTTTCAGTAGACAAAAACTCCAGTTGCGAGTTGTGTAAATTTCGTGATCTAGGACGTTTGCACAGTCTGTGCCATCATAAAAAGACTGTAGGTCTATTCCTCACAGCCTCATTTTCACCTGTGTTACATCCAATATGGCATCTAACCTGATTAAGGTCTATAGAAAAGTCCACACCACAACTATAATGATAATGACACATATCATTATAATTTTTTTTTAGAATGTTTTTTCCAGATAAGCAGCCAATCGGAATTCACTTAACACACAAGTATTTATAATGGCAGACAACAAAACTGCAGCGTGTGCTTATAATAGACACAATGTTATCGTTTCTTGGTATGGATGCTAATATAGCTTATATTGTTATAGTTTTCATTAGAATGATTGTTCTTGGTGTGGACGGACCTTTAATCTCTCCTTTAGTCTGTGGGATTTGCACCGCAGTCACATTAGCAAAACTCATTGCATGAAGTACTGCTTTTTCAGAGATCCCTTCCAAATGAAGCAGCTTTAAATTGTTAAACATGGCAAATTCAAGTTGTAAACGTTTAACAAACTTGAATCTAAAGTGAAATCCACACGGTTAAAACCACAATCATGTAGATTCCTAGTGAGATGACTGCATTTCGCCCACTGTACACAGGTAAATTTGACTGTAACTTAAGTCTGATCACTTAGTAAAACATCAGCATTGGGGCTGTGCAATACTGGGAAAAAAAACTGACATTGCTTAAAAATAACTTTTTACGCTGAATTGCATGCCATCCTTTCAGTTCCAATTGTTTGTGAATAATGATTTTATAGTAAATATTATTGAATTAAAATAATAAACAAGCACTAATATTACTGTACCTAAAATATTTAATTTACAGTAGCATTCAATAAAAATATACAGAAGTAATTAACGTCTAACTTCTATAATCTTACGTTTTAATTTCTTCCTTTTCAAATGTTAAACCATCAAGATTTTATTTTTGCAGTTCAATTCAACTGCAGCCTCCGCAATTTGAGAATTGCAATATTGCATTATCAGTTTTATACAGTATATGTATGTATGTAAGTATCCTGCAGTGCCCTCCTTAAGCCACATGATTTGAGGAATCAGAGCGAGTTACACACTGATGTTTAATACTTAGTCTTATTGGTTTGTTTCAAAACCGTAACCCCAAGTGTGAGCGATAGTAATAGTGATGCTTGCAAACAGCACTAAAACGCAGCAGCTGAAACGGAGAGGGGAATAAATCCAGTGAGATTTTGTGCTAGCAGCAGGATCAGGCGGTTTAAAGCCCTCTGATGAGCGTAAAACCCCTAGACAAGTAGGAATGCTGAATCCAGAGCTCACTGCCATAATTATGCCTCCGCTACAACTCCTGGGATAATAAATAACCTGAATAATCCCTGTTTGGTGTGCGGAAGGATTTACCGCCAGCTACAGACTTCTGACTGTGTGAGGAGACAATGGATACATGATGAAAACTGAGATGGACTTACAGCCTCGCCAGGGATGGAGAGCCCACTAGGGCCCTGTGGTCCTGGAGGGCCCATCGGACCGGGCAAACCCATCTCTCCACGTTGGCCCATCGGACCCTGCAGGAACAAACAGAGTCAATGTATGAAGATGGCAATGTTCAATCCTGTAGATAAACTTGATGAATTGTGTGTAAAGTACAGGTTTAAGATCATCCTGACTTAACAGAGAAGGATAGGCAGATTACTCACGACTTGACCGGTTTCTCCTCTTTCCCCTCGTGGTCCTTTACTTCCAGGTGCACCCTGGGAAAGGAAGAAAATGTGATGAATTTACAGAGAAAACAGTCCTGATATCAGTCCAATTAATAAGAACATAACGTTAACTATGAATTAAAATTTTGACTATACCTGAATTAACATTTTAAGGCAAGACACAGGATGAAATACTTCAAACCAAACCATATTAATAATATTTTGAACTAAATAAAAAAAATAAAAAATCTGTTCCAATAAATGTTAAACCTTTTGCTGTCAATCTTTATTAGCACACTTCAGTTGACTTACCACTGGCCCTTGAGGCCCCTGGGGCCCCGTACTGTCTGAGGTGCATGTGCAGGCATTGGGAAGAGGTGGACATTTGGATTCATCTCTCTGAATGACAGAGAAAACAAAATATATAAGAACAAATGGCAGCATAAGCAACAACATCAGTGACTGTCAACCATCTAAAAACTATATACAGTATGTGGATTGTGTGAATGTTTAGCTCATGGACACTTAGTTATTTAGATGTTCTTAAAGCCACTGTTATAGGTACAGTAAATGAAAAACTGGTTATTGACTTGACCAGGCTGATAACTAAAATGCTGTAGGTTCAAGCAACTGACCTTACTACAGACGTTACTCTATCTGAGTCCATCTAATAAAAATATGTTGCGAGCCGGCTTGTGTGCTTATGTACCTGATGATTTCAGAATAAATTTGTTAAATTAAAATGCAGTTTATCATCATGCAAAAAAATAAAGCTTTTCAGGTTATGTTGAAGATGAGAAAATAGTAGAATTGCAAGAAGAAATCAAGAAGTCGACAACATGAACACAAATATAAACTGAGTGCAAATAGGTAAATAAGGTGTTTTTTTTTTTTTTTAAATTAGCTTTGGTTGCATGCATGTAGCCACTGTATTTATTATTGGAGGAAACAAATCATGGTGGAAAATGAACAAAGGTCAACATCATAAAGGACGACATGCACTATTTGAATCACTTATTCCCCATTCTAAAAACATGCACCACACTGTATTCTTCCTGTCTTTTCCTTTGTGTAAATACAGAGGTGTTTTGCTTCTGGCCGATCCTTCAAAATTTGCAAGTGATCCAATGCATGCATTTTTTTGAGATTTCTGGCTGGTTTTGGTTAAACAAATGAAACTCACTACTAGCCTCATAAGGTCAAACGTCACTGTAGCTTTGAGCGAGACTTAACAGCCATAACAATAACTATTAATAAGTGTACTGCATATCACCTCAAATAAAAACTAAAACTGATGACACTGCCAGTGCAGATCTGGGATCTGATGTCAACTATGGCAAAGTTTTGGAAAACTGTCATTTTTTCAGCATTAATCTTTGTCTTTGTTTCTGTATCCTTTGGCTTTGGGTGTGAGGACAGGCCACATAGCTACAACACGGCTGATTAAAACCTCTTGTGTTTTGACTGTCAGAAGTACCATAAGCAGAATAATATTTTGCTTATGGAAGACTAAAAATATAATAAAGAGTATGGACACAGCTGCTCTCATGGTTTGCATTAATAGGCACACATAGTGATTGTGTGAAGGCACTTCAGTTCAACAGTTTCACACTTCACAACCAAGAAGCGCAACTGAATGACAGTCAAACATTTCTTTTAAAACCCGTGTGCTGTTGACAAACCAAATAAAATGGAGGAGCGCACAACGAGAGATCAAAGAAAGGAAATGCTCTAACAATAGCGAGCGGTTTGGCCAAGCACATGTTAAATGTCATGTTGAATGTGGTCAAAGGGGACGCATCAGAAACATATGGAATTGTATGACAGATCCGCGTGGGTGGATGAAGCTCAAAAAGATGAAGGAGGTGTGCGTGAGAGTCGATTGACTTGTCATTTGTTTTCAATCCAAAGTGACTGTACAGCAACCCCTCTGGAGCAGTCTGGGGTTAAGAGCCTTGCTAAAAGCCACAATGATCAAAGGCACGGGGTCGGATGTAAACAGTGTGGTTCATGGGTCATCCGTACCTGAAATTTAACCCAGCATTTGTGTTCTTCACCTTTGTGTAACCCTGGCTAGGTTTGCACCAGCTGTTCATAAGTTCTTAATTAAATTGGGAAATCGACACTAGAGGCTATTTTTCAAAGATTACTGGAGTATGTTTTACTAGAAAATCTGATTTCATTCTTTCTACTTCAAAATTATAATTAATTATTTGTGAAATTTACAAGCCATTTCTGTGTAGAATTAGTTTCCAAACCGATTTTACTAGCTAGGTTGCACCATTTGATGTCATAATGCTGAACGTAGCTAGTAGGTCGAAAACTCACCGTAATATAATGCGAAGTCGTGTAATGTGACAATTACTCTCAGTGATTCAATCGAATCGATTTCCAATGAAATGCACACACATAATAATAATAATTTATCTTCAAATAGCATTCAGAAATTGTATCTGAAACTAATAAGGATAGCATAAGAAATGACAATTATTTATTCTGATTTTATTTGACATGCACAACACTGATCAATGCACTTAGAGGCACACGGTTTAGATAAGGTTTATGTTGAAAAGCTGCCAACAATGTGATTTATTCACATAATGTTCTGTCTTTTAAAATGCAAATGATTGTAAATGTCAGCCTTATCATATATGTCAAAAGGACTGAAGTCTGGCATGTAAAACAAGAGCCTATGGATGCAGTTTAGTTGAACTGCTGTTTTATTCCAATCATTACTCCTGGTCAGAGACTCTCGTAAATATGTAGTTTATACTGTACATAAAGTTATGTTTCAACTTCAAAAGTTTATTGGCGCAATGCTAAAATATTTAGTAGCACGCAACTTGCAATTTGCCTTTAAGTCAAAACTAGGCTATGTTGTAGCTTATGCACAGCTGGTGTGACCGGCAACTGATCTCTAGAGGCTTTCTTAAAGTCTTCTCTTACCATTGAAGGAAGGTCACAGCATCTGTCCCTGCTGGTCCAGCCGAGACTGCACACAATGTCAAACATCTGGAGCTGAAACTGCCCAAGCAGAGACAAAACGGATGTTACACGTGTCTTTGATAAAAGCTTGCATTTTCAAAGATGGGGCTCAGACGCCCATTAAAAGGATCCGGGCTGGAAAGAGCAAGAGCGGTGAGCTCACGGTCAATATGTGATAACAAAAGTTTGTTTTTGTACCAAGGTGCTCTTAAAAATAAAGGCTCCTTATTGGCATTGATGATTCCATGAAGAATCGTTAACATCAATTGAATCCTTCCATTGCAATAAAGGAAAGATTCATTTAGATTATCAAAATGTTCTTCAAACAAAGAAAAAAAATGGTTCTTTTAGGAACTCTTTGGAGAATCAAAAATGGTTCTTCTATGGCTTTTGCTGTGAAAACCCACTTTTGGTACCTTTATTTCTAAGAGCGTAAAGTGTTCAGTGTTTTCGTGTTTGATCTTACTGTTGCGGATTCTCCTTTAGATCCGATAGATTTGGACATCTTTCCGAGCACTTGAAATCCATCCATCGATGTGTTTCCGACTGGTTTAATCTCCTTCTCAGCCACTTCCTGGCAGTCCAAGTTCAGTTTGACGCTCTTGGGAGACACCAGGATGTGGAGCTGGAATAAAAGAAGACTGTTAGATGTTCAAGCTTATAACAGACTCATGGGTCATTTTAAAGGAAGAACTTGCGTTCATCTTCAGCAAAGTCATTAAATAAGTCTCAGTTGGCAGTTTTCTATTGTTGTTTTAAACTCTTAGAGCTTAAGGCCTTAATTAGGGATTTCTGGGAGTCTCTCTGTTCAAAGGGAGTGTTCTGGCCAGAGGTGCATATAAAAACCAGCAAGTTCCTTCAACACCAAATTCATCCTGACATGCTCAAGCAACGAAAACAGGGAGTCCATTGTAAAATATTTTTACAGAGAATTTGGGAAAAATTAACAGCAGCTAACAAGAGTGTAAACAAATACATCATCACATATGACAGTGGAACTGTCAAACCATCCAGACGATTTTGCATCTGATCTGAATTGGCCACTTCCTCTACAGATCGAGGGCAAATTCACTAAATAGTTGAACCTCTTCAGCGTAGATGCATACTAAACTGGTAAACATTAAGTAACTGTCATACTTTTCAGAGCAAAAATGCCTCCAATCTATGCAAATGAGGCACAAGATATCATAATTTTCTCAAAACATACACTACAAACTTTTCCATTTCAAATAAATGCTGCTCATTTGAACTTTCTATTCAAAGAATAAAAAAATAATCATGGATTCCACAAAAAGTACGAATCAGCACAATTGTTTTCAGCTTTGATAATAATAAGAGATGTTTCTTGAGCAGCATTTCAGCATATTAGAATGATTTTTTGAAGGATCACGTGATAATGAAGACTGGAGTAATGATGTTGAAAATTTAGCTTTGTATCACACAAATATACATTTTTAAATATATTCAAATAGAAAACATTTATTTTAAATTGAAATAATGTTTCTCAATATTACTGTTTTTACTGCATTTTTGATCAATTAAATGCAGCCTCGATGAGCAGAAGAGACTTTTTTTCGAAACTTCTGTATGGTAGTGTACTTTTACTCTTCTTGATCTTTCTCAATCGTGAGGAACTTTAGACTTTACTATACAAAACTGTTCACAAGTACCAAATCTGTACAAAATGGTTTAAAGTCCCTTGAACTTTTAACTACTTGGCCTAGGATCGCCTGATTCGTCAGTCATGTTAATTGTGTTGCTCAGGATGCATGTCATGTGTTTGGTCCTGTAATTGCAGGTTGGCGTTAAATTTCTTATTGAATTGCCCCCTCAGAGTTGTTTCAGCTCTCTGATCCACATAATCAATGTACACTGATATTCCCTGTTCACTACAGAGCATGATGAAGTTGTTTCTCCATATGCCATGGACCGTCAGGCTGCCAAGTGTTAAACACCAGCTGAACGCTGCGATGTAATCACATTTCTCCACCGCAAGCTAATGGAGGAGCTCAAAGCAGGACTGATGCTATGGATCAGGAATGGATTGGAAATTTGCGGTCAGCAAATAGAGGGGATGCGACTCCGATCTGACCGCAGAGGATTGGTCAGTATCAGTAAACATGCTGCAGGCCTGAGATACACTGAAGTTTACCTCACTATTGGGCTAAACAAAGCGAAAAAGACATGATATTCATTAGAACGATGAAGTGATTGTTACGGAGCGAGACCACCATCTTTCTGTGAGCACTTAAACCAGTTTTCTTTCAAGTCTCGTCACAAACTGCCTATCAAACCTTGTCAATATCAAACCAAACATGACATCACTAGACGTCTACACAAATGTGGTATGTATTATCTAAAGCCGTTCCTGTGGCACATGATTGTTTTCTGTTTAGCCTGGAGGTCCCCGGGTTCTTCTGTTCTCAATTATTATATTCCATATGAATTAGTAGAGCTTACTGCATAATGCACAGTAATAATATAACTACTTTACAAAAAAAAAAAAAAAAGTATAGGATAGGAAACAGAACACATTTCACACTAGAGTTTTCAAAGTTTTTATGTCAAGGACCACCTAATATGATGAAGGACGTTTCTTTTTTAAAATATAAAAAGTATCTATATTGTTAAAAACAACTGTGTGATTTTCAACAGTTAAAAGTATTATTAAAAGTATTATTTCACAAAATGTTAAGGCCCGTTCACACCAAGGATGATATCTATAAAGATAACGTCTACACCACATCTATAAAGATAAAGGCACAGAGAAAGGATATCGTTGGAATCATTTTCAGAACGATTTTTTTCCCAGCTGATGAATGATACAAACATTGATACCCAATGAGAATCCATCCTGCTATAACGAGCTCGAGAATTTAAAGTGGTGGATGAGTGTGAGCTTAGAATAAACAGACAATATTGTTTGCTGGCCTTACCTTCTTTATCTTTATAGTGTTCGTTCTTGGTGTGAATGGGGCTTTATGCTGATTTTTCACTTATTGTTGAAAACAAATGCTCTTAATAGAATAAAGTAATCAGAATAAATCTCACAATAATTGTTTGTAAAATGAATTAAACTTTTAGATTATAATTATTACATTCGTTAAAATATTATTGTGAAAATATCTCAAAATACTTTTCCACAAAACTATATGTAGATTTTTTTCTAATTTTTGAAAACTAGTGGTCGAAATTTTTAAAATACTATTGGAAACCTATTATCTGAATATGTTTTTCTCCAAACCTATATGTCAATTTTTTCTTATTGTTAAACACTAGTGCTATCTATAGTATAAAGAATAAAGTTAAACTCACAATTTCGGTACAATCTTTAGAAAGCAGAATGAAATAGTAATACTTTAATCGTTAAACATTTTCACTGATACGTTGTAAAATCAGTTTTCATAGTCCTTTTGTGGCCCTGTGAAGGTTCCCAGATAGCAGTTTTGAAAAACACTGTACCATACTATATATCATCCGGATATTCCACATATGCAGCATTTTCACATACTGTGCACAATATACCTACTGCCAAACAACAAGATAAGTTTATTAGTGTGGCTTTCTGTATTCAATATTTTGCACAGTTCTTGCTGTTTATAATCTGCTGCACTGTTTTTCTATTTAAAGTTTTGTTGGAACTGATTACGGTCATTTGATTTTGTTCATTTTGATCTGATCACTGGCATCTGTCCTCAAACGTCCTCTTTAATGGCCACCTGTTGCCGTTCAGAGGGAAGCGGGATCTTTTAAACAGACGACTTCTCCATTTCAACTGAATCTGCCACACGTTTGGACAGATCTTTCAAAACGGGGCTGTCCTCCATTTTAGCCAAGTCCACTGAGGATATCTGAAGAATGATACATCTCTGCTGGCCACGCTCGCTTTCTCTAGGCTGCTTGAGAGCTTTCTGCATGCTCATGGTCATTTAGAGCTTGGTGTTAAAAGATTTTCAGAAATGAACATTCTGTCATCGCTGACTCACCCTTATGCTGTTATAAATCTCCAAATGACTTTCTTCTGTGAAAAAACAAGGACATTTAAATAATGTTGTCAAGAGGTCCAAAAAAGACCACGGAAGAACGAAAGTCACACAGGTTTGAGAAAATGATGACAGAATTTCATTTTTGGGTGAAATATTCCTTTATGAGTTACAGTCTTGACGCTAAAAATCCCATTACTTGCACTACAGAGCCAGCAAAAAAAAAAAAAAGTCAAATCCTTTGCTGAAGCAGACAATCTAAATCATGTTTGTTTATCTAGACCAAAAAGCCATCTGCATGAGTAAATGACATGCCAGAACCATGCATCTCTTAAAAAAAAACACACTTTATTTCTGAAATTCAGACATTATTTCCTTCCAAGCAGGAAAGATCTGAAGCATGAACGATTCGTCAAGCTCAAAGTTGAACGCTTATGCCACTCCATCTGCTTTCATTACAAACTGTCATATGATGCAGCAGGGCAGATTTTGCATACTCTATGCTCTCTTACAAAGAAACTCAAAGGGAAAAAAAATAGTTTATATACTAAATAATCATGCAGTGGCCTCCTTTGTCCACTCCTGTAAATGAAAAACTTTACAAATGAAAAAAAAAAATCCTTCAAGCTTGAATTTGAACCAAAAAAATCTATTCATAACAAAATGAAGTCTGGCATCAGAGCAAAAACAAATCAACTTTATATAACACGAGTTAAAAACCAAAGACTTACAACTAAATATTATAAAAACAGCTGATATAAACAGATATCAACTGATTTCTATATTAACGCACCAAGTTTTGATATTTCTTGGCATACTAGCAAAAACTCTGCTTTGCTACTAAACACCTAATAAATTCTTTGTCTGGAGTTGATTCGGACAAGTCCTGCTTTGTATTTTCACATTACTCTTTGTCACTCTCACATGCAAATATTGCAAAACAGTCCTGCTCAATCATAGAATATCTACCATGGTACAACCTGCAATGCAGAATCTTGTCATACCATCCAGTCTTACTTTGAAGTAACTGGTGATGTGTCACCTGAGGCTATAGACTTATGGAAAGCAGCAGGGATGTTCACACAGGCCAAAACCACAACAAACAAGCCACCACACCTCTCATTCAAACCACAAGAATTTCCCCCGTGGTCAACTTTGACAGGCAACCTGAAGGACTATCAGGATCCAGGCCAGACAGAGACACTGACTAAAGATAAGGATGAACGAATAAATCAGCTCAAACATTTCACCTGCTCCGCATTTGGCATCTGCTGGCGCTCTGATGTAATTGTTTATTGAGAAGTGATTCAATATTTTCCAGTTTGCCTGCCAGGGAAACCCTTTTTTTTCCTGGCCTGACCAAATATGCTTATAGATTCTCATGAAGGTGATTTCTGGTCTTCTGAGACACACTTGTATCTTAATTAATCAACTATATCACAGTTAATGTGATAAATGTCATGCACAGGTTGGTGCTGGCAATGCAATGTAATCAAGTTCAAACTGTGTGTAAATGAGCTGTAACATGATGCGAACAATGTAAACGATGAAAGAGTTTAAAGAATTATAAAACATTATGTATAGAACTTTGATATTTGAACAGAACTTGTAAATATATAACAAATGATAATCACAGCAGTTAATATGCAAATTTTAAAAACAAGTGACTGAAGAAGCTGTGCAGTGATGTGACCAAGTTCAGACTATATGCAAATTAGCTGTGCGATGCGGAACACATTCAGTGAAAGAATTTAAAAAACAGAACTTGAAACAAGTGGCTGTGCATCAAAAATTGAAATGGCGCAACTGAAGGCACTACAACGTGATGTTGCAACACACTGAATGTGTCTTGTATTTCTACACCTCTGTTATGATAAAGTGATGCTTGAGCATTGTGAAAGTTTTGCAGCTCGCCACATCAAAGCTCAGTTTTAAAATAAGCAAAGACCAATTCTTCCTTTTGGCGAAAATCTCACCAAAAGCCTTCATGCACAAATCAAAACATGCTCATTTCAGATTCAAACCCTCTCGGCGGGTGAGCTTGCTGACAGTGACCTCTCTTTGTCCTATATTTCTATTCCGCAGTTGTAGACTGTTGTCTTCTTGAAAGAAACGGCTCCCTTGATCTATATCCGTGGACATCTGTGCAAGTTTTGCTGCATTCATACATAATGGACATTTGTTTTGAGCCCATTTTGCTGGAGACCTCACACAGTTTGGCTCTGTGTATGTGGCCGACATAGGTGCCATTTATGGTGGAGAATGCAGGCACATTTCTCCACCAATTTGCTAATTGCCACCAATTTCCCATTTTGAAAAAAAGGCAATGTAACATTATTTGTGCATAATCCAACTAATATAAATGAGCCAAGCCTTCAACATTTTCATCACAACCAGCACATTTGTGCTAAAGGCCATAATATAAGCCTGTTATGAAAGAGCATCACAAAGCATTGTACAAGGACCTTCTGCAGGAAAAACCATACTAGATTATCATCTGTAGACAACTGTAAATTTTGATGTTCTGTGCAACATACAATACCATATAATCAGAATATATAAAAGCACAGTTTACCTTATGGAAGCTTCCATGGAAGATCCTCCTGACTTGATCATTTTTAAACGTGGCTCGTTGGATCTCTCCTGTTGTATCCTTATTATAAAATGACACAGTTTGGGCGGATGCTGAGAAAATAGAGAAACAAAGAGTTAAATATCCCAAAAACAACCACAAACGAGAACAAACAATTCTCTACAGTAAATAGAAAGATATGATAGGACAAGTTGTTGGACTAAAGGGGATGTGGTGGATTAGGCCAAATCTGATTACTGAGACAGAGAGAAAGAAGCCTAGAGGAAAATTGTATTGAGATCTCAGATATGTTATATAAGTATAAACTTTGTCTCAGATGTTTCTCCTTAAATTCATTAGGAGAAATTAAAGGATTTAATTAAAGGAATTAAACACAATGTGTTGACAAAGTAAAAGTCTAGAGAAATGAATGCGGACAGTGTGCAGGACTCAACAATAAGGATAGGGAGTAAGCTTTGCAAACTTCAACATGTGGTTTTCTGTGAGGCAGTCACCGTTGTTATGAAGTCTTCTGATTTAAACTCGCAACCAAGATATAGTTATCTAGCTGGCTGACACAAAGTTTTCTAATGGCAGAAGATTTATGATGGCTTTGGAAGCATCCACACTGGAGCTGATTAAAGTTTGTAAACAAATCACTGATCTTTTTTATTCCAGCAAAAGAGTTGCTGTAGGAGTTATTTTTGATGATGAAAAACCTAATAGATGATTTCTTATTTTGTTTTTTTGCTAAAAAAAAACAAAAGTTGTTTTTTTTTTGTGATGAGGCCAGTTAAAATGTTGA
The DNA here is from genome assembly GCA_036784905.1 of Acrossocheilus fasciatus. NCBI lineage: Eukaryota > Metazoa > Chordata > Actinopteri > Cypriniformes > Cyprinidae > Acrossocheilus > Acrossocheilus fasciatus. The sequence continues at coordinate 31,086,500 of CM071957.1, forward strand.
CAAAGCAAAAACAAATCTAAATTATTCATCTGACCAAGCCAGCACATCAAAATCCTAATCCTGAATAAACTCAGATAATTAGGCTTGATGAGAATTCGATGAGAAGTGTGATTACTGAGAAAACAGAAGACTTACGGTCGATGGTGACACCGGTCTCGGGTTTGTAATTCTTGTCTGACACCTGCCAAATATCGAAGGCCTCGGTCGGTGAGTCCGGCAACAGCCGGAACATCAGAATGATGGTGTATGTGGAAGGCAGGCCATCAGGATGAATATATCTGTAAACAAGTTGAAAAAAAAATCAGCCATAGCAAAGAGGAGGATCTGTTTTTTTTCTGCAGACATCAGCACTGGTAGGTCAAAGTGAATGGATATATTTAATCAGTACTTTCATATGGTAAAATAATTAAGGAAGTGTGTGGGAGAACCGTGGCTTTGAATGCTTTTGGATAGTGAGCTCTACCTGGGCAAGCAGCAGCATGTAACAAAAGCCAACAAAGCTGTCAGTTTAACCCTAAAGTCCTCCAATGACCCTCTCTACCACATTACTTTCACAGTGATGTCTGTTCACAAGCATGCTGCCAGACTGTCATCTTAACAAACTGATTAAAACAGAACATTTTTCTGCAATAACAAACCACAGCATTACATACCATGTGACATAACTGCAGTTATTTGAAGAAATGGGGTGATATCTCCCCAAAAAATAATCTAATGTTCAAAAGTTTGTGATCAGTAAGACTGCATTTATTTGATCAAAAAGTAAAAACAGTAATGCTATGAAATACTACTAAGATTTAAAATAACTGTTTTCTATATGAATATATTTTAAAATGTAATTTATTCCTGTGATCAAAGCTGAATTTTCAGCATCATTACTCCAGTCTTCAGTGTCACAGGATCATTCTAATATGCTGATTTGCTGCTCAAGAAACATTTCTGATTATTATCAATGTTGAAAACAGTTGTGCTGCTTCATATTTTGTGGAAACAGGAATACACTTATTTTCAGGATTATTTGAAAAATAGAAAGCTCAAAAGAACAGCAATTATTTGAAATAGAAATCTTTTGTAGCATTATAAATGTCTTTACAGTCTCTTTTGACCAATTTAATGTATCCTTGCTGAATAAATGTATTATTATTTTTTGTTTTACATGTTAAAGACCCCAAACTTTTGAACAGTAGCAAGCTGCAAAAAAATACTGTAAAAATATTTGAAAAGTGGTCCATATGACTTATACACTATATTCCATGACTTCTAATGCTGTTCAGCTGGTCTCATCCTTTAACATTCAAATATATGATCTCAAGACGTGTAACATTAGGTTTAATGTCAATGAACCAAAATCTGTTGGTTCTGCATATCTCACAATGGATCACGTATAACAGTGCCTGGTTACAGATTACTTTCACTGTATGGAAAAAGCTAATCATCTCATTTTGTGTTCCACAGAAGTAATGGTCTGAAAGGAAGGGCACTCTTCCTTCAAAGACTTGCTTGATGACTTGATGAGTTCTAAATTGTACACAAAATCAGCATTCAGAGTCTAATCAAGAGAGGTTTGAACTCACGATGAGGGCTGGTTGAGGAAAGCGTTCTTGTGGAGCCTGTAGGCAGTGTAGCTGTTGAAGGAACCGGGTTCCATAGAGACACCCTTGGTACTAGCGTACATCTTCTCAGTCAAATTGAAAGCTTCCAGCATTCTGAATCCTGGGAAAACGAATCAGTCATGTTAGTGTGGTCAACATACAAAAACACATGCATTACACTACCATTCAAAAGATTTTGCATTCAGCAAGGATGCATTCAATTGATCAAACAGTGACAGTAAAGACATTTATATCATTACAGCAGATTTCCATTTCAAATAAATGCTGTTCTTTTGAATTTTCGATTGTTAGGTGAATTGAAAATTCAAAAGAACAGCATTTATTTGAAATGGAAATCTGCTGTAATGATATAAATGTCTTTACTGTCACTGTATGTAATTTATTCCTGTGATGCAAAGAAATAAATTACATCCTAAAATATATTCAAATACAAAACAGTTCCTTTAAAGTGCAATTTCATAATATTACTGTTTTTACTGTATTTTTGATCAAATAAATGCAGCCTGGGTGAGCAGAAGAACAAATATTAAACATTAAAACTTTCTGCAATACATAAGACACATGCCTACCTGGTGATGTGAATCCATTTACATAGATCAATGGACAGCCTGTGGAAGCAAAACACAAACACATTCATTTAAGGTTCGAACAGATCAGCTGTAAAAGTTCTCTTACAGGTGTCATATGTCAAGTACCACAAACTCACTGGATGTTGCAGTTTCACAGATGAACGTGACCAGGTTGTCCTGAATGGTGGAGAAGGCATCGAAGTCGTCCACCACAAAGACGTGGCGCTCGCTCGGTTTGCTGGCAATGTTCTGCAATTCCACGAAGTCCACGTCAGCCACGCCAACCACAAACACACTGTAACCTGAAACAGCACATCCTACATTAGCACATTCATCTTAAAGTGACCATATTGAAAGTATTAGTGAAGTACTCTTATGTGAAAATAGACATAATTAAGTTGTGTGCCTTTAATGACTGTCAAAGCTCTCCATACATCATTCATCAATTTTTGAATTCTGAATAGGTGTTGATGTGGTCATAGGGTTATGAGCTCATGTTTATGTCATAACCTTTAAAGTTCAGTAGTGAGTCATACCAGCTTGCTGTAACTTGGCAGCATTCTTGTTCACTTCATCTTGAGAACGTCCATCTGTTACGGCCACCACAACCTTCGGGACGTTTCTCCTCATTCCATTGTCCAGAGTGAAGACCTTCTCGTACACGTGCTTCAGAGCCACGCCTGGGATGTTAAAAGAGAGGAAACATTAACAATACTCTTGCCTCGTAAGTTTAACAAATATATGTCTTTCTATATTCCAGTCACTGCTACTTCTTCACAGTAAGCTTGGCCAAAATCTACTCAGCATCAAGGAAAATGTTAAAATAAATGAAGGTAAAAAAAAAATAATAATAAATTATTTACATGTATACAATTATAAAAAGAAAAAAATCATTTAAGATTAAAAAAATATTATAAATAATAATACAAATTATAAAAACATACAGTATAATGGTTATTTTACTATGTATAAAAATGTATTTTAAAAATGTATATTAATTGTTTTTGGAATTAAGATTATTTTTGTAATGACAATAAGCAATACAATAAGCATTGCAAAACAATTAGCATAGGCAAGTTTGCTGTACTAAACTTAAATGATGCTGATTATAATTTAAAAACTTAAAGTAAATAAAAAAGAATTATAAAATATTAAATAAAATATAACTTCTTTTATTCTCATTTTTGGGGTGAAATACGACCCAGACATTTCTTGAAAGATTCACCAAATAACTTTTTGAGGAAAGTGTATTTACATGAAAAGGGCTGTCAGGTTTGTCTGAGTGATACCTGTCTTGGTGTTTCCTCCTCTGTAGCGGATGAGCTTCAGAGCAGAAAGTACAGTGCCTTTATCTTTATATGTGTTGAGTTTGAACTCTGTCTTTGCATCATCACTGTACTGCACGAATGAAACCTTTTGACACAAACATATTGCAATATAATTAAAAAGTAACAATGATTCAGCAATGGAAAATATCTCGCCCAAAGATGACTGGATTGTCAAACTAGATTTTGCATTTTTCAAAGTCGCAAACAAGTCGAAATACCTGCATTCCTGATGGGCCGATGACATCAAAGGCACCAACGACGCTGACGACAAACTGGACCACTTTGCTAAAACTATCATCTCCGATACTCCAGGAGCCATCGATGAGGAAAACCACGTCTGCCTTTGCTCCTTTGCATACTGAGAACACAAAAACAACTCTATGAACTGCAGCACGCAAGAACAACTCTTGTTTCTAATTAAACTTTTATACAAGAGCGGAAAAAGGCTAATGAAATCTCACTAACAAACATAATCACTGAAAAAAACTATCCAATGAACCTACATGTTGTAATTACTGTCATAACTGGTCACACTTTCTTGAGCAATTATGCAAGAATGAAGTACATATGAAATCCCTAAGGTCTAAAAAGGAACTAATTAATGGTGTATTTTTCAATCACACAATTGGCAGCTACATGGTCTTCTCCACGTCATCAAGCAATGTTCTCAGCTTTTCGAAAAATGTCTCTCCTAAATTTATAATCCTAGGTGGATTAGTCCACGTCTTTCCGTACTTAAATCCAGCTGACTCCTCTAGAGTGGAAACCATTGCATATTGAAGCATTCGGCCACTTGTAGGCTTCTCGTGTGATGAATAAACAGGTTTTGAGAGTGGTCCAGCATGAATTTAGGAATCTTTTTTTTTATGAATTGAAGATAAAAAGAAAGAATCCGGATTTTATTAGCAGTAGGATTTTCTCCAAGGCTTTAAAACTGATATTAATTTGATCCAAACTCATTCCAAAGAAGCAGATCTACAGCATGTTTGCAATGCATGTATCCATAAAAGCTCTGGACATTTTATTCTACTGTTTCCAAACCGCCAGTGCAGGCCTTCTGCCACAAAAACTGAAAATCAACATGATAAATCAAATATGTGTTTCTTAAGCAGCGGCTGAAGGCCCTTACCTGCCCAGCTGGGTGGAATTGTGGGTGGTGGAGGGGGAGTGGGTGGTTTTGTTGGCACAGGTGTGGGTTTAATACCTAGAGGAACCAAAAGAAGTCAGAAAGCATCATTGTAAAAATTCAGCAGGTGGATGAATATCTGCTAATTTCGGGATAAAGCCTGAACTCACGGGTGCGTTCTCTGGTACTGACTCCGGGCCCCTCTAGATTGGGTGTCTGGACAAACACAGTGGCGTTGTAGAGGGAGTCTGGACTCAAACCTTCGAAACAGTACTGAGTCTGGCCTGCAGTGATGGTGATCTCCTGCTGACCTTTAGCCGCCGCTGCAAACAGATCAAACAATAGTACCTCCATATCAGAACATACTACAGTATTTACACCATATCAGAACATACTACAGTATTTAGTATTCTATGGTGTTTCAAAGAGAACCAATCAATTACAGTCCAAAAACATGGTATTTTCTCGGCAGCATTAGTAGTACTTTGGGTAGTTTTGAATTTGGTTAAAGTGTCTCCCATGAGCTCCTTTAGAGCTGTAATCCATGAGAGTAAGCATCCCTTTATTAGTAAGTGAACACAGAGGAGCCTTTAAACACTTTGTCCAAGTAAATAATCTAGACAAATTAAAACAGTTAAAAGCAGGGTGCTTTTGCTGTAGTTTCCAAAACAGAAACCAAAAACAACTGGTTACATAGCAGGGTTATTATAGTTAACTGAAACCTAACTATTAAAAAAACAAACAAACAAACAAAAAACAAATAGTTATTTAAAATAAATGACATATAATATAAAATGTTTTATTTCAGCTGATGTTTTAAATAAAAACATTTCTCATTTGAATTTAACTTAATTTTAACTTGATGTGAACTAAAGTAAAACGAAACAAAAACTGAAATAAAAACTTTATAGACATACATAAAAAATAAATTATGTATTATTGTCAAATGACAAAAACACACAACAAAATTGTGTGCTTTAACCAAAAATTTAATTTAATTTAAAATTAAAACAGAAAATATACAAATTCAAAAAATCTATAATAGAATCTCAATGAGACTAAGATTTTTTTAATGTAATTTCTTAAGTCTCTTTTTCTCAGCATTTATTTGACCAAAAAAATACAGTAAAAGCAACAATATTGTTAAATATTATTACAATTTCTAATAATGATTTTCTATTTGAATGTATTTTAAAATATAATTTGTTTTTGTGATGAACTGCTGAATTGTTTGAATACATTTGTGTTGCTTAATATTTTTGTGGAAACTGTGATACATTATAAAGTCTTCACTGTCACTTTTAATCAATTAATGCATCTTTTCCTTTCTAAATATAAAAAATTAATTAATTAAAACCATCTGACTGACCCCAAACATTTGGCTGGAAGTGCATACATAATGAAAGACAGTAAATGAAAGTATCCTGAGTTTGACTCACGGTCCAGAGGGTTCAGCTTGATTCTGTACGAAGTAGCGGCACGGTGAGGAGTCCATCTGATGCAGAACCTGTCGTAGCCAACGTCGTATGTCTCCAGGTTAGTCACATTGAGGTACACTGAAAGGTCAAGACAGAAATGTTGCGCTCAAATTACAAATCTTGCTGAGTAGCATTAAACCAGCAATGCACAAATATATCTAAACATCTGAAAGCATACAAGTTGTTCCTTGTCCCGTGAGAGGTTTGCTGACACCGCCATCGTATTGGGCGTACACCTGAACATCATACGTTGTGCCGGGAAGCAGGTTATGTAGGGTATAGCTGGTGACGTCACCAACAAACACCTCCAAAGACTCATCTTTATCTGAAGGAAGAATGGCAAAAACACATTTAAGGAAACAGGGTTTTAAAACAGATTTTAAACAGCATGCAGTGATCTCACACTACTGTAGTATTTGGTACCTGTTGGTTGATAAACTAGTTTGTAGCCCATGACCGGAGCTGGAGCTGGATCCCAGGACACACGGAAGCGTGTGTACCACTCGTCTGAGACACGCAGGTTCTGAGGTGCCAACAGACCGACTGAACATAAGATCCAAAGTAAGTAAGACTTGTGGTTAAAAACCTTATAACAAGAATTACACAGATGTACAGTAATGTTTTAGTTGTGCCGAGCTGTTGCTGGTAGCTGAAGGATGTTCTGGATTCTAGCCCATGCTAACTTGCAGATTTAATGCAAGCTTATGCCAACGCAAACACAGTTTTCCAAACTCTCCACCATGCCCTACCAGCAATTAATTACTCATATTCTCCTTTAACACTTAAGAATGTCTTAGGGTTGAGAGTGGCAGTTTTGGGGGAGTTACTTGTACTTACTACTTATTATCTTTAACTACAATTAAAACTAAAACTATTCAATCAAGTTTTTTAACCAAAAATAAATAAATAAATAAAGAATAAAGAAAGAAATAATATATGAATATAAATGAAAATAAGAATGCTGAAGAAAGCTGAAGTACTAAAATTAACTATTAAATAAAAATAAAATTAACTATTAAATAAAAAATAAAACACAAAAAATTGTAAAAATAACTCTAAAAACAACTAAATTAAAATAAAAAACAAAATCTAAATAGCAATATTTAAAACTAATGACAAAATGTTTTCATTGTGAACACATAGGTCACATTATTAATACTATAAAGCATCATGGAATAATGCATAAGTACGCGATTTGGGACGCAATTTGTATAGCAATCACAGAAAAAGCATCCAAAGGTGAGAAATCAAAGCAGTGCATGTTTTGCGAGAGCAGTTCATGTGACTTACGTGTTCTTCCATTTCCATTCAGGGATCCGCCAGGTCCCTCAGGATAAACTGCCGTAACTGTGATGTTGTACGGGGTGTCAGGAAGCAGATTTTGAAGCATAGCGTTATTTCTGTTGCCGGGAACAACAGTCTGCAGAGAAAACCATCAGATTTTTTGCTGAATAACCACAGCCAATTATCAACTGAGACTTTGGTTTCTTCAGAATAATGTGCACTGATGAATCATGAACAGTTTGTTCATGTTCACTTCGTGTTGTAGACCTAAGTGTAGTGCAGATAGAAAGTATCCTTAAATGAAAAGTATTGAAGGAGTGAATAACTAAATATATATACTTTTACTCACAAATTCTGTGATGGGATCTCCCGTCAACGGAGCATACGCGATCTTATATTGTTGTACGGGACCCTCAGCGTGATCCCAGCCAATGCTAATCGTGCTTGTGGTGGTTTCGAAGACCCTCATGTTCCTGGGTCCAGCTCGTGGTACTGCAACAAAGAAATAAATATATGCATGTATTAATTCACAATGAGATCTATAACATGCATTTAATAAACAGAGAGAATTTCCATTTCGTGCCATAAAGCACCATTTTTAAAGATGTAGCTCACATGTTTTTCCTTTTCCGTCAATTCCTGGGCCTTCTCCATCAGCATATACCGCCATCACATTCACAGAGTACGGTGTATCCGGGACGAGCTGATCCAGGAAAGCACTGTTGATGTTGCCAGGAACGAGAACCTGTGAAGAAGACCATCATTTAGATAACACAAAGACAAGTATATTCACAAATATCCACTGTATGACAACCCAGCACAGACATTACGAATCTGGCAAAGCGAATATACATAATGACGTCACCGTTAAGCCCCTGTTTAGATTAGCGGAGCTAGATAACATTTCCAAATAGATATGTAATGCAAACAGATGTGCTCATGGGGTTAAATGCTACATAAATACTATCGGATCAGCGTAATTGCCCCCTGGGAGCGGCAGGAGCCGAAGAGAGACTGGATTCGGGGGTGACGGGGAAACCCCGTCAGCTACCTGTCAACACGCTGCAGGATTATCACCCCATCTGCTCATTTGTAGGCTTCACATCACCAATGGCAGCTGCATACTTTCCATACACCAACGCTTATGACAGAATCTGTTCTGGCACAAACTGATGGGTTTGACAAATATGGGTCAGCATGCAGGATATGAAAATTTCTCTTTTGTGTCCCAACTCGTTTTGTTTAGTTATGCAGGGAGACTTGTGAGCCTGAGAGACTCTATACAGTTATCTCAATGCCAAACACAACAAAAGCTACCTAAAACCAAAAGTGTAGGTGCTAAACATCCTGAGTAATGACTTTAATTAATGACGCAACTAACTTAAAATACCTTGACAGTAGCAAAAACAAAAACTAGTTTTCAGTTGTTCAATAACGAACTACTATGTCCATTTTGTAGCAGTGGATCTTAAATAAAAATACTACATTGCCAAGCAAGCCAAGGCAATAAACAGATACGTTATCCTAAAATATTCCCCTCTCTCTCTCTTTCTCTGAAGTAGTATTGGAAAGTCTAATTAATTACAGTGAATCGATTCAGATGGTTTGTTGTACAAATGAACTTGTTCAAATAAATAGATTCGCAGATTCATATGAGTCATCCCTCAGTAGGGTTCACAAAAGCCATTTTACTTGCTGTAGTTTAATAAATATTTAGTTAAATACTGCAGTTTATCATTTTGTTTTCAATTCATTGTCTTTGTTTTGGGTTTATTAGCTGCATTTTGTGTAAATTTACGTGTTTGAGTTAATTGAGGTCCTTGTTGGTTTTTATTATATAGTCTAATAACTATCTGAAATGACGTGCCCCCTTTTACAGTTTTAATGCCGTTAGCTACTGTTTTTTTTTCTCGTACTTTGTGTGGCTAACAATTTTTTTTTAAAGTTGATGCTTGACTGCATTGATTGCATTCTGATTAGATAAGCTGTGTCCAAAATTGCTGAAAACCCTTCAACCAATATTTCATATGGTGTTCCTGTACCTCAATTGGCAGAGAATAATGCTAAATCACTGATTTTCAGGAAACACACATACATTTAATGTATATTAAATGTATTACTTATGCATAAAAGTGTCCCTAAAATGCATAAAAGTATATAAGCAGAATAGTGCATCACTCACAGACTCAAGCGGTCGGATCCCACTCAGTGGGGCGTAGGTAACCCTGTACTGCTGCACCTGGCCCGAGGCGGGTTCCCAGCGCACATTCAGACTGTTGGGAGTTGGGTTGTAGACCTGGATATTCCGGGGTGGGACTCTTGGAACTGTGAAAGAGGGTGAGAATGTGTTGAATAAGAAGCCACAAAACAGCAGAGTGAGAACAAGGAATTTACAGAATAGCGGAGGAAGTCGAACAGCTCACAGAAGCGTTTTAACAGGAGGAAGCTCAGTAAAGTTCAGGAATGAATGCTGAGCAAAGCATTCGACAGCGGTGCAGATGGATTTTATGGTGAGAAAGTGCCAAAAAGGAAAGGCAGGTGGTGGGGGGCATTTAGGGTTGTTGCTAAAACTGCTTAGTACGCTTTTTAAACCGAAGCAGATGTGACTATTACTACAGAAATCTGTTAAAAATTCTCCATCATGAGTTCAAAGGATCCAGTTTCTTTTAATGAAACTCACTAGCATAAATAAAAAAAACTCAAGCATCCTAATCCTGTAGTTGTTGCTCTGTGTATACAATTTAGTAGTGTGCTAACATAAAACCCAGTTGCTAGACTTTTCGAGTGGCTGCTTAGGGTGGTCAAAGTGTTTTCACTGCTGCTATGAAGTTGCTAGGGAGATTTGGTGAAATGTTTGGTCCAAGTCTAAAAATAAGACTTAAAAGGGTCCCTCCCTTTTACTCTCTGTCCGACAAAAATCCTAAATCTGAAAACTAGGAAAAGCCATTGCACAGCTCTACTCAACAAGCTGCTCGATTTGATCAATTGGCAACTCACTTTTTTTGTGTGATAGTAATAGTGATGCGTAACTGCCAAGTACAACTTACGTGTCTTTCCTTTTTCAGACTGTCGGAGACCCTCTCCCTCTGGAAAAACAGGAACCACAGTCACTGTATAGACCGTGTCTGACAGAAGGTTCCTTAGGACTGTGTTGGTGGTGCCTCCAGAAACTTGCTCCTGTTGACATTTGAAATTTAAATTTATTGAAGATCAGCTGCATGTCCGGAAAGACAGTTGAGCCTCTTCCGTAGATCAGGTCTTACCATGTCTTCAGCACCACCAGTTGCTGGGACGTAGAAGATTCGATACTGCCGGACGTTACCTTCAGCGGGCTCCCAGCGCACCTTCAACGAGCTGGTTGTGGGATCGGTGACCTGCAGGTTCTTTACTCCACCCAGAGGCTCTGAGAATTGCGAGAATTGAAATTAAGCATGCTATGTGCTAAGGGAGTAACATCCAAACTTGACATTGCAGGTACGCACTTGTTTTCCCATTCTCAGACTGTTTCTTTCCTTCAGCATCAGGATATACTGGTACTACAGTGACCCTGTACTCTGTGTCTGGTTTCAGGTTTCTCAGAATAGTATTGGTGGACATTCCCGATACTTGGGTCTGAAGAGTACATCAGTACAGCCACACAGTTAATTACAAGCAAACCAAATGGACAAACTCAACAAAAATGTCATTTATTTAATTACCATGCTTGAAGCGCCACCAGCAACAGGCACATAGATGACGTTGTACTGACGAACATCTCCATCTGCAGGGTCCCAACGCACTCGCAAAGAGTTCACAGTTGGGTCTGTCACCTGGAGGTTCTTCACGCTTCCCATAGGTTCTGCGTTAATAAGACAGACATGTTGAACTCAGAAAAAAAATAGGGATCCCTCATAGAGGCAGATGAGTTCTTCATTCCGAAATTGCAAGTTACAAACATCTTGACTCACTTGTCTTTCCATTTTCTGACTGACGTTTTCCTTCCACGTCATTTTCATACATAGGCAACAATGTGACCTTGTACACCGTGTTAGCATTGAGATTACGTAGGACGGTGCTTGTCGTGCCACCGGAAACTAGTTCCTGATCACAAAAACAAGAGATTTGGTCACATAATGTGGAATGTCCTTCATATAAACCATTAGAAGTTACCTCATCACATCTTACCATCTTCTCACTGTCTCCAGGCTGCGGGATATAGAAAACCTTGTAATTGCGAGGATTTCCGTCAGCATGCTCCCATCGCACATTTAGGGTGCTGCTGGTGGGATCGGTAACCTGAAGGTTGCGAACTCCACCCAATGGTCCTAAAAAGCACAGATACATGAACTTTAATACCATAGCCAGACATTTCGATTTGTGACCAAGTTTATTCAAAGGTGCACTATGGTATCTCTTCACAATGAACTCACTTGTTCTTCCATTCTCAGAAAGAGGTTTGCCTTCCATCTCATGATATACTGGCACCAAAGTCACAGTGTAGGCTGTGTCGGGCTCCAAGTTCTTCAGAACGGTGGAGGTTGTGGTTCCAGAGACTTGATCCTGCAAGTCAGCAGTGTTTCAATAAAAATATACAACCTGTAACTGCAACTCTAGAATGGAAAAATCTGCATTGATTGCAGAGCTTGGCAATGCTTTACAGGTGTAATTTGTATAACATATGGAAGAACAAATCATTTATATAATAAGTTGAAAACATCCATTTACAAGTGTCAAAAAACTGAAACTACAGTCTTGTTTGCTATTTCTGGAACATCCATGGAAATCATTCTCACCACTTCTTGATCTTGGCTTCCGGCGGCAACGTAAATGACAATGTATTCCCGCACATTGCCTTCAGCCGGCTCCCAGCGTACATTCAAGGTGCTGATAGTTGGATCTGTTACCTGTAGGTTCCTCACGCTCCCCAAAGGTTCTAAGGAGACAACAAAAAGGTGACTCAAGATTGACGAAATGTGTCCAAACCTTCTTCAGATACTTATATACAACTTGTCAGTGTGACTGAGGTCATTTTGGAGTCACTTACTAGTCTTTCCCTTCTGACTGAGTTGAGGTCCATCTCCTTCAGCGTACACTGGCAAAACAGTCACTGTGTACATGGTGTCTGGCAGGAGTTTACTCAGCACTAATGTTGTGGTGCTCTCAGACACTTGTTCCTGAAAGAATATAGAAAATGGAGCTTAGTACACTATATCTTCTTCAAACCCATTCCAACTAAGGAACCCTAGTTTGTTTTAACACAGATTGGTTGCACAAGGTCCACCCATCCAAAGAGATAAAGAAAACTAAACTTGTAAAAGAAAACAGAACTCTCTCTTTGTAGTTTGCCAAACAGATTGTTTTCACAGTTTACTCCAGCTCCGTCTAAACATTGGTGCTCCCAGTTGGAAACTTTCCCGCAGGTTTTTCAGCATAATGAGAATTCAACTAGAGTTTCATTATATCACTCTCTCATCTCTGGTCCTCAAAGGAAGACTATGTCTATATACGTCTGTCTGCAAGCTATGCCATTAGATTCCAGAGAGATTTCCACTTTTGACATCAACACTGTATAAACACATTTTGAAATATTCAGATATTCCTACCATGAGCTCAGGTCCTCCGTTGGTGGGCACGTATAACACTTTGTATCCCTGCACGTTCCCGTCGGCGGCATCCCATGTGGCAGTGAGTGTTGTGAAGGTGGGATCAATGAGACGGAGATTTTGAACACCTCCAAGAGGCACTAGAGTGAGATAGACAATAGTTTTATAACGGAGATAGTGTGTCTGTGCATAGATACCTAAATAAGCTACAAGGCTGATACACACATGTCCTTCCATTGTCAGACTGGCGCCTGCCCTCTGTGGCGGGATACACTGGAACCACGGACACTGTGTATGGAGTATCAGGCTGCAGGTTTCTTAAAACAATAGACGTTTGGGCGCCAGGTACTTGTTCCTATTTACAACAATGGGAAAAATAACTTCAGTGATGTCTTGAGTGATGTCTTTATATAAAGTTTCTCTAGACACTTTCCAACTCCTGTACTACCAGTTGTAATGCTTTCTCTAGGTACTTTTGTTATGTGTATTTGTTTTGCATTTGCTGCTCTTTATGTTTGTTTGTTTGTTTGTTTGTTTGTTAATACTATCCATTTTCTATGTTGTTATGTATTACTATGTCGTTTCTTTGTGTCTTTGCTATATCGTGATATGCAACTGCAATCATTTGGTTGTTTCTGGACTGGGCAAATGTCTACTGTCCAACTCAATTGATTATCTGAGCTGTCTATCTGTGACTATGTGAAATGACTGTTCATTGTGTTACTGCTTATGTAAAGCTTCCTTGAGCTTGGGAAAGGCGCTATATAAATGAAACATATTAATATTTTACTTTTTTGCAATGAGACATTATTTTTTATGACAATTAAGCACAAAAAAATAAATTTTCTGAGTACTGTTTAAAATTTCTTATTTTTTCTTATGGAATAATAGTTGTGAGAAACAAAGTCACACCATAGCCTCAGTTCCTCCAGCTGCTGGGACGAAGAATATTTTGTACTGGCGCACAGCCCCATCCGCGGGGTCCCATTTGACATTCAGAGAGGTCATGGTTGGGTCGGTAACCCTCAGATTCTTCACACCACCCAGAGCCCCTGTAAAGAAGATTTCCATTTTACTGTTTTGGCATTAAGTGTATGAAGCATAATCCAGATCGTACTTCCAGACTGGAGTTTGGACAGAGTGGTGCAATATGCATATTCACTCCTAAAAACAAACATTCTGGGTTTAAAAAAGAACCTCTTCTTAGAACCTTTGTTGGCTGTAAATTTAATTTCTACAGAAAAGAGAATCAGACAGAAACGTCAGATGGAGTCGTTTAGTCACCTATTTTTCATTCTTAATCAGTGAAAGCAAGATATTGAGATTAAGACAACCGAGGTTTCTGAGAGAAACTCACTTGTTTTTCCATTCTCAGACATTCTCTGGCCATCTCCCTCTGTGTAAACAGGAATTAAGGTCACAGTGTAAAGCGTGTCGGACTGAAGGCCTCTCAGAACTGTGCTGCTGGTGGTTCCTGATACCTGCTCCTGTTTTCATGAAAGAATGTACAGTATAAGGCCTGTTTAAGTCAAAGAAATATTGCAAATCACTTCCACTTGAGGTCTACAAATCAATATTCATGGTTGATCAGAACATCGAATTGTAGTTTACTCTTTAGTTGATTCTTGACGTCCTACCAGTCCTACCATGCTTTCGGCACCACCAGCCGCAGGTACGTAGACGACCTTGTACTCCTTCACTTTTCCTTCCGCCGGCTCCCAACGAACATTCAATGTGGTCATGGTGGGGTTCAAAACCTGCAGGTTTCTCACTCCTCCTAAGGCTTCTACAGGAACACCACACACAGTGTTACATAATGTCGTCTCATTTTCATTGCATAACATCTTATAATAATCTGACAAAACTCCAGATGTGAGCGAAAACCAAGATGTTTTATGGAATGCATCCTCCCTAAATGAGTTTATCATTGTTTTCGCTTCCCAAATGGAGTCATAAATACTTCAGGACGTTGAAAGGACTTCCTTGGAGTCACTTACTTGTTTTTCCTTGGCCGGAAATATCTTTACTTTCTCCGGTGCGATAGACAGCAGCCACAGTTATGGAATAAGGGGTGTTAGGGGTCAGCTTCTGAAGAATGACGCTGTTCTTCTTTCCACCAACTTGAACCTGATTGGAAAAGATGCCAATAGATAGATTTGTTTTGGTGTTCATTGGTTTCCATGAAACGAGAACGGCACCCTTTCAAAAATAAGTGTGTTGAATATGGTGCAACAGCAAAAAACAACAAGAAATGGCACTCGCAACCTATTTTGCTTCCATGATCAAGAATTTCCTAGTAAAAAAGGTTATTTAATGTGAAATAAAACCCTAAAATAAAGCCTAAGTAGCTAGTTAACTACATTACACACATTTAAACAGCTATAAGAAAAAAACTATTACAAATATTGTTGGCTCTTTGACAAAATGCTTTTGTTCCTTTTTTGTATGTCTATTTGGATAAAACTGTGCACTAAGCGCACACTACATAAATTAACATTAACCAATATTTTGCATGGACAAGGCGATTTTAATTACTTTGGATTATTATATTCAGCATAATCCTGCATTAATAAACAAAATGGTTTATTAAAAAATGTTTATTTCTAATATAATTCCAAAACAAACATCTCAAGTGCATAGACATGATATATATAACAGTAATGGTTTTGTTTTCTTGAGGCCTACATAACAGACATGTTGTGATGGTTTGCATCAGATGAGTCTGTTGGTAATGGCTTCCTGTCACAACGTTCTCATTTGCTTGCTTTAATGATTAACACACGGGCCTTGAACTTTCTTAAAACATATTCTACCACTCATCATCATAATTGAAAAATTACCCATGTCCTGCTTCAAAACATCTCATTGGATGGGGAATGGAGACAGCTGAACTTACAGACAGCAGTTTTCCACCCGCAAGGGGTTGGTAGGTGATTTTGTAGTTCTGGACGGGGCCTGTCGCATGGTCCCATTTCACGGTTAGAGTTGTAGTGGTGGCGTTGAAAACCTGGAGGTTTTGCGGTGGTCCAGAGGGCACTGGGAGCATACAGAAAGGTTGATCAGCAAAATCTGGCTTTGGAACTGTAGCTAAAACTATTGGGGATGGGAATCAAGAGGAATTTAAAGATTCTGGTTCTGATTCCACTTGATGAATCCAGTTCCTTAACAGTTCTTTTAGGGTTTTTGAAGAAATTACGAATTGTATATTTAACAAAAACTACTATTTGGGCAAGATATTCTAATGTTTCCTTTATTATTAAAACAGAATTTATACAACTAAACTCCAATTGCTAATCCAAATGTTAACTAAACGCACCATATGAAGATGCAGCCAGTAATCAGACAACAAATCAGTTAGTAATTATCTCAACATCGAATCAATCAGTAATGAACTCAACAACGAATCTTTAAATTGATTCAAACTCATAACCTATGAATTTTAGGTCTTTTTGACTGATTCATTAAAAAGAACCGATTCATTCACGAATGGAACCAAAGATCATGAAAATCCTTCAATTCTATTATTATTATTATTTTTTTTTTTTAATTGGTTCCCATCCCTAGTCATTATGCTGGTTACATGAGCATCATGGGTCAATCCTGAAAGGAGGATGGAGGTGCATGGGTTTTTGCAACAAAAACAATGCAGTCGGGCATGTTATGCATGCGCATTTATGACTGACGACAGATGACAATGATGACAAAATGATAGCGATGAAATGGCAGTGATGAATGATGATGGACAAATGATGGTGGATGAGTTTCTGGTGAAACACAAAAATGCACATGCAGTTCGTCATCTTGCTTCTTTCATCATCCTCATTAGCATTTACATTAACAATTACATTTTCTCTCATTGGATACAACATACCGGGTGTAATGACCTTTGACACTAGAAAAAGATAAACAACACGTTATTTTATTGTATCGTCAACAGCTATAACATTTTAACTAAAGAAAAACAAAAGTATAAATACTGTATGTGTACACTTTTAAGTAATATTATTTTCTGTCACACAGCAATAATATGTCTCCATCATACTTATCAGTAGGAAATTGTTTGGCATCTTTAATCTATGAATGTCAATTTAATATATTCTTGCTGAATAAAATTTATTACAAGACCTTACTAACCCTAACCTTTTGAACAATAGTATACATATATACATACTTTTTTGCATATAAAATTGTTAACATCTTTTTTTCTTGTCAAGAAAAAGGCAGATTTGTCGAGACAAAAGAAGCCGTTTTGAATTCCTTCATAAATAAACTGCTATTTATTCAGTTTTGTAAACTGATTCTGTCCCAGTACTCAAGAGTTAGTGTTTTACATGTGTGGTTGTGTGTTATTCTCACATGTGCGTTGGCTCCCCATCAGATCCTCACTCTCCGACTCATCAGGGTAGATGGCTGTGACAGTGACGTCATACATTGTGTCTGGGTCTAAATCTGGCAAAACGTGGCTTGTCTCTTCACGATTCAGGATTTCCTACAAAAGACCAATTCCGGTGAGTCTCACATGTTATTTTAAAGAGTTCATTAAATTTTTAATAAAAATGTAATTTGATGTAGCTTTAAAATCATTTGCACACTCTTAAAAATAAAGGTTCTCCATGGGCATCAATAGTTCCATGAAGAACCTTTCCATTGATTGAAAGCTTATATTTAGTGGAACAAAACGGTTCTTTTTAAGAACTGTTCACTAAAATGGTTCTTTGGTAATCCCAAAAATGGTTCTATGGAATCAAAGCAAAACCCCCTTTTGGAAGCTTTATTTTTAAGAGTGAGAGCGAATGGGGGTTGCAACTCCAAAGTCTTTGGTTGATTTGGATTAAAGCGTCTTTCAAATGAATGAATGTGAATGAATGAATGAACGTACGTATTTGAAGTTGTTCTCGCCCTGCTTGGTCCAACCGACGCGGTACAGTTCAACGTCTGGTGCTCCATGCTCCCATGTGGCTCTGAATGAAGTCTGGCCCACCTCAGAAAACCTCAAATTCTTGGGAGCAGGAACCACATCTGAATGTTAACAGAGAAAGTATGTGAAAAATAGAAACTGGTCTGAACAGGGGAACTGTGAACCATATGAACTGACAAGTTGGAGCAAGTGAACGTGTTCCTATGTAAAAGGAAGTGGTTTGTTTGTCAGCGGACTTGCAGATCAGCTGGGACTGATGAAGGATTTTACCCTTGGGACTGATAAAGTAAAGCCATGAACACATAAACGTGGCTTGGGTAAGGGTGGCGTCACACATGGCACTCATTATCCAGACAGGGAGCTTGAAAGACCTGCTGAAATTGCAGGTCTTGTAGCCAGCAAGTCACATAGTTCAACACCAACGTAGCAAACAAAACCCGGCAGCCGTGAAGTAATTGCTGCTGCCAAACCAACATCATCGGTCAATTGGTGTCATCTTGGAGAATCAGTGAGGATTATAGACTCACCAGTTATTGCGCTGCCAAGCATGGGATTTGCTGGACCCTCGTCGTAGACAGGAGTGACGGCAACATCATACTCCGTCTGAGAGCGGAGGCTGGTGAGAACCAGAGTGGTGATGTCACCGTTGACCTCAACCTGTCAAACACCAACGTCAACATTAACATTAACATTAACACAGATGAAGAGAAAAGGAATAACAGATGCTTTTGACAGGCCGACTCGCCTTGTCTCCATTCCTTACACAAGGACTGAAATCTGTGTTGGTGCAAAAGAGTGAAAACTGAGTTGTTGTTGTTGTTATTTTTTTTTAACAGAACTTTTACAACAAGGACACCACCAAACTAGATCTTGAAAAAGAAAAGACAGTGCTTGCCTCTGCAAAACTCATTGACATTATTATGGGTTGTTGTCAGGGTGTTGTTATGTGGTTGCTAAGGTTTTCAGATTTTTCTCAGCGTATTGCTTGTTCTTAGTGGTTGCTTATTGGCTCAAGTCACTGATATTCTGTGCCTGATTGCATGAAAACCCTTAAGTGATCTGACTATCCTTAATCCTTAAAATTATATTTTGTCCTGAATCTGAATCTCTTAATACTCTCACTGACTTCACCCATGCTGTAAGTTGTCTTGATAATAAACAAATCATATCATAGTTTTAATATTTACAATACCTTATTTTGATGACTAAAATGTGCCTTGGTTCCCCCTCCCCCCTCAATTAACATGAAATCAGCGGATGATTTAAGGGACCTGTTTTGATCATTTATTGTTTTTAGGGTGTAATGGTTACTAAAGATGCATACAATGCATACAGTAACAGAACTTAAGGACACACTTAAGAACTTAGGGGGATATACTTAAAGATGATCTTAACGTACCTTTAATGGACTCTTTAGGACCCAAGAGTTTGCTTAACCTTTTAACTTAGGCCCTATTCACACTAGTGTGTTTTCGATTTAAAGCGGCGTTTTAAAATGAAAACGATCCTCGTCTACACTGGCGTTTTCATTGCGTTTCTGAAACGATCTCCATCTACACTACACAACCAAAAACACGTCACATGACCATTCATGCAGGTACAACCATAGATATGCATAGGTAGATTCACTATTATTTACACGGTCGTCAAGGATACGCAGAAAGAATGTGGGCAGCCACGCCATCGTTTTCAAAAGTCTCCATTTTGGTCCGTTTACACTGAAACACAACCCCGAAGTTTTCAAACTAAAATGGGGTCTGCAACGTTTTCAAAAGTTTCCGTTTTCAAGGGTCAATTCCGGAGTAAAAAAATGAAACGCACTAGTGTAAACGGGGCCTTGAGATATCCCTCCATTTTTCCTTTGTTATTTTTTATTGCACACCAGTCAAAAACCATGATCAAAGTCTGATCACTTGGTGAAGTAACAACAAACCTTTCCTAAACAAAACACATGATTTGATGAATCATGCACATCATACTTAAATCCCCAAGTATGATAAACAGCAATAGCGATGTTTTGCTTTGTATGGATCCAAAGATGGATTCAGAGTTCGGCTTAGTGAATCAGGTCATTTTAACCTCGTTCCAGAGTACATCCATGAAGAGATAAACAACGGTCTGCATCCTATCAACAAGTTTGCTTGGATGTGACCTTTCGGACCTCCTCAAATAGTTCCACTGGTTCATCTCAGAAGATCTTCAAAGTTAAAACTGCAGTACTCGGGAAATATCCATAAAGGCATCACTGCAGAGAGACAGGAGGGCATGGGGGAGCCAAATCTCTGCCATCTAACTAGGGTTAGTTCATGAGTACTTCACAGTGAGGTTAATATGGGGTCTTAGTCTTAGCTAATGAACCCTTTGTAAGCAAAACCTTCTCTACAATAACCTCTGACCAAATAGCCAATGTTTTTCTCACATCCTCTGAATAGCTCAGGCTTTTTCTCAACTTTAAACTGTCCATCACAGTAAGATGTTTAAACTAACAGTTTTAACTGCAAGTAAAAATCTTTGACACATTTAAATGGTACGTTTTGGTGAGATTTTATAATGTTTTTGAAAAAATCTCTTATGCTCACCAAAGCTGTATTTCTTTGATCAAAAATACAGTGAAACAGTAATATTATGAATTATTTTTGCAATGTAAAATAACTGTTTTCTATGTGAATATATTTCAAAATGTAATTTAGTGCTGTGATCAAAGCTGAATTTTCACATGACCCTTCAGAAATCATTCTAATATGCTAATTTGCTGCTCAAGAAACATGTATTATTAGTATTAATGTTGAAAACAGTTGTGCTGCTTAATATTTTTGTGGAAACCATAATATTTTTTTTTTCAGGATTCTTCAATGAATTGAGAAGAACAGAACAGAAACTAATAGTATTTCTTTGAAATCCTTGGTGAATAAAGTATTTATTTATTTCTTTTCTTAATTAGAATCAGTGGTCCCACTTTACATTAGGTGGCCTTAACTACTGTGTACTTACATTTAAATTAATCATTTGGTACAATGCACTTATTGTGTACATACATGTGTTTACATTGTACTTATATTTTTAAAAATACCTATGTGTAGTTACATCTGTAATTAATTTCTGTAATTACATTTATAATTACACTGTTGACCCATCACTTACACCTTAACCCACCCTTAAACCGACCCAGACCACCAAACCTGTCCCTAACCTTACCCGTATCCCCCCTCAATAGCAGCAGGAGTGTTTCGCAATACAATATGAACACAATAAGTACATTGTACTTATTTTTTTGATGTAAGTACATAGTAGTTAAGGCCACCTAATATAAAGTGTGACCGAATCAGTTTATGGGACATTTTAGTGATTTCGAATCTGGTAAGTTACGAGTATTGAGTCTTCGATTTTGATGATCCCTGCAGTGTGAATTACACATTTTGATCACCTCTTTCAGATCTCCATCCTCTCGCTTGTAGGTGATGATGTACTTCCTGACGTTCCCAGGAGCTGCATCCCAGGTGAGACGCATGGAGCTGTGAGTCACTTCTGAGATTCTCAGCTCACCCGCTGGAGGCAGAGGCACTAGGAGAGAAACAGATGCATTTCATTTGATATTTCTAAAAACATATACTACGTATTAATAATAACAGATTGAAAACATCTGAAAATAAGTAGAAGACTAGCGTACGAGTGACTCCTCTGTCGATGAGTGGTTTGCTGGCTGCCTCCCCGTGTAGGGCGAACAGGGAGATCGAATACGCTGTGTTTGGAAGCAGCTGCAATAGCTGGACATCATTCACATCTGCACCAACTCGCATCTGCAGGAGGGAGGGATGTTAAGAGGACGGACATTAGCAAAGCAATGGCCCAGCGAGACAAGACTTGTTATGAGGAACACCTGGCATAAACACACTCCCGGTTGTTAAGGTATGTCTGCTCCAGACTAAATCAGATCAGCCTGATCTCCTGGGATGATGGTTGTGACTTTTCCAAAAAAAATACAGAGCATTTGTTGATATTTGGGTACTATTATGTACATGACTTCAGGGAGGAAACGGATCCAGAACAGGCAGCATTAACTCGTTTTTGCCAAAAGCTTGTGTGTTGGGCGAGTCTGCATTTTGTAGACCCCCTAAAGGAAAATTTTATTGCTCAGAGGTCACTCTTTCATTGCTCAGGAGACCAAATTGAGTTTTCGGTTAAGCCTAATTTAATGATCAACTTGGTCTCAGATGTCTCCTTATTCCTAAGGTGAAATAAAAAATAGTTGGCGTACAGTACAAGAAGGGTGTAGAGCTATGAAATGTGGATAGAAGATCAAATGATTTGTTTTCAGAGGAATTTGAGAAATGCTCGAGATCAAATTGGAATCTATCCTTTTCTAGTATATTTGCAACTCTGAGCACAGTTTAAGACCTCGTTTCTTTTATTACCGAATGAAAAATGCTCAGTGAATATCCTGTTTGTCAACTAAATTTTACTTTATTTTAATTAAATAAATAAAAACAACTAAAATTCTAATTTAAATTAAAACTATCAAAAAATATTAAATTAAATGTAAGTAAAGATGTTAAATAAAATATGAATATTTTGCTGATGTAAAATAAAATATAAATATTAGGTGAAAATTTGAAATCTTAAATGAAAATTTTAAATGTTTCCCTGGCATACTAAAATTACAACACAAAAAAAATAAAAAAATTATAGAAATATTTTTGAAAAACGAATAAAAATGACAATAGCACATAAATTCACTAAAACTTAAACTAAAATGTATATGAAAATTGTAAATATAAAAATAAAAGCTGATCATTCAAAATATGACTATAGTACTATATTATATAATTTACTATAAAATAAAAAATACTAAAATAACTCTGTTTGTCAGATTATAGATTTGAAATGGTTGAGGAATATTTCATATTGCTCTCATTTGTGATTTTCTTTCCTATGGGCCTGTGCAGCATTGTAAAACAGTTGTTCCCTGCCTAGACCATCTGGCTATGCTAAGGGAGCTGCTGGCAGAGGTAGGTTTACTTTGCCTTGAGGTTTAATAAAGCAGAGGTGGAAATTTTGAGAGATCGTCTGGAGGGTGTTCTGGAAGGCGTCAGTGCGACAGGCACTCACCTCCATCTTTCCAGAGGGCATGCTGCCGTTGATGGCATTGTAGTTCAGCAAGTACCCGCTGGCTCCGCTCACTAGCTCCCATCTGACCCGCATGGACGTTATGGCCTCGTCGTACACGGTCATGCTGGTAACAGCAGGTAGGGGCACTGTGGAAACCCAAAAGATGGAAAACTTTGATCTAAAATACAGCTTTATAAGAAAGAAAAATAATAGTAAAAAGTTTTCTCATCAACGTTCACACTTTGGTCAAACATGAGCATTAAATGACCATAAAGCTAAAGCCACAATGACCACGGGAGATTATTGCATCCAAGTGGCTCATGACAAAACGATAAGGCCCTCTTTACGATGGGATAAGGCCTTGTAATGTTGATCATAAACATTATAGTGAGAAATGTAAAAAAAAGACTTAAGCAAACTATAAAGTGAGAATAGCCAATTAAGATGTTCTGTTTACTTTAAATCTGTAAAAATGATTCAAGTTTACTTTGTCCGTCCATAAGACCAAAACTAAGCTGTTGACGAGGACCACTTCACAGATTTTACAGCTGCTTCGTATTTGGCAATGTGGAAGCCAGCATTAAAATTGTAAGTTATAGGAGCTGCAGTATTTCTTTGAGGTTTTATATTGGCTCTGCTCCAAAAAAAAAAAAAAGTAGTCTACCTACACTCATTTTCAGACATCATCAGCAAGCTCCTATCACGTATAGGATATACCAAATTCATTGCATCCATCGTTCAAAAGTTGGTGGAAAATACATGCAGTTTCAAATTCAATTTTCAGTTAGAATGTAGCTAGTAAGGTTTTGAATATAGGTCATTATGCAAGGAAACAGCTCCAGTTTCCAGTGGTAGTGGTAAAGATATGTTAATGTAGTGACTCAGACAATGAGACAACTGTAGGAGAACAAGTGCGATAAACAGTAGGAAAGGTTAACTTACATGTGGTTTCAGTTCCTTTCAAAGGCTCGCTGCTCTCCTCACCGATCACTCCATACACCCTGACAATATACTCGGTCATGGGCGTCAAGTTGATCAGGACAACGGTGTTCTCTTCGCCATCAACGAACATCTGTAAAACATCATCAGGGAGAGGTGATTGTCTGCTGAGGGGTATTACACAAGACGGAGAGGTGAAACGGGGAGGCATGTGGCCATCTGAAATCATCTCTCTGAAGTTGCAGGTTCTTAGAGGCTGGAATTCAGCGCGGGAACACGCAGGGCATGTTGTGAGATTTATGGGATCTAGTTCAGCCCATAATGATACGTGATACTTTTGAGCCATACAGACAGAGTGTATACATTAAAATAAAATATGACAAGCTGCATAGCTTTGAATGAACGTTATATGAAAGCTGCCCTGTTCTATAGAAGTTACAAAGATTACACAAGAGGTAGGCCTGTGTGGAAATATGGAAATGAAATGTCAAATGTTGCTCTTCATCAAACTTGACTTTTATGGCAACTATGCAATGGGCATAAATGATATGCACATATAAATTCTGTTCCAAAAGTTAGTGAGCTGTCCACCTAGACAGCATTTTAAGGCATCATATATGTACTTCCAATTCAGGAAAGTAGGAAAATGAATGCCTTCTATGACAACTTGTTTTGGCCAATTCTGAAGGTAGCATTGTGAAAGAGAAATCTCAGAAGGCACTGCAACAAGCTTAGCATAAAAAATGCATGCTAGATATTTAAGCTTATTGTAGTATTGTGTCATAAACTCTACCAGAAATCAATTGTGATTTTCCATCTGAATGCAGTGCCTTGTTGTTTCTTCATAACAGTCACAAAGTTGCTTTTTTTCCCGAAAACCTTCACCCTCTCTGCTCCTCTCTGTTGGAATGAGCTGCCAACCTCCACCCAAACTGCTGAAACCATCACAACTTTCAAGAAATAGTTGCTGCTTATTTAGAGTGACCAAATAAGAGATTTGTGATGCTCTGTGATGATTTGGAGGTTGCTTCATAAGGCAGCTCACTACACAGCCAGCAGGCACCAGAAGGTAGCCTCACCAGGTTTTGGAACAGAGCTACCGAATGAATTTTTGCACAAGATGCTAGCAAAACATTCCAAAAGGCTGTGAGTATGCATGCATTTCCATTTGAACAGGAGCCGGATATATGCGGGGGTTTTTAACGCTCACCACTTCAGTCTTTCCTCCTGCAGCAGGGACGTACTCTATACGAAACTTCTCCACTGGCTCGTCGGGTGGTATCCAGGTAGCACGGAAGGAGTAGTGTGTGACCTCTGAAGTTACCAGATCAGTGGGCGTCCCTGGGCCGCCGCCTGGTTCATAGAAAGCAATGGGAAAATATGAGCAGTGGGGATCAACGGCTCTCAAACCAGTTTACAGTTAGACTGTAAATCTTCCTCAGGCCTATTAGCTTCTTGCAAAAGGTTAAATGGGTTATATATCACAAGTTTCATGGTTCTGTAAATCACTGCTATCCCCCAAGGAGGACCAGAGTGCAACCTACAGTTTTTCCTCACAGTCTTTTCAGCGAGATTATTAGTAAAAAAAAAACAAAGAACCGTCTGGGAAAATAAGAGTGCAAATCAAAAATGGATGGCAAGAGTTCAAGCAGTTCAGTTGAGCCAAGCTTTGGGAGCTTTGGGAGTTCTTGGTTTTTTATTCTAGTCTGTAGAACAGATCCAGGACAGCTTTGTTTAGATTCATAGACCATTTTGCATTCAAAACATACACTAGTCAAGTGTGTGACTGTACCTGGGCCTTTAACACTATTACAGAGGTTGACAGTGAGGTCATCCACGATGTCCAACAAGAAGGAGAAGTCATTGACATTATACATGTGGATTTCATCAGGGTCGGTGGCAATGGATCGCAACTCATTTTCATCAGCATTTTTCACACCTAGGAGCCAAGAGGAGATAATTATTGAAAGATCTCAATTACTTCAGCTGGGTCAACGAGACATAGATTAAGCTGTAGTCTTGCCAAATGAAAAGTTGTGAGATCTGGGTTGAGTATCTCTTGCTAGCATGCAGACTTTCATTTTCCACTGAGACTGAATTGACGGAATGCCAACAAAGTCAAGAAAAGAACTTACCGATGGCATAGAGCTCAATGCCCGAGTCACGCAGTCTCTGAGAATTCACTATAATCTCGTCCTGAGATTTGCCGTCAGTAACAAGGACGCCGATTTTACGAGAATCGGGTCTCATACCCACATTCGGTTTGAAGTTGTTCTGGAGGATGTAGTTCAAGGCCATACCTTTGGAAACAGAAGCAGCAGGTTGGTTTCATCTGATGGTCATAATTTTTCATTATTTCTAATTTCATTATTTCTAATCAATCTGCAACATCATGGCACACAGTAAGTTTATCTTTAAAGGTTTATAACGTTAAAAAACAATTCCCCTATGGGGGTTTTTACTGTTGAGCTTTCTGTTTTTGTTTTTTTTTTCTATAATTTTGGAAAAAATGGTACACAAATTGCCATTAAATGTTGTTTTCAGGAATTCAGATGGCCTAATAAAAGTGCATCTTCAAGCCTGTAAACAATAAAGCACATATGTAATGGGTCGGTACCCGTCATTGTGTTTCCGCCTTTGTAGGGTAAGTTGGCCACAGCCTCCTGCAGGGATTCACGGGTGGCATGGGCGTTTAAATGCCACTCGGTTTTGGGATCCCCACTGTACTGAGCCAAACCTGGGAGAGAAGCACACACCATTGTGAAGCAAGTGAAATGATGACTGGAAATAACTCAATATGGTCATTGCATAAATGTCATGTCTGGAGTCCATATGCATGAATATACCTTAGTACATCTAAAAACAAGAAGTAAACAGAAGCACAAGAGACTTACCGATTTGAACATTGTTGGGGCCAATGTCAAAGACGCCCACCATGCGACCGATAAAAGTCCGGATGGTTTTGAAGTTCAAGCGGCCGATACTCCAGGATCCATCAACCAGCAGGACGATATCAGCCTTGGCTGTGGTTTTACACTGTTTTTCTGCAAATAAAACACCAGCGAGAAAAGCCAAGAGGAGCTTAGATGTGATTGTATAATCCCTGATGGCAGGCAGAGTTCAACAGGAGAGCGATGAGAAACAGGGAAGAGACATGTACACATGCTCACAGCAAATAAAAAAGTACATTTACACTGCAATAACTTGAAAGCATCACACTTTTAGAAAAAACTTTTATTTCTTGTTCATTTCTTGAAGCTACAAACTCTTTCCATTCAAATTTGAGTTTTCTTCTTTGAATCTTCAGTCTTGCGTTGCATCCAAATCCCTTTTGGCATCCGGCCCTGGAGGCCATTTTCCTGGAATTATCATTGCTTCTGTTCTACAGAGAAAAGAAGTAGCCCTTTGTGATGCATGAAAAACGAGCTGCTTCTCTTTTTTGCGCATTCCACCTCTGTAGAACGTGTGGAACTCCAGATACCTATTGAATGTGAGAGAGGAGCCCCAAAACTGAGGCTAGAACTCTGGACACCTTCACACTTGGTCTGCAAAGTGAAAAATATCTTGTGAAATTGATTTGTTTACAAGCATGCTCAGAAAATAAACACATATAATAAAGAGGGAGGTGGAACCGATGTCTTGCTGGAAAATCTGGTACTAGCTGATTGTAGCTGGTTTTAGCTGGTCCAGGATGGTCAATGGTCAGTCATTACATGATCTATGTGGTCTACTGTATTACAGAGATTCAACTTGTGAAGCATCTTGGTCAAACTGCTTAGAGTTGGTAGACCAGATACTAGAACTAAAAATAGAACTATTTTAATAAAATAAATAAATAAAAAATAAAGTAAACAGAAATGGTAAAATAAATAAAATAAAATAAAATGGTGGATGAAATGAATAGTGGCAGAATAATCTAAACTGATTGATACTACCTAAAAAAAGGTTTTAAAATAGAAAAAATAAGGAAAAAAAGGTTCATAGCCACCATAAGTTGGTATGATCTGTTATACCACTGTTTGTTTAATCTGCTCTCCATCGTCAAAGAAACACAACACTTTCCTATCCCTGTGCTATTCAGTGGCCTTTTCTCTTCTATGAAATAGTGCATAACTAAAAACAGAGCATTTTTTTCCATGAACTCATGTCACAGGCAAACTCTCACACACAAGATATGTTGCCAGATGAGATGAAAAGGACTGATTATGACATGGTGTATTAAATTATAGCATGAGCTATTAGATTTGATAAAATCATGAATCATGTAATAATGTAACAAGTATTGAGGAACTATTTTGACTTTTAGAACCCTAGAGTCATCCTGCTTGACCAAGTCACTGGTTTAGACAAGTTTACGATCAGATCCTGTTGATACATGTGGAAAACTGCACCGTCGTGTGACCTTTGCTCTGGTCGTTTCACAGCTAAACTTCTGCAACACACTTCCATCATCCTACCTGCATCTGCTGCTTAACTTCTCACTGCTGCACAACTTAACCTCTGGAAAGCCTTTCACGTTACGACTACGTTCAAGTCTTTAAACTGCCTGCCAATAGCAGCCAGAATCAAACTCAAGACGCTGTTGCTGGCAAACTGTGCTGCCAAAGACTTTGAGCTCGCAACTGCAAACCATACGCTTGATCTCGCCATGCAAACAGTGTCCATTTGTTCACTTCTGTTCATCAGAACAAGCTCATTCATTTTTTTTTATCTAGCACTGAGAAACACTTTTTAATGATTCACCTCCTCTAAAGCTCACGTTTATTCTAAGTAAAATTTTGGAAGTCCATTCAAAAAAGCTAACAAAAACTTATACATTAATGGGACGGTGAAATTAAGCACACTAAATGTAAGCATTCCACAAAAAAAAAAAATGATATACATATTTATATAATGTATATAAAAACTGAAACAATACATCATATATATAACAATAAATATATATAAAATACACTTTCTGAGATTGATAATAATAATAATAATATTCATTGTTACATATTTATTTTATATATTATTTATTTATTATATAAATTCATTTTTGATTTCCTATATTTTTTTCCTATATTCCATTTTAATAGTAATCATATATAATAATAATAATAATATGTCATTGTTATATATTTGTTTTATATATTTCATTACTTGTTATAAGTTGCTCATGCACTTATTTATTATAACATTATGTTTATTACCTATAATATTTGTACTACACTAATACATCTACACTCATTGACTGTTTCAGTTTACTCTGTTTCAATGGCTTTTTTTGTCCTAACTTTAGCGCTTGACTTGTATTTTTAATTACTTTTAAACGGTTTTATTTCTCAATAGAATGTGCATGCTAAGAACATAAAAATGTGATGTGCTGAGATTATACCAGGGAAATCAAGAGGAGGAGATTCAGGTGCATCAGAGAGGGTGGTCTTCTCCTCCCCGGCCAAAGGCATACTTTCACCTCCATCAAACATGCCAAAAACAGCCACGGAGTATTTAGTTCCAGCTCTGTGAATGAAGGACAAAACTGAAACCATATGTGGCAACTCAAAACAAGAAGTTAGATTAGCATCTTTATGTTAAGAGAAACATCTAAGTTGATGCTAAACATTACCTGAGTTCCTCTAGAACAACAGTGTTGTCGTACGGCCCAACGAGATATTCTCCCAGATCAACTTCATTGTCGTTGGGATGGAAAGTGACTTTGTACCCACGCACATCACCGGGAGCGGGATCCCAGGATACACGGAAACTGGTTTTGGTGGGTTCAGAGGTCTGTAGGTTTCTTGGGGCTTTGAATGGTGACACTACAGGAGGAAGAGAAGTAGATATCAGCATTTGCTAATGCAATAACTACATCTGAAATTTTCTGAGTAAATAATGTGTGATGCTAAGGCGCTTTGGGTGGTTTTCAGGACATTGTTAAGGTGTTTAGGATGTTTTTTTTAACACATTGTCATGCAGTTGCTAGAGTAGCTGCTTCCTGGACCAAGCCAAAAGTCTGAATGATGTAATATTCTGGTCTCTTGATATGGCTCAGGTCCCTCGAGTCTTCCAATGTAAGTCTATGTGTTTTTTGTCTGTTTTATCATTCATTAGGTAAAAATCTTACGTTTGATCACAATTAAGAATACTTTGATTCATGTAGAAAAAAAACTAATTAGGAGGCATTATGCATTGAAGATGAACACTTTAATGTGTTCTAACACTTTAGTGTTCTATTCCAATCCATAACCCTATACAACAAAAAAAAAAGATTTTTTAATCAGTATTATTTTTTGTCTTGTTTTCCAAAAAAAATTCTAAACATTCTTAAACCAAGAAACATTTACTTGAGAAGCAGAATGACTTAAGATATTAAGTCTTGTTTTCTGAAAAATGAATCAAATTTTTGATTAAAACAAGACACAAGACAAGGCAAAAACAATATTTGCGGCTCTATGCCACTGCCTGCAGCGTCTTCACACATAGACGAAACTTACTAGAGCGTGACATAAATGCATCTGTAAATAAATACAATTTAAATTCATGTCTCGTACACTTTAATGACCTTTAATTGGAACATATACGCTCGCTTCGAACTGGAATCATGGTGCAATATCCTGCACTTACATTCGAATAGGGGGTCAGAAATTCAATCTTGTTTTCCCTTTGAATTAAGTTCATTTTTCTGACCCCACTGGCAGATATGTTTCTTGTTTTAAGCGAAAACTCATCATTTTCATTTTTTTTTTCAGTATTTCAGCATTTGCTTCTCAAATAAATTAATCCTGATTTAAGAACTTTAAGATATTTGTATTCGAAAACAAGACCAAAATACTTTGGAGGAATGTCATTTTTTTGCAGTGTGCTGTAAGTGGTAATGTGTGCCTGTGTCTGCACATATCTGTGACTCATGGGCTTTGAGTTATTGGCCAACGTACGTGTGGTTCCTACTCCTTGCCTTGCTTTTCCTTCTCCTCGTTTGTAAATGGGATGCACTTTGATGTTGTAGGTGGTCAGGGGCTGCAGTTTCCTCAGCATGGTGCTGGTGACGTTGGCGGGGATCTTCATCGTCATCTCTTTACCGCCGTCTTCAGGGACGTACGTGAGCCTGTAGCTGACCACGGGGCCTGGAGCAGCTTTCCATGTCACACGCATGGTGCGTTCGGTTTCATCAGACACCAGTAAAGCCTTGGCAGATGCAGATGCTACAGACAAAAATAAGAACGTTTGACTAAAATTCTACTAGACTGGTCTGTATAAATCAAAAACTAACGAATGAACTGAAATCAGACAAGCAGGGATGGTCAGAGGTGAACACGAAACCACAAGCAAGCCAAAAGGAAGCAAAAGTTTTCCTTCTTCCAATACTCTCTCAATCCCCACACTGGTGTCATGTTTCCATGAGTTTGTACGATTTGAGTTGGGTAGAGAAAACACATCCACGCTTCAGCCAGCATCCCAGTCGACATACGGCTCGTATTATGGGCTGCCCTGCACGCATGCAACGCTTTAAAACTGCTCTTTCCCGCAGTGGCGAAAACTTCACTGCACCCGTGCTGCGATCAGCTCACTTTTTCCACCCGGAGGAAAGTGACTACTGCACAGAAACTCAAAACTCACTTTACTCGCCAAGATTCGATGCCAAGGGCAAAACCGCAACTTGAAGTAGTCACGCTAACATGAAATAATTCTTCGACTAGCTAAGATTCAAAGGTTTCTCATCCTTTTCCATTCCTTTGCTTCGATCGAGTACCACAGATTGCAGTTGTTGATTGATGCACTTTAGATGGTTAAGCCTGAGGCGCAGGCGTGCATGTCCTGTCACATCTGTATTACCCTAAGAACCATTTTTCTTTCCTGGAAGATGTTTGCTAGATTTAAAGATAACCATAACACTAATCTAATCCAACTCAACCTAACCTCCAGCTTCCTCCAATGAGCCAATCATCCCTAATTGTTTCATTGGGTTCTATTTACACTATTATATCTTCCAAACAGAGTATCACGCTCATTTAAGAACCGTTTTAAGTTTCCGTGATACCACAGAACAACCTTTTTAGGTTCCATGCTTCTTCAGAAAACCATCTACAGCATGTACTCCTGAACCAATATGTTGATCTGAAGAACCTCAACTTCAAGAACCTTTTTCATTTCAAAGAACCATGCAGCAAATTAAAAGCCCTGTACAGTGATAAATAGTTCTTGAAGATTGATCCACTGAAGAACATTAATTTAGAACAATGATCCCCAAAACTTTGTGTTACCCGAAATCTTTTGACATAAAATATTTTATTGAAATACCCAGAGATTTATATTTGATAATAATTATAATTATTTTATTTTACACTACAAGTCTAAAATTTTTTCACTTTTTTGGCAGTAAACTGCACGTAAACCTTTAAGTCTCATGCCCTCTGAGTGGGTACTTCTTTTAAACGAGTAATTACTTAGCAACCATTTAAAAAGCGCATTCTTTAGAGTATGAATGTGTGTAGTATGAATGTAATCCGAACATACTACATCCGTACTGTATGTCTTCTTTGTCATGTGATCTTATGCTATTTACAAATCCTCTCCCATGGCCTCATGGGATAGTAAAGTGTCTTTCAGACACACAAGGTGCATCCCAAATAATGTACTGATAATGTACATGGTTGAGTTACAGTGCATAAGTACATAGTGTATAAGTGCATGGCATATAGTCTGTCATTTGGGAGACAGTTACTCTTAAGAATTTTGCTGTGAAGTAGTAAGTCATCCTGTAATTTTCAGCTGTAAATACCGTAAAATGGAAATACTGAACATTCTGTTTTTCACCTTATATATAGTAGAGAAGTATGCAGTTTCGCAATGCACTAAAATGCTTCTTGTTACAAATCTGGTAAAATGCAGAGAACTTGATGATGTTGTAAAAAATTTGGGGGAATTTAATACAGTGTCACATTTTACTCCGCGTTAGACTCAACTGCAGCCTTGAATGCAAACAGGTAAAACAGGTTTACGTACCATCAGTGGTCTCCTCTCCCAAAAGTGGTTCTCCATTGCCTCGATCATACAACGCTATCACAGACACCTGGTAGCGTGTTTCAGGGGTGAGGTTCTCCAGCAACGAGCTGGTCACATCCCCGGGCACCATTTTCTCCCCAGACTCTGAGGAAAACAGAGACCTCCAGCGAACACGATACTGCTTCACTCTTCCTGGAGCGGCCGTCCATGATGCCATGAAGCTGGTGTCAGTCACATCACTGGTCATCAAGTCTCTCGGTGAGCCCACCTCTGCAGGCAACACACAAAACTGATTTAATATACAAAAATTGCAGGTCAAAATGTTAGAAACTGGGTAGTCTGGTGAAAGCTCAGGAACAAAGTTGTTCTGGATAAAATGTTTATTTACTTACTCTCAGAAAAAGACTTTTAAGCAAGGGAAAAAATTCATTCCAAGCTGCATTTTAGCAGAATCACCCTGGGCCATAATCTGATATATTTCTAGAAGCAGCTGGACCATTTCTCATGATGTCTCTGGTGTCATTGGTGCAGGTGTGTCAGGACTGCAGTGAGCACTAATTCATTCAGGTGAAACTACACTTAACAGCCGGTCATAAAGTCTAAAGTCAACACACACACACACACACACACACACACACACACCTTACAAAACCCACCACAGAGTCCCAAAAGCATTCTGTCATGCACATAAACTTCACAAACTCCACTTAAAGATTTTGAGAAAGCCACTTCTAAGCAGACTTCTTCACATTTTTTACATCACATTATGAAATACTTTTATTTAAATGATGTGACAGTATCTCAGGGAGACTGATGTACCATCAGATATACAATTTGATCTCCAGGTATTTCTAGTGATGTAAAAAAAGATTGAAAATAGACTAATGCAGCCAATTTAAAGCTTGTTTCTGGATGCCTGTTTAATACTTTTAATCAATTTGGAATATAGTGAAATTATTTATATTATAAATAATATAAAAACTACATTATATTATAGTTATATATATATATATATATATATATATAGAAAGTGAAAAAAAAAGTGAAAGCGACGTGACATACAGCCAAGTATGGTGACCCATACTCAGAATTTGTGCTCTGCATTTAACCCATCCAAAGTGCACACACACAGCAGTGAACACACACGCACCGTGAACACACACCCGGAGCAGTGTAATAGCATAATAGGATGCTATTATTAAATTTGAATTAACGTTTTAGCAATTTTGTTGGGTTTCTGTAATTTTTATTAGTTATAGTTTTTTAAATATTATAATTATTATATTTTTTAATGTCTATACAGTTTTTAATTTCAATTTCTGATTTAGTTTAGTTTAATTATTTATCACGTTAAAGTAAATAAAAATTAAAAACAAGGCTTTGGCAGTCAAGCTCCAAAACAAGGTTATTATAGTTAAAATTAAAGTCCTAAAAACTAAAAAATTGTTATTTGAAATAAATAAATGTTAACAGATTTTTTTTTTTCATTTAATTTTGTTTTATTTTTTTAAATGTTTATTTTATTTCAAGTAACAACATTTTTTATGGTATTAGTTTTAGTTAACTATAGACCCTTTTTCTGTTTGTAAACACTTTTTCTGTGGGCGGAGCTTAGGTGGAGGCAGAAAGATTCCACTGACCGCTTCACTAACGCTAGCTATTAAGTTTGTTAGCTTGTTTTTTTTAACAATTAGTGGAGAAAGATATGCAGCTGATTTTGCCTGCATATGTAAGATCACTCACTGTGCAGGACCGTGACTGTTATTTAAGTTAACTTTAACAAACGAAACCAGATTGGCCAGACTGGCCTCAAAGGATGGACGATCTGACAGGATTACCTCTGGTTGAGTGACTCACATCTATAGAGAAACCTAATGTGTAGTAAAGAGAAACTCTCAGCAGGCAACTATTTTTACAGCTACATGAGAGTCAACTGGGCCAAAATAAAAAAAGCAAGTTAAACATTCAATGTGATGGATATATTATTTGAAGATGTATGTAACATGTAATGGCCAAATAGTATCTTGTAAATGATGTAAATTAAGTTTACGGTGACATTACAGTACTTTTACAATACTTTACATACAGTACATTTAAAGTAATATGTGAATATTTTCTAGAAATAAAAATTGCAGAAACTAATTTTGAACTTTCTGTGTTTGATTATTCTTTCTTACCAAGTTCTTAGAAATTCCAGCCACTTTCAATCACAACAATGTATATTACAGATGATTAAGCATATAAATCGTCAGTTTGTTGTTTTACACACATGCACAAAGACATTTCATACACGACAGTCGTGAGATGCATAAGAAATCTTTAGACATGTAACATAAACCATAATCCATAACAACAAAACACAATACTTTATTTAACCTTTTCTGATAAGAAGTGTGTGATGCAAACGAAAGCATTTTTGACGATCGTTTCTGTCCTGTACGCTCATTTTATCGCATTTAACCACAGCTGTCGTCGTTTTTTTTTTTTTTTTTAAGCTCTTTATGTAGCCGAATCTATGCTAGTTTGAATTGGCCGCCTCCAGTTTTCCCTTTGTTTTGCCCCAGCTAGCACTGTGACGTGATCGTGATGTCGGCACAAAAAGGATCTATAACAACCTTGTTTTGGAGCTTGACAGTCCTTGATCACCTTAAAAGTCATGCAGGTTTGAAAATGACATGACGGTCTGTATATAATATTCATAATTGAGACAACTGCAGGATCCTGAGACTTCGGAGAAGAAGCAGAGAAGCGAATGCTTGCCAACCTGCTTTTTTCCAAAACAAGGCAAATCCCCACAAAACCACCATAAAGTACCCTTCTCAGATGTCTGATACCTACTCAAATCCCTAGTCATTCTTCATTCCTCTATCCTTGTCCCCCCCCCCCCCCCCCCCCCTCCTGTCCTGTCTCATCCTTGCCTGACACGATTATAAGTCCTCACAAATTGGAAACAGTGCATCTCGTTGAACAATGTGTCTTCTAACATCTTTGCTCAACATGCGACTTTCATATGCATTTCTCTGCAGCCCGACAGCAGGATTTTATTTGACTCTGTCTTTAAAAGAGCCTTGAAATTCAAATGCTCTTTTATATCCATTTAAAGATGCAATACCATTCAAAAAGCCAATCCGGCATTCCCATGCTGCTCTGAAATCCAAAGCCGAGACAGACCATACACATGCAGTAAATTTTCTGAAGTGTTTTTGAAGTTTAACCTTGTGTCAATCACTGGGAAAACACAGGTGCTGGGAGAGCTTTCGGTTGTTCCCTTCATCTGTGCTTTACGTACATCTCTGGGGGTCACAAGCCGGACAGCGAGGCCAGCTTGAATGCATTAGGCGCTCTGACAGATGGCAAACAGGAAGGACAATCCTCCTCTGAGGATACCCAAAGTCACCTTTTGGCCCGTTTGTATCTAGCTGATTGAGTCTTTATTTTAAATGAATATCCGTATGTAAGACTATAATATCCTGCTATGTAATCTGTCTCGCTTCGATTGGCCAGGTGCTACTCTAACGAGAATATAATGCAAATAAGATCCCTTTGCAAATAATCTCATCTAAAGTACAAGGCAGGTAACGCGTTCCACATGTGCGTGCCTTTGTGTTTACATTATGATAACTCCTCACGTCTCCTGATTCTCCTTTGTATATGCAGATGGAAACCCTTTTGATTCATTTTTCAGTCTTCTGTGAGATGGTGAAGCAAAACAGCTGATTTCACTTTCACGGTTTTCACTCAGCGACGTCACAGACACACATTTTTAGAGCAATAGATTCAGCAGAAACAAGACCATCACTTTGGATATTATGTTGCAGAAAATTGATGTTTTTTTGTTTAAAAGGTAACTGTAGAACTACAGTGGGTTGCAAATCCCTTTGAACACTGATTTTATAACAATTCTTTAAGTCAGTGTAGCTTTAAAACAACAGAAATAAAATTTAAGTAAGAAATATGGGAACTATTATAGCGTCATGTAGCATTTCCCTTTTTTATACAGAAAGCCTCAAGGTCTTCTCAGCGATTTGCTGGAAATCATCCTTTTCGAGGTAATTGAATCTGTTGAAGACTCGCTGCACACAGACAGGTCAATGATTAGCTAAGACAGCGTGAATTATCACAAAATGTACGTAGCATCTGGGATTGCAGACCTTCTCTACTCTACAAATGGACACGCTAGGTCATAAACTGGACCAGAGCCTGGTCAACACACACCTGCATTAGATTGGGGACAGAAAGGAAATCTTTCATGCTCCTCCTTATGCATATCCTCTTGAGGATGCAAAGGAAGGAACAGAGATGTCTGAGTGACTGCTCTACTTCTTTGTTCCAGAACTGCATAGTTCCTGCATTACATAACTATCTGCATTAAAGAGCTTCATTTAGTCCAGCTCCCACTGACCGAGTCTCAATGGATGGATGGAGGAGCTGAAATCACCGTCTCATAATCTTCTATGTCAGTCCATAATCAAGCCATAATGCTACGCTTCTCACAGATCAGATTTCGAGAACAGGACTCCTGCATGCTACACAAACCGATACATGGTCCACAGAGGAGAACAACCCAGGCCAAATCTCTAGCCTACCAAAAACAAACTCAGCTATTCTCATTTAAAGAATCATTTGCCCAAAAGTTCTGACATCACTTACTCACCCTCGTGTTCTTCCAAACTAATATATCTTGCCACAAAAGACAAAAAAGCACCACTTAAGCAATACATCTCAAGTCTTCAGAAGCTGATCTGTTTCAGTCACATGGATTTTCTGCTCATCTGCCATATTTATGACCCTCAGCTGGGTAAAGTAATGGCAGTGAATACAAAAACATATGAGCAACGATACCAAGAAAAGGTGTTAATCATTTCATTTGAGCCACACAAGGACCACAAGACTGAGTTATAGCTTCAGAACACATTTTTGGTCACTATATGTTTTCATTAAGAAGTACTCTTGACAGCCCAGAGTACTTCTTTTAAGCTCAATGATGACAGAATTTAGATGTTTAGGTAAACTATCCCTTCAACAGGTTTTCCATCACTCAAAGCCATCACTTAACTCCTTCTGGGCTCTGATCTTTGGACCTCAAATCTGACACTGAAGGTTCAGTGACATAAGATTACCGGAATTCAGTGATTTAAGAACCTGGGCAAGCTTTTGTCTCGGTAATTTCATTTGCAGATACTGTAGCCATGTTGCTGTAGCTTAAGATTTGGTCCTCTGAAACCCCAAAAGACCTGTGAGCTGTTTATCTGGGCTGAATGAAAGAAGATGCAGTATAATCGTTCGGCTCTGTTCAACCTATTTGTTTATCCTTTCTGACAGGGGCTGAGGATGTTAAAAATGCCCCTAGTCTTTCCAAGGCTGCACTTTCTCAACTGATCCAAAATAATGTACTCAAATCTTGCACTCACAGGGAGTTCGATGGGTGCCTTTTGCATTTACACAAACAGTATACAATTACAATGATTCCACATTCCATCATGTTTCTTGGGGAGAAATGGGATATATCTGGGATATATCCTCTTGTACTCAGAAGCCTTAGTTCTAATGTCATTTTGCACATGCATTTATCCAAAATAGCATACAGGAGCCTGGGGTTAAAGGAATAGTAGCTGGAAAGTTGCTGGTTTGACCACCATATGTTATCATTTACTAATGATCAACAATGAAAATAAATGGAGACTGGCAAAAAGAAAAGCACTCCACATGACTTTTTTTTTTCTTTTTTTTTGCTGTATTCTTATCTATGGTTTCAGAAGACTTGGTTAAATTTAGTGTGAGATCCTGGCTTATGGCTCTCTACATTTGTTGGGATTAAACCAGCAACCTTCTAGCTATGAGCCCTGAGCTTTCACCATTGCATCACACCACCCCCAAAATGGGTTGTGTCCTCAATATAACAGGAATGTCATGTTCGTACCTTCTAGTGTGGTTCCTGTGCCCTGCAGTGGCTCGCCTAACCCAGAGGAGTAGCGTGCCCTCACGGCCAGCTGGTACTCTGTGCCTGGCTGGAGATTCTTTAGCAAGGCTACTGTGGTGTCCCCCTTAACCGCCACTTCCTTCATCTCACCACCTTCTGTGAGCTGGTAGAACACTCGATACTGAGTGACTCTTCCTGGCGCAGCAGCCCAGGACAGCTGCATGGACGACACCGTCTCGTCAGAAACACGCAGGTCTCTCGGCGAGCCACGTTCTATCAGATATATGAAGAGAAAGCAGTTAAAAACAAAGTAACCCCAATGTTCCCTCCTTCAGTGTAAGGCTATTGATACACAGGGCAACTTTTTGAGCAATTTTGCTGGGCAACTTTTTTTGAGCAATGTTGCTTGGAAACTTTCCCATTGAGAATGGGTAACAAATTTATATTTGAATATTTTATATCGGTCGTGAGCTCTGTGTCTCACCTGGTTGCCCGTTGACAGCAACATTTACCAAAGTTGCCCAGCAGCAATGTTTAAAAAGTTGCCCAGTGTATCATCAGCCTAAGTCTAACGTTGCTTTTAAGTGGTTTTATCATCCACAAGGTGAAAAATCTCAAGTCTGATCACTACACGCTTGAGAACAAATTTTGAAGAATCATGTCCTTAGAAAGCAGCACAACTAAGAAACTGATTGAAGTAGGAGTTAGAAAACTAATTTGTTGACTGGAACAGAGACAATGCAGAGATAAAACTCCAGTTTAACACAGGCGTCGAAAGTCATGACCCGGGATTTGTCCTTTGCAGATTATAGCTGTGGACAGACTGCAGCTGCATTGCTGTAGGCAGCTATTAAGATGCAGCTGGCTCATGCTTGGACACTAACTACTCTCAGACTTGATAAAGAACCCAGAGGTTTTGCCTAACCAAACATATTTTTCGCCAACTCAACGAAAGAAATTCTGGGAAACATCTCATAGAGTTTTTGTCAAAATCAAATTTTCAATTCACTTAAGGTGTTTAGCTGCTCAACCAATCACTGTACAACTTTACACCAGTTGTCTGATATAAAAAAGCCTGGGAAACAACCAATGAAAATGCAAGAATGAGTGGGCATCGCTCTTAAACAAATGCAAATCCAACTGACTATGACTAATAGTCTAACAATTCAAGAACATTTTACAATGACCTGGATGAATGTAAACAAAAAATGGCACTTTCTCACTTAAAATTTCAGACTCATAATCTCATCCTGCCTTCAAACGGACATAATATTTTGGAGGGGAAGTCTGTAAGTTGTTCCAATCACCTTCTTTGGTCGTTCCATCAATCTGCATCTGAGGCCCAACACCTGATGGGTATTCGGCTGCCACAGAGACACGGTAGGTAGTAACTGGGTAAAGTTGCTGCAGAACAATGGTGGTCTCAGGGCCATCTGTTGCAGTTTCTAGCAACCCACTATCTCCTCGGACCGGGTCATATGTGAGTCTGTACCGCACCACTGGACCGGGAGCAGCCCCCCATGAGACACGGAAACTGTTGGTCGTCTCTTCGGAAACTCTCAGGTTGTTCACGGATCCTTGTTCTGCACAAATTGGAATATAAGGATCACAAAAAGGTAGCTGTTGTGACTTTTAAAGGAAAAGTTTCCTCAAAATTGCCAGGATATTCTTTAAAAAACTCAACATTGTTGTACTGAGGAAAGAAAATCATCAAGAACAACATTTGGATAAACTATTCCTTCAAAAGTCTCAAAAAGAACATAGTAATTAGCTTAGCTTACTTTTATAGAAAACAATCACCTTCTAGTGTGGTCTCAAAGTCTGATATAGGAAAGCTTTCTCCCTTCTGATATTGGGCATAAACCTTGACCTCGTATTTTGTGACTGGAGTAAGGTGATGTAAGACAGATGTAGTGGTGTCTCCCGGCACAGAAACAGAGATGTAGCCTTCTTCTGTATCCGTGTCAGGCCTGTATTGCAACAGATAGGACTGCACATCCACAGCATCTGTTACCCAAGAAGCTCGGAAACTCCTGGAGGTCACCTCTGAGAAGGTCAGAGAGCTGGGTGCAATCAGACCTAGAAGAGAGAGCACAACCAAAATATATTAGGCTCCTCCCTTCGATTAACTAGGAGAACTTTCTTTACATCCCAGTTTATTGCCAAAAAAAAGTTACTGTAAAGTTAAAGACTCTGGCAGTATGTGATACCTAATAGCTTTTAAGCTGGCCTGTTTCCAACGGCAAGCTATGGTATTATTTTATAAGATTCAAAATACAGCACACAACTAGAACTTATTCTTGCTTGTTAGTTTTGGAGATTGACAGCTTCTGCTTACTATATTCATTGTTTAGAATTGTGTAGCTTGGACATTCTGTTAAATAAGTTCCACAAATGAAAGAAAGTAAGTCATGAGTTTGACAACGACATGAGGGTGAGTAAATGGTGACAGAATTTTCATTTTGGGGTCAACTAAACCTTTAAACTTTAGCACAAATTGGTGCAAAACCAGAATTCCAAACATATGGTTCTATGCACATCCAGACCCATAGCCCAACAAATATAACAGCAGGTAGTGGTAAAATCGGATGCTACTCACTTCTTCTCTTGATGTTCAGAAGCTCTTGCTCAATTCTCAGACAGATGGACTGGGTTAGCTCGTTGGAAATCCTCTGGAAAGCATCAAAGTCCTCTACGGTGTACACGTGGGTCTCCACTGGAGGATTAGCAATTGCCTCCAGCTCTGAGCGGACAGCGTCTTTGACGCCCACTGCGAAAATCTCTACATCCGTGTTCCTAAGCTTAGCTGCTGGGTCTTTGAAAGCATCCGAAGACTTCCCATCGGTGATCAGAATCATAACGCGAGGTACGTTTGCACGAGCGCCTCTGGTTGGAATAAAAATCCTCTCTCTCACGTACGTCATAGCTTTGCCGGTGTTCGTGGATCCTCCGCGGTAGGGGAACGATCTCACGGCTTTGACCACAGCGCTCAGATCATGATGGGTGTTCAGGTAGAACTCAGTGTGTGGGTCTCTGCTGTACTGGACCAAGCTGATTTGAACCTTGTTTGCCCCAATGTCAAAGGTGTTGACCAGGACTTCCAAGAAAGCTCGAACTTTAGCAAAGTTTGTCAGTCCAATACTGTAGGAACCGTCAACCAGGAGAACGACGTCAGCTTGTACATCCACACCGAGAGAACATTCTAAAAGTAAAAAAAGGTTGTGGGTCAGCTTTTAATCAATGGAATACAGTGGAAAGTTAAACAGTGCTGACTTTTCCTCACCTAGCGATACTTTTAAGGGCTGGGTTTTCTCCATCGCCATAACCGGCTCACTGGGTGTCAGACCTTTGAGTGCAAACAGGCTGATCTCATACTCTGTATCAGGGGACAAATCTCTCACATTCACAGAGGTCTGAGTCGGCCCAACGTACAGCTCCTGACGTTTGCTGCCAGCCAACATGGGAACCATCTGCACTTTGTATCCAGTCACCTCCCCTATAGAAGCATCCCACGTCACCCGCATTGACTTGGATGCAACCTCTGTGACTTGCAAGTTTGACGCTGGCTCAATGACTGCAAATAAACAGAAAGAGGAAAAATGGGGTCGTGTTTAATGCTCGGGGTTGTGTTTAATAAACCTGCTAAAGCAGATTTACAATTGTTATTGTTTGTTTACCTTCCTCGCCGCTAGCCAGCGAGTTGAGCTGGTCATCCACACTGGTGCACACCTGCGTGATGAGCGATTTCTCCACAGCTTTGATCATGTCGAAGTTTGGCACCGTGTACACGTGCGTACTGTAGGGTGTTGAAGACATTTGTTTCAGCTCTTCCTCATCTGCTTCTTTGATCCCTGAATACAAATAATAAAATAATGCATTATTTCTCAGAATTCCTTTCAAGGATTTCTTCTTTGCGGATGGATTTCTTGAAAGCTACCCAGTCCTGTGAGAATGCAGAAGAATGCAGACCATGAAAAACTGCAGTGATGAATGACCACATACCCAAAGTGAAGATTTCAACTCCAGCGTTCTTCAACCTCTTGGCGTAACCCTCCACTGGGTCTTGAGATTTCCCATCTGTGATAACTACAGCAACTCTGGGGAATCCTTTGCGAGCACCAGCGGTCTCCGTGAACATGTTTTTCAGCAGGTGGTCCAGGGCTTCGCCTGCACAAAAATCACAAAAGAATAACTGAGACTTGAAACTCGCAATCGTAACTTTATTGTTCAGCAGTAATATTATTTGCAGGTTTCAGTATGAATACATATAAGAGTGAATTCGGTACCTGTCATAGTGTTGCCACCCTTGTATGGCAAACTGTTAATGGCTCTGAGCAGCTCAATCTTTTTGAAATACTGGTTGAGGTTAAACTCAGTTCTGGTGTCCGTGCTGTACTGAACCACACCCACTCTAGTCTTGTCCTCTCCGAGGTCAAAAGCGCTTGCCATGGCTGCTATGAAGCTACGGATGAATTTAAAATTTTCCCGCCCAACACTCCAAGAGCCGTCCACCAGGAAGACAAGGTCAGCAATGGCACTTGGTGAGCATTCTGGGAAAAAGAGTTGGAGAGTCAGAAGATAAGAAAGTATAAACAGATCTGACTTTGGAAAAGGAGATGAACTTTTGAAAAGGATGCAAAGCTTTTGAAATATAATCCATTTAATAGATTCGCAGATCTCTTAGTATCATAACACCATGCGGATACGATGGATTTGTATGTCATACAAATGTATG
Organism: Acrossocheilus fasciatus; assembly: GCA_036784905.1. Classification (NCBI taxonomy): domain Eukaryota; kingdom Metazoa; phylum Chordata; class Actinopteri; order Cypriniformes; family Cyprinidae; genus Acrossocheilus; species Acrossocheilus fasciatus. The sequence goes on from CM071957.1 coordinate 31,130,083, forward strand.
CGCTCATTGATACAGTATGCTTGAGTGTCAATCAAAACATTAAAAAAAAATTACACATAGAAATAAGAAGGGGAACATCCTGCACAACATAGCACCACATTTATCTATTATGCAATATACACTCGTTACAACTCATTCCTTCATTGACATATGGGTTGAGTGTGTCTCTATTCGTAATGCTATTAGGCGAGTCATTACTTGTCCTTCCCTCTCTCTTGAACTCCATAAATGAACTCCATTCCTCCAAACGGTTTGGAAAAATTCCTCATCTTTTAATCATACTTGCCCTCAACCACAATTTGTGGGATTTGCTGCCCTTTAACGGACTGTGTCGGCTACATCTTTGGTAAGATGTTGCCAGGCCTTTATGGCAGACAGGACAGGAAGTTGTTGATATATCGTATATTGCCTTCCTTAATTACGGTAATTAGATTCACTGATTTTCCACTTGCGCCAGCAGAAGGGAAGCACTGGAGCGTTGAGAATGGGTTTTGTTAGAGAGTCGCCTGCAGAAGGCATGCTAACTAACTGTTATGGTATTCGGGGTGGGGATGGGGGTTGGTTGGATTTTCCACTTCTGCTCAATGTAGGAAAGGAAAAGTAAAGCTGTTCACCTTCATCTGGAGGACGAGGTCACAGCACTCTTGTAAAGAGCAGAGCTGTAATGCTTTCCACTTTCTGCATTGCGAGAGGTTCAAGTTTTTTTATTTCAAATCAGGCGCAAAGGGGCCACTTACGAACTCTCACCCAAAAGCTATGCTGGAAAAGCTGGCTCAGTTTATTATGTCTGGAAAAGTTAATGCTGACTAACAAGCTAAATTGTTATCAGGAGTCATAAATTTGGAAAGAAACAAAGACATATACACATTTGCGTACTGACTAATATGGAAACTCCCAATAAAATGCAACAATCACATAGCAATGGAAAGAGCCTGGAGGTGTGTACTTACTGACTGCATCGGAGACCTGAGGTTTCCTGGTACCTCCTTCAAAACCACTCGATTGGACTAAAACAGAAACAAAACAATCAATAAATATTGAAGAAAATGAATTCCTTCCATTAAAAGGGTTCCTGTTGGGCTTTTCCATTAAATTGCCATGCCTTCTCCAGTCATTTCTAATTACTGTATAAGGATATTTTACTATTTTATAGAGATTGCAATCCCAAGAAAGCATTTCTAATCAACTAAATATATATATATATATATATATATATATATATATATATATATATATATATATATATACATACATACACAGTATATGTGTGTACAGTATATTTTTCCAAATGAACCAAGAGCAAACATAAATTCACTTTCAGTGTGAACCATCAACATGACACACTCAAGAAAAAACAATGGCTTGCCACTTACTTGTAATTTGACCAGAGATTGGTATACTCTCCTCCGATCCAGAATATGAAATTATCGTAACAACATAATCCACATCGGGGGTCAAATCCCTGATGGAGGTTTTGGTTGCGGATGGAGGAAGTGTGAATTCCTTAATAGGCTCTTCTATAGAGAACATTAGGGAACATTCAATGTTTAAGTGTCAAATCATGATATACAAACTACATGAAGATAACATCTAGCCAACCTTAATTTATAAGTAGATAAATCTAGTCTAGACACACAAGAGCTGGATTAGAGAAACATTAATGACTTCCCAAGACAAGCGATGAGTAACAGTCCATGATAAATCATTTTTGAAGGGCACGCCAGAACACATTTACCAAGAGTTGCCTGTGGCAGTGAGTTTAAAGGTAACTTGTCGTTTACCAGATGCTTTCTTATCTTATTCAACATACAGCACACTTACTACAGGGACAGTTCCCCTCGAGCAACCTGAGGTTAAGTGTTTGCTCAAGGGTAAAATGGCAGTAGTTCATGAGACGACCATTGCAGGTCTGAACAACCCTTAGCACTATCTTTGGCTATCAACATGAAGTCAAAAGCTACTTTCATACTACAATTTTTTTTCTGGTATGAACTGCCAACTTTTTCAGAATCCAATCCATTTCCAGTTGGGAAAAATTAGTTCTGTCATTTATTTTCCCTTTTTGAATATACAATTTCATTTTGAAACACGTCACAGAAGTAAAATCGTTTGCAAATGCTTCATGCAGGCGTTACAATTTCAACATGTGCGGTGCTTTCACATTTTCACCCACCTGCATCCGATGTCACTACGACTCTTAAGCCCTCAATCCTTGACAGCGGTTGCTTCCATATCATTTGCACTGTGTTTTCGTTTAAAATCTTAAACCTCAAGTCTGACGGAGGCGTTACTGTGGAAAGAGAAGGTGAATCAAGTTATTTCCAAGAAACCATTCCAAAAGCTGTATTTATGAGAAGAGCACACAGGTTTATGGACGAAGTCCCAACAGTGAAGTTCACTGTTGGAGAAGGACTCAAGGCAACATGGAACAAAGTGGACGGCGGCCATTTTGGGTCAAAATGACATCTGTTTGAGCTGTCTGACCAAAGGGTCATCGACTACTCAAGCATAGACATGTAAAGCGCGTTCCACAAAGACCTTGACAAAACATTACATGGGGGCTATAACTTGTGACGTGCATGCATTCATTGCAGTCAGTCCAACGCAGACAGACATGCTGTGTTGAACTGTCTGAATAGCTGTCTTCACATAGAGACAAGAAGTGTTGATTGTACAATGGACTTGAATGGACATTTTGTGTGCAGTCGCATTAATGTAGTCACTTTCCATTGCAAACCACTTAAAAGGGTGCACGATGACAACCTTTAATGAAATATAAAGATAAAGGATAGTGACAAACAAGTGAATATATAAACAAAAAGAGGTTATGTAATATGGGACGCACCAGTCTAGATGAACTAGAGGACTCATGCACTTGTACATGAAAAGTTGTCTGCAACAACTTGTGGGACTTAAAGTAGTTCATGTACAAGACGCACATGTAGAGGACTTAGAAATATTTTAAAGTGATATTCTTGTGGTATTTTGTGTTGCATGGAGTTTGGAAGGTCAGTATCTGTGTGGAACATATGGGTCATGTGCATGTTGGAATATCACAATAAAATATTTTGTGAAGCCGTGGCTCTGGTCAAATTTTGACCAGGGCTTAAGCTTGACTGGGAACAGGTTCACCAAAATCAAGATTTACCAACCTGGCTGACCAGATGTCACAATCGGTTCCATTTCTGACTCCAAATAGGTCCAACATAATCGCTATCGCACACATCCACAATCAGACACACACCACTCCTTCATCACCCGTTCTTTTTCTTTCTTTTTACTTTTGGATCCATCCGACCCAAACCAGATTTGGTGCAACCAAAATTCCTCTTCTTTTGAACAATTCAAGCTCTTTGGAGCATCAATTAACAACATTTAGTTTGCTGTGCTGAGCATCTAATAATAGCCATGTCAAATAAGAAAGTGATAGTGTTGGTTAAGGTCGGCCTATTTGTCTGGCTGTCATATTTTATGTTAGTGGAACATGTTTAAACAAAGGCTTTTCTTATTTTTCCATAACCCAGTATTGAGAAGTAACACAAGAGAGAGAAAAAAAGTGCTCATATTTTGTCTTTTTGCTCCCTAAGAGTGCAGAAATTGGAGAAGGGAAACTTGGCCTCAACGTTAAGAATTTTTTATTTTTATTTTTTTTTTTTATTCAAATAGAAGCTGTAAAATGTTCCACTATACTTTCCACTGAACACTGGCGATGTGCGATTTAACGCCCTGCCGTTTATTCAGTGATTTGAAATGGTTAAATCACAGTTTTACTGCCTTAAAGACTGTTCAAACCAACCAAAAGCTCAGTTACTGAAACACATAAATACTAAAATACATGAAAAAGGGTTTTACTAGAGGAAAAAGTTGAATGTGAATCTGTCTGGCTGGGATGTCTGGTATCCTGCAGCTGATCATGGGTCCTAAGTTGCATTCGGAAAATATTTAAAACCAAGTCCTATTCAATACTTAACCTTTGCTGGATTTGGCCTTAAACAGTATGTTCTACCCTATAATTGAAAAACATTACAGTGGATATTTCTGAAGAATTAGTTGCTGGAAAACACAGTTAGGTGTAATTAAATATCTTCTGCTGTCATGCATTTCCATTTCCACTAGCACAAACACCATCAAATGATCAAAAAGGATCTTTAAGGACAGTAAAAATCCTCGATCGGTGTCTGCTACGGTTGGGCCGATAGACGATGCGCTGACAGACATCACGATGTTGAGCCGACATCGTGATTCCTCCCCCCTCCAACCCCCTCTTCCGCAATCCGCCGCATCTCAATACCGTGTTCAGAAAGGAAATTAAGTGTACTATGGAACCCCTAAAGGGAATAAATAGCCTACAAAATGGGAGGATTAAAAAAATATATTTTAATACTTTCTCTCGCAATAAAATCGTTGGGTAATTATACTGTACATAAATTGCGGGCATCAGGGAGCCGCTACTAATATGCAGGGCATTTAAACCACTTTCGAATGTGCGCTCTCATTTCACTTTCACTTTCGAGATTCGCGATCACATACTACTTGAGTGGCAGTACTTACCAACACATTTCACAAGATTAGATATTTGTCAGTGGTGCTCAGTATCTGCAAATCATTCGCCATTGTCCTATCAGCCATCTCTCCTTACTCTGTGTATGTGGTAAGTAACTTTCAAGTGCTGTAATGTAAGGGGCAACCGCTAGCTAGTGGCTAACGTCCCTTTAGTGGCTCCATAGAACGCTCCCCCCCACCCCCCGATGTCATCGTCCATCACAATGTTTCACTGTAGACAATGTCCGATGCCAATTTGGTAGACATCGCCCAACCCTAGTGTCTGCCCTAGTGTCTGAACAGAGACATTACACATCTAAATGCAACATTATTATTCACATTATTGTGAATAAATTGACGTGAATGTAACCAATTTTTCTCCTATATTTTTGTTAATTTTTATGGACATATGAAATGAAAATTAAAAATAATGAACACATCAAAACAGACAATTGTTATTGTACAGTTAATATTTATATATTTTAAAATACTAATAAAAGACTATGATCTAAACTGTTTTATTTTTAATTTACCAGGGTGAATAGGGAGAGATTTGTAGGCTTTTTTTACCTTGAGCTCTCACTGATGTCAGTACTGAGAGTGTTAGGAGAGCGGCCGCTGCCAAACGCGTGACCAACATCTTCACTCCAGTATCAGCAGAACATCAATCAATCTGAAAAATTAACCAAATTACACACATACTTTGTTCATAAATCAATCCAAAAAAAGAAAAGAAAAAAAGAATATACACTCCACTCCAGCACAGTTCACTGCAAGAGATCTCATTCAAATCTGATTTTAATTATTTTTTTTTTTTATTAAAAATTCCAGCTGTTTCTCTGGTCAAGAGAGAAAAAATTGGTTTTCCATGGTCCAAATATTTTCATAAAACAAGGACACTAAGTAAAATAACTCACTGTGGGTCTTAGAAAAACATTCCCTACAGAAAAACAATTATAAACTGCATATGCTGTATGTAATCTGCTGATTCATCTGTTTAACGTCGGAAACTGTGAGTTCATAGACTGTATGCAACTGCCTGGAAATTTGCCTGATTTTGGATCCTACACATCAGGGGTGGAAAAACCTTTTCTGCAGGGTTCCTGCGCCCCCTGTTGTGCCTGGAAAAATTCAGACTTTACATCCTGATATCCATGCTGAGAGCAACTCACCACTCTGCCTCTAAACTTTGGCAATGTGCTTGGGTTCTGTGTTACATATATTGCATGTTACTTTACATAATTACCAATGTAAGAAAAAGCAGCTCACAAAATATGTGCACAATAGGTACATGTTGTTCATTATTATTACTCAATAATTCGTTTTCACTCTGCAAAACTAATTTCAAGCAGTGTGATGAGATGTACTTAATCTAAAACTACTTTACCCAAAATTTTTCGAGTCGTTATACATGATCCCATATTAATCGACAGACTACATCTGCACTTTAAAAAGGCATTTGTCACACTGCAGAACCATTTTGGACCAACTAGGGCAAAAGAGTAATTCAACAAATAAAATAGGTGAAAGGACATGAAAAGTGTGAGTGAAACCTTTAACAATAAACTGTGCCTATAATATATCTTGGCTTTGGTGTTGTAATAACATAAGAAATCAAGTAAAGTTGAATGAAAAATCAAACGTAAATCTCAAAAACCTCTTCATATGGTGAAAACGGGTCAAGTCGGACACTTTTTGATCATTTGTTATTGCTGTTATTTTAAAACATGATGCCAGACAGACTTAGCACATCTCCACCACACTGAACAGAGAAAGGAACTTTACCAGTAGTCCCACTTTACCTGTATTATTTAAGAATTAGGTAAATAAGCGTAAAAATGCTCAGCAAAGAAAGTCCTAGAGGTTTTATGAATCTTACAAGTGGTTTAGATTTCCCAACAAAACAAAATAAACCTGTATCATCCCAAACTACTTTAAAAGAGCACAATTACAGAGTGGTGGAAAAAATGAAATCACCATACAAACGTCTATGGAAAAAAGTCATCAGAGCTGCTGAAAATGGATCAGTGTGCTCGCATTCATCATTTCACATAATATTTATCTACTACGTCTCATATTTAAGAGCAATAACATCTTCATTCATAAATATGTATAAAAAAAGGTTTATCAATAAACGAAAAAAAAAAGAAAAAAAAAAAAAACTCCACATAAAGACTTACCAAACTCCCCAAAGTTTCCAAAAACTTTCAATACATCACAAAACTGGTGAATGAAGGTGGGAATTTCGCCCAAACGCAAAGGGGTTTTAAAGCAGTTCAGAAAGGCAGAGGTTCTCCGTGATGCTGTAGTGATGGAGATGGAAATGAAGAGGAGGGTCTGATCACCCCACAGCTCGGGAAGGCTGTTTCCAAATGCACGGGATCTCAGACTAGAATGTGCTTCTTAACAGGGGGCTGATCCCGGACCCGGAGCTCTGACGTCACGCGCCTGTGTGATGGATGTGTTGGGATGCGCTTTTGGAAAGTCGCGCATATTTTCGGCATTCCTGCTGCATGTCTCTCATCGATGTTTCGGGTTTCAGCGGGGATTACTATGGAAGACATTCTCCTGACGACATTCAAAAGGAATCGCTAATTTTTCGGGACTATTTATATAGCTTTTGCGGACACGTAGACGATGAAACAACCCAATTACAATGTTAAGGTGTTGTAAATAACCATTAAAGTAGTTAAACGATGATTTTTCAGGTGGGAGAACCTTTTCAAATGAATGTCTGTCGGTCATTTTTAGAGCACAATCTGAGGCGACTCGTCTCGCGCAGCAACGAAAATTATTTTACGCTGTTCCAAACACAGTTGTTACACAGTTAACCCAACCGACAACTTCAGCAAAACAAAAAAAAATTACACTAACGTTTTTTTTTTTTTTTGGTATACAATTTCGACATGTAAATACATATGCCTTCATAAGTAATTACACTTGTTTACGATGTATCGTCCAACGGTCCTAACGGAAATCGCTCGAGCGGTTGCTATAGTAACATCCTCAAGCCAGCGTCACTGCTTTTGACAAGACTGACTTTTGTGGTTAGTTAAACTTGTTAAATAACATTTTAATACGTTTTTTTTTCTTTATCTCTGTGATATTAACTACGCTACACTGGATAAACTATATTAAAAAAAAAAAACTCCAAAACACAAAAGCAAATTTTTGGACCAAAAATGTTTTTTTTTTTACATTTTTACTATTATTATTATTATTATTATTGTAAAAGTACCATCGCAGTATCTGTACCGTTGACAGTTGAATTTGAGCCAGTAGATCAGTTTTTTAACGAGGCATTTCCATTTATTTGAAAATGTAGCCCTCTAGTGGTCAAATCGGGTAACACACAAAGCGGATAGAAATGTTCAACACAACATATTCATCAAAACGCTATTTCCTCCGCCAACTACACCATTGATCTCCTTATTAAGTCATAAAAGAAGAGTTTTCTGTTACCCATCTGAAATATTTAGCCATTTAGAAACACATGCGTGCCAACTGGGAGTCAGGGCAGAGTTTGGTTTTTGATCATAAAGTTTATTAGTTTTTTCAGCTGAGTTCAGGACTGCTTTTAATTCAATCATTATCTCATAATTCCCATTGTTAGAGAGAAACATCTAACAGACCTATTGATCAACGGAAAGCTTGAACTTCTAATGCTCCTTACAGATTGCTTGCAGAATTAATGATCTGTGCTTTATAGTTTTGTAATTAGCATGCGATTATTTGCATGCCTATTCCAACTTCATTTGTTATCGGGACACAAAGGACATATTGTTCATAATGCATGGGATAAATTTCCATATGAACTCAACTGTATAGACCACCAATGCCGAGGAGGGCTATATTGAGCTCAAATGATCAATCATTCCTGTAAATTTAAACCTCTAGCGGGGAAAATATTTCTCTGATGTATACGCACGCATTTGGAAACTATTTCATATGCCTTGAAAACACATTGTTTTGAAGTACAAAAAGGAAGCGCACATTGCTATTTGTTTCTTGGGAACCGATGAAGACATCCAAAAAACAGACAGTATCAAAAACATGCTGCGTCGTGAGTCACAAACACCCTTCATCAATTAACACTAACTTCAGACGTTACATACACTTTCAGAAGGAAAAACATAGTTCAGCTGTTTGTTGTCTTCATATGTTTTATGAGAAGAATGTTATCACATAATTAAAATATTATTCACTTGCCTACAATCAGAATACTAACAAGAAATGTAATTTTAAAAAAAATTGCTACTTTAGGATGCACTGTGCATTAATTTTCTTTATGCAAAATATAGATTTTTGTCTTAAAAATAAATTACACTTTGCATGAAGAAAATATTCCTTTTAATTTTTTAAAAACCTTTTCATTGTCATTGAGCAAAGTAAAACAATCAGGATCTGTCTGTTTATGATAGGCACAGTTTATTTAATTCAAATCATGTTGGTCCCTTTTACCTTTCACATTAAATAAATATACTGTGTGAAACGCTCATAACGTCACATTCCCACAGAAATGAGGGCAGGAGCTGACATCAGTCCTTCTGAGGGAGAGCTGCCTTTAGTAGTTCATATATGACAAATGCGGTTCCTGAAAAGAGACATGAACGATCAGCAATTAGAGCTTACTATGATTATTAACTCATATAAATATCTGTGCTGGCTAAGGCACGTATTAAACATCATGTCAAATTAATCAGCTTGTACAAAGGAGAATCTGCCATATATAGACATGTAGTGCAGTAACATACCTAACACTGTGAGACCCATAGTTGCACGGTAAAGAACAGCATCACCGACTCCTCCCTTCAGATGAACTGGCATCCCATTAGCCTCCTAGATATGAAACATAAATCAACATTTTGATAAGCCCCAACAAAAAAAAACACACACACACACAAACGTGTGAACTCAGCAACAATATGCACTGAGCACAATAATGCCTTTAGAGAGAATGCAGATGATTAGTTAAGATATCAGGGGTCAAGAACATTAGTTTGTTATTTGATAGATTACAGAAAACACAATATATTACAGAAAAGTGACATCCATACCTGAAAGAGTTTCTGTTTGTCTGGCACCTTGTTGATCAGCTGCCTGCGGACGGTGCTGGAGATCTGCCGTCTGGAAACCTGCTGCAGAGTCTCATGGAGAACACGGTTTAAAAATACACATATAAATACATAGAGTACTGTCAAGATAAAAAAAAAAAAAATGATGCACAACCAAATATGAAATCTTAAAATAATTCTTTGATAACATTACTTTCAAAGTATACAGATTTACAGTGATATATATCATTAATTTCTATTAAATAATTTAGAAAATATTTGTTCCAGCAATTTAATGCATGTATCATTTGGTCTAATTACTTTATACCATTCACAAGTTTCGGGTCAGTTATTATTTTTTTTTTTTTTTTTTTTGAAGGAAGTCTCTTCTGCTCACCAAGATTTATTTCATTAAAAATACAATACAGTATAAACAGCAATAATGTGAAACATTATTACAATTTAAAACAATCTTTTTCTGTTTTAATTTAGTTTAAAATGTCATTTATTTCTGTGATGCAAAGCTGAATTTTCAGCATCATTACTCCAGTCTTCAATGTCACAATCCTTCAGAAATCATTCTAATATGTTGATTTGCTGTCAGTAATCTCAAAAATAAACTGAGTAATACTGACATCAGCCAGTTCACAGACTTAGCAATGTCAACAGAAAAAAAATATCAAACAGAAAAGCCCATATGTGACCATGGAGCACAAAACCAGTCTTTAAGTCGCTGGGGTATATTTGCAGCAATAGCCAAAAATACATTGTATGGGTCACAATTATATAAAAAAATAAAATAAAAAAAAAGCAATTATGCCAAAAATCATTAGGATATTAAGTAAAGATCATGTTCCATGAAGATATTTAGTAAATTTCTTACCGTAAATGTCTGAAAACTTAAGTTTTGATTAGTAATATGCATTTCTAAGAACTTCATTTGGACAACTTTAAAGGCGATTTTCTTAATATTTGCACCCTCAGATTCTCAAATAGTTGTATCTCGGCCAAGGATATTGTCCGATCCTAACAACCATACATCAATGGAAAGCTTATTTATTCAGCTTTCAGATGATGTATAAATCTCAATTTCGAAAAACTGACACTTAAGACTGGTTTTGTGGTCCAGAGTCACATATAACATAAGCGAATCACTGATCTAATACCAAAATCACACTTGTTTATCCCTTCGGCAGTCTGAGACCTTTATCTTCATTTACTATGACTTTTCATCTGTTATGCTCACAGAACCCATAAGTTATTCATTAGATCAAATGTTTGTATCCGCGAGACTCAAATGCAGGATCTTTCTCTTCACTGACTCTCACTTTTGCTCAGTGATTTCCAATCAGCTGTTGTTTGGGTGACTTTTAATGGACGTATAAAATCAGTCGTTTCAAGTTCACACAAATGTTTCAGAAATCTTAAGTGTGACCAAATTCCAAACACTCCAAAGTCCGCAGTGTTTACTGATGTGACCAGAATGAGGAAATATAAATCAGACAAAACATTATACTACAATTAACAGCCCTTAAATGAACACAAACAACAGCAGAACTAAACCAACAAAAATCTGCTATCTGGGCTATTTAACTTATTGAAATATATCATCATGATTTCATTGATTGTAGACGTGCAGAACGTCAAACTCCTCATGACTCCCGCGTTTCACTTCACTTTCCTCAAACACCTAACTTAGATTAATAACCGGAACATCTGATGCGAAACCAAAGCTAACGCATGATAAATGATTTATAAACTACCATACATTATCAATCTTAAACCAAAACAGACCAGTTTTAATAATTACCAGAAAGTGTCGAAACATTTTCAGTGTGAATGACTGAAGTCACGAGACGGAGAGCAAAAGCGAAGCGGCGTAAAGAAGAGAAACGTCTCCACCTGTTGTTCAGGAGAGCAACTGCAACTTCAAACACTGATAAAACACAAGTCACATGATGAAAAATACAAATCATAATGCTCGAGGGACGTTAGAAGCTTGGTGGACTGGGGACATGGGCCATATACGGAAACTATTCAAAGCTCTCCCTGCTGAAAAAAACAATAGAAGCCTACCCGAAACACAATAGAAAATGTAATGGTTTTAATGGATATAATGGGAATTGTATTGGTTTTAATGGAAACTATAATGGTGTCTACTGGTATGTGATGGATTCTATTGGTGGGATGTTAAATCCTATTGGAAAAATGCCCAAAACACACTACAAAAAGGAATTTTGTAATGGTTTTACTGGAAAAGGCTAATGGTTTATAGTAGTATTTTAATTGAAACAATTTGAATTTCTGTGATGGTTTCTATTGGGCTTCTATTGTTTTTTTTTTTCTGTTCTTCCTAAAGCAATCAAAACTGTATATTAATCCTAAATGTCCTCTTAAAGTGTAAATGTATTACTTTTTTTTCAAAAAAATCTGGCAACACATCCCTTAAGACCAGTCTTAAGTGTCAATTTTTCAAAATTGAGATTTATACATCATTTAAAAGTTGAATAAATAATCTTTCCATTGATGTATGGTTTGTTAGGATCGGACAATATTTGGCCGTGATACAACTATTTGAAAATCTGGAATCTGAGGGTGCAAAAAAATCTAAATATTGAGAAAATCGCTTTTAAAGTTGTCCAAATGAATTCTTAGCAATGCATATTACTAATCAAAAACGACGTTTTGATATATTTACAGTAGTAAATTTACAAAATATCTTCATGGAATATGATCTTTACTTAATATCCTAATGATTTTTGGCATAAAAGAAAAATCAATGATTTTGACCCATACAGTGTATTTTTGGCTATTACTACAAATGTACCCCAGCGACTTAAGACTGCTTTTGTGATCCAGGGTCACATATGTGTTGTAAACAACACCATGGCTACTATAGTTAATTCATAACCACAAAATAATCAACCACAGACAGACACAGACAGACAGACAGACAGACAGACAGACAGACAGACAGACAGACAGACAGACAGACAGACAGACAGACAGACAGACAGACAGACAGACAGACAGACAGATAGATAGATAGATAGATAGATAGATAGATAGATAGATAGATAGATAGATCAAATGAAAATGATTGCATTAAAACACCATTTTGTACTATCATGGTTGCTCTACATGCAAATGTGTATTTGTCCCTAAACTTTAAAAGTGTGTGGTGCAGATTATAACACTTCCAGTGAACCAGAAAGTCATGAGCTTCATAAATGTCTTTATTGGGTGAATTTCTCATTTTATATGCAGGACAGACACACACTTCAGTTCAGTGAGCTCATACTGCATTCACAGAGGTCATAAATGAAATGAAATACAGTTGTTGATTATAAGGACTTTGTGGATTACAATTCTGTGGGCTGATGATGAGTATTATTCTCTAAACTAAACATACAGTATCATGCATCTTTTCCCCAACTGACCCTCTCTCATTCTTTTAACACATCAATGCCAACATTAAATACTAGCAGAGACTGATAAATGATCAATAAACCGCTCTCAGCAGTATGGCGCTTTAACCAGTCCTTTCCAAAGCAAACAATATAACGTTGGACCAGTGCTTAAAGTCAACATGAACTTGCTTACACAACCCAATTTATGCATAATGCAACACATTTCCAGGTGAAACAGAATATTTAACAAGAAAAAAAGGTCACACTTTATATTAGGTGGCCTTAACTACTATGTACTTACATTAAGAAATAAGCACAATGTACTTATTGTGTTCATACTGTATTTCAAAACACTATTGCTGCTATATACGGGTAAGGTTAGGGACAGGTTTGGTGGTCTGGGTAGGTTTAAGGGTGTAAGGGATGGGTCAACAGCGTAATTATAAATGTAATTACAGATGTAATTACATATAGGTATTCTTTCAAATACAAGTTCAATGTAATGACATGTATGTACACAATGAGTGCATTGTACCAAATGATTCATTTAAATGTAAGTACACAGTAGTTAAGGCCACCTAATATAAAGTGGGACTGAAAAAATTTACAAATAACAAACTTATGAATTGTTTGCAATTAGAGCCGGAACATGTAGCCTATTAACCCTTGTGCTGTGCTGAAAATCCTTTAATCCTTAATCCTGGCCTTTTAAAATTGCTTGTAAATCTCTTATTATCTCGGATTCAGTCACTTTTGGTCAGCTATTCTCTTTTGGTCTTTCAATTAGAACAGGTTTTGTAGGCCTATTACTTTTTGGACCTGATTGATTGATCAAGGCCTCACTGATTTGAGCTCATTTTTAAATGAAAAAAAAAGAAGAATTATATGTGGATAATTTTGGCAGTGTTTACTCAGAAACTTTACTCAGGTGCATGAGCTCAGATCAATGAGGCCTACGATCAGTCAGCTCCAAAAAGAAATACAAAACCTGTTCTAATTGAAAGAAAACAAGTTGATAAAGATTGAATCAATTTAAGTAAGATTTGGTAGTATAGTATAGCATTTTTGATTTCCTGTTGACTTTTCTGAAGCATTTCTCAAAGTAGGACTACATGTAAAAAAAAATCATCCTATATCGGTTTCTCTTCTTCTCACATGCTGCAACTTTTCATGTTCTACACTTTTCATCTCTTTCTTTACTCTCTGGCATCCAGGGTTCATCAGTCTGCCGTCTGACTGTCTTGGTGCATCACTACAGATCCTTGTGCTTGAACCGGCTTTGACAGGTTCGCCCCTCGTTCTATTGGTGCATGTGGATGCAGGGCGGGTGTAGACCTCTCAGTCAGGCATGTCATGGACCGGATCTGAAACAGCCTCAGCGCGGCTCTCGATTCACTTGGAGCACAACATTCTCTGTGGATGAAAACAGGGAAAGTGAGCTTACCGAGAAAACACAGCAATCATCCGAAACCCACGGCTTGCTGCATGGAAAGAATCAGTTTCACATTCATGTTAAGCGCTTTTGAGCGGCCAAGTTCATGGATGGTGAAAATATCAGAGCAATTTTATGATGGTTTTCTGGGAATCGCAGTGTGGCGTTGAATCCAGCGAGCTTTATCTCACGAGTGATGTAATCAGCGAGCTGCCAAAGCCTGTTAATGCGCATGGATGGATTATAAAATGAACACTGTCAGTTTGTCAGCTGTGGTGAAAAAGGAATTAATTGATTTAAAAAGCCCTTCACAGTGACACACAAAACTCATGAGAAAGACGAAAGCTTTAAAGTTCACCTAAAAATAAAAACGTTGTCATTGTTTACTCACCCTCATGTCGTTCCAAACCCATTTGACTTTCATTCTTCTGTTGCTAATGTCGTTTAAATGAATTGAAAGCACATTTGAACATGATTTGAGAGCTTTTTTGGAGCTCGACAGCACCAGGCCTCAGATGAAAAAGATCATTCTGGACCTTCTGCAAAACATCACGGAGGAAAGAAGGTCACACGGCATGAGGGTGAGTAAATGATGACATAATTTTCGTTTTTGGGCAAATGGTTCCTTTAATGCTAAACAGATCAATTAAAAGCCCTGTCTTTATTTGTGTAATTGCCGAGTTTGTATCAGGCAGAAGGACACAATCAGGATGTTAAACGGGACTCCAGATCTCCAGCTGTTGTTTCTTATTTCTCATAACAGCGTTCTCTGGCTCCCAGATGGCCTGGATAGAGCACTAAACTCTGATGGCAGAGAAACATCCCCAGAAGAACACGACATAGAGATGTCCTAAAGGAGTAGTTCACCTAAACATGAAAATTTGCTGAAAATCTACTCACCCTCAGGTCATCCAAGATGTAGATGAGATTGTTTCTTCATCAGATTTGGAGAAATGTGTCATCCCATCACTTGCTCACCAATGGATCCTCTACAGTGAATGGGTGCCGTCAGAATGAGAGTCAAAACAGCTGATAAAAACATCACAATAATCCACACCACTCCAGTCCATCAATTAACATCTTGTGAAGTGAAAAGCTGCATATTTAAAAGAAACAAATGCATCATTAAGACGTTTTTATCTTCAAACACTTGCTTTCAACTAAAATACGAGTCCTCCATCCATAATATTGTTCCTTCAGCAAAGTCGTCTGAATCAGGAGAGAAATAATTCAACGATCAAAAACAGTTTACAAGCAAAAACAGTCCAAAATGGTTTTGTGGGTAGATTTTGATGTGAGAGACAACAGAGGATGGGCTTTTCACTGAAGGAAGCAATAATGGTTTTAAGTTAAAATGCCTAAATTATGATTTTTTCCCCCAGCAAATGCACAGCTTTTGGCTTCACAAGACATTAATTAATGGACTGGAGTGGTGTGGATTATTGTGATGTTTTTATCAGCTGTTTGGACTCTCATTCTGACGGCACCCATTCACTGCAGAGCATCCATTGCTGAGCAAGTGATGTACAGTAATGCTACATTTCTCCAAATCTATTCCCACGAAGAAACAAACTCCTCTACATCTTGGATGGCCTGAGTAGATTTTCAGCAAGCTTTAATTCCTTTAAGATGCTAAAAAAATGAACTGAGCATTTTCTAAGTAAACTTGCTTAGTAGCTTTTTCTTCTTTGCAATGCAAGTCACAAATGTGTGTCGAAACCTTCACTGTAAAAATCTGTAAAATAATGTTGTTTACCAATTTAGACCCTTCCCCTCAGTTAAAACCAAAGAAGTAAAAACCATGTTTACAGTAATAGACTTCGATGGGGCGAGACATTTGGGAAAGTTTAGAAGCAGAAATGTGATGCTTGTATTTATAAATATTTATATCAGCTGTTCCGTTCAAAACAAAAGTGTCATTGATCAAAATTGGTTCAGAATGTGTTGCTGAATTGCAAGGAAACAAAAGGCATTGGAATCATTTTTAGGAATAATATCAAATTCCTTCACTGTCAGAATATTTTGTATCCAAAATGGGTGAACCGTGAATATCAGATTATCCACTGAACATGCTTAAACTAATGTCAATATGGTTTAAAAATGTTATTCACAATTTATGGAGGTTTCCTGACTTTAGTTCAACGCCATTATACTGGACATAGATACTCAGAACATAATCCATAATAATAAATAATATTTCTTCCCCCATTTTCTTCCTAACATTCCCTATCAATATATAAATAATCAAATAAACCCAAAATAAAAAAAGGATGTTTCTCTGTATTCTGAAGACAGAAAAATATTTATTTAGTGGAATCACAAAATTTGTTCAGCGACATTTAATACAATACATTTCCACCCCCCTGGAAACCTCCACAAGCAGTTTTACAGAATAAAACCTTAGTGAAATGGTAATAGGAAAATAAATACTAAAAGAAATGGTGAAGGGTTAGTTCAGATGTTTTAGCACAAAACACACATGCACACATTCCAACCGTCTGAGATCTAATTATAAATGTCTGTACAATTCATAAAGGCTGATTTGACATACAGTATTTACAATATTACAATAATGATTCTCAATCTAGAAATGGAGGCCCCAGTGCCAATGATTTCTTTGTTCAACATTGCAACACTTTTGTTCAGATTTCATTCAGTTCTGTAGTGCTTAGATTAAATTCCAGTGCCACTTTAACATGAGCCAATCTCAGCTCTTTCCTCCGGCTCCGGCTGCAGAGCTGCAAACTGCAGATTTCCTCAGTTCAATTTTCATAGACTGGCTCTCAGAGCGTGACGTCGTGGACAAGACCGCTTTCCCTGTTTTCATACCTTTTGACATGGGGATTCGTGTTGCCGTGGAGCGAGATGACTGCACATCCGTTCCGTGCTGAAAAAAAGGCAAAGAGAAATATGAGATCACATTTTTATTAACCATGTGTTTGCCATAGTAAGTGCATTTTGTGTTTGCATTTATGCAGACAAACACTGTTTCTGAAAAGGACAGTTTTTAACCTGTTTATAAAGGGATTAAATTGTCATTTATTTATGCAAAAAAAAAAATAAAATAAATGAAAGCTAAATGAAATATAATAAAATTAAAATAAATATATAGTTTAATATAAAATAAAATTTTATTTTATTTAGTCTTTACAAAGTATTATTATTTTATTTTCATTCATTTTTTCCCCTAATATTAAAAACTGTTTAATATTGGCAAATGTAAAATGCAATAATTTTATTATGCTGACAACTATTCCTTACAATCGGTGCTCGATTTAGTAGGTTTTGGTAGGCAAGGATAGGAAGGTTATAGCCTAAGCCTGGTCACACATTATTTGATTTTATAACAGGTTAAACGTGAGGGGACTGGTCAGTTTGTGCCACTGTTTAAAGGGTTTGCTTGACAAGCTTTCTTGGGTGACAAGCACATCAGTACATTCCAGTGTTAGTTAGCAATAATGGATAGGGAGATCAAATTTGATTTGATCGATACCTTGAAAGAGAGCTATCTAGGGAGCAGACACCCCCTGATATCATTTTGAAACATTTCAGAAGCAACTGAAATATAAAAGATTGAATATGATCATTTTGTTTTAGGGACAAAATCACAAAGTATTAATTGTTAAATGACTGTTCTTGTTGTCATTTGATGGCATATATGCACACTCACTTTTATATCACAACGCTCCGCATCTTCTAAAATCCAAACAGAGGGACAACGCAATGAATCTGGTACTCACCACAGACTGAGTAGACCTGGATGGGGCCGAAGTGATGGGGGTTATTGTGATGGTGCTGGTCATCTTGCCTTGGATCATGTTCCCGACATGAGCTGACGTCTGTCTGGGAGAGCGGAGAACTGTCCCCGTTGGCATCTCTCTGCTGTCTGAACTTATACCATTAGGCCAAACCGTAACTGAGCCACTTCTGTCATCCTGAGGTTTCTTGAACCCTGGTGACCCCAGGTGGATGTGGATCTTGTTGTCCTCTGTGGTTATAATATTGGAGTTGTATTTCCGGATGGGCGTTGGAACCGTCTGCTTTTCAGGGGTCAACTTGAACACGGCCCTGCCCATGGTCATGTCATGGGGCTCTGGGGAGATGGATGTCTGGGAGACTGGAGTTGCGCTAACGGTTATGATGGACAGAGGAGAAGCAGGATGCTCCGAGTAGGAGCCTTTACCCTTCTCTGGAGATTTAGCTCTGGAGATGGCCGTTATAGTGACTGGAGACTTTGTCCGTTCAGCTGGCCCTTCGTTGGTTTTGGACTTTGGCAGCATAGAAGTAGGAACGATTGTTATGCGCGGTTTCTGGAGCCCAAGAGTTGGGATGATGGTGGTACTTGAGAAGAAGTCCTCAGCACGTGGACTGGTGATCTCCAACGTGGCGGTGCTGCTCTGATGGTCTGGAGTCACCTTAATATGAAGGGGCTGACCGGGTTTCTGAGACATGGTTAGTTCTGGTGATGTCCGAGATGTTGTTCCATTGACCTCCTGGGTCGATGGACTTCCCTGAGTGATAGTAACCGCTTCTTTCTTCTTCATCCAAGGGTTCCAAGACTTCCTCATCCCCAGCTCTGCTGCCGCAGGTGGGTAACGGTCCAACACAGTCGGTTTCTTGAGACCTTTCTGCCTTAGATTACTCATGATGTGATTTTCCTCTAGAACAGACTTCTGGATGAACACAGCTGGAGTCTCGTCTTCGATGTGTTCGTTCATGTCTGCGTCAGTCTGTACTGCAGTGGAAGTGAGAGGAACGTCCACAATCCTCCTTCCGTTCATGCTGGGTCTAAGGGCACGGCTGTAACGCTTCGTAGCTTCCAACTCTTTGGTTAGTTTGAGAACTTCTTGACTCATGTTTTTCTTTTTATCCTCCTCTTCGATGAACTGCTGCTGGAGAACTGTGTAGTCCACCTGAAGCTGAGATAGTTGATCCTCCTTGTTCATGAGCTCATGAATCTTCTCCTTTAGAGCTTGGACATCGGCCTGAAGATCTCTCGTTTTTGCCTCCTCCATCTTGCAGCGTAGTCTCAGCTCAGCTTCTTGGCTTACCAACTCTCCTTTTTCTATGGCCTTGTTCTTGGTGATCTGCGTCTTCATTTCCTCCAGGAGCTGGGAAAGAGCGTTGGCTTTGTCTTGCTCGGTTCTGAACTTCTTCTCAAGCACGTCGTACTCATCCTCTGTCTTCAACAAATCGCCCTCCACAACCTCAAGCTGTTTAAGTCGGTTCCTGAGTCTCTCAATCTCCATTGTGAGCTCCTTAACCTTGTTGTCCTCATCAGGATACCCAACTTTGTCTACATTAGCTCTGTTTCTTGAAGATTCCCACTCAGCTTCCTCTTGCTTGTCCATTTTAGTTTGCATCTGACATAACTTTACACTGAGATCCTTTCGTTTCTCTTCTGCACTTGCAAGTTTAGATTTAAGGTCATCTTTCTCCTTGGTAAGAGCGGACATTTTCATCTCCATTTCGGACTTCAGTTTAAGAAGCTTCTTACTTTCCTCAATCAGCTTTTCTGTGACCTCCATGACTTTGCATTGCTCAGCTTTAAACAGTTTGTTAATCTCCTCACTTTTCTGCTCTTCCTGTTTAATTCGTTCTGCCATGTTCTTCCTCTCGTCCATTAGGATCACTGTGAATGACTTTAGTTTGGACAAGTCGTCCTTTAAACCAATCTCAGCCTTTTCCAGCCTCGATTCTGAGCACTCAAGTTCTTTGATATGGTTTTTAACTGTTTCCAGCTCACACGCTAAGCTCTTTGTCAAGGTTCTCTCTTTCTCCAGGTTGTTGTGAAGCTGGGCACATTCGAACTTGCTCACATTGAAAGCTCCCTCCAGTTTCTCCAGGTCTACCATCCTCTTTTGCAGTTTTTCAACCTCTAGTTTCAGCTCACGGCTGTGATTCTCCTCATCTTGGAGCCTCCTCTTTAGCTCCTTGCACTGTGCTTCTGTTTTCGTGATCTCCTCATCCTTGCCCTCCATTTCCAGAACTCTCTTCCGAAGGTTCTCCAGCTCAGCCATGAGGCTCGAGTTCCCGCACTCCCCTCTACTTATTTTGTCCCGCAGGTCCTGAAGGTCCTCCTCGGACTTCTGCAGTGTATGATTGGCCTCCTCCAGCTCCTCAATTCTGCGTGACATGCTGGCCAGCTTCAGACGCAGCTGTCGACTTTCAGACTCCTGCTTGGCCAGCTTGGCGGTCATCTCCTCATGTTCCTGTGAAGATTTGGAGGTCTTATGTTCTAGGTCAAGCTCCAGCCTTTGGATCCTCTGACTGTCTTCTTTAGCTTTGCTGTTGATGAGCTCCAACTGCTGCTCTCTTTCATGTAGCTTCTTGCTGAGATCCTGGACCTTCTGTCTTTCCTGGTCAATCTGTTCAATGTGAAGCTGCCTTTCATCCACCAGCATCAGGGCAAATGATTTCAACTTAACCAGCTCCTCCCGAACTTTCTCAAGACGTTTGCTGTGATCCTTGTCCTTGCGAGCCTGGTATGCCTTCTCTTGCTCCAACAGTCTCTTGAGTCTGGTGAAATCAAAGAGAAAGAGATAATATATATATATATATATATATATATATATATGTGTGTGTGTGTGTGTGTGTGTGTGTGTGTGTGTGTCTGTGATTAAAAAATAAAATAAAATAAATGATAAAATAATTAATAACAATTAATATTATTATATATTACAATAAATATAAATAAATAAAAATTGTGTGTGTGTGTGTGTCTGTGTGTATGTGTGTGTATATATATATATATATATATATATATATATATATATATATATATATATATATATATATATATATGCATACATACACACACACACACACACACACACACACACACACACACACACACACACACACACACACACACACACACACACACACACACACACACATCATATTGCCTTCTTGAAAGTAAATGAAAAACTCAGCAAAGAAAGCTGTACAATTGTGAAGTAAGAGAACAGGAGCAAGCGTGACCGTTATGAGGAAAGGAACAGTGTCTGAATGCTTTAGTGATTTTCTCTGACAGTTGTTACTGAACATTTCATGCTTGCATGATCACAGAATCGAAACAGCTCATGGGCAGCTTGGCACGTCAACAGGAATAAGTTCCCACCTGGCAAAAAGTCTACAAGCACATCACAACAGAGGAATCTGTGCCAACAAGGGCACTTGAAGAAAAGTCTATGATGCTGGTGAATGTTTACACAGATCTAGCTCTGCGGGAGTCTCTCTGTCGAAAGGACCATGTCCTTTGCGAAATAAGTGCCAGACACTGAGTTTGCAGCATATTTCCTTCATTATTCCATGATCTAATTTCCTCTCTATGCGCTTTTACAGCACTTAGACACATATCCACACAGATCCATGAATGAATACTGTCAGCCTATTTGCATTCATTTCAAACTCTTTTCAAACTCACCATCTAGCTGGGAAGGAGTCCAGGTAGGTCCATGCCTAACAAGTTACTCTGCTCAAAGCATCACTGAACGGTTCCCTGCATTAGCCATTACATTCCAACCATGTCATGAGCGCAGTGAAAGGTGAATGTTGTGTGAAACGGCATTGCCCCACTTGCTGGTGATATCATCCCTCTAACATAGAACTGTTCTGCCCTTGTTTGGGCAAAGGAGGCGGAGCCATCGGAGAGCTTTTCATGCACTCTTTTCTCAGCTTTCCTCTCTTATTCTCTTCCCCGAGACTGAAGTCAGGATATTGTTTTAGGAAGCAGTTAATTAGAGCCGTGGTCAATGCACTAAACCCTCTGTATCATTTCAACGATTCCCTTTCCATCTCGTATTAACTATAAAATGACCCAATTACTTCCTTTCTCACATGCAACCAAGTTCCCATGGGAACAGACAACAATGCAAAGGAAAAGTTTTGTTTTGTAAGAGAACAATGTCGCACTTTTGGGTCAGATGAAGCCCTGTCACTCCGAAATGCAACGAGAATGCAAATCTGAGACAGCAAGTAAATTAAAAATGAAAAGGTTATTACTCAGCAAATAATAATAATTTCATTGTTGTCCATAACTTGCTCATACTGGCAAAGGTTTAAGACAACAGCTGGGAAAATCTACTGAAATCATCAGATCCACTGTAACATGTGCAGTGAGAGACTTATAAATCATAAATCATGCGAATGGTGATAGAATGACATCATCTTTTGGTGTCTAGTATAAATGTGCTTGCGATTTAAATTACAGCCTGAATATCAAGAGCACATGAAACTTCCAGATGTAGTTTTAATTGGTGATGGTTGCTAACATACCTACAGTGAGAACGAAACTTTGATGTGCAACTCCAGACACAAATGATGTGTTATTGCCTCGAGCGATCAGACATTAAATTTTCCTGGAGGATGATAAAACGGGTGAGAAAAATCCCCTAAATGTGAAAATTGGATCCCAACTTTTTAAAAACACCTTAGCAACCACCTAGCAACAATCTAGAAAACACTAAACACACCATTTCTCTGCCTTTTTTTTTTTTTTTTTTGTAAGATTTAATTAAATGCTGGATTTTATATTTCTGTAAACATGAAGTGGCATTTGCAATGTATTTTACTTCTATAACGTGACATTTCCGAGTTAAACTAAACATTAACAAAGGGAAAATATATATATACCGTCATTCAAAAGTTTAGGATCAGTAAGATTTGTAATGTTTTTGAAACAAGTGTCAACTTATGCTCATCAAGGCTGCATTTATTTGATCAAAAACACAGAAAAAAACAGTAATATTGTGAAATATTATTGCAATTTAAAATAACATTTATCTATTTTAATATACTTTAAAATATAATTGATTTTTGCGATGCAAAGCTAAATTTTCAGCATCATTACTCCAGTCTTCAGTGTCACATGATCTATCAGAAATCATTCTAATATGCCGATTTATTATCAATGTTAGAAATGCTTAATATTTTTTGGAACCTGTGATACTTTGTTTAAGGATTCTTTGAGTAAAAAGTTAAAAAGAATAGCATTTATTCAAAATAGACATTTTTTGAAACAATATACACTACCATTCAAAGGTTTGGGCCCAGTGCATTGTTTTTTCTTTCTTTCTTTTTTTTTTTTTTTTAATAAACTAATACTTTTATTCATCAGGGATGTGTTAAACTGATAAAAAGTGATAATATAAAGACTTATATTGAGAGAAAAAAATATATATTTTGAATAAATGCAGTTCTTTCTAACTTTTTATTAATCAAAGAATAAAATATCACAGGCTCCAAAAAGGTTCATTCAATATTCAATAAAGTAATATGTATATGTATTTTTGATTCCACACTGACTTCACGAAACACAGCACACTTGTTGATGGTAAGATCATTAGTATCTGTCTTTCACTGACCTATATGTCAATCAAAGAACAAAACAAGTTGTCCTCATCAGATTACAGTCTTTCTTGAATGTGGGACTTCAAGAGGAAAAACAGCAAGTGTAAATGTCATGTGAAAGAGAGAGGGGTAATTTGAGGAGGAATGGCATTGCGGATGCTTCTAGAAGCTCAACACACAGCAGTTTTATATTCCTGGCGGGATTCCCCGCCATCGCCCTGCGTTCAGTCCCAGGTGGCGCGGCGCTGGCGTGACCTCACCTGCTATGAATCTCTGAAATGAGAGAATTATGGAGGAATGTGAAACACACACAGGCTGAAGATGAGCGTGATAAGTGGAAGGAAGGAGTGCGACTGAACGGTGCCACTGCAACAAACAACAAATTGCGTTTTTATAGATTTGCCAATTACTTTTTTTTTTTTTTGCTTTTGATGGTGCATCACACAAATAAGCTTCATTTTAAAAATGCAGTACAAGAAAAAAAGAAAAAAAAGAAAAAGAAAAGAAGATTCAATCTATTTTATACTATATTTACAGTCTTTAAAAATGCATGTGTAGAGCACCATACAGTCCATCACAAATTTTCATTTGGAGACAACTGATCATATTTCAGGTTAATTCAATTCAAAATGAAGCTCTGAGCTAAAAAGTCAAGTTGAGGGTGGTAAACAGGAAGTCAGGGGACCGTGACTGTGCAGGACCACTATAGGGGTCTTATCAGAATATGAATGATCTCATTGTCTCTGTCAGGAATTGTTTGGATTTTGCAGTTATGAGTCACCTGATTTTCCAAAGATAAATATATTGTTTAATAAATAATTTGAAAGTAGCATATGAGAGCTTTTCATAATATTAAATCGGAAAAACATGATTTTTATTCAGCAAGGAAGCATACACTGATCTAAACTGACCACATTATAATGTTTCAAAAGATTTCTATTCTGAAGGATCATGTGACCCTGAAGACTGGAGTAACGATGCTGACAATTCAGCTTTCATGTTTTGTTTTTTTTAATCAAATAATACTGCCTTGGTGAGCATAAGAGACGTTTATTTATCTGCTCCGATCCCTTCAATATGACGACACGCTGAGCTTCCAGAAAAGCTATGATCCCCAGAGCTCTCCGTGTTGTCATTTATGTTCATTTGAGTCTATTCGTGTCCAGATATAGCTCGGATGATGCTGGTCTAATGACTGGAGCTCTACAGGGCCTCGATCTGCCTGTGTCATATTCTCAGAAGAACCCCACGCTAACAACAGGCCTCTCTGATGCTGTCGCCCCATCATCCGCCGCTATAAGGCCCTTTGTGTGATTTAGGACAGCCTGTGTTCACCAATTCAATCATGTGCAATTCACAGCGCCACACGAGTGTAGTCACTTTAAAATGAAGCAACAGTGAGAAGCGTTTGCTATACATACAGTTTTCTACCAATGAACCAATTTTCACTTAGAAATTGCTTGTAAATTTCACAATTACTAAGAAACTGCAAGTATCACATAGAATTAAACTTGTGCTGTCAAACGATTAATCGTATCCAAAATAAAAGTTTTTGTTTACATAATATATTTATTATGTATATATAAATACAAACACATGCATGTATGTATTTTGAAAATATTTACATGTATTCAATTATATATATATATATATATATATATATATATATATATATATATATATATATATAATTTATATTTTATATAAGTATATTTAATATATAAACATAATATATCTTTCTTAAATATATACACATGTATGTGTTTGTATTTATATATACATAATTAATATACACACATATATTATGTAAACAAAAACTTTTATTTTGAATGCGATTCATCGTTTGGCAGCACAGTATTTTATTGTAAAACACACCGCAATAAACTTTTGTTTTATTTACAACCTTATTACATTGTAGAAAATCACCTTAAGTCATTTGTTGAATCAATTGTCAATTTGTTTAAATAACATGATGCAATTAAAAATGTAAATCTCAATTATAGTTTTTAATCTTGTTACTATGTAATATAATAATTTCAGGGATGGATTATTATATTTCATTAAAACTAAATCCATTACAAATATATATAGATCTTGTTACTTTAAATAAAATAAACATGAACTGATATAGAATAACATTTCTCATGTATTAAAAAAAAATAGAAATAAAAACAAAAATTATACAAAATTACTAAAAATGTCAAATAAATATAAAAACCCAAAATACTAGTATCTAATATGCAAATAAAATAATAGCATCTCAATGATACTAAATTAACGCAGTTTCAGATAAAATAAAATAAACTTTATAATGTCACGCTTCATTATATCCCTGTAAGAAAATTATCCATGCATTTTTTCCCACTTCACGAGCTCATTGTACTGAAAATCATGAAATGTCAGGTTTATTCCTGTGGGATGTTGTGTAAAGCGGTCTCCTCACCTCTCTCTCTCCTGCTCCAGCAGGTTGGTGAAATCATCGCTTTTGTTCATGAAGTCGACGTGCTTGCGCTTTTCGTTGTCCAGTTCGGTGACGGTGCGTCGGTGGCATTTTTCAGCCAAGAGCAGCTGCTCTAACATACGTCTGTACGTCTCATGGTGCTTCTCCTCCAAACGGTCCAGCTTTAGAGACAGAATGATTATCACCATCATAAACTGCTTGTATGTAAATTCAGGTTTAGAGATGAATAAGGCAGTGTTCCTCACCTCAATCATAGGGATCTCATAGACGTCGTCTCTAATCAAGTCTCCGCTGGTCATCAGACTGTCTCTCTGCAGAGCTTGAAGAGGTTTGACAGGAACCGCAGATCCGTAATGAGCCTCCAGAACTTCAGGTCGTGTTCTCTCAGACCTCAGCATGTGGATAATGTCTTCACGGGCCTAATGGACACGATCACTGCTTTACTGTGGTGCCATAGTGCTTTGATATACAGCATACCATGTTACTGAATGTAACATATTCAAATACCACGGTATTTCCATGACACATGGCATGCCACAGTATCCTATGTTTTAAGAATACATACTAAAATGAAAATGTTTTGATGTTGAAATAAATTTTCCACACCAGCTTTCACTTAGAAATTGCAAAATTTCACAAAGAATTGCGAAAAAAAATTGTTTTAATTAAACTAAATTATAAATATTTTCTTGTAAAACATTATCCAATAATCTTATTAATCAATAATTGTCAAAAAAAAAATTAATTTTTTTTACAGTGTAAACTACCTTTTAAAAACTTCCCTAAGCATTTGAATCAATTGTCATTCTGTTTAAAAACATGATAAAAATGAACTAGTTTTAATAGAAATGAGAAAAAATTAAAAGAGGCGCAAACTGTTACATTCTCATTGAGCACCAGCAGGGGGAGCTGTATGCTTCCTTTAAACCTGGACACTAACAACCGCTTGACATTAGCTGTGTAAAGACCTTCACACTATCATACTTCTTTTACAATTTCCTCACTATATCGCAAATTTCTATATGCACAGAATATTCACATTACCTACACTACTGTTCAAAAGGTCAGGGTTGGTAAAATGATTTCATTAAAAAAAAAAAAAAAAAGTCTCTTCTGCTCACCAAGGCTGCATTTTTTTACAGTAAAAGATCAAAGCTGAATTTTCAGCATCATTACTCCAGTCTCCAGTGTCACATGATCCTTCAGAAATCATTCTGATATGCTGATTTGCTGCTCGAGAAACATTTACAATAACAGTTGATTTTCAAGAACAACTTTTTTGTGTGTGACATTATGCTGTAACAGCCTAATCAGATTGTGCCCTAACAAAACCATGACACTGTTTGTTTTGTAAAATCATAATATATTATTATGGAATCGGTGTAAGTGCATAAAGAGTCATAATACTTCTGTCATCTTATTTAATTCCTTTTTGAATGACAGTGATGCTTTTCAAAGATTACTGGAGTATGTTTTACTATTTCAGTCTTTCTACTTCAAAATTTCGTGTTTAATTCAATGTGTTACTTGCCATTTCTTTGCAATTACTAGCAATTTCAACTGTTTTAAAGAAAGTCCTACATGGAATTGTTCTTGTCATCATGCAGTCAAACCTCACCTGAACTTCTCCCTCCATGACTCCCAGCAGACGGATGAGATCTTCTTTGGAGAGATCCATCAGTTGTGCTCTCCTCTGCTGCATCTCACGAGGCTTCTGAGGCTTTTGCAAAGTCCCAGAAACAGCCTTCTCCTCACTGCTCTCTTTTTCCTCCCGAGCTTTGCTGTTCTTCTTCATCAGCTCTTGTTTGCTTCTCTCTTTCTCAGTGCTGTGGATTTTAGCGAGCGGCTTCAGTGGTCTGTTCTCTGGCCCCTCCATATCGCTGCTCCTGGACCTCATCTTCACCTGCAGGTCCAAACAAAGATGAACATCATCCACAGATACACCAGAGAAAATAGCACACAGTTAGAACAATAAAACAGCTTTCAGCACACTGCAAAAAGTGTTCTGTCCTTTCTTCTACAAATATCTAAACATTCCTAAAACAAGATCCATTTATTTGAGAAATAAAGTAACTTTTTAAAAAGATTTTTAGGACCCCATTGGCACATGCAATATATAGATGCGTTTGTTTCTTCGTCAGAACATAGTTGGAGAAATGGATCCTCTGCAGTGAATGGGTGCCGTCAGAATGAGAGTCCAAACAGCTGATAAAAACATCACAATAATCCATTCCACACCACTCCAGTCCAGTAATTAACATCTTGTGAGGCCAAAAGTTGTGTGTTTGTAAAAGACAAATTCATCATGAAGACATTTAAATTTTAAACCATTGCTTCTGGACAAAATACAAGTCCATAATCCAAAAATCCAGTGAAAAAGTCCATCTCCTGTTGTCTCTTAGATCAAAATCCACTCACAAATTTGTTTAGAATTGTTCTCGCATTTAAACGGTGCTTGATCTGTTTTGTTTTTTTCCCTATTGATTCAGACGAGACAACTTTTTCACTGGAGGAAATGTTATTATGGATTATGGACTGTATATTTTAGCTGAAATCAGTGGTTTGAATATGGTTTGAAAAGGTTTCAATGATGGATTTGTTTCTTCTTCTCAAACACGCAGCTTTTGTCTTCTTGTGGATTATTGTGTTGTTTTTATCAGCTGTTTGGACTCTCATTCTGACGGCACCCATTCACTGCAGAGCATCCATTGGTGAGCAAGTGATGCAATGATACATTTCTCCAAATCTGTTCTGATGAAGAAACAAACTCATCTACATCTTGAATGGACTGAGGATAAGTAAAGGTTCAGCAAATTTTTATTTTGGGGTGAACTAGTCCTTTAAATTATTTTGCATCTAAGTGTATCTTGATTTAAAAATGTATAGATATTTGTAGCGGAAAAAATAAAAACTGCTGAGAACCAATATTTATTTATTTATTTTTGCTGTGCATCTGATGCTTCAGTTATTTGCAACTGTACAATATGGATTTACATGGTTAAGGTACTTGCAATGATATATGTCATTTAACACCTTTTTTACACTGTAGCAGACCCTTTTCACAAGACAGTATCAAATGTCTGCAGTCTTAAGCTTTGAGCCAACTCTTGATATTTTAATATGTAGTTTGCCCTTGTAGCTAATCTGCAACAGCTTCATTTCTCATGTTCCCATGTGCAGATTTAAGAGGGGGATTTCCCTGAGAGAGAGAGAGAGAGAGAGAGAGAGAGGGGGGGGGATGTAATGAGCGCTGAGCTCAACGATGACATCAGGATTTTTGATAAAGTGCGTACGCGCTGCCTCCCGTATGATCTCACACCCAACCTATCTGGCCTGATCCAGCACTGCCCTCAGAGTATCTCAGAGAGATCTCCGCTCCAATCCCACACATCGCTCACCATCCACGTTCCCATCAGAACTGAGTCTGGATGAAACTCCAGAAGATTAGAGCGCTTAATGAAACTTATTATTAAAACAAGATGTTCAGTTCACTATGCTGAATTAGATCATAAAGGCCCCACATTTGAGGAACAGTATGAGAACCAGTCTAATCGGTATGAATCTTTTTCAAACTATTAATTCATGCAGCTCTTTTCGAGTACATGCCATTCTAACTATTATTATCATAATAATATCATTATAAACATAGACAGACAAATATTTTTTTTAGATATTTCCTATCTACTAATCATCTATCTATCTATCCATCCATCCATCCATCCATCCATCCATCCATCCATCCATCCATCCTTAAAATGTTATCATAAATACACTGAACAAAATTATAAATGCAACACTTTTGTTTTTGCTCCCATTTTTCATGAGCTGAACTCAAAGATCTAAGATTTTTTCTATGTACACAAAAGGCCAATTTCTCTCAAATATTCTTCACAAATCTGTCTAAATCTGTGTTAGTGAGCACTTCTCCTTTGCCGAGATACTCCATCCACCTCACCGGTGTGGCATATCAAGATGCTGATTAGACAGCATGATTATTGCACAGGTGTGCCTTAGGCTGACCACAATAAAAGGCCTCTCTAAAATGTACAGTTTTATCACAGAGCACAATGCCACAGATGTCACAAGTTTTGAGGGAGCATGCAATTGGCATGCTGACTGCAGGAATGTCCACCAGAGCTGTTTCCCGTGAATTGAATGTTCATTTCTCTACCATAAGCCGTCTCCAAAGGCGTTTCAGAGAATTTGGCAGTACATCCAACCGGCCTCACAACCGCAGACCACGTGTAACCACACCAGCCCAGGACCTCCACATCCAGCATCTTCACCTCCAAGATCATCTGAGACCAGCCACCCGGACAGCTGCTGCAGCAATCGGTTTGCATAACCAAAGAATTTCTGCACAAACTGTCAGAAACCATCTCAGGGAAGCTCATCTGCATGCGCGTCGTCCTCATCGGGGTCTCGTCCTGACTGCAGTTCGTCGACGTAACCGTCTTGAGTGGGCAAATGCTCACATTCGATGGCGTCTGAAACTTTGGAGAGGTGTTCTCTTCACGGATGAATCCCGGTTTTCACTGTACAGGGCAGATGACAGACAGCGTGTATGGCATCGTGTGGGTGAGTGGTTTGCTGATGTCAACGTTGTGGATCGAGTGGCCCATGGTGGCGGCGGGGTTATGGTATGGGCAGGCGTATGTTATGGACAATGAACACAGGTGCACTTTATTGATGGCATTTTGAATGCACAGAGATACCG
The DNA here is from genome assembly GCA_036784905.1 of Acrossocheilus fasciatus. NCBI lineage: Eukaryota > Metazoa > Chordata > Actinopteri > Cypriniformes > Cyprinidae > Acrossocheilus > Acrossocheilus fasciatus. The sequence continues at coordinate 31,161,053 of CM071957.1, forward strand.
TGACGAGATCCTGAGGCCCATTGTTGTGCCATTCATCCACCATCACCTCATGTTGCAGCATGATAATGCACGGCCCCGTGTTGCAAGGATCTGTACACAATTCCTGGAAGCTGAAAACATCCCAGTTCTTGCATGGCCAGCATACTCACCGGACATGTCTCGCACTGAGCATGTTTGGGATGCTCTGGATCGGCGTATACGACAGCATGTTATATATATATAATTAATATACAGTATCCATATACATTTATATTATAACATGTTTTGTGTATGATATCTGATACTGTCAAAAGATCTACAAATTAAATGTGAAATATTATATTTAAACAAATAAAATATAATAATATTTCTAATTTAATTTAGTTAACAGCTAAACATTAAATGTGAGATAATATAACATTATAATATATAATTTTATACATCTTTATCATACATAATGTATGTATACTTTACATTTTATAAAGTATGTTTTTATTTACTATTTTTAATTGTTTTATATAAAATTTCTAATATATAAAATTATTCCACATCTAATATGTACAGGTTAATACTGCATTATTCTCCATAATATAAAAAAATATATAAAAAAGCTATTAATGTACATAATATAAAAAAATCTATTAATATGATACATATTTTGTAGACAGACATGGATGGATGGGTGGATAGACAGACAGTTTAACAGCTCTAAATGTTCTACTATAATGCCTGATGAGGTTAGAGACACCTGACGAGAGATCAGAGACCATTCCTTCATCCAGAATCACTCCAGACCCTTTAGATTCACAGCTTCTTCTCTTCAGGTCACTCATCTTCTACAGGGTTCAGGTCAGAGGACTGGAATGACCAGCAGAAGCTTGGTTTTGTGCTCAGTGACCCATTTTTGTGTTGTTTTTGTGGGTTGTTTGGATTATTATACGGTTGGAAGATCCAAACATGGCTCATTATAAGATTTCTAACAAGAGTCAGTCACTTGTTGATTTTTTATCTGTTGGTATTTGATAGAATCCATGATGCCATGCGTCTAAACAAGATGTTCAGGACCTCCAGCAGAAATATAGGCCCACAACAACAAAAATACAGCAGTATATTTCATTGTACACATGGGGTACTTTTTTATCCCTGTGTTCACCAAACCCATCTTGAGTGTTTGCTGTTAAAAAGCTCATTTTTTAGTTTCATCTGACCATAGAAGCCAGTCCCATTTGAAGCTCCAGTCGTGTCTGATAACTGAATATGCTGGAGTTTGTTTCTGGATGAGCGAGGAGAATTTTTCTTGAAACCCTCCCGAACAACATGTGGTGATGTAGGTGCTGTTTGACAATTTTTTTCAACTATTTTCTGCAATTCTCCAGCTGTGGTCCTTGGAGAGTCTTTAGCCGCTCAAACTCTCCTCCTCACCGTGCATTAGGACAATATAGATACACGTCCTCTTCCAGGCAGTTTCATAACATTTTATGTTGATTGGAAACTCTTAATTATTGCCCTGATGGTGGAAATGGGAATTTTCACTGCTCTAGCTCTTTTCTTAAAGCCACTTCACTAATTTGTGAAGCTCAATTATCTTTTGCTGCACATCAGAAATATATTCTTTGGTTTTTCTCATTCTGATGGATGATTAAGGGAATTTGGGCTTATATTTCTGTGAAACAGGAAGCCATGGCTGGATAATTTCATGTTCACAATCACCCTGGAGTGCTCAAAATTGTGAATATGAATGGGAATATACTTCAGAGATATTTTACTCATAAGAATTTCTAGGAGTGCCAATAATTGTGTCCAACAATTGAGAAAAACATTTATTTCATAATGATATTTCCCCCCATTTTAAATTCTTATTATCCAATGAAAGGTTAGATTTTTGTGTTATTTTTTTAATAAAAGATCAAAAGTATTAAGAAAGCAGATTAATTTTCACAGCCTTCTTTGATCATATTTACCAAGGGTGCCAATATTTTTGGCCATGACTGTAGATAGATAGATTAAATTCAATATAATGATCTGCATAATCTAAAAGAATAAATATAATATAAACACTAATAATCAATATCTTAATCTCAGGCGTTTGAGCAAAGTTTGGAGTGATTCTGATGAAAGCAGCAAGTAACCAAAGACGGGAAAACCCTGGCAGACCAATTGTTGCAGAAAGTATTTGTGTTATTAATAGAAGCATGTTGCACAGTTGCGGCCATGGGAGTGTTTTCATTTTGATGGTGACTTTGATTTGTTGTGCTTCTGTTATGACATTCAATCGCTGTCCAAAATAGCAATGACAACACTTGTATTCACACGAACGTTCATTATGTCCTCTATGATGAAATCCAAAAATATGCAGAAGCTGTTGACAGACTGATGCCGTCCCAAACAGTAATTTAGATGAGAGTTCGATCTATTGGAGTTTTTCCACAAACCTCAATTCTCTAACTTGAGGCGGGTGTATTTTTAACTTTGATTATGCCCGAGAGATTCAGGGTGACCTTAGCTCTGTTATTATTGGAGATGGAGGCAGCTGGGAGATATAAATGAGAGTTTGTCTTATATTTACACTGAGAATATGCACCTCGCTCCTGAAGAGCTCCCCGGGCGCTTCGCGCAGCTGCTCCTTGCTGAAATTAAGCAGTATTTATAGCGAGAAACACACTTGTGCACAGGAGACACGAGAAACACTCACACTTCATCCACCAATCCGATCGAGGAAGTTTAACTTCACAGCTATCGGTTTTGTTACACGCATGTCTCCTGGGAAATTTAAACGGCCAAATGCCATGAATGAATGCTGGTTACTTGCAGCTCCTGTGATAATTAATTCCTCAGATTCTCGGGGTATTTTCAGCTGAGGTGGGCAAGCATCAGTGGCACTTCGTTTATATTTAGTAATGCATACTGCTGGAGCTTGATGCACACGGATACACACTCAAATACCGGCACATTCTTTGTTGGCATAAAAGTACGGCTAATCTGGGATCTCATAGCAACAATGCATATTTTTAAAAAAAAATTATGTAAAAAATTAAATAAACTATTTTTCTATAAGAAATAATTATTACAAAAAAAACAAAAACAAATATGGTTTAGTATTATTTATGTACTTATATTTATTAATGTTTTGAATAAGCTTTTATTTACTTTATATTTTGGTTTAATCTTATTTCTGTTAATAAGCCAAAGCAAAAATTCTATTTTTCATTTATTTTAAGTTTTCATTGAATATTTCATTTTATTTCAGCTTTATTACAATTAAAAAAAATATTGTAACACTGACATGCACTAGTGGAACTGAATGAAAAAATGCTTTTGTCATTTTTATTTATTTAAATTGTGTTTATTTTTTTATTTCGGTTTTAGTTTCATTTCAGTTAGTAATTTAAGTTAAACTTATTTCAGTAAGATGCCAAGGCAACATTTCTAATTTTGGTTTAAGTTTTCATCTAATATTTCATTTTATTTCTTTTTTATTCCAAAAAACAAAAAGGTTTGTTTGTTTATGTATTGTATGTGTGTATGTATTTATTCATTCATTTATATTTATATATTTTTTAACCATAACAACACTGGCATGCACTAGTAAAACCATGCACCATTGAAATAAACACAAATGCAAACAGACTTTCTCAAGGTATTACAGACCTCCTTGGTTTCAACCCCATCAACCTCAACCAGATAACCAGTGTTAAACGACATAATGGCAGGTGGTAACAGTTGTGTAAATATTTCCACCACACAGAGAGACGGTCCTGAACCCACACAGACACACAGACATCTCCAGTTCTGGAGGAAAACGTCAGAGTTTGTCTCAGCCGTGTGAAGGCTGGAGGACTGTGACTAAATAAGGGCAGAGAAACTCTCACATTGACGATTCGTCTGGCACAAACTGACGTGCTGCGTTTGTGTTGATCATATGATTGCCAAAATTAAGCTCATCATACAGTCATTATTTTAACACATCAGACAAACACAACTATCTGTACATTCCCTCTCTGAGAGAGAGAGAGAGTGAGAGAGAGAAATAGGTCATTCTTAGGATTTACCTTGCTTTATTTTCAGAAAATATCTGAAATAATCCCTGGAATGTTATTAACACACATGAAATTAAAATAAATGTCTTAAATCATTTTTTGTTTTTTCTCAACGAGAGCAACAACTGAATGCAAAAGACTTGCAAAAGTGTTTCTTCTGAGGGAGAGAAAACTGCAGATGTGTCTCCTCTAAAGATCAGTAGCAGCTCAGATCACTTTGAGACATTGCATGCTGTCCACATTAATGCATTTCATTTTATGCCGCAATTAAATTTTAATGAGTTGTTTGGACTTGTTTTTCAGTTGAAATATCTACATATCCTTAAAACAAGATACAAATAATGCATCTTGAATATGCCAGATTTTTATAAATTAAACAAGTGGAAAAATCTGCCAAGTGCAGTGAGATAAAATACACTCTCTGAAGTATTAATATTGTGCAATGCAATTACATTTTGAGGATTTTTAGATATTTTAACTGGAACCGTTAAATTAAAATACTTGTTAAAAGTAGGATTTATACTTGGTGTATGCCAACTGTCAAATTTCTGTATTTTTATTGCTCCCAAAGCATTCATTTTATAGTTCTGTAATGCTAGATTAATTTTAATGAATTGTCTTGACTAGTTTTCCACTTAAAATGTCTAAAAGTTCTTAAAACAAGATACATGTACATTAAGAATTTATTTTAAGGAATGCATGTTAAATATGTGATATGATTTTTTTTACACTTAAAATAAGTGCAGTAAGACAAAATACTGAAAACAACTCTTAATACTGAAATAAATGTAATTATGTTAAAGACTAAAATAAAATAAAAAACAAAAAGAATAAGATTTTTACATGCAGTCAAATTTCTGTCCATTTTTATTGCTCTCAACGCATTTTAGGACAAACATATGAGACAAAGTTGATGCTGAAATGAGCGTAACAGACTGCAATTTCGCCAACATTAATGTATTCTCCTCTGTAACATGTTTACCGTGCAATCTTCCCTATACAACTCCAGTCATGTTCTCATCACAAGTACAATACCTACAACACTCATGCATCAGACGAAACACTTCCTGTGACAGCACAAGCTCTGACCATCTGCCATTTCCTCCTGTACCTTCCTGTAGTGTGAGCCGCTAAAAATATCCCATATCACAAGTGCACACCAGCTATTTGTGCATGAATGCACTTAAAGTCAAAGTCAACATCAAATACAATTGAACTAGATTCACTTTCTTAACACACATTCCTGATCCGATTGAATGATCCATTAATTCACGTTATTCAAATGGCTACTGAATCTGATAAAAATGTAAATGCGCACCTTGCAGATAAAGGATGTGACAAATGCATAACGGCATTTTAAGCTATGTTTACGTGGTCCAGTGATGTGGGGGGAAAAGAAAACAAAAACACAAACACATCTGACTATTGTAAGGAAGTGCTCAAATTCATTCAGAGCGCAAACCGTCATTCAACAAGCATGTGGACGATGAGCCGTCCAGCGCTGGCATGATGAGGACCACAGCCTTAATCTAATAAATGTGACCTGATGTCACCCTACATGGGAAGGAGAGAGAGAGAGAGAGAGAGAGAGAGAGAGAGAGAGAGAGAGAGAGAGAGGACAGAGAGAGGTTGAAGAGTGCATATAAAAATAGGAATCATAAACTACAGCCTAGTTTAAAACGGCACATGATGAAAACGTGGATTTGCGTTTTAGGTGAGAGTTCAAGAGGACTATCATACTGTACTTTATGATGGTCACGCAGAATACTACTATACTGAAATTTGCCTCTTTTCTCATCTCTGTGTCTCTCTAGCCCACTGTCCTGAATACCATGTAAGAAGTCAAATAAAGTCAGTCATTATAGCAAAATAAACACAGATAGAACGAACAAGACCTCTGTCTTTACATAATCTTGTATAAATGCAACAGAATGTAGCAGCTTCTGAGGAATAAAGCAATAAGCCCCAATATGCCATGGTTTACAGTGAATTTATACAGCTAAGGGGCGTTGTTAGGCATGACGTGGACTTATTCCAAATACATTGCAAGGTTTCACAAAATAAAAACAAAAGAAAATAAAATGTAATGATACATTTTCAAACAATGTAGCTCCTCAGAAACGATGGTGGTTGCAACAAAGTGGTTGCCGAGCAACGCACAGATGCAGAAACAAAGAGGTGTATGTTTGTAGAGTAATTTACAACAGCTTCGAATGTGGCTCAACCAATCAGAATCAAGAACCGGAACGATCTGTTTTTTACACTCTCAGAAATAAAGGTACAAAAGCTGTCACTGGGGCGGTACCTTTTCAAAAGGTACATGTTTGTACCTAAAGGGTCCATTTTGGTACCTTAAAGGTACATATTAGTACTTAAAGTGTACATATTTGAACCTAATCGGTACAAAAATGTACCTTTTGAAAAGGTACAGCCCCAGTGACAGCATTTGTACCTTTATTTCTGAGAGTGTAATTACATTGATAGGAGAAATGATTGGACAAACGAATGGATGGAATGACAGATAGAACAATAGATACAATGGATGGATGGATGGATGGATGTATAGAATGATAAATGGATTGAGTGATAGAATGGAAAATGGATGAATGGATGGATGATGTTGGATGGATGTTGATGGAACGATAAAATGATAGATAGAACAATAAATATGATGGATGGATGGATGGATGGATGGATGGAAAAAGGGGCCTGGGGTGGGAAAAAAAGCAGAAAGTCATAAATAGAATGACAGAACGAATGATTGGACAAACAAATGGATGGATGGAAATGGAACGATAGATAGAACAATAGATGAATGAATGAATGAATGAATGAATGAATGAATGAATGAATGAATGAATGGATTGACCGATGAACAACTGAATGGATAGATGGATGGATGGACTGATGGATAGAAGGAAAGAACAATAAATGGATGGATGGAACAATGGAATGACAGATAGAAAAATACATGGATGGATGGAACAAAAGGATGATAGACAGAAAAAAAGATACAATGGATGGATGGATGGCTAGGACAATAAATGGATAGAATGATAGAATGCTAAATGGATGGATGGATGTAGATTAAACAACAGAATGATAGATAGAACAATAGATGCGATGGATGGATGGATAACGGAAGAAACAATAAAGCAATGGATGGATAGATAGATAGAACAGTAAATTAATAAAATGACAAAATGCTAAATGGGTGAATGGATGGATGGATGGATGGATGGATGAGGATGAATGTAGATGGAATGATAGAATAATAGAACAACAGATATGATGGACGGATGGATGAGGATGAATGCAGATGGAATGATAGAATGATAGATAGAACAACAGATATGATGGACGGATGGATGGATGCAAGGAGTGTTAAAACAATGGATGGAATGACAGAATGATAGAACAAAAGATGGATGGATGAAACAATAGAACAGGTAAATAGAGAATCGTGAACTTTGAAACAATGGAATTATTTGTATATTTTGCAGTCCACCACAAAAAAACAGTTCAGACAGTTTGCAAACTGTGCTGAGTTTAGTGAAAATATCTTGAACTCACCACGAGGCGTTTAGAGTAAGACATTTTGGTCTCAGGACAGGGATTTGGAAATAAACACTAAGCCAAATTTGTGCAATAGCACAAGTCAAGTCAACATCATAATAATAGAAACAAAAAATCCTGAAATTGTCAGAAACAGACGGCACTGACAATGACCCCACGGTCAGCAAAGACTGCGGCAGTGATGCATTATGACGTGCCTTTTCTCAGGAATAGCTCTGCTATCTGGAACATTCTTTCCATTGCACAAACGGCTCCTTCAAAATCACCTCCTTCAGAAAGACATCTGCTGACCCAGAATGAGAAACACTCGACGTGTAATGACTTCAGTGTTCGCTTCATACACGCTTTGGGAGTCGTTTATATCACAGCGATCTGCTTTGTCCTGCACAGCTGTGATTGATGAGCAAACGTTACTGATAAGCATGTTTTCATATGGCCGTATGGTTCTGCTCCGATCGCCGGTCACAGTGGACGAATGACCAGATGAACAGATGCCTTTCTGATGGGAGGAAGATGATGTCATTTCCCGCGTACAGTAAAACTGAGGATGGAGGAGATAAGTTCAAGTGATGAAACTCTCGTATCACACTAACAATATTTATAATGATACTTTACTCACCCTCGGGCCATCCAAGATTTGGAGAAATTCAGCATTCCATCGCTTGCTCATCAATGGATTCTCTGCAGTGAATGGGTGCCGTCAGAATGAGAGTCCAAACAGCTGATAAAACACCACAAACGTCTGGACAAAATACCAATCCATAATCCTTTCCTTTGAATTTAAAAACATCTCATTGATGGATCTGCTTCTTCCAAACATGCAGATATTCGCTTCACAAGACACAAGAGTGGTGTGGATTATTGTGATGATTTAATCAGCTGTTTGGACTCTCATTTTGACGGCACCCATTCGCTGCAGAGGATCCATTGGTGAGAATGCTACATTTCTCCAAATCTGTTCCCATGAAGAATAAACTCATCTAAATCTTGCATGGCCCGAGGGAGACTACGTGTTCATCTGATTTTTCATTTTTTTGGGTGGACTGTTCCTTTGAATGTACTCAAATCACTTTGGATTAAAGAATAAACTAAACATCAAATTGGTAATTAGTACTATGTCACAACAAATCCATCAGAAAAAAGATATCCATGATTTCTGCTTTGTAATAAAAGCACAAAGCCATGAACGACCCCAGATCTCTCAGCGTCTGCAGTAATGCTTTTGGCTCGCCGCCACATTTTTTTCTGACAATAGGTGTGGGCTGCAGCAGAGAGATGATCTCACCACAGAGCCTGCTTTGGCTGTAATGATATAATGTTAATTCTGTGTCCCACGACTGTGTCATTTTTAGAGACACACACCCTTCCTGAAGGAGTGAAGACTGACGCTATACAGCCTTGAGTACTAACAGGTGAAGAGTTTAACATTTTATACATGCCCAATGTCTCAGCTCATACGCAACAACTTCTTTAAAAACAAACACACTTCCCTATTTTAGAATGGACCGCTTGCAGACTTATTCTTACATGCCATTAAGAAGCCGATTCCTATGGACATAAAATGTGACTACTGTATCACTATATCAACTAACTACCCTTACTTAAAAAAAAACACTGTGAAAGTACCATGGTAAAGTGATGATAACCAAAGGATTACACTACCGTTCAAAAATTTATTTTTTAAAGATTTTAGAAGAAGCCTCTTTTGCTCACCAAGGCTACATTTATTCAATCAAAAATACAGTAAGACAGTAATATTGTGAAATATTTGAAATAACCATGTTCTGTTTGAATATATTTTAAAATGTAATTTATTCCTGTGATCAAAGCTAAATTTTCAGCATCATTACTCCAGTCTTCAGTGTCACATGATCCTTCAGAAATCATAATAATATGCCGATTTGCTGCTCAAGAAACATTTCTGATTATTATCAATGTTGAAAACAGCTGTGCTGCTTCATGATTTTTTGGAAACCATGATACTTTTTTTTGTTTTGTTTTTTATGAAAGCAAAGTTTTTTGATGAAAAGAACAGCATTTATTATTTGAAACAAATCTTTTTTTAAAATATTATAATGGTCTTTACTGTCACTTTTGATCAATTTAATGCGTCCTTGATAACTAAAAGTACCAATTTTCTTTAAAAGTTTAAAAATCGTCAACTTTTGAACAGTAGTTTATCATATTTTGATTGTAGTCAAAGAAACAGCAAAGAATACCATGGTACAGTACAAGCCCAAACACATTGTGATACCATTTTACTCTGATATATAGTATGGTACTCAATGATAACCATATTCATGTGGCAAGTATGTACCAATGCATATGGTAATACTTTTATTAGACTTCAAAAATACTATGGTACTACCATGGTACATGTTCAAAACTATGGTATTACCAACCATGGTACTTTAACATATGCCATAGAAACAAACTATATAATATTCAAATACCTTTGTACTACCATGTTCTAAAACCATAGTACTTTGATATACTATAGTACTGAATGATTCATATTCGATGCATTTACAGAGTTCTCCAAGTACTTTAACAAATACCTTAGCATGTACTTCTTCGTAAGCACATGTTTTAGTGAACTCAATCAACAGCGATGCTAGTTGACATTTAGACCCTACATGCTTTTTGTTAAAAATAAACTAAACACATTTCAATTAACTAAACAAACCATAAACAAATGGCCTCTGTTTTGTTGTCATGACGACGGCACGGCCCGACGGTACGAGCACGAGCTTGTTGTTGTTGTTTCTCACATAGTGGTGCAGAATTGGAGCGCTGATGTCATGCACCGTGTCTTATCTCTGCGCATCAGGTCATTAGCTCAGACACTAACTGTGGCCCACGATTCAACACTGGGCCGCTCATTCCTGCGGGCATGAAAGAAATCAGGCACGTTTGTTTTCACATACCGCTGCCACACCATTTCCAAGTGTCCATAAACGCGAACCATGGTATTGCGTGGTGCCTCCACATTATGACAGCTCATTATTTGCAAAATGCATTGCGAGTCTAAACACAGGCATCTCTTCTCTTTCTGCTCACCCACATGTGGACTTCCTCCACAAACCTGAAATGTTTAGACAGAGCCTAAAGTCCAGAGAGAATATTGAGTCACACAGGCTGATTTAAGACATCATCTCTGTCACTGACGACTTCAAAGCGCTGTAGCGCTGCCAACCTGCTCCCGTGGGCCCGTGTCAGAGGAACTCCTTCAGTAGGAAATGGAATCGCTAAGTGCAATCTGATGAAGCGCTTCCTGAAAGCTGCCCTTACTCACAATGAAGTCAGAGACAAGCAAACTTCTCAGTTGCATGGTCACCATGCACATAAACACAAATAAAACTAGATACTTCCTGCAAAAGTAACTCGTGAGTGGCTGGAGCAATATGGTTGGAAAAGTGTTTTTTTAATTGTTTAATCTATTTGCCAGGTGGTTTTTAGTAGACCAAGTTAAAAAATACCTCCCTCAAGTCTTTATATATGGTTTGAGCCCCTCCTTCAATGTAAATCTGAAGGATTTTTTAAATCCAAAAATCATAAATCAACATGGCAAAAGGGATTTCATAACACTATATGGGGTAAGGCAGCACAAAAAGAATACGTTATAAGCTTCTCAGCTAAATTGAAACAGTAAAAAACTAATAACAAAATAATGAACAAAAAAGAAAAAAGTGAAAATGTACAAAAAAAAACATACAGAGATAAACTATCATATAACTGTAAATTATATATATATATATATATATATATATATAGTATATACACATTTACATTTACTCTTTTATCCAAAGCAACTTATAAATGAGGACAATAGAAGCAATAAAAATCAACAAAAGAGCAATGATATGCAAGTGCTATGACAAGTCTGTTAGCTTAACGCAGTATACGTAGCAAGGTTTTTTTTAAAATTATATAATAAATAAAAAGAAAACAGATAGAATAGAAAAGGAATAGAGCAAGCTAGTTTTAGAGGCCTTTTTTACTTATATATATATATATATATATATATATATTTTTTTTTTATTATTATTTGCAATTTACATGTTTATATATATTTTTATAGATAATACACACACACACACACACACACACACACACACACACACACACACACACACACCCATATATATATTAAATACACAAACACATAAATAACTATGCACATATACAATATACCATCAAAAACCACCACTCAATTCTTCCCTTAAAAGCATAATAACCATTCATATATTGATGATAAAAACTTAAAGTGACATATTTTAGAAGTACACAACATACCTTTTTGATATGGTCCCAAGCTACAGGTATCCGTTCACAGATGACTTTGTGTCAAAGTCAGCGAAGACTTCAAAAACGTGTCAAAAGAAACGTCCACTTTAATGTCCATCTGTTCCTGGAATAAACCATCACAAAGACGCTCCTTCTTGTGGTCCGGTCTTTAGGTTCCTACAGAGACTGTCCGAGCACTAGCAGTCTGTGAGAACTGTATTGTCCTCTATCCAAGTCTGAGCGAGCACAATGACTGAGAAAAGAGAGAGAGAAAGATTGACCAATAAGAAGGGAGGCAGAGATAGCCAGATCTGGTTGATATGAATCCGGCTCACTTCTTTTGCCTATTCAACGTCCTGGATGAGGGAAAGACGGTACGCAGAGACAGTTTAGAGCGTCTGGAGAGACCCCTCACTCCTTTATGTCCTGACCCGTGAAGCGCTGTGTTGACTAAGAGCTAATTTTAACTCATGCGCTCAGTCTCTCGTAGCGTTTAGCAGCTGAGGGGGTTGAAACAGACGTCTGTGAACCCTGCTGACAGCTGGACCACGGTATTCCGCCAAATGAGGAAAAGACTGTCATAACTACCCAAGCAGTTGCTGGGATAGAAATGAACTTTCTGTGTCAGGTAGATCAAACATTGGCGGCTGAAGGGAAAACAGTGTAGGGACAAAAACTAATATTTGAGAGCATATCAGAGTGAATCTGTCAAGAACATATCTAGGTCACATTTCAACCCATCTTTTGTAACATTATAAATGTCTTTACTGTCACTTTTCAATGTAATGCATCCTTGCTGAATAAAAGTATTAAACTTCTTTCAAAAACAAGCCTTACTGACTGTAATTCCCAACAAAATTATATATACAGTGCTTTCCTTTTTTCCACATTTTGTTATGTTGCTGCCTTATGTTAAACTGCTTTAAAATACTTTTCCACATCAATCTACACTCCATACACCATAATAGTAAAGCAAAACACAACATCTTTGCAAATTTATTAAAAATAAAAAACTTCTACAATTCCATTGCATAAGTATTCATACCCTTTTGTGGGACAATTGCATTTTAACTCAGGAGCAATCATATTGCTTGTAGATGTTACTACACTTTGAGTGAAGTTAACCTGTGGCAAATTCAATTGAATGGGTATGATTTGGAAAGGCACACACATCTTAATAATATGTCTAACAGCTGATAATGCATATCAGAGCAAAAACCAAGCCCTGAGGTCAAAAGAACTGCCTGTATAGAGCTCAGAAACAGGTTTGTGTCAAGCCACACATCTGGGGAAGAGTTCAGAAAAAAAAAATCTACTTCATTAAAGGGTCACAGAAGCATGTAGTCTCTGTTACCCTTAATGGAAGAAGTTTGAAACAACCAGGACTCTTCCTAGAGCTGAGCAATTGATGGAGAAGGGCTTTGGTTAGACTGGTGACCAAGAACCTGATGGTCACTCTAGTTGAGCTCCATGATCATACATGCAGATAGGAGAAACCTACAGAAGGACAAACATCACTGCAACACTCCACCGATCTGTGCTTTATGGTGGTGTGGCAAGTCTCAATCCTCTCCTCAGTGAAGACACATGAAAACACACTTGGAATTTGCAAAAAATAAAAGCACCTAAAGGACCCTCTGACTGTGAGAAACAATATTCTCTGGTCTAATGAACCTCAATTCCAAGCATCATGTTTGAAGGAAACCAGGCATTGCTCATCACCTGCAGAGTACCATCCCAAAAGTAAAGTGTGCTGATAGCAGCCTCATGCTGTGGGGCTGTTTTTCAACGGCAGGAACTGAGGGACTTGTCACAGTAGAAGAAAAGCACAATGCACCAAATTATAGAGATAGCCTTTATGAAAACCTAGTCCAGAGCATTCAGAACCTCAGACTGGGCAGAAGGTTCACCTTCCAACAGGACAATGACCCTAAACACACAGCAAGAATGGCTTATAGACAACTCTGTGAATGTCCTTGAGTGGCGCGGCCACAGCCTGGGATTGAACCCAATCAAATATGTCTGGAGAAACCTGAAAATGTGCGTCTGCCTCATCCAACCTGACAGAGCTTGAGAGGTGAAGAGGTGAGGAGAAGAATGGCAGATCATTGGCAAATGATGATGTGCAAAGTTTGTCGCATCAAAAAAAAAAAAGACTTGAGGCTGTAAAGGTGCTTCAGCTAAATATTTATTTAAGGGTATGAATACTTATGCAATGTACTTATTTCAGTTTTTTTTATTTCTAATAAATTTACGAAGTTGTGACATTTCTGTTTTTGCTTTGTCAATATGGGGTATGGCGAGTAGATTGATGTGGAAAAAAGTAATTTAAAGCAGTTTAACATAAGGCAGAAACATAACAAAACGTGAAATGAAGGGGTATGAATACTATATATATATGTATGTATATATGTATATATATATATATATATATATATATATATATATATATATATATATATATATATATGACCAAAGAAGGCTGTGAAAATAAGTCTGCATTGTTTATCCATTTGATCTTTCATTTACAAATTTTTAAAAAGTCTAACCTTTAATTGAAGTAAAAAAACTGAAAGTGGGGGAAGATCACCTTAGGAAATAAATATTTTTCTCTAGTACACAATGGCCACAATAATTGGTACCTCTAGAAATTCTTATGATTAAAATATCTAATATGAAGTATATTTCCATTCATATTTGTAATTTTTAATCACACCAGGGTGACTAGGAACATGAAGTTGTCCAGACTTGGCTTCCTGTTTCACAGGATTATAAATATGAGGAACACAAAGGCCAAATTCCCTTAATCATCCATCACAAGGAGTAAAACCAAATAATATATTTCTGATGTGCAGCAAACTATAGCACAGCCTTCTATGGTCAGATGAAACTAAAAAAAGAGCTTTTTTAGCAGCACTGACATATTTATTACATATTATATTAGTATTGGGCAAACACTGAGGTTTGGTGCACACAGGGATAAAAAATTAAACAGCACAAAACCAAGCTTCTGCTGGCCATTCCAGTCCTCTGACCTGAACCCTGTAGAAAATGAGTGACCTGAAGAGAAGAAGCACCAACATGGAGCTGTGAATCTAAAGGGTCTGGAGTGATTCTGGATGAACTTATCAGGCATTAAGGAGAAGATTCAGAGCTGTTATCTTGGCGAAAGGAGGTTGCAAAAAGTATTGAATAAAATGCTATGATTAATTGTGGCTAATGTGTATTAGAGAAAAAACATTTATTTCATAATGACATTTCTCTCCCATTTTAAATTCTTATTCTCCAATGAAAGGTTAGATTTTTGTGAATTTTTAAAACAAAAGATCAAAAGGATTAATGATACAGATTTATTTTCACAGCCGCCTTTGATCATATTTACCATGGGTATGAATCATTTTGAGCACACACATATATATGTATATGTATATATATATATATATATATATATATATATATATATATATATATATATATATATATATATATATATATATATATATATATATATATATTAGTGCTGTCAAAGCTGCGTTAATAACGCGTTAACGCAAATTCATTTTAACGGCACCAATTTTTTAAAAGTGCAATTAAAGCAGCGCGTATTTTCTGTTTGACCCATGGCCCCACCCGTAGTTGGATTTTGTTGATTTTTTTGTGCAGATTAACATCTTGGAAGGGAGAGCTGGTTATGGATCGCGTTTCAGTCAGTATTTCATATTCATTCCGTTGTCTGACAAGTGCATTTTTATTGGGAATTTAGCTTCATCTAAATACAGTACGTGGGCACAGAGAGAGAAACAAATGTAATAATAAATAATAAATGTACATTTTTCATGTTCAGAAGTGAGCAGCCCTGTCATGCAAAAATGTAAACAGGTTTGTGTCAGTAAATTGCTCAGTGCAAAGAAAGAGAAGCAATGGGAACCTGCTATTTCTTTTTTCATGTATCTAATAGACATGTACAAGTTATTTGAAAAACATCTATGACCTTTGAAACATGTCTAGTCTTCATGTTCTGTTGAGTATGGTTTCAATAATAATAATAAACATACATTCGCATAAAGCATCCATATTTATCCATGCCCATATTGATTAGAGTATTAAAAACTTGAAAAGTATTCATTTATGGTACATTTAGAACAAATAAAAATGTGTGGTTAACTTGCGATTAATCGCGAGTTAACTCATGACAATCATGCGGTTAATCACGATTAAATTTTTTAATCGATTGACAGCCCTAATTATGCAAAATGTATTTTAGTGTGTGTGTGTGTGTGTGTGTGTGTGTATATATATATATATATATATATATACACACACACACACACACATGCACACAACTAAAATACATTTATATACATACATACATGTTCATAAAACAAAATTTGCCTCCTTATTCTTATTACTAATGCAAAAATTAAATATTATTTGTAAAATATTCATACATCCTGAAAACTGAAAATAGTAAATGCATCTTAATGCATATTTATGGTAAACTGCTCATGCATATAGCTTAATTCATGCACTGCTTTTAATTAATTCATAAAAATATAATCTTATACTATATTTTTTTTTATATTTATTAGTATTTATGTATTAGGATCCCCATTGGAAATTCCAAAATGTCCAATAAAATATCCTGATGCTATCCTAATGATTACAGGAATCAGAATCATTTTTATGATTTATGATAATAAGAATTTAGGAAGCCCTGATCTTAAAATAGGTATCATTCCATTAAAATGTAAATTTTTCATTTAGTTTTTCTTCTGATTTGGGAGTAAACTGTGACCAATACATGTTATTTGTGAGATTCACTCCCTAAGCATGTGAACAAAATAAAAATAATCAATCATGACTACATAAAGCCTGCAGAATTAAGACACAGTTATTGCCTTTTTTTGGCAATGTCTTGCAAAAGTGCCACAAGCGTGACAGCATGTCATGACAAACACTGACACAGAAGTGTCAGAAATGTCACACAGTCATTTGAACAGGCTTGTGTTTACAGCCCTGTTTCTATAACACTTGTTGTCTTGCGTCTTGCTTATGATAACATGATAATACCATGCTATTCTTCATAGAACCATGCAAATAACACATGGTATTTTGAGAGCAATGTACATACCAAATGGTACATGAGTAATCATTCATAATTAAAAAAAAAAAAAAAAAAGGTATTACATCTGTAACTCATTGCCATCACAGTACTTTTCTGTAAGTAAATGTGCAGAAATCTGAGTGAACTGTGATGCATAGAAGAGTGCGTTACCAGAATGAACTGTCAAGAAATGTCCAGAAAAAATGCAATATATTACAACCATGCACATCATCACCCACAAATGTAAATCTGTCAATCTTGGTCACATGAATGCTGTTTTTCTGTCAATCTACTACACAAGACATCATAAACAATAACACAATGCTAGTTTACATCATCTTCAGCCCTGACTGTGGGCAGCACTGAAGCATTCCTGCATATTATTTCATTTTACAGAGTTATAATATGTAGATTAATGTACAGCAGTGAAACAGAACAGTCATTCATGAGATACAGAGCTCATTTGGACAGAGATTTCATTGTCATTTGGTTGACCATCCATTTAGAGTTAACAGTGTAAAACAGCGCACTCTGCCGGCTGCTCTGACAAACAAAATGCAAAAAGGTCGTGTTTTTTTTTATCAAATATCTAAGGGGTAGGTTTGATTTTGACATTTTTGGGGACACAACAGCAGACATACATAATTTCACATACATAAGCAAAAATCTGGCTCTAAAGCTCTCTTTTCTTTATTCAGAGCTGATCTAGACCAGTATATGGAAACTATCCAAAGTTCTTTTAATCCTATCAAAATTGTATCTCTATATTCATCCTTTGTGTCCTCTTAAGATGTAAATTTCTAAATTTTAACCTGGCAACACATCCCTTACAACAATTAACCATGGTTTTACACACACACACACACACACACACACACACACACACACACACACACACACACAAAAAAACTCTGAAGTTCCGATCTGAATCAAAAGATTCACAAAACCGCTCCAAAGTTCCAATGATTCACAATCCATACTCTGAAGTTCCAATCTGAATCAAAAGATTCACGAACCCACACCGAATTCCCATTCTGAATCAAATGATTCGTGATATGGGCTCTGAAATCCCGATCTAAAACCAATGATTTGTGATACCCATTCCGAAGTCCCGATTTAAATAATGATCCGCGAACCATCATTTCAGATCGGGACTTCGAAGCACGCATCACAAATATTTCAATTCGTGAAATGACTCGCGAACCCGCCCCGAAGTTCAGATATGAATAAAAAGATTAGTGAACCTGTTCCAAAGTTCCGATCTAAATCAAAAGATTTGCGAACCTGCTCCGAAGTCCCGTTCTGAATCAAATGATTCACTATAAGTGCTCCAATGTCCCGATCTAATTCAAATGATTCGCGATACACTCTCTCTGAAGTCCCAATCTGAATAATGATTCACAAACCTGCTCCTAAGTTCTGATCTAAATCAAACCATTCGCGATACGTGCTCCGAAGTTCCCATCTGAATCAAAAGATTCACAAACCCGCTCCGAAGTTCCAATCTAAATTAAATGATTCGCGATCCGTGCTCCGAAGTTCCGACCTGAATCAAAAGATTCACAAACCTGCTCCAAAGTCCTGATCAGAATCAAATGATTCGAATCAAATCCTGATCTA
Organism: Acrossocheilus fasciatus; assembly: GCA_036784905.1. Taxonomy (NCBI): domain Eukaryota; kingdom Metazoa; phylum Chordata; class Actinopteri; order Cypriniformes; family Cyprinidae; genus Acrossocheilus; species Acrossocheilus fasciatus. Next base: position 31,179,656 of record CM071957.1, read on the forward strand.
AAACAAATGATTTATGATACCCGTTCCGAAGTCCAGATCTCAATAATGATTTGTGAACCATCATTTTAGATCAGGACTTAGAATCGTGTATCACAAATCTAATTTGCAAAATGATTTGCAAACCCGTTCCAAAGTTCTGATCTAGGTCAGGGTATATTCTGGCAAACTGTTTACCAATCACATTTCACAATCAGCAAAGCAAACTGTGGTACACGCCACTACCAACACAAGATGGGTAACTCGCAAAGCACAATGTTCCTTCCTGTTTTCCCAGCACGATACCATAGAAAGTATGAGGTTTGAGAAGTAAAAGGCGGGGCCTTTTTTATTATTTAAAAAAATACCACTGTAAAAATGAATCAAAAGATCTGAATCAAATCTAATTTAACATTAACATTTAAGAATTGAACATTAAGGATGACATACATATTGAGGCCTAATATGAAATTCTGTATAAATGGTAAAAAAAAAAAAAAAAACTTTTTTAACTGTTAATTTCTGACACTGATAGAATCATCTTTAGTTTATTTCTAGTCGTGAGTGCAGGTACAAAGTAAATTCATGAGATTCACAAATATTTCCTGCTTCTCGAGTAGGCTGCAGAATTTATGCTGCCTAGGTACGGTTAATCTGGCTGTTTGAAGAAGAGAAAGAGATAAAATGTAAAAGAAATAAAAATAAAATTAATCACCACAAAACCAGTCTTAAAGGAACACTCCACTTTTTTTGGAAATAGGCTCATTCTCCAACTCCCCCAGAGTTAATAAGTTGAGTTTTACCGTTTTTGAATCCATTCAGCTGATGTCTGGATCTGGCGATAGCACTTTTAGCATAGCTTAGCATAGATCATTGAATCCGATTAGACCAGTAGCATCGCGTTCAAAAATGACCAAAGAGTTTCGATAGTTTTCCTATTTAAAACTTGACTCTTCTGTAGTTATATCGTGTTCTAAGACCGGCGGAAAATGAAAAGTTGCGATTTTCTAGGCTGATATGATTAAGAACTATACTCTCATTCCGGCGTAATAATCAAGAAACTTTGCTGCCATAACATGGCCGCAGCAGGCGCAGTGATATTACGCAGCGCCTGAAAGTAGTCCCCAGCTATATTATAACTAGTTACCTAGCTGGGATTCAATGATCTATGCTAAGCTATGCTAAAAGTGCTATCGCCAGACCCGGAGATCGGCTGAATGGATTCAAAAATGGTAAAACTCAACTTATTAACTCTGGGGGAGTTGGAGAATGAGCCTATTTCCAAAAAAAGTGGAGTGTTCCTTTAAGTCGCTGGGGTATATTTGTAGCAATAGCCAAAAATACACTGTATGGGTCAAAATGATAGATTTTTCTTTTATGCCAAAAATCATATTCCATGAAGATATTTTGTAAATTTACTACTGTAAAAAATGTCGTTTTTGATTAGTAATATGCATTGCTAAGAACTCATTTGGACAACTTTAAAGGTGATTTTCTCAATATTTTGCACCCTCGGATTCCAGATTTTCAAATAGTTGTCCGATCACCATACATCAATGGAAAGCTTATTTATTCAGCTTTCAAATGATGCACAAATCTCAATTTCGAAAAACTGACACTTAAGACTGGTTTTGTGGTCCAGGGTCACATATATATGTGATATGTGTTTTTTTTTTAAATGTTGCCCCGCCTTTTACTTCTCAAACCTGGTACTTTCATGCTGGGAAAACAGGAAGGAACATTGTGCTTTGCGAGTTACCCATCGTGTAGTTTGCTTTGCCGATTGCAAAACATGATTGGTAAACAGTTTGCCAGAATATACCCTGACCTGGGGCCAGTTGCATAAACTTAGCCACCATGTTAAGACTGTGTCTCAAGAACTAGTTTGACCAACTAGCAGTTGGCAAGGGGTAATCAATCTTACTTTTCCAATACAAATAAGACCAATCTACCTTTTCATCACTGATTTAAAAAAGTTATGACCAGTCTTGAAGAAAAAAAATTAGATGACTAACTTTTTAAGACTAGTCTATGCAACTGGCCCCTGGTCTAAATCAAATGATTCATGAACCCGCTCCGAAGTCCCGATCTGAATCAAATGATCCAATTGGAGCGCTTCGAAACAGTGATGATTCTTTTCGAAAAGCTCCGTTTCAAGGACGTACATTTCTAGCTTATTTATACTTTACCTTCTTTAGTAATATCATTGGTTTAAGATGTGAGCGAAATTACAACAGTGGTTTCACATGTAATGACAAAAAATATTGCTAGGGACAATTTACAGTCACTGGTAGGGAAATGTCCCTTGTAACTTTTTATAACACTCTTTCTCGTTTCTTCTCATTTAATGAAAGAAGAACCTGAAGTGTACCTGAAGTTATCATGTCCATGTTTACATCCTCCTCAGATGCCATCACCTCAAGTGATGTACTTTAAACACATTTTACGTATTATTAAGTTAATTTAAGGAAACCTTCGTCTTTCTCCCGTTGCCTCGTCGCTAGTTTTCTGTACTCTGATTGAAATATAACAAAAGAAACACGTCTATCTATCAATATGACAGTCACATTGATTACGGAGTCGCGTTCGTGATAAACTACATTTCCCGAGTCGCCCCGAGGCGTGCGGCGTGACGTCAGCGCGGCTGCTGTCAGTCAGACAAAGACAGTCAGTCAGTCAGTCAGGGCGAGTCTTCCTCACAACATCACATAAAATATCATCTTCATCGCCTGACAGAGCGCATTAAATGATCTGCTGCGCTGAGATTTTGTGTATTTTCCTCATTCCAGGTAAGAAATGTGATTTTATCCTTGAGGAGAGTCAGTTTTGTGCTGGCTCGTGCTAAGCTAACTAGCCGCCTGGATAATTCAGTTCGTTTTGTTTATGTTGTTAAAACACGCTTCGTGATTTAATTTTAATCGACATGTATATCTAGTTTAAATCTATGTAGGCTTGTTTACATGTCTAGATAGTTCATATAGCAGTCACTCAATGAGTTATGTAGCCAGTTTTCCTAGTGTGAAAGTGCTGAACTCATGTATTTATTTGTGCATATTCCTCATATTTACCAGTGAATATTCATAAACAATCATGTGAATAACTCGCTGAGATTTATTTGTTTATGCATGTGTTATTTTAAGCTCTTTTGTTGTCTGTTTGCAAAGGTCAGTACACAGATGAGTCATGCAAAACTTAGTTTTGTTTATATAGGTTGAAATACCCCGTGTGTCTCGTTTGAATTGTTATTTAATAAGTGCTTGTTTAATATATGTATGTTTATATCTCGTTTGCACGCTGGCGGTCTTTTTGGATATGCTGTTAAGTTTTCATGCACATGGGCGTATATCTGTGCTTCTATCACTATCATATGACATGCATTAGGAAAAAATACATATCTTCAAAACAAAGTCTGGGCTTTGAAGGTCAACCGAAGCCCCTTCACATGCAATGCATAGATGGAAATGAAGTTAAACTAAAGTTATTTGCTAATAATCCTCATAGATAATGAGTTTGCTGCATGGACTTGTTCTGATCTGCATTCATAACTTGAGTTTCCAGTATCTGTCAGAGGATGTGAGGAGCGTTCAGATGCATGGAAAAAAGATTTCTTTATTCTTTTTATGCACACTTCTATTTATAGAAGCTCCAGGTGAAGTCTGTTGCAACACCTGATTGAATAAATAAGCAAGTAAGCTGTTCAAATGTTAAATCTGGTCCTCGTTTCAATGTGTATTAACTTGCTGTGTTTTAGACATTGCAGGGTTTAAAGGTTAAATGTACACTTTTAAGTCATAAAACTTGTGCCAGACCATACCTCTATAACCATTAATGAAACTAATAATTACTTACTATAGCTTGTACTACTGTTTGTTGCTAGGTTTCAGAAACCACACATGAAGAACAATGTCAAGTTTTAATAGTGCAAAAAAAACCATCAGACACATTTTCCATCCTGCTAAATTCAGTCTAATTGTGCGTTTCACGATGACCGCGTCTCCATAAGCAGTAGTTATTAAATGAAAAGAAGAAGGGCGCATGGATTCTCATGTGGATTATTATTTAAAGCTCTCAGTGAACTCATTTGACTTGTGTGGATGCAGTCAGATGAGCTGATGCACGTGAGCATGCGGTGCAGGACTGCACCCTTGACTTGCAGTCTCTGCAGCTGTGCCCTCATAAAGAGCCCTGCAGTGAACGCCTGCAGTATTTAATGCCACATGATCACTAATGCAGCAGGGCTTATGGGTGAGACCCTCTGTGCATGTTAAGAGATGTCAGAGGAGGATCGCATGCATGACAAAAGACAGCGACAGCGTTTTGTATCTTTCATCGCACACACAATTTCTGTCTCAGTGATATATTTTTAGAAACCCACAGCGGCTGCCACGTTCCTATCACAGACTTTTATAAGGATCATCTGAGATCTAAGTGGAAGCAATTATGCTGTACAAGAGCTCGCTGAGCCCTTTTTTTAGCGGCGAGTGCTTTGGCTCCAACGGTGTAAGGTTAACGGTTAACTTGTGTAAATATAGTAGGTCTGGTATAATGGAAAACTCCAAACCAGTGAGGAATTTCACAGCAAACCAGCTGATACTGGGATGGTTAAGTTGGAAGAGTTGTTGCCACAAGGCCGCTGGGTTGCCAGTCTTCCCATTCATTTTTGCTGTAACAAAGATTATTAATAGTCAAGCATTACTATTGTTATTGCTCAAAATAGCTGTTTTACGTGCAATTCAAGTGAGAAGAACATAGTTAAAATGTAACCTGTAACCTGGTTGGCTAGTCATCTATTACCGCCTGGTATTAATAAGACTATGCGTAACCATTAGCTTAATATAAAACCATGTGCTCTAGATTAGGTTAAACAAAGCATGCTCCGTATTTGCATTCTGCGCTTTATCTGGAGTTACATAAACTCCATCCGTCATTGGGTGGTATGGTTTCCTTGACAACAGCGACAGTAATTGCTCGTGCTTGTTGATGAAAGCCGTCTTGGATAAACAGAATTTTAAGTAGGTCAGATGAATCCTGCTTTTATCATCATAACTCGGCTGCCATGAGATGGCGGAGGACTTGAAATTATGATAATTCATTCGTTTGTCGTAGGATCTAAGTGTTGACATGTTTGAGTGAATTCTGGGTTTGCTCGTTCCTATAATTCTTAAAGAAAATATGCATTAGAAAGCTGTGCACATGTGCAAGTAAATTAACAACCTGTATCCCACAATGCAAAGCACTGGACATTCTGTTCACAATGTGACAGTTCCAGACTAAAAGCAAATGACTATTAAACTGAGCTGTTAACTTAGTAATAGCTCTGAACAGTTCAGTAAGCAAATCATTGGATTGATTCAAACTATATAAACATTAACTAATGCATTTGAGAGTCACTTGTGAATCAGGTTTTTTTTTTTTTTTTAAAGACAACCAGTATTTAAGGAGAGTCAGTCTTTTATTAGAGAGAACCAGTCTTAAAAGTAATTTTAAGTGTTTGTTGTTGCATTGTGCAAATATGCTGAATTGCAATGCGCTGATTAAACTCTAAAGATTTAATTGAATAATGACTCGTAATCATGGCAATTATATGTAAAAAAAAAAAAAATCCAAAAAATATGCTTATAAAGTTGCAAATTTTATATAATAATAATAACAGCAAGCCCTGAGATTAATAAATCAAAAGCAACATCATCCATTATTTTTAACATCTTGACTCACTGTTTGTTGTATTCTTAGTTTTTTTTTTTTTTTAACTAGTGGTTGGTTGATCAAGTGTTTTTTTTTTTTTTTTTTTTTTTAATGACACATATTTAAAATCTTTATCACATATATATTTTATATTATAATAAAGTTGCAAATCTTTATAACAGCATTTTGTGTTTTCTTTCACGTTTGCTTTTACGAACGAACTAGAAGCAACATACATATATATATATATATATATATATATATATATATATATAATATATAAAACATCAACTAATGCACTTGAGATATATTATGCAGTTTAATAAATCAAGTATAAACCTGAGTTGCAATGTTGCATAAAGTCTGAAATATTTGTTGCATACTGTTGTTAAGTTTGTGAACATTTTAGAAGCATCCTAGTGCCCTGAGATGAATGAACCAGAATGCACTAAGTACTATGTTGTTAGTATGCAAACTGTCTGTTCTCATTGTATCATCTGTTCGTTTCTTCTGACAGCAGCTATTGATGCACATGTGATTGATGTGCATTGTGTTCCATATAACGTTTTCTTCTGTGTCCCATCAGAATGTCTCACTACACAGATGAGCCACGCTTCACCATCGAACAGATCGACCTGCTGCAGAGACTGCGGCGTACAGGTATGACCAAACCCGAGATCGTGCACGCGCTGGACACCCTGGAGCGACTCGACCGCGAGCACGGGGACAAATTCGGCCGGCGTGGCCCGTCGGACTCCAACGCCACCAACAGCACCACCTCCAGCACTACACCCACCTCAAATAACACTAGCAACGCCACCGTGGCAACCTCCTCCACCACTTCCACAGCAACACAAACACAGTTCCATGGTAATTTATCGCCGTCGCCCAGCAACAGTTACGCCACGTCTCCACCCGCTGTCTTACCCTCGCCGGTTTCCCTGGTCGCCATGGCGCAGAATGGGCGGGACGCTTTGGCGGCGACACCCAATGGGAAGCTGTCGCCAAACCGTTACCCGGTGAACAGTGCGGCGGCCGTGAGATCGTATGGGCTGGAGGGGTCAGAGGAGGACCTGGATATAGACGACAAGGTGGAGGAGCTCATGAGGTCAGTCAGTCAGGGTTATTACAGTTAACTACAACTAAAAATTCTAACTATTAGAAAATGTTCATTACGTGAAATAGTGGAAATTTTAACTGAAATTTAAAAAAAAATTACATTTTAAGCTAGCACCATTTCTCATTTTTATTTAGTGCAACTTGATTTATTAAAATAACAAACTAAAACTGAAAATAAAATGAAAAACTATAGACAAAAAAACAAGAACTAATAAAAATGGCAAACACAAAATTAATAAAACAAAGCTGAGATGATTTATTGCACTCAATGAGTCAGTCATGCAACACTTTGAAACAATGTCTCTTAACATTCAAAATATGTTGCATACTGTTGTAGTTCCTTTTTTAATAATAGGGAGTATACAGTATGTACCGCACAGTATTTTATTTTTAAAAAATCTTTTTTTTTTTTTTTTTACTAGTGGTTGACCAATATTTTAAAAGGCAATTAGATCAAGTAATATTACATACATATTTATTATTTTTATAAAATTGCAATTTATTTATTCATTTATTTATACATAATGTGCAACCATTTTAGTTTAGCTGTCTTTAGCCCTGAGATGAATTAAAAACAAACAAACAAAAAACTAACTGTGTTATATGTAAGCCAAAGAAACATTTCTAATTTTCCTGCAATTTAACTGGATGTAATAATGGCTAACACTTAAATAAAAAAATAAAACTCTGTGTTGTGGGTCAAAGGTAAAAGCTGATTCAAACTCTAAACCTGTCCTGAATTTAGCGTTGGTGGTGTGTGGTTGTGTTTACCGAGTGTAAGCAGGGTCGTTTTGCTCTGAGACATTCTGCGATGAGTTTGATAACTGAATCTTCTCAGACGTCATGTTGTTGTTGTGGTGTTGAATTGCAGCTGTCATGTTTGCGTCCTGTGATGTGTGCAGGCGGGACAGCACCCTGGTGAAGGAAGAAATCAAAGCCTTTCTGGGCAACAGACGCATCTCACAGGCCGTGGTGGCTCAGGTCACAGGTCAGTCACTCATCACCCTTTTACCCCAATTCATAAAACATCTGTCACGTCCAATCAATCATCAGCAATCTTTACAGAAATGCACACTTACAATGTAAGTCAGTGGGGCAGGACATTGCACTGTAATGAACATAAAAATACACACTGTGCATGAAACATGCTTGGAACAGTTGTCTGGCCATAACTGCGCCATCAAGTTTTTAAGTTTTTTCATTTCTGGAACAATCTTTTTTGCAAAAATACATACCTATAGTTTTTCAGGGCTGTGTCTGTTGCTAGAGCAGCAGAAAAGGATAATTTCAACATATACTAATACATTTTTAAAGTTTAAAGTGCTATATGTTAACATTAGTGCACGTTAATGCACTAGGTAGGTATAATTAATGTATTAATATTTATTGCAATTAAAAAGTAATTTTCATGGTTCATTACTGTATCCAATAATTTGCATACATTGCATACATACACAAAATAGTTTATTCCTTCTTTTTTTTTTTTTACAGAGGGGATTTATCAATACATAAATCAGAAAATACAACAGCCATAAAAAAAAGGAAGCAAAATAGACCAAAACTTCAAAATTGACTAGTGCCTGAGAAAACAAAACAAACAAAAATAAATGAAAATAAACTATGGCTTTGCCTGAAGTGGACATAATGTCAAATGTTGCATCTGTGCATTAGGTCAAACATACCTGCTCTGTGTTTTTAATGCTAACCAAACAACAAGACAGAAAACTGCTTACAAATGAGTAACCTTCAGTATTAATCTGTATTATTTTAGTGAAGGCTATGCAGTGTTAACGGTCTTGTCTTTCATAATGTCCTGTAGTGTGATAAAATCTCTTACTGACCTCGTCTTTGGGAACCACAGGAAGTTCAGCTGCCAAGAATAGTAGTCCTGCTGCTAGAGGGTTTAGACTTCACAGCTTAAATATAGACAATTTAGACCTCACAGCTCAAATAACACTTTTGTACAGAAGCATTTACACAAGGCAAAATGATTTTCTGTGGTAATCGACAGCATGTACCAGATGCTGTTTTGAAACTGGAATAATCATTGAAACCATCATAACCAGATGTGATGCAACAAACGATAAATCTCTTGCAATAAACGTATAGATCACTTTGTTGGTTGTCTGGTTTCCAATTTCGCCACTGAATACAGTTAATTGTTGACACTCCTGTTTCACTTAGATTTATATTAAACAATATGTTCTGATTAACTTTGTCGCTTTACAGCATTCTGTTTTCAGCGAGGACAGAATGTGCAATAGATTTAACCGTAATTGCTAAACCAAAATAATATTCTGAATGTAAGATGGGCTGCTGTTTTGTTATTGTTCTGTCTGTCAGTTTGACTCTGACTTGTGTATTCATTTGTTATTCATTTTGTTTTGTCTTTGTGCGTCAGGCATCAGTCAGAGCAGAATCTCTCACTGGCTCCTCCAGCAGGGCTCAGATCTCAGCGAACAGAAGAAACGAGCTTTCTATCGCTGGTACCAGCTGGAGAAGACTACGCCAGGTTAACGAACTTTGCTTGTTTTACTGTAGGTTGATAAATGTACAAAGATATGGTTGAACCCAGTTACAGGCTAAAATGTTTAAATACACTGCTGTTTACAAGTTTGGGGTCAGTAAGTTTTTTTTTTGGGAAAGAAATTAGTATGTTTATTTAGAAAGGATGCATTAAGTTGATCAAAACTGACATTGTAAAGTTGCTTCTAATGTTATTATTTTAAATAAATGCTGTTAAAAACTCTCTCTTCATCCTGAAAAAAATAAAATAAAATGCATGATGGTTTCCACACAAAATATGAAGCAGCACAACTGTTTTCAACATTGAAAATAATAAATGTTTCTTGAGCAGCAAATCAGCATATTAGAATGATTTCTGAAGGATCATGTGACACTGAAGACTGGAGTAATGATGCTGAAAATTCAGCTTTGATCACAGAAATAAATTACATTAACCCCTTAACTGTCACTCACAGTTTTGAACATAGTGCACTATAATGTCTATCCAAACTTAAATTTTTATAATTCATGAATGAAAACATTTTGTAACATGATTTTGATGCAATGTCTGATTTTAAAATGGGTTTCAAAGGATGAATTTTGAGATTTTAAGTTTTCAACTGATATATGATTTCTAAAGCGTGATACAGAAAAAGGCAACTAAGAAGACTGTCTGTGACAAAGGTCAGAACTCCTGTTATGATGTAGATTTTTCAGGTGCACTCTTGTCATAAATTAATCTATTACTTTTCCTACATAATTTAACAATAAAAGTGGTAAAATACCTATTTAGGAGTCTTAGACCTTTCCAACGATATATAGTCATGATTAGATTAGGATTTAATTGTAAAATAGTGATGTAAACGTAGGCGTCCCACAGAGGGGACGGTGACAGTTAAGAAGTTAAAACATATTCAAATTGAAAACAGTTATATTAAATTGAAATAATATTACTGCTTTTACTGCATTTTTAGCAAATAAATGCAGCCTTAGTGAGCAGAAGAGACTTCATTAAAAAACATGGTAGTGTATATATTATTTATTTATATTTTCAGGTGCCACATTAAATATGCGGCCCACCCCTGTATCTCTGGATGAGATGGAGTGGCGTCAGACTCCGCCCCCCATAAGCTCCGCCCCTGGAAGCTTCCGTCTGCGCAGGGGCAGTCGATTCACCTGGAGGAAGGAATGTCTTGCTGTGATGGAGAGGTGAGACAGAAAACGGCCCTGTCTGAGAAATGATGTCTCAAAAACATTTCAAAATACGAATACAATCTGTTATCATAAAATGCACTTCTTTAGCTCAAATCAGGTCAAAAACAGGCTAGTCCAGCTAACTGTGCAATGTTTACAATTTGTTCTCCCTGCAGCTATTTCAGTGATAATCAATATCCAGATGAAGCCAAACGAGAGGAAATCGCCAACGCCTGCAACGCTGTTATTCAGAAACCAGGTAGAAACGCTGTTGTGTCTGAACCCGCACAGCTGTGGTTGTGTGAATATCTATTGCACTACAAATTACATATTGTATTTGCATTTTCGCAATCATCTTTTACCTTTCAATCTTGCTTTTCCTCCCTAGGAAAGAAGCTGTCTGACTTGGAAAGAGTCACATCATTGAAAGTCTACAACTGGTTTGCCAACCGACGCAAAGAGATCAAGAGGAGGGCCAATATTGGTACTGTGTTTCAGTTGATTTATATCAGAGATACTATTGTAGTAGGATGTAATGTTTTCATTTTTATATTTTCCTTGAAAAATTTTTTTATTTTCCATTTTATTTTTGTAGTTATTTTGTTGTGTTTGTCTTTTTTATCAGTTTTTTTTTTTTATTATTATTTTTTTTATTAATTAGCTAAAGGTTTTTTTTTTTTTTTAGTATATCAAGTGAAAAGTTTCTTTGGCAACTAGCAGAAAATAAATTATTATGGTTTGTTTTAGTTTATATATAAAATTGTTATATAGTAAGGGCTTTGTCTTGATGAAGAAACATCAGGTTCGGTTACTAGTAGTAAATCCTTTGCTAATGTTCGTTTGTTGTGGTAGTGGTTTTTAAAGAGTTTCAGATGTTTCATGACAGGGTCTTTTTTCCAAGAAGCCACAATCTTGGAGAGTCACGGGATAGATGTGCAGAGTCCCGGAGGACACTCCAACAGTGACGACATCGACGCTAACGACTACAACGAGCAGGTGAGACAATCAAATGACTCTTCCGAACTAAAGGAGCCGTCGTCTTTTTTTTTGTTTGGTTGAATTTGGGATATTTAACACTACTGCTAGAGCTGATCTCAGTGATTTCATTACAGGGTTGTGATGTTACCTATTTTGAAAAGAGAGGCGTGAACAGACCCTTTGGTTACTACCGTCTGGAGCCCACCTCACCAACACAGGTATCACATGAAAACAGAGATAAAAAGCACACTTTTTATACACAAATAATCAAAGTTCAAGATGAAGTTACAGAAAAAGTTACAGAAAATAAATGAATTAAAATTAAATATATAAATGCATTATTATTTTTTAGAAAAACATTTTTAGAAATGTGTTTTATAAATAATTTTAAATGTGTATATATACACACATGGGCTGTCAAGCTATTAAAATTCTACATCTAAAACGATTCAAATCTAATTAATCACATGATGTATCAAATCAGTTTGGGCTGAGAAATTACCCCCCAAAAAGACATCGTGTTAAATGAAATATGTGGTGTGTGTTCATTTTAAGGTGTTTTTTCTCCCCCCATAATTAATTGCATCAAATTAACATGTTAAATCGACAGTCCCCCCAAAAAAGAATGAATCAATCATTCGCTTTCATTGTGTATTGCTGTACACCCAACGAGCTTTACAGTCATATGGAAACCTCTCTTCAACCACCACCAGTTTCCAGCATCCGCTTGGAGGGATGTCATATTGTTGTAAATGTTATATTTTTATTAAAATGTATTCGTTTATGATATTACTTTGTGTAAACATTTATATTATTTTGACAAAAGCAATAGTGATAATCAGTATGATATACCGATCGCTGTTGTAAAAAAAAAAAAAAAAAAAAAATGCCTACAATGAAATCTAAAATTCTCCATGTAAAGCAAAAGTTTTTTTTTTTTTACCTTTTAACATGCTACAAGAAAAAAAAAAAAGTTTCTTACTTTAGTAACCTGATATTGAATGTTTCACTGACGCAGTTGCTAATTCACGTACACGTCTCTTTAAGGATGACGCCGGCAATCACGCAGACCACCAGGACCCCATCTCTCTCGCCGTGGAGATGGCAGCTGTCAATCACAGCATCCTCGCCCTGTCCCGTCCGGGAGGCGTGGCCAGTGAAATCAAGACAGAGTCACTGGATGATGACTGAGGAAGACCGCGGGACCAAGAGGATCAATGAGTGCGTGTGTGGACGTCTGCAGACGTGTTCATGGAGCAATGACCAAATCAGCGCTCTGTCTCAAGCTTTTAGAATCCAATATCGCCTGCCATCGACACTCCTGCTGAACCACTAAACACACCCAGAGTCAACGACACACACTCTTGACAGGAACTGATAAGTGGAAGGTCGTTCCACGATGTTCGGCCATCACCCGCGGCTCTTATTTAAGCCTCCCGAACCCTTGCTGACCCAAACCTCGTACCTCATTCCAGTAACTTGTATGTTTGGTGTGCTTCCTGTCTGTGTGCTCCAGTGACCCTCATTCCCATGTTCTCACAGATAAGCTAAAGGCAGATGGTTTAGGAGAGAGGCGAGTCTCAGCAAATTTTCTGCTCTGGATCCATGATCTCCTCCATTCCCACTACAGATGCTCTCAGTTAACAGGTTTAACGTTTCTGCTTTACTTTTGTAAGGGATTTCATCAAACAGCAAAACGGTCAAGAACACATTTTACCACAAAATGAAAGGAAAATTAATATATTTTGCATAAAATAAATATTTTAGAGACTTTTTGCTGATTTTAAAGCACATTTTCCTCTCCAAAAATGCTGAAAATATATATTTAGTCTTATACTTACTGTATGCAGACTTAAAATAATAATTAAAAAAAATATTAACCCATGAGAGCCCGGACCAATTTCTACTTATAGGAAAACTATGGGGCATATAAAACAGACCAAATGGACCACTTACATACAACATACAACCCCTCCTTATGAAACATCTGTAATGTTACATTGGGCGTTTATTCCTCAATTGAAAAAAAAAATATATATATATTTTTTTTTTTTGCTAAATAAACATTTCAAAACCACATAACTGTGACCATTAAATTTTACAACAACTCTTTTAAAATTTTAAAACAACATATCAATTCTACCTTTTCAGGTATATGGTTTAACCAGAAATTATTTAATTTATTTTTTATTTTTTCACAATTTGAAAATAAATAACTACCTCACACTGGAGGTCAACATGTTAAACAAGCGTGTAGATTTGTTAAAATATGCTTTGAAATGAGCAGCAGAATATATATCACAAATAATTGAATCAGCTAAATTAATTGAGCAGCTCATTACCATTTTTCTTAATGTGACAAATACGTCACATCAAAATTCCACCTACTTTTAAGAGCCCGATGTGACGTGTGTCACCACAATATCTTTGTAACTTGTTTTATATCAATTTGCTCAAGAAATGTATTAAAATCAGGTTAAGAGTAATCTAGGATATGTTATTAAAATATTAGAATTGTCGCATGGGTTGAAACATACCTTTAGTAACAAAAACAAGCCTTTTAGAAGTTACTGACACTGCGACGTGCTAACCAGACAGGACACCATTTTGGAAAATGTTGCCATGGCAACCAAAAAAATGCACACATTGTCACACGACTGAACCTGGGTGTTCATTATGTGTCACTTAGGGACTTCCTGAGTTGAAAGTGAGGAATAATGCTTTAAAAAGACCTTTCCAGATAGTCACAAGTGTTTGTGACACCCGCGTCACCGTGGGTTCTTAAGAGTTTTAAAACAATATTTTGAGGGAAAATGTGCATAATTGCTACGATGCCATGAAAAATCTCTTCAAAATGCAAAATATAATTTCATATTATTTTCCTTTTGGTTTGTGGATGAAATTTACCCTGGCTATATAGTGAGATTTATCCAATTGCATTATACTGTATTTTGATTTGAATCATGTTCAGATGGGGGGGGGTTAATTATAATTGTAGTGAAACTTGAAAGATGTGGTTACATAACCGCCAAAGCGCAAGTTCTTCTGTGCAAAAGCTCAAGTCTCCTGGACTCTAAATGAACCTGCCAAGAGAGACTTCAGTCGGCAGACAGCTAGCTTTCTTTAATTTTCTACCGTTAAGTGTCCAGCATTACCCAAAGTGAATTTGTATTAAAGCGCTATTCTTATGTTTGTATTTATTTAGCTTTTATGTTTTATTTACATGCAAAGATATCACACGAAGTGTCAAGACTGAAGCATCTGCTCTCATCATGTTTAGAATGAAATACGTCAACGTGAAATATCATTCCACTAAAATTTTGGCTCAAGTTGCCAGCAGTCAGAATTATACCATGCAAACTCCCACAAAGCTATTATTATTATTATTATTGTGAAATGACATCAGAATTGTTAATTGTTCTCGAAAGGCTGACTGATAAATGTTTGTTCTGCTGCCACAGAGCTTCGAGAGTCTGAACTCTCATCTAACATAAGCTTGGTTCCAAAATGTAGCTTTTTTTAATTAAAAAAGGTTCTAAAAGAACTTTATTCTCTCGCTGGGCTTCATTCATTGAAACAAGCAGAACGAATGATTGGTAGAGCCATTCTTACATTAATGATCACAAACTCAATGCAACACTTTCATAAAGTGACAAATTACATAAGAATGGATTTACAAACAGCTAAAAGAAATCGGTTCGGTCCGTGTCGTGAATGAAGCCCAGTTTTTTTATGTATCCTTCCTCTATCTTCCTGTGTACAATTGATATTTATGAAATGACAATTTTGCTTTAATAATAATTCAAGATTCTTTGATTGTTTTACGTTCAGAGCAGTCTCCTGAAGCGTGTCTGATTCAGATCAAGCACCCCCTTCACTCAAGAAACTCGCTACTTTGTCACATTTTTTTGTACTAGAAGATTGTTACATTTAAACATTGCAGCGATACACACAAAAAGGTCATTTTCTAATGCTGTAAGTGTTCAAATGTGTTCAAATGTCCACGTATGCGTGTCATTACAGCCTCTTTGTACACATGACAGAATGTGCCAAACTGCAGTATGACGTCGAGTATTGACATTTACAAGATCTCAAAGCGACATACAGATTCTACGAATGACTCGTTTTGTTGTCTCAAGTGTTCGATTCCAGAGCAACGAACGGTTTTATTCTGTAACGTAACCCTGCTGGTTCAAAGGGGGTGCTTTCCATTTAGTTCCTCAGAGTGCATTTTCATACGTCTATAAACAAAAAAAAATCTATAGGCTTATAAAAGCAACTGTATAAATAAACAGAAGACAGTAACTATGAATTTAAAGATTGTTTGAATCAAATAATTCTATGATTTCAAAGCATTCTGTTGTGAATCATCTGTATCTCCCATTTAAGAATTTAGTGCCTTTTTTGGACAGTAGACTGTTCTGTAAGTATACTATAGTATATATGAACTTTTTGTACAGTTTCTTTGTTTAAAATGACTTTTTTTAAAACTTGTGTTTATTTTAGTACTTTATCTTCTGGAAAATAAAGGTATATTGATGATCATTCGTGTGACGTGTCTTCAAACAAGAGTTTGACGTGTATATCAAATATTTGACTTTTTCCATGCAGAAGTTTATAAGACAAGATAATAAAATAATAAAGTTTATTACTCTCACCACTGAAATACAAAATCTTCAACATCATTATTTTTTGTCATTACTTTGATCTGCAAAATAAATAAACAAATTACAATTTGATCATAAATTACTCATTCAAGAAGCAGAAGAAAAAAAACCCCAATAATAATACAGAGGTACCAAACCAACAGAAATCACAGAACTAACTCACCATAATAACACTAAAAACAGACATTTATGAATAAAACCTGGCACTTTTAATCTCCAGAAGTTAAACCCATCCCACCTTCCTCCTGTATGTAAAATCATGAAATGAAGCGCTCAAGTGAACCCATCAGTATGCTGATTTTTCTAGGGAACCGACACGTGCACATGCTCCCTGACATTGGGTTGAGAGAAACAGGGCACTTTGTGATATTAAAAACATTTTAAAAATATAATACCAAAAATACTGCTTACTGAGGCTGAAAATATGCCTTGAAACATGGGTTTTTCAAACACTAGGCACTATGTAGTGCAGATACGCATTAGTAAATCAGATGGCAGTTACGTCCCTGCTAGTATCAGTGTAGTGTTTCAGTGCCATACCAATACTGTCCTCCGTACACGTCCATCAACAAGCATGCATTTTCCTCAGCTAATCCAAGACTTCCTGTTTTCACCCTTGTGTGCTCCAGCTTCTCCTTTGGCCATCGCTGTGAGGGCTGCCAGGTTGGGACTAGATCCTGAGAGGTTCTGCTTGCGTTTCTGCCTTGACCGTTTAGCGGTACCTGCCGCTTTCGTGACCCGATTCGGTCTCACGAGGACGCCGTAACCAGGGTTGCAGTGGAAGTAATGGCGACCACCAACCGAACCATCGTTTTTACCTGGACATGAAGAATAGCATAATTATTTGGTGCTGAACATTTGAAATCAATGGTCAATTAATCATGGGATTAGACATCATTTCTGAATAATTGAAACTGTTGGTAAAGTGGACCACTGTGAAATCTATCCAAGTGTAAATTTCGTAAAAAGTCACTAGTGAGCACAATTTTTAGTCATACGAATCCACAAGTACAAACCATCATTTTTACCAAGAAATTAAGACAAGCATGATTGTTTGGTGGTGCATATGAGAGAACATTTGCAAATCAAATGGTCCACTGATCATGGGATTAGACGTTATTTTAAATAATTGGGACAGTTG
Source organism: Acrossocheilus fasciatus (assembly GCA_036784905.1). Lineage (NCBI taxonomy): Eukaryota > Metazoa > Chordata > Actinopteri > Cypriniformes > Cyprinidae > Acrossocheilus > Acrossocheilus fasciatus. The sequence continues at coordinate 31,196,921 of CM071957.1, forward strand.
GTTAGTAGACTGTTTTCAAGTCTATGCAAGTGTACATTTTGTAAAAAAGGCCTAATGAGCACCATTTAGAATCTAAAACCATTGTTTGTACTTAGAAATGAAGAAGAGCATAATTATCTGGTGGTGCATATGACAGGAGAATATTTTTCAAATCAATGGTGCATCATGGGATTAGACATCATTTCTCGTAATTGAAAAACTTGGTTAGTGGACCACTATGAAGTCTATGCAAATGTAAATTTTGTAAAAAGGCACAAGTGAACGCCATTTTGAATCATACACATCCACAAGTCTAAACCATGGTTTTATCAAGAAATGAATAAGAGCATCATTATTTGGTGGGAGATACAAGAAAAGAACCATTGCTAATCCATGGTCCATTGATAATTTTTTTTAAAAAAGGCACTAGGGAGTACCCTTTTGAATCCTACAAAGCCCCAAGTCCACAACATGTAACACCTGGGACCAGAGCTGCACTTCCCAAAGGCATCATAAGCCTAAGTAGATCGTCGAAGCCATTGGCACCAATGGTCTATACCAGGGGTCTTCAACTAAAACGGCTCGAGGTCCAGTAATGAATCCTCCCCACCAGCCGAGGTCCAGACAATTATATATAAAAAACAATTGATGGTTTTTGCCAGGCCAAGGTATCTGCAGGATATTTAAGCTTAAATTCAAGACTTTTAAAGACCTTTTTTGAGAAAAAAAAAAAAAAATTACTGTAAAAAGCATGATTTGCAGGTTCACACAAAAACAATCAAGTATTATATTAATTAAATAACATATAAATATATTTTACTGCCTTAATTGTGTACATTTTATAACACATTATCTTCTTGTCGATCCACCAGTTCACATTTACAACTCTGCGTGTTTGCTGCTTAAAAACATGGGTTGATTTTCACATCAGCCTTTGACAACAGCAGACGTTAAGGCTGATTGAAAATGGAAAATCATTCTCTTCCAGCAGGTGGTGCTTTCAGAATGGCATGATTTCCTGAAATCATAATTAAGACTTTCTTGTAACATTTCAGATTTTTTAAGGACCCGTCAACTTTCCTAATTTTTGAAAATGCCATTGTTTTTCACCCACTGAAAGTTTCATCTGTCTGTGCGCAGCGGGCCGCTCTCTGCTCTCATCACTGCTCGCACGACTGTACCCAAACGGCTCTAGAACTAACCTTGATGTGCTAGATATAAATTTAGTTTATTAGAAATTAGCATTTGGTATTTATTTCATTATGTCAAAAGCTTTCACGGATTCGGACTGGAGTCCACTACTGTAAAGACTACAAAAGCTGCACCAGTTGAAAAAGAAGTGCCCCTTCAGGTTTTAAACCTTCTGTTTTGGCTGTAGGACCCGGACCCAGACCGCCTGTTAGTGACCTATGGTCTATACAATATATTTAGGCTTATGATGCTTTCAGGAAATGCAGCCCTGGCCAGTACAGCAAGGTGGTGGTATTGCACACAGTGTTCTCGAGATCTACGGACTTCTCAAGTTATTCATGCAAATGCTCCTTACAAACAATATTTGCAAATCCACTGTCCATGGTCAATGCAAGTACTTTCCAATGACTGAATTCTGATATGCATGCCGGTAGTATTGACTCTACTGACAAATTGATCTACTGAAGTTAAAGACCATTACCAACCTGCTGGAACATCAAGTTCCACTCCAACCCAAACGCCCTTTTCAAAGTCAGTTGGTCCAACATAACGGACTGTTCCAGTTTTATTTGTGCCCACAGTCACATATTCCCCCTCTTTCAGCCAGTCGGGAGTCTCAAGGCTTTCCTCTGAATCCGAAAGGATCTCCAGTCTTTCTTGAGACTCACTCAGTGAAGATAAAGAGTTACTGAGTACTGAGTTAGTTTTGCCCTCTTCATCTTCTTCACGCAGGATCCCTTTGAAAGACTTAAGGCCGGAGGTCTTGACTTTGTGGATTTGGAAAGGGTTGGAGGTGGGAGCAGGAGCGGGTTTGACGTTTTGTTCAGGTCTTGATTGCTGGGCAGGCGTTGATGGATTAGCTGTCTTCACTGGTACTGATGGATCAGATGGTTTTGAGGCAGCTGGTGGTGCCAGTGGTGTAGATGGTACTGATGAGGCTGAATGAGAAGAAGAGACGTTGGCTTCAGAGGTTTCCTGTGGTAAGGAATTAGAAACACTAAGGAGTTTTTGAGGAGATGTATCTAGAGGAGACACTTGACTGTGTTCTTCTGATGTTTGGGACTCTGTAGGTGTCTGTTTTCGGTCAGCTGGTTCAAGTTTTGACTGATGCTCTGGGGATGTGCTGCTTGTTAGCACAAGCTCTGTTTTTGGTTCAGTCTTTTTGGAAGTAGAGTCTATTTTGGCCTCTGTGCTGTCAAGGAGAGGAGGGTCAACATTCGAGACCACACACTCGGAGAGAGTCGCTGTGGAGACACTTGTGGAGATGTATCCACTTGAGACATCGCTGATGGAGCTGTTTGTTGAATCCCCAACTGGGCTATGCTTGGGGTCTTCAACCTCTACAGAAGCAGGAGGTGGAACCTCCTTAATCTTTGATGGAACTGTAGGAGGTGGAGACTCTTTGACTCCTGAAGAAGCAGAAAGAGGTGGAACCTTTCTGACTTCTGCAGAAACAGATGGAGATAGAACTTCCTCAGCCTCTGGAGAAACATTAGGAGCTAGAACTTCATCAACCACTGGAGAGACAGATGGAGATAGAACCTCCTCAACCTCTGAAGAAAGGTTGGAAGGTAGAGCTTCCTCAACTACTGGAGGAACAGATGGATGTAGAACCTCCTTAACCTCTGCAGAACGATTAGGAGGTGGAACCTCAACCTCTGGAGAAAGATTAGATGGTAGAACTTCCTCAACCACTGGAGGAACAGAAAGAGGTGGAACTTCTTTAAATTCTTGAGGAAGATGAGGCAACATAATCTCCTTAACACTCTCTGGATTCTCTGAAATTGGAGTTTCCATAGCATGGCTCTGAGGAGATCATAAAGACCAAGGTAAGTAATAATATACACAGCATTAAAACCAAGTTTTGTGTTACCCACTACACCACATCACCAGATGTTGTTCACAATACTAATAAGGAGCAGCCTATAATACAGACTTACTATCTGGATGTCAGACGTGGTTTCTGAGGATATGGTGGATGCTTCAGTGGTCTCTACTTTATCAAGAATAACCGGAAATATGGGCACAAAGGAAGCTGATTCTGATTGGCTGTCTTGAGTACTGTCTTTTGAAGGAGCTTGTGGAGTCTTCAAAATAAAAGTTCAAACAGATGTTTTATATAAACATTAAAACATAAAAAAAAATATTACTACTACTATCCAAAAAGAAAAATATTATACAAAATGTATTTATATAAATAAAAAAAATCGTAACATTTTTCAGGTTTCAACTGAACAGACTTACCAGTTCATAGCTGTTGATATCTTCAAGACTGACAGACTGAACAACAATACGTGGCACATTCTAGTTGAAATTAAAAATATAAGAATTTTACCAGGAATACCACACATTTGCCATTCATTTTGCAACTTGATGAATGTTGCAATTATTTTTCTGGGTAATTCTATATTTCATTTTATTTTATTATAATATAAACATTAATCATTTCAATGCAGATGAGATAACCATGTACTCTAAATTTCAATTTTAGATTTTCCAGGACATTGTATGCTAATCACAGGTTGGTACACTGTGCAATGGTAATACTATATTATGCTTTTCTAAATCTAGAAATGTTTTGTGAAGTATGTTTTAGTTGTTACCTGCTCAAAGGCAGCAGGAGGTGTCTCTTTCTTCTCCTCTTTCTTGGACAACAGAGACTTGAACATCTTGGGTACTGGAGACACTAGAGCTTTCACTGGGGAGAAATAAGATGCAGCAAATCCTGAGAGACCTGCAGGAACACGGGTTTGAGGAGCAGCAGAGGAGAGAAAGATGGAAGGACAGAAGAAAGGCAGAAGAGAAAAGAGCAGGGAACCCATGTGGAGTTAAAAAAAAAAGCACAGCATGAATAAAGCAAAAACAGAACTACATAAGCGGATCAGCGCCTCCAATCAGAGCACAGCGGTCAAAAGAAGCTCATACACTTTTTACTGAACCGTTTTACTTTATTGCACTTTGATGACATGAACCAAACACAAACCTTTAATAAGCGCCATGCAGTGCTGAGTTAATGCACAGGCCAGCAGGTCAAAGGTAATAGCAATCAGTTACAGCTTTCAACAACTTATCTGAAGAAAAGTGGTGCTTGGTGACTAGAAATATGTGGCTGGTTGTTAGGGTGTTGTTAAGGTGTTCTGAGTATTATGTTACTTTGAAGTTGCAGTGATATTACGAGTGGTTGCTAAAGTGTTGCTAAGGTATTTTGAGTGTTTTATTTTTTTTTCCAGTTTCAGTGGTATTATGACTGGTTGCTAGAGTATTGCTAGTGTTCCAAGTATTTTTAACAATGTATCTTTGTGGTTTCTGGGGTGTTGCTAAGGTGTTCTGAATGTTTTTACTATGTTGCTAAGGTGTTTTGAATTTTTGCTAGGGTGTTGCTATAGAATTCTGAGCATATTTATCATGTTGCTATATTGTTCTGAATTGTTGATAGGCAGTCGCTAAGGTGATCTCAGTGCTGTTATGTTGTTATGGTGTTCTGAATGGTTACTACGGTGTCACTGAGGTGTACTGAGTATTTTGATCATGTTACTTTGAAGTTGCAGTTGTATTATGAGTGGTTGCTAGGGTGTGGCTAAGGTGTTCTAAGTGTTTTTTGTTGTTATGCAATTGCTGTGGTATTATGAGTGGTTGCTAGGGTGTTACACAAAGGTATTCTGCGTGTTTTATCATATTTGTGTATGATTGCTGTGGTATTATGAGTGGTTGCTAGGGCATTGCTAAGGTTTTCCCAAGTATTTTTAACAATGTCACTATGTGGCTATGTGTGTGCTCTAGAGTGTTGCTAAGGTGTTTTGAGTGTTTTTATCATGTTACTATAGTGTTCTGAATTGTTGCTAGGGTGTTGCTAAGGTGCATTCATTGTTTTTATGTGGTTATAGTGTTTTGGATGGTTGCCAGAGTGTTGCTAAGGTGTTCTGAGCGTTTTTTTTGCTGTTGTCATGTTAGACAGCCAAACTCTGGAGTAAAGCCAAACTCCATCAGATAATGTAAGCTCAGTCTTACCTGCGAAGGGAAAGGTGGACAGTAGAAGAGGATGAGGACACTTACCTGGCTCTGAGTTTTGGTTTTGTACCGACGCTGAGTGAGACGGACTCTTTGTGGCTGATGTTAGCACAGAAATCTCTTGCCGACTGTCCCAACCACTCTACAGAACGTCAAAGCACAGACAAGAAACCATCAGTAAACAAGCTGAACATCTGGATGGACAGTAAATGAAAAGTGGCGCTTGCTGACAAGGGAACTAGAGAGTTTAGGTTGGTGCTGCTAAGGTGTTCTGAGTATTTTCATGTTGCTATGGTATTATAAATGGTTGCTAGGGTGTTGCTATGGTGTTCTAAGCATTTTCATGTTGCAATGGTATTATAAATGGTTGCTAGGGTGTTGCTATGGTTGTTCTAAGCATTTCCATGTTACTATGGTATTATAAGAGGTTGCTAGGGTGTTGCTATGGTGTTCTAAGCATTTTCATGTTGCAATGGTATTATAAGTGGTTGCTAGGGTGTTGCTATGGTTGTTCTAAGCATTTCCATGTTGCTATGGTATTATAAGAGGTTGCTAGGGTGTTGCTATGGTGTTCTAAGTGTTTTTATCCTATGGTGTTTTAAGCAATAAAATGAACCTGAAAATGAAAATGTAAATACTGTACAAATCTGAGTATACTGGATGTTACGGAGTGATCCCACTAATAAATCATCAGAGCTGGGTAGTAATTGATTACATCTAATCTGGATTATGTAATCGGTTTCCAAAAATTAAGTACTTGTATATAGATTAAATTACATTTTAAAATACTTGTAATCAGACTACAGTAACATTTTCCCTATATTCACACAATAGAAATGATTAATTCATAATTTATTGACTCTCCCTAATTCTTTTTTATCTTTTACATTTTCCTTTCTAAAATGCCAACATGACATGCAGGTAAAAAAAAAAGAAGTCATTTTTTACTTTTATGCTATTTTAAAATTATTTATTTTAATTGTACATTTTTATGACTGGTTAAGGTTAAGATTAATCAAAATAGTCTGATTATATTACCTAAAATATGTAATGTAATGGATTATGTTACTAACTGCAAGTAATTTGGAATCAGTAATAGACTACAATTTGTAAGTAATCAGCTCTGTAAATCATTGCTTGTTATGAGAGGTTTCCCAAAACAGTGGCATACTATGTATTTACCGAACTGAGACACAAACCAAACTATAGGAAATCTAAACTGTTACTCCACTATTTTAGGTGTGTTTTCTCACTTTATTGTCTTCTGAGTCTTGGCTGGTGGACAGATCTTTCCTGCTGCCAGAGAGCTGGAAAAATAAACAGATCGTGTTTCATTTCTGCATTAGGTCTGAGCTGATTTAGATGATGCATTTTTGCTCAGGAGGTTTTTTCTTTATGTCTTACCCGGTGTACATTTGGTGAACTGAGGCAGCGTCTGGAAATCTTTCCTTTATCTGATAGATGTTCCCTCACCGAAACCTCCTGAATTCACAAAAAATACAAAGATGACACGTGTATACAGCAAAAAACAAAGCATTTATATTCTTATTTAGGCATATTTATAAAGCAGATAACGTGTGTCAGACCTGTCTGAGACGGTCCAGCGTGAGGATGTTGTCTACTGCTAACACACTCCGCAGGTATTTCTCGATGGCGGCTTCACTGTCGGCTCCTGGGCTGTCGGTGCTGGCGGCCAGTCGGGCGAGCATCTCTCTGTCCTCAGAGCTCTGAATTTCCTGTCAACAAATGCACACACCTGCCTCTGTCACCTGTTTCTCACAGACATATGTACAGTGCCGTTGTTTAGTTTGCAGTCAGTACGATTTTTTTTAAAGAAATAATTAGTACTTCTATTCAGCAATGATGCACTAAATTGATCAAAAGTGACAGTAAAGCCATTTATAATGTTATAAAAGATTTTATTTTAAATGAATGCTGTTCTTTAGAATTTTACATTCATCAAAGAATCAACATTGATAAGAATAAGAAATGTTTCTTGAGCAGCAAATCAGCATATTAGAATGATCCTGTGACTGAAGACTGGAGAAATTATGCTAAAAGTGCTTTACAATATATTCAAATGGAAAACACATTTTAAATTGCAATAATATTTCACAATATTACTGTTTTTATCACATTTTTAACAAATAAATGCAGTCTTGAGCATAAGAGACTTTTCATAAACATGAAAAAAAAATCTAATAGACCTCAAACTTCTGAACACTAATGTGTGTGTGTATATATATATATATATATAAAAATCACATTGCAACTCATTACATTGCTTAAACAAGTAATGATCATGTTGCTCTTCACGTACCCCTGGGATATTTGATACAATCTCAAATGTGACTCCACAGCCGTGAATTGAGCTGCGGTGAGACATTCTCCTCAGCAGACTTTGAGCAAAACCCTGCAGGAAGATATCCGATCAATAAAAAAAAAACACAAAAATAACCTCATCAGTCAGTCACACACATAAACCGTCACACCTGTCGTCCGGTGAGGTTCACACAGATGCGCTTGCGCAGGACCAGCTGCATTTGTGCAGGATGACTGAGCAGAACCACGGTGCGGATGGTGAGGTAAATCCTGTGATCCGGCCCGGTCGCTCGATTCAGCTCAGGACTATCATGAATGGTGCAGTCCCATGATGCCTCTGCCTTCACCTGTGAGCGGAGAGACAACTTCATGTAATGTGGAATATCATGGTGCCATTATCTTTTTCACTGAGAAGCAAAAGTGTCTCCTCACCTCTTTCTCGTAGTATTTGACTATCTGTAGGTCCATGAAATCATCTTTAACTTCTCTGTCGAGTGCAGCATCTAGACCTCCAGCTAGAGGAGCGGACAGATGATCATGGAAGTCATCAGCTGTAGACAGACAGAAGAGAGAAATGTTGATCAGAATATAATTCATACAACAGGAGATAGATATATATATACACACACACACACACACACACACATTTATTATACACACACACATATATATACACATACACACAAATATATACATACACACACACACACACATACATATATATGACTAATAAAAATGACAAAAGCATAAGAAAATGACTAAAACTTAAACAAAAATAATAATATAAAAATAAAAGCCAATTCAAAATATTAACAGAAGTAAAATGGGATATAATACTAAAATAAAACGCATTTAAACAAATCAAATCAAAACTCAACATGCTAACAAATGTTCTTAAGGCTGAAATAAAATAAAATTGAAATACATGAAAATTACAAAAATAGAAATGCTACCTTGGCACCTAAATGAAATAAAATTACTAATTGAAAAAAAAAAAAAAATTACACTGAACAAAAAAAAAAAAGTATTATATATATATATATATATATAACTATATATATATAATTATAAAAAAAATCAATAAAACCACAAAAAGTAGATGATAAAAACCCCCGGTAAGAATACAAAAATACCGGTTTAAAACTCATTTTAAATTAAATTATAATGTTAACTAATTCACTTTACATTTTCTTTACTTCTTTATTATTTGAAGTGATATTTGTGTGTTGCACATTTTATACATATTAGATTGTGTTAGCATCTTGAAATTAAATTCAACTGGAAAACAACTGTGAGTCAGGTTCATGTTCCAAATCATTCACTTATGAGGCCTATTTCAGTTGTGATGCTCCCTTAGTGGGCAGCTGCCTATGTAGGGAGTAAACATCCATGCAGCGCAGGATCTGAAACACGGTAAATATTTACTGCTGAGGTCCAGGAAGATGACTGGGATGTGCGTCTCCATTCCTGGCACAGGAGCCCTGCAGGAACAGGAGCCAGACAGTGAAGATAAGGTTCATGAGAGGAATTCACTAAACTGAATTAACCAAAGAGCACAAAACAATCAGATTTTTGGATTTTGTTCTTGCATTTGAATTGAACGAGTTAGATAAAGGTAGTCCTATGATTGTTTTAAAGCAAATAACACTGTGCAAATAAAATATGAACAAATACACCGCCACACACCACTCCGCCGGGGCTCCTGGGATCCCGCTGCCAGCAGAGGGCACCAGTACAGCGTTTCTCTCCTCCGTTAGCGTCAGACGACACTCCAGCAGCTGCGACTCGCTCTCCACATCCTCTTCTGACTTATCTACATGAGCCAGAGGAAAGCCAGCAGCCGTCAAACACTTTTCTCTCATTTTCACAAAAGATGTTCCTTTGATATAGTGCACTGTAACACATTTGATTTCTAGCAACTCGTAAGCATGCAGTTCATCTACATCTCGTCTTACCGTGCTTGCCAACAAGTTTCTGGAGACGCTGGTCCAGATATTCCTGTCGTTCAGTTAGAGCCGTGAGCCACCGAGCTCTCAGTCTCTCCAGATCAACCTCCTACACGTACAAACATGCAGAAGATATTGCTTTATTAATATGTATAAAGCACACAATAAAGCTCATATCTACACTAATATACTGTGCTCACAAAAGCTGTATTTATTTGATGAAAAACAGTAATATTTTGAACAGTTAAAAACAGTTGTGCTGAAACCATTGTACATTTGATTTTTTTAGGATTATTTGATAATTAGAAAGTTCAAAAGAACCGCATTTACTTGGAATGGAAATCTTTTTATAAACAACATAAATGTCTTTACTGCCACTTCTGACCAAATTAATGCATTTTTGCTAAATAAGACTATTTAAAAATAACTATAGTGTATATAAATAGAATCATTCAGAAATGAGTTTGACATATGACCATCCATATTTTCATCTCAATATTCAGCAGCTTGTCCTGACCGTGATGAACGAAAACGACAACCACAGACATATATAGACATCATTCACCAATTTAAAAAAAAGCCTGAAAAGTTATTACCTGATAACTGTCCACATCTTTATCTCCCACCTTCAAAAATAAGACAAAAAGAAGCTGAGTCCAGACCTGTGCATCTGCTAATAGAGCTCGTTAACAAACACACTCACCAGTCTCATTAATACTCGCATACAATGTGTGAGAAAAGTTTACACTGGATTCATCAGGAATTCAAGCATGTGCATTTTACCCTCATTCAGATGTTAATCTATATATAGTATAATACAGAAGCATGTGCCAGGTGCCAGCAGTAAGTAATTAGCATAAGACACACCCAAACATCTCCATATAAGGGCCTCAACACATCCTTACTTAGTGTCACTACATTTCTATTTTAAATGTATACATAAAAATCATTTTAGCTTAATGCATTTCATGTTTTTTGAGGTTACCTGTGATTTTAGTGTACGTCTGGTTTGAGCTGGTTCTAAAGTTTCTTAAAATTAGCATAACATTGAATCAACATTTATGTGCGAAAATGTTTAGTGAATGAGACTAAAAATTAAAGATGAGTTTTTCACCCTCTGTGTCTCTGTGCTTTTTCCAGTCCGAGTCTGATGGACCTCCACATTGCCGATGGAGATGTTGAGCACAGACTCGGTGATCAGAGGCATGGTGCCGGAGTCCTGGACCGAACGCACCTCCACCTGAACACGCCTGGACTGACCCTGTCACACACACACACACACACACAAGTCATGAGCTGCATCGAAGGAAAATCAGATCTTCTACAGAAAAATGTGTCAAGATTAAGTTTTACTCTTTACTATCATTAAAGTCCACACAGACCTGTTTGAGCTGAAAGGTTCCTCCTGCGCAGACGTCCTTAGCTGACTGAACCTCCACCGGCACAAACTCTCCAGCATCATTCAGCTCCAGGATCTGAACCCAGAGCTCCAGCCTGCGGGTCACTTCACTCCACCTGCACACGCACACGCACACACACACACACACACACACACACACACACACACACACACACACACACACACACACACACACACACACACACACAATAAAGCAGAAAAGAAACTTCAGTTATACAAAATGAGTCAAAAACTGAATTACAACTGTTTTTGGTGCACCCTAATTCAAGTATTCCCAAACCACAGCTTTTTTGGCAACCAAACCGTTCCGAAGTAAAATATTTACTTGAAGTACTCTCTGACATTTTAAAATAATATTTAAATAATTTAACAACACATTCACATCTTCATTGTTCTCTGATGTTGGCAATGATCACATGACATGCAGGTAATCAAATCAAATAGTTTATCTTATTTATTAATATTTTACTAAAGTATTTTAGTTTTTATTTTGATTTTTTTTTAATAAAAAGTATTCTTAAATTTTAATTCCACACTAAATGTTGGTATCAAATCATATTATACACATATTATACACATACATACATATATATACACACATACATACATACATACACATACACACATATATATATATATATATATATATATATATATATATATATATATATATATATATATATATATATATATATATAGTTATTCATATTTTACTAAAATATTTTATTAAGGGTTTCACTGATTGTTTTAAAATTCAAATTACTTTAAAATTATTTCTTAAATGTCAAAATGTCAGTTTTATGGTCACGTGACTTGCAGGTAAACAAATTAAATATTTTATTTTAAGATTAAAATTATTCATTTATATTTTACATTAATGGTTGATGGTCACCTGACATTCAGATAAACAAATACAATATATTTATTCATATTTTTCTAATTTTTTTCTAATTTTCTTTTTAAAGTATTTTATTGTTTTATTTTGAGTATTTTTTTGAATATATTTTTTAAAGAAAATTATTTATTATTGCTGGATAATGAATAAAATATTGCATTTATATTTATTAATATTTTACGCAAATATTTCAGTTTTGTTTCAACAGTTTTAAAATTATTCTTAAATGAATAATTTTACTTTTTTACTATTTAATTACTGAAAAGCTTATGATTTAATTAATTATTTACCACAATCATCTGAACACTGACTAAATCTAGCTCTGCTGTCACAGAAACAATCTATGATAGTTTTTCTGTTTAAGAAGGATAGTCTAATAAACGCAGCTGTACCTCTCTCTGAGAGAGCGAGTCTTTGCCTGAATCACGCCCAGGTCCCAGAGAGCCAGGTTCCTGCGCGGATTTGCCTGTTTGTGACCATAAACCTCAACCGCCACGGCGCCCTCCATCAGAAACTCCAGAAAGTCTTCGGTTACGGCCACTTCTAGAGTCTACAGATGCAGAAACACACACATGATGACCGACAACCGGGACAAATGCAATGTTTTACTCCATGCAGATCAGTGTTTTCACCTTGCAGTTGTCAAACATCACCAGACTCTGCGGCTCTCTGCTGCTGGGGGCCGTCAGACCCACTTCAGGGGCGATAAACACGGGCTCCTGCTGCTCCCAGAAATGATACTGACAGAAAACGAAGTTCGAGAGGTGCAGAGGCAATCCTGTCGCCTGCGACACCTTGATCTGGAAATAAACCCACAGAAAACCTTCATGTCAGCTCAGATCTACAGAAATGTGTGACCTGTGCTGGCAAAATGAGTCGGAATGAGCAAATTTTCAAAAATGGGTTCTTTTTATTTTCGCATTCTCCCATAAAATACCTTCAAAATAATATATGACTTGTTGGAATTGGACAAAAAAAAAAAATGAGTGAGCTACAGCCGTTTGAAGGCGATAGAGTCAGCAAAGTTGATTTTGATAAAAATCGAGTTCAAGTTTTCTGAAGATTTCAAAGTATAATCACCAAGCAACGCTGCATATTTTCCTCCAATCCTTTTCTTAATAATAGTTCATACATTATTAATCGCAATACAGCTATTTTTTATTTTATTTTATCTTAGTTATTAAAAATAAGAACAAAGATGCAAATAAACAGTAGTTTAAATCAAGAGCAGCGAGTGATTCAGTCTTTTCTTTTAATGTTTGATTAACATCGAGACAGATCTGTAATAAGACCTGCTGCAATGCATGGATATAATATAATGTTACACATCAGATTTTTCCCCAACCATTAACTAAACGTTCATGTCAGACATTACAGATTATTTTTGTGTGAATCTCGCCAAGACATATTTCGCAATCATGTACTTTATAAGGAGATCACAAGTCTTACGAAGTCGTCGTCCAGAAGTCCTCTCAGAAACTTACAAATAAATGTCATTTTAGATGTTTAATTACTAGCTGGAGCATTGGGATCGTTAGAAGAGGGCTTAAAGGAACACTCCACTTTTTTTGGAAATAGGCTCATTCTCCAACTCCCCCAGAGTTAATAAGTTGAGTTTTACCGTTTTTGAATCCATTCAGCCGATCTCCGGGTCTGGCGATAGCACTTTTAGCATAGCTTAGCATAGATCATTGAATCCAATTAGACCAGTAGCATCGTGTTCAAAAATGACCAAAGAGTTTTGATAGTTTTCCTATTTAAAACTTGACTCTTCTGTAGTTATATCGTGTACTAAGACCGGCGGGAAATGAAAAGTTGCGATTTTCTAGTCCGATTTGGCTAGGAACTATACTCTCATTCTGGCGTAATAATCAAGAAACTTTGCTGCCGTAACATGGCCGCGGCAGGCGTAGTGATATTACGCAGCGCCTGAAAGTAGTCCCCAGCTAGGTAACTAGTTATAATATAGCTGGGGACTACTTTCAGGCGTTGCGTAATATCACTGCGCCTGCTGCGGCCATGTTACGGCAGCAAAGTTCCTTGATTATTACGCCGGAATGAGAGCAGTTCCTAATCATATCAGCCTAGAAAATCGCAACTTTTCATTTCCCGCCGATCTTAGTACACGATATAACTACAGAAGAGTCAAGTTTTAAATAGGACAAATATCGAAACTCTTTGGTCATTTTTGAACGCGATGCTACTGGTCTAATCGGATTCAATGATCTATGCTAAGCTATGCTAAAAGTGCTATCGGCAGATCCGGAGATCGGCTGAATGGATTCAAAAACGGTAAAACTCAACTTATTAACTCTGGGGGAGTTGGAGAATGAGCCTATTTCCAAAAAAAGTGGAGTGTTCCTTTAATGAACTCATTTTTGTGAAAACCTCAAATTCGACCAAAACTGAGATTTTTCACTTCTTTTGCCTGTAGCTCAAAATTTGCCCGACTCATTTTGCCAGCACGGGTCACATATTGCATGTTAGATTGGAGATGTCCTGTTTTATCTGACCATGCAGGTGAGTTTGCGTTCTTGCGTCTCGCCGTCGGGACTGATCTCAGAGCCTTCCGTCTCACGCTCCTCTAGTTCTCCGCTCAGACGCTCGACTTCTACGTGAAGACGACCCGCCACCTGAAAACACACAAAACCAGTGGCGCTCAGTCAATGCCTTGCACTGTTTCTAATTGTTATAAGCAATCTGTTTGCGCACACCTCCCCCTTCTGGTTGATGATGGGAACTGCATACTGCAGCTTGACTTCATACAGCAGACAGGACAGGAAGACGTTGGCCACACCGATCAGACTGTGATTCTCCTGCTCGTCGAAGAACGGATCGGCTCGCTTGAAGTAGGAACGCATGGCCTGAGCACAGACAGCAAGGATGCATACTTCACTTATGATGCTCATCAAAACCTCGTTTATGGCGGAACAAACATTGACTTGTTGTTCAGTGCATTTCCTTTAAATCACATCATGCCAGTTCAGGGATTCCAATTTTTTTTATTTTTTTTTGGCCTAAAATATATACTTGCACAGGTAAAAATCCAAATATTTTATTTATATTTATTAATGCATATTACTAAAATATTTTAGTGGTATTTAGTGATATTTTAATTGTTTAAAAATGTTTTGAAATTGTTTAAAAAAAAAATATATATATAGAATTTATTTTAGTTTTTATTTTCTAAAATATTGTTAAATATTAGTGTTATATTTTGATTGTTTTAAATGTAAATAATATATTTTAATTATTTAATGGTTAGATTAATATCTCCATTAAAACAACATAAAATTCACCAAAATGGATGGACAATTATATATAAAGTTATTTTAGCATTATTATGAGTTATATTTGGCAGTTGATTTTACTAATTATTTTATATAATTAATTATACTTGGTTTCCTTAGCCTCATATCAATTGAGAGACTTGCATATTTTATTTAAATGTAACTATTTTAGAATAAAATGTATACTTACAGCCTCATATTAACAGAGAGATATATTTGTACTTAATGAAAAAAAAAGTAAAAAATTCTAATGAATTAAAAGGTAAAATAAATATGTACTGAATAATCTGCTATTAAAAATATTGACATTAATAAAAACAATCAATATTAACATTACATAATAATATATACTACATTAATAGCTCCAAAATATCATTGTCAATGAATGTGTAGCATAGTCAAATCTGCTAACGAGGCAGTTGTCATGTGATTTGACGTACAGGGTTGTCCTCGTCATAGTCTTTCCACTCCTGGTAGAGCTCTCTCATGTCCACCAGCCGGTTCTCCATCTTCTCCATGGACCAGATCTGCTTGCCTTTGCTCTTCCTCCTCACCTCCACCGCCGGCTCGCTCAGAACCGTGTCCCGCTGCGGTCAGGAAACATCAGCCTTTATTAAAGCAGCATTTTCACCCGACCCACAATGCAACACAGTCCTCTAATAGTACATACTGTAATGAAGACGGAACGTTCAAATCATTTCCTTTCAATGGTTTGTTTAAATGAACCACTTTCAATATCTGAATTTCTATGACTGTTCAAGATTACAGAAACTACACTAACAGAGCCATTTCTGAGTGATGAAATGTTTTAGAAATAACGATCATTTAAAAAAAAAAAAAAGAGTTCAAAAGTTTGGGATTTTATTTTATTTTAAAGCCTCTTCTGCTCGCCAAGGCTACATTTATTTGATTAAAATTACAGTAAAAACAGTAATATTGTGAAATATTATTACTATTTAAAATAGCTGTTTTCTGTTTGAATATATTTTAAAATGTAATTTATTTCTGTGATCAAAGCTGAATTTTCAGCATCGTTACTCCAGTCTTCAGTGTCACATGATCTTCAGAAATCATTCTAATATGCTGATTTGCTGCTCAAGAAACATTTCTGATTTATTATTTCTTTATATTATCCATGTTGATTCATATTTTTGTGCAAACTGATACATTTTTTTTCAGGAATCTTTGATGAATAGAAAGTTCAAAAGACACTTTTGATCAATTTAATGCATCCTTGCTTAATAAAAGCATGAATCTCTCTCCAAAAAAAATCTTTTGAGTTTTGAAGAGAAGTGTATGTGTCTTAAAATATTGTATTCAAATATTAAAGTTTCCAAAGGATGATTAACGAATCCTTGTTTGTTGACTGAATCATTTAAACGAACCATTCATTTTGAAAGATTCACAAATATGACACTATAAACCTACAACATTAATGTTAAAAATATAACCGGATGAATCCTTCAACAGTCAGTTACGCGCACGCACGCGCAGAGCGTCTCCTGACCTTGCGGTTGGCGTTGAGGTTTGCAGCCGGTATCTGCAGTGTGACTTTATATTCGGTTCTCTTGTTGAGCTCTTCAGCGATGAATCCAGCCTCCTGAACCAGCAGATTGGCCTTCACGATCTGCTCTTTGAGCTTACGCAGACTTCGATTCATCAAAACCTCTCTGAAACCACAGAAACATGAGATTTTGCACACAAACACACACACTAAATACTTCCTGTGGTTTGTAATATAACCCAGCACGCACCTCTCCTCACTCCACTGGCGCAGTCGGCTCTGAGAGGAGAGCAGGCTGGCGTTGAGCTGCTCGCTGCTGCGGTGGTGCTGCGGATGAGAGCCCTGCGTCTGCAGCTCTGTCGACAGACGTTTGCGCAGCTGCTGCAGCTCCTGCTCGTACATCAGCCGCTGTCGCTCCAGAGCCGAGCGCTTCTCCTCCTCATGCCTGCGCTCCAGAGAGTGAAGCACCGACTGCAGCGGGTCTGAGACACAGACACACATTGCACTGATAACAAATTCAATCAATAAGTAGTAGTATATACTTTTCTGTGCTATATTTGATCCCATCTAAAGCTGTTATTTATATAGTACTATTTTTTTTCAATTATTATTTTTCCTCTTCTTGTGCAGTAACATAATATTCCCTACACCATGTACATGCTTTGTAAGAAAGAGTTGGATAATAAAAAAATAACTTGAAGAAAAATGCACACGCATTTCATTAAAAACATTTCAAATAAATATTTTTAAATAAATATATAATAAAGCTTTTAGTGTCAACATGTCATGGATCCATATAATAAGATTAAAAATATAATTTTTAAATATAATTTGTTTACTTTTGCTTTAGAAATAAATACAAATTACATAACACACACAGAAATACACATATCTATATAGATGAAAGTGCTGAGTGTTAAATGTTTAAATGTCTGAAAGAAAACAAACACACAAACAAAAACAACAACACATTTTCCATTACATATAAGAAATATTAGTGGATATTTTTGTTCACATATGCTCTCTAAAAAGTCTTTGATTATATTTAAAAAATAAAATAAAATTAGAAGAAGGAAAATGTACATTATTAACAACAAATTATTTCTAATTTTTTGTTAAATCTGTTTAAGAATAATCCTAAAATCTTTGATACACATTTTAAGTTATAAGTGATGCTATTCGTTCAAAAGAAAGAAAAAACTAATAATATGAAAAATTAGTGGATATGTTTACAAACGCTCTCTAAAAAAATCTTTCTAGATCTCTATTTCTAAAAAAAATTCCAGACTAAAAGACAAAGAATTAAACAATTTCTCATTTTTATTAAAATCTGTTTAGAAGCCTGACAAACTACATGTGATGTTAATCATTTTAACGAGAAAAAAAGAAGAAATCTTTCATGATATATGAGAACTATTAGTGGCTATTTTTGTTTTGTTTACATATGCTCTCTAAATAGGCATGGTAATTAAAACTGTAATTCAACTATACAATTCGTGGAAGATGGTACAGTACTGCCATTAACTTTAAATGTAGTTTTACTAAATTTAACTTCTATCTCAAATTGTTTTTTTGTAATATTGAATCAGCCTTTAATACAGGTTCCATTGACTGTAAGAGGCTGTCTGTCTCTCACCGTTGTTTCCCAGCGCTTTCATCATGACTTCGGTCTGTGCCGACTCAAAACTGAAGCTGTTGTCACTGGAGGCGTGACTGAGATGATCTACATCCAGATGCTCAGCGTGAAGACCAGCCTTCGTCATACTCCCCTCCTCATCCTCCACACCAACACGATACGCGATCGACACGCTGATCCTGAGATAAACACAAAGAGAGCACTAAAGTCAGTACACACACACACGGCTTTGGGTCAGTTTAACATCGTTTTGACATTTTATACAACCACAGTTTTCACCAAACAAATCCATTTTAACAGACATCAAATCAATGCCTGTGATCGTCAGATTAGACACACAATTAAACTTAGCGACCTGAAGAAGTGGTTGTTTCCCCAGAGGATTCGATCCCCATGATGCAGCTGGATGGGAGACGAGACCACAGCACCATTCACACACGTGCTGCACACAGAGACAGACACTATATCAGTTACATCACATGGACATGTATCCCTGCATACTATCACTAGCTACAGAGTAGAGACAGACTGAGACATAGTAAAGCTGGACATCCACATTTTGGGTTTAGGCTTTGTACAACACGGTTTGTGCAGTTAATACAGCTCGTTTAATCTACTGTATACACAACGTATAGTTTATTCTAAACATTATATTATTATAATTTATCTACAATACAGTTACTAATATCTATATCTAATATTATATTACACACACACACACAGGTGCATCTCAAAAAAATTGAATATTATGAAAGTGTTTTTTTTTTTTGTAACTTATTTTAAAAAGTGAAACTTACATATATTCTAGATTCATTACATATAAAGTAAAACATTTCAAAGGTTTTACTATTACCGAGTGTTTCTCTTCGGGGTGAGTGTGACTCCCGTCTCTAGTTTGATGTCTATAACACAATGCTCCGGTTGAATTGCCAAACCACACAACTGAATGTCCTGAGAGTCCGCAGAACCCACACGAGTGTGTTCCTGCACATCAACACACACACATCAATGAAAACAACACCGCTTTCAAATTAAAAAAATATTACAGCTGATAGTCACTCAACCATTTATGCATGCATATGAATACTTTTAATTAAAATAATTTAATAACGCAGAGAAGTAACACTGATCTTTATTAATTAGTGTCTGTACCTTTAAGTAATAGACGAGCAGCTCGTTGAGGGCGGGGTCTGCGTTCAGGTTGACCAGGAAGCATTTATCATCAATGAGTCTGATCCCAGACGACTGCAGAGAAATTCCCAAACTCTCCAGCTGCTTCTGTCGCTCCTGAACAACCAAACACTTCAGGTTCAGAGGAATGTCAACCACACTTCTGTGTTTTGTTGACTGTCCTCAGGGCTTTTATTAGTTCTTTAAATGCAGAAGATCCTGACAAAGCCCCATGTGGTGACATGCCCACAATTAAAACAATTATACTCTGAAATACTCCAATTTTTTACTCCAATAATTTTGCTTTCATTATGAGTAACACAAGGTTGACCCCCACAAAAAAACAACAACATTTTATATATGTAAAAATGAGAACATGATGGGACAAAAATATATTTGACAAATGTATTAAAAATCAATAAAAATAACAGTTGTCAAAAAAGGCAATTAAATCACTTAAATAAATAATTACAATAAATTAATCATTAATTTAAAATAACTTAATATCAGAATCAGAATCAGAATTAGCTTTATTCGCCAGGTGTGCGCAAACACACGAGGAATTTGTTGTGGTTTTAGGGTGCTCCTGGTACATACATACATACACATCTGACATGAGAACAGAAAAAACATTTAAATAGTAAGACTTAATGGATAATAATAATAATAATAATAATAATAATAATTATATATAATTATATAATAATAATTATTATTATATAATAATAATAATAATAATAATAATAATAATAATAATAATAATAAATAAAAATAAATGCTTATTTTACAAAATGTGTCAAACATAAGGCAGTTAATCACATTAATTAACCTTGTATGAAAATATGTACATTTATGTAAATATAATTATAAAAAGCATTAAATAAAAATAAATAAATAAATGAGAAAGGGGCAAATAATCATGTAATTAAATAATTAAATGTTTGATTAATAATTAAAAATAATTGAAATTATTTAAATGCTTAATATTTACTCAGTTCACAAAAATAAATATTTATATACAATAAAAAAAATCTTCATATATATATATACACACACACACATACATACATATATACATATATACACACATATATAAGCACGTGTGTGTTTAATACCTGTGCGATCTCCTCAGTCTTCCTGAGTTTCTCCTCCCAGCTCACGGTCATCTCCTGGATCAGCTTCTCTGACTCCTCCAGTCTCTCTTTGAGCTCAGGAGCTTTCATTGACTTTATACACACACACACACACACACACACACACACACACACACACACACACAGAGAAAACACACTGTTGCTAGAGGTCACAGTTCAGCTCACACACAGCAGACAGGTGTTTGTGTGCAGTACCTCAGCCTCGGTCAGCTGACTGCGGAGTTTCTCCACCTCCTCCCTCAGCTCTCTGATGATTCTGGCGTTTGGATCTTCATTAATCACTGCGTGATTAACGATGCTTTTGGCTCGGTCGGCGTACCGTAGTGTAGACAGAGTCTCGTCGTAGTTGTCGGCCGCTGGACTCACCGTTGCAACCATAGCAGTGCGACTGTTGCCTCCTAAACTGTCCTGATGTGGATAAAAAAAAAGAGGAAATGACATCAGAGAGTTTCAATGAAACAAATCATTTCCATAGAATTCTTAGCAAATAACAAATCAAATAACAAGCACTGAATGACATGACCGTGAGAAAATAATGAGAAACTTTTCATTTTGGACCAAACTACTCCTTGAAGTCTACCAGGTTCTTAGAAGGTTTGTAGTAGTAAAATAAAGTTTATCGTCACCTTCAGTAACCATGTGAGCACTGAGTCTCTGTAAGGAACAAATTTACTCTTGTTCTTTCCTGCGCCCTGCTCCGCCAATGCAGAAATCACCAGTCCAAGAGTAGTGAGGGACCTGAACACAAAAACATTATCACAAGAACACATTTGAATGTGTGTAAATGATCCAAACCAAATCAATAAATAAAACAATAACAAATAAATACGTTTACTAAATTAAATGATTAAATGATTGATAAAAATAAATTAAAAATTTATACATTTAAATCAACCTTATATCAATACGATGGGTCCAAAAATGTATTAGAAAAAAAATTATGGACAAATTAAAAAAAAAAAAAAAAAAATTCCAAAGATTAATTAAAATAAATAAATTAACTAAAAATAGTTTAAATAAATGCTTATTCACAAATTCTTTACCTAATTCACAAAAGACAACAAACCAATTAATCAAATTAATCAACCTTTGTAAATATGAAGGGACAAAAAATGATTGGAATTTTAAATAAATAAAATTAATATTTAAAATGAACTAATTAAAAATAATTTTAACAAATTTTTCCTTAACATATTTACCTAATTCTCAAAAAAAAGTGCATAAAGTGTCAAAATGGACAAATATCAGCTGATTAATCAAACTAATTAACCTTGTGTAAATAGGAAGTGAACAAAAATGTTTAGAATTTTAATTAAATAAAAGAGAGAGTCATGTAATTTAAAAATTACAATAAGTAAATAAAAATACTTTAAATAAATGCTTATTTTACAATTCACAAAAAAAAAAAAAAACCCTGACACTATCTGCCAATGCAGACAGTGTTAAAATGGGCAGATATCGGCTGATAAATCAAATCAATTAATTTAAGAACAGCAAAGTTAAAAATCCCCAACAAGATAAACAAATCTTTATTTGTGTTTGTGTGTTTGACCTGTTAATGTTGCTGCCTTCTTTGAGTCTTTCTCCCGCAGCTCCAGTTTTATCAGCTCTCTCACTGCCGGCCAGATCCACCAGACTGAGTTTACTCACCTTCTCTCCACTCGTCTGAAATCACACCATCCACACAATACATCCAGTTACACGCATTACATCCAATAGTCCTTTTTTTATAGCTACAGTGTGTGATTTCTGCATCACTAGTTACACCAAACTGAACGACAACAAAAATCTGTTTAATTTTACATTTTTCAAAAATGTGATGCTCAATGCTATAAAACACTAGTAATGTGCAAGTATTTTTTGCACTGGAAAACACCATTTGCATGCTCTCCTGAAAATATTAATAGCTAGTTATTTTAATTAGTCTGCATCTGACCCCAGTCTTCAGGTCTCTGAGCGTGTGCGTCAGAATGATTTTGAAGACGGCGTGCGAGCGGCTGCTCTCCTCGTTCATGTTTGTGGCCGCCACAGTGCGGGATTTGTTCCCCTCCGACATCAGAGACTCGATGTCCTGAAATACAAAACAAAAGCTAGTCAAAATCTTACCGCTTCAGCACTGAAAGAGTTAATGTAGGTGAAGGTGTTGGAAGAACCTTGTAGCTGGTCACAGCGAGGCGGGACAGACCATCTACATACGGCCCCAACACCTTATGCTCCCGGACCCTCAACGCCTGCCGGCTCCTGAGAGGAACATCACAGCAGTTTGTTTATACGAACAACAGTGAATGATTTTTCCAGGTTTTTCATGATTGATGGAACACAGACAGCAGGAAAAGAAGCCCAATACGGCCTTTAAAGGGTTAGTTCACTCAAAAATGAAAATTAGCCCATGTTTTACTCACCCTCAAGGCATCCTAGGTGTATATTACTTTCTTCTTTCAGACGAATCCAATCGGAGTTATAGAAAAAAAAATGATCCTGGCTCTTCCAAGTGTTAGAATGGCAGTAGGCAGGTGTTTTTGTTCAACAGTCCAAAAGAAGTCAAATAAAGTGCATCCATCCATAATAAAATGTGCCTCACACAGCTCCAGGGGGGTGAATAAAGGCCTCCCGTAGCGAATTGATGCATTTTTGAAAGAAAAATATCCATATTTCAAATGTTATAAATACTTTTTGTACTTTTTTGTTCCGACGGATGACGTAGGACGTATGCGTCGCGCACGCAGAGGTAAGAGAACGTTAGCAGAAGTGAGAGAAAAGTGTTTATAATGTTTTAAATATGAATATTTTTCTTACAAAAACACATGGATTCACTAGAGGAGGCCTTTATTCACCCCCCCCGGATCCATGTGAGGCAAGTTTTATTAAGGAATGCGCACGCTTTATTTGACTACGTTTGGACTGTTGAACAAAAACACCTGCCATTATAAAGCTTGGAAGAGCAAGGAAAATTTTTAATACAACTCCAATTGGAATTTTCTTCTGAAAGAAGACAGTCATATACACCTAGGATGCTTTGAGGGTGAGTAAATGGGCGAATTTTCATTTTTGGGTGAACTAACCCTTTAATTGGAAAACGATCTGCATGTAAACAGACTCACCCTTTGGGATCCAGAAGGTCTCGCACTTTCTCGTTGTAGATCTCCATGTAGGACACCTCCACGGTGAAGCTCTCGCCCTCCCTCTGCTCCGTTATGGTGCGCTGGAACAGAGAACTGCAGAGACGTGGGATCAGACCCGGCTGCTCGGCCGCTCCCATCATCGTGTACGACTTTCCTGAGCCTGCAGACGATCCAGAGATCAGATTTTTGTTTAAACCCTTATAGCCTACTGTATCATATTTGATATGCAAATGCCTCTAAATGATAAACATGATCAAAACGTTGCTAAAAAACTGTTGCACACAATCTACTACATGCCCTCTGTCGTCTGTTTGATAGTTTATACTTTAAACACGTAAAAGACTAGTGTAACTGTACAAATATCCACCTCCAGGCTGTGCTTCACATGTCTTTTTGCTGTCAAATCTTTACTGTTTTTTTTTTTTTATTAAAAGGGGTCATCAGATGCAAAATTCACTTTTCAAGTTGTGTCCGTGTCGACTCCGGTGCAGGGGAAAACAAGATGTCTCCATTTAAGCGACTGAGATGTTTTGTTGTTGGATGTAATAATAAATATAGCAGTCGTCATTAACTCCCGACATCTGAGCCGCTGAAGACGCAGAGGATTAACGGTACTTTCGTTTTGAAGGAAATGTGCCGTTAATCCCCTATCTGCCTATCTGTTTTTTTTATGAATCTTTGAAAATCTCCTTTCCTAATAATGTACTAGTTAGCCAGTTTCGCGGCTAAAGTAAACAGTACTGCTCGTCACCCCACGGAAGAGAGGGGCGGGGTCAGCCGAGCTCATTAGCATTTAAAGCAACATGGGCTAAAAAACCGCTTGCTGAAAACAGAGCTGATTTTGACAGGGTAAAGGTGGTGTTTTTACACTACCATTGAGAAGTTTTAACCAAACTATGTTAAAGATTTTTATTTAAGACCCTAAAGAATCATATCAACTTGTGCAAAATGGGCATCTGATGACCGCTTTAAGTAAAACTTTCATATTGTTAGTAATATTTCAAGATGAACACTAACTGGACTGAAGCAACTTAGGTTTATTTGATTATCCATACATTCATTTTTTTAAAAATCATATTAAAATGTGAGTCTCAAATCTGATCATCAGGCTTTTGAAGAACGTTTGTTTGCAGAAGCTTTACTTTCACTGTTCCTCAGTGGAGGAAGGACCTTCCCAAGCCTTGAAAACCTCTCAAATCTCTTCTTTTAAGGAATGATTTGTTTCTCAATCATCATTGTATTGTACTGCATTATGTTTTAAACTACAGAGCTTTGATCATAAAACTATGCATTTAAATCTTACTAAGACATATTATTGGAGATATAGAGTGACAACTGATATTTATATGCATTTTTTGTAGGTAAACTGATAAACTGTTATAAAGATCACATAGATTTACATTGCCATCAGAATTTCATCTTAATTTTGGCATACAAATATCAGCACTTGCATGTTTTTCTCAGTTTGCGCATCTGAATAAAAGTAAGGTGTCTTTTCCTTCTTGAGTATAAACTCCATATTTTCACTATATACAATATTATATGATAAATGCAAACTTTTCTTTTTAGAATTTAAATATTTTGTCTAAATGTTAAAAACAAAGTTTTTCTAACTTATCTCATATGCAAAGCTTTACAGGATCAGATTTGTTTTTATTGGTCTAATTTTATTTTTATTTGCTTTAGTGTTTTATTTGATGCACAAAAAGCAGATATCCAAGAGCCGTAGTGAGTTATGTGCTGGGAAACATTAAGTAGTTCTGCTTAAACCTTTCATGGAGACTAAAATATAATTTTTGCATAGATAACTTTCCAGCAAATCTAACCGTACCTGTTTGCCCATATGCAAATATACAGGCGTTGTATCCTTGGAAAGCGCTGTCCAAAAGACTCTCTCCAAGACACTGAAACACCACATCCTGACCTACGAGTAAGACATGAGAACATTGCAAATGAGAATAACTGGCATGCATTATTAAATCAATTCAAAATACAGGAATACTTCACCAATATATTAAAATGAACTCACAATCAGGCCATCCAAGATGTAGAGGAGTTTGTTTCTTCTTCAGATTTGGACGAAATGTAGCATTGTGTCACTTGCTCATCAATGGATCCTCTGCAGTGAATGGGTGCCGTCAGAATGAGAGTCCAAACAGCTGATAAAAACATCACAATAATCCACAAGTAATCCACACCACTCCAGTCCATCAGTTAATGTCTTGAGAAGCCAAAAGCTGTGTGTTTGTATTTTTCTCTTATAAATGCAACTTTTCACTTCACAAGATGTTAACTGATGGACTGGAGTGGTGTGGATTATTGTGATGTTTTTATCAGCTGTTTGGACTCTCATTCTGACGGCACCCATTCACTGCAGAGGATCCACTGGTGAGCAAGTGATGCAATGCTACATTTCTCCAAATCTGTTCTGATGAAGAAACAAACTCATGTACATCTTGAATGGCCTGAATGTGCATTTTAATTTTTAGATGAACTATTCCTTTAAAGGATTCAATTGAAGTTTTTCAGATGCCTTGAAGTACAATGTCCTTTTATTTTCCATTGTTACTGTAACTGCGATTTTTGGGATTCTTTTTAACTAAAAGAAGAGTACAAAAAAAAAAAAAAAGGTAACGAACATAAATGCAGCAACTGCTTATAGAGCTTAGCTTGTCTTGAACCTTTACAAAAGAGCTGATAAACCACAGATGAACAGCTGATTTGATAAAGCAGTTTTACAGGTTTGTCTTTTCTTCAGAAAAGTTCACAAGTAAACACAAGCAGCGAATATTGATGTCTATAAGAGTTTCTATTGTCATTATAAATGATCCCTGATGATTCAGATCACTGCTGTATAAACACATTACAGAGGCTTAGTGATGGATTCAACAAAAGGGTTGGTAATTATAGCAAAATGAATTATTTTGAATGTCAACAGACCTGCAAATTTGGCTTCCTCAGCCTCATCCATAGACCAGAAGCAATAATCATATGCAAAAACCTGAAACAAAATATTGCAGATGTCTAAAGATGCATTTTAATGAGCTGTCGAAATGTTCAACATGACCAATGACTTTACAAATCCAGTGAAGTTACACACTTTCTGTCATGCACATTATTCATGATAGAGTGATTGTCATGCATGTGTTCACATTAATGTATTGCAGAAATGACAAATGAGAACTTACCTTTGGTTTACTCCTATGTTCACAATAGGAAAGAACGAAAAAACAACAACATTAGAATATATATGAAACGAATGCTTTTATTCAGCAAGGAACCATTAAATTAACCAAAAGTGAAAGTTTCCACAAATATATTCAGCAACGCAAATATTTTTAACATTGATAATAATCAGAAATGTTTCTTGAGCAGCAAATCAGTATATCAGAATGATTTCAGAAGGATCGTGTGACACTGAAGACTGGAGTAATGATGCTGAAAATTCAGCTGCGCATCACAGGAATAAATCACATTTTAAAATTTAGTCAAATAGAAAAGTTATTTTAAATTATAATAATATTTCACAATCTTAAGGTCATTGCACACTGAGTCCAGAATTTTCTGCACGTTAAAAAATAAATACAACCTCACATTTTGTCAATCATGTTTACACACTGCCTCCGAAACTTTCGTCCGTCATGAAAAAATTCAGATCAGGTTCGATTTTCTGCGTTTTCGCATCTGTAGCATGCATTTTGATAGGAAAGGATGAGGAATACAGAAAAAAAAAAAGTAAAAACGCACACGAAAACACGGACTCAGTGTGCAATGATCTTTACTGTTTTTTTTTTTAATCAAATAAATGCAGCCTTGGTGAGCAGAAGAGACTTTTCAAAAATATTAAAAATTCTTACCGATATCTCACCAATATCTTCACCCATTTTATCTACTTCTAATATCTACTTGAAAATCATGCATCTGATCACCTTTTCTTTAGCATGATTTAGCAAGACACATGATTTGAGGGTTGAGTTAAGTGCCACTGTTTAATTAGAGGTAAATTTGTGCAATAACGCCAGTGATATTTCCTTTAGCAATCACCATAAATAATATCAGTGTATTAAGGCTGCAAAACTGAAATATCTACATCAGATGAAACATCCTGTAAAGCTACAAGTACATTTTTTTCCTAAACTGACAAAGATTAAAAATTCAGAACACAGTTGCTGATTGTCATTATAAGCACACGCTGAACATGATTTCTGCTGTTGACGGAAGGACGACACGCAGTCTTGAAGCATTTCAGGAAGATTTCAGAAATGCTTGCCTTATTTCAGTCATTATGAGAGAATTACACAATTAAACCATCCTCTCTGAACCTCCTTCACCTCACGTTTTCTTTAAATTCCACCCTGATATCATTTACATGACAAACAGCATCTGCACGAGTGTGCTGTCTCTACATGTGCTTCATAATGAAAACACAAACTTGCTTTGAGGGATTATTATGGAATTTGAGTAAACTTTCTTGCATAAGCCTGTAAAACCTGTTTGTACGCCAACACCGCAAACCGCTGCAAGTTATGGCAGAGGCAGCTCAGCAGTCTGAAACATGACTAGATCAGCGCTGACAAACTGAGAAAAGCTGGATACGACCGAGGAGATTCCTGCATGAGCAGGTGACCTGGAGAACGGCCAGATCTCCGGGAAAGGCTGGTGGAGAAAACAGGCACACCCTTTGTAAAGAGACCAGGAGCAGGAATGGAAGAGGAGACAAACACAAGGAATGAAGGAAAGACAGATAAAAGTCCTCCAAGACTGGCTGGCAACAGGCTGGTCTGTAATATAGCCAACATGCATGTGCAGTTTGGTGCATGCTGACAGACGACCAACACAAAATCGAGAGCTGATTTCAGCTGAAGGACAGACGAACCGCTGGATCGGTGACTGAGATATGAAACACTGCTGACTGATGAAGGCTCTGCTGCACAACCAACAAACTCCTCTTTGTGCTAATGGAGTAAACTGCTAAAAACCACAGCATGCAACATATGCATGGATTAAAACACCAGACAACTGTTATCTGGTTTAAAAAAAAAAAAAAAAAAATGTAGCCAACAAAATAACAACAATAATGTTATAAATACACAAACAATAGGTAAAATTGTTTACATCCAATGTAAACAAATCATCAAAGATAACAGTTTTTAATGGATGACCAGTCTGAAAGGGATAGTTCAGCGAAGAATGTCAGAATTTATATTAGTAGCCAAACAGTTGACGGTATCCATTGACTTCCATAGTGTGGAATAGCTATCATCAACTAGTCACGTTCTTCAAAATATAGTCTTTCGTCTTCAACCATACAACGCCCTACAGACCACCCAAGAACATCTTAGCAACAGCCTAACCACTAAAAACAACTTAACCACATAATGTCTTGGAAACCACTCCAAAAATCTCATCAACTGCCCAGAACATCAGAGAGTTCTCAGATTCCATCAAATCTGAAGTTGGTCCTCGTCTGCTTTTTTTTGGCCGATTCGACATGTTGAATCGGCGTCGGAGCTCGTCGGTCAGTCGGGCCATCTGATCATTCTGATTGGCTGTTCATCTGGCGAACCAGTGCGCGAGAAAGGCGCAGAACGGACGTGCTACTTGGCCGTCGGGTGTTGAGCGTCGGCTTGGTGTGTCAGGGCAACTTTGGACCCAGACGCTGCCGATGTGAGCTGACCCCGCAGTCTGCTTTCGTCGCCACTAGTTTGTCGACGTCGGCTTGGTGTGTACCGGGCTTTACAGGTTTGGAACAGCATGAGGGTGAGTAATTAATGACAGAATTTATTTTTGGGTGAACTATCCCTTTAAGTATCTGCCTAGCAACCACCCAGAACAGCTTAAAAAAAAACACACACAAACACCATAGAAACCATATTAGTAACCACCTAGCAACCACTCTGAAAGTTTTAGCAGCTCCTAAGGAATACACAATGAACATATAACTTTCAAACTTCAAGATGTGTTTACTGTAAACTGCGAGTGAAAACTTTGACAATTGAACATTCAAAGTTTTCTTTTCTGAAATGCCTACAGTATTTGTATTCACAGGAAGTAAACAAGACATCGTTTGTAAAGCTATGTGATGCTTGGTAAACGAAAGGACAGCACACATACGTGCAGCTTTGTTTTTAGGTTGCTTGAAAAGAACCAATGAGACACGAGTAATTTAGTTTCTTGGGTTTTTAATCATGAGTATCCAGGGTTACCTTTGACCTGCCAATGAACCTTCACTCGTTTCTATGGACACTGAAGGTCAAAGGAGAAGAGGAATGTAGAGGAATGTAGAGAAAGAAAGAAAATGTCAGCGAGAGAGAGAATCAGACTAAAACAGGAAGTCAGACGCATGATCTGCTGCACAGAGATTCTGTTTCTTTACTATGTGATCAGACTCATCGTGATTTCACCTGGTGAGCAATAAATAAACACCTTATTTTCTAGGTTACCTGGGGAATAAACACCTCAGAACACCCTAGCATTGTTCTGCAAAGGCATGCAGCACATGTGCTCTTTAGAGCTAGTTGATTACTCCAGTAGTTTGAGGCTTGTCAAAACAGATATAGAGATATAGTCATAGTCATTTTTGCATATTGTTAGATGACTACATCTTTAAATATCACTATACTGAGTGTTTGTCAAATACAGTCACACACCCACACAAACACACCCCAGTTTACCTGCTGTCGCCCTTTCCCAGGTTCCCATTGGCCGGGTACAGGACGGTCTGATTTCCTTCCATGTCCACAACACATTTTGTCTTTAAGTCTCGTTCTATATAAAGCACAGTAACAACAATCAATCAGAAATTGGTCATAATATTGTTTGCATCATCGCTCACAAACAGCATTTTATATGCAATATTTCAAAAACTACTGACTTTTTTTTTTTACTAAATTAAATATGTAATTGAAAATGTTTATACTGTGTGTGTGTGTGTGTATATATATATATATATATATATATATACACACACACACTCTCTTTCAAAAATACAGCATGTAAATGCAACAAAGTTTATGCATTTTAAAGTATTTTTTTTTCCAGATGCTTGCTTTCAGAAATGAGGATCATAAAAAAAAGGCCACAGATCAAGATCAGAATCTCAAACACAGTCTCTAAACATTAAACATACTGTAATGTGACAGTCACATGGCTGTGGTTCATACTCACCTCTCCTGTTCATGGGTCGCACCCGGACCGCCACTTTCACATTAGACTCATTCACAGCAATTTCATCCATCATGAAGATCTTCTGCACCTGTCTCACCAGTTCCTGTGTTATTTCTTCATCCAATTATGAGCAATAAGTCCATTAAACAAACATGCAGCTGACTTATTTAATACTGCACATTATGAGCTTGATTTGTCAAACAGCTCTGAATAATCTTTTAAGCAGTGTAACACTGTTTCAAATGTTTGACCTGTTACAATGTTCCAAAGTTCCAAAATGACAAATTTATGAATGCAATTCAAGAACTTTCAGGTTAGAATGCAGCAAAACCTAGTTTTACCTGTTCATGGAGAGTGTGACTGCTCGTTATGGAGTTGTGTGTGTGTCATTCCAGCAGTGATCAGATTAAATGTCCAGAACAGAGACACTGACTCATCCAGCCCGGAATAAAACACTTCCAGACCGACCTACGGAACAAACATCAAACCCGAGTTCATACAGGAGAACGCAGCGATAAATCCACCTGCTTCATTTCCTGATCTCTCGCCATCTTACCGTGTTAAACTTCAGCGGATCTTCAGGAGCGTTTGAGCAGGTGAATCACGCACATACGGGACCGACGGAGAGTAAACACATCGAGCAGGTAGAGCCACACCGTCACCACAAACCAGTGCTCAAGTGGGCGGGGCCTGTCGGCCCGGAGCTGCTTCTGATTGGACAGTTGAGTTACGGTAGGTCTAATTTAGAATTTTTCTGTTTTATTAAGCTCATTGTTTGATTACTGTTTTATTAAATTCATTATTTAGTTGTTTCTTAGTACCAATATTCAGGAGTAAAGTATTGTAGTATTTTATTGTAGTATTTATCAGACATCTGTCTTTTTGTAAAAAAAATAAAAAATAAATAAAAAAAGACACACAGTTACAAGTAACGCGAGTTATGTAATCAGATTACTTTTTTCAAGTAACTAGCAAAGTAACGCATTACTTTTTAATTTACAACAAAATATCTGAGTTACTTTTTCAAAATAGTACAGAGAAGCGCTGTGTGAACATGATCTTTCTGTAGTTCTAGACTATATTAATTCATCTCACTCGCAAAAAAAAAAAAAGATTTAGTATTCCTCAAAATGAATTAAAACAGTGAAATGCAAACTCAGAATATGACGCAAACCTGCAATAATTAAATGTTAAATAACACAAATGTATCTAATCCCATTTTATTAACCAATCTTTTTTACTGACCTTTGATGATCCGGTTCAGCCATACTAATAAGCAAAAATGACTTTAGATAAACTAACAATTGTGCTTCATTGTTTTGTTTTTTTTATTGCTGAAGAGTGTTGAACCTTCTTCTCCTGCGTTCTACTGTACAGACGTGAATTTACTTTTCCTTCAGCCTGAGGTTTATTCATTACACATTTTGGTGTGAAAGGGCTTTTACATTTGAACTTCTTGTATTAAACACAAACAATCAAGCCCTGCTCATATTTAAAAAGTAACGTGAAAGTAATGCAAAAGTAACATAGCACATTACTTTACATAAAAAGTAACTAAGTAACATAATTAGTTACTTTTTTAGGGAGTATATTGTTTTAACTTTCCCCAAGACACATATGTAGGAAAATCTATACGAAGCAAAAAGCCTGGCTATAACTCTTTTGCAGGATGATTATTATATAATCATCATATATATTTCTTTATATTATAAAATATTATACATAAATAACAAAAATGCAAGGGCGCTAAATAAACAAGGAAATGCCGAAAAAATTAAAAAGAGATCAGATAAAATGACAACATATTAGAACAAAAATAATTACATAATTATTTATATAAATACATATATAAATAATGTAATATATAATATAATAAATATATATAAATAACAAAAATTCTTTAAACAAATAAATCAATAAATAAGGGCATGAACAATGGTAATAGCAATGGTAATTATTATTATTATTATTATTTGGAATTTTGGGGCCTGCCATTGTCGCAATATTCTTTATTTTATGTATGTATGTATCTTGCAAAGCCAGAAACTCTCTTTATTAATCCTCTGTTTACGCACAGTCGCAATGCAGTGCCACGCCCGAGCGCTAGGAGGCAAACGCGCGTCTCTCGTGAGCTGAATGACACTCAGACATACAGTAGAAGAAAAGACATCAGTCCCGAATGTTTCCCGAGTTGTAGCATCACAGAAAACAAGAAAGCTAGGAAACCAGTTCAGTTTTTGAAGAGCAGACATGAAACTGGTGCGTATATTAGCGAGTTGCGTAAATATGATAAGCTGTGTTATGAGTTAAATCAGCTGCAGTGAGAGTAATATTGAGTCTCCTGCAGTAAGTGATGATCTCTCTCTCTCTCTCTCTCTCTCTCTGTGTGTGTGTGTGTGTGTGTGTGTGTGTGTGTGTGTGTGTGTGTGTGTGTGTGTGTGTAGTACTGTCTGTCAGGTCATCCCACTCTGCCCTGTAATGTGCTCAAGTTTAAATCCACCACCATCATGCTGGACTGTGGTCTGGACACAACAGCAGCCCTGTATTTCCTGCCGCTGCCTCTGGTGCACAGGTCAGTGTCATGAACACTGATCACATACATCAGAACCTGGATCACTCACGATCTATACACACTTTAATGTGCTGCTGATATGAAATGGCATTTTGATTCAAGCACATGTGCAAAATATCTCTTCGTATTTACAGCTGTCCTAAATATACACAAGATATTGATTGTTTTTGCCTATGGTCTGTAAGGTGTTGTAGTGTTTACTGTAATGCATTTTGTAGTCGGTTATTCTTTGTATTTTGTTTGTATTTAGGTTTTTTATTGCCATTTATTAGATATGTATTTCTTCACCTGTGTTTTATGTTCATTACTGCAACACTTCAGTTTGATTTTAGAGGATCAGTAAAGTTATTATTTACTACTTTAAACTGTTATATTAGTGTATTTAAATAAAATGATTAAATATTCAGTGTGGAAAATATGTGACCCTGGAGCACAAAACCAGTCGCTGGGGTATATTTGTAGCAATAGCCAAAAATACATTGTATGTGTCAAAATTATTGATTTTTCTTTTATGCCAAAAATCATTAGGATATTAAGTAAAGATCATGTTCCATGAAGATATTTAGTGAATTTCTTACTGTAAACATATCAAAACGTCATTTTTGATTAGTAATATGCATTGTTAAGAACTTCATTTGGACAACTTTAAAGGCGATTTTCTCAATATTGAGATTTTTTTGCACCCTCAGATTCCAGATTTTCTAATAGTTGTATCTCAGCCAAATATTGTCTGATCCTAACAAACCATACATCAATGGAAAGATTATTTATTCAGCTGTCAATTTCCAAAAATTGACACTTAAGACTGGTTTTGTGGTCCAGGGTCACACATATTATTTTTACTAGGTTTACACATTTATTAACATTTTATTAATATGCTTAGTATTAGGTTTAGATACGCTAAATATTTTACTTTTACTCCTTTTTACTGAACAATTATTACAAATTAAAACTTTAAAAAATGAAAACAACATAACCATCCTAATTTTTATATTATATGATATGACTTTACATGTCTTAGACATGTATTATGTTTCTTATATCTTATATTCTCTCTCTCTCTCAATTCAATTAATCTTTATTAGCATGACTGTGTAACACAATGTTGCCAAAGCATTAACATATATATATATATATATATATATAACAACAACAACATAAATAACAACATAAAAAAATAAATGAAAAGATAAAGTAAGTCAGTTTCGAGTTAATCATGTTTAACATCTAACATTGTGAATGGTTAATACATATTTTGCAGCAAGTGCAGCTGTGTTATCATCTGTGTTATCTCTCTCTCTCTCTATATATATATATATAAAACATACATTATATATTATATTATGTAAACATCTACTAGGGTTTAAGCAATTAAGCGACAAAGAATCCCATCCATTGGACTAAAACAATTAGATACCTTATGAACATGTTAGTTAAAGCTAAGGTGATTACTTTTTTTCTGTTCAATTTTGATAAAAATAACTTTGTTCTGCTGCTTTACAGTCCAAGATTATCCAAACTCCCAGGATGGGTTTCCAAAGATGGAGCCATAAACCTGGAAAAAGTGAGTACTTGTTTGACACTGAAATAATCACAGTGCTCACTTTAATAATACAAATATATTTCCATAATGATTTAATTGTGTTGTAGGAGTTGAAGGAATGCTCAGGACGTGTGTTTGTGGACTCGCAGCCTGAATTTTGCCTTCCTGAAGTAAATATTAGCTCTTTGACAGAAATGAAACTCTCCCTCCTTCTGTCCTGTCTGTGCATCAGACAGTGTTTTGTTAAAGAAATGATTTTACGTTTCCAGAAAGAGCTTCTGGACCTCTCCACCATAGACGTGATCCTGATATCAAACTATCACTGCATGATGGCTCTGCCGTATATCACCGAACACACCGGCTTCACCGGGACCGTGTACGCCACTGAACCCACCCTACAGATCGGCAGGTGCGCTTCTCCAACTCCAGCACCACCCTACACTACCGCTTTTTTTTTTAATCAAACAAATGCAGCCTTGGTGAGCAGAAGAGACTTTAAAAGCATTAAAAAGTTAACCGAGCCTCGTTTGCATGGTAGTGAATGCAACTTGAAGGATCTCACATTAGCTGACATTTAATTCCTCACTTGATATAATGTAGAGTTCAGTTGCTCTTGCAGTAAGATGATGTGATGTGTGTGGTTCAGGCTGCTGATGGAGGAGTTGGTGACGTTCATGGAGAGAGTACCAAAGGCTCATGCAGCCACCTGCTGGAAGAACAAAGAAATACAGCGGTACTAAACTCACACTGCAGCTCATTCTGGCCAAAAACCACCAACACCAAAGCCACTTTTTGTGAGGCTTGAGGGTCTATGAATGAGAAATCCCATTAAGGTGTCTGTGTGCATTTTAGGTTGCTAATTAATTTTTTGTAGCTAGATATTGAGGATTTTGTCTTTTTAAAGATATCTTTAATATAATATACTTCATTTAATTTTAAATGAACTAAAACTTTTATTTATTTTTTTTGTAGTTAATTTGCTAGATATTGTGGGTTTTGTCTTATTAAAGAGACATATAACATAATATACAGTATACATATAATATACAGTATATAATATATAATATAATTAATACATCAGTGTTAAATTAAAAATAATAAAACTACATTTTTTGTAGTTAATCTGCTAGATATTGTGGGTTTTGTCTTATTAAAAATGTGTAATATGTTGTAATATAATAATATTAATGTTAAATAATATTAATGTTATAATAATTCAATGTTAAATTAACAAAATAAAATTGATAATTATATTTCATTAATTTTTTTTTTGTAATTCATAATTATATAAATAAATAATTTATATAAAATGATCATTTTCAAGTTACTGAATTATTAAATTATATGTAATTGTATTTTTTCTAGTTCATTGGCTAAATATTGTGGGTTTGTATTATTAAAAACATCTGTAATATAATAATATAAATGATATATTTATTAATAAATAATGTAGTTAATATTTGAATAATTATAAAATTATTAAAATAATTTTAATTAAAAAAAAAATCATAATAGTCACTGGAAACGTCGCTGATAATCACTGGTTTGAAATCTCATAAAGGTGTTTGTGTTTCAGGTTGCTCCCGGGGCCTCTGAAGGACGCGGTGGACGTCTGGAGCTGGAGGAAGTGTTACAGCATGCAGGAAGTCAATTCTGCCCTCAGTAAAGTCCAGCTGGTGGGATACTCTCAGAAAGTGGTGAGGTCCTGATTTCAACACTCCAGGCTAAAATGAAAGGCATAAATCCATCTAAACTGCTCAGTTTAATCTGCATCTCTGTCTGTCAGGAGCTGTTTGGAGCTGTGCAGGTCACGCCGTTGAGTTCGGGATATTCTCTGGGGAGCTCAAACTGGATCATTCAGTCACATTATGAGAAAGTGTCTTATGTGTCTGGCTCGTCTCTGCTCACCACACACCCTCAGGTGACGCCACACACACACAAATCACAGCAGAAACACGCCGTGCTATGCCACGCCACGTCACGCCTGCCCACACAGCATTTCAGTGCCGTCTGAGGCAGCATCACATGTATCCTTGAGAGAGAACACAGTCCCTTAAATCATGAAAAAATCATCCAAGTCGAGAGAAATGCTGATTATTAATTCATTCAGAAAAACCATTAAAAATCTTTTTTTTTTTTTTTACTGGAATAAAGCTAAAAAAAAAAAAAAAAGTAGTAAATATTAGATGAAAAACTTGCACTTAACAAACAAGCAAAAATGAGAAATGCCTTAGCAACTAATTAAAAGGCAAGAAGTTTAATGTTTTGGATTAGATTTTATTTTTATATTTTCAATTTTCATTAATTTTTTAGTTTATGTTTTAGTATTTTTGTAATGTGTTTTTGTCATTTTTTTTAGTTTTGGTCTTTTTTAATATAATTTTATATAGATTTATTTTAAATTTAGTAATTTTAGTACTTTAATTTAAGGGGTCATATGATGCGATTTCAAGTTTTCCTTTCTCTTTGGAGCGTTACAAGCTGTTTGTGCATAGATAAGATCCCTGAAGTTGTCACAAAACCAAAGACTTGACCACGCCCCCCTAAAACGGCTCATTCAAACACACCCCACATGTCTACATCACGGTGTGGGGAGATTTGCAAAACACCGCCCAAATGTATACGCAAAGAAAAAGGGCGTGATTATTATTCTCACTGTAGTATTGTTGCTGCCGCTGGCGCCATATCCTGGAGATGCTTTGTTTCATTGTGGAAGCGAACCTACTTTGTTTGGGCTTCCAAAAGAGGACACAGCTAGAAATCAGTGATTAAGTTTTATTCACAACACTGTTCCAGAACAGTTCAACCCAAATATTAGAGTGTGTGCAGCACATTTAATGGAGGACTATATCCTGAACCTGGGAGAGTAGCCTATAATCCCAGCTGTGCTCAAAGACTGTTTCTATAAAGTGGGGCAATTCTAACTTTGTAGGGACAGTCTGGCACTTCTGACTCAAAGCCTGTAAGTATGTTTTCTTATTTAAAGAATTTGCCACTGACGATTCAAACGCGAGTTTTAAACTGTGTAGAGTAGCGCAAAACATTTCTGTGATCACAAATGCAGACATGGTAATGTTTATGCGGTGCGATGCAACACGATGCGTAAAAAGACAGTATACTGTAAGTCATTACAATCAGTAATTATGTCCTCACTGGATGCAACAAATGCCTCGTTTATAATGGGTTTTATTGTTTTTGTCTCGTCGCGCCGGGACACGGCATCACAATACGGTAAGGGGTGTAACATTTCCATCTCGAGCTTGAAGTATTCGGCCAATCACAACGCACTGGATAGCTGGCCAATCAGAGCACGCCTCACTTCTCAGAACGTTTCAGAAAGGCGGGGCATAGAGGAGCAACAATAATGTACAGTATGTGGAAAATAATGTGTTTTTTTAACCTTAAACTGCATAAACACATTGCATTACACCAAATACACAAAATAATGTTCTTTTATGGAAAATGTCATATGACCCCTTTAATAACACAATAATAATAATAATATATAAATGATAAAATATATAAATAACTCTGGTCGAGTGCTTTTTAGAAATCTTGAAATGAGAAAAATTTGAAATGTTGCCTTGGCAAATGAAATAAGTTTCAGTGCTAAAATTGCTAGAACTAAAACTGAATTAAAATAAATTAAAATAAATAAAAATGAAAAAAAGAAAACAAATAAAAATTTCAGAAGCACATAACGAAATTATTTACACTGAAAATCTAAATATAAAAAAAAATATAAAAATAAAATAAAAAAATTCTAGTTAAACAATTAAAAATAATACAAATTAGCAAAGCACATAAAGTTGCTAACTGAAAATACAAAAAAAAAACTAATTCAAAATATTAATAAATACCATAATAGTATATAAATAATAAAAAATAAATAATGCTGGTCAAGTAATATGTTTTCTAACATGACATCAATCGTGAGATTAGTCTCTTAATAATAATGAATCTTTTTGTTAACTGAAATAAAGCTGAAAAATATAATAATATTAGATGAAATGCACTTTGTTGACATCTGCTGTGAGCTGTGTGAATGTCCTCTTAGGATGCTGGCTGTAGACAGTATGCTGGACAGTAAGACAGCTCATTAGGGTTTTCACCTCTGGTATAAAACATCGGTTTTTCATGGGTTTCTATTTCTTCTGTTGTGTGGTGCAGCCCATGGAGCAGAGCTCTCTGAAGAACAGCGACGTGCTCATCCTGACAGGCCTGACCCAGATCCCCACCGCCAACCCAGACGGCATGCTGGGAGAATTCTGCAGCAACCTGGGTGAGTTTGACACAGCTGCAGCCTGATCCACTGTGTTACGTAAGAGCACGTCTGACTCAGAGTGTTTTCTCTCTCCTCAGCCATGACGATCCGTGCCGGCGGGAACGTGCTGGTCCCGTGTTATTCGTCCGGGGTCATCTACGACCTGCTGGAGTGTCTGTATCAGTTCATGGACTCGGCTAACCTGGGCACCACCCCGTTCTACTTCATCTCCCCCGTGGCCAACAGCTCGCTGGAGTTCTCGCAGATCTTCGCAGAATGGTACGATCGCAAACCGCTTCCAGTAATGTGCTTGATTTAAAATTAAGAGAGAGAATGGCTTTCCCATTTCTTAAAAAGTACCATGGTGATCATAGTTTCTGCCAAAATACTATAGTTATTTTAGTAAAACTGTTTGGTCACAGTTTCAGTCACCACTGTCATTGCAATGAATGAAATTCAGTCCATCAAAATGACTGTTCATACAGTTATGGGGTCCCCATGGCCATGGAAAACCAACAACAAGCCATGGAAAATTAATAGCGACATTTTTTTTCTTGATCATCTTCTAGATATTGTGGGTTTTTCTTATTAAAGACATCTGTAATATAATATAATAGAATGTAATAATACATAAAAAAATATTATTTTTAATATTATATTTTTCTTGTTTATCAGCTAGATATTGTGGGTTTTGTTTAATGTAAAACACCTGTAATAAGATATAATATTAAATTATTATACAAATAATAAATTATTTAAAAAAAAAATTCTTGTTCATCAGCTAGATATTGTGGGTTTTATTAGAGACATCTGTAATATATAAAATTAAAATATATAGTTATTCATTGAATAATAAAATTAATCAAATAAAATTTTATTTAGTGTTTTGTTCATCAGCTAGATATTGTAGGGATATCTATTAAAGACATTTTAAATATATAAAATTAAAATCGAATATAATAATTGAATATTAATTAATAAAATCAAATATATATATATCATTTTTTTTCTTTCTTTTTTTATAGTTTGTCAATTATGTATTGTGGATTTTGTTTTATTGAAAACACCTGTTATGTAAAATATAATTAATAAATTAAAATTAATAAAATAAAGATATATTTAATTACTCTTTTTTTCTAGACGTTTTTTCTAGTTCATCAGCTTTATACTGTGGGCTTTGTCTTATTAAAGACATCTGTAATGTAGTATAATTACATATTAAATTAACAGAATAAAATTAATAAAATCACATGCAATTGTATTTGTTTGCATTTCATTCTCATATTGTGGGATTTGTCTTATAAATGACAACTGTAACATTTAACATTATTCATAATTGATTAATTTCTTTAAAAGGTTTTTTTTCATCGTAGTCACTGGAAGCATCACTGAAGTTCACTGGTTTGATAATATGCTGGTAGATACTATGGTTACCATGGTAATTGTTCATTATTGCTGTGATATTTCTATAGATGTGCTCAATAATAGCTCATTCTCTGGCTGTTTTGTGTGTTTGTGTTGAAGGTTGTGTCAGAACAAGCAGTCTAAGGTCTATCTGCCCGAGCCGCCTTTTCCTCACGCAGAGGTACGAACCAAACTCTGCTAAATGGTCAGAACGCAGACCTGTACTGACACACGGCTGTTTGTCATTCACTGACTGTCATGTGTTTGCTTTCTGCAGCTGATTCAGACCAATAAACTGAAGCATTACCCCAGCATTCATGGAGATTTCAGCAGTGAGTTCCGGCAGCCGTGTGTGGTGTTCACCGGTCACCCGTCCCTGCGCTTCGGGGATGTGGTGCACTTCATGGAGCTGTGGGGCAAATCCAGCCTCAATACCATCATCTTCACCGGTGAGACACAGCATATCACTAAACATATCAGATCTCTTATTCAGCGAGGATGCATTCAATTGATCAAAACTGACAGTAAAGACATTTATAATGTTTCAAATAAATGCTGCTCTTTCAACTTTCTATTCATCAGAGAATCCTGAAAAATAAAATGCATCACTGTTTCCATAAAATATGAAGCAGCACAACTGTTTTCATCATTGATGATAATCAGAAATGTTTAATGAGCAGGGATCACGTGACACTGAAGAAGAGTGGAGTAATAATGCTGAAAATGTATCTTTGATCACAGCAATAAATTATATTTTACAATATATTCAAATTGAAAACAGTTCTTTAAAATTGTAATCATATTTAATTATCTTTACTGCATTTTTAATCAAATAAATGCATCCTTGGTGAGCAGAAGATTAATGAACACCATTCACCCCAAAAGAAAAAGAAAAAATAAGACATAGGACTATTTTTAGGATCATTACGATTTTTTTGCATCGATTGACACAGTATTTCTTCTTTTCTACAAACAAATATTTTTCATAATGATGCAAAGTGGAAACCCATTAGAATGTCTAGAACGGTTGCCATGGAAACTGGGATGGAAAAATGTGCTGGAAAATTGATTTGAAAGATTTCCAGGTTTCCCTGAATGTGGTGTAGTTCTGAAACGCTTTGACCTCTGACTCTCAGAGCCGGACTTCTCTTACCTGGACGCTCTGGCTCCGTACCAGCCGCTGGCCATGAAGTGCGTTTACTGTCCCATAGACACACGGCTCAACTTCCACCAGGTGTCCAAACTCCTGAAGGACATCCAGGTACAGTCGGAAGGTCAGATGTCCTCAGTGTGTCCGTTAACACATGAAATGATTGAATTGGCCTCGATCGACTCTGTTGTCCCATCAGCCTCTTCATGTGGTGTGTCCGGAGCCGTACACGCAGCCTCCTCCAGCTCAGCCTCACCGCTCGGACCTGATGCTGGAGCTGCAGCCTCCGCCCATGGCCTACCGCCGCTGCTCCGTCCTGGGCCTTCCCTTCAGACGCCGCTACGAGCGCATCCACCTGCTGCCTGAGGTCCCAACACAGCTCTCAACAGCTCTCTAAGATTCAGTTTAATCACACACTGACAGATGAACTGCTTTTTACCATGCT
This sequence comes from Acrossocheilus fasciatus, assembly GCA_036784905.1. Taxonomy (NCBI): domain Eukaryota; kingdom Metazoa; phylum Chordata; class Actinopteri; order Cypriniformes; family Cyprinidae; genus Acrossocheilus; species Acrossocheilus fasciatus. The sequence goes on from CM071957.1 coordinate 31,239,103, forward strand.
TTAATATCTAATATTCCTATATTGAATTGGCTTTTAGTTTTAGATTTTCAGTTTAGTTTCAGTTCAGTTTGTATTTCTGTTTTAGTTTTATTTTATTTAGTATTTTATCTTCAGTTAAATATATAGAACTGTGAGTAGTTTATTGAATTTTTTAGTTTTAGTCAGTCAGTAATTTTAGTATTTTAACCTAAACATAGTTCAGTTAGTTGACAATGTAACATTTTTCATCTAATATTAATATATTTTTTAATAATTGTCATGATTTCAAAAACAGTGCTATTTTCATATTATTTATATACAGCTATAATGTTTAATATTATTTGAATTGGCTTTTATTTTTGTATTTTCGGTTCATTTTAATTTTAGTTTTTAGAAGTGCTTTTTTCATTTTATTCGGGTTTTTTTTACACATTTCTAGATAAATGTATTTTTATTTTAGTTTAATTTCAGTAATTTTAGCATTTTAAATAACTTATTTCATTTAGATGACAAAGCAAATTTCTAATTTTTGTCTAGTTGAAGTTGTTCATCCAATATATATATATATATACATATACATATATATATATATATATATATATAATAATTATTATTATAATAATTATTTTTTTCAGTTTTATTATTACTATTATTATATTTTATTTCAGTTTTATTTAAATGAACAAAAATCCAGTGAAATAGTTTGTTTTTGTTAATTATAACACTAGTCAAAAAGCTTAAAAAAAAAAACAGTTCTGTATATTGATTATTTGCATGCTTTAAATATATAAATATAAATATATATATATATATAGAGAGATATATTCATTTATTTATAGATATATAACATCAGAAATAAAAAAAGTTATATCAGTCAGTATCTCTGCTGCTAGTTGGTCAGGCATCTGTTGAGTTTTGTTTTCTCCTGTTAACCTCCAGCTCGCCAGGTCTCTGGTGCCGTCAGAGATTAAAGCGGGCGTCTCTGTCGCTACAGTGTCTGCGGTTCTGCAGTCCAAGGACAACAAACACGTTCTGCAGGTCAGTGAGTGTGTGAACACAGCATGTGTTCGGTGTGACAGCCTGATAAGCCGTGACCCGGCCTCGCGTCGTGATGAAGTTTGCTTACATCTTTCTCTACATCGTCTGAAGCTTTTTTATAACACATTATAACCAACAGCATGGTTTGTAAACTACAGCGTGAACACACAGCTCATTCTGACATTAAAAATGCAAAACACCCTTCCCAGTTTACTCAGGTTTTTTTAAAGGTTTTTCTAAAACACAAAAACATCTGATGATGTGTTACAATTTGCACATTTCTATGAAAAAATTATGCAAAAACTACACAAAAATAAATAAAGATACTACTACTGCTACTAGTCATATTGTAATTTCAAATTACTTATAAAATGAAAATTTTAACAATGTAAAATTAATATTAGTCAGCTGAATTGATTTTAATCACTGGTTATACACACACACACATAAAATAATTAAAACAAATGAAAACAATTAATATAATTACAATACAAGTTTATTGTATTCGTTTTATATAGTTTTAGTTTAGAAACGGTTTCATAAACACAAAGCAAGGCTTTTTTTCACAACCGTGTTTGCACATTTTAATGTAAGTAGTGTAAATAAAAAAATAACAAAATTATAAGATAATAATTGATGATGATTAATATAATTAAATTAACAAAATAATTAAAATACCATTTTATTAGCGTAGTTTTATATTCTAAACAAAAAGTATTTGTCTTTAAAAGCAATGCTTTTTTCACAACCATGATATAAAAAGAAATAAAGAAAGGTTCATGTGAGTACTGTAAATAACAAACAAAAATATAAAGTAATAATAAATTAAAAATATGATCATTTTTAATAATAATTAAAATAACTAACAAAAATAATTAAAATACAAATTTATCAACATAGTTTTTTTTAAAAACAATAAAAAAACTATGCTGACTATGTTGAAAACTAAAGTTTTTTTATCCAAACAAAAAGCAAGGCGTTTCACTTTATTTTCACTCACTGCTCTCAAGGCCGATTCATCACCAACATAAGAACTGAGGGAAAATAAAAATAAAATGTGTGGAATACGGCCGATTAAGGTGAAAAACATACTTTACAGTCTTTTCATACATCTGTGTAACTAGAAGCATTTGCATGATCTCAGGCCTAAGAAATAATGTTGTTTTTATACTCGTGTGTGTGTGTGTGTTTTGTAGCCGGTGCCCAAGCCCGCTCCGGTGCCGCCCAGTAAGAAGAGGAAGAGGGTGATGGAGGAGCCACCGGAGGTCTTGAACCCCAAACCTCTGCTGAGCGGGGCGGTTCCTCTGGAGCCTTTCCTGGCCATGCTACACAAGGTACAACACACTCCATCTGCACTCTAACCAGTCAACTCGCTCTGTTAAACAGGGCTCAGAGCGCCTGTAGGTTCAAGTCATGCCAGGACAGGATTTTGACGAATGACTCGCAGTGTCTGTAGTGAAATGCGGTCTGTGTGGCACCCCGGGGCGCTAGAAAGAGAAGCGCACACCTGACGGAGGTAACTCAACCCGCATGACCCACTGACACACACAGATCTGCAGCTAGAATGTCTCGCCGGCGGCAGAAAACACAGAAGAAAGAGAAATCCAGCGAGCGCCATTAGCATGCAGGGAAACGGCAAACTCCTCATTTGCTTTGGATCCCAAACGGCAGATTCTGGCAGCGCTTCTGCAGGCGTCCGGAACATCGATTAGACACTAATTAATCTGGAAGCCAAAATGAATTTCTCTAATGATTGTAAAGGAAGGTGATCCTGCTGAAGGTGACTTTGTGAGCTGCTAATGAAGTTGCTGGGTTTCTCAGAGAAGTGCTGCTTTAGTGCTGATGATGCAGGTGTGCTGCAGATACTGCCGCCTTATTAGCAGGAAAGTTGATGTATTTTGATGCTTTTGATTGCAAGTATCATCATCTACAGAACTATTTTCTCAGATTGAACTTCATTTATGTGACAATTCTGCAACAATCAAGGTGACTTGTAGTGCATTTATGAAGTTAGTTCCTAAAACTTTTTGGTTCACTATACTTTAAAGGAACACTCCCCTTTTTTTGGAAATAGGCTCATTCTCCAACTCCCCCAGAGTTAATAAGTTGAGTTTTACCGTTTTTGAATCCATTCAGCCGATCTCCGGATCTGGCGAGAGCACTTTTAGCATAGCTTAGCATAGATCATTGAATCAGATTAGACCAGTAGCATCGCGTTCAAAAACGATCAAAGAGTTTCGATAGTTTTCCTATTTAAAACTCGACTCTTCTGTAGTTATATCGTGTACTAAGACCGGCAGAAAATGAAAAGTTGCGATTTTCTAGGCTGATATGATTAAGAACTATACTCTCATTCCGGCGTAATAATCAAGGAACTTTGCTGCGGCAGCAGGTCCAGTGATATTACGCAGCGCCTGAAAGTAGTTCCCAGCTATATTATAACTAGTTATCTAGCTGGGGACTACTTTCAGGCGCTGCGTAATATCACTGCGCCTGCTGCGGCCATGTTACGGCAGCAAAGTTCCTTGATTCCTATAGTTCCTAGCCAAATCGGACTAGAAAATCGCAACTTTTCATTTTCTGCCAGTCTTATTACACGATATAACTACAGAAGAGTCGAGTTTTAAATAGGAAAACTATCGAAACTCTTTGATCATTTTTGAACGCGATGCTACTGGTCTAATCTGATTCAATGATCTATGCTAAGCTATGCTAAAAGTGCTCTCGCCAGACCCGGAGATCGGCTGAATGGATTCAAAAACGGTAAAACTCTACTTATTAACTCTGGGGGAGTTGGAGAATGAGCCTATTTCCAAAAAAAGTGGAGTGTTCCTTTAATTCATAGCAATTTTATTACGTGAGCTTATTTCAACATTTTAAAGTGGTTGGTTGATTGCGATTTCACTTTTTTAATGTTAGTTAGTGTGTAATGTTGCTGTTTGAGCATAAACAATATCTGCAAAGTTACGAAGCTGAAAGTTCAATGCAAACGGAGATATCTTTTAAAATTATGGCAGTTTAATGCCTACAAAAACGGCTCGTAGGGACTACAAGAAGCTACTTTGCGGGTTCGTTACATCACAAGGGATAGAGCGGTGTAGAATAAAGGTAAATTATGAGAAAAATAATGCATTTTTTTTTTTTAAACGAAGCATTAACATGTTAGACTGCACCCCATAAACACAATCAAGCCTAGAAAAAAAAAAAAAAACTGCAGCAACATGAGTGCATAATATACTTTTTTATTTTAGTATTACTTACTATTTTAGTTTTGCTTATATACAACTATATAATTTATGCATATTTTGAACTAAATGTTTTGTATTTTTAGTTGTCATTTTAATTTTAGTTTAGGTTTTAGTCATTTTATTTGGTAATTTGCTTTTGTCAATGTATTTTTTTTTATATTTCACTTTGATTTATTTTATTTCAGTTTTAGGACTAATATTTCTTTGTAATGTTTTGTGTGTGTGTATATTAGGGATGCTCCGATCAGGATTTTTGCAGCCGATACAGAGTACCGATTACTTGTCATGCCGATTCTGATGCTTTATATAACATATGTAATAATGTTAAATAATCACAATTTACCTTATACAGTGAACATTTTAATATTCATTTAAAATGGTGTTTATGCATAACATATGCTATATCCTCTAGTATTTTTATCTAAAGCCAATCTTTATCTTTATTCAACCGTGCCCTTTCTCTCTCTCTCCGGAGCGCGTGCCGGTGGCAAGTTTAAGAGCTGCAACGACGCGGTAATTCTAACAACAACAGAAACACAGTGAGCAGCAAAAAATGATAGATTACTTTCACTAAAACACAGCAGAAAACAACAATGCTGCAAATATAGTTATTTTTCTTTCTATCTATAACCTATGACTCTGAGTACCTATTCAAACCAGATGTGACAAGACGTTTCTAATCTACATTTAGCGTTATTAATCTGTAGGCTAAGAACATATAGAGAGGACAAAATAAATAGAACCATTTAAACTCCAACATGGAGAAGTCTAATGTAACTCATAAGGTTTAATACTGTCCAATAACACTGAAGAGGAAGAAGAACTAGAAACATTTAAACTACTGAAAGAACAAAACGGAGTAGTTCGACCACGGTTTATCCATAAAAAAATGCATTCTGATTATTTGCGGGTGGATAAAATAAATCATAAATGATGCAAATATTAACTAATTTTTTTAAATACTTTTTTCATCAGGCAGACAATTTAATTTGTGTGTGTTTTTGCCTGATCAGGAGGTTGCAGTGACAGAAACGGTGACATTCCAGATAAAGTTTGAAAGGAGTAAAGCCTGAGTTAATGCTGTTGAGTGGGATATATGGCCAAAGAAGATATTTTTGTTTTATAAATAAATGTTCATTTAAAAGCAGCCCACGATCAACATAATATGTTATTGTTACCCCTTACGGCTCTGACGAGGTTTTCCGTCCTCCACGCTGTGACAACTCACAAAAGACTGTTATTAGCCAAGCAGCGCGGAGAGCCGTGGCTGATATAAACACAAGCACTGACTGAGCGGCCGCGATCAGCTCCGGTGCCCGGGGAACACATGCAGCGATGCGCAGATCAGCTGGTAACAACTGAAATATCCGTTCAATCATCATGCAAAACATACACAACAAATAACGTACTTTTCATTGTTTCTCAAAACATGTTCACACCGGCAATTACATGACTGCGGCGCCAAATCATTGATGTCCCCATGCATCAAGTACGTCCTCACGCATTTATGTCATGAAATTGCAATCGGCACGTGAGATCGGCCAAATGTATGAGTACCGATCCAGTCATAAAATGTGATTATCGGCAGATACCAATCGACTGGAGCATCCCTAAAATATATATATATATATATATATATATATATATAAATAAAATAATTTTTATTTTCATTCAGCTTTAATGAAATGCATTTTTGAAAGTTTTTGATTTAGTTAATAACAATACTGATCTATATTTGTTTTTTAATTATTTATTGTCCATTTTGATGCCTTGTAAAATACTAGATTGGGGCATAATATAAAATCTTTAAATCGTATATAAATTTATATACTTTTTTTAAAAAAAAATTAGTATTACTATTTTAGTATTACTTACATATATTTGTAATATTTATTCATATTTTAAATTGGCGCTTATTTTATATTTTCTGTTTTCATATTCATTTGAGCTTGGGTTTTAGTCATTTTATTTGCTTTTATTATTTTTATTTTATTCTTTTTTAAATATTTATATTTTGCTTTTTAAGTTCAGTTTTAACAGTTTATGGTTTAGTTTTAATCATTTTAGTGCTTCAACCTATTTTCAGTTAGTTGCCAAAAAATAAAAAAAACACACAAAACACCCTAGCAACCACCTAGCAACAGGCAAAATGTCATAACAATGGCCTAGCAACTGCATAGCAATGTAACAAAACCCAAAACACTTGAGCGATGTCCTGGCAACCATCCTCAACACCCTAGCAACCACAGAACAACATGCAATCACATTTCAACAAAACCGAATTCTGATTTTATAGTAATAATATCGTGGTGTAAGTGGGAATGGTGATGATCTCATTCTCTCACACACATCAGTGTTCTGAGGCTCTCTGCTGAACGTCCCGCTGAGAGCCTGACGCTTCGACCGCAGCTGTTATCCCGCAGTAACTCCAGCATTGACCATCATTCTGAGAGCCGACGCTCAGACGAGCCCAGCGAGCGAGACAAATAAACACGACTGAGCCAGTTAAAGCTAATCAATCCCCAGATGAACTTGGAGACGCATATTGAGTGTTGTGCTGGAGTAATTAACATCGCTTACAGCTCTCTGTACAAATCACACAGGCCAAGACCAAATAAAGTCAAACTGCCAAAAAAAAAAACGGATAATGAGAAAATTGTAATAACGAGAATTGTCAACGATAATTGAGTTCAAAGCAGTGTTATTTGAAGAAACCTTTAAACTGAAATTAATCATTTCTCATTTTCATTTAGTTTTACTAAATTAAAACTGAAATAAAAATGAATGAGAACTATATAGACATGTACAAAAAATGAAAACTTTAAAAATGAAGTATAAAATTAATTCAAAATATGAGTACTATAATAGTATCTCAATTGAACTGTATTAGTAGTATTATTTAAAAAAAAAATACAAATGACAAAAAATGAAAAATTTAGTAATATTAATAAAACTAGTGAAATTAGTAAAACTAATTGTATCGTGTGTGTGTAACATTCTATTTCTAATAAGATTTTCATTGAATATTTAACTGATTTCAACTTTATTCTAATTCCCAAAGTGTATAGTAGTTATTTTTTAGTTAACAATAACAAGCAAGGTTGTACTGTCTTATATTAAAGCAAAAATAATATGAGAAACAACTCATTACGCAACACTAAATGTTTCAAATGCATACTATTTACAGCAGAGCTGTGTTGAATCTCTCTGCTCGCAGAACGGCATCACGGAGGTGAAGGTGGAGGAGACGGCAGACGGGCACATTCTTCACCTGCAGACGGAGGACGTGCTCATCCAGCTGGAGGAGGACGCCACACACATCATCTGTGACAACAACGAGCCGCTGCGGACGGCACTCAGAGACCTGGTGCTGCGCTTCCTGCAGAAACTGTGACCTCTGACCCCAGCGCTAATCAAATGTGATAAAACTGCATCTGTGCATCCTGAGCTGGAAACCAGGATCCAGGACTACTGTGTGAGGCTGATGAACTGGTTTAGAGGCGTTACCGTTTAATAGACATTTGGATGGAGACTTTTATGTGTTTTATATCATTGTAAAATAACTTTTGGAATAAAACTTGTTTTCTGTAATTGCTCAAGCCTGTTTTGTCTCGCAATTTAAAAGTCATCCTGAAATCAAAATCATCATATTGAAACTCCCATTCAGTCATCAGATGCAAAGCAACCTACTCTACTTGCATATGTGCAAATAGACTTCAGAAATTCTGCTTCTTGCTGTAGTTGCTTTCTGGATTGTTTCTGCAGTATTTTTAGAGCTTGTGGGATTTTCTGTGAATTAAATTATTAAATCAGCTATTCACAGATGCCTTCGCAATTTTGTTACATTTAACAAACTACGGAATAAAAGATAATGGCCACACACAGGGATATTACAGTTAATAAAACTAAAACTCAAATAAATAAAAATGATAATAATGAATAAAAAAAAAAAAAGTGTGTGTGTATATATATATATATATATATATATAGTCCTGTATGTCATTAAGACTAAAATAAAACTGGTCACAACCTTTTGTATAGTCAAAGCATACTTAGATATTGTTAGATTTGAAAGTAATAGTTCCATTACGAAATTATTTCGATTTCATTCACTTTCAAATAAGCATTGATTTCAGTTCTCATTTAACTTCCATCATTTCTCATGAACACTAAAAGCTAGTTTTAAATCATGTAATGATAAATGAGGATCTAATACTCAGAGAAGTGCATCTACAGCTGTTTGAGAAAGTATTTAAACCAAACGAAGTTCCTGATAGTGAAGAGCAAAGCCCAACAAATCTTTAAATTAGCACAAGTATATAAGCCTTCACACTTACTCCATATCATCTCTTATGCAGCAGCTTAAAGATTATATGGCTTAAACCGCATTTATTATAAAGAATACCTCATGCAAACTGCTGGAGTTGAAAGTGAAGACGGTCAGTGTGGTTTGTTTGTGGTTCGTGGCTCATGCTGACAGTTAATGTGATGAGCGACACCTGTGCTGCCTCTGCTAATTGAAATAAAGCAGATATTATAATAAAAAATTAGATTATTAATACTGAAACAAGTCAAATGAATTACAGCTGAACAGAAAATAACTCTATAAATAAATGCATACATTTCTAAATACATAAACCAAACAATTTAGATCAGTGTTGTTATTGATAAACTAAAATTATTACAAATTGAAATAAAGCTGAATTAAAATAAAATATAGCCTAAGCATTAGATGAAATAAAACGAAAATGAGAAATACTGCCTTGACAACTAACTGAAATAAATTTAATTCGAAATACTAAAATGAATCGAACTAAAACATTTAATTTTGTTTCAAACAAATGAAATAAAAATAAAGATAAATAGAAATATATAAAAAACTAATAAAAATGACAAAAGCATGTAAAAATGAAAACTGAAAATATCAAAATAAAAGCTAATCCATAATATGAATAAATACTATAACAGTATACAAATATCTCTAAAATATCACTGCTGAGTGAATTTGAGAACCGACTTCATAAATTCAATAAAAATCAACGAAACATCAGATGATTTAAAGATAATGAGACTTCAAACATGATGAAGGAAAGTGATGTCAGTGAAGAGGAAAGTCCTATGTAAATGTATAATGTAACAACATTCAGACATTTATAAGTGACTTCAGAGTCTGAATACATTTTGGGGCCACAGTCAAAAGTTCAAGACGATGAATATGAACCTCAACCTAGTTTTCTACATTCATAATGTAATCCAGCCCAGCACTCGGTGGTTTGAGAGGAGTTTGGCCTGAAGCCCTGAAACACTGCTGTAACGTAATCTCTCTCTCTCTCTCTCTCTCTCTGCACTGATATCATGTGTGTCTCTCATGGGTGCTGTAAACACACACCTAACACAACATCCAGCTGCATGTGTTACTATTAGGAGTGCCGGGAAAGCCCACGTCTGGACACAAATCCTGTAGTTATTCCAGTTAGAAGTATTCTCCAGTCAGTGATTGTGTGGGATGAATTATTAGTGATTTTATGGTAAGAAATAGGCCTACTACAGGAGTGTATAACTACAATACTGCACAGTCTTCAATGGATGAAACAAATATGATCTGATTCTTATTAAAGATCCAAAAGTGATTCAGTCAAGAGCAGTGAGTGATTTTCTCTCATCTTATGTCTTAGAAGGCAGCGGGTTTATTAGGCTGCTGTCCCTTTAAGAACATCTGCACGGATCCAATATAATGAAACACATACAGTTTTCACCCAAATGTTTGTTTATTTAACACATTAACTGACTGTGTTTATGTGAATACTGCACATGACGGCATTTTGACATAATTGTGTGTTTATTTGACCATTCAAGCGCAATAAGACACCAAAGATACAGTATGTGAATTTGCGATTGCGTGCTGAGAGAAGCTGTTTGTGTGCTTCGCATTTCATTCTTTTTCACTGCTTATTGTGCTTAATACCTTTACTACATAGCATGCACTTCCTGAATTCATGACAGCATGCCCTCTGAGAGAGACGGTTTCTTCAAGTGTATGTCAGTGCGTGAGCGCCGCATTGAGTTCTTTTCCCCGCATTTATCATCAGCACGCGCCACTATTTATTTTGTTATTCGTGCATGTTTCTTTATCACCCTTAGGTCAGGTGTATATGAACAATGGAAAGAACAACAGACAGAACAAAAGACGCTATATAGAACAATAGATATAAAGAATGATGGAATACTATAAAGAATGATAAATATTAGGGATGAATCTATCCGGTCTCGGCTCCGATACTGGCATTTTCTGCTGGATCGAGTATCGGTAAGTCTAGACCGATCCAAATCCGATATTGTGCGTATACTATTCTGTATTATTGTTAAGCCCCACGAAATGCACAAAAACATTTTAAAGCGCCATAAAGTTTTCGTGCACTATATTTCAAGAGCGCACAGTAACATTTAAAACTGTTAATAGAAAAGGCTCAATAAACTATTGCACAGACATAATACACTACACATCAATATCTCTTTCTTTTGTGCTTTGAACTTTGCACGGGATGCGCACATTGGAGCATTTCGTATTATAGACTAACACTTTTGTGCAATGAAAGATTATTAATAGTCTTTCTTGCTCTGTCCAATCTATCATATGTTGCCTTCATTACTGTGCTATTCATTTACAAGAAATATCTTTGATTTGATATATTTATATATAAATATATTTACTTGTTTTTCATGAATGTATTTTACCATAATACAAAGAGCAATGCATAACATTTTACCAGATTTAGTCCTACACTTAACTTTTACTTGTTCCCCACTAAATAATGTTTCACTAAATGTGTGCACCCGTAATTTTTCCAGAGTATCTTTTGCTGCTGAATTATCCACTAACCTAGTTTATAATAGTATTTTTGTCATAGATTATGATTAGATATTTTTTCATTTGTTATTTTTCATTAAAACGAAGTTGTCTGTATTTAGTAGATTGTGTTTAACACACAACAGAGTGATGATCAGGTCAACACAGAAGTATAGATATTCTACATTGATTAAAAAAAAAACTGCACTGGTATCAGATCGGTATCGGCAGATACTCAGAATTTTAGGTATCGTTGCATCCCTAATAAATATAATGAACGACAGATAGAACGAGTTATAGACAGAATCATATACAAAATAGAACAAAAGAAGAATACACACAGAACGTTATAAACAGAGTTGAATATAAACAGAAACATGTATTGGAGTATTCATCTTTAATAGCGAGGCTGCTGGGAAGGTTTCTGAGGTTCGGCTCGAGATGTTTCCTCACAGGGAGGGTCTAATTTCATGTTGGGCTGCTTTACAGCTGCTTCTCAGCCTCTCATCATGTGTGTGAGAGCGAACGGCTCAGCTGATGTCAGACAGTGAGATGCGTGTCTGGGCTTTGATTACAGACTGCAGTGTTTCCTGAACTACAGACCCCGCCTGAGCCCGGGGCCCATCGAAGCAGCTGCGCTCGCGGCCCCTGAAGCCCACAGACCGAAACAGTCAAAACACATCCAGTGCTAGTGGAGAATGTTATAAAGGTACATCTGTGTGAATCAGGAACGAACCATTTATTTGCGCAAATGAATCCCCTAAATTACTGTAATGTGTGATTACGGAGAAGAGCATTCATTTAACTACTCCAAACGAATGATGAAATCGGCTGGAATTTGTTATCGGTGAGGTCAGCTAAATTAGAGCTGTGCAGATGTCATGTGTAATATCTCATTTTTGAACACAGTGTTTTTCTCATGCAAGTTTGCTTAAAAAGAAACAAAAATCAAGCAAATGGCCTACTGTTTTAACTAAGGAATACTGTATTTTCACAACACCTCTCATTCATTTTGACTGTTGAGTATCATAACTCAAGCTTGATTTCTATTTATGGATTTAGATCCTCTTGTCAACTTTCTGGGTGAAAAGAAGTACTGATCTAAAATATCAAATTTAAATACAGATTTAAATTTAAATAAAGATACTAAATAATAATGATTACAAATACTTAAAATATAAATGTAATATTCTATTCAAAGATAAATTAATACAAACCACAGATCCAGAGAACCAGTTTTATTTTAGTATAATTGAGAGACTTTTATAGTTATTTTGTTTTATTTGTTTAGTTAACTGACTCTACATTAATAAAACATTTCTGTAAATGTACCAAAATTAGCCACAGGCTATTTTTCATCCATAGTATATTTTGTCTTCATTTTAATTAGTTATTTTGTTTAGTTTTTGTCATTTTTAAGTTTATACATACATAAAAATACGTGTGTGTGTGTGTGTGTGTGTATCAAGTTAAATTCAAATGGAAAAAACATGTTGCTGGAAAAAGGCCGAAAGTTATTTTATTCATTTTAGTTAACATTTATATTATTTCAAGTAAAGAAAATGTTTTTTTGTTTTTTTAATTAGTTTCAGTTCTAATTGAGCTATTAGTTAACCATTTTACTGTTAGTCTGAATCCAGTTTGGAATTCCTTGATCCTGTTCCTCAATGAACACAAACACAATAAAACCTATTACAAAATTTCATATGAAGAAGCAATGACACAAATCACTCAGTTCAAACCAACTAATTGAGACCTTCACCATAAGGAAAGAGATGATGACACTGGCTGGTTTATTAGTGTGGTTGAAAAAGTTGTCAGTTATAACGTTTGCTGGCATTCAACACTTTATAGTTTATATTGTCGGTTCTTGTCCAATCACAAAGGCCATACGGCCTTCACCATAATTAAAAAATAATAAAACATTAAAGCCTGTTCAATAGATTTATACACAATACAAAACAGGGGCATGTTACCAAAAAACAAAACAAAAAAAACAAACAAACATATTTAATCATTCATATTCCTATTCTAAAGGGAACAGAGCCATTTTTTTTTTTTTTAAATAAAACTCATTAATTTATCATTTCAGAGCCATTTTCCTTAATGTAACTGTCAAACATGTCAGGACAGTCATCATGAATTAACCAACAGACAGAAACAGTTAAGCTCAGCGTTCTCAAAGGCATCTCAGATCTGTCAACTGAAGGGTGAAGACACGTACCGTTTACAGAGCACAGAGGAACTACTGCGCTTCCCGTCACTCTTATCCTTCCTCACAACCGGAAACCATGCTTGCCGTCACACAGACAACACTCAATCACATTCACACGACTCACTGTCAAGAACATGTCCAGGTCACATTTCACTACAAAATCAAAACCAAATAAGAAATAATATTACGCATGAAGAAAAATTAAGACAAATTATTTTAGGACCAGATTTTGACATTTTCATGGCAATAAAGCACATTTTCTCTAAAAAAATCTCCCTAACAATCAAATAAACTTATTGTCATCACCATTTTGCAAAAATAAAATATTTAAAATGAATACATTTAAATAAGTCATAGTAATATTTGTTGCACTGAATTTAATGTGATGTAAACAGAAAAACAATGCGCATTACTGAGATTTTTTTGGGTTAGAGTAATGAGAACTGATAGAAATGTGTTTAATTGCCATGCAAAACCACATCTTAACATTTCATTTCATTGAAAAACAATATTTTACATTAGAAAAAGTAATTTTTTTTTGCTTTACAAAATGAGAATTTGGGTGCTGTAATTCATGAAAAATGTCACTTTGAACAAAAAACAGGCTTTTCTTTATGTAAAATATATATGATTAAATATGACCTGGATATTTCTTTGCAATTTTCACTTATGAAATCATTCAACCTCATTAAAATGACACGCAACACGTCGTGATTATCCAGCAAAAGGCGTCAAGATGGATCTGTTATTCCACAAGCGTACTGAACAGGTTACATACAGACATTTTGTTTTCTTGTATGATTGTGATGGACATGAGAACGTGTAACAGCTTGATTTGGTGCTATTCCTATGCAGTTATGTTCGATATCTTGTGCTATTCTTACTGATGATCAACAAACATTTGACGGGGGTTAATGACGCTTAGTCAGCATCAATCTACAGAACAACACACTCAGCCATTCACACACGCACAAAAGCACACACGAGTTAAAAAATAAAACAAAACATGACCATCAGTGCGTTTCAAACGAGTATATGCAAAGTAAAAATAACACAAATCATTTAGACACTTCGACTCTCCCATAATTCTCAGATATGTCATCAAAAACAGCCTCTGTCGGTCCGGAACTCTGTCGGTTCTGTCAGTATGGCATGATCAAAATGCAATTTGACGTCCATTGACCCTGTCCCAGACGTCCCGTGATAAGTGGTGCAAATAAAGCCTGTAGTGGTTGCTGATGAGTCACGGACAACGTTAAAAACGCCTGACGGTAATCGAGCGTTCTCTAATTGTTCTCCCTTGACTTCAAGGAAGACAAGTTCAAAGTAAAATTCTCCGATATTTACAAGAAGCTTCAATTCCCTTCACGTTTGTTCACGTCTGTGCTTTTCCGTCCCCCCGATCCGCTAAATGAATTTAAAACACTTCGTCTTGTCGTGGGGCAACCGCGTCTTGAAGAGTACCGAGTCCACTCTGAACTGAGTGTATAACAGCGGCATGTATCCGTAGACTTTTACGAAGAAGTTGATGCACTTGTGACGCTCGTGGAAGTGCGAATCATCGTGCGAAAGAGCCTGCGGACAGCCGGGACAGCGGAAGGTCCAACGTGACGTCACCTGAGAGGAGGAACGTCATGAAAAATCAGATTTAGGACTTCAATTTCAGTCAGTTCCTCACACAATCGATCAAACAACTTGAGAAGTCTGGGAATGTAGGGCATATGTTTGCATGAACTACTTTTATGGTCCTTTTTTTTTAAGCTTCCTTTGGAGAGCAATACAGGTTTAAAACAACATGAGGTTGAGTAACTGACTTTCAATTCTGAGTGAATTAATCCTATAAATCAATCCCTCCATCTAAAGATGACAGACTTATTAACTTCATAACACAATATCATCTTTTTCATTTGTGTAGTCTGTTCTCACATTGCAATCTGGTCGGCCTCTTCGTGACAACAAAACAAATGTAATTGATTTGTTTAATCCGCTGGGATGGCATCAGACGGAGAGAGAAGGGTGTGTGTGTGTGTGTGTGTGTGTAATAATGCCAGAGAAAATCCATCAGATTTCATTACACCATTAATTCATGGCCGTCCCGATGCTTCAGTCAATGGACTTCAGAACATCAAAGGCTTTTTAAAGCTTACTGAAATCCTACTGAACAATCCCACTGGAATCAATTTATTGTAACATATACAAGTACAACTGGAAGAATAGTGTCCTCTGGACACTTCCTAGACATTTCATTTCTTTTACAATGCACAATAACCACAAAATTGTGGCTGCAAAATGATAACAGGAGAATGTCCAGGCCATATTTCACCCCCAAATAAAACTAAAAAGAAAGAAATACATTTTGGCACAAAGAAAAGAAAGTATTTGTTTGTATGATTGTTTACTGAAATTTATTTAGTCATTTTAAAAGACAAATTCCAGAACTTTTCCCCACAATTTAAATTTTTTGTCTGCCATTCTCAGTGATTAGATTCTCTTTTTATTAGATTCTGATTGTTGTTACAGCAATTTGGGCAGCAAAATATTACTGTGAAATATAAACATAATTTAAATAATATACAATAATTTTAGATTTAAATATGAAAAAATTAAGGGGTGAAAATGAATGCCTCAAAAAAAAAAAAAAAAAAAAATCCTAATACTGCTGAAAATGAACGCAATTCATATTATTTATATTGTTTTTGATTTGGGAGTGAAATATGACCAAGGTATGTTATGTTCTTGATAACAGAGAAATTTATCAATGGCAACAGATTTAAATTTGAGCCAGATAATTAAAATGTAACACTGTGCTGTAACCAAGTTTTTTTTTGTCCTGACTGGAAGTGAAAGTACTGCATGATGGCAAAATAAAAGCCAATAAGGCCATATTCAATGTTCAAAACAGTTACGTGGAGAGAAGATCTGAGCCAATGACATTTCTCTGTGGGCGGGGCTACTCAGAGCGATAGAAACAGAAATCAATTGACTAACAGAATGTATAGTCTGATTAACATCATTCAGTTGTCACTTTATCCAAAATGGCATGACTGAGCAAGAACCTTAAATCACAAGTGACAAAAGCCCCAAAAGGCTTGAAATAACACGTGCTTCAAGTAACAGCCCACTGACCTTGATGGGGGGTTTGCGAGTGATATGCGACACGAGGAAGTTCATGGCGATATCCTCACAGTTGATGTACTCGTCCACCATGTCACGTATGGCTTGAGGCATGACATACGAATAGAGGTACGCGTAATACTGAGGAGAGGCAGAAATGATGGATTTTAATAAAAAATGAACACAAGAGAGTAAAAGCATCTCAAATGTACCATGATGTTGCACAGCAATGCTCATAAATGAAACATGCCGTGCTGTTCATTTATCCATCTGGAAAATGAAGCACTGCATCTTGTATTCGGCTGAACAACAATGTACTTAGTATCAGCATTGGCTTTCAACTAACTAAACCATATCCTGGTGTTATCTGGGTAAAACTACATAAGCCTGCTGTCTATTTCTGGCTTAATCAGACTCTGGAAGTGTCAAAGCGGTCAAAGCTTCACCTTGTGGAAGAAGGCCGCACCCGTCAGCACCATGGAGAGCTCACAGGAGTAGTTGGAATTGTAGAGCCAAGATTGGTGATTTACATCCCAGGCATGGAACCTTCCTGGGAATCCCACAATTCGGTCTCTGGCCTCCCGCCACACCCTGGGAGCGAAGAAAGAGAAAGAGACGGGAATGATCCAAACCGGCTATATAATAATCTCTGAACAGCACTTGGTAAGTTTCTTAGCAATATATGCACTCAATAAATAAGTAAAAGTTAAATGTATATAAGTTTATATATTTAAAATGTATATAAAATTTCCATCCATTTGGATTAAAACACACACAAACACACACACACACACACACACACACACACACACACACACACACACACACACACACACACACACACACACACACACAACCTCAACCTTCTATACACAAACAATATATTTATCATCAATAAATCAATTTGATTTCAATCTCATACATTTGAACTAATTGAATATTGCTTATTTCTCTGCTTCTTTCTTTAACAATATTCATACTTTTCAACTGAATATATTTTAATGTTTTCACAACAAATGAAATAGATTCAAATGGATTATGATGAACTATGTCATGTTCGTGCAGAAATCTTGCCTGTTTTATGAATAGTATGAATGATGAATATGCATCACATTGAGTTTATTAGCTTATTTTACAACTGTGTTAATCCAAATGGATGCCAAGTAAAGCCGTTTAATAGGGTAGCTAAATACATAAGCTAAATAACTAGAAGCTTTTATTGCACTATGAAAGATCTCACAAAACAGCCAGATCACCCATAAAAACAGTTTAGCAATGCAGCATCTTTGATTGTAATGCAAACCTAATAACAAAAAAAGTCTAGTTGACCAGCCTGATGAACTCTTTCAGCTCTTTACTACTAGTTTTAACGTGAAATAAACATAAATGAACATCTCATGACTCATGTAATCACTCAGTGTTCTAAACAAAATGTCCCGAAGCATTTATTTCTACCGCAGGCAATCCACCAGTGTCCACAACTTGTTAGTTCACTGGAGAAATGAAGTGCAGAGAAGAGCATTTCGCAAAATATTAGACCATATACTCATTATATTTTATTTTACCTGTTAGTGATGTCAATTATTTAATGCATGTTTAAATTAATCTGTTACAAAACAAGTTATGACAGCCACTGTGTAAATGAATATATTTCAAAAACAATTTAGAAGTTACAACTGGAAGAAGAGCGTTCTCTGGACACTTCGTAGACATTTCATTTATTTTATAGTGCACAATAACCACAAAATTGTGGCTGCAAAATGATAACAGGAGAATGTCCAGGTCATATTTCACCCCCAAATAAAACTGAATATATTTCAACAACAAAAAGGCAGAAATTGTATAATTTAGAAGTTAATTTAAAAACTGCATTATGTGCAATTTACATGTTTACATATTTTTTTTTATAAGTTAAATAAATAGTAATTAAATTTAAGTTTGGGCTCTGTTGTTAACTGCAACTTTACAGTAATGTAAAACCAAAGGTAGATTTTTATCTTTAAGAAAATTTGAATTGTAATTGAATTCATTTAAAGAAAGAGAAATTTGTTCAGTAAACCAGTAATAATAATAAAAAGGCTATTTTATGTATAGTTATTCCCCCTGCTGTACTGAAACCATACAGAACCGTGATGTAAAAACTGAGGTACGTACGATACCGTCATGTTTGTGTCCCGTTACACCCCTACTAAACATGCAAATAAACATGGAGGTACACAGGAGAGAAGAACAGAGTTTTCTTCAACTGTCATGGACTTTATCAGATCAGATGCTTTAAATTCCTCAAACCAACAACTGAATCTGCAGCTGTTGGTTTAAACTCAACATCACATGACTGAATGTAAAAACAAACCGCAACAGTTCTCTCTTTCTTGACAAATACATTTAAATGGGCATACAGATGTTAATGTGCATTTGAAAACACTTTTCACATCTTTGGATCACATTAAATTTTTTATCTAAAATGGTATGCTTAAAATGTACAGACTGAGGTGAGAAAACAGATCGGCTTACACTGTCTCTCCAATAGAAATATTTTGCTTTCCTTGCTTCATAAAACTGAATTTATTCTTTCTAAACATACTTTAGCCCAAAGCAGTGACATCATGGGGAGTTTCACATTCTTTTGTAATAATATCAACGATGAAAATGACCTTCACAAAATAACATTTCTTTAAAAGAGGCAAAAGTACTGGAGCCACAGCAAAATGGGTACTATCCTACACATATAATCTCAAAAATGCCCCTAAATATATCTTTAACAAGGTTGGAATATCAGGATGTAATGTTTCACCAACTTTTTACCAACACAAAATCAAAGGTTAATCTCAGTATTTTAAGCCTTTTGACTGTATTCAATATATATTGATGTTTTTGCTTTGAAATGGCCAAAAGATGGATAAATATGTAAATGGCTAAACTAGACTCATTTTCATGAAAATATAATAAGCATTGTTTAATTGCTCCCCTTTAATAAACATACTATGCTAAATCTCGGCATCACAAAAACCTTACCTGAACCCAAACATAATTTCATCGTGTCGAAGATGGGCATCATCATCAATAGACAAAATAGCCTCAGTCTCGACTGCATCCCAGGGAAGGAAGCGATTGTTTAAGCTGTTCTTTTCTGTTCGTACCACCTGCAAAGAAAAAGCCCATCTGTTGAGTCAACATGCCATATTGTGAACGACTGAGGTAGAACATGGCATTATTACAAGATTTTACTGGGCCTGCCAGATACATGACCTTATAAAACCAACAAATGCCAGTCAAAACAACTTAATACTTCCAGAAACCATTTTTGATTAATAAAGCAAAGGCTTTGTGTGCAGCGACGGTCTAAAATTAATATTAGTTGCAAGTTCTAATACAACTTCGCAACATTACATCCATAATTAATAGATGCTCAATTTCAAAGTTCCAAACTACTTGAAGATAGTAAGAAACGTGGGGTACTTCGGCATTCTGTTTGGGTTTTCATTTCAAAGTATAACCTTACTGTGGGCTTAATACAGCACTGTTTCCTTTAATATCACCAGAACTAATTTGGCTTGGTGCCCTAGAGACATGAAAGCTATGCTTCAAAGACAGCAGAGAGAGCAGACCAAATCTACAGCAGAATGCAATGCTTGTGAGGTTCTATCACATTTAAGCCTTAGAGATTTCCAACTAATAACAAGCTTAACAAGATTTTTTTTTTCTCCTTGAGTGGTGCCTGCGCTAAACTTGCCACCGTGATGTTAGGGTGTTCTGCATTGGTAGGGTGTTCAGGAATCTTACTAGGGTGTTTACTAGGAGGTTGCACACTGGCCCAGTAAAAAGATATGACTATAAGAAATATGATCAAGAAATACTGTATGCTCACCACAATTGGTAGGCCAATGTCTGGCCAGAGGAGATCATCCGAAGGTGGTTTGGGGGAATTCCACACTACCACAACTTTGTTGAGATAAGGAAGGCCATTTAGTCTCTCCAATGAGTTCATAAGAACCTCCTCCCTTTCATAAGTAAGCATGACCACAGTAAACTGCTCCCGTGGGACGTTACCTCCTAGAGCGGCCTGAAACTCTTTACCAGATCCTCCAGAACCTCCACCGATAGGGCGAAAACCAGTTCCTGACCCCAGAAACTTGGCTTCTGAGGGAAGCACGGGGTCCAGGGGCGTATGTGGGAATAGATGGAAAGGGCCAGGTGCATGATTCCAGGTGCGGTAGACATCAGCAGCAGTGTAGGTGAAGTTACGCAAGAAGCGTGGCGAAGCATAAGGGGGCTCTACTTCAACAGGCCCCAGATCTAAGTCGCCATTGTCAGCCATGTTAGCATCGGTTCCTGCCAACTTTCCAGCTTTGTGGGGAATCTCCTGGGCAGGCTCTTCACGTATAGGTGCTGCTGGTATCTGGATGCTGGTTCGTACGCTTGCCAGGATGGTGCTGAAGATACTCTCTGAGGTGGAGAAGTACGTCTCCCAAAGAAACCGACCCTGCCGTCGCATGGCCAGAAGATCATTGTCTGAGATGCTACGCAACAGAAAGTGCAGCTCCGTTATGCGAGGCTTGGGTACCATAATGACTGCCTCACTCCAGCGTATAAGGTGATGATAGGGCAACTTTGAGTGGTCGCCAAGCACCACAGGTATTGCCCCAACTTCCAAAGCCTCAAAAAGTCTCATGCTACAGCCAGCAGAGGCCACCAACTGGCCATCGCCTGGAGATATCACCAAAGCGAACGTAGAGACCTTCAGTACCTCTAAACGATCCTCACGCTCCCCACACAACGCCCACTCTGTTGGTAAGCATGGCTTGGGCTGATTCTTGCATGTGAACTCCACAAGAACCTGGTCTAGGTGACTGTCCTGTACAGCCTTAAGAGTGCCAATAATGCGATCATCATAGTCAGCTGGTGGATCCCCTTCCATTTCCTCTTCGAAGGACTGAGGTGGGGCTTCAAGCAAGCTGCTCCTCAAAGACTCCACCTTTTCTCCCTGAAAGGTGAAGAGGTACTTCCTCTTGACCGGGACTTGCGGAGGCACCTCTAGGAAGTTGGGCTCAGACAGAGCGTGGACTAGAGGAGACACCACCATGTCGAAACCTTCTCTATATTGTCGTTCAAAAAAGGTAGACTGTGCCACTGCTGCTCGTCCTGTGCTCACATTGTACAGGAAGTTCTGTGTCAGAGACTTTCTTGAAAGGTGTACAAGCAGGTGGTTGTGGCCGTCCAACCTCCAATACGGCAAGGCCTTGAGCTGCTTTTCAAGGTCTAAGGGCGAGGCAGGAGGGGAGGAGGGTGATTCTTGTATTTCACCAACAAGCACTATGTACAGACAAGCAATGTTGGGATTATCGGTCACATATACACTGCTTTTGACGGATGAGGCAAAGGCTTGTTTGACAAGAGGGTCCAACTTTTCACCCCAAGGATATGATCCTGTGTCATAAACATAGACAGGGAAGCCAGATGTAAGTGGACATCTAGCGTAATCAAAACAAGTATGCAAACGACAGTTTTGGGCCGACTTTGGAGGAGGGTATCCAGGATCATCCTTGTCTGGTAAAAGTCTAACTGGCAATGACAGTTTTGGCTGGTTTTGAGCCATAAGTTCCTTGTAGGAGTGCTCTGTCTGGCTGATGACATTTTTGAGTTGTAGCAAGTCCTGTTTGGCACTGTCAATACTACGTTTACAGGCCTCGATACGTAGGTTAAGTCGGGCTATCTCGCCATTGAGCTCCTGACGCTTTGCCTCAAGCTGAAGAAGCTCCTCGCTGACGGACTCCCGGATACGACAGAGGTCTTGAACGTGCTTTGCTTCACACAGCTCTCCTCCAGGTCTTGGCCCAAAAATGCGCTTATCTGGTCCCCCTGCTTCATCGATTGTGGTGAGGTAGTAATGTGCAATGAGAGGGAAGAAGACCAGGATGAAGAAGAGCATGAAACTGAGCCAGGTGAGCCGTACTCGCCGCAGTACCCATGGCTGACCGCTGTTCCCGACGATGCCTCCGCTTCGCTGCATAGTTCAACTATCACTCTCCTCCGAACCAGATACGTGAATGCAGCCGTTGAGGAGATTCAGCTGCCATAATGCAACCTCATCTGTACTGTACACACTTTCCGTTTTACCCCTTTCTGGAGTTTGTAACTTATGTGTCTTTGTTTTAACTGGGACTCCTAATAAAAGGAAATTTCATCTTTCTTGTGATAGAATGATATCGTCCATAAACAATATGGTCTTGCGTGCTGTATGAAGTATTTTGAAATTTAAACTATCCAAGAGAAGAGGGAGAGTCCCAGACAGCAGTAAAAACTGAGTGCCCTTGATGGAGATCAGCAATGGAGGCATGGCTGATCTGCATTTTTATTTGTGGCATCACACTCCGGTCACTGTTCCATAGTTGGGACTCATGAATTGGCCACAGTGTGCCATAAACTCTTGAAGATACTGCATCCCATCCAACTGCGTTTAATCTGCAAAATAGAAAGCAAGTATCAGTTATTTGTACATCATTTTAGAGTCTTAAAAACATCCCTAGGTCATCTGATATGATCAATGCTAAAGATAAGAAATATGAATCACGTTATTTTGATCGGAAATGAATATGACAGATTTCATATATCGTTATTCAAAGGACACATCAATCTTCATCAAGTCTAAGGCCCGAAACAGACTGTACGCAACTACTTTAGCACTTCTAACTATGCATTCCAAAATGAACTGTCAGTGTTCTCTTTTTATCGCCCCTTGAGTCTGCCACCACACTGCAAGTATGCATGTGAAATATCTACTATAGGACAGTACACTTGCAATGTGCTGGCCAAGCATTTATGCCTGTATTTGTTTCTGGCCTAAGGGCCTCTCAGGCCAAATTGCAGTTCTAATTAGCGATTACAGTATGCAACTGGCAAGAAATGTTTTTGAACACAGCTCCACCAAAAAAAAAAAAAAAAACGTTCACACCCATTTGTTAGATTTGAAACCAACTGGCAGCGCTTAGAATGACCTCACAGGCTTGTCCTATTCACTGAACACATTATCTGGTATGCTGACAGCTAGCTCCAAGCATTAGCAGCTGTTCAAAACAAACCCACAGAGCAAACACTCCATAAGGCATGTGTACAGGAAAAAAAAAAAAAAAAACATGTGAATCGCCTCAAGTGACTGTCTCTGTTAGATTTGCCCATGCAGCCATCAGTATAAGCCATGCAAGATTTCAGAGAGCTTCATTATCTCTGGATGAGAGAACATGAGGGATGATTTTGCCATTAATGGAAAAGATTTTGACATGGCCACTGATCTTGCAGCAGGAAAGAGATGAACTATCGTACGTTTCTGTCAGACCACTGCCTGATTCATTTACTCTATTGATCAAAACTCACACAGAACACAAAACACACATACATATAGTGCTGTCAATCAATTAAAAAAAATAATTCAATCGCACATTTTTCTGAAATTAATCGTGATTAATCCCACCTGACATTGAAGTTTTTAAACATACCTTTATATTGCATTAATTCCACATTCAAGCTTCAAACTAATGTACAAACAACATAAAGACAGTATATTTTAAATATTTGTTTAATGGCATCTTTTTTATGACTGAAGGCCAGTACCACTGATTTATAATACCGATTAACACCAATTAATACTGATTTCCCTAGACAAATGTTTCCCCCTAATATTTAACCACTGACTATAGCCATTCAACTTTACAGTATAATTAAGACTTTAAAAATAACTTTTAATTTAAGTGAACTTAAAACAATCTTCACATAAACCCATTATAATAAATGTCATATTTATCTACCTGTGCCCTTCGGCAGAAATTGAATAAAGTTATCAAACACTAAATTCTAAACTAAATACAGATAAATACTTACAGCTATATAAAAGTTATTGATTTCCTCTTTTTTCTTTTGTTCTTGATGAACAGAATCACAGCAGCTGGTTATTAGGTTGTTTTGGCTTCTATTTCTTTAAGAGCTGCAGCTGCAGCTGCAGAACATGACGCAAATCTGACATGCAACGTATTTTCTCTCAACTCTACCTTTTCTGACCCATTTCAGTCTCTTCTAATGAGCTGATGAGTTGAATTGGGATGCTCCGGGACAGTTTTTAAAACCATTTCAGAGACATTTTCTTAAATGTAACTCATATATAACATGAACATATTTGTAGCAATAGCCAAAAATAAATTGTATGGGTCAAAATTATCATTTTTTCTTTTATGCCAAAAATCATTAGGATATTAAGTAAAGATCATGAAGATATTTTGTAAATTTCTTACTGTAAATACATCAAAACTTAATTTTTGATTAGTAATATGCATTGCTGAGAACTTCATTTGAACAACTTTAAAGGCAATTTTCTCAATATTTAGAGATTTTTTGCACCCTCAGATTCCAGATTTTCAAATAGGTGTATCTTGGCCAAATGTTGTCCGATCCTAACAAACCATACATCAATGGAATGTATAAATCTCAGTTTCGAATAATTGACACTTAAGACTGGTTTTGTGGTCCAGGGTTACATATTACATGCATGCACAGTTTTATGGCAGCTTTAATTGCCTTTTTAGTAGCTTCATGGCTGATCACTACATTGCATGCTCGTAGTTTCGTTCGTGATTTGATATGAAATGATACAGGCTACAGCACACACCGGAGTCTTTGTGTGTGTATTGAAGAGCACGCGCTGCGAGCACAGTACAGTTTCCGCGCTCGTTTGACTTGTACCTAACACTGAAGTTGAAGCACGTGTCTGAAACATCTCCTGTTTGACGTGCTCGTAAAGACGTTCTGCGACTGAATAAATGCACTTCTTGTCAAGAAAAAGAGACAGAATTAGCAGTTATGAGTGTGGTGGCCAACCCTAGGCCCCGCCCCTGCATTCACGGCGTTAAATAATTTGAATGCGTTAAACTGAAAAAATTAATCGCCTGCGTTAACGCGCTAATACAGGCAATACACCCCCAATCCAGAAGGTAATGCAGTAATGCAGCACTGTTTGATAACCGCCAGCAGAAGAACAGCGAATGCCATGAGTTGCGCACTTGAAAACAAAGCCCACTAGACAGTGACCATGTGCTGATTCTGAATGTGTCTCTCACATAGACTGACAAATGAGTATACTTTAAAGGCTTGCGCACTCAACCGTTTGCAAAATGGAGCTTTGTGCTTGTGTATCCTACCTTTCTCATTCGGCACAAATCCAAATATTCCATAATATTTCTATATTTTCGATGTAACGTATCTGAATGCTAAACTATTATTTATTGTGTAAATTATAGCCTTTGTACTTCAGTCGCGTTCCAACGGTGACACAGAGGAGGGCACGCTGATGTTTGGCTCAATGAATTTTATTTTAATAAAGACTGCGGCGTCAAGTTAGCAATGCTGGAGCTTATGTGTACTTATGTGCGCGATCACTTCAACTGTTTCCTTATACTAGCAGAATCAACTTTAAACACTTATTGTCTTATTAATAATCACTGTATAAAGGTCTGCTTTTATTTGTGTACATTCACAATGAAAACAAAGATTTTATATAACATGTAATAATATTTTGTATTTTCACATCTAGATGGAAAAAAATTGTAATTTGCACTACTGTCTGTTCAAAATAAATGAAAAGAAACTGGGCATGGTAGATTTCTTTTTTTTCCCCTGTTGTATCGAAATCGTATCGAACTGTGACATCTGTGTACCGTGCCACCCCTAATACACACACACACACACACACACATATATATATACAATGTCAGGACCCACTCACTCTTTGATCATCATTTACATTTACATTTACATTTATGCATTTAGCAGACGCTTTTATCCAAAGCGACTTACATTGCATTCAAGTTACAGTGTTTACATTTTATCAGCTCTTGCTTTCCCTGGGAATCGAACCCATGATCTTGGCGTTGCTAGCGCCATGCTCTACTATTTGAGCTACAGGAAAGCCCCATCAGTGTAGTGTATACTTTTTCACATATTTTTTTACATTTGCAATAGTATACAAATTGGGATTAAGCACAAGCCTGATCTCCATTGCTACATACAGACTATCAGACCTGGACCACGTGAGAAGGAAGGGCAGCCTGCCCTCTTCAGATTAATTACTCTAGATCTCCAGAGAAATGTTAAAGTGATGAAAGACAGACGCTGATACAAAAGGACAAATTGGGGCTCATAAAACACTTCCCCTCTGAACACCTGAAGTGGATAATCATTCTTTTTGACCTTTACATGATTAAGCTCCATTATTTAGCCTCCTTCCACTGCTGTAAGGGTTGTTATTTGTGGCTGGTTCAATAATACATCACGTTGATGTACCATAAATGTACAATAAATTAATAAAAACGAGCATGTAAACTCCAAAACATAAAAGCTAAACTCTGTGTTTATGCATGAAAGTGTTTTGCTCCATTAATGATTTAAGCCATTTCACCTCTTTTGTGAGTTCAAAATCAGTCCGCTCAATTACATAGATTAAAGCAATTCACAGCAATCAATATATAACCGTTTTCAACATTGATAATAATAAATGTTTCTTGAGCAGCAAGTCAGCATATTAGAATGATTTCTGAAGGATCACGTGACACTGAAGACTGGAGTAATGATGCTGAAAACTCAGCTTTGATCACAGGAATAAATTGAAAGGGCCCAAATTCACAAAATGAATATGTGCCCCTTAAAGCAGAATAGTTTTTCTAATGCAAACAGGCAAGATTCAGCACATCTGAGCTCCATCTCCACTGTGAATGGTCCGGCCATTATCATGAAACTGGATGTGTTCTGAAGAAAAAATTCACACTGACCTGTGATCAGGTCCAGAAAGTTTCCCTGGAATAACAACTCTCTGTCTAATCCTCACACTGCCTCTGGGTTGTGAAGGCAAAGCAAATTTACCACAAGCCAATATTTAACCAGTTTTGTAAATGGAAGGATTTTTTCCAGCCTGGCCGCGGCTGAGAAGCAGCAAATACGGATGAAAGCAGGAAATTATGGATCCCTTATTATCAGTGCGAGCATATTTTATGCAGCAATGACATTTCCCGATGACAGGGTAACCAATTTTCTCCTAGTGAAATTTGCTTTGAAGGCAAGAGTCCAAAAAGAACCAGTATAAATAGAAGAAAAAAAAAAAGAAGAACCATGTTCGGTATTTTAATCAAAAATCAGTCTCCACTGGTTTCTGCATAGGAGAAAACTTTCCTTCTCTCTTCCTCTTTTTCCACTTCCTCTTCGACTGAAATGAAAGTTGCATCAGCACAACTGGACATCAAAAGTGAGGTTTAAGAAGTCAAGCATCGATATTATTTTTAAAATTAGGGTTAGTGATCTGAACAAAACCCTAACAGTATTAAAAATTAAACTACTCTATCAAGATGACATACCAGCATGCTAAAAACACCTTAGCAACTAGACAGTAGCACAAATTTACACTAATATCTATTAGAAAATGTAGTATCTGTGTATTTTCCTTCATGTGAACCTGAAAAGGCTTTTTAAAAAATCTGACAAGGCAAAGTTAATGTTTACCCTCAATGAATCTTTATCGAATATTTCTGTCAGAGTTGTGGCTCTCCTTGACTTCTAAATAACACCGTTACTCCAATTTATCTTTATTTTGTACCATAATGAAGGCAAATGAAATTCCAGGCAGTATAAAATAACTCAGCTCAGCACAGAAGCATTCAGCGCTCGCAAGTTAACTAGGACAAGCTTTTAGCTGGATCGATGTTCTACATAAGGCAGTTTAAACATCAGACAGATGTTGAGCTGCACTTTGGGACATCTTCTCCGGGCAGGAACGATTTGGCAGTACTTTCTCCCAGATGATCTCCAGAACTCCATCAATGAGTCATTCTGTTCCTAATGCGCTGCTGAAACAATATAGACCACTGAGGTAATACGACCTGTCTGATTGAATTATCTTAGATGCATTCTGCCGCATGATGGCAATATGAAGTCAAGAGACAGATGTCAATAGTACCTGCCAAATAAAAACGTCAAAAGATGCAATACAATTTTAAGTTAAAGTGAAACGCTTTTTAAGCATTCCCTTACCCTTTCGATCTAAAAAGTTGAAAAGTAGGCCAACAACTTCTAAGTTCTTTTATTATTGGTGAAAAACTTCTTTTATGGTCAATAGGTCTGCTTCCCCAGTCATCAATAAAACAGAAAGCTGCGCCACTAACATACTGTATTGGCAGGGAGGGAAAAATAAAACAGTTGTTTACTCAGTATTGACCTCGTTCACACATCTTATCTGCTCTTCTACAGAAAAGTCAAGCTCCTAAACTTTTCCAGTGGAAATAAAACAGAGCCAGCTGTGTTTAATTAACTTATGCATGACCTATCAGAATGTTCTGCACTGAATTCAACATTAAAATACTCTAGACAAGGAGGTTTTGGCATAAGGACCACACACTGGGCTTTAAATAGAGCACACATAGTGTAATTCTCTTTGAGATGGTCTGCGTCGATTGGTTCCACAAGAATACGCACACATCTTTGAATCTAGATTTGCTCAGGCTCGATGCCTCAGACAATTCACCTTGCCAGAAGACCATGCATGGATAGTTTTTTTTGACTAGCAAGCGCTAACAGGTCCCACCTCCAGACCTCCTACAGTGGCCTTGAGGCACATTTGCATCCTGTTTGCCCTGTCAGTGTTAGCAAGAATTTCAACCGTAATTTCTATCCATTTCACCCTGATTTGGTGCACACGGCCAATGTCTTCCTCCAGGCAACACGCAATCCCAAAAGGCCCACCTGTATTTCAGCCTGACCAAATAATATTGCTGATATGAAATTGAGTCATCAGAGCGATCCGTGGAAATGAGACCCAGTCTGATGGGTTTTTTTTTTTTTTTTTTTAAGTCTACAGCCCATTCCACATTTCCAATCTCTGAACAGAAAATATTTATTCAGAAATTTATTGTATAAATAACTGCAAGACTTCAGTACACTGGAAAAATATGGTGTAGAAACAATTTCACTAAGAAATTTCACAAGCAATTACAGAGATGACAAGTAACACATTTAATTAAATGTGAAATTGTGAAGCAGTAAAACTGAAATAGTATTTTTTGGGAAATCTCTGTTTTACTTACAACCTCGAAAAATCTTCTTTTTTTTTTTTTTTACAGTGCATATCAATATTAGATGAC
The DNA here is from genome assembly GCA_036784905.1 of Acrossocheilus fasciatus. Taxonomy (NCBI): domain Eukaryota; kingdom Metazoa; phylum Chordata; class Actinopteri; order Cypriniformes; family Cyprinidae; genus Acrossocheilus; species Acrossocheilus fasciatus. The sequence continues at coordinate 31,268,713 of CM071957.1, forward strand.
CTAAAAGTCAAAAATGCATTTGAAAGTTAATCATCTGGGCACATTATGCAAATAAGAATTAGAAGGAAAATACACTTATATTGTTATGAAAATAAAGTCACAATGTAAAAAGGCTTAATGGCCCTAAAAATAGGTTGATTATCAAAAGAGGCCACAGTTCTTAAGTTGTTTACCAAAAAGAAAGCAGCAAACGTCCCTTGAGATAAACTATGCACAGCAACACAAAACAAGCAAGAGTCACACTGAAATGTCCCCCACCTGCAATCAGAAGACTGTCAGTGGAACCAGGAATGCTTTTGGTTTTTTTCAGTTGATTTGCCTCTGAATGACACTGCGGCTAAATGCAAGGACTGTGATTCTTTGTGGACATTCTAACAGTTTTATCGAAGCAAGGTGAGGCATATTCTACAATGAAGACTGCTGGCATACTTGGCATACTTCTGCTCTGAAATAAAGGTATGTACTTTGCTGGGAACGTGAAAGTACATACTTTTGAGTTCCTAACAAGACAGTACACAACAGTACTGGTACATACTTCCACATCTATGTAACGATTCACTCAACTCACGATTCGATTCGATTCACGATTTTGATTTCACGATTCGATTCAAACATAATGAGATTTAAGACAATAACAAAACGAGATTTAAGACAAATTATAAATTAAATGTGTCATTTTATTATTGCTTGGACAAAATGCTGCACGTTTCTTTGTGAAATTGAAATGTAACACTATAATAACAATATATTAATATAGCACTTGTATATTATTGCTCTTTGGTTGGTTTTGATTGCTTCTATTGTCTTCATTTGCATGTCGCTTTGGATAAAAGTGTCTGCTAAATAACAAAATGTAAATAATGTAATGTAAATGAAAATAACAAAACTAAACTAAACTGAAAATTTAAAACAAGCCCCAAATCAAATAAATAAGCAACACAAATAAAAGAAATAAAAATAAAATAAGGCTTTGTCTGTGCTTTTTCCATTTCAAATTAGAGGCAACCACTGCATTTTAATCATCATCCAAACAAAGATGCTGCATACATGCAACATGAACAGTTTTTAATCTAAATTAGACTGTATAATTTCGAAATTTGTAGCAAAAACAATGATCTGACTTCAGTTTTGTGAAACTATACATAAAAAATATCTGTGTGAAACAGAAACAGCAGACGAGCTGAATGAGACACAGATTCACTCTCTGCCAGCAGGTGGCGCTTAAAGCGTTTCCTTGGTTTCTGCTGTAAACAAAGCAGCACTGCACTTTAATATGCATTATACAGAGGCAAGATGAAAAGAAAAAATACAATCTAAACTTTTCAGACAGTAAGTTCCCCTCAGACATACATTCATATAAACTCCTACCCCTAATTGAATCGCGACTTGCTGAGCATCGACCGATTTGAATCATCACATATTTGAATCGATTTTCAACCGCCTCGCGGTTAATCGTTACATTCCTATCCACATCATAAAATTGCACCTTGATACCAATTGGAATTTCATGCATAATAAGACAGGAATTTGTACTGAGAAATTAGATAGGAATCATACATTTATTTTTAGGTGCGTACATTTTAATTGTGCCAGGCATCGCCAACTGAAAGGTGGAAAAAGAGCCAAATCACAATCTCATCCTCTACCGTAGCTCAAGGGATTGTGGGTAATATTAGCCTAAAAGGCAAACATACTTCAAAAAACCACCAAAAACAGTATATCATCTGGTCAACCTTTAGCATTATATTTTCAACATATTTTGATTTGAAATACACTAATCCTAATGAGCTTGGATATTATGCAAACTGGTTTGCAACTATTCCAGTTACCTAACGTGACCTTGGAAAGAAGTAGAGATTCAAACCAGGTGTTTATTCCCACTCCAGCTCATCTTGCAGGCTCAATCGCTGAGGAGAACGGAGCTGTAGTCTAATTTTATTCAGGACGGAGAGGCTCTGAAAGCTGACAGCCAATTCTCATTGCCTACAGGCAGCTTCAAGAAAAGTCACAAGGAGTCGTCATCTCAATCCCTTTCTTAGTAGACAGACATTACGTATAAATAAATCAAGTGATACAGATACAGAGCACAGATATGTGGGGAAAATAAATCCACAGTGAGGTGTACCAACAAGCAGTACTGAAGCATCTTGTGCCTGATTATTGCTTAATCATATTCAGGCCGTTCATGGGAGTTTGTCATTTGTTATCTAGTCTTGCATAACAACCCACATCTGGGGAAAAATGCTAAGATAACTACTGCAATGCATATGCCAAAATGTGTTTTTCAAGACACTTGTTTACTACTTTACAGCAAATTTATCAAGATTGCAAATGTAAAACCTCATTAAAAGTAGACATTTGAATTGATGTGAGCTGCGCATTACCAATGCATTGCTAAAGTGTTCTGATTGTTTTTATCAAGATACTATGTGCTTGCTATAGTTAGTCTCTACAACATTCTGTTAGACAGATATTGATTTTTGCTCATTTTATCAAATACCCGGTCAAAATCATAAGAATTATTATTATAAAAGTAAAAGCACACTTCTCAACAGTTCACACAATTTGAGGTATCAGTCATGTTCAGGTTCTATCATATTGTCATCATGTCATATACACAAAGAATCGCAATGATAAACTGTCAAAATAAAAGTTTGGTTTAACTTGAAGAAACTGTGACAGAAATATATTATTGTACAGCAAAAGGTACTTCTCAAAGTTATGATGATAATAATAATAATAATAATAAGTATGAATCCTTTATTTTTCACTTTTAACAGTAAACCTCTGTTGTGCAGCACTGTTTACAAAATAAATAAATAAAAATAAGTAAAAATAAAAAAAGGATTTGTTAATTTTCATTTGATTAGATTTCATTTGAAAAGATTAATTAAACTGTTAATGTTTTATGCCTTCATATGATTACCACCATTTTTTATATAATATTTGTATTAAATCCATAAAACTTAAACACAGTACACAGAATTTTGGAGAAAAAAAAAATATATATAACATTTAACTGGCCCTATAACTGTAAAAACAAACAAACATACAAACAAAAGCTTTATGAATTCAATTGATTCCATGTGGTTTTCAATTATTAAAATGTAAACTAAATCATAGAATTCAGAAAAATTAAAAATATGGGAAAATTAAAATGGCATTTGGGGAAAAAAATAAAACTGATTTCGTGAACACTAAACATTGTTAAACTTTTAATAAATTGTTGTTAAATAGTGTAAGCTTCATGGTTTTATTTAATTAGACATGCTTTTTGACTACTAAAGTTCTATTTAACCATAAAAATTGAATCCAGAAAAATTTAAGCCGAAAAATACTGAATTAGGTCAAAAATAAAATAGATTTCATAGTGTTCTATAATATTAATGTCTGACTTGGTAAACATCACTAATAAATTAATCTAAAAAAAAAAAACAGACACAATTAAGCCTACTACAATTTTCTATTGTGAAAATTCAATGTATTTTATTTCTTCTGACACACTTTTAGAGAGAAGGAAGGGAAGCTTGATATCACCCAGGGGTGAAAGCACAATGTGTGTGGCTGAACAGGAAAAGCACAACCTTTTCCTGCCTGCATCCCTCTGATATTTATTAGGTAGAAAACAGGGATCACCTGATGTTGTGGTACAGATACACACCCTGAATGATTCCATTATGGCCGAGCTGGACTGCTAGTGTGATGTTACGCTTTTCATTTACACATCCATTAGCCTGGAGCCGGACTGCAGCCGCAGATGCAGAGCTCCACGTTCTATAATTAGCACTTTAATTCAACGTGACTGCACGCTCTGTGATTTTTCTCTTTTCCATTTCCAAGAGGGTTGATATGAAGGAAAAAGTGAAAAAGAAAAAACAGAAGCTACATGATTCAGCACCATCTGACACCTTTAATACCAAACTTCATGAAGACCTGCCACTGGAATCAGACCCGCGGTGATCATACTGTAGTGTTTCTCTGCTTATTGCTGTCTGTGTGGGCAACCTGGGAGGCTTCTAACTTCAGCACACAGACAATGAAATAGAAATTAAACTATACAAATATACTGAGAAAATTTGACTTTTTTAGGGTTAGGGTTCCAGCGAAACCCAAATAAAAGCAATCTTATTAAAGGGTTAGTTCACCCAAAAATGAAAACTAGCCCATGTTTTACTCACCCTCAAGGCATCCTAGGTGTCTATGACTGTCTTCTTTCAGACGAATCCAATTGGAGTTATATTAAAAATTTTCCTTGCTCTTCCAAGCTTTATAATGGCAGTAGGCGGGTGTTTTTTTTTTTTTTTTCAACAGTCCAAAAGTAGTCAAATAAAGCGCATCCATCCATAATAAAATGTGCCTCACATGGCTCCGGGGGGTGAATAACAAGTCTTGGTATTTGCAAGACTTCTCAGAATTAAGAGAAAAAAATTATGAGATAAAAAAAAAAATCAAATACTTTTTTCCTTTTTTTTTTTTTTTCTGAGAAGAAAAAATGATTACCAGTAAAACTCAGAACAGCAAAAAAAAAAGTGAAAACTGTGAGATATAAACTTTGAATTCTGTTTTTTCTGTTGTTTTTTTGTGGCTTTCACCACAGAACAAAAGAATGTAGTTGAGATGTATTCTCACTTTTCTTCTTTGGATTCTGAGTTTCTACGTCACAATTCTGAGTTTAAAAATCAGAAATGTGAGATGTACACTCAAAATTGCAAGGAAAAAACTCAATTGTGAGATAAAATGTTGCAATTACCTTTTTTTTAATCCTGTGACATAAAAAAGCTTTCCTAAGTATCGCTATTACTATTGCTCATTTGCTGCAACAGCAGAAGAAAAAAAAATCCATGATAGCATTTCCATGAGGAAAAAATATCGAAAGGGTGATTATGGTGGTCAGAAGAGAGAAAGATGTCAAATTTGCAACCACTCCCACAGCTGTTATGTTAGAAACACTCATGCAGCAGCATCTAATCAGTTTTCTGTAAATGAATGGCAAGGTAATATAACAGTGTTATAAACATACTTCAAGTCTTTACAAAATGGAAATATAAAAAATGCTGCTGGATTTGCGACACTAATAACTGTGGAAATGCATCATCATCACATTCTGTAAAAAGGTCCATCAGAGAGTTTGTTCAGGAAAGGTGTGCAGATTTTAAAGGAAACAGACAATCACCTTTTTTGCCAATAAAACGAGTGAAAAAACACTATAGATTTACAACAAATAACCCAAGCCAGAATATATCATAGAGACTGGGTCAGCTTTTTAGACTTATTGGGCCAATAAGAAAACATCAGAGTGCTAAAAAAAAAAAATGCTTAGAACACCACTAGGGCAAGCAACCCACAACAAGCATAAGTGCTTTATATTACATAAACGAGGACTGACGTGCCTCCTGGACAAAACCATTCTGAAACCTTAAGAAGTTCTTTAATCATCTGCATAATGCATCAGGTCCACTTTCTGAGCAGTGTAAAGTGCACGGTCATCTTAATTAGGCCAGAACCTGCAATCGATAGTTCACAACAATGACACGGCCAAATAAGAGAGCGAGAGAAACAGATGGAAAATTCTGCTCTACCTTCCTGGCATATGGCAAAAAATAACAATTAATGAAAGCATTTCAAACATCCTGGAGCTGATGTACTTTGTCAGAAAGAATATGGCTAACAAACTCTGAGCTTCACTCTGTGGGAACATCTAACCCAGAAGTCTGTGCCCAGGAAATATAGCATGATAGCTTCTTCCAAGCACCAAAAAAGAGCAAATAAGACTCACACTAAAGTAAAGAAGTAGAGCAAATCAGGTTTGAACAGAGATCATCGGACCCTGACAACACTGAACAGATCTAAACTACATCAGACTTAACTAATCCAAATGGACTAGACAAATGGCTGCTTTGTTCACAATTAGAGCAAGTTTCTCAGATGCAGTTTTTCAACACAGAAACAGTTCTGTCAAGCAGAACTCAAAATAGATCTGTGAAATTAGTCATGAGACTCTAATAAATGCCCATTTATTAGCTATATTTCCCAACATCAGGGTGTTTATGATGAGGGAAACGTGGCTCTATTCAGTTAACGATCCGAATTCACTGCTATAAAACAAAGCAAAAAATTCCCACATGGCATTTGCCACATTCAGCACCTGATCCAAATAAGTCAAATCCCAGCAGCGTTATCCATCCAGAGCAGCAGGCCCTTTCCCCACCTTATGCCGGATCACAGATTTTACACCAGTAAAATCTTAAGACCCTAGTAACAGCTGCCAGACCTCTGCATATCCACACCACTGGACAGTGACAGATAACGGGAGAAGAGCCAGCGTGATTGCTCCTTCGCTTGCGGGGAATTACTGCATTATGCTCAAAATCACAAAGCCGACTTACAGTACCAACAATGACCCGGGACAACAGAAAAGCCATGTCTATTTCCATGAAGTTTCAATTAGAAAGGGTTTCTGCTGGTTTTATAAAGGTAAAACAAAGACTTTTTTAAAGGAATAGTTCACCAAAACATAAATAATCCATAATAATGCTTCCTCCAGTGAAAAAGTCCATTCCCTGTTGGCCTCACACATCAAAATCCACCAACATGTTTAGATCTATTTTGGTTTGTAAACGGTTCTTGATCTGGGCATATATTGCTCCTGATTCAGACAAGACGACTTTTTCACTGGAGGAAGCAAAATTATAGAAAGAGGACTTGTATTTTAGCCAAACGCAACAGTTTTAAGTTTAAAAACATCTTAATGGATTTATTACAAATAAGCAAATTGATAATTGTTGGACTGGAGTGGTGTGGATTATTGTGATGTTTTTATCAGCTGTTTGGACTCTCATTCTGACGGCACCCATTCACTGCAGAGCATCCATTGGTGAGACAGTGATGGAATGCTACATTTCTTCAAATCTGTCCAGATAAAAAAAAAAAACTCATTAGCATCTTGGATGATCTGATGGTGAAGAAATTTTCAGAAAATGTTCATTTTTGGGTGAACTATTCCTTTAGGACTATTTTAAGACCAAGTAAAAAGATTTAAGGAATAAATTGAAGGGAACACAATACTTCTATGTTCTCTAAATTTAAATGTCTAGGAGCAGACAATTTGCACACAAGTTGTATTAGCAACACTTCAGAATTTGAACAATAGATCTCCATTACTTTTTAATACATTTTCAAAAAAAAAAAAAAAAAAAAAAAAGAAGAAAAAAAAAAAAAAACTGCTCCCAAACACTAGAATAAGGAAATAACATTTACTGTGCCTTCTGATAACAATCCAACAAATTTAATTTGATATATTTTTTCCAGTGCAAATGTCTAAAGATTCTTAAGTCAAGATGTATTTACTTAAAAAAATAAAATAAAAATAACACACAATTACCCAAGACAAGATGTCTTTCTGAGAAACTGATTAAAATTAAGTTTTTACCAAGGACAAATATCTGCTAACGGGCTCAGAAAAATTAAAATACTGAGAAAGATATTGCATATAAGATTACAGTGCCATGACTTTATGAATGTAAGACTTTCTACTCCAACCTTTTTAAGGCCTTAATTTCTGGAGGGGCAGATTAAGACTTTAAGATCAGCAGGAACCCTTCTTCAGTATACAAATAAATGCAAAATTAAAGACTCCACATATCTTAAGCACATGACGCCTATAATGAAAGCTGTTAGACTATAAAAATGGTTTGGTGATTTAGTATTTGTTTTAGTCACGCCTGAACTGGCACTGCATCGCACAGATGGTCACCCATTATCAGGGCAGAGAGACAAAATATCTTTATTTTCCTTCACAAATAAAACGTGTAATGAGTTATAACCTTCACAGATGGGTTAGAATGAAAACAACTCATTTACACAAACACAGAACTGGTCAGCACCCTAAATAATCATTGACCACCTCAATACAACTCATCATCCACTGACACATCTGTTCCTCCAAATTCATCACACGGATGACCGGCTGGACCGACTCTGAATACCAGATGTAGATCTACTGATCGGATCTAATCAATATTACCATGGTGCTCTGATAAAATGATCATTCACGGATATTCATTCAGAATAGGTGAACAGAACATAAGAGTCTGACACTCATTATCAGACACAACATGTTCTAATCAACAGTATCAGATCTGATCTTATGTGTCAGACTGATAACATCTTATGTTGATATTCAGAATCTGATGTTCATAACATGCAAAGCTTATTGTGAGGGTCTGATCTGAGTCAAGCTCTGATTAAAAACAATTCTGATATTCTGAGTCTGTCAAGTGAGATCAGATCACAATAGAGTGTATGTGATATTCAATATCAACAAAATCAATATCAGACATTCTAAATGATAAGAAAAATCTGATATCACATTATATATTGTTATAGATCACATCCCTGTCTGATATCCATTTTGATATAAATTGTTACAAATTTTGCTCATTGCTGAGTGGATTAGGTGTTAGAAATTAATTACTAAATTAAAGAGTGTCTGATTCTGCTAATCAAATGAAATATTACATATTAATAAATCAGATCAATGTCTGTCTGATACTATTGTACAGATCAGATATTATACATTAATGACCAGATTAGTGACCAATATTATTGACCAGAGCAGGTGTTAGAAATGAATGACAAGATTAGAGAGGGTCTGATATTGACAATCAGATGAAATATTACATATTAATAAATCAGATCAATGTCTGTCTGATACTATTGTACAGATCAGATATTATACATTAATGACCAGATTAGTGACCAATATTATTGATCAGAGCAGATGGCAGAAATGTCAAGTGCCTGATATCTATAATCAGATAACATAAATCAGATCAGAGCAATTCTGATATTACTGATCAGATATAATACGTTAATAACCAGAAGGTGATGAATAATTATCGATAAGTGCAGATGCCATAAAGTAATGTCAAGATTAAAATCAGTCTGATATTGGAGATCAGATTAAATAATAGTAATATTTGAGACCAATGTGTGTCTGATATTATTTGTTTAAGTGAGTCTGATTTGTTCAACGCGTCGTTTAAATGACCAACTTAACGTACACTGATTCCCTGCAGTACTTTACACACATGGAGATTTAAAAATCAAACATATTCCGGTTAAAGACCGATATTATTCATCTTAGAGCAATATCATGAGTAAAATACCCCAAATACGAAATGAAAATCAGTTGAAATCAGTAATGTTTTTTTTCTGCATCTGTCTGTTTGATGTTAGCCGCTGCTAACCGACCCGCTAACGAACGACACAACCGTTATTTTACTGTACCTCAGAATAAATCCATCAGAATGGGCGTCGGTGCACATAAACTTCAGTTCTTCAGCGTGTCCATGGTGTCGGTAACGGACAGAAACGACCCGGTAAACGACTACTGAAAACGCTCCGTCTCTGAGGTGCAGCAAAACGCGTAGCGCTCCAGCAGACAGCAGCGGCGTTCTGCGCATGCGCGATAGCAACCTGCGAGCTCGCGCGGCGTTGCGTGCGCGTGCTGCCATCTAGCGCTCAGAGCGGAGAGCGCGAGAGTACGTTTACAAATATTTCTGCCAGGTTTTCGGTAACATGTCAGGATAAAAATTGTTTATAATGAATAATTTACCGATAATAGTGTATTTGTGTGTTATATATATTACACACCGGCGGATCTAATAGGAGGAAACTGTTTTAAACATGCATTTGGAGCTCCAGACCTGTAGGTGGCAGTGTGAGGGCTGTTTGTCTGTTTTGACTCCTGCCGAAGAAAAACGCTCACGTGTCTTATGTCTGCTCTTCACATCTGAGCCATGGAAAGAAAACACATGTCCGCATTATCTATTTATCAGTCATTATCAGGAGGGACAAAACCACAAGTTCAGGTAAAAATGTTGCATATGAGGGATTGCATGATTAAAAACCTTTTTACGAAGCAACATAACCATCATTTCACTGCAAAGTTGTTCAAGCTCATCAGTAGTGGCTTCTAATATAATGAATACACATTGAATATACAGTTTACTATATATATGCAGTGTACTAAACTTCTCTGTTCTCTCGCTAACAAAGCAGCATTCTTTAGCTACCATTTAAATAAAATTGCATGTAAGTATAATAATCATTAAAAACACTGGTATACACTATTACTCAAACAATTGTTACTCAATATTAGCAGGGTTTTCAAACTGGGGAGTGTGAAAAAGGTTAGACAAAACATGTACAAACAAAAATAAGATTAAGCCGTATTTTGAATAAGATAAAAAAAAATATAGTTGATTTAAAGACTTGTTGTAATAAACCCAATAGTGCAACTATGTTGAGTGGGAAAAACAAAAATACAGTAATTACCATAATAGAAAATAAGTGTTTTCTGAATAATATTTTTTTTTTACGTGTATTTATAATATTAGTTTTTTACTGTACAAATTTGGTCTTCATTCATGAAAATATATTGCTGCCTTTTAGCATGTGGGCCCTCGCATCAGGATGGATTTGGGATTTAAAACCCCTGTATTAAAAATACCATGGTATTACCATCTGGAATTACCAACATTTTTTGTAAGGGCTGTAAGAGTAATTGCATGACTTTTGCCTTGCAGGCTAAGTCTCCGCCAGCAAAGAAAATCAAAAGAAAGGAGAATGGCATCCAACCAAACAAGAAATCCAATAAAAAGAAAAGAATGAGACCTCTGAAGTCCAGCATGAGGCTCAGCAGCAGTGAAAAGGAGAAATCTAAGGCCGTAAGTGTCTAACCGTATGATGACAGATACTGGAGAATCAGTGCATGGAGATTTGCAGCTCATGATCTTCTGTTTTTCCAGGAGAAGGACTGTGAGACACATAACGGTGAAGGATTTGAGAGTCCAGCTGTTGATGCGCTCCTGACAGATTTGGCGAAGGTCAACAACAGCAGAGATAGAGCCAACAGGCTGTTCCAGTGGCTTATTCACCCAGTCCAAGACAAGAGCTTCTTCAGGTGCGAATCAAAATTTCAGTTGTTTCCTAATTGATGAGCTGAACTGTATGAAAGCTTGTTTCTGCCATGGGATAAAAAATTTAAAAGGTAGTTGCAACTCTTTATCTCACAATCCTGAGAAAAAAATTGAACTGTGAAATACAAACTCAGAGCTGCGATATAAACTCAGAATGTCAGAATTGAATCTGACTTTTCTTCTCATATATAAACTGAGAATTCTGAGAAGAAAAGACTGAACTGTGAGATAAAAACTCACAATTGTGGAAAAAAAAAAGTTAAAAAGTCGCGATTACATACAAACATAAAAACAGAATTGTGAGACGTAAACTCAGATTAATTCAGACTTTCCTTCTCTTAATTTCACATTTATATCTTGCAGTTCTGTTTAAATCTCGCAATTCTGAGGAAAAAGAAAGTCAAAAGTCTCTTTGTCACAATTACCTCTTTTAACTTTGTTATTCTGTGGTGGAAAAGGGCTTCCATAGAATTGAATCAACATTGAACTGTTGAATAATTCATATAATATATATTTCTATAATATTTCATCCACAAAGTGTATTAGAAGTGGCTTTGGATCAGAGATGATTTACAGGTCTTGTTCTCTCCACATTATAGAGATAATTGGGAGAAGAAACCGATTCTGATCCAACGACAGAATCCGGACTATTACAAAGGACTCTTTTCGACGGCTGAGTTTGACCGCATCTTAAGAAAAGTCAGCAGTATTTTATTTTCCTTAATTTAGAAGGAATTAATGTATCTAATGTCGCTGTCAGATGTAATAATGTTCAGTGTTTTGTCCAGGATGTCGTGCAGTATGGAGTGAATCTGGATGTGACGAGCTACACAAATGGAAAAAGAGAGACGCACAATCCTCCAGGAAGAGCGTTACCATACACTGTGTGGGATTTTTATGAGGTATATTTTCACAATTGTTTTCAACATTGATAATAATCAGAAATGTGTCTTGAGCAGCAAATCAGTATATTAGAATGATTTCTGAAGGATCATGTGACGCTGAAGACTGGAGTAATGATGCTGAAAATTCAGATTGACATCACAGGAATGAAATACATTTGACAGTATATTCAAATAGAAAATGGCTACTTTAAATGATAATCATATTTCACAATATTACTGTTTTTGAAAACATTTGAAAATCTTACCAACATCAAACTATACGGTACAATAGAATAAAGGTGATATGATGTTGTGCAAACATTCTTAAAACTGGAGGAACTGTCATTACAATATAACACACCTGTAAAGCCTGAGTGTTTAATTGACTGTTAAAGTGTGAAGTGTGTTCACAGATGTTGTTTGTCATCTGTTGTCAGAGTGGCTGTTCTCTCAGAATGCTCAATCCTCAAGCGTTTTCCTCCACTGTGTGGAACGTGCTCTCTATTCTTCAGGAGAAGTTTGGCAGTATGGCAGGCGCAAACGTGTATGTGACAATGGTTCATTAATACTATATTATTACACAAATTTGCTCAAATCTCTGTCAGCAATTGTTTAGCTCTTATATGTTTTTCAGATACCTGACACCAGCGGGGACGCAGGGTTTTGCTCCTCACTATGATGATATAGAAGCGTTCATTTTGCAGTTGGAGGGCAAAAAGCACTGGAGATTGTACAACCCTCGGTGAGCGAGCAGTTACGCTTTAAAGGAGTAGATTATTAACAAAAATTAACATTTGTTCTATTTTCTCACCCTCAGGTCGTCCAAAATGTAGATGAGTTTGTTTCTTCATCAGATTTGGTGAAATGTAGCATTGCATCACTTGCTCATCAATGGATGCTCAGCAGTGAATGGGTGCCGTCAGAATGAGAGTCCAAACAGCTGATAAAAACATCACAATAATCCACACCACTCCAGTCCATCAGTTAATGTCTTGTAAGGTGAAAAGTTACATGTTTGTCTACAAACCATTTCTTCTGGCTAAAATACGAGTCCTCTATTCATAATATTCCTTTCTTCAGTGAAAAAGTCATCTTGTTTGAATCAAGAGAGAAATATGCACAGATCAAGCGCCGTTTACAAGCCAAAACAGTTCAAAACAGATATGTGGGTGGATTTTGATGTGAGAGAACAGCATATTTTGGTCAGAAGCGATGGTTTAAAGTTAAAACTAATTAATAGTGGACTTGTTTGAAACAGACACACAGCTTTTGGCTTCACAAGCCATTAATTGATGGACTGGAGTGGTGTGGATTATTGTGATGTATTTATCAGCTGTTTGGACTCTCATTCTGACGGCACCCATTCACTGCAGAGCATCCATTGATGAGCAAGTGATGCAATGCTACTTTCTCCAAATCTGTTCTGATGAAGAAACAAACTCATCTACATCTTGGGTGACCTGAGGGTGAAGACATTTCCAGCAGAGTTTAATTTCTGAGTGAACTATTCCTTTAAACTTCAGCTGTCATGTCCATAAATAAACTTAAATCTTTACTTGCACCAAGTGAAGAGATGCAGTATTAACTAGTAGCACCTCTGTTGTTCTTCAGATCTAAAGATGAAGTGTTGCCACTAGTGTCTAGTCGTAAGTATAGACTTTACACTCAAAGCAAGAATTTTATTATTAATTAAATCAATCTTTATAAGAGGGGTAAACACTCTCTCTGTTGCGTTTCTCCTCAAGCTAATTTCAGTCAGAATGAGATCGGGCAGCCCATCATGGACGTGGTGCTGGAAGCTGGTGATCTGCTGTATTTTCCTCGTGGCTTCATTCATCAGGGCGACTGTCTGCCTGACGCTCATTCGCTGCACATCACCGTCTCCTCCTTCCAGAGGAACAGCTGGGGAGATCTGCTCCTCAAAGTACGACCCTTCACTTCTGAGTCTGTGCTGTGAATGAATCGAAAAGAATCCATGATGAATTTTGAATAAGTGAATCTCACAAAAGCAAAACTCGTGGGAAAAAATCTAAATATCTTCACACCAAAATAAAAAGATTTTGGTGTTCTGTTTTTTTTCGTCATGAAAATCAAGCACACTTAACATCCCCCTTTCCTAATTATCAGCAGTGATATAATTTAATTACGGTATTTAATTTTTTTGTGATTTTTGGCGAGAATGGTGATCTGGATATTTCGATGTAAGATTCGCATATATTTACTCAACAATTGAGATGTTGTTTGTCAAATGTTATTCACAATTTAAATTGTGAATTACATTTTTAAGAATGCATTTAAAAAAAAATGAATGAATACATAAATAGCGCCTTAACATTATGATTTAATTACTGTATTATTTTTTGTATTTATTATTTTATTTATTTATTTTTTGCAGAATTTTTTGTAATCATTTTTTAAGAAATAAGAACTTGAGCTGCTTTATTCCTTTTTTTATATTGTTGGTGTGAAATGTGATACAGATATTTCTTTTAAGATAGATTTATCCTGATTCATTGAATGATTTTGTGAATTACATTAAGCATACAACTTAAAAAGTGAATTAATTAATTAATAAATAATGTCCTACCAGGATGATTTATTCATTCAAAATAAATTAATGAATATATAAATGTCCCATGTCCTAACAGCATGATTTAATTATCGTATTACATTTCTTTATTTACATTGCAGAAATAATGCAGATATTAATAATGCAGGTAATTGATTAGAATGTGAACCAGATATTTCTGTGTAAGATTCAGCTAGATTACATCTGTTTGATTTGCAGTTGATGCCAGCAGCTCTGGAGATCGCGATGGAGGAAGACGTTGAGTTCAGGAAGGGACTGCCTCTCGATTACCTTCAGTTCATGGGAGTCCAGAACTCTGAGAAGGTACCTGTGTTTCTACTCTATTAATATACAGGCTCCGTTCTGTTTGTTCCTGAGCCGTATTGACACAGAAATCACTTGTGCGTGTGAACAGAAAGACCCACGAAGAGACAAATTCTTTGCACACGTTGAGGGCCTGATGAAGAAACTGGTCAGTTTTGTGCCGGTCGATGCTGCTGTGGATCAGAAAGCCAGAGTCTTCCTGCACGACTGCCTTCCACCGGTGCTGAGCGCTGGTGAGTCTCACAATAACATGCCACAACTAAAGGTCAGGTGGTGCTTTTTGCTTTAAAATATCCCCTTTGAAAGGTCAGACACATAACTTCTGTCTAAACCAATTCTGGGAGTTTCAGAAAATATATATGTGGTAAATGTCTAAATATATTCCAGTTTTACAGAAATAATATGGTTCAAGTATTTTTGTGTATCAGATATTGCAGTAATACAATGTGTTTTATACTGTATGCTAAACTGATTAATATGGAAGCTTGTTTCTGCAAACAAAAAAGGTAATTGCAGTATCTCACAATTATGACTTTTTATTTAGAATTTTGAGTATACATCCCGCAATTCTGACTTTTTTTCTTTGAATTTTTAATTAACATCTCACAATTCCGACTTTTTTTTTGTAATTCCGTGTTTACATCTTGCAATTCTGTTGTGTTTGTTTCTGCTACGGTACTGTATATTAAACCAGTTACCAATGAAGCTTGTTTCTGACATGGAATAAAACATTTCTGACTTCTGTTCTTCCTGTTAACTCACAATTCTGACTTTTTGTATCTCATGGTTTATTTCATAATTGTGAGAAGTATGAATTGTGAAATATAAACTCGAAAAAGTAAGCAATGTGAGGGTGGAAAAAAAAAGCTAATTGCCTTCCATAGATTAAAGCTCAAATATTAACTCAATAAAATGCATCTGTGTGTGTTTTGTAGAGGAGAAGGCCAGCAGTGTGTACGGGGCTCCTGCTCGATGGGGAGACGGTGAGGCCCTTGATGTGACTGTTCAACTGAAGGGCCAAACCCAAATCAGACTCGTGCGGGCTGGAGCTGCAAGGTACCAATACACAGTATTTTCTATAACAATTATCACCCTTGTCAATCTTATGTTGCATAAACATACTTGAGTTGTATAAAGTGAATTTGCAATCTGAATTGAATATGATAAGAGTAAAACTTTGGGTGCCACGAAGTAATATACAGGTGCATCACAATAAATTCGAATGTTGTGGAAAAGTTCATTTATTTCAGTAATTCAACTCAAATTGTGAAAGTCGTGTATTAAATAAATTCAGTGCACACAGACTGAAGTAGTTTAAGTCTTTGATTCTTTTAATTTGAATTTGGCTCACATTTAACAAAAACCCACCAATTCTCAACGAGTTAGAATGCTTCATAAGACCAATAAAAAAATTTAAAAAAAACATTTTTAGTGAATTGTTGGCCTTCTGGAAAGTATGTTCATTTACTGTATATGTACTCAATACTTGGTAGGGGCTCCTTTTGCTTTAATGACTGCCTCAACTCGGCGTGGCATGGAGGTGATCAGTTTGTGGCACTGCTGAGGCGGTATGGAAGCCCAGGCTTCTTTGACAGTGGCCTTCAGCTACTCTGCATTTTTTTGGTCTCTTGTTTCTCATTTTCCTCTTGACAATACCTCATAGATTCTCTCTGGGGTTCAGGTCTGGTGAGTTTGCTGGCCAGTCAAGCACACCAACACCATGGTCATTTAACCAACTTTTGGTGCTTTCGGCAGTGTGGGCAGGTGCCAAATCCTGCTGGAAAATGAAATCAGCATCTTTAAAAAGCTGGTCAGCAGAAGGAAGCATGAAGTGCGCCAACATTTCTTGGTAAACGGGTGCAGTGACTTTGGTTTAAAAAAAAAAAAAACACAATGGACCAACACCAGCAGATGACATTGCACCCCAAATCATCACAGACTGTGGAAACCTAATACTGGACTTCAAGCAACTTAGGCTATGAGCTTCTCCACCCTTCCTCCAGCCTCTAGGACCTTGGTTTCCAAATGAAATACAAAACTTGCTCTCATCTGAGAAGAGGACTTTGGACTACTGGGCAACAGTCCAGTTCTTCTCCTTAGCCCAGGTAAGACGCCTCTGACATTGTCTGTGGTTCAGGAGTGGATTAACAAGAGGAATACGACAACTGTAGCCAAATTCCTCGACACGTCTGTGTGTGGTGGCTCTGGATGCCTTGACCCCAGCCTCAGTCCATTCCTTGTGAAGTTCACCCAAATTCTTGAATCGATTTTGCTTGACAATCCTCATAAGGCTGCAGTTCTCTCGGTTGGTTGTGCAACTTTTTCTTCCACACTTTTTCCTTCCACTCAACTTTCTGTTAACATGCTTAGATACAGCACTCTGTGAACAGCCAGCTTCTTTGGCAATGAATGTTTGTGGCTTACCCTCCTTGTGAAGGGTGTCAAAGATTGTCTTCTGGACAACTGTCAGTTCAGCAGTCTTCCCCATGATTGTGTAGCCTACTGAACCAAACTGAGAGACCATTTTGAAGGCTCAGGAAACCTCTGCAGGTGTTTTGAGTTGATTAGCTGATTGGCATGTCACCATATTCTAATTTGTTGAGATTTGGTGGGTTTTTGTTAAATGTGAGCCAAAATCATCACAATTAAAAGAACCAAAGACTTAAACTACTTCAGTCTGTGTGCATTGAATTTATTTAATACACGAGTTTCACAATTGAGTTGAATTACTGAAATAAATTAACTTTTCCACGACATTCTAATTTATTGAGATGCACCTGTAAATAATTATGAAGATACACATTCGTTTGGTGTAATAAATGTTTTTTTTTATTTAACAATATATGCTAGAATAAAAAGAAAAAATATTTGTCTTCGTAGGTTGTGCGGCGATGGAGAAACAGTCTCTCTTTTTTACACTACTGAGAACTCCAGAGTCTATCATAAAGAAGAGTCCAAGAGCATCGAGATGAAAGCAGAGGTAAACATGTACTCTTGTCTGAAGTGACTGCAGCTTTTACTTTAAGCATTGGGCTGATCTTTTTTTTTTTTTTCCCAGCACATTGATGCCATGGAGTTTCTGATTCATTCATATCCCAAGTTTATTTCTGTGGCCAGTTTACCATGCGAGACAATGGAGGCTAAGGTACTGCATGCATTTGTTTCATACGTAAGGACTTTAGCCCTTAATGACCTGTTCAAATTGCTTTTATGAATGAATGAATCTCTTTTTGCAGATGTCTCTGGCTGAGCTGCTCTTTGAGAAGGGACTGATCCACACAGCTGAACCTTTGACAGCTGAATAAAAACAGTATTTTGTGAAAAATAGTGTCCTATGTCATATGCTTATTATCTGCTCTACATATTTTTTGTCAAATGAAATTACCTAATGTGTATAAAACATCTTTAGAAAGCAAACTAAAGATTATTTGTAATTTTTTAGGTTTCTTTGTCTTGTTGAACAGTTGTGGCCATAGGCGTAAATCCCGGGCTTGGGACAGGACCCCCCCCCCATCTGAGGGTTGTCCCCCCCTAAAAATATCATTACAAGCAACTCTGTGTAATAAAAATAATATAATGGACATATACTTAAAATAACTGTGTGAGTAGTAAAACAAAATAAACGCAAAAAAACTTTTTAAGTTCAGAAATGTTTTGATTCCCCCCTCCCTTGCCTCACAGTGGTTTGGTCCACTGCCTGCTTTCCTCTTTTACCGATACACACACACACACACATACGAGTCCGGCCGGCGGGAGAGAGAGCAAGTTACTCAGTAACAGTTAGTTATGTGTAAGTAACTTAGGCTGTCAAGGCTATTTTATTCTCTAAACATCGGGTGAAATGATTCTTTCTCTTTAATACAGAGGATGCTGGATCATTAATAAATTAGTCATGACAAAAAAATTATGATATCCTGTTTTTTCTATGAGCGATTATAAGGTTAACAAGCTTAATACCGTAGCTTGTCACCCGCTACAACTAACACGGCGATAAGCCTGTGTGTGAATTGATATTTGGCTAATATTGTAGACCTACCGATGTGTTGGGTTTTGCTCAATATGATGTTAAGTGGCAAAATAATAATTATACCCATATATGAACCGAACTCCTATTTAAACACAGTCCATGCTATGTACACATGCTGTGTACACATATCTATCCTTACAAGTACAATTTTGGCTGTATTATTTGTGTCCCCTTCAAAAATTGCTCTTGAGAAATTTTATGTTTATTGTCCCCCCCTACTGTTAGATGAAATTTACGCCCCTGGTTGTGGCCAGTCTGATTTCAGTGTGTGATTTTGGGAAAACAAACACTTCTGTAAATTTGCTAAATTGCATCAGTGCTAAAAGAGTGTTAAAACATTTTAGCATTGGAGTCTTCTGACAACATATGCTATAGCATTCAAATATGAAAAAAAAAAAGGTTATTGCATTTGTTATTTTGGCTATATTATCTTAATTAGACATGTAAAACAAGATAGGAAATTAAAATGTGAAATTATCAAAACAGATGATGCCGCAAAATCACATCAAATCAGGACATATTTGATATTTAATAACACGATGACTTTGATGTGGAGCAGGAGTTTGGACTGGATAGAAACTAGTCAACTAAAAATCTCCCATCACTCATCCTTAAAGTGCTGTAAATAAAAACTATAAGGCATTACAGAATTAAATGCAAAATTTATTGCACCAGCATGCTTGCAATCAGAGACATGGTGGATGAACAGACAATATACACATTCTAGACAGAGGGTCCAATAAATATCACTGCAGGAGTCTCACTTCCAGGTGTATTCCTCACCGGGCTTCAGTTCCCTGAAATCAGAAATTACAGATTCAGAAACAATTCATTTACAAAAAAAACCACTCTGGTTTTAAGACGTCTTTATAAGATGTCATATGACCTGCTGTATAAAGCACTCTTGTTCCTGAATGCTGTGAGTTTCTGGTCATTCCATCGGTCCAGATAAACCCCGATGACGAAACCCAGAGGAACCAGAATATTGACCCAGTGCTCACGAATCGCTGCTGCGAAGTTCACCATGATGCCTCTGATTAAAGAAAATGGACATAATAAATTAAGTTTAATTATTAATGGCTTCGGTTTAAATCAGGGTTCCTCAAATCTTTCCCTGGAGGGCCAATCTGCTGCAGAGTTTAGCTCCAACCCTGATCGAACTCACCTACCTGTGATTTTCTGATGATCCTGAAGACACTGATTAGCATGCTCAGGTGTGTTTGATTAGGGTTAGAGCTAAACTCTGCAGGAAAGTGGATCTTGTGGCCAGATTTGAGGATCCCTGGTTTAATGTTTGATTAAACAAAATAAATAATACATGAATGAATTTTGTTCGAATTTTTTGACACGTAGTCTATACGTGTCTCAGTATATATGTGAAGTATATGATTGTCACTTTTGTGGAGTCAAAGACAACAAATGGTCAAAGCCAGTGAAATACAGCAATTCTGCAGCATTCATTGATCTAATCTTCAAATCTCTGCCTACAAAAACTTAGTCTAACCTTATTAAAATCTACTGACTTATAAATAAAACATCGAAATAGAAATGTCATGATGAAAGCAATCATCTCATATATAAATGTTTGTGTTGATGTGAAGGTGACTGCTCTGGGCCCTTGTCCACACTATCTGCTACCGTCCTCACATAAACACGAGATTTTAATTTCAGTACTTCCACAGAAAACTCTTATAGACACCGAATTCACTTTAATAGTTAAAATAAAGTACAAAAACACGTTTATTAATTGAATATATATGAATTTAAAGTCATTTACCTTCCGCTAGTTTCCTCTGTATGGTATTAGCACAGCAGCATTAGCTGGAAGGTTAGAGGGCTTTGGACTGTACCAACTGTCAACATGACAGTTTGAAGGGAGTTGCTATAATGTGAAACGTTTCTGTTTAAATACTCTAGCAAGATTGTTTATATATATACTGACTTCACCTACTTAAATTTTTGATACAGGTATTATAAAATACTTTAAAAATAATTTGTATAAATTCTGATATCGTTTGGATGCTTTTGACAGTTTGATAGTTGAAAGGCAGAAGAATTATTAAATCCAATCATTTTTCTTTTAGATTTTTCTCATCAAAACCTACATTTTAGACATAGATTTAATCTAAATGTGTTATATGTATCTTAAAAAATGAGCCATGTATCATGAGACTTTTATTAGTTATTTGTAAGCGCCCCTTCGCTGCTGTCAGTGGTGGAGTCCAGTGACGTTAGCAGCGGCGGTAATGGCTGCTGTGTTCTCATGCCGCCGATCTGAAACATTAGTATGAATTTAAGATGATTTTTCAGCGATTTTCACCATTTATTATTGACCAAACCTCCTGAGATCAAAAGTGACATAACGAGATACGGGTACGCAAGTTTTTATGAACATAAATCTAGTCAGTTTTTAAAGAAAATCTCTTCATTGGTTTGGCTGCTGGGTGTTTTCATTGAGTTCAGATTAAGTTTAAATGTCAGATTAATTTGAAAGTTGAGTAACTTTATTATGGATGAAGGCTTATGAATATTCAATTCTTTCATTCTGTGCCCTTCTGTCTCAATCTGTGTCCTGAACTTACAGTTCATTACATACTGCATACACATGCATCTTTATTAGCATTGTATCACAATTGGCTGGTTTTAGATAATATTTCCATAGTATTTGGATAAATTTATTGAAATATCATGATTATGGTAATGTATTCTTGCCATATTCTTAAAACTTACATGGTTTTCCATGGTACTGAAAAGAATACCATGGCATTACTGTGTTACCATTATAATACCGTGGTTTTACGGATATTTATAAAACTATGGCAATACTGTGGTATTGAATGATTGATTTCCATATTTATATACTATGTTATGAATGACTTCTTTAAAGAATACCATGTTATTGCCATAGTACATGTCCAAAAACATTAGTACATGATTTTTCATTCAGACTAGTATTAAGCTCAAGACTAAATGTAAGTTGTTTACTGATGATCTTTTGTGTCCATCTGTTGGTCAGACGGCAGAATGACGTCCATCATCAAGCTGACGGCTCTTTCTGGAGTCCAGGAGGAATCGGCTCTATGTTACCTGTTACAGGTGGATGAGTTCCGCTTCCTGCTGGACTGTGGCTGGGATGAAAGTTTCTCCATGGACATCATAGATTCCCTGAAGCGGTATGATCTTTGGACGGTGAGGTTGTGTTATTGATATCATTTCCTGTATGTGATGTGTATTTCCTGTCCTGTCTCTGTCAGATATACCCATCAGGTGGACGCAGTGCTGCTCTCTCACCCCGATCATCTGCATCTGGGTGCTTTACCGTACGCTGTGGGCAAGCTGGGGCTCAACTGCACCATCTACGCCACCATCCCCGTCTACAAGATGGGCCAGATGTTCATGTACGATCTCTATCAGGTGAGATGGACGGGTTTCAAAAGAAGCACTGATTATCATTAGCTCTTAAAGGAACACTCCACTTTTTTTGGAAATAGGCTCATTCTCCAACTCCCCCAGAGTTAATAAGTTGAGTTTTACCGTTTTTGAATCTATTCAGCTGATCTCCGGGTCTGGCGATAGCACTTTTAGCATAGCTTAGCATAGATCATTGAATCCGATTAGACCAGTAGCATCGCGTTCAAAAACGATCAAAGAGTTTCGATAGTTTTCCTATTTAAAACTTGACTCTTCTGTAGTTATATCGTGTACTAAGACCGGCGGAAAATGAACAGTTGCGATTTTCTAGTCCGATTTGGCTAGGAACTATACTCTCATTCCGGCGTAATAATCAAGGAACTTTGCTGCGGCAGCAGGCGCAGTGATATTACGCAGCACCTGAAAGTAGCTGGGGACTACTTTCAGGCGCTGCGTAATATCACTGCGCCTGCTGCGGCCATGTTACGGCAGCAAAGTTTCTTGATTATTACGCCGGAATGAGAATATAGTTCCTAGCCAAATCGGACTAGAAAATCGCAACTGTTCATTTTCCGCCGGTCTTAGTACATGATATAACTACAGAAGAGTCGAGTTTTAAATAGGAAAACTATCGAAACTCTTTGGTCATTTTTGAACGCGATGCTACTGGTCTAATCGGATTCAATGATCTATGCTAAGCTATGCTAAAAGTGCTATCGCCAGACCCGGAGATCGGCTGAATGGATTCAAAAACGGTAAAACTCAACTTATTAACTCTGGGGGAGTTGGAGAATGAGCCTATTTCCAAAAAAAGGGGAGTGTTCCTTTAAATCTGAAGTATGTTTCTTAATTGAGTCAAATTAGTAATTTACAAGGCAAAGGCTTGATAGTTCATGGCAACATTTATATGATGAAAGTCACATAAAACTCAAACAAAAATTAACACATTCACATAAAAATTAATAGTCGATAATTTGAATTTTATTTTCATATTCAAACAATTTTCATGTTATAATTTTAAGATAATTATTTTAACAAAAAATAAAAGTGTTTATTTTAAATTAATAATTAAAACATTATTTTTAAAAAAAATCACTTTTTATTTTTCAATCAAAAATTATGACATGTAATTTGAGATTTTTTGTTTAAATATGAAAAAATAAAAAATAAAGAAAAATTGAGCGATTGAGTTTAAATTTAAAATAAAATGTCCAACTCACATCACTCCTAAATTAATAATGACCATTTTTGTTAGATTTAAAAAAAAAAAAATTTGCATAAAGAAAATTAACCCAATTATAAGTACCAGTAAAAATGTAATTTTCTTAAAAAATAAGCACATTTTCCCCAAAACTACCTATTACTATAATGCATCCAGATGTTTAACTTTTGAGCTGAATTCCCATTATTCCCAATAGTGATTCTCATTACTTTGATACACATTTTTTGCTTTACTGTAGTAAAAATTTAAATCAGCATAGAAGCAGTACAAGAAATATTCTATATTATTTGAATTTTTTTTTCACATTGCAGTAATGATAAATCTTTTTTTCAGGATGGCAATTTAGGGTCTAAAAATATACTTAATTATCATGAAAATAAAGTTTTAAAATAGATTTAAATGGGACATGTGGGAGCAAATAATCTTTTTAGTGGTTGTATGCAGTAATGACTGTACTCTTTATTAAATTATTTCCAATTTTCAGAGATCTATGATGCATCATAGACTTGAATTGTTAGTTGAACTCAAAATCCCCATGTAAAACAACAACAACATTGTTTTGTAGTGTTCAGTACTTCACGCTTTGAAGCAGTGCTGAAATATTAATTGTTCCATCTTATTTGATCTCGTAGTCTCGACACAACACAGAAGATTTCACTCTGTTCACACTGGATGACGTCGATTCAGCTTTTGACAAAATCCAGCAGCTGAAATACTCTCAGATTGTCAACCTGAAAGGTGAGAAAACATGTCTTCATTCACAT
This sequence comes from Acrossocheilus fasciatus, assembly GCA_036784905.1. Lineage (NCBI taxonomy): Eukaryota > Metazoa > Chordata > Actinopteri > Cypriniformes > Cyprinidae > Acrossocheilus > Acrossocheilus fasciatus. Next base: position 31,292,896 of record CM071957.1, read on the forward strand.
GTGCAAAAAGAGAAGACCCAATCAGAAATTCTGAATCTTTAATAATCCAAATTAATGATAATGTGTCCTTTTGGGCATCTTGAAAGTTACTCATAATTTATTGACGAACAGGAAAAGGTCACGGTCTGTCCATCACACCACTTCCTGCGGGCCACATGATCGGTGGCACTATCTGGAAAATAGTGAAGGACGGAGAGGAGGAGATCATCTATGCTGTGGATTTCAACCACAAGAGGGAGATGTAAGTATGAAAGTAATCACCTGTAGATAAAATGAATATCGTATCAAAAAGTTTTATTTATTAAGGGCCAATATTTGCACCCTGGAATTGATTGTTAGGGGTATTTTCTGCACTTTATGAGGTCATTTCTCTCTTTTTCTCTTGCTGTGTATTTTCAAAAACTTTTTTAATACCATTTTCTCAAATAATGATTTGCGATTGAATAAATAATATTATTTATTAAATAATAAAACTAATTAATTAATGTTAAATTCACAGCAATTATGGCTGTTAATTAAATATCAAACCAATATCAGATACAACATATATAAATATATATATAAATAAAAAATTATTTGAGAGATGAAAAAATCACACATACATTAAAATTCAATACAAACATAAATTTAATTATTAAGTAATTATTTTAAGAATAAATACTACAAAATTAAAGCAATTTGAGGTTATTTGAATATGAAAAAATTAAATTGATATGTTTGTTTTGATTATTCATTTGCATTATTTTCTCAAATATTATTTTGTAAATAGTTTGAGTAATTCAATTATAAATTATTTGGTCTATTAAATATTTATTATAAATATTACTAAGTTGTCTTTAATAAAGCTTAAAAAACTAATAAATGACTACTAATTAAAAACCAAACTAACATCAGATACATATGTAGCTTTAATGAAGTGAACGTAATGGTATTTTAAATATCATGGGCATTTTTGTCACTTTATTTGCCGTTTTTGCCCAAATTCTGGTTCATTTCTGTTCTCAGTGTAGACTAAAAGGTTTTTTTACATGATGTTTGCTGTGTCCAATCAGTCATCTGAACGGCTGCTCCCTGGAGACCATCAGCAGACCGTCTCTCCTCATCACAGACTCCTTCAACGCCTCGTACGTTCAGCCTCGCAGGAAACAACGTGACGAGCAACTGCTCAGTAAGTTCAAACAAAACCAACAGTTCACCCGCATAATATTTTGATGATTTGTAAACGTATTTGCTGCTATGAAGTTCTACAATGAAGTGTGACGTTCTACACTCTCTTCCAGCCAATGTCATGGAGACCCTCCGTGGCGACGGGAACGTGCTGATCGCCGTGGATACGGCTGGACGAGTGCTGGAACTGGCTCAGCTCCTGGATCAGATCTGGAGGACCAAAGATGCAGGATTGGGCGTTTACTCGCTCGCCCTGCTCAACAACGTCAGCTACAACGTGGTGGAGTTCTCAAAGTCCCAGGTCTCGCTGTCACAGTCAAATCCTTCAAAAATGTTGTTTGCGTGGTCTACAATAATATCGTAATTGTTTTATAGCTAGCTGGCATTATAGAGTATGTCACTTGCTTTGCAAAAGCCAAACAAGCATGCTTTGAAAGTGTGTGCTTTCACTGCATGATATTTAATGATGTTTGAATGTCTCGAAATTCAAGATATGCAGGGACATTTTTCCTGGATGAGTTTTGTTTTATATTTTTTTTATTAAATGATAAAGTTAAGCAATATCATGAGCAAGAGTGCGGTCTTTCCTGAATATCAGCATGGTTGCAAATGTTACATTGATTTCCTGAAACAATATTTTGAGTTCCATTTTTATTCTTTTTCTCTCAAATATGAGTTATAAACTTACAGTTCTGACTTTTTTTCCCTCTGAATTGGAGATATAATCTCAGAATTGACTTTTTTTTGTCAGAACTGTAAAGAATTCTGACTTTTTCACAGAATTGTAAAGAGTTCTTATTTTTTTCTCAGAATTGTGAAAAATTCTGACTTTTCTTTCAGAATTCTGATTTTGTTTCGTTTTTTCAGAATTCCTCAGTTGCAGATATATGAGTTATTAATTTCAAAATGTAAACTCAGAATTCTAAGAAAGTCAGAAGTCACAATTACTTAGCGTTGAAATGTCTTATTATTCTAATTGAATTTATTGATTAAATGCAATAATTTGTCATAAATGATGTAATTGTATCTATTGTATCTAATAAAATTATTTTAAAAATATCATTATGAAAAAGTGCTCTGGAAATCAGTTTAAGGGAGCAAATTTTGCTTCATAGTGGGAAAATTATTTTTGAGTATGAGAAGCTTAAAAACCAGCACAAAATTCCAGGAAATATCTAGAATTTTTAGTGGAAATTTTGCCTGTGTAAGCAAGACATGTCAGAAATCAGAAAGTTTCTTGTGTTTCCTCACAGGTCGAGTGGATGAGCGATAAACTGATGCGATGCTTCGAGGATAAGAGGAACAACCCTTTTCAGTTCCGCCACCTGTCGCTCTGTCACAGCCTGTCCGATCTGTCCCGTGTTCCCAGCCCGAAGGTGGTTCTGTGCAGCCAGCCCGATCTGGAGGCCGGCTTCTCACGGGAGCTCTTCATACAGTGGTGCCAGGATGCCAAGAACTCAGTCATCCTCACCTACAGGACCACACCGGGAACTCTGGGCCGCTATCTCATAGACAACCCGGGAGAGAAGAGGATCGAGCTGGAGGTGAGGCCTAGAACTGTATCACTTAGATCAGCATGAAGTCTGGTTTACTTTTTCTGGCTAAGAACTGACAAGGAATTTAATATGAAAATTGGACAAAGTATACCTTTTTTTTTTTTTTTTTAAGCAACATTATGAAAGTGAATAGCAGGCACAACAATAACAGATGAGTTTCAGTATATTGGATCCAAGTGACAGCAGCCTAATAAAAATAAAATAAAATAACAAAAATAGCTATATCGAGATGTGAAATAAAATCATACTGTGAAGTAAGATTTAAAATAAAAATTTAACAATAAAACACTCATAGGAAAAAAATAGAAATTAAGCAGAAAATATGATTTTATGATCAGAATTATTATTTTTTTGGCTGATCGTTTTCTTAGATATTAATGGAGGTGTAGAACATCAGAAAAACAATGTTAGCATCCATTAATTTCAACTTTTTTTTTAATTGTTAATTTTGGGATTTTTTGCAGTTTTCATCTTCTGGGTTTAATATATACATCGTCAATTACAGGATGTGTGTCATGATTATTAATGAGACTGTGTGGTCTTCCTATGAGAAGACGTTGTAATTATTCATGAGAGCTTGAACCAAAAAACAAAACTGGATAAACTATGCTAGCGGAGTAGCGGGTAACTAGTTTCCTTGTTATTAAGTCGCTCAGACAAATATCTGAATGTCACAGATTTGATCCCACAAATTTTGGTAAATCTAGTGATTTAGTTTTCCTCTATAGCTCTTTTAAAAGCAGTTTTTGTGTGCAACATGCATCGGATGGCCGGTGATTTTGAATATTTTGTGTTTTCTTTAACTAAACCAGATAAGAAAACGTTGCCGACTGGAAGGACGAGAACTAGAGGAATACATGGAGAAAGAGAAAATGAAGAAAGAGGCTGCCAAAAAACTGGAGCAGGCAAAAGAGTGAGTAGAAATGTGTTTGAGACTAAAATACTGTCTGAATGAAAAACTGCTTGGATTCACCCAGAATACACTGCTGATCAAACCAAGACTTTCTAACAGCATTTATTAAGTGCAGAGAGGGTAATTTTCTACAAATATTCAAAAGACAGATCTCCACAGAAAAAAAAAAAAAGTTCTATAAATATTTTATGAATCATTAACGCGATCGGGTCACAACGTCGTTGGCTCTTTGAGCTGTGATGTTAAACATTCAACATCTCCTGCTGCTGCTGCTTAAAATGGAATAAAAACACTTTGAAACAGCAACTCTTGAGTTGATCAGGTTGTGCAAACCCTTCACTAATGCTACTAACTTGCCAGTGATGCCTTTTGCCTCCAAATTAATTCATGTTTTGCTATCTGTTTGAAGAAGAAGTGCTAATGTCTGTTCACATTTGTGCTCTTTTAATGATTCAAACTCGGACCCAAAACAAGTGAACTGACTGAAAAATCTGCCAATTCTATTTTACATTACACGATGCCATTCAAAAGTCTCTTCTGTTTGCCAAGGCTGCATTTATTTGATCAAAAATACAGCAAAAAGAGTGAAATATTATTAGAATTTAAAATAACTGTTTTTTTGTGTGAGCATAAAATGTAATTTATTTCTGTGATCAAAGCTGAATTTTTAGCATCATTGCTCCAATCTTCAGTGTCACATGATCCTTAAGAATTTATTCTAATTTGCTGCTGAAGAAGCATTTCTTATTATTATTAATGTTGAAAACAGTTGGGCTGCTTCACATTTTTGTGAAAATGTATCTTTTTTTCACATTTTCAACATTTGTAACATTATAAATGTATTTACTGTCACTTTTTCAATTTAGTTCATCCTTGTTGAAGTTAAAAAACTAAATTTACTGACCTCACACTTGAATTTTGGAACTTTGGAATTTTAAAATATAACACTGAATTGTTACATATTATATTAATAAAAAATATTATATGTTATGATACACAATATATTTACATTTTATATTTTCTCTAAAGCTATTTAAGCAGTAATTAAACGTTTAGTTGCAGTTTTGACCCACATTAATTAAGAGAATATATGAGACAATATATGAGACCACTAGAAAGGAACTATTGAAGTCAAAAAGGTGATGGACAACTTACAACACCTGAAGATATTGAGAAAAAGCACTGTTCATGGGTATGTTATATTCTGTTGTCATTTCTTCACCTTTACGCAGCACTATAAGGCAACCTCAGTCGTTTATGGTTTAATAATGCCATTACTGTTATTAGATCAGCTCTGAATCCTAGCCTGAGGTTTAATAACAGCACTCTGTGTTGATGGTCAGGGTGGACATGGACTCGAGCGATGAGAGCGATTTGGACGATGATCTGGAGCAGCCGGCAGTGGTGAAGACCAAACATCACGACCTGATGATGAAGGGTGAGGGCGGGAGGAAGGGCAGCTTCTTCAAACAGGCCAAAAAGTCCTACCCCATGTTCCCTACACATGAGGAGCGAATCAAATGGGACGAATACGGTGAAATCATCAGGTGAGTGAGACGATTAATTAGAGTTATTCCCCTTAAAAAATCAGATTCAGATGGTAATACCTTGATATTTATGGGATCGTGCTGCTATTTACTCCATAAACTAATAAAAAGTATTGGTAACACTTTACAATAAGGTTCATTAGTTAACAGCTTTAGTAAACATGAACAATACTTCTACAGCATTTATTAATCGTAGTTAGTTAATTTCAGCATTTACTAATGCATTATTAAAATCATTAGTTGTGTTTGTTAACATTAGTTAATGCACTGTGAACTAACATGAATAAACAATGAACAACTATTTTCATTAACTAAGATTAATAAATAGTGTAATAAATGCATTGTTCATTGTTAGTTAATACATTAACTAATGTTAACAAATGACACCTTATTGTAAAGTGGTACCGTAGTATTTTATAAATCCTTTATTATGTATTGTTGCTTACCTTATGTTTATTGTGTAATATTCATGTTCTGTATTTACTCGAACCACAGGCCCGAGGAGTTTCTGGTTCCAGAGCTCCAGGCCACAGAAGAAGAGAAGAGCAAACTGGAGTCTGGACTGACTAACGGAGAGGAGCCGATGGAGCAGGACCTGTCCGACGTTCCCACCAAATGCACCAGCACCACACAAACGCTAGACATCAGGTGATCATTCATTTCTTCATCAGTCTGACTCTTATTACTGATTATGAGAAATAAGTGAAAAAACTCTGGATGAAAGTTAATTGGAAAAAAAAACTACATTTACTTTGTTTAAATGATTTAATAAGGAGGATTGTATTAACCTCAGCAGTGTTTTTTTTTTATTTTTTTTTATTAGAATTTATAATATTAGAAAATTCTAACTCTGATTTGTGTCGTGCCTAACAACGCCCCTTAGCTGTTAAATTCACTGTAAACCAAGCCTTCTTGGGGCTTATTGCTTTAACACACACACGTCGTTTTTTTTTTTTACATATAATTTCTGTGCAAAATGCTAAAGTTAAAATGTTGAGGTTTAGTATATACAAATATTTTTTTTAGAAAATGCTAAGATTTTTTTCTGCATTTTTTTAATAAATATTAGCAAATTTGTGCGATACGGCCGTATTCAAGATTTATTCTATAGATTTTTTACAAAATGCTAACGTTAAATATAAGCAAATTTGTGCACTATAGCAGTGTTCAGGACTTATACTGTAAAAAATAAATTCACAAATATTACAAAGAAACAGGAAGTAAAATGTTAAATTAAACATCAAATTTTGCATTAGAAAGACTAAAATGTTTTTTTCTTGTCAAATATACTCCAATAATTTTTCTCCAATAACTTCTAAAATTATGTGTGTATATGTATGTGTGTGTGTATATCTTATATCCATGCACCATAATGGCAAAGCAAAACAGAAATGTCACAACTTTGTAAATTTATATTAAAAAAAAAACAAAACCATTGCATAAGTATTCATACCCTTAACTCAGTACTTAGCTGAAGCACCTCTACAGCCTCAAGTATTTTTGGGTTTGATGCGACAAGCTTTGCACATCATCATTTGGCAATGATCTGCCATTCTTCTCCTCACCTCTTCACCTCTCAAGCTCTGTCAGGTTGGATGAGGCAGACGCACATTTTCAGGTTTCTCCAGAAATATTTGATTGGGTTCAATCCCAGGCTGTGGCTGCGCCACTCAAGGACATTCACAGAGTTGTCTATAATCCACTCTTGCTGTGTGCTTAGGGTCATTGTCCTGTTGGAAGGTGAACCTTCTGCCCAGTCTGAGTTCTGAATGTTCTGGACTAGGTTTTCATTAAGGCTATCTCTATATTTGGTACATTGAGTCCTTCAGTTCCTGCCATTGAAAAACAGCCCTGCTTCCAGCACACTTTACTTTTGGGATGATACTCTGCAGGTGATGAGCAATGCCACACCGCCATAAAGCACAGATCAGTGGAGTGTTGCAGTGATGTTTGTCCTTCTGTAGGTTTCTCCTATCTGCGTATATGATCATGGAGGACCATCTGGTTCTTGGTCACCAGTCTAACCAAAGCCCTTCTCCATCAGTTGCTCAGTTTGGCCAGGAGGCCAGCTCTAGGAAGAGTCTTGGTTTTTTCAAACGTCTTCCAATGTGAATAATGGAGGCTACATGCTTCTGTGAACCTTCAATGCAGCAGAAGTTTTTTTCTGAACTCTTCCCCAGATGTGTGGCTTGACACAAACCTGTTTCTGAGCTCTATACAGGCATTTATATGCATTTTCAGCTGTTGGACCTTTTATTAAGACGTGTGCCTTTCCAAATCATACCCATTCAATTGAATTTGCCACAGGTCAACTCCACTCAAAGTGTAGTAACATCTACAAGCAATATGAATGCTCCTGAGTTAAAATTCAACTTTAACAGATACGGGTATGAATACTTATTCAATGGAATCATATAAGTTTTTTTTTTTTTAAATCATTAATGAATTTGCAAAGATGTTAACCTGTTATTTGCTTTGTCATTATGGTGTATAGAGTGTAGATAGATGTGGAAAAAAGTAATTCAAAGCAGTTAAACATAAATTGTAAAAAAAAAAAATGAAGGGGTTTGAATACTTTCACAAGGCTATATATATATATATATTTTTTTTTTTTTTTTTTCAGGGTTTGTTCTATACATTTTAAGTTGAAAATATATAAACAAAAGATATATACCTTTTTAAGAGGATAAATTGTATTAAAAAGCAGTGTTTAGGATGTCATCCTTATATGTGGCCTGCAGGTGGCGCTCACCCTGTAGTGTGTGAGATTGTCACAAATCAGTGTTTGGTTAAAAAAAAAAAAAGTCACGCTTTTCCTCAGATTTAGTATGATAGACGTATGCTACAGTCAGTTAAAAATACCCAGGTCTCTCCCAAACACACTCAGATGTCTGTGTTTGCCAGTGCGCCGCTGTCAGGTTTAAAAGAATAATTAGCACTTATGCCTAATAACCCTCCATCTGTGGTTTATGTGTTTATTTGCCGCTGAAATGATAAATAATGTGAGTTCAGACTCCATGAGTGATTCTAATCTCCAGTGGTGTGAACATGTTTAAACCATTTGAGATTTGAGCTTAATTTAATGCTAAACACTTGCCAGCATTTTACAATTATCATTCTATCAGTTTTAAAGCTTAATCATTTGAAAACATCTGAATGAAAATAGACATTTCAGCATGTCAACACAAAATATCTGCTAACATTTACTATTTTCATGATTTTATTGTGTAAATGAAATGTCTGGAAGGTAAATGGAAGTAAATGATTTAAAATTGTGAATAATTATTATATTATAAAATGTAATAATTCAAATAAGTTGTCAAAGCTTTTGAGGTTCCTACCATTTTGAAAAACCTCTTCAAATGAGATTTAAAAATTTTTTGATTATTAAACAATATATTGTATAAACCCGATATACAGACAGTCTAATTAAAAAATTAAAAAAATAATACAATTATATAAAATAATTATAATATAATTGATGATAATTAAAATACTATATAGTAATATAATTAAATATGATAAAATTGTATACTGTACATACACACACACACACATACATACATGTGTGTATATATATATATATATATATATATATATATATATATATATATATATATATATATATATACAGTAACATATGTAATTTTTTAAAATCAAAAAGTAAAAACAAATTTGAAAATCTGTTACTGATAAACTAAAAAAAACTAATGAGATTCATATTTACATTGTCTGCTTTAAGTTTGAATCTAAAAATGTGATTTTTTCTTTTTTTCTATAGCTTTGTCATACAGTGATTAGTCAAATTCTGTCTATATTATATAGATGGATATATTATTATTATTTTTTTTGGAATGTTGTATTGTTTGGTCGTACTTTCATGGCAGACTGACCCAGATATGCCGCGTTCAGAGTCATTGATTCATCTGTTGTGTCCCTCAGAGCTCGAGTCATGTACATCGATTACGAGGGCCGTTCTGACGGGGACTCCATTAAGAAGATCATAAACCAGATGAAACCCAGACAGCTAATCATCGTTCACGGACCGCCTGAGGCCAGCCAGGACCTGGCCGAGTCCTGCAAGGCCTTCAGCGGAAAAGACATCAAAGTTTACACGCCAAAACTGCAGGAGACGGTGGACGCCACCAGCGAGACCCACATTTACCAGGTAATAACACTCTCTGTCATACAAAAAACTTGAAACATGTTTTTATCATTTAAAACCCTTTTTATTGTTTTTTTAATTTTTTTATTTTAATGGTGCAACAAATTAACTTTTAAAAAAATAAATATTCTATTTAGTCTGAATTAATATGGGGTAAAAAAGAACTCCATCTTACTGCTTAATGTATAAATATTAAGATATTGAATAGTTCACTAAAGGTTGTGGGAGCTTTGAGTTGTGAATGTTTCAAAATACCATCATTTATCATGTTTTGACATTGCGAAGTGTCGAGTCCAGTTGACAGACTGATGAAGCTGTAAATGTCGCTGTAGGTCAGACTGAAGGACTCGTTGGTCAGTTCGCTGCAGTTCTGTAAAGCCAAAGACACAGAGCTGGCCTGGATCGATGGCGTTCTGGACATGCGGGTGGAGAAAGTGGACACAGGTGTCGTCGCAGAGATGGGAGACGCCAAAGAGGAGACGGAGGACGGAGAGCCGGCCATGGACGTCACGCCGGACCTGACGACTGAGCCCAGCACCGCTGCTAACCAGCGGGCCATGAAGACTCTGTTTGGAGAGGATGACCGGGAGATTTCAGAGGAGAGCGACGTCATTCCCACGCTGGAGCCGCTGCCTGCTAATGAGGTGAGAGAGACACCGCAAATACTGCAGAAACGACACATTTAACCTGCATTTTTTAACATTTTTGTTTAGTTTAAGCAGATGATATAAAACAAAAAAAATCACTATGTACTATATAAATATGAAATTTGTATTATTTATTTTTAAAGATTACCAAACTAAATACAAAATAAAATTAAAGTGAAAACAGAAAATGTAAAATTATAATCTAATTCAAAATATTTACAAAAACTATAAACATAATTATAATGTAATTTTATATTACAGTAAGAGAGAATTTTATTTCAGCTAGTTGCCAAGGCAACAGTTCTCATTTCCACTTAATTTGATGTAATGAAATAATTATAATAACTAAAATTAATAAATACTATAGACAAATAAAAAAAAAAAAACTGACAAAAAAAAACTTTATTACTAAAACTATCAAATTAAATTGAAAACAGAAAATATTAAAATAAAATCTTATTTAAAAAATCAGTTGCCAAGGCATCATTTCGCATTTTCACTTAGTATAATTTGAGGTAATAAAATAATTAAAACTAAATAAAGACTAATAAATAAAAATTAATAGCTACTATATAGACACATTAAAAAAATAATAATAGTAGTAATGACAAAAACAAAAATTTCTAAAACTTTAACACAAATTAAAGTGAAAACAGAGAATATAAAAAGAAAATTTAAAATTATAATCCAATTCAAAATATTTACAAAAACTATAAACATAATGTAATTTTATATTACAGTAAGATACTAGTTACTACTAGTTGCCAAGGCAATATCTCATTGTTAGGTTTAAGTTGCATTATCATAATAACAAACTAAATAAACGTAATAAAATTAATAATACTATGTAGACAAATTATATAGTAAATATATAATGTTTAATAATAATAATAATATTTATATTATATATATAAATGTATAAAAAGTTACAAAACGCAACAAATGTTTTAAACTAAATTGATTTTTGCTTAGAGATGAAGTAATAAACTATACATAAACTAAAACAACACAACAAAATTACTAAAACTTTAAAATTAAAGTGAAAGCAGAAAATATAAGTATAAGTATTAACCAAAACTATAATAGTACATGTTGTTGTTTGTTAGAGAACACAAGTCTGCTGCAATGCAGGAAAATATATGTGAAGTGAAGAGAGTGAGTTACCATATAAATGAGGATAAAATGATCTCATGATGAAGGTTGAAATAAATCTCGATATTATACAGCTGATCTCTAGAGGAAAGACATTAGATCTGCTGACTGAAGAAACATCTCCTCAAACACTCTGGTGTTTTGTTGGGTATTCATGGGAAATAACATGTGTTCTCCGCAGGTCCCGGGTCATCAGTCTGTGTTCATCAACGAGCCTCGCCTGTCGGACTTTAAGCAGGTTCTGCTTCGTGAAGGGATCCAGGCCGAGTTTGTGGGTGGAGTTCTGGTGTGTAATAATCTGGTGGCTGTCAGGAGGGTGAGTGGAATCACATTACTCCACATAATATGCAAATCACCTCTTATGAATATTTGATTAGTGGCCGGCACATTATGAGCCGTACAATCAGGATGTCGTCTTAATGTGTGTTGCAAAAAGGATTTGACTAAGTTTGCCCGGTTTGTGAAATTAAATGTTCATTAGCCATTCAAAGATTTGTTTAGATGATATAACTGCGTATTTGCTGAATGTTGACGGCAAACGATAAATTATTATGTTTGCTTTTCTATTATTAATAATATAAAAGCAATCGTTATAATAATTTTGTATACATTTTAATTACTTTGTTTAACAGCTCTATCTGATTATTAGACAGACTTCTATCCATATTAGACAGAACTGTTAATGACGACAGCTAACAAGAATGAGTCCGGGAGAATGTCAGAGCTGTGCGCTCAGGCGCTGCCGTTCTCAGCGCTGTCAAAATAAAAGTCCTGCCTCAAATGCATCGGCCAAACAGGAAAAACTTATCGGCCAATAGCGATATTTGAAACATGCCAAATATCGGCCGATATATCGGTTGACCACTAATCTTGTCATGCTACATACATGCACATGCAGTAAATCTGTTCATTGATTGACAGGCGATCTGACCAATCAGAGCGCGGATATTATGTTCCGCCGCTGCTATCTGCCATCTTGCCCGACAGCTACAGCCATAGAAATACATGTTATAACGGGGTAAAAACATTTTCAATATAATATAAATATAAAAATGTGCGGAGGGTTAAGCTGTGCTGTTGTCGGCTGCCACGGTAACGCTAATTCCTTTAGTGTTTTGTGTATCAGAAAATCTGTCATGTGCGGCGCTGTATGCATGGCTTGCAAATACTGAATGTTAAATAATAAAATGTTAAAACGTGTGCTCCTATCATTCTATGGACAAAATCCTGTGAACTTCGCCCTGAATGGGAGCTTTATATGCATATGTGCACTCGTCTGTTTTCAATGCAGGTTAACCGTGACGCTTCATGTCATCTTCCACTCATTAAACTATGACGGGTCCTTTACTGCAAAAAGACTGTCACTGCGACACTCTAAAGTAATTTTCATAGGTTTCATGTTATATTGCTGGATTGGAAAATATGTAAATGCACATGTCCAGTAGCCGCAGCTGTATCCCTTCTAGCCTTAACCACAAATCAGACAGAAGAGTAGATTAACTTCAGTGGACTTAAACTTGAAAAATGGTGTTCCGCGGTTGAAATAAAACACTTTCTGATGTTTATTCATGTTCATTTTGTGCTTTAAGTAAATATGAATAAATAATATAATAACATCCTCAATCACATTGATATACCCCCCACAATTTATTTTAGATTTTAGCAATAGTAACTACAAATGAATGCTATGTCCACCCTGTCATGTATCATGTGTGTGTCATGAGTCTAAGTGGCCGACTGGGTGGACATTTTGAGCTTCAATTAGCATATTAGCTTACAAAAAACTGTGACTAGCTAAATATTTAGTCTGGTTGTTGAAAAGAATTTGGTATATTTAAACTTACTGTATTCAAATCACTTCTGGCATAGTTTATGCCGACAGGGTGGACATGTTAAACTTCGGCAAAGCAAGCAAACAAACTCATACGAAGATGATGTCAATTGAAAAGTCAGCAACTTATTCACCTCAGCCGTTGAAATTCCCGCCACTGAAGAGACAAAAAATCTGTTGTCCTGATGTCACTAAAGGGGATGGCCTTTTCTTAAAGGGGCGGATTCCCCAATACGACAGGGTGGACAACCATTCAAGGGACATGGACAAACTCTTATTTTTTATTAAATAAAAATATAGTTTTTATTACCAAATAATCAATACGCTCAAATTGAGTAATCTCTTATTTAACAAAATATTAATAGATTTTTATTTTTAATTTGACAATATTCTGCTGTCATTCAAATTTAATGAGCAGTGCATAAGACATAGCAAAATAACACGCGTCCTCTTACACAAAACAAAACAAAAAAAATCTAGAAAATGTAGATTTAAAGAGCCAAGTAATGCTTGGCATAACATAACACACCCCTTCATAGTCATTTTTATGTTAAGTTATCATGGAAAATGAGTTATGTACAGGACACCAAAAGGCACCCTACAGTGATATTGACCCATATAATACTGGTATATTGCCCACCTCCAGTATATCATATCATATATCAAGAACCTGCCACGATACGACTAGTTAGCCAGATTTTTTGTACTACCAGTGGCAAGTGTTAAAATCACCTTGAGATTCCAGCGTTATGCAAGAACTGTGTGTACTGTGAACGGCTCTTAATATGCTCACCTGAACACCTCACTGCTCTGCTGTACAACACTGACCTCACTGACCCCGCTCTCTCTCTGTCTCTCTCTCTCTCAGACGGAAGCGGGCCGCATCTGTCTAGAAGGCTGCTATTGTGATGACTACTACAGGATTCGTGAGCTGTTGTATCAGCAGTACGCTGTAGTTTAACGGATCTCAATCAGCTCCAGCCCCTCCTTTCATTTTGTAGTTTTTGAGTTGTGTACATTTTATTATTGTTTCCCCCCACGTTTACATGGCAGACGTTCTCTCTGAAAGCGACCCAAAAAGAGAGCGTCTGTCTGGACTTAAGAACAATGCTTTTGTTCCAAACTGCTGGATGCAAAGAACCGTTTAAGCCTTTTTTACCCCTTATTTTGCTCAGATAAACTTCAGTTTTCATAATGAAATCTTGTGTCAATGTGAGTTTGTGCATTTACATTTATTCATTTCAATGCTGTTATATAAAACCACTCGGGCTTGTTCAGAATAGCATACTACCATCTGCAGTGTATAGTATGTATCCTGTGCATATTATGCTAATTTTCTGTATGCATGGAAATACATACTACAGTTGCTGAAATGTGCATTAGAACATAATAGTTTGAAAGCTTGTTTCTGCAACGGGATAAAAAAAAAATCTGACTTTTTTCTCACGATTGAATTGTCATTCTGTTTTGTTTTTTTTCGCTAGATAATTACAAATTTTATCAGTTTCAAGTTTATATCTCAAAATGTCAACTTTTCTTCTCAGAATTGCACATTTATATCGTGCATTTATGAGTTTATATCATGCAATTCTGATTTATATCACAGTTGTTTATATTGCGCACTGCTGCATTTATATCTCGCAATTCTGAGTTGATATCTTGCGATTTGCGTGATTTTCAAGTTATGAGAAAGAATTCAGGATTGTAAAAAACAAAATGTGCGATTAAAAAGTTGTAATTACCTTATCCCATGGAGGAAACTATCTTGTATAATGGGTACAATATCCCACAATGCAATGTCCTCAAATTGACCTTCCCATTTCAGTTTGGCGAATGCACTGGAAGTTATAGCATCGATTATATTTCTAACTTTTTGGACTAAGTTAAGAAATTTTCACTTTAATAAGAAGTGCAAAATAACTTTGTAGTATAACCAGATGTCACTTGCTGAATTAAACAAACATGCAATATAGTGAGGTGATTTGATGACAATTTTGAAGTGTTCATCTTTACATTATGCATGCCATTTTACATATTTAAAAAAAAAAAATATATATATATATATATATATATATATATATATATATATATATACTGCATATTATACAACATGTTAGTATTTTATTCTGAACATGTTCTCCAAGCTCTGCATTTTATCCGTGTGTGTTCCCTAGAAATCTAACCCGTAACCCTTAACACTCAACCTTATGAGGACGCTGGAATAATAATAGTTCTAAGATGCTACACAAAAAGACACCATGAATTATTTTTATTCTCATTCATTCTCATATGAACTGCATTGTTGTCCTTCGTGTAGTCTTTGAGCTTGTGACTATTCCACGTCATGCCCTCTTTCCTTGACCTAAATAACTGATCCAGGGTCAAAGCTTCCTGTGATATTCATAAATATTTCCAGCACGCCTGATCCTGAGTCAGCTGTTTGAATGCACGATCTGCCAGCACAGCAAACATTATGGCCCAGATATGTTTATTCTCATCTCTATACAAAACATCCAGCATTAATATAGGATTAGTCACTTCTATTGTCAAATTTTTCACTTTCTCTGCTAAATATTTGAAAAGAACTTTTAAGGCACTCGCTGCATGGAAAGATAATGATAATGGCATTAAGAGTTCAGTTCAAAAGTTTTGTTTGGGATGGGTAGTTTCACGTAAAAAAAAATAGCCACGAATATTGCTGTATATTGGTTAAATCAGTTTGATTTGTTCAATTATAATTTACACTTGGCGTGTTTTGTGTTTCCACAAAGCACAGAATCCTTTAAACCCAAGATGGTCCCTATCTGTACTTAGAAGAGTTTCTCCTGAATAATAATAAAAATTAAATTAAAATGAATAGCCAGATATTTTCTCTTCCACCAAGTTCCACCTCGTTACAGTTGACCGGGCATCTGTTGAACCTAGATTCATCTGTCAGTCTCCCAGATGGTAGATTGTGACCCATCAGGCCTGAGACGATGCTTCCAATGACCCATGGTCCTCCTGGTCGAGATTTACACCAAACTGACTGACACTTGGCATAGTGATCTCAGTCTATAAAGCAAATGAAAATGAAGGTCCCTTATGGGCCCTTCCTGTGCTGAAATGGAGTCTAAAATTAAGGTGCAAGTCAGCACTTAATGTTGGTAATAATAATAATCAATTATCTTCAGTCCTTAGCTTTGAGTATGTATAACCTACTACTCTGCACTTTTTATTGAAGTAGCAGAATTTTAATAAAATAATTTTAATAAAATCTCACATAAACTCTTATTATTGAAATTGCAAAATGGTGTGTAATTTGCACACTAGAACCCAGCGAACACCGAATGTTCTCAGAACAGTAACATTCATAGAATGTTTTTTGAAGTTGTCTTGTCTTTAATGTTTGCAAAATGTTAACCAAAAAA
Organism: Acrossocheilus fasciatus; assembly: GCA_036784905.1. Lineage (NCBI taxonomy): Eukaryota > Metazoa > Chordata > Actinopteri > Cypriniformes > Cyprinidae > Acrossocheilus > Acrossocheilus fasciatus. The sequence goes on from CM071957.1 coordinate 31,309,284, forward strand.
AACCCTAAAAATTATACAGAATTTTTTTTTAACGTTAATACTTGTGTTACGCCCCGTATAGGGGTAAAGGGCGCAACATGAAATGAGAGTGGAAGCGGGGAATCTTTTGAGGGTTTTAATGAAACCAAACAAAAATACATTTAAACAAATAAATGGGGAACTTTTCTTCGGGAGTGGACCTGGCCAAAATAACAAACAAAAACCTCTTTCCTAAACCCTAACCAATATAAAATAAAAAAGTGCAATACATTAACCTAACTTCCTAGTCAAAAAGAGAGATCAAAAGGTTTACAATAAACAATAAATGGCGTCAAACTCCTTACTTTCCCAATCCCTCAAGATTTACAATGATATACAAACAATTTACAAGCTCAAGCAAACAGTGTTAGAAGGGGAATCCAAATCAGTGTCAGTAACAGTCAATAGGGTCAAAATACCAAACGGTTTCCTACTTACAATCTGTAATTCTTTTCAGAGAACAAACAAAGGTCACTCTTAAAGGTCCAAATTCATCTGATCATCATCATTTAACTGATGTCGATTGAATTTCTTGGAGTAAAAGCAAACGGGGTGGTCGATTCCACGATCATCCTCTTGTAGTAGGACAGCACCCGCACCAGTTCCACTGGCATCCACTTAGAGTTTAAATGGTTTGGTAAAATCTGGGGCAGCAAGGACAGGAGAACTACACAACAACGTTTTTAGAGAATCAAAAGCAATTTGACAATTAGAACCCCAAACGAAAGAAACACCTTTTCGAAGACTATCTGTGAGAGGCTTTACTACATCCAAAAAGTTTTTACAGACGCTTCTGTAATAACTGGCCATGCCAAGAAAACGCTAATATTCTTTTAGATTTAGGAGAGGGGAAATCAATGATGGCACGAACTTTAGATTCACTGGTCGAACGGTTCCATGACCAACCTCCTTACCTAAATAGTGGCAGGAGCATTTTTCAGGCTGAAAGCAAGAACCCTGCATTGCAGGAAAACATCTGGAGTAGCAAAAGCGGAGATTTCGGAGGCACGATCAGTGAGTGGCACCTGCCAATACCCCTTAAGCAAGTCTAACAAGTTTTGTCTGACCAATGCGGTCAACACAATCATCTATTCTAGGAAGAGGGAAAGAGTCTGATTTAGTCAACTGATTAACTTTACGGTAATCTGTGCAGAAGTGTGATGTTCCATCTGGCTTAGGAACTAAAAGGCATGGGGAACACCAGGGACTTGAACTTGGCACAGCTAAGCCATGCTCAATTAAGTACTGCGTTTCTTTCTTCATGATCTCACGTTTTACTGAATTGATGCGATAAGCATTTTGCTTAACAGGACAATGATCACCAACATCCATATCGTGCTCAAACACATTTGTTACAGTGGACAGATCTGAGAACAGTAAAGAATACTTCCCAATCAACTGCATAAGTTGCTTTTGAGATGAACTGGATAGGTGTGAGTTTCGAACTAAACACTGCAAGAGTTTCAGAATTTTTCAGAGAACTGTCAGACAAAAAAAAGTTATGTATATATGTATGCATATATGTATACACAACAGAAATATTAAATGAATTAAAACTATAAATTTAAATATGTATTATAAAAAGTCCGAGAAACAATAAATGCATTAAACTATACATTAAAATGATAGCAAATGAATAAATCATATAGATGGAAAAACTTAAAATAAACGAATAAAACAAATATAACAAATACATTAAATTATAAATTAAAATGCTACATCGGGACAAGACCGTGGGAATCAGATAAGCCCTTTACACAATCTGACATGGCTGCGGTTGGAATTGAACTGTGGGTTTCGTCTGGCCAGAGGAGAACTGGCCCCCTGACTGAGCCTGATTTCTCCCAAGGTTTTTCTCTCCATTCTGTCACAGAGGGAGTTTTGGTTCCTTGCCGCTGTCGCCTCTGGCTTGCTAGGTTGGGGACACTTAATTTCTAGTGATTATCGTCGATTTGATTGCACATATACTATTTAAACTAAACTGAGCTAGACAATGACATCGCTGAATTCAATAATGAAATGACTTTAACTGAAAATTGAGTGTTTAATCTTGTGCATTACTGACACTCTGTCCTCCAATTTGATATCGTTAAGTGCTTTGACACAATCTGTATTGTTAAAAGCGCTATATAAATAAAGGTGACTTGACTTGCAAATTTAGCTTGGCTCAAATGAGCATTGAACAGTGCATTTATCATATCTGCTTTTCATTTGGGACTGTGAACTTTCTAAGCTCTGTCGTGCTAACTTCCAGACGGAGCGCAGTTTTTCATGGAAAGAGCTCACATGGTCAAACACATTTTTGTCTGTAACTGAGTGACTTTGAGAAAGAAGTTATTGCAACATCTTTAACGGACCCAGAGGAGAATGTCCAAAGACCAAGTCAGCTGGGCTGAATCCAAGGGATTCCTGGACAGTATTTCTGACAACAAAAGGGGAACCTCTTCATCCCAATCCTTCTCATGTTCGAGACAGTAAGTTCTAAGCATAGACTTAAGAGTTTGAGAGAACCTCTCTAACACCCCCTGCGACTGTGGATGGTAGGCACTAGATACACAATGTTTGATATTCAATTCTTTCATTACCTTGCGGAACACACGGGACACAGATTTAGATCCTTGATCTGACTGAATTTATGGAAAACCAAACGTGCAGAATTTAAGGATGGCCTTCACAATTGCAGGAGTTTTCAAGGTGCGTAGCGGAATCGCTTCTGGAAACCCGGTAGTAGAACACAGTAAAGTTAACAAATACGAATGGCCAGACTTAGTTCTCGGCAAGGGCCCAACACAATCTATTACCAGCTTCTTGAAAGGTTCGCTCATTACTGGAACAGGCTTTAATGGCGCTGGGGCAACAACCTGGTTGGGCTTTCCAGCAACCTGACAAGCATGGCATGATCGACAATATTGAGTCACACTAGTTTTCATGCCAGGCCAGAAAAAGTGTTTTAACAGATTTTTATAGGTCTTCTTGATGCCTAAATGTCCAGACAATTCATGATCATGAGCAACATGTAGAACATACTCTCTGTAAGAATTAGGCACAACTACCTGGAAAACCGTTCCAGTCATGTTTTTCCTCAGGACTCCACTTACGCATAAGTACTCCATCATCTAGAAAATAACACTGTAACACGGTTTTATCCATCACAGCAGTAAAACAAGAAGTCAGGGTACCATCAGATTTTTGTGCTTCGATTAGGTGCTTCCTGTCAAAAGGAAAGTCAACATTTGGCCCAAAGCTCAAATTTTGTATCTCCATGTCTAAACCAGCCTTCACATCTGACAGATCTGAGCACATGAATGAGTCGGAGAGATCAAGTTCTTTTTCAAACTTACGAGCCTGTGCTCACGTTACAACACAGGAATGAAATACGTTTGAAAACTGCTGAGGCAATACCGAATTACTTTGACACACATGGTATATCAACTACTTCAGGAAGACAAGACACCTTGCTTCCGGCTAAATCATTTCAGAGGATGAGATAAATGTCCTTCAGTGGCAGCTGAGATTGTACGGCTACTTTAACTAACCCAGTCACAAGATGAGAGCGCAAATATACCGCGTGGAGGGGAACCCTGACTACCCCAAGTTCAGTTCCTTGAACTAGGACAGCTGAGCCACAGCTGGACTGTGTTGAAAAAGTACATCTGCCAAGATAAAAGACTGGGCCGCGCCCGTATCTCTCAAAATGTGTACATGTTTATGCTCAGTGTCTAATTCAGAAAAGGAGACTGTACCATCACACACAAATGGTTCAAAAGTGGGATCAATCGAAAGCAAACTCTCTGAAGAGTGGGTACGCACAGAAGCAACACCTTTATGTGCATTCTGTGCTTTCCCCTGGTTACGTTGTAATACAGGACATACAGCAATCAGATGGCCCTTCTCACGACAGTAAGAGCACTCATGAGAATCAGGACCCTGCTCCTCATTCTGGACAATCACAGTTTTATACAACATTGTGGGTAAGCACAAATTCATCTGCAAAGATAGTGGCTTCGGTGAGTGATGTCACCTTTTGCTCATTCAAATGAACTACTATTTTTTTTTCAGGAACACAATTCTTAAACTCCTCTACGAGGATTAACTCCTTAAGTTGCTCAATTGTGCTGATTTTATTTGCTGCACACCACTTCTCAAACAAAAGTTTTTTCTCGTGAAAACCTCAAGCCAAACTTTTGTTGAATTTGCCCATGCTTTCTAAATTTTTGCCGATCGGCTTCTCGAACAAGCTCATAAACTCGTAACATAGCGGATTTCATTACATCGTAGTCTAGACTTTGTTCTAAAGTCAATGCCGAACATACTTCCTGCGCTTTATCCACAAGTTTACGCTGTAAAAGTAATGGCCAAATATTCTTCGGCCACTGCAAAGTAGCAGCGATACATTCGAAAACAGTGAAAGAAGTATCGACTTCACTTTCTCTAAATGCAGGAACAAACAAAATTTGTCTGGAAACATCAAATTCAGTTCGACTCACCAGTGAAATATGCGATGCTGCGGGAAGAGGCGATGAGGTAAGAGCCGGAGTAGCATTTCCCTGCAATCCAGGAGAAGAATGCTGCGTCTGCCCAGACTTTTGCTCAGTTTCCAGCTCCTTCAGCCGGATGTCTCTTTTTGTCTCAAGCTCAAACACTCGGACATGCAAAAGCTGACTCTGGTACTGCTGTCGGCCTAACTCCACATCTAACTCCTATAGTCGGATTGCAAGCATTTTTTCTTTTGGTGAAGAGGGATTGCTGAGATCTATGCGTGTGTCCTCCTCAGACTTGAGCTCCATTTCTAAAGCTTCTAAATCGTCAGAAAACACTGGATTTGTTGCAACACCCATTACCTCAGTTTCACCAGGTAAGATCCTTTGTTTTACCAACTCCTTGTGCAAAGCCTCCTTAAATCACCCTCTTCAGCACATTTCGAGGTACGTCTATATCAAAAAAATCTGCAATTAACAATAAATCATCCTTCCGACACTTCAAATTGTTCTTCTGTAGGCACGATCGTAAATTTTTTCAAGTTCAAATTCCGATGTCATGATGAAAACCACCAGGCAAACACAAGAAAAAAAACTCTGCAAAAGCAGCGAGTATGCAAATACACGATTTCATACCTTGTCACTAAACGTGCCATACACTTAATCCCGGACGAGCCCCCAATTTCATGTTACACCCCGTCTAGGGGTAAAGGACGCAACATGAAATGAGAGAGTTGAAGCAGGGAATCTTTTGAGGGGTTTCATGAAACTAAACAAAAATACAACAGTCAAACAAATAAATAGGGAACTTTTCTTCGGGAGTTGCACTGGCCAAAATAACAAACAAAAACTCTTACTTTGAAACCTCTTTCCTAAACCCTAACCAAATTAAGAGTACAATATTTTAACTTAACTACCTAGCCAAAAACAGAGATCAAAAGGTGTACAATACACAATAATAGTGTCAAACTCCTTACATCCCCAAACCCTCAAGATTTACAATGATATACAAACTATTTACAAGCTCAAGCAAACAGTGTTAAAAGGGGAATCCAAATCAGTGTCAGTAACAGTCAATAGGGTCAAAATACCAAACAATTTCCTACTTACAATCTGTAATTCTTTTCAGAGAACAAACAATGATCACTCTTAAGTCAAAATTCATCTAAACATGCGCGCACACAGCCACCAAAACCAACAATTCTCTCCTCACAACAACACAATGTGCCCTCTCAAAGAAAGTGACATCAGGGCTTTTAAGGTGTGCCTGGAATCGAATGCACCAATCAAGATGGGCCAGTCATTAGCCTGCAGGAGCCAATCAGCACCATACCTGGACACAAACACTTCCAAAACAAAAGAGAGAATACAAAACAAAGGGTTATAACAACTTGTTTCAGAATGTTCACATGACATTGAAAATTCAATTTCCATGTTGTTTGCAAATAGATAAATATTTGCAAAACAATAGCCCAAAAACGTTATATATACATTGTTAATGGAACATTTTTTAGTTGGACATTCATCTAAGCTTTAAGTGTTATTACTTAGTATTGTTTCAGAATATTAAGATGACACTTAAAAGTAACATTTCCATAATGTTTGCAAAGCATTAGCACAAAAGCATTATCTATACAGGGTTCATCAAACATTACGTTGGACATTTGACAACTTTTTTTAAACATTAAGTGCTTCCATGTTTCAAAATGTTCAGATTCAAAAGCAGCGTTCCCATAACGTTTGCAAAAAGATAAACATTTATCAAACATTAACACTAAACATCATTTAGACATTGTTTCTGGAACGTTTTTAAAAAAAAAAATGCTATTACTTACCGCTTTCATCAGAGAACAGTTAAAGGCAGCTTTCCCATAACGTCTGCAAAACATTAGCATGAAAAACATTATACATCTTTCATGAAACTTTTTTATGAAACATTTTAGTTGAACATCCGTCAAACAATTTTTTAACATTATTTCTTACTAGTTTTCAGAGAACATTTAAAAGTAACATTCCCATAATGTTTGCAAAATTGTAAACATTTGCAAAACATTAGCACAAAAATGTCATTAATACTTTTTTCATGTAATGTTTTTTGAAACATTTTTGTTGGATATTGGTCAAACATTTTTTTTTAACTTTTTTAAACAGTTCAGAGAACATGGAAAATGTTCCCATATTGCTAAATGATGAAATGGAAAGGTCTGGGACATTCTAAAATGCTTAACGTGGCTTAATGTGTAAAGACAGTGTTTTTAAACTCTGTAAACACGTATGTACAGACAAGCAGATGAGTCCAGGATACGAACACAATGCGTTTAAAATGGGTTAAGCATTTTCCTCCCATAGAAAACTGTTATAAGGAAAACACTAAAAGGATGCCTATTAAAACAGTGTTCTTGTTATGAACTCTGGTTGTTTGTACATAGTATGATTTATTAATACCTTGTTTACTAAGTTTGGTCTTTTAAAAACACTGTCTTAATGCATTAAGCCACGTTAAGTGTTTTCCTATGAAAATGCTTAACACCTAATTAAACATGTTGTGTTCTTATTATGGGCTCATCTGCTTGTCTGTATATTGTATTCTTTATTTAAAAATGTGTTCAGAGAGTTTGGAATTTTAAAAACACTGTCTTGACGTATTAAGCCACGTTAAGCATTTTCCTTTGCGGGTGAAATGCTTAATGCAAAATTAAACATGTTGCGTTCGTGTTCTGAGCTCGTCTGCTTGTCTGTGCATAGTATGCTTTATTAATAATGTGTTTACTGAGTTTGGTCTTATAAAAACACTATATTAACGCATTAAGCCATGTTAAGGGTTTTCCACATTAAGCCTTTTAGAATGTCCCAATATTCCCTTAATGTTTTCTCTAACATTATCATAAAAAAAAAATGGTTTATAAAACATTTTCAGAGAACATTCAGAAATAACTTGACAGGAACAACAGCAAAACGTTCTTAGAACCCATTTTTGTTAGTTGAGAAGAGAAGCGCAGTCGAGCTGGACTGAGTGATGGTCTCCACCTTCTCCTCTGTTGCATAATAGTTTTATACTCCAGAGACATTTAAATGTAAAGGCTTCGTGTGAAGGCCAAAACATTGTCCGTCCTCGTGTTTTATGTCCCCCCAGAGTAAGTCAACTCCAGTAATCCTCTCTGTGAAAGAGTTGAAGAGATTTAGAAAAGGCGAGCGCGATTCCTCGCTAAAGTGGAGCATGATTCCAGCTCCACCTCTCTGCTTTTCATTTTGATAAGTGACAGGGACCAGCAGAAATGTCCATCAGCTAATCCTCTTAGCATTCATAATGCTGACTCTGCTTTAATGGACCTGACAGCTGAGCTGTAAGACCAGACCGGCCAGAAATGAACCGTTGTGTTCCTGGAGCACAAAGTTCAGCCGCTCATCCTCAGCGGCGGCAAGATGGCGACATAAGCGCTGTACTAAACCTAAAACCTACCTAGATAGCATTTTAAGACATCAACTTCCAGTACAGCAGCTGTTTAGTAAGGTATATTCCTCCTTTTATCCAAAATCTGAGACTATTTGGGAAAAAAAAATCCAACATGAGTAACATTATGATTATAAAACATGATTATAAAATTACCAAAATGTAAAAATGTACCAGTATTTCTGTGTGATATTTATTTATATGCTTATCAATGTGATATCTTGTTATTAGCTAAGCCACACAATGGGAATGAACTGAACTGTCATCAACTAAATTTCAGAGGCCAAACAAATTAAAATATAGTGAATTAAGCTACAAACTCAATTGTGCAGTGTTTCCATCTAGCATGTATTTTGATGTGCAGCTCATCAGTGTTTTCAGTAGTTAGCAGTAAACCGGCTACCTCACCTGAATATGTTCCTAGATTTGTGTTGGATGTTTCGATGTGGAAAGCAGTTATCTTTGGCATGGAAATATGGATATTTTTTATTTGTAAACATAATACTTTTTGGCATATTTCAGTTGATGTCATAAAACTAATGAGCTCAGTCAATAATAGTACTGACAGTGTCATTAAACATGGCTGAATGGCTGAGACAAACCGATTCAAGCTGATTCATTTCAAACTCAAACTCGATTCACTAGCACAAAAAAGATCAAAAGAGCCATTCTGTCACATGTGTGTTCCTGTTGTGTTCCTGTCTGACCTTATTTTGTAGTTCCTGTTCTTATTAGTTAATCATTGTTCATTGTGTTTCACCTGTGTTTAATTATCCTGTGTATATTAGTTCCTGTCTGATCTACTTTGTTACTCGTTGTTTGATTTTGAGTTGGATTACCCTGCGTTTTCAGTAGTTAACTTGATTCAAGTGAAGTTTGAGACTCCTGTGTTCTCCCTTGCTCCAATGTTACGTGACACATTCATTTCCGAATTTCGACGTCGCTTGTAATAATTAAAAAAATCTCTAGTGATGGGTGAAACGGAGCTTTTCAAAATTCCAAATCAGTTAAACCATATCGTCGCAAAATGATTCAGCTTCGAAGTCACATATCATGTATCGTGTAACGTATCGCGAATCATTTGATTTAGATCGGAACTGTTGAGCGGAATCTCTTTAGAATCATTATTCAGATCGGGACTTCGGAGCACATATCGCAGATCATTTGATTTACATTGGAACTGCGGAGCGGGTTCCCGAATTTTTTTATTCATATCAGGACTTCAGAGCGGGATCGCAAATGTTGAATTTAAAGATTCGTGATGATACACACTCCAAAGTCCCAATCTGAAATAATGGTTTGTGAATCATTATTCAGATCGGGACTTCGAAGCGCATAGCTCATTTGATTTACATTGGAACTGCGGAGCGGGTTCGCGAATCAGTTGATTCAGATCGAAACTTCAGAGCAGGTTTGCCAGTCATTTGATTCAGAACTTTGGATCGCGCAACACAAATCTTTTTTTCTGATTCTTTCTTTCTTTTTTAAACAGTAAAAACATCAAACAATTAAGGCAATACAGTTATAAATAAGAAAAAAGAAAGTACACAGATACAAATCCCTTAAGAAAATTAACTACGGTTTTGTTATAGAGAAAGTGTAGTAGGCTAATGTTATATGTAACGCTGAGTTTTCTGTTTTTGCCTTCTTTTTCCGGGTTTTCCTTTTTTTCCTTGCCGCCCTCTTGTTTTTTCTTTCTCTCTCTTCTACTTTCACTGTCGCAGGTGGCATGCGGATTGGTCGTCTCGCTTAGCAATCATTCGGGGCGCGCTGATTGGGTGTGATGACATGAGGGGGGAGTGTTCTTCGATCGCGCTCGCTGATTGATGTCCAGCAGTGCTATAAAAGGGAAATGCTGGTGTATTAGAGCAGCCCGTCTTTGTGAACTTGTGCTGTGATATATTTTTTTCCATTTTGTGTTCTTTTGTTTGGTTTAGTTTGTATGGTTTAGTTTATAATGTGCTTTGACGGCCATGTAAAACATCTTATCTATTTGCTGTCCTGAAGCCTTTGTCCTTTTTGAAACATTTGAAAGCCTTAGAAAGCCTTTCAAAGTCCTATTAAAAGTGGACTGGAGGTGAAGGGGGTAGGTAAGTTAAGTCACGTGACCAACATGGTTCACATTTAGGTTTATTTCGTTGTCTAGACACCCTAGGTTAGGGACTTAGCCAATTTCTGTATGTTTTTGTTTGGTTAGGTTGTGTAGTTGAGTTACGATGTCTTGGACATTGAAGATTTTCTTTTCATATTTTTCTTTTCTTAGTTCAGAATTAGATTAAAATAGGTTAGTAAGATTTCTTTTGGTTCTGTTATTTTCTTTCTTTTGGCACGGTCCAGGCTCCCTTCATTCTCTCCAGTTCTCCAATAGGCTGAGGTTGCCGGTGTGTCTAGTTTTTAAAAAAAAATATATATTTTACATATTCAATTTCTTTTGTGAAAATAACTGTCACAGTCTGTAATAATAAAACAAATTCGCTTGATTTGCTCTCTGGCGTTAGTTACTCTTATTCACACACGGACTGTAATGCTGACAGTGGTCTGATCTGGTCTAATGTTCCCCTTCCTAACTCCTAGACACTTAACAGTCAAAGAAGGGTCGTAACAGATAATCATGTTTTTTTTTTTGTTTTTTTTGGCATATTGACTACCATTTGTATGACCACAATTTTACTACAAATACCATGGTTAAACTATGGTTAGTGTAGCAAAACCATGGTTAATTTTTGGTTATCATTGCTTAACTATAGTAACCATATATATATATATATATATATATATATATATATATAATATATTATTTGTTTTTTTTTTAGTAAAACCATGGTTTTACAAAAAATCAGTTTATTTTATTTCAGTTAAAGTTTATTTCAAGTAACATGACCCTAGTGATAGCTTTTGTGTGGATATCTACATCTGCCTTACACTAACCTCTTTGATTTACATTGTCAAAAATAATCAGTGAGATTTACTGGCGGCGCGGAAAGGAAAGGACGTGTGGCCAAGTATAGTGACCCTGTGCTCTGCATTTCACTCATCCAAGTGCACACACACAGCAGTGAGTAGTGAACAAACACACACAAACACCGTGAACACACACTTAGAGCAGCAAAGACCTTTGATTGACAGCATTTTAACCCAGAGTTTTTACTTTATAGGATTTGGAATTGATTATAGAAACAGAGCATCCACGACAGTATTCATCTTTCCCAAACTGTGCAGACTTGTCTCTTTATCTTCAGTCGTGGTGCTCCTCTCAGCAGGTGGGTGAGATTGTTGTTCACCCACGGATAATCGAAGCAGTAGTTAGGAGCCAGCGAATGGCATCACTGCGTGTGGGATCTTTAATGGTGGACCAGCTCAAAGCTCAGTCGATTTACCCACAATCCTCACCAAAACTATGCAGTATACTGTAGTTTTGGGGACAGATAGGGTTTTGCATCTTCTGCTTGCAAAAGTCACTGTGTTCTGGATGGTTGCTATGCAGTTGCTATAAGGTCTTCTTAATGCATGCCTGCCTTTGCAAACTGTTTGAACATTTGGATGGTTTGTGTTGATCGGTGAGATTATAACGAATGATGTGTGAATATGCGCAGCATTAGCTGCTAGTAAAGACGCTAATCACCCTCCACTCCAGATTTCAACCAGAGTCAGCAGAATGAAATCATGCTCGATAACATTATACTCCTCCTTACAGCAAATCAGTGGGAATGTGGGTCCATGATAATGTTTTTCCATTTAATAATTTAGCAGACTTTCATTACCATTTAATAACAAATTTACATTTTTATTCCCATTTTTGGAACACACCATGGCATTTATTGTAGTACATTACTGCAAAATAATACATTAGCATTATTGTTATAATAATAATAATAATAATAATAATAAATGAGCATTATTGTTTCCATTTTGGAAAATACATTTCCTTTTTTATTTTTGCTAACCATTTAGTAACAAATTTGCATTATTGTTCCCATTTTCGGAATTTAAAAAAAAAATATCATTTAATAACAAATTTGCATTATTGTTCCCATTTTCGGAATTTAAAAAAAAAATATCATTTAATAACAAATTTGCATTATTGTTCCCATTTTCGGAATTAAAAAAAAAAAAAATCATTTAATAACAAATTTGCATTATTGTTCCCATTTTGGAAAATACATTTCTTTTTTTACTTTTGATTAACATTTAATAAGATTATTTTTCCCATGTTCAGAAAAAAAAATATTTTTAAATGATCATTTAGTAACAAATTTGCATTATTGTTCCCATTTTTGGAAAATACAATGTTTTTGATTGCCATTTAATGATAAATTTACATTATTCCGTATTCCTGTTTTTGGAAAATACTTTTTTTTTTTTTTTTTTTTTAATTAATTCATAAATTTGTTTGTTTGTTTGTTTGCACATTGTCATTTAATAACAAATTTTGCATTATTGTTCCCATTTTGGAAAATACATTTCCTTTTTTATTTTTGATAACCATTTAATAACAAATTTGCATTATTGTTCCCATTCTTGGAAAATACAATGTTTTTGATTGCCATTTAATGAAAAATATTGTTCCTATTTTTTTCTATTGTTTGTATTCCTGTTTTTGGATAATACCATGTTTTTTTATTAATCCATAAATAAGTTTGTTTGTTTGTTTGCAGTGCATTGTCATTTAATAACAAATTTGCATTATTGTTCCCATTTTTGGAAGAAAAAAAACCCCATGGTATTTTCTGCAGTAGATTACCATGTACTTTCAGTTCGGTCCATTTTCTCATGCATATTTTCAGATGCTAACCTGTTACAATCATATTTATTTAAATATGCGCAGTATAACCGCTGATAATATCCACCATGTGCTTGAACTGCAGATGATCGACAGAACGTTTGTTCCTGAGGTGATGGAGTTTGTGATACGCAGGAAAGTACAGAAATAGCTGTCAGTGTGCTGGAAGAAGAACGAATTATGCCCTGCTCTATCAGTATTATACAACATGAGCACAGAGTGCATTGTGGGTAAGGTGACACTGTCATTTTTCTGCAAGAGAGAGATGTGGCAGTGCAGATATTAGATAATATTCTATTTAAAAAAAGAGTAGCAATAATGTAAAATGCAAGAGAATGAAAACAGCTCCCTATGAATCTTGAATTTTGTTAAAACCATAGTATTTCCATTAATATTTGTAGACATACCACAAAAATAAATATATATATAATAAAGTCACAATGGTTATTCCATTTCTTGAAGATGATATACAACAAAATTTTCAGCTAGTTAGGGAGTATTAAATTGGTTTTAATGACTATGCGCTCCCATAATGCATAGGATTCAGTACAATGGGTTTTGCAATTGTCCTCAAGGTGAATTTACTTCGAGTTCTTCTGCACTGAACAGCAGTAGAGACACAAACAAGCTGTTTGTTACTGTCTTTATCATGATGATGCCGTCACTGCAGATTAAATGGGCTCTTTCTCTGAGTAATAACCTTTGTGGTTTGTCTTTGTCTGAGTAAAGGTTACCCTCTTAAACCTCAGCGTTTCTTCCACACAGCTAATTCTAGATGGCGAGTGGTTGAATTGAAACACAATACACAACACCACAAATGCTGAGTTTATAAGTTAAAACCTTTCATATTTAATGAAATGAGTGTATTTATATGTACTGTATAAAAGACTATGATGCTTCAATGTTGCTCTTTTAGTCATTTTGTAGCCTGACACCATGTATTGGAACCAGTGGAATGGATGCTCCTCAAAACGTTTGTGTTTCACAGAAGAAAGAAAGTCATGCAGAAAGACATGAGGATGAGTAAATGATGAGGTAACACTTCACATTAAGGTCCCATTAGTTAACTTTAATTGATGCATTAACTAACATTAACTAGCAGTGAGTAATACATTTGTTACAGTTATTAATCTTATGACATTCGTTAATAACGTTCATTAGTTCATGCTAGCTGAGGTCCATTAAATAATAGTAACTAAAAACTAAATGTTATAATTAATTTTTAAAATCGTTGTATCGTTGAGGAGTACCGTTTTTAGTATTTTGAATTTTTAAAAATATTTTTATGTATTTGTTATTTTTGTTTTAAATACGTATATGTAGATTTTATGAATTTATTTCATTTTTAGTTATTTTAGTACATCCAGTTAAACTAAGTGAAAGTGAGAAATGTTTCCTTGGCAATTAGCTAAATATGTTTAAACTTTTTTTTTTTTTTTAATATTTAAAAAAATAATAATTTTTTTTCTTTCTTCTACATTTTGTTTTAGTTAACTATAGTAATAACAAATAATACAAATAAAAAAACAGTACACAATGTACTGTTATTATATTATTTGAATGAATTTCCAGGTGTTTTACCTGTAAAATGTTTAATTTTAATTTTTGAAATTTGAGTTTTGAATTTTACAATACATTGCGTTGTGTTTTAGAGTTAACGGAAATATCTGTAAAACTAATTAATAATGTCCTGATAATGAGCTGCCAGTATGATTTCTGTTATTATTTCTTACAGAGTGAACCCTAGTAGTTAACAAATAAGTTGTACCTTGTAGCAGTGATGACAGGATTTTCATTAAAATGAATAGGCAGCTGAGTCTAGAAATACACATTTTGAGTTTCTGCATTACATAAACAGTGGTCCTCAGATGCGACTGAGAGTTTGGCGCTAAAGGTCAGTGTTTACCGGCCTGCAGGTTTGTAATCATTAGCGTTGGAGGGGAGATGTTTAGCGTGTAATGAATCTGGCACAGGCTGACACGGTTTATTCGGTGAACGTGTTTGTGTGCACGCGTGCCATCCAAACAAACCCCAGCACACCGCCGTGAATGTGCCTCGTGATTATGATGAATATTTTATCTTCCTGCCAGTGATGCAAGAGCTTGTGGATGCATTAAATTTGGAGCGTACCGGTGGGACAGGAAGCCCTGCGTGTGTTTGCGCTGTCTGTGACATCAAAAAACGTGTGCATCTCATTACAATAGAGAAATTGGCTATTTTCCAAATTGTTACAATTATTGCTTTACAGGAGAATTACTGAAGTAAAACATTAGGTGCATTACAGGCATGTGAAAAGCCTGTATCATATTTGATATGCAAATTTCTAAGGCCAGAAAATAATCAAAACTACTGGAAAAACTGTTGCACACAATAAACTCCATGCCTTCTGTCCTCTCTGACTGATAGTTCATCATTTTTTAGCATGCAAAAGGCCTTTTAGTATAATTGTACAAACTTGCCCACCGCAGGAACCTCAGCAACCATTTTGCTTTTTTCTAGAAATAAAAAAATCATTTAGTTCTGTCGGAAAACTTACGCTACAATTCTAAACTAAAAGCATCCATACAAGCAAGCAAGCAAACGTTCATTTTTATAGCACTTTTCCAAACAAGTTAATGCAGTTCAAAGTGCTTTATAAGCAAGAAGAAATCAAATACAAAACAATAAAATGCACCAAATACAAAATAGAAATAACCTATTAAAATGCAAGAGCAAAATTTAAAATAAAATGTCAAATATAAAGCAAAAACATTTAATTAACATTTCATTACAGGTTGCTAGGTCTGCGTGACAAAACCATGCCAGTCAAAAAATAGCAAAAAATAGTTTCACAATAAATATCAAAACTCAAAATATGTCATTTCCATACCTAAAATACATATTTTACAGTCACTGTTATGCACACTGATCACAAACACAAATGCTCAAATGTTTCCTACCAGTGGTCAGCGGTCACAAAACATCTAGCTCAGTTTTATCAAAGGTAGATTGCAAAATATTTCAATACATGGTGGATTTCATATGTCAGGCTTTACAGAGTTAATTGTCATGAAAATAATGGCACAATGCAATCTCAGTGTGTCATAATTCTGATAAAGATTGCAAGAAAAATAATAACTTTTCTAAAATAGGCTTTTGCATGCGAAATATGACTTCATGGTTGCACTTTATTTTATAGTACGTGTACTTACAGTGTACTTACCCAAGAAAGTACTGGTACTATAAGGTAACTACATGGGGTAGGTTCAGGTTTAGTACCTAGTTATTGTAATTACTAGAATAAGTACATAGTATTTACATGAGGAACAGGACTGTAAAATAAAGTGCTACCTTCATATTTCTTCATTCGTGAGTTCAGTATGACTTAATATGATTTTTTCATTATCCAGATATCCTTGACTCTGGTGTGAAACTCAGTCGACTGCCGCTCTTATGCAGGTCTGCCTGACGTCGTGTTAAACGGATTTATCCGCTGCTGGAAGCTCGTGGCACAAGATCACAGAAGTGTAAAGTTCCTGTGCCAGAGCCATGGACACCTCATGATCTCCTGAGACACAGACAACCGAAGACACAGAGTAAGACACCAAAGAGCAAATCAAACAACTCCAACTCAACATTAAATCAATATTGTTGCTATTTAATTCCATTTTAATGTCAACTCAGTCATGCATGCTATTCATTCATGTTAAGCCATAGTAAAATATCTCTGTTGTCACTGTTTTAGGCTAATGTTGTAGACCCTTAAAGATTCTTAAAGGTGCCATAGAATGGAAAACTGTATTTACCTTAGCATAGTTGAATAATAAGAGTTCTGTACATGGAAATGACATACCATGAGCCTCAAACACCATTGTTTCCTCCTTATGTAAATCTCGTGAATAATAAAGACCACTGAAAAATAGGCGAATCAGAATATAACACCGACTGTGACGTAACAGTCGGGATCACTAATAGTTACGCCCCCAAAATTTTCCCATGTTCTAGGCCAGCCGCCAGCAGAACCATCTGCAGGTATTGCGAAGACACAAGCGAGGACAACTGCGAAAATGGCAGATCATGGAAATAAATGTTATGTTCCAGGCTGTGCAGGGGATGTGAAGTGGGTGTTGGTGGGGGTTGGTGTCTGTATTCAGAAAGGCACGGAAAGCAAATAACGCGTTCTAATAAAATAATGCGAGTCAATAAAGGAACATGGTTAGCTCCTTGCTAGCGGTAGCCTGTTACATTACAGTACATAAGATTTCACTTACTACATAAACAGAGTAAGGTGAGATGACTGAGGATGATGGTGAATGATTTACAGATCTTGAGCACCACTGACAAGCATCTGATCTTGTAAAATGTGTAGTAAGTACCGCCACTCCATAGTATAAACAGAGTTCGTGCGATCGCAAATCTCCAAAGTGAAAGTGAAACTAAAAAGCCATTGTGCATTTAAAAGCAGTTTCAGTGCCCTACATATTAATAGTAGCTCCCTGATGCCCGCATTTTATTTACAGTATAATTACCCAACGATATAACTGCGTGAGAAAGTATTGAAATATATATTTTCCCTGTGTTTCCTTCCTGTAAACTACTGAAATGAGCCAATCAGAGCAGAGCTCAACATTATTATTCAGACTGTTTCATTCTAGGGAGAAATCCTAAGGTTGTAAATGGACATGTAAAACTGTTTCTGAAGATTTTTTGCCCTTACCTAAGCCACATACCTTCTATGCAGATATCAGAGAACTATTTAAAATATTGTATCAATGCATTCTATGGCACCTTTAAAGGTTAGAAAAAATAGAAGGACTATTTGTTGGTTCCTCAACCTTTCAGTGAACAAAAGTACAGTAGGTAATATAGATAGCTAGTGGTTGAAATGTGTACTACAGTCCAAATTCAAAATATTGGAGAGCTTTGTTTCTCTAGTCATAGAGCTTTTTTAGATGGATGCTTAGACTTTTTATGTCTGGTAGAATCTGCAACTCTGACCCAGTTTGTTTGCTGGCTTCAATGGCTGCAATACGCTGTTTTCCGCCAACTGGCAACCCGGGCTGTCCAAATTCTATTGTTAAATTGGCAGTGGGCGGAGTCACGAAAACCAAAACAAAAACACACATTCTGACACAAAACACACATTTGAAACTAGAATAACTGGCTGTAAAAGTTTTCTAATTTCAAATGTTACTTGCAAAATATTCATTTAAAAAAATAAATAATGTAGAATTGGTTTTCGGAGAAATGAGTATGTGAACTTAGCATCTTTCCTAAATATTTGCAAACATATCTTATTTTTATGGAAAAATACATACACAATACATACATCAATGGAAAGGTTTCATGGATGTTAAAGGTTCTTCATGGGGCCACCGATGCCAATAAAGAACCTTTATTTCTAAGAGTAAAGGTGATGCAGCCTTTCTAAAGTTTTGTAGATTAACAGTGATTTAATGCTAATGTTAAAGTTTTGGATGTTTCTGCAATAATAGCAAGTAATTGATAGATTTTTTTTATTTTTAATTTCAGAGTTTGTTTTTAATTTTACTCATGAGGTTTAACTTCCTCACATCATTTGCATAATATTTCCATATGGCGAGGGCACGCAAATTTTGTCCCCTGCAAACAAACTAATCAGATGTATAAGTTTGTGAATGCAGAGCACATTGTACCTATTTTTAAAGTCTTAAAATGTTTTTGCTCTGCAGATGTACTTGGATGCTTCAAAAAGCTCTGGGATGACAAAAAGATAAAACACACTGCTGTTCAAAAGTTGGGGTAGGTAAGTTTTTTTTAAAGTAGCTTTTAAGAGAAGTCTCTACTGCTCAGCAAAGATTTATTTGATCAAAAATAAAGTAAAAACAGTAATACTGTGAAATATTGTTACCACTGTTTAAAAGTTTGAGGTCGGTAAGAAATTTTGAGAGACTCTTTACTTAGCATGGATACATTCAATTGATCAAATGTGACATCAAAGGAATTTATAATGTAACAAAAGGTTTCTATTTCAAATAAATGCTGTTTTTCTGAACTTTTTATTTGTCAAAGAAACAAACACAGTTTTTAGAAAAATATGAAGCAGCACAACTGTTTTCAACGTTGATAATAATAAGAAATCTTTCTTATTATCAGCATATCACAATGATTTCTGGAGGATCATGTGACACTGAAGACTGGAGTAATGATGCTTTGATCACAGGAAGAAATTACATTTTGCATTGTATTCAAATAGAAAACACTTATTTAAATTTTTAATAATATTTCACAATATTACTGTTTTTACTGTATTTTTAATCAAATAAATGTAGCCTTGGGGAGCAAAAGAGACGTCTTTCAAAAACATTTTAAAAACTCTTACCGAACCTCAAACATTTGAAAAGAAAATTGGTTAATTTGAAAGAATGGTGGCACAAGCAGTCTTCTCAAACAAAACATTTTACAAAGAAAAAAAAATACATATATATATACATATATATATAACATCCCCGAACTACAGATGTAATGTTGAACATGTAGAGTGTTTGTTAGTGGATGATGTTGATACTGAATGTGATTCTCTGCTGTAGGACACCTGTGTGATCTTGAGCAGAATGATGCTGATGTATCCAGGTGTTTTTCTAGTCTAGTATATCATCCTGACGGCGAACGTCCTCATTCTCTGGAGGTCACATCTCACGTTCCTCTGTGTGTATATACTTTATAATTGTATTGCGAAGAGAATGAAAAGTTTCCATTATCACGAACTTGACCAGCCTTTAATTGAACACGGTGAGCAATTATAGTTCAACAATGAGTCGGGCTAATTGAGGCAAACGTTGGCATTATTAAAGCTGGTTAATAGAGTAATAAAGTGGATTCTGTCTGCTGAACAGTAAAGGACAGCAGACCTGGGACAAGGACACCAAGATATATATATATATGTGTGTGTGTGTGTGGTTAATGAAAAAAAAAATGTTTTATGTTGATGTTTTTTCCCTTTTTTCTCTAGTAATTTTAAAACCCAGTTATTTTTTATTTGGACTTCATTTGTAGCAATTTGGACATTTAAGTAAATGTGTGTTGCACAAAAAGACAATGCTGTTTTATTTAAAGGCTCATAAGATGAGATATGAGGTGACAGGATGAAGCGTGGCACTTACTGCAGCAGTGCAGATTGTATATGTCTGGATGAAGCACCATGCATGTCTGAAGCCATCGTTTGACCTTCAAGGTCATTATATAACTGAAATAAAGGTAGATGTTAACATGACACACACACACACACACACACACACACACACACACTTACACACACTTTCTTTCATATCTGACCTTCTGGTGACACATTCACACCCTTAATGTGACGCTTTGTGTGTCCAAAGATATTCCTTTTAGGTGTATGAGCTTCACTAGCATTCAGAAGTTTTGGGAAGATTTTTAAAATGTTTTTTATAAAGTCTCTTTAGCTCACCAAGGCATTTATTGCATCAAAAATAAAGAAAAAAATGTAAAATTGTGAAATATTATACAATTTAAAATAGCTGCTTACTATTTAAATATATTTTAAAATGTAATTTATTCCTGTGATGCGAAAGCTGTATTTTCAGCAACATTACTCCAGTCTTCAGTGTCACATGATCCTTCAGAAATCATTCTAATATGCTGATTTGCTGCTCAAGAAAAAATGTATGATTATCATCAATGTTGAAAACAGTTGTGCATGCAGCTTCATATTTTTGTGGGAACCGTGATACATTTTCTTTTTCAAGATTCTTTTGATGAACAGAAAGTTGACAAGAACAGCATTTATTAGAAACAGAAACTTTTGTAACATCTTTACTGTTACTTTTGAATAATTGAACGTGCTTGCTGAATAAAAATATCACTTTTCTAAATTAAAAAACTAAACAATAAAAGAACCAAACTTTTGAACGGTATTGTTTGAAAATATGTTTAGGATTTATTTCACATTCAAGGCTATCATATGTTTGGGTTTAGGGTTCTTTTGTTTACTTTCTAATCAGATTTGTTTAATAATTTACTAGATGCATATGCATGCAGGTTTCCAGATTTGGAACATCAGCTTCAATGAAAGTGTGCATGCACATGATAACATGTCATCGCTCATATGAGACGCTTTCACTCTCGCGGTAGGAGCGGGTGACGCGTCGCTTCAGCCTGATCGCCGTGAAAGCACCGGATCGCGGAACGTCACGTGTCTCCGGTGGACATCAGAGGAGCGCAAAGTTCCCGACGTTCCAGATGGGAAGAGCGGGAACGCTTTCGCAAGCAGAGGGACCGAAGGACATCACCTGAGACCGATGTTATTCACACGCGCGCGCTTCACGGCAGACGCACGCGGCGCCGCAGGATGCGTGCATGCGGGAATTTAACGTTTCCAGCGTTGTTGCAATGCGGCGGGGAGGAATCTGATGAGAGCAGGGATCTGGGACGGTGAAGGCTGGGATTCTGCGCTTGCTGTATCTGGATCCAGACCTCTGATCGTGCTCTCTCTCTCTCCGGTTGCGCATCGCGCGTTTCGGCGCTCATTGAAGCCGCGACGATGACCACCGCGGGTCAGGAGCAGCATCAGCATCAGGACCGCACCATGACGACGGTCTCCAAGAAATCCATCATCGCCAAGATGTTCAAAGTGCGCAAGAGGCGGGAGATGCTGCTGGCGCAGGTGTGTTTGGTCTGCAGCGTTCTGTTCGTGGCGTGGGGCATGTCGACCATCCTGACCAGGACAGGTGAGTCCGCTTCTGGCTGTCAGTCAAAGCCCTCAGATGTCCCAGACACAGAGCGATCACTATCACGTTGGGCAGGTAGCCTACACGCGGAGGAGGAGGAGGAGGAGGAGGAGGAGGGAATTTGACTTTGCAGCTGCCATAGACGTTAAAAACAAGCAGAAATGGACAGCTGTCCAATAGTTAGTGCAGATAAGACAAACGGAAATGATACGCATCTGTATGGATACGGATCAATAATTTACCCTTGTCAGTTCAGTGAGATTCATAAATGGGAATGATAGTATATCAGAAGTGTTCAGTGTCAAAAATAGCTTTTGATTGACAGTTTAGCCACCAAAAAATACAAAATAAATAAAAATTCAGCATTGAAAATGGAATTTCGATCCTAAATTAGAGCCAATAATGGAATTTTTAAATTCTCTTTCAAATTGAACTGTCAATGCAATTCTAAATTTATTTTAAGAATGTTACTCTATAAACATATTCCTTTCCCCATTTTATTTGTCCGTCTTACATGCGTATTTTTCAGTACTACTGACTGAATTTCTACCCTGGGATTCTTAAATTCACTTTTTAATATTCATTTTAAATTGAACTATTACTGCAATTCTATAGTTATCTTAAGAGTGTTACTCAATAAACATATTCCTATTTTATGTTTATCCTTTACAGCATTACTAATTGAATTTCTGTCATAAATTAGTGCCATTAGTAAGATCAGTAACCTATAAGAATTAACTTTAAAAAACAGGGTTCTTCAAAGATTATTTATTATTACTTAATTATTATTTTAATTATAAATATTATTGGTTGTAATTAATATATTAATAAAGATGTATATAATGTCGTTGTTAATATATTTTATTTTATTTAGAAATATTAATGCATTTGAGATTTTACTGAAATTTTCTGAAATGATTTGATCCCATAATTTCCAAATTATGTTAGAAATTTCATTTGCAGTCTTGCACACATACATAATTATGGTTTTGGCATGACATTATACACAAATGATATGAAATATGAAATGGACAGCTGTGCTTAAATACAAGTATGAAATAGAGATTGTGTAGACATGCAGACATTTGTGTATGTTTCGAGGTCAATGATCTACAGAAAATCAATTCTATGAGTTTGTGGTTTATATGAAATGAATCACAATTATAAATGTTTGCCCTGCACATTTTTCGATGTGTATGGACGTCTATGAGCTATAGTAGAGGTTGAGACACACATAGATACAGGTCGCTTCACGAGGGCTGTGTCTTCAAACCTAGTGAGCTGCCCATCTAGACTGTTTGCGTACACATCATATGTGTAGGTAGTCAGCTCACGAGGTTGTGTGTGTGTGTGTGTGTGTTGGTGGCGATGCTCTGTCTCATATGCCGCAGTGTGAGACGGAGACGGTATGTTGGGTCGGTTATGCACACATGGTCAGATTTGAATGCACTATTCTCTGGTGATTTGTCTTTTATGATCAGGCATGTGTGTGAAGTGTGCCGTCTGATTCCTCTGGGGCAAATGAAAGTCACATTGCTCTGGTATCATGAAACACTGAGCTCAGACGCAATTTGAACTGAACAGCACATGCATATCACTGAACTGATCAAAAGCTGATGATGCTTTATGGGTTTAACCGTCATGTCATGCATTATACATGCACACACGGAATAGAGTAGAATATAGAATATTTCCCCTATGACTTTAAAGGTTCTTGTAGCTTTATTTTATATAGCCTTAAAGCTTTTATTACGTTATTACTCATTTTCAATAGGTATTTTATGTCCATGTTGTTGTTTTTTTTTTTTTTTAGAACAAAGAGGAAACAGTAAGCATTTACCAGTTTGTATTTGTTTATGACAGGGTTGTTTATACATTAAATGTATTTCGTTACATGAAATAAATATTAACTGAAATAAAATAAAATATACAAAACTTGTCATTTCAGCTATAGTTGCTGAGACAACATTTCTCATTTTAATTCAGTTTAACTTGATGTACTAAAATAACTAAAACTGAAATAAAAATTAATATTACATATTTAAAAACATTTAAAAAAATGACAAAAACACAAAATTTACTAAAAACTTTACTAACTAAAATAAAAATGAAAACAGAAAACAGAAAAATAACTGATTTAAAATAATAATAAAATATCAATAAATCAATAAATGTCAATGCTGCTAAAATAATTCTGGTTTATGATGAATCTGAAGATTATAAAAAGGTAAGGAAGAGATGGTTCTTTACAGAACCTTTGACTGAATGGTTCTTTGTGGAACCAAAAATGGTTCTTCTATGGCATTGCTGTGAAGAACCTTTTAAGCACCTTTATTTTTAAGAGAGTATAATGATAAAAATCCACACAGTGGTTTTTATTATTATTTTTTTTAATTTAAAAAAAACAAATCAAACTGTTCTCAGATGCCTGTCTGTGTAACGTCACACAGACACAGGCCCCTCCCACAATTGTTGATTGACACGGCCGTATTACCTTAGACCCGCCCTGAATGAGCTGCCATCAGTCCGCCATTGTTTCGATGCCGGAGCAGATGTAGACAAGAACGGCTTCTAAGTGATTGAGGTGTCCTGTTGTTGGATGTAATAATGAATATAGCAGTTGATGTTTACTCCCGACATCTGAGCCGCTGAAGACGCAGAGGATTACCTTCGCTTTTGAAACGTGTTTATGTTTGCGTGAATCATTCGTGATCCAGCCTCACCTACAGAAGAAGGGTTTTTTATGAATCTTTGCAAATCGCCTCTCCTGATAATGTGCTAATTAGCAAGTTTCCTTGCTAAATGCAGCTAAAATAAACAGTTCTGCTCATCACCCCACTGAAGAGAGGGGCGGGGTGAGCAGAGCTCATTAGCATTTAAAGGAACATGCAACAGAACAGGTTGCTCTGAAAAGAGCTGATTTTGACAAGGTAAAAAAGGGTGTTTTTTTACATTACCATTGAGAAATTTTGACTTTTCATTAAGACCCTAAAGAATCATATCAACTTGTGGGAAAATGGGCATCCGATGACCCCTGTAATAATAAGTGTTCATCTTTTGATTATTGCTGTTGCCTCTAGTAATTGTGTGTTTTTTTTTTGTTGTTGTTGTTGTTGTTTTAAATTTCCAATCCATTTTAAGCCAGCAATATAATAATTTTTAAATAATAGATCACTTAAATAAAACAAACCAGCATGTTTGGTAAAAACGTTTAACCCAACCAGCTGAATCAAAATAACCCAGCATGTGTTCTGTCTAATATTTACCCAGTGCTGGGTTGCCAAAGAGTGCAAGAACACATGGACAAAATACAAGACAAACTGAATATATTTGGGTGAATACAGAATAGTTTGCAATATTACATACATTTAAACTCATTTAACAAGCATTTTAGTCATAACAAATGTAACATTTAAACGTAGCATTTTAACTTAAGTGTATTCAACTGTTCTCTGCAATCACTTTTTACCGAAATAGTGCTAATTCGCGTGCCGGTGTGTCACTGAAATTAGAGCCTAAAACACTAAAACACAGGTTCAATATGTGAACCCTGGCACGTATTGGTACGTATTGCTGTTTTTTTATTACGTTGCTTCAGATACGTATTGCGGCGGTTCAGAATTCAAATATCCGGGGACTGTCGCTAAAGGTTAATGCTCTATCGTGTTGGAAATATGCCCTACACCAAATCCAACCCTAAACCTACCCGATAGTGTTAACAAATGCAAAACTGATATAAAAACATATTAGCTGATGCAACTGTGCCATTTGAACTTCCTTTTACACAGATTTTAACTGCTTTGTTGAACCGTAGTTACACGGGATTCGAATTGGTGCTTCTTACTTCTGAAGTCTGTCTCTGTACTCCGTGCGCTACCGAACAAACTTATCACCTATGAAAACCCATAGATTTGAAGCTGGATGTGTGCGATGCTAACGTTCAAAAGCATCAGTTTTCAAATCTCCCAGCATATTAACATTGTTTTGAAGTCATAGCATGATATTCTTCAAGTAATTGTGCGAAAATTACGCTTTATTAATCGCAACTCTGTAAATTTGTGTGAAAGTGTTCATTTATTTTAGAAACTGCAGTGATTTCATGTCACGCTAAAAAGTGCACCCAGATACGTAAATGCCTTGAGACCAGGTAGTTAAAATAAAAAATTCACAGTAAAGACTTTATAAATGAAATAAAATGTATACAAAGCTTTATTTAGTTGAAGAAGTGCACCAAATTGGCGGTGGTGGGGGCGCTGGGAACCGCTCTCTCCTGTAGAGAGGACACCAAAAGCCTGTGCACTGGCTGTAACTCAGCAGCTGGGTTGTTTCGTAGGAGACAGGCTCAATCCAGCGGTTGGGTAGAAAAAAATAACCCAACGTTAAAAATGACATAAGTTGCCATGACTTACTGATAATATCATTTTTAAAGTAACACTGCATCACACAGCATGTTCTGGGCTGGTTTTACTCGTGTTATTTGTTCACAGATGCACAAGTGTTGAAATTTCATGCAAGATTTATTAATCTGAGTCTTTTATAGCAGCCTTCCAAATCTGGTTAAAAATTCATTGAAATTGTCCGAATGTGCATGCAAAACTCCTCGAATCTCTCAAGTCTGTTGATATGCGAGTAAAGCAAGTCTGTGGGGTTTTTCTGCATGTCTATCATCATCAAGTCAAAAGTCTGATCTTCTAGACGAGCAAAAACAAGCGGCTCGATTTGAGGTGTCATTCACACCCAGAGCTCATCGAACACAAAGACGTTAATTACAATAAAAACAAGGAGCTTAAAAGATTGTTCTGCACAGATAGCGTGCAGACAATAGTAAATCTTTTATCTCTCAGTCAGAAACGTCTGCTCATGACAGTAACTTAAAAGCATGTGTTTGTGTCAGACTCATTGCTTTTCTCATAATGGTTGAGGAAAGAAAGATCAAAGACGGAGGGAATACATTCAACCCCCCCTTTCTAATCAGGCAAATCCTGTTTTCCTCTTCTTCTGTAGCTCCAGGAGGAAAGAAATGCAAAACTGTCACTCTCCTCTCTCCCTGTTTTTATGCATTTTATATGTTAATTATATTATTTTCCCCAGTTTTTCTTAATTAGAGACTTAGGCTTGACTAGAAATCTTTTCAGTTTGATCTCAATCTGATTTCCCAAACAAACACTTGTCCTTTTATTTCCATGTTTGTTGTGAAGCTCTCTGAGAAGCGTCTCTGTCCTGGAGCTGCTCAGGTGCTCTGTGAGAGTCTCGTCAGAGTTAGGCCGTTTGCTTTAACTGACACGCTGTGATTGAGGCAAATACCTGCTGTGAAACAAAGGCTGCCGGCCTTTAGAAAACAAAATCATTCATTTGTGTTAAAGCTGAGCACATTAAAGAATCAAGTCGTCTGCTTTATTGCTCTACCCTTTATTTATTTATATATTTTTTTTGATGCTAATGAGATTCTTCTGCTCTAGGCTTGTATAGTGGTTTGTACAAGTAGTTTGAGTGCTGAATTAATTAGGGTTGAATTGTATGCTGATGTAGTAGAAATAATATTTAATGTTTGTATTTATTTATGGGTAATATTTAAATATGACTAATATTTAACGGTAATAATACATGTAAAACTATTCATTTTAAGATATCAATTTTATATTTTAATCTATTTAATTAATTTATTAATATTTATTATTTTACTATTTATTTATGGTTTGTATTAGCTCCATATTTAATGTTAATACATGTACAAGTATTAATTTTAAGACATTAATGTAATAATTTAGTTGCAATAATTTAATTTAATAAAATGTATTAATGCTTTAGATTTAAAATACTATTAATTATATTTAATGTTAATATATATACAAGTGCTTTAGATATTAATTTAATAATTTAGTGGCAATAATTTAATTTAGCAATATTTGTATTTAATATGGTTAATATTTAATGTAAAGTGAAGGACAAGTATAATATAAACAACTTTAAATGTTAGTACATGTAAATGTATTCATTTTAAGATATTAATTTAATATTTCAGTTACAAGAAGTTAAATTAATAATAGTATTTATTTAATATTTAAAATAATATGAATAATATTTAATGTTAATGCATGTACAAGTATTAATTTAGGATATTGATTGAAAAATTGGTCACACTTTATATTAGATGGCCTTAACTACTATGTACTTACATAAAAAAATAAGTACAATGTACTTATTGTGTTCATACTGTATTGCAAAACACTTTTGCTGCTATTGAGGGGGGATACGGGTAAGGTTAGGGACAGGTTTGGTGGTCTGGGTCGGTTTAAGGGTGGGTTAAGCTGTAAGGGATGGGTCAACAGTGTAATTATAAATTTAATTTCAGAAATTAATTACAGATGTAATTACATATAGGTATTTTTAAAAATATAAGTACAATGTAAAAACATGTATGTACATAATAAGTGCATTGTATCAAATTATTAATTTAAATGTAAGTACATAGTAGTTAAGGCCACCCGAAAAATTTATTTGCAATAATATAATTCAACAATATGTATGGTTAATATTCAAATGAACATGAATGATATTTAATTTTAATGGATATAATATTGAATATACAATATTCATTTTAAGATATTAATTTATAATATTTATTACCACATCAAAATATCCTCAAGAAATTCCCAAAATATTGCAGTAGTTCCTAGACTAGTATTCAATATCATAATCGTACGTATTGTTGAGTTACTGTGCAAACCTAAAATATAAGATAAAAGCCATTGTGCTTTTGAATAATTGTAAAGTTTATAATAACTTATCTTTGAGAAATATAGCCTAAAATGATCTATTTAAAGGGATAGTTAACCCACAAATGATAATTCTGTCATCATATACTCACCATCATGATGTTCCAAACCCTGCATGACTCTCTTTTTTATTGTGTGGTGATTTGACGAGTGTTTTGTTTTTGCAGGTCATGGTATGATTGTGGAGGAGTCTGATATGGAATCACATGATCACTGGGGTCGACGGCTGATGTCCTCCACAGCTGATAATGTGACGGAGCAGAAGAACTGCACAGAGCCAGGTGAGATGAGCATCTCCACACATGCCTTCACAGAGCAGCTCTCTTCCAAAAACATCTGCAGCAGACAAATGATCCGGCGTGCGGTTTCAGCCATAAAAACACTTCAGCACAATGAAACTAGCACGATCAGACCATGATGTTCTCTGTGGTACCTTGTAAATACCACAGTACTTGGTATATACAATATACTGTCTTGCTATGACAGTATATACATTGAAAATTAAAAGAATTGATCAAATTACAATGATCAAGGAACACTAATCTCCTAAGCAAAGTAGTTTTAGAAGTTGCAAAATTCTTTAAAATAATATATATTACAACCCGAATTCCGGAAAGTTGGGCGGTTTTTAAAATTTGAATAAAATGAAAACTAAAAGACTTTCAAATCACATGAGCAAATATTTTATTCACAATAGAACATAGATAACATAACAAATGTTTAAACTGAAAAATGTTACAATTTTATGCACAAAATGAGCTCATTTCAAATTTGATGCCTGCTACAGGTCTCAAAATAGTTGGGACGGGCGCATGTTTACCATGGTGTAGCATCTCCTCTTCTTTTCAAAACAGTTTGAGGTTATGAGTTTCTAGAGTTTTGGTGTTGGAATTTGGTCCCATTCTTGCTTGATATAGGTTTCTAGCTCCTGAAGAGTTCGTGGTCATCTTTGACGTATTTTTCGTTTAATGATGGAGCAAATGTTCTCTATAGGTGAAAGATCTGGACTGCAGGCAGGCCAATTCAGCACCCGGACTCTTCTACTATGAAGCCATGCTGTTGCAATAGCTGCAGTATGTGGCTTTCCATTTTCCTGCTGAAAGACACATCGTCTGGAGGGGAGCATATGTTACTCTAAAACCTCTATATACCTTTCAGCATTCATAGTCCTTTCCAAAACATGCAAGCTGCCCATACCGTATGCACTTATGCACCCCCATACCATCAGAGATGCTGGCTTTTGAACTGAACGCAGTAACACTTTATTTTGATGGTCCCTTTTGAACATCCTGTTGACACTAAGTAATATTGCAACTACATGTCAATGAACTCTCATAAGAGTATTAGTAGACTACCTGCTTCATATCTACTAACTCCTTATTGTGTTGGTCTCCCAACAGCTATTCTACTGACTATAAGTAACTTTGCAAGAACGTGTCAACTTAATCTAACCCTAGCCCTACTGGTCAACTAATATACTACTAACACTCTAATGAGAGTTAGTAGAAATGTAGGTGCAACATTATTTATAGTCAATAGAATGTGTTAAAGGGACCATCAAAATAAAGTGAAACCCTGAACGCTAATAACACGCTGGAAGGTCTCCCTCTTCTTTAGCCCGGAGGACACGGCGTCCGTGATTTACAACAAGAATGTCAAATTTGGACTCGTCTGACCATAGAAAACTTTTCCACTTTGAAACAGTCCATTTTAAATGAGCCCTGGCCCACAGGACACAACGGTGCTTCTGGACCATATTCACAAATGGTTTACTTTTTGCATGACAGAGCTTTAGTTGGCATCTGCAGGTGGCACGGTGGATTTTGTTTACCGACAGTGGTTTCTGGAAGTATTCCTGGGCCCATTTAGTAATGTCAATGACAGAACATTGAGGAATGTTGTTTTCAAACTATTCCACAATCTTTTTACACACTCTTTCACAGATTGGAGAGCCTCTGCCCATCTTTACTTCTGAGAGACTCTTCCTCTCTAAGACATCCCTTTTTTTTAGCTAATCATGTTACAGACCTGATGTCAATTAACTCAATTAGTAGATGTTCTCCCAGCTGAATCGTTTCAAATTTCTCACTTTTTCAGCCCTTTATTGGCCCTGTACTAACTTTTTTGAGACCTGTAGCAGGCATCAAATTAGAAATGAGCTCATTTAGTAGATAAAAGTGTAAAATTTATCCGTTTAAACATTTTTTTAATGCTATCTATGTTCTATTGTGAATAAAATATTGGCTCAAGTGATTTGAAAGTCTTTTAGTTTTCATTTTATTCAAATTTAAAAAAAACGTCCCAACATTTCCAGAATTCGGGTTGTAATAATATATATTATAAGAATCTGAAAAGAAAGAAGCTTTAAGCAAATATTTTAACGTGCGTGAATAAATCCAACCACCCCTATAGATTTAAATTTCACTTTCCATAATCCGTGCCCGACAGAGGAGCATCTTGGCGGCAGGGATTTAAATCTTAAATTGACACAGGCAGAGTGAAAGACTGGATTTTTTCAATCAGGTAGGGTTCAAGTGATTTGAAAACATTTCAGCCAGTTTATATATATCGTGTATATATAATTTATCTTGTATGCATTTGGTTGAGTTGCACTGCAGTAATGCGCTGCATTGTACTACTACGATGATTAGGCTATCTCTTCAGCGCGCAGCCAACCAGGACAAAACAACAATGCAGAATATTAATAACTATGACTGGGACTGTCATATACATAACATTATAATGAGAACACTATAATAATAAAACGCTGTGAATTTTTTAGAGTTCAGTTGCCGTGTTTCTGCACGTTGTTGTTGCGTGAAGAACGCATCCACAAAAGGAGTTCATTCAGAGCCACGCAGACACGTTCATGTGCATTCGGGGCATTCTGTGCAGATAGCCTATTAGCCGTAATATTAACGTTATGTTATATAAATAACAAAACGTATAATATATGAGATAAATGATGAGTTAAATCCCATTGATTAAAAACCACCTGCTAATACATGCTTCATTCTACTGGTCATCTTCAGCAGGCGTAGCTCAAAACTATTTATGTTTATAAAAAAATGCAGAACATTAATAACTACTGTCATATACATAATGTTATAATGAGAGCACTATTGTAAAAAATGTTGTGAATTCTTAGAGTTTCGCTGACGTTTAATGTTAACTATCTTTTAATCAGAACATAAAACATTATTTACCCCATTTGTATCTGCGAGGCGTACGTTACACATTTTCCCTGTGTGTTAACGTCAGTAATTATGACTGTCCAATGTCTGACTTGACTCTTGGTAATGTATTTGGCCCCGCCCCCAAAACATATGATTCGACTATCAGTCGATTATCGGCAAGATTCGAAAATTCCGATTCGACTATGAAAATCCTTAGTCGGGGACACCCCTAGAGATTAGCGTTCCTTGATCATTGTAATTTTATAAATTTATACATTTTATTTTCATTCATTTTATAATGTATAAAATATTTATATACATTATTATAATATATTATATATTTTGTCATTTACATACAACACACACAAACAAACAAACAAACAAACAAACAAACACATATACAGTATATCATTTTAAAGAATTTAGCAAAAATTATTAGCGTTTTTTTTTCTGCAAAAGGTTTTTTACCTTTTTCAGTGGTTTATATGTGCATTTCAAGTGTGGTGTCATGTGTTGATGGTCTGATGTGTCAGTGCTGTTGGATTGAGCATTGAGGATTATATTTAGGTTCTTTGAGATGCCACTAATGACCCACTAGGAATTATCATGTGTTTTTGGTTAATCAGCAGATGGAAAACCTCACAGAAGTGCATTAAAGTGTGTACTAAGAGCTTTGAGGAGATTTGAACTCCATGTCAGGCTGTTTTTTTGTAACTCCAGTGAGATTTAAGCGAAGGTTTAATGTGACTTTGCTGTTCACTTGTGGAAGTTTTAATCAGCTTTAGTCCTGAGAGAAAGGCCTGCGTTTAGCTGACACTCGTGTTCTCTCCAGTGCACTCCGTCCCGGACTTATGGCTGTTATTCTGACTGCGGTTGTTCTCATTAAATTCTCCCGAACCCAAATTAAAAGTCTAATTTTAGCTGTGGATGTTCTGTTTATTCAGCTTTATACATTTCCAGTCTCAGTCAGATATAATGTAAGAGAGAGAATCTCCAGAGGTGTTTGATGTGGAACTGAAACACATTCAAATTTGACCTGTGTTAGTAGTTTAAATCTGACATATTCTTTCAGATTTAAACATTTAAACATACCCAGCTGACAAAAATATGTTCTAAAAGCATTTTGCTAATATTCCCATAAAGTTATGAAAATGTTACTTCTATATGTTCTCTGAATATTCAAAACTTCCAGTTTTTTAACAAGTTTTAAAAACGTTTTATTTATTTATTGCAAACCTTAAGGGAACATTCCATTTTTTAATTTTGCAAGCATGGAAAGGCTATGTTTGAATGTTCTTTGAGCATTCAAAACATCTAGATTTTCAAAGGTTTTATTTATTTTTTTAAATTGAACATTCCATTTTTTTTAATTTTTAATTTTTTTTAATTTGCAAACATTACAGTTTTTTAAAAGCTTTAATTTTTTTTTTTTTTTGTGGCTATGTGAATGTTAAGGGAAAATTCCATTTTATAATTTTGAAAGCATTATGGGAATGTTATTTTGGAATGTATGTTCTGAAACAAGTAGTAACATTTAAAAAACATTCCATGAACTTCCAGTTAAAATGTTACAGAAATAAAAGTTCCATGAATGTAAAAGTTACTTTTTTATGCTAATCCACAGCTAACAAAAATATGCTCTAAGAACATTTGCTAACGTTTCATTACATTATGAAGCTTTATTTTTGAATGTTTTCCTTTAAAATATCAATTTGTTAAAGAAAATATTTTTTCTTGGTCATACGTACAATAAAGGGCAGTTTATGAATGTTCTCTGGACGTTTTGAAACAAGTAGCTGGATGAACATCCAACTAAAATGTTTCAGAAATAAAATGTTAAATTTTAAAAGACCAGATAACTCTGAACAAACATTGTAATAACATTACTGGAAGAACGTTTCTTCATAACATTTAGATAACCTTGCCAGAACATTCTGAGAACGTTCCTTGTTAGCTGGGTAACTGTATCAGACAGTGAATGTTTCATGTGAGACAGCGATGTTTTGGGCATTAGCATGTTGCTAAGATAACATGATGCTTTAATAATCATAAAAAAGCTGCTCACTTGGTTTTGGATTAGAGCAAAAGTCACATTTTCTTCAAGACATGCAGTTCATGTATGTGAGCTCCAGGTCAGCTCTTTTTATTATTTCAATTTTTGCATTTTGAAGACTTTTCTGAGCGTTTGATCATTCAGCAAAGGGAAACTGGCGTCAGGTGAATCCCGTACACTCAGGATTTTCCTTTCAGTCAACATGATTGTTAATGTAAAAACTCTTATCTGTGAAACAGCACACCTCCACATCTGCGCTCTCAGTTTGTCTTGCCACTAACTTTTCAATCTGAGTTTCCGCGTGCCAGTCGACAAGATTACACTCTGGGAATCTGGTAATCTCTGAAGATTATGCATTACTCCTTCCTTCTCTTCTTCTCCAACATGTTGTGCAAAAAGTGATGACATCCTGTCTGTCCCTTCTTCACCTTCAATTTCTTCTTTTATGTCAGCTATAACAATACAGCTTTAATATTTATTGGGTTTCTGTGGTTGGTTTTTGCTCATGCTAAAATGGTAGCGTTGTTGTTGTGGTTGCTAGCAAGTTTCTAGGGTGTTGTGAGCAGTGACTTTCAGGGGTCTTGACTATCATTTATAATGTCTGTTAAAATGTAAATATAATGGTTATTTTCGTGGTGCAATATGTATATACTGTATAAAAGATTTGGTAACACTTTACAATAAGGCGGTACAATAAAATATCGGCATCCTTGGTAAATATGATCAAAGAAGGCTGTGAAAATTCATCTGCATTGTTAATCCTTTGGATCTTTTATTTAAAAAATTCTCAAAAATCTAACCTTTCATTGGATAATAAGAATTTAAAATGGGGGGAAATATCATTATGAAATAAATGTTTTTTCTCAAATACACGTTGGACACAATTATTGGCACCCCTAGAAATTCCAACCTGGTCTCATAAAAATACGTACCTCTGTGCACTTTTTGTGCCACACTGTTTTTCATACCTTGCTGCACGTTTCGCCGCAGTTTCAAATAGAAATGTCCACTGAGTGGCGCTAAAACACAGGTTCAATGTGAACCCTGGCACATTTTTGTTACGTAGATATTGGTACGTATTGCTGTTTTTTTATTACGTTGCTTCAGATACGTATTGCGGCGGTTCAGAATTCAAATATCCGGGGACTGTCGCTAAAGGTTAATGCTCTATCGTGTTGGAAATATGCCCTACACCAAATCCAGCCCTAAACCTACCCGATAGTGTTAACAAATGCAAAACTGATATAAAAACGTATCAGCTGATGCAACTGTGCTATTTGAATTTCCTTTTACGCAGATTTTAACTGCTTTGTCGAACCGTAGTTACACGGGATTCGAACCGGTGCTTCTCGTCTCCTAAGTTCGTCTCCGTACTTGTGCGCTACCGAACAAACTTGTCATCTATGAAAACCCATAGATATGAAGCTGGATGTGTGCGATGCTAACGTTCAAATGTATCAGTTTTCAAATCTCCCAGCATATTAATATTGTTTTGAAGTCATTCAAAAATTACGCTTTATTAATCGCAACTCTGTAAATTTGTGTGAAAGTGTTAGTGATATGTACTTATTGGTATGTATTTGATGTCATGCTAAAAAGTGCACCCAGGCACTTAAATGCCATGAGACCAGGTAGAGGAATTCTTATGTGTAAAATATCTCTGAAGTATATTCCCTTTCATATTCACAATTATGAGCACTCCAGGGTGATTATGAACATGAAATTATTCAGTCATGGCTTCCTGTTTCACAGAAATATAAATAGAAGGGAAAACAAAGCCCAAATTCCCTTAATCATCATCACAATGAGAAAAACCAAAGAATATATTTTTGATGTGCAGCAAAAGATAATTGAGCTTCACAAATTAGTGAAGTGGCTTTAAGAAAAGAGCTAGAGCAGTGAAAATTCCCATTTACACCATCAGGGCAATAATTAAGAGTTTCCAATGAACGTAAAATGTTATATCTGCCATGTGTCTATATCGTCCTAATGCATGGTGAGAAGGAGAGTTTGAGTGGATAAAGACTCTCCAAGGACCACAGCTGGAGAACTGCAGAAGATAGTTCTGAAAACCTAGTCAGAAAACCTTCAAAACAAATTGTCAAACAGCACCTACATCACCACATTTTGTTCGGGAGGGTTTCAAGAAAAATTCTCCTCGCTCATCCAAAGGGTCTGGAGTGATTCTGGATGAAGGAATGGTCTCTGATCTCTCGTCAGGTGTCTCTAACCTCATCATGCATTATAGGAGAAAATTTATAGCTGTTAAACTGGCAAATGGAGGTTTCAAAAAGTATTGAATAAAAGGGTGCCGTTAATTGTGGCCAATGTATATTAGAGAAAAACATTTATTTCATAATGATATTTCCCCCTATCTTAAATTCTTATTCTCCAATGAAAGGTTAGATTTTTGTGATTTTTTTAAATAAAAGATCAAAAGGATTAACAATGCACATTAATTTTCACAGCCTTCTTTTTTCATATTTACCAAGG
The DNA here is from genome assembly GCA_036784905.1 of Acrossocheilus fasciatus. NCBI lineage: Eukaryota > Metazoa > Chordata > Actinopteri > Cypriniformes > Cyprinidae > Acrossocheilus > Acrossocheilus fasciatus. The sequence continues at coordinate 31,345,220 of CM071957.1, forward strand.
GTGCCGATATTTTTGGCCAAGACTTTATATATATGCATATGCACACACACGCACACACACGCACACACACACACACACACACACACACACACACACACACACACACACACACACACACACACACACACACACACACACACACACACACACACACACACACACACACAATTAAAAACAATAAAATAAACACACACATACACACACCACATACATTAAATAATAATAACAATACATATGGCAAGCCTTTTATATATAATATAACATGCATATATAGAGAGAAAGAGAGAGATTTATTAATATATATACATTCATTATATATCACATTATTGTTATTATAGATTACATATTTTACAATACATATATACAATGGGTTTGCCATGATACACATTGATACTGGTTGTAAAATTGGTAGTGATGCAACATTTTAAAAGTGGGAAATTAAATATGATGAAAGTTTATTATGTAAGAAGAAAGTGTGTGTGAAGTGATACACAACATATGAGCTGCGTAATAAGTCTTTATTTGTCCTGTATGCAGAAAGTCTGTGTATATTGGGTGTTCTGAAGTGATGTAATTTCTCTGTGGGGGATGTTCGCTCTGGGTTACGTAAGTCTGGGCTCAGGATACTCGACACATTTAACAAGCTGCTTTTTGGCTAAAAAAGTTGGTATGATAGAAAAAGAAAAGGCTGGTTTGGCTGAGGAAAGCAGAGTGTTTGTTTTGACATTGAGGACGCTTGTTCTAGTGCAGGTTAGTTGTGTTCAGATCCAGGACGTTTGGCAGTGATGAAGCGGGACAGAGGTGGGCCGTGTGTTTCTGTTTGGAGTCTTCATGTGAGAAGCCGTGAGTCAGCGTCATAAAATCTCCAGTCATCAGTCTTAGCTCAGCGTCCACCAGCCGTGTGCCCTTTAACCCCCACAGATCGGACGTCCTGCCACTGTCATTTCAGCCTGCGCACAGATTATGTGCATTTATGTCTTATTTCTACTAGGGATGGGTCTGGAAGAGTCCATTAGTGAGTTTAGCTGATAAATTTGAGGATTAATTTAGGGAAAAACTTCTTGGAAGAGGCTTTTAGTGAGCTGACAGTGTTATATGTTGAAAATATCTCTAATTTATACTTATTTATATTTTACACTAATGTACTTCTATCAATTTACACTTTCAATTTAAGTGTTTGAGGTAGTGGGTTTTACCATTTTATCATTATATATATATATATATATATATTAAAATGTTATGTATATTATGATGTGTATTTTTAAGATTAAGATATTATTTATATATTATATATTACTATTTATTAAAAATATTATATGAATTATATTGCATATATTGTTATTTTATTACATATCTTAATATTAAATACAATTTTAAATACAACCAAAGGTAAAATTAATTATATTTATATTTGTAGATTCACATTGTTACATCTGAAATGTGTTGTTTATTTTGTGTTTTAGTGCATTATACTTTTTATTAGGTGAAATAATTTATAATTAGGCTATATACATTAATAATTAGATACATTTTGTAATGTATTGTAACTGTGGTTACAATTATTAAGGAGATTATAAAAAGATGCATTTTAAAATGCATTGCGAGGTATAATTAATGCATTAAAATTCTTTTATTTTTATAATCTATATATTTTACGCGAAGTGTTACCAGGGTCATAGTTTTCCTGATCCATGTTTCTCACTCTAGTTAGTTTATAATCCTGTGTTTGAAGATTTGTACATTTGTAAACCCTGGATTAATATCATATTTGCATGTTTACAAGGTTAATAACTTGGATTAGACAACTACAGCACACAACCTGCTTTTCACGCAATTCACTAATCGCCAAGAGTTTGATTGACAGGCGATCTGACGAATCACAATGCCGAATCCGCAATTTTGTCTGACAAACAAACCAGACAGGAGTTGATTAACGTTGGTGGATTTGAGCTTGAAAAAGACAACTTTCCACAGTTGAAACAACACACCTTCTGATGTTATTCATGTTTATTTGGTGCTGTAACTGGTAGTAGAGAAGACGAGATGATCGGTTCATGTGCCGCTTGAGGCGCTACAGTGATGTGTCGCGACACATTAAAGAGTCACAACATTGTATTTATTGTTTGAATTCCTTAAAAAATGATAAAATTTGAAAGCTGAGCCTTTTTTCATACCAAAATTTACTTGATGTTATGTAAATCCTCTAATAATGAGCTTTGATTTAGCAAAGGTTTCACTGTTTCTCTCAGACACTAACGAGAGTTTCTATGAGTGTACTAAGCTCACAAATATTTAATGAGGCATTGTTGTTTAATTTATGATTGGTTACAACTAGCACTGCATTGTTTCATACTGTAGATCTGGAGCTGAGCTTCATAACTCTTCATAACTGGTTAAAAGCAGTGCTAAGCACCTTTCAAAATAACAGTTGTGAAACAGTAACGCTTAATCCATGATTAGGCATAATGTAAAAGGATTTCTTTAGCTTTAGATTTGTGTCGTTCTGACTTTGGGCTGTAATTCTTGTATTATATGGATAATTTCTAGATTATTTGTGAATTAAGCTGAGTCATTCTCGTATGATGTCAAATCTTTCTCTTTCTCTCTCTCTCATCTGCTCCATTACTTCATTATTCAGTTCATTACACACTTGAGCCGTTTGATTTCTCTGCACTGGCCTCTTCTGCTGATGACACTCAAAGTTCACTGCACACACACACACACACACACTGTATCATCACATTCTGCTCTGCAGACATTTTTGTATTAAACCTGAGCTTTGTTCTTCCTAGTTACCTATACAGCATATGGATTGTAAATATATTTAAAACCTTACTGCTGCTCTTTAGATTTTTTTTAAAAGGACATCAGTTCATTTGTAAAGAGGTCTAAAATCATTCAAGAAAATTAAAATGATGGATTATAATTATGAATATTTATTAATAATAATTGAAAAATATTACTAAGTTATCACTAAGTTATATACACACGTGGTCAGAATTGTTGGTACCCTTGGTAACTATGATCAAAGAATGCTCTGAAAATAAACCTGCATTATTAATCCTTTTGATCTTTTATTTTAAAAAATTACAAAAATCTAACCTTTCATTGAACTAAACCAATTGAAAATGGGGGAAACTCTCATTATGAAATAAATGTTTTTCTCAAATACACTTTGGACACAATTATTGGTACCCATAGAAATTCTTATAAGTAAAATTTCTCTGAAGTATATTCCCATTCATATTTACAATTTTGAGCACTCCAGGGTGATTATAAACATGAAATTATCCAGCCATGGCTTCCTGTTTCACAGAAATATAAATAGGAGGGAAAACAAAGCCCAAATTCCCTTAATCATCATCACAATGAGAAAAACCAAAGAATATATTTCTGATGTGCAGCAAAAAATAATTGAGCTTCACAAATTAGTGAAGTGGCTTTAAGAAAAGAGCTAGAGCAGCGAAAATTGCCATTTACACCATCAGGGCAATAATTAAGAATTTCCAATTAACATAAAATGTTAGGAAACTGACTGGAAGAGGACGTGTGTCTATATCGTCCTAATGCACGGTGAGAAGGAGAGTTTGAGAGGCTAAAGACTCTCCGAGGACCACAGCTGGAGAATTGCAGAAAATAGTGTCTCGGGGTCAGAAAACCTTAAAAAAAAAAAAATAAATGGTCAAAGCACCTACATCAGCACATGTTGTTTGGGAGGGTTTCAAGAAAAATTCTCCTCGCTCATCCAAAAACAAACTCCAGCATATTCAGTTATCAGACACGACTGGAACTTCAAATGGGACTGGCTTCTATGGTCAGATGAAACTAAAAAATGAGCTTTTTAGCAGCAAACACTCTGGTCACTTTGGTGAACACAGGGATAAAAAAGTACCCCATGTGTACAATGAAATATACTGCTGTATTCTTGATGTTTTGGGCCTATATATCTGCTGGAGGTCCTGGACATCTTGTTTAGACGCATGGCATCATGGATTCTATCAAATCCCAACAGATAAAAAATCAATAAGTGAATGACTATGTTAGAAATCTTATAATGAGCCATGTTTGGATCTTCCAACTGTACAATAATCCAAACACAAACACTGAGCACAAAACCAAGCTTCTGCTGGCCATTCCAGTCCTCTGACCTGAACCCTGTAGAAAATGAGTGACCTGAAGAGAAGAAGCACCAACATGGAGCTGGGAATCTAAAGGGTCTGGAGTGATTCTGGATGAAGGAATGGTCTCTGATCTCAAAATAAAAGTTCAAAAGGATTAACAATGCAGATTAACTTTCACAGCCTTCTTTGATCATATTTACCAAGGGTACCAACAATTCTGACCATGTGTGTATTAAGTTATATGTATGTATATAATGGATATTTAAAAACGTAATGTTTTAAAATGAAAAAAAACTTTAAATATTTAAAAAAATATATATGTAAAATAATTAAAAACATACTTATTTTTAGATTATCTATTAGGTCTAAAATCCTTCAGGAAAAAAAATAATAATAATTATGAATATATAATAACAACAATTAATATTATTATTACTTTTATTTCTTTAAAAAAAAAAAAAATCTGAAATTCAGAATTAAAAAGAAAATTGAAATAATAAATGTATTTATATGTTACATTAATATATCTATATTTTGTATATTGTATATTATTTTATAGCCAGACTTGTAGAACAACATATTAGAAAGAAAAAGGTTAGAATATTGCCCCTTCTGTACACACGCAGAACGTTTATCCTCACATAGGTAAAAAGTGTGTCTTGTGCTCCAGTTGTTTTGTAAGCACATTTGTTAAGCATCCAGCATTGTGAAATCAGTCTATTATCTGTCCAGATGCAGTTCTGTTGTCCCCGTAAGCCTTTTGATTTTGTAAAGAGCTTGTGTCTGTCCACACGTGCGTCTGTAACAGATGTCCCATCTACTGATCTCTCTTACACAACACGCAAATACATTTGAAAGATTACAGTATTAAAGGTTAATTGTATTATATTGTAATGTGACGACATGCAATATTCATCTAACTCAATTTCAGTGGTTAAACTTCAGTGTGTAACTCAACTGTCATTAACAATGCTTCAAATGATGATGATTTTCTAAATGATCTATGGAAGCTTGTTTTCACCACGAGATAAAACATTAAATATGGTAATTTCAACTTTTTTCTATACAAAGTCAGAATTGTGAGATAAACACAGAATTGTGATATAAACTCGCAATTCTGAGGTGAAAAGTCTGATTTGGTTCAGTGTTCAGTGTATTACAATCTGTAACACACCTATCTTGTAAACTTGCAGTTGTGAGAAAAAAGTCGGTATTTTGAGATAAAAATGTTGCAATTACCTTTTTTATTTCTTGTTCTGTGATGGAAACACAAAAATATGTTAACTATAAACTCAGAATTCAGAGAGAAAAAGTCAGAGTTGTGAGAAATAACACAGAATTGTGATTTATAAACTCAGAATTGTGACATTAAGACAGAATTTATATAAGAATTGCAAAATAAAAACATAAAAAAATCAAATAAAAAAGAATTGCAATTAAATAGATGCAGAATGCGACAAATGTAGAATTGCAAAAGACAAACTAGAAATAAACTCGGAATTGTGAGAAATAAACAGAATTGCGTTATATAAACTCAGAACTGCTAATTAATTAATAAAACTTGGAATTGTGATATATAAATGCAGAATGTGACAAATGTAGAGTTGCTAGAGACAAACTCAGAGTTGAGAGCAATAAAGGCAGAATTGCAAAACAAAAACCTTTGCGATATATAAATGCAGAATTGTGAGAGACAAACTTAGAATTGAGAAATAAACTCAGAATTGTGAGAAATAATACAGAATTGCGATATAAAAAATGCAGAAATGCAGGAAATAAACAGAATTGTGAGGTATTAACTCAGAATTGCCATACAGTATATTAAGCCGAATTGCAACAAATAAACAGAATATTAGCGTAGAATTGCAACATATAAATGCAGAATTTGTGATATATAAACTCACAATTGCAAAATAAAAGCTTGCGATATATATATATATATATATATATATATATATATATATATATATATAAACACAGAATGCAACATATAAATGCAGTATTGTGAGATGCAAACTTAGATTGTGAGATATAATCAGAATGTTATATTTGTGAAATGTAAACTTGGAATTGTGTGAAAGACGGTCAGAATTGTGAGAGAAAGAGTCGCAATTATTTCTTATTCCATGAAGTAAACAGGGTTCTATAGAAATCAGACTTATGACTTTCACTTACAAACCCATTGATGAGTTACACAGCAAGGTCTGACACTGGTCACGGACACTGAAATGTCCCTAAACACTAATCATTGGAGGAAACCTCCAAGGTCATGCTATTGATCATCCGTCCATTCGTATCTAATGATTTGTTTAAGTGCATGTTCATCCTTCCTCACTGATAATCTTGACATCTTTGGCTCTCGTTCAGCGTACCGTGCATTACAATGTAGGATGCTTATCTTCACGTTACTGGAGTCTGAAGCAATCTTCCCGGCATACTCAGACGGGATAGTCATGCTTAGCTAATTGCCTGCGATGATCGGTAGCTGGAGAAATGCGATGAGCCCAAACGACCGTGAACGAGGGAGGAACGTTAACCACAATACAATAGAGCAATGAGTCTCCACACTGACCTATTGTGATATAATTCACGATGAGCACAGATGAGTGTGTGTCTCAGGAGAGCATGACGTGTTCACTCACACACACACATGACTGACGTTCACATGAAGCAATGCGCGGAAACACAAACATGTTTAGGGAAACTGGATCAGTTCACATACTGCAACTGTTGTACACAAAATATGCACTTCACTGATTATGGGAAATTGCATATAGGCAATGTTTAACTATTCTTGCATAAAATATGTATACTGTGCACAGCGCACTAATTTCTGCTTTCCATGCTACTGTATCCCACAATGCAGCTTGTTAGCTTTATCCTGTGTCCAATGAAAAGAATGAACTAGAGGTGATAGTATTTTTAACATAATTTTCTTGAATTATTATATATGTACGACAGCGTTTTAATGGTGCTTAAAAAAATAAATTAAAAATAAATGAATACTACATATGTACTAGAAATATGTTGAGAATAAAGTCAAAATATATTAGCAATAAAGTCAAAGTTATGAAAAAACGATCATCTTATTATTATCATATTGATCGACTTTCTTCTGGTAATTTTGATTTATTCTCAAAATATTAGTATTTTAATTTTACAATGGTGACTGGACTCGCTGAATTCAATTTAGTATAATTTATACTCAACACTTTTTTAAGAAATTGAGTGTACTGTGCAGTATTCACTAATAATACATATTGTATATACAGAGAAAAAAAAGTGTAATATGATTGTATGCCATTGTGAAAATGTAAATCTTATGTCCCATAGACAATGAAGAACATACAAAACTTTTAGAATTTTAAATTATAATATTATTTCAGAATATTACGGTTTTTACTGTATTTTAATCAAATAATTGCAGCCTTGGTGAGCAGAAAAGGCTTCTTTAAAAAAAAAAATTAAATGTTAAGTTTTCTAGACTTTAGAATGGTAGTTTTTATGCATTACATATAGCAGACAAAGTCTAGAATAATATGGTAGTATGCTATCGTATGCCATAAAGCTGCTTTTATTTGTTCTAAATGGTAAATGTTCACTGGTTCAAGTGCACTTGGTGTCCTTTGTTCTATAAAAACACAATGCCTCGTTATGTAAAGCTGTTTCTGTTCGGTCATGTTTTCATACTGTCTGGATTTCACTGTGATTATTGTTACTCTAATTACAAGTTTAATCACATTAACATAATCGCAGTATTCAGTTTCCATGAGCTCCGGTTTAACAGGACTGCTTTAATCACATTATAAAATTGCATGTAAATCGTCAGTGTGAAAACAGACAGACAGATGATTTATTGAGCGTTTAAGATGAAGCTCTAATCACTGCATCCCTTCGCCGCCCTTGCTCGTGTTTTCAGACGAGGAATATTGATGTGTTCCCTGCAAAACTAAGAGCACACATGATGAGCGGCCGCTTAATGAATCCATTGCCAGAAATGGAGCATAAAAGTCACCTTCACCTGTCCAGGAGTTTAATCTATATGCTGCTATTCTTAGAGACGGCTGAGGAGAGACAGTGTTGACTCATGGTGAGGGACAGGCTGCTTTTGCATGTTCTGGCATTTATAATGACGTCCTGCTGCACGGGGATTATCTGAAAGTCAGCTGTGATTGGAATAGCATGCTAGTACTTTTTGCAGTATGCGTGGTGTACACGGTATGTGAATGTTCTGGATGCATAGGATACCTGAATGACATACAATATTTGCTTGAATGTGCAGAATACAATCAGGGCAAACTGTGAAAAATACTGTATTCCACAATGCAATAGATTCAACTTGACCTTGAAACAATATATATATATATATATATATATATTTATTTTATTTATTTTATTTTATTTTTTTAAACTGCACATCTCAGTGTGTAAATACATTACACAAACCACATCATGGTCATGGGTTCAATTCCCAAGGAATGCATTAGCTGACAAAACAAATACTTATTGCTTTGCCAAAATGCATAAATGTGCAAGTAAATTTTCAGCACTGAATAAGTGTACTGCATACTGTGCAGTATATACACTGCATTTTTTGATAGCAATGCAATAGCGATGCAATAACATACTGTATATACAGTTTACAAATATAAACATTTAAGAGTCAAAAGATGTTTGAAAAACTGTGTTTGTTCATTTGTCACTGAGAATGGTAGGCGCACGCCATTTGTGTTAAGACATCTTATGTAAAATCTGATTGAAAAGTAATCAAAATGGTAAGTGGACGGTGTCTGCTGAATTACACACGCATCATAGTGAGGTTGTTGCATTGTTTCTCATGCTATTTATAACAGCAGGCAGTGTACAGTATATGCTGTGCAGTAAGCAGTCCGCCACAAACATTCACACAGATTTTCTGTCTCCCACTTTTGCGCTGACAGCTCAGACTGAATGACTCGGTTCTGGAAGTTCAATTGTTTTTCAGACATCAGTGATCAGTGTGGAAAACCTCGGAGAACAAAGGATGTCAAGTGAACACGCAGCAGATAGACGACTCATGCAAACATGTCGTCAAGAGTGGCATTTCAAACCGCTCTAAACATCCTGAATGCTCAACTTTCCAGCCCATTTTTCTATTCGATTCTGAGTTTAGTCATATTTGACGGTATTTATCCATCTCCAGTCCTTCTAGCTTTGAGCTAGAAATCTCTCTTCTGTTTACGCATCAGCAACTTATTCATGAATAAATTATTAATTCCTCCACTTCTGGGTTTGTTAGATAAAAGAGGTGGACTAGATATGTTGTTTTGAACTGTGAAATTCTCTTTATAAAACTGATTAAATGGATGCTAACACACATTCTATTAATGCACCAAGTTCACTGCATGCTTTTCTCTTGTTTGAAAGTGAAAATATCTAAACATTCTTATAACAAGAAATTTGGACTTTTCAGAGAATGTATCTTGAATTATATATATACATATAAATAAATATTTTTTTCTTGTTTTAAGCCTAAAAATCTGTTTTGTCTGGAAGAACATTTCTGCCATGAAATAAAAAATAAAAAAATGTAATTGTGACTTTTTATCTTTTTATTTAATTCAGATGTTTTTTTTCTCCCAAAAAATGTGATATAAACTCTGACGTACTTCCTAACAAATCCTCTTTTTTTCACCTCAAAATAAAAAAGGTAATTGTGACTTTATTTCACAATTCTGACTTTTTCTTGAAATTGCAAGTTTATATCTTACAATTCTCTCAGTTCTGAAGAAAAGTCAGAATTTCGAGATGTAATGCAGAATAATGAGATTTAAAAAAAAAAATTACAATGACCTTTTTTTTTTTTTTTAATCCTGTGGCGGAAACAGCACAGTTTTGTTACATTTATAAGATCTCTTATTTTGTAATATATTATGCAAATGAGCTTTTCTTTTATTAAGGGATGATTATAGATATAGTATATTAGTAGTAATAGTACAGAATAGATGTATGTATAATAGATGATCATACCAACTGTAAATTAATACATACATTTATTATTTATTGTTCTAATGCATTACACTTCTTGTAGCTTATTGCTTTACTTTGATATCATATATATATATATAAAGAATTACATCTGGCTCATCCTGTAATGTTTTATAGCTATCGATTTTATAAAGTACAATAACTGAAAATACAGAATCTAATATTCATGTTGCAAGATACTGACACAGATGCATCAGAAGCAGATCAGTTTGTGTGATTTGTTCTGTTTGCTCAGTTTATCCGTCAGTCTGTTGTATTTTCTTCTGCCATTTGTGTTGGTTTGTTCCTCGCGTATCACTTTTCATTCCTCAAGCTGTTAGGTGCTGGTTTACACTTCTGCTTTCTGTTTTGGACGATTGTCATGATTATGAAGATTCTATAACAAGAATATGTAATTTGGCTGTTTTTTGTTTTTGTTTTTTTTAAAGTTATGTATTCAGATCACATAAAGGCCTCAAATTTGATGTGACCTCCTAGTATGAGCAGACATGAGAAAACGTTATCAGACTGGCTTCAGTTCTGCTTGTGGACGGTGTGTGAGTGTTTGTGATCAGCAAGGACTATTTTATGCTTTTAAGGACATTGTGCTGGTCTTAGAATCAGACTGTAATCTGTCAGAAAACATGTAACCTCTTCTCTCCAAGATAAAGGTCAAAGAGTTTGTTAAGCAAACACCCATGAAACTGCATAGGAATACCCTAGCAATGCCCTAGCAACCACAAACCAACATTCTAAAAACATTTCAGAATATCTTAGCAACCACATGGCAACATCTTTAATGACAACTCATTGGTTTGTTTCGTAGGGAAACTCAGAATGTTGTTTCACTTCAAAAAAGTTTAAAAAAATAAATAAATGAATGAATAAATAAATAAATATAACAATTTATTACTCTGTATTTTTGTCTTGTTTTCCATTGCAAATGTCTAAACATTCTTAAATCAAGATACATTTACTTAAGAAGAAAAATGACTTAAGATATTAACTCTTGTTTTCTGAAAAATGTGTCAATATTAGTGAGCTAATGATTTAAAAAAAAAAATCAGCCAGTGGGGTCAGAAAATTAAACTTAATTCAAAGAGAATACAAGATTATTTTTCTGACCCCTTTAGCAGATATTTTGCGTGTTTTAGGCATAAACTCACTTCATTTTGATCACCTTTTTCAGAAAACTAGATTTAATGTCATACCTTGTCATTTTGCTTCTCAAGTAAATGTATCTTGATTTAAGAATGTTTAGATATTTGTAATGGGAAACAAGATTTCATTCATTTTTAAAAAAAATTATTATTATTTTTCTTTTTTTGAAGCTTTTGATCCAAAACAGTCCAAAATGCATGACTGTAAATGTGTGTTTGTGTTTGTTTTTTTTTACAGCCATCCATGAATTTCCCAATGATATTTTCACCAACGATGAGCGGAAGAGCGGTGCTGTACTGCTGCATATTACGGCGGTAAGAAAGTCCATTTATCTGTCTCTCTTTCCTCAGATTAGCAAAGTACATTTAGAAAATTGCATCACTGCAAGTTTGAGGGAAATTTGATCCGGGTTATTTTTGCACAGAAGCTTGGTAAAGGTATAAAGGAGTGAATTTGGTCCCGGTAATGATGCACATTCACTCCTGCTGCCCGGCGTGATTTACTCTCTTTGCTGTGTGGGTTAATCCACTGCTAATATGACGAGATTTAACTCCATCAGCCATGAGCAGCACAATTAAAATCTGCCTGTGCTTATGTAACGCCGCCGCTCTAATGCTCTAATGTTTGCATCACGCACAGCTCAGGTCTGAATTATGCATTCACACAAACAATCATGACGTGCCGTGTGTGGGATTTCTGTCCTTTGGTGCCCCCTGTGGCTGGAAATGATCACGGAAATATCTGTCTGGAATGATGGTCTGATTTGTTACAGTAAAGTTACTATTCATGAAGGGAATCAATGCTTTTTATGGTCTGTAAAATGCTTATGCAAAACCTGCAAATCACCTAATGGATGTTAGTAAGTTTTATTGGCACATTTGCTGTTTATATGTTATTATTTTGGCTTATTACTTTTTATAGACACTGGTCATTTTTGGGGTTAATTTTGCTTACATAACATGCCTTTCTTCAGACTAGTGGAAAGAAAATATCCAAAACACACATTTAGGTGTGATTTTATTAAACTGTATCTATTTGCATGTGTAGATTTCAATTAATAATGCTGTTTTCTCAAAATGAGCCAGAAATCTTTACATACACCATTTTTTTCCCCCAGAGGGATTTGTGTATATATTATTCATCTGATTTATGTAACATCTTATGCCTAATAATATGGTGAAACTGTTTTTGTTGTTGTTGTTGTTGTTTTTGTCTAGCTTTGGAATATTTTCTGATTTATTGACCAACAAAAAGACAAACCCCAAATTCCCCCAATAAATACCAATAACTCTAATTTGTAAACAAAATGAAACAAGAGTTTTGAACCTGACTTTATCTAATATTCAGATTTCTGTTCTATATGCAAATTAGTGCATATTTAATTATATAATGCACATTTGCATATTTAAACGGAACATTTAAACTTGTAATGCAAAACAGCAAATCTAAAGTACTGTGTTCAATCAAGTAGGGAAAGTATAGTCATATTTATAAAATAAAATATAGCTATAAACCAAAGTCACCTTTAGTGTCTTAAACAGGACTTTTCTTGCTCAGACTTTTCAAAAGATATCTATTGTTGTCAGATTTGATTCCTGATTTTGAAATATATATATCTAAATATCATTTATGTCATATTATTATTATTTATAATATATTTATTTTAATATTTATAATTGTGACCCTGGACAACAAAACCAGTCATAAGGGTCTATTTTTCGAAATTGAGATTTATACATCACCTGAAAGCTGAATAAATAATCTTTCCATTGATGTATGGTTTGTTAGGATCAGACAATATTTGGCTGAGATACAACTATTTGAAAATCTGGAATCTGAGGGTGCAAAAAAATCTCAATATTGAGAAAATGGCCTTTAAAGTTGTCCAAATGAAGTACTTAGCAATGCATATTACTAATCAGAAATGACGTTTTGATACATTTACAGTTGGAAATTTACAAAATATCTTCATGAAACATGATCTTTACTTAATATACTAATGATTTCTGGCATAAAAGAAAAATCAATCATTTTGACCCATTCAATGTATTTTTGGCTATTGCTACAAATATACCCCAGCGACCTAAGACTGGTTTTATGGTCCAGGATCACAACTTACAATAATACATAAATTTAAATAATATATACATTTAATTTCTATTATTCTATTATTTTCCGTTTGTCAGTAATTAGAGGTCAAAACATACACAATGTTGTCTTAAAGGTCTATTGTACAATAAAAACAGCCTGTTTGATTACAAGGATGGAAAATCTACGGCTGTTTTATGTGCAAATCACCTTTTGAAGTAAACAAACGTGCCTCATGTTATGATGCCATCATCATCCTCATCGCCGAAGGTCATCATAGTGTCTGCTTGCATTTGCTTTGGTTTCAAACTGTGGATAAACAGGAGCTCATTAAGCTAGACGAGGAAAGGCTTTGCAGTGAATGCAGATGTGAATCCAGAGGTTTGGTTCAGTCAGGCCTGGAGAGCAAGGACACATTGTGCATGCAGAGGAGGAGCTGACAGCCATGATAAACGGCAGGTGAACACAGCCAGCGGGCTTCTGGAAGCTCTCATTTCTCAGGGGTTTTTGAGGTTTTTTCACATGTGTTTCTCTTCAAAGTGTTTATTTTAGGAGACGTGAATAGAGACACACTGGGTCAATAGTTGACATACAGTAAGGTCAGAAACATACTGTGAATGTTTGGTTCATGCATTGCAGGCTTGCAGTTCTGTTGCACATAATTACAGTTTTGTGGTGGAAACAAACAGCAGTACTGAAGAGGGCAATAGAGTTTCCTTTAAATGTGTAAGCAGCTATACAGCAGGATTATTATCTTTAACTCAAACCAAAAACCATTCAAAAAATTGCATTACTTGAAATAAAATCAACAGCTAAAATAAACTAAATAAACTAAACTGAACTAAACTAAACTATATTACAAACTTTCAAATTTTCATTTGTAGTTTGTCGAAGTACTTAAATAACTAAAACTAAAACTATATATAAAAGAAACTAACAAAATGAACAAACTCAACAATATTACTAAAACTTTAAAATTAAAAACAAAACAAAAAATAAAATCTAATTTAAATAACCACAATAGTATATTTCAGTGATACTAAAATAAGTGCTATACACATCAGTGTTATTTTAGTATTTCTATTCTAAATAAATACTTTAATAAAAGTTGTTTAGTTATCTGTAGACGTTTAGAGTATTTAATAATATTTCAATAACATTAGCTTTTATTTTTATATTTTCAGTTTTTATTTTAATTTGATCAATTTCATGCTTTTAATTTAAATTCTTGTTTCTATTTATCTTAATTTTGTATATCAGTTCTAGGTTTAGTCATTTTTTGTTTCTTAAACTTATTTCAGTTAGTTAACAAGGCAAAATTTCTCCCTTTTTTTGTAACATTTTATTTAACATTTTAAGTTTTTCTACCTTTTAAAATTTAAGCCTTTATTTATTTATTTATTTATTTATTTATTTATTTTAGAGTTCCACATCATTTGATGTAATTTCAGCTTTAATTCAGTTGACAAAAACAATTTTTAGTAGTTGGTTTTAGTTAACAGCAGCAACAACACTGATAAACAATTGTTAATTTAACCAGCTCTAACTTAAACCGCAATCAGCGGTACTTCCTGTGAGTAAATAGTATTAAAAAATAAAACATTCATACTGTCATAGCTATTTTGGGCCTACAATTACAGAGCTAAAAATGAATGTGCATAGTATAACTTTGATCACTTGGTCCAGGAGTATTTGATGAGAAATCTCTGACTTTTGATCACAGACTATGGTATACTGGCAACTCTGAGCTCAGTTTGAGACACTTTTGAGATGTTTACTGGGTTAAAAGTCTCCATGTGCGTCCCAGTGTACCTCATTGGTATTTAGGACAAATAAGTGAGTTTGGAATTGTTTCTACAGTCTTCTGTGGTTTTCTTACAGGCCCTCTACATGTTCCTGGCCCTGGCAATCGTGTGCGACGACTACTTCGTGACGTCTCTTGAGAAAATCTGTGAGGTAGGATTGTTCATAAGTGAATTCCCAGTTGATCTGAGTAATACCGCGGTACAATGAGAGCAGAATCTGCACTATTCTTCCTCTGACCCACTTTGAGGCTTTCAGAAGCTCATAAAGCATATTGCTCCAGATTTGGGCGGTGTTTGTGCCAGAGGCTTTGTTGGATGTGAATTGTCTGCTGTTGTTGTGTTGTGCAGAAGCTGAATCTGAGCGAGGATGTGGCTGGAGCCACGTTCATGGCGGCGGGGAGTTCAGCACCCGAACTCTTCGCTTCTGTTATAGGTAAAGTCACACAATCGTTGTTCCCGCTCTTTTCGTGCAGCATTTTTGCTCATCGTGTCTGTTTTCAGGTGTCTTCATCACTCACGGTGATGTTGGAGTCGGAACGATCGTGGGCTCTGCCGTCTTTAATGTCCTCTGCATCATCGGAGTTTGTGGGATCTTTGCTGGACAGGTGTGTTTGTGCATCTTCTCCAACAGAAGCCTTAAAGGGACAGTTCACCTAAACATAAGTTAGTTTACTCAGCCTCAGTCTATCAAGGATATAGGTGACTTTTTTTCTTCAGTAGAACAGTAAAGAAGATTTTGAGCTGAAACTGTGGTCCTTGTTGATTCATAAAATGCAAGTCAATGGCTACCGTCACTTTGAGAGTCAAAAAAGCACACCAGGCAAGACAAAATGAATCCCCTTGGATCCTGACGGTGTATTGAGGTCTTATGAAGCAAAACGATTGGTCTGTGCAAGAAACTGAACATTGTTTACAACATTATCACCTGTAATCCAGAGCCTCAGACAAATGGTCCAGAGTGATGTCCAGTTCACAAATGAATCTTTCTTTTGAAACGATTCTCTTTCGGACTGAACCGTCTGAAACAGTTTTGCGGCTCGAGAAGCACACGTTACTAGTCTCTCCGACTCTAAACGAGCAATAGCACTTCTTTACGTCATTGAATGTTTATATAAATTGGTGAATCAGTTCATTGAATCAAACTGTCTGAAAGAATCAGCTCGTGGAAAAGAATCGGACTTCCAAGTGAGCAATACTTTATTGATGCATCTATAGAAAATCATATATATATAATTGTGCATTAAAGAAACCAGCCCCAAAACGCTGATATGAAGAATCTGTAATGAGACATCAAGAAATGTATGTCCAAAGAACCTCAAAAACACAAAAACACTGAAAAAAATGGTCCTTTTTTGACATCCATGGAATTTTTGCAGTACATAAAAGGTTCTTTATAGTGAAAAAGATTCTTCAGATTATTAAAATATTCTTCACACTAAGAAACTATACCTTCCAACCTTAACCTGTTTTGTTTTTTTTGTTTTTTCAATATTAACTGCATTTTTTATTCTTTAACTTATCGTTTTCTTGGGTTTAATTATTTGTTTGTTCATTTATTTACTCATTTGAGGAGAAAAGGTTTTTACACAAAATGCAGTTAAACATAAATCCATTTTTATTTCTGATATTTGCACATAATAAGGTTGAAGTCTCATTCTGTTTCACGTTTTTGCTTTGTTTTCTCTGTTTGTAAATTATAGGTCATATTCAGTGTACGGTGTATCTTCATGAGTTTATGTATTTAACAGTAGTCTGTGTTGTTGTCTGTAGGTGGTCTTCCTGACCCGGTGGGCTGTTTTCCGTGACTCTTTCTTCTACATATTGTCTGTAATTGCTCTAATTGTGGTGAGTCTCAAATGAATATCTGCTCTGTTAAAAAAATAAAAATAATAAAAAAAGATTTCCTATTGACACACTACAGCAAAAGATAGAAATAACTGAATTAAAACCATTTTTTTATCTCGTGAAAATACTAGTGTTCTAATAATTTTGGCCACCACTGTATATATATATATATATATATATATATATATTTATTTATTTATTTTTCTCAATTAAAATTCTATTAGAACTAAACCGTAACAGAACTGATTATCTTTTTGTTTGTCTTGTCACATGACATCAGTTCATCTATGACGAAAAGATTGTGTGGTGAGTCTGTTTTCATTTTCCTCTCTCGTCTGATTTTTGTAAGTTTCCATCTGACGTGTGGTTTTGATCGTGTGTTTCAGGTGGGAGAGTCTGGTGCTGGTGATCATGTATGCTGTATATATCCTCATCATGAAGTGAGTTTATATACACACAGTAAAGACATTTATAATGTGTCAAGTAATTTCTATTGCAAATAAATGCTGTTCTTTTGAACTTTCTATTCATCAAAGAATCCTGAAAAATAAAATGCATTACAGTTTTTTTTTTCAAAAAATATAAAACAACTGTTTTCAACATTGATGATAATCAGAAATGTTTCTTGAGCAGCAAATCAGAATATTAGAATGATTTCTGAGGGATTCATGTGACACTGAAGACTGGAGTAATGATGCTGAAAATTCAGATTTACATGACAGGAATACATTACATTTTATAATGTATTCAAGTAGAAAAGTATTATTTTAAATTGTTATAATATTTTACAGTATTACTGTATTTATGATCAAATAATTGCAGCCTTGGAGAGCAGGAGAGATTCAAATTCAAATTGGAAGAAAACTCTCTTTTTGTTTTTGTCTGTATTAGATTTAACACAAGCATGCAGAAGTTTTTCACAAGAGGAGGCAACAAGAACGTTGCCAATGGAAACGCGGCGGCCGGCAGTGAACTGGAGGACGGTAAAGACAGTTTAGACTGTAACTGGGACGATCTGTCAGTACCGCTGCTGGGTCCAGGTAAGACTAAACAGACAGGCTTTAAAAAATACAGATGTAATATAAGTCATAATCCATAATTCCATACCCATGTCACCCTCAGTACAATTATGAGGTCACCTGTCCTCAGATTTTGAACAAATATGGTAGAAAACATGTCACACAAGAAGACAGTGACTTTGCCAGAAATGTAATGTGTTTAAATGTTCTGCAAGTTTTAAATATAGTCAGTTATCTCCAAACATCTGAATTATAATCTTTGTAGTGCGTCTTTATGTATATGTCTATAATATGAGAAATGTTATTCATACACACTGTGACTTGAATGATGTTTTCGCTTATTGAATTACACTGTTTATATATATTACATGAAATTATTATTATTATTAGTTACACTTCACGTCACGTCACATTGCTTTATTATTATTATATAATTATGAAGCTCATAATGAAGAAATAAATATTTTATTAAAAAGCAGAAATTATTATTATTATTTTAATTTGGCAAAATATCTTGACATAATCTTTTAGATTATTTAAAAAAAAACAGTTAAAAAACAATTCAGAAATACTGTGACTTGAATAATGTTTTCAGTTACTGAATTGCAATATTTTTTAATATATTACATAAGGAGACATTTTAAATATATATATATTTTATATATAAAAATAAATATTTATATCTAAAAATAAATGTATATATCTAAATATATATATATATATATATATATATATATATATATATATATATATATATATATATATATATATATATATATATATATATATATATATATATATATATATATATATATATATATATATATATATATTTTTTTTTTTTTTTTAATTTTATTTTATTTAATTTATTTTTTTTGGCATAATCTTGTAAGGCATTTTTACCAGTAAGATTTTTATTCTTAAAAATATCAGATTATTTTTCATTTGCGGGTTAGTTCAGGTTATTATTCAGGAAACATGAAAACAAAGTTTGGTGTGTTTGTTTTAAACTAGATTTATATATTTATATTTATATTTATATTTACATTTATATTTATCTTGATCTTCTCATTTATTGCACATGCTCTGAACAGCACGACTTAACAGCACGGTTTAGACTTTTGTCCAGTTTTATTCTGTCTTTATGAGAGAAACGTCCTCCTGGTTCTGTATTAAAGCAGATCCATCCAGTGTGTGAGAAACCTTGTTTTCCAGCTCTTGAGATCTCAGCACTTTTGCCTCTTCCTGCTTCTGTCCGTCTGTGATTGAGAGGTAACGTCGCTGTCTCATCCGTCACTTCTGTCTCTTTCTTCGCTGCAGTTTGTCTCTTTCCTCATTCCTCATCTGCCTGTTTCTGGCCTCGGTATCTTCACGTGTAACTCTGCCTGCCTGTTTAGTCTTACTAAACCTTTCTGCTTTTACTCTTTCTATGATGCTTCTTTAAAAATGCAGCTAAATCATTTGAGAGAGAGGAGTGAATGTCTCATATAAAACATGCTGTTTTAGAATATCAAGAAAGAAACCAGTCAATGTGTTCTGTGTGTATTTCATGGATATTTATTTTGTCTTTCTCAAGTCAAGTCCAGTAAGGTTTACAGTCGAGGTTCGGTGGTCATGGTTGATGAAATCATCAACGCCAGTCCTCCAAATTACCGTTTCCCAGAAGCCGGTCTCCGTGTGATGGTCACAAACCACTTCGGACCCAAGACTCGTCTGCGCATGGCCAGCCGTCTCATTATAACAGAGGTACGGCAGAGCAGACACACTGTGATACAGCAAAATAATAATAATAAATAAAAAGGAAAAAAAAATTAAATAAAAATACATTTAAAAAATTGACATTTTTTTATAGAATATTCAACATTATTTAAAAAAGAAAAAACCTGCAAAATAAATTATTAAAATATTGTTTTGTATTATTATTATCATTATTATTATTAAGTCATTATTTTCATAACAATTAAATATACATAAATAAAATAATATAAATAAAGTCAAATTTGGGGTCTGTATTTTTTTGTTGTTTTTAAAAGACGCCTCTTCTGCTCACCACACCTCTTTTTATTTGATGAAAAATACAGCAAAAACATTAATATTGTGATATATTATTAAAATTAATTGAATATATGTTCAAATCTAATTTATTGCTGTGATCAAAGCTGAATTTTCAGCGCCATTACTCCAGTCTTCAGTGTCACAGGACATTAATCAAAATGAAAATGATTTTTTATACTGCACATTATAATGTTGTGATCCCTGAATGATTTTTCATTTATTGTTGTTATTTATTATTTTTTCACAAAATAGTACCAAAAAGCCATTTATCATCAACTTATCAGTATCAACCAGGCTTTTAACTCTGGTGCACTACTAGAAAAGCGTGTTTGTTGTGTGTAGCGTCAGAGGTTGGTCCAGTCGGCTAACGGTGTGGAGACGGCTGTGGTGGACGGCAAACCAGACATCGAGAATGGAAACGTGCCAGAAGACAAAACCACTGAAGAGAAAGAGAGTGAACTCACCTCACCGTTCAGATTACCAGGTGAGTAAAAGAGAGTTACTGTTACTTTTCAGAAGACAATGTTTGTGCTAAAATCACCAAATACATTCAGAAAAGAAACGGATGTGATAGAAATGAAAAAGCACCTCAGAAAGAGCATTTTAAGGAGCAAATATAAGCTTTTAACCTTTGTGCTGTGCTGAAAATGACCTAATGTGGTGTTCCCGGTCAAAAATGACTAACATTAAACAAACTGCTTGTAAATCTGTCATTATGCTGTATGAACACCAAATCTTGGATTCAATCTTTTTGTCAGCTTGTTTTCTTTCAATTTGCACAAGTTTAGTTTTTGTTTTTTGGGGGATTTTTGGATCATTTTGGTAATTTCCACTCAAAACCTATGATCAGTCAGTCCCAAGAACAAATACAAAACCTGTGCTTATTTAAAGAAAACAAGTTGATAAGTGTGGAAAAACTATATTGTCTATTATGCTATATTATCACTATATCTTATCACTATAACTTATTTACTTACAATTAGCACAGTTTTTTTCTTTTTGAAAGTGGTCGATTGTAAGCCTAATTGATCCAAGCTTATGTTGTTCCTGAGTGAAAAAAAAAAAAAAAACATCATTTGTGGATAATTTTGGTCATTTTCACACAAAAACTGAGATCAGGGAGGCCTACGCCCAATCCAGAAATTAATACAAAACCTGTGATAATTGAAAGAAAGCAAAGTGATAAAGTTAAATCCAATATGTGGCAATAATATAGCACAATGACAGATTTACAAGCAATTTTTGTAGGCGGATCATTTTTGACCACGTGTGAAAAAAAAAAAAAAGCTGGAGGAAAATCCTAAAAAAAGTACAAAAATGATTACATTTTTCAGGGTTGAGAAGCTGTTATACCTGTTATAGGAAAAAGAAAATCCTATCCGAGTTAATATAACAGGAACACAACATGAGGGTTAAAGGAACGGTATCTAGTTTGTAAGCAAGAGCAGAAAATGAGTTTTATAGCACTGCAGTGTGGCTTTAAAACAGTACGTTGTGTTTCAGACGGCTGTATGAACAGAACTAAATGGCTGATCTCTTGGCCGTTGTTGTTGATCCTGTTCTTCACCATCCCAAACTGTGCCAAGTCTCGCTGGGAGAAATACTTCATGTTCTCCTTCATCCTCTCCACCGTCTGGATCGCCGTCTTTTCCTACTTCATGGTGTGGATGGTACGTGCCACACATCTGTCTCTTTCTCTCTCTCCGCTTAGTCTGTCTTGTTTTTAGTGAAGCTTTACTCTGTCTTGTATTGTAGGTGACGATCATCGGATACACGCTCGGCATTCCCGATGTCATCATGGGCATCACGTTTCTGGCGGCAGGCACGAGCGTCCCGGACTGCATCGCCAGCCTGATCGTGGCTCGTCAAGGTAGATCGATCGCACCCTTCTGATCAGTAAACCTGGGGCAGGATGAATTTAACATGAAATACAGACTCTTCTACCTTCACGTGTCTGATCAAAGTGCTACAGCACACATGATGTGATTTCCTGTTCCTGTGTCACTATCAATCACTTTACTTCAGACATGGACTGCATCTCAATGCTGCCTGCCCTGTACAGAATACAAGATTACATAGCACATAGTATAGATTTACGATGAGTTTGAAACGGTTCTCTTTTGACTTTTCCAGCCATAGAAAAATACTGAGGCTCATATTACATTGAAGTTTAAATGTATGTGTCTAAAAGATTATGTGTGTCATTTCTGGCATGAAATTTTTATAGTCCATGTGTTTTAGGATTCTCAAACAAAAGGACCAATATTTTAATAGTGATGACGTAATAATAAAGTAAATGATAACATTATTATTATTATTGTATTTTTTATCTGACTAAATCGTATGTTGTTTTATAAAATAACGCTTTATGGAAACACTTCTTGTGGCTGCTTTTCTGCTGTTTCCTTTATAGTTTTGCATTTCTATTGAAAAAGACTTATTGACATAATATGTCATTTCTGGCACAGAATGTAATTTTTATAGTTAAATGCTGTGTTTTTCTAGCAGGATGATTTTTTTATTTTTAATCTTATAATGTTTTATTATTATTATTAATAATAATAATAATAATTTTTTGAGTAAATAATTTGTTTTGTAAAATGAAAACAACAATGATTAATAATAATAATAATAATAATAATAATAATAATAATATATTTCTGAGAAAATAATTTTTGTAAAATGAAAACAACAATAATGATTAATAATAATAATAATAATAATAATAATAATAATAATATATTTTTGAGAAAATAATTTGTTTTGTAAAATGAAAACAACAATAATGATTAATAATAATAATAATAATAATAATACTATATTTTTGAGAAAATAATTTGTTTTGCAAAATGAAAACAACAATAGTGATTAATAATAATAATAATAATAATTATTATTATTGTTATTATTTAATTATTAATTAATAATAATAATAATAATAATAATAATAATTATTATTATTATTATTTAATTATTAATTAATTATAACAATTATTTTAATAATATACATATATTTTTAATACAATTTTGGTAAATCTACATCCACTGTTTCATTTATAGTTTTTCCTTATTTTCCTTTTTCCTTATGTTGCGTATTACTTTTTGCTTAAATTTCACCACCGCTACTTTTTCCATTAACTTCCGTTTTCCACTGCTACTCTTTGATTATATCATGACAAGCCACATTGCACTTATTTGGCATCGCTTTAGGAGAAATGACCTGTGAATCTGCATGATGAGTCAGCATTGCTTGTTCAGTGTGAAAGCGGGTCTCGTTTCTGCAGGTCTGGGAGACATGGCCGTGTCCAACACCATCGGCAGTAACGTCTTTGACATTCTGGTGGGGCTCGGCCTTCCCTGGGCGCTGCAGACCATGGCAGTCGATTATGGATCAGTTGTAAGCACATCCAGCAGCTCGTTCTGTTTGAACTCCTCTCAAACCGGGAGCTTCTGTTGAACACATGAGCGCTGAAACACGAGGTCTCTGTTTATTGGAATGGCTTAATGGCACAGTGGCATTGTGGGAGCTGATGATGCTGTTTCCTCCCTCTGCACAGGTGATGATAAACAGTCGGGGACTGGTTTACTCCGTGGTGCTGCTGCTGGGATCTGTCGCGCTCACCGTGAGTGAATCAGCAGGTTCTCCTGAGACAAATCGTGACTCAATCAGGATCAGATGCAAGCTGTAGACTTGTTCTGTGAATTCTGCTGAAAATGTATTAACTTTTAAATGACAGGTGTGATGATTTGGAGGAAATCTGGCTGCACAGATATCGTGTGGGTCTGTTCATATAGTTAAATAATTTCCCTGTCAATTCTGGTATTGCGGTTTTGATCATTAAAATAAATACTTATCCTTAACTAGAATTGTTTTTGACGATTGTGTAAGTGTGGAGAATATTATACATTTATTAAAAAAAAAAAATAAATAAATAAATAAATAAATTATAAACACCTGGATAAATAAATCAAAGAATAATAGTACAAAAATCAATTAATATATATTGTAAATGTTAGAAAATAACAAGTAATTTCTAATGTTACTACATAGGGATTTGTATTTATGTGCTGAATGTATTTTAAAGAATCAAATTGTCATAAAATAATAAAACATCAGTTTAAACTAATATTCCGTTTAGCACTTGATAATATAATGACAATAAAATTAAAGTTATTACAAAGTGACTGACAATGAATATTGCATTTTTGTCTGAATTATTTGATCATAAAATTGTTGATTCAAATACTAAAAAAAATAATAAAAACAGATCAATTGAAATTGTAATATTCAGTTTTAACACTATAATATAGAGCTAGCAATAGAGTTTAAAATAGAAAGTTATTTCTAATGTTAGGAAGTGATTGACTATTGCTTAAATTGAATATTGAATTTTTAGTTGCTGAATATTTTGATCATTAAATGGGTGATTCTTTTAAACAAATCAAATAAGGAACATCAGTTTAGAAGAAAATGAACGAATGAAACCACTGTTGTTATGAAGCGAGTGACTGTTGCTTAAACTCAATGTTGCATTTTTCACTTTTATTTGATGAAAATGTTTTGATGATCAAATTGTATATTCTTTTAAATACATTTAAAAATCGATTAATACAAAAATTAAATGAAACGGTTGAATGGGAAATGGGAATGAAATGAGAGTTATATAAAGAGTTATTTCTAATCTTTTTATGAAGTGACAACTGCTTAAACTGAAAATTGTAGTTTTTAAAAAAAATTTATTAGCAGAATATGTTTTAGAAATCGCAAACGTTTGTGTATTTTTCTCTGTCTCATCTGTTCCTTTGTTTGCTTTGTGTACTTAAGCCTTCAGATCTCCCTCAGTATCTGTTGGTTCTTCTTTATGTTAAGTGTGTGTTACTTCTGTGTTCATTCCAAGACATTGTTATTAATTTATCTCCGAGTTGTATTCCTCGTCTTTGTGTGTTTCTATACCACACAACCGTGACAATAGCCCAGTTCATTTATTAATTTATAGTAGTGCTGTCAATCGATTAAAAAATGTAATCGCGTTAATCACAGTCATGGACTGTGATTAATCATGATTAATCGCAATTTTAAAATACTAGGATTTACCTGTAAATGTGTTGAAATAAAGAAATGTATGACAAACTAGTTTAAGGAAACAGAACCTTTCACACTTCCGCCAGGTATGAGACATAATCCTTATTATTCTTTTATCATTATTCTTTTGTTTTTAATCAGCCATTATCAGCCTTTATACTGGCAATAAAACGTTTACCAAGCCACATCGCTTCAATCCCAGCATACATTTACCCAGCTATCATCAAAAGTATTTCTAAATAAATACAACAAAGCATTTTCTTGCGACCTCACGTGAAGTATTATGACAAAATGCATTATGAAGAAGAATTGGACCTGTTCTGCAGCTGCATTAGAGCTGATATTAGCATCATGCTTCATAAGACAATTTATGAGATTAATAATACACTTTTACTCAGAACTCACTTCAAACCACCATCGAGTGTTTGTAATAACTTCCTCTTGCGATCACATGTGGAATTTGGTCGTTTACTGTTGTTAAAATATGCTATTTATAGCCTTTTATATCACTGCACAAATTAGCATTTCAGATGTACACATTCAACTCAAGAAAATCACATACAAATATCCTATCGTAATCGTGAGTTTAGTATCTTATATCATCTATAGTGGCTGTTGTCATGTTAATTTCTGCTGTGTAAAGCCTTAACATGTATGCTCTGCTGAAACTCACGTTGTTTGATGTTACAACTGTCTCTCCGTTCTTAAGTTGCCAGGGATACATTCCATTAATACACATTAGTAAAAGGATCTATTTTAATTTTTATTTGTCTATATACACCTTGGGTGGCAGTGGTACATTATAAAAGTAGCCCCAAAAACTGTAACCCATGACTCTGTAATTTTTCCCGCGACTGTATTTTCAAAATAGCCCACTTGTGCCGTTACCCTGGCAACACTGGTGCTGTACCCTCATCACACAATGATAGATAACCTTCCGCGCTGCGATGACAGGAAGAAGTCGGGGTCAACCTTATCAAATGATTAATTTGCATTAAAAAAAATATTAATGCGTTAAACGTTTTTGATTAATTGCATGCGTTAACGTGTTAACGTTGACACCCCTAATTTATAGACTTCTTAATGAATCAATTTTACAAATGTACTGAATTGCACAAATGTAAGCTTGTAAGCTTTGTTTCATGTTTTTTTTCACTGCAGATTCTTGGGATTCATCTGAACGGGTGGAAGCTGGACTTCAAGCTGGGCGTTTATGTGCTGGTGCTGTACGCCATCTTCCTCTGCTTCTCCATCATGATCGAATACAACGTCTTCACCTTCGTCAACCTGCCCATGTGTCAGGAAGACTAGACTCCGTATCCCAGAATGCACCGTCCTGATGTCACGAGCTCCGTTCTTGCACTCCAGAACCATCATCACCTCAGACTGGACGAATGCTAGTCTTCATTAGCACCAACGCTTTATTCGAGCTTCTTTCGTTCGACTCGTCTCACTGTGGACGGACGGATACAATCTTCCACTTTTTCAGCTCATTTTCCTGATTTTGACCCCTCCTTGGCAGCTCTTCTCTTCCAGTCGAGATCTTTAATATCTCAGAATGCATGGCAAATACGGAGCGTATGGACGCCTGGATAAGCATTCGTCCTTTTCTACATGCCTACACTGATCTGTTTCTTTTTCTTGTCTAACCACCAAATCTCTTCATGCTCACACAACTGTGAATTCTTTTGCAGCATATCGCTTTTTTGGCTTAGAAATAAGCAAAATATTTGGAAATGCAAGAGAAACTACCATTTTCTGTTAGTATTGTGTGTCCTAATCAGGTACGATCGTCCATGCAAATCAGTGCAATCTCATTGGTCTAAAAAATCTGCATGTTAATCAGCAACAGTGTTGCAGCTGGCTGTGATTGTCGCAGCGTTGACTCTTTCATTGCAGATGGACTAATTACTTGTCGTTGGAAGCGTGTCATGCCTGATTAGGACACATGCATGGTTATTCTGCATAACACATTTTCATAATCAGTATTCTTGATCTTGTTTTTTATTTTTTAGTAGAAATATCTAAACATCCTTAAAACAAGATAAATTTACTTGTAAATGTTAAGACATTGAGTTCTTAAGAGTTTGCAAAGAATATGTGACCCTGGATCACAAAACCAGTCTTAAGTCGCTGGGGTATATTTGTAACAATAGCCAAAAATACATTGTATGGGTCAAAATTATTGATTTTTCTTTTATGCCAAAAATCATTAGGATATTAAGTAAAGATCATGTTCCATGAAGATATTTTGTAAATTTCCTGCTGTAAATATATCAAAACTTCATTTCTGATTAGTAATATGCATTGCTAAGAACTTCATTTGGACAACTTTAAAGGTGATTTTCTCAATATTTAGATTTTTTTGCACCCTCAGATTCCAGATTTTCAAATAGTTGTATCTCAGCCAAATATTGTCCGATCCTAACAAACCATACATCAGTGGAAATCTTATTTAGTTTTGTATTTATTTACATTTTTCGAAAAATTGGTTTTGTGGTCCAGGGTCACATATATCTTCAATTAAGTAAATTTTAATTAGTTTCTTACATCACTTGCAAATAGTTTTAAGCATAAACTTGAATATTTAGTTAAAAGCATAAACCTGACTTAATTTAATTAGATTTATGCTGAGAAAAGGATGAACAATATTTAAAAATACATGTGAAATTAAAGTATTGCACATCATCTATTACTGTATTGTAAAAAAATAAATTGGATTTTTTGGGGAGCAAACTGTTAAAATCACAAATCTGACTAAATTAAGTTAGATTTACTCTTAAAAAGGAAGAAACGTATTTAAAGATGCAAGAGCAATTAAAGTATTGCATGTCATCCATTGCCATTGTAATAAGAGTAAAAAAATTGAGGTTCAAATTTAAATACTAGAAGATATTTAGACTTTGCATTGTGAGAAAATCAACTTACTTCAAATTTTGTTTCAATGATATTTAGATATTTTAGAAAAACAGACATAAATACTGATAATGAATAATTTTGTTTTGCATATAAATTGTAGAATTTGTATATTTTTAATTACAAAAAGCAGTGTTCCTGTTTTATGATTTTAGGAGGTTTTGCCGTAGCCTCTTTGAGGGCTCTGTGAATATAAACTTGCCTGTGAAGAGATTTAATCATATTTATTTATAGATGAGCATCTGCGATGTGGTTTCTGGTGGTTTTGGTCTAGTCTTATACTCTTGAGGGGCTCTTTCATTGTGAAATGTAGAAATTAGCACTTTAAAGCAAGCAAGCGAGCGGTTGGGTCTCAATCAGAAGTGCTTCCCTCTGTCAGACGTGTGTGTTTGCGTGTAGGTGTTTGTGTGTGTGTATTTGTGCACATCAGGGGAAGATCTTCGGACAGTCCCTCATCTGACCAATCCACGCAATGCAAAAAATCAGGTTCTTCCTCTGTACTTCTGTCTTGTTTTCCAGTACAAATTTCTAAACATTCTTAAATCAAGATACATTTACTTGAGAAGCAAAATGAAAGATATGAAGTCTTTGTTTCTAAAAAAACAAACAAACAAAACAAAAAAAACAAAAAACAAAACAAAACAAAAACGACAAAACTAAATCCATTTGAATGAACTGCATTTTGATCGATATTTTAAAAAAACAAGACTTCAGAAGCAGAATGATAAACGTTTTCTAAAACAACTGATCAAAATTAAGTGAGTTTAAGCTTAAAACAAGAAAAAAATATTTTCCTGTGGTGTCAGAAAAATAAACTTAGTTTAAAGAGAAAACAATTTTTCTGATCCCATTGGCAGATTTTTCCCCCCCCTTAAGCTTAAACTCAATCACTTTGGATATTAAAAAAAAACAAAACAGATTTGCTTTTCAAATCTTTTTTTTTTTTTAATTTGAAAAATAAAGTTAGTTTTTGCTTAAAACAAGAAAACATCTAAAATAAATAAATAAATAAATAAAAATCTATTTTCAGAAAACAAGATTTAAGATGCAAAGCGACTTAAGGTAGGCCTGTCAAGTCTTGTTTTCTTTAAAAAAAAAAAAATGTATCAAAATTAAGTCGGAAATCTTATTTTTTGACCCCATTGGCAGATATTACCACTTGTTTTTAATTAATCAAAATATTAGGTCTTTTTTTCTGAAAAAGCAAAATTAAGTGAGTTTAAGCTTAAAACAAGAATAAATGTCTGGTAAAACAATAATTTTTTTGTTAACATTTATTTTTCTCATTTTAAAGAAAAACTCACATTTTTCATGAAGCAAGACTTAATATCAAGTCATTTTGCTTCTCAAATAAATGATATGAGATTGATTTAACAGTGTATTTATACTAGAAAATGAGCCAAAAACACAAAGGAAGGTCTTTTTTGCAGCGTGAGCACAGCCACCATCAGCACACGCCTGTGAGTGCAGTGCATAGTGGGACGTTCCACTGAGGCCATCTCTGGACAGTCGTCTCCATGGCAACCATGGCCCTTGCCCATTTCCGACCCGGCAGCTACAGAACCAAACCTCCGCGGTCTTTTTCCCATCATGCGGATCCAAACGTGACTCAAAGATTGTGGAAATCCGCAGCTGTTTTTGTGTCGGGAGAACGGGGTTAATGCAATATAAGCACTGCACAGAGTCCGGACGTCATTTTTTTTATGAATGTTGGAAGTGAAATAGCAATAGGATGTGGACTTGCAGTGGACACTATGCAGGGAGGATGTGGCTGTGCTCTCCAGGGCATTAACTTCCTCCTCACAGGGCGCTTCCAGACTCAAACACAGACTAATGAGCCGCCTTGGTCTTCTGAGTGGAAGACGAGCTTCAGTGAGACGTGATGGAGACGGTGAAGGTGTTTATTTTTTGGTTTAAGCACGTCTTGCGCATCCTCCAAACTCAACTTCATCCAGAGACAGTTACCGTAGTTCCTCTTGACTTTTCGCACAGACACTTCATGTATATGCATTTCTGACTGATACAGGAACATTTAAAGAACAAAACCAAGCATAGATGAATATTCTCTTGTGCCATTTTGTAATAAAAAATGGGGTTAAATCTCACAAAACATGTCCATGGTATATTTCACCCCGAATCAAAAGCTGACGTTGTATTTTGCACACGAAGTCTGTTTTTGTGCCATTAAAAATTGTTTATTGTAACACTGATTTAAAGAGAATTAAGCGCATTTCCCCCCTCAAACTCTCAATGTTTCAATGTTTTTTCCCCATTTTGATTTATTTTATAATTATAATGTATTGAAGCCTTTTTGTTTCCACCCAAGAATAATTGTGATTTTTATCTCACAATTCTGACCTTTCCCCCAGAGTTCTTCATTTAAATCTCAAAATTCTGACCTTTTTCCTCAGAATTTTTAGTTTACATCTTGCAATTTTATTATTATTATTATTATTTTTTGCCAAAGGGTAAAAACATTTAAAAAGAGAAAAAAGAAAAAGGAAAAAAAAAGACTTTTCCCCTCACAATTCTTACTTTTTCCCTCATAATTCTGTCCTCTGAATTCTGTTTGTTCCGTTTTTTAAATAAAAAAGTTAAAATTTTATCTCACAATTCCCACAATTTAAATGTTTATATGTCACAATTCTTACTTTCTGGAAAACAGCATGAAAAAAGTCTGAATTGTCAAATATATTGTCAAAAAATATTTAAATAAATAACAATATATATATATATGTTTGTTGCTTTACATAATATGAATTCATGGGAAATGTGTATAATTGTCATGAAAATAATGTTACCATGCAAAAACTCTTGGTTCTTAATTACAGACTTCATTTTCTTTATGCAAAATATAATATCTTTATTTACTTTATTTAATTTTGGGGTGCATTTTAACCTGGACATTTTCTAGACAGGTTTTGAAAGATTTACCCTATAATGCACATGTTGATAATGCAGACTTTTACAGCTGTTGGAAGTAATTTGTTCTTACAGTACGTTTGAGATGCTTTGATCATGACTGATTTCCATCAGTTGAACTGGTGGGCTCTTCATTTGAGACTTGATTTGAGATTTTGTTGTATATTAACACACACACACACACTCTGTCTACCAACACAATGATCACATATCTGTTTATGAAGTCACTTTTTTAACAAGTAAAATTCAGATGGCATAATAGTTGTACCTCTACATATTGTGGATTGTATGGGAACTTACAAAATAAGCGTGCGCACACACACACAAACACATTCAATACGTGTATGAACTGCGACCCCATGCACTGTGACCTCAACGTGATGTGGGATTCATGTCAATAATTATAATAATAAATGTATGATGATCAAAATATAAATATATCTATATTTCATGTAAAGTTAGTTACTATGAACCATAACTGAATACATCTGTAACACGTATATGAATGTATTGTCATGCTTTAATGGACATATCCAACCAATGCATTTTACTGTAAAGCAATAACATGAGAAAAAACAAATATAAATATATATGTGAAAAGAATGATTCCTGTACATTTGTCATTTGAAACTTTGAGAAAGGAATGTTTAAAATATGTCACAAATTAAACAATGCCATTTATACCTGTTTCATGGTTTTTTTGTGACCTGCGCTGTGCTTTAAATGAGTTGTGTGTGTGTGTGTGTGTGTGTAATGTGACGTGAATGAGTAAAGGAGTTCACCCAAAAATAAACATTTGCTGAAAATGTGCTCACCCTCGGGTCGTTCAAGATGTAGAGGAGTTTGTTTTGTCATAAGAACAGATTTGGAGAAATGCAGCATTACATCGTTTGCTCACCAATGGGTCCTCTGCAGTGAATGGGTGCCGTCAGAATGAGAGTCCAAACAGCTGATAAAATAATCCACTCCAGGCCATCAGTTAACGTCTTGAGAAGTGAAAAGCTGCATGTTTGTCCGTATTTCTCTCCTGATTTAGACAAGATGACTTTTTCATTGAAGAAAGCAGGTTAGAGGACTTGTATTTTAGCCAAAGGCAATGGTTTGGAGTTAAATCGTCTTAATGATAGATTTGTTTCTTACAAACATGTAGCTTTTGTCTTCACAAGATGTTATTTGATGGACTGGAGTGGTGTGGATAACTTGTGGATTATTGTGATGTTTTTATCAGCTGTTTGGACTCTCATTCTGACGGCACCCATTCACTGCAGAGCATCCATTGCTGAGCAAGTGATGTAACGCCACATTTCTCCAAATCTGATGAAGAAACAAACTCATCTAGCCTACATCTTGGATGTCTGGAGGTGGGGACATAAAAATGAATAATGCTGCACCTTGTTTCATAAACTAATTTGAAATTAAAAAAAAAAAAAAAGATTTTCTGTTACAAAGAGAACAACTTCCGGGGATGTTTAGCACACTAAAGTGAGTTAGTTACTGAAAATCGTTAAAACCCCCAGTTTGTAGTTAAAGAAACGATTGCTTGTCAGCATTATAAGTGTGTCGTGATTTTTGAGTGACTATATTGAAGAAGTGTAGGCTATGTGATTATTGTGAGAATGTGATTGTGTGGGAAAGGAGAGTAAAAAAGACAAAAGGGGGCTTGTTTCTTATTAATGTTTTAAATTTCTTTTCACTTTTGAGAACATCATATGGACTCTTTTCACATTTCCAGGGTTTTCAGCAGCAGAAGTCGTCGTGGGTAAACTTATGGTGAACGAAAACTACAACAAATATGTTTTTTGCCTTCCCATTTGACCCAATAGCAAAATAAACATCCACGATAGCATTTCCATGACTTTTCAAAAGAGGAACAAATATGGAGAGACTGATTGTGTTTGTTAGACACACTCTCACTGCAGCATTAGTTTGCTAGATTTACGATGATAAAGACTGTGGAAACGCCTCATCAACTCATCATAGTTTGTGATAAGTGTCCGACACCATTAACAAAATAAAGTGCTGAATGAGATCAAATGTGTGTAATAGTAGCTATTTGGTATCAGGAGTTAATGGGAGGTCAGGCGATGGAGGTTTTTTTTTTCTTTTTCTTACAGAACGGCAAGTTTATTGCATCATTACATTACAGCGCAAAGCATCAACACTTGCTGTGCCACAAAAAAGCAAAGACACACTATTGCCAAAAGTATTGGGACACCCCTTTCTAATGAACAGAGTGCAAATCTTAAATGTTTAAGCATATAATGATATTCTAAGGAATTGTGTGCTTCTGTCCAAGTTTGGTGATGAGTATTTGGCTCAAGCTCTGCAGTTAAAGTCACACCAGAGACCGTGTTCAGCTGGCTCTCTGCAGACCAGTCAAGTTCTTCCACACTGACTGAATCAATCATTTCTTTTTGAACCTTGCCTTATACACAGAGACATTGTCATGTTGGAATAGAAAACTGTTGCTGAAGCACACAATTCCCTAGAATAGGCTATCATTATATGCTTATACATTAAGATTCATACTCATGGAAACTGCTAAAGTAGTCAAACCTGTTCATTAGAAGAAGGGGGTGTATCAATACTTTTAGCAATATAGTGTATATTCTCCCTTGTGTTCCTTGCATGTTGTTTCTATGGCTTACAGTAAGCCTTATGTTAATGCATTGAAATGAGTTACTTAATAATAGGCTAACAAGGCACTGAATCCCAAAAACAAATCCATCTTCTCCATCATATTTCAAATGATTGGATTCACTGACCAGCAGGTGGCAGACTAACATCACTGTTTGATATTTGCATTCTTAAGTTGCACTTAAGTGTCTCAGTGCTTCTACATTAGATACAAAAGACCTAAACCAAGTGGCATTTGCTTTAAAGAACGATCTCAAGCACAGTTTGCAACAAAAACAGTTGACAAAAATGAAACAGCATTTGAGCACCAATGAGACTTGCTTTTTGATCGTTTAATATCTATTGCAACAACATCTGGACATTTGAAAGTGTGACTTTAAGTGTGCAAATATGTTTTTTTGGCTCACTTTATGTGCATTAATTATATGTGTGACAAAGAATAAATGCTTTAGAACAAATTCTTATGCGGTCTGTTCTTGTAAAAGCCTTTGACTAAACTGCCACAGCATCATCATCATCATCATCATCATCATCATCATCATCATCTGTGCTTTTAAAACCGAATGCTGTTTGATTTAATGGAGTATTTGTATGTGAGAGATATAAACCATCTGCTAGAGCTAAACTCCCTCATTTTTCAGGTAAAATCTCTTATTAAGGGAGCAATTCAGCATCTGTCAGTGTTGGAGCATTTGCTCCATAATTACAGCAGTTTGACTGGTAAAGCTGCGATTCTGCTCTACCAGTCAAGCAGATATAACAGCCTGCTAGGTTACTAACTCTGTCAGGCCTTTTTCAGCATTACACTGCCTCTAGCTGAATGACTGTCATTTTCATAACTGCATATCATTTTTCATCTATGGCTACTTTCTTGATTTATATGTAAATACATAAAAATCACATTGAACGTGATCTGTATGTAAATAAATAAATAACTACAGGTCTGCTCCAATGTGATATTTATGTAAATAACTAAATAAAAAAAAAAAATAAAAAAAAATATTTATGGAAAAATAAATAAAAATGTGTACTTGAACGTGATCTGTATGTAAATAAATAAATAACTACAGGTCTGGTCCAAGTACAAATTTGTATTTATTTTTCCAGAAATATTGATTTTTTACTTTTATTTAGTTATTTACATAAATATCACATTCAAGCACACTTGTGTTTATTTGTTTGTTACTGTTAAAATGCCTTTTGATGTATATTATCATTGTTTTTACCTTCGAACCAAGACTTTAAACTTTACACTTTTTTCCAAGATAATTAAAACCATGTGACCAATAATGGCATTGCAACTTTGAATCTGCAGAAGTACAAATGAGTGACCCGTGCATTTAATTAACTTTATGATAGGAAAATAATTTGACAGCGTAATGAGAGTGTTTAAAGATGATTGAGATCGGATGACTTTTTCCGTCTGTGATATTTGCTCTGAGCTCAAATCGAACTCTTCCATCTGATTCTGAGTGACTAGACTCACATCAGGTGTGTGGCGCTAATGAGCGGATCTCTTGGTCTCTTTTGTGCTAATGACACTTTGTACAGTACAGTATAACAACCGGACGATCCGTGCGCTCTTCATGTTTGTCTGTGGTTCTCAGTGTTGGAGAGTAACTAGTTACATGGACCAGAGTTAAGTCATTTAATTTCAAAATAAACGTAACTGCAATCTTTTACAGTTACTGAGAAAAATGTGTTATTTAATTACAGTACTTATGGAAATGTAAATCATTACAAAGAAGATTACATCTGAATATTTTCACACACAGACACACGGATTGAATTGATTTCTTTCCCAAATTGCATTGACTGCTCTAAAATACAAAACACCAATGTTTCAGGAGTTTAGGACACAGAGTAGGACACATGATTATTTAATACAAATTGGGTTTATGTATGTGGTTTATCTGTTGAAATTAACAGTTTTTTCCCCCCCACAAGCCATAGATGTCAGTTTTTCCTGTCATAGCTATGCAAAGATTTGATTTCTAAAATAGTATCATAGCAATTACACTATATTATACGATTTAAAATGTTTTGGTGGCTGTGTTTTAAAATTACATTTTTCTAATTTTGCATTTTTTTTTTTTTCAAAATGCTTGAAACTATGGCTCCATTTCTCCAAACCACAAAACTATTAAATTATTTTAACTCTTCTAAAAATGGTATTTTTGCATAGTAACTCTACACACAAACAGAACATAATTAGCCACACACACGCCAAACTACACACAGATGTGAAAAATGTAAAACACTACTCTCATGTGTCTTTTGCTTGTTCAGAGTGCAGTGGAGCACAGGAGCTTGTCATAGCACTCGCACATACTGTACATGCATATGCACATATACACTGTGTACAGTATGTATGACTGATGAATTTTACACAGCTATGCAACTGACCTGAATCAATACTGAACTGACCTGAGCTGCAGAATGACACTATTGACTTCTTGTAGCTGCTTTACAGCAGAATGTAAATTTGATACTATTGTGAAGCTGCTGTGAAACAATCTTTACTGTATAAAGCACTTTAGAAATAAAATTGACTTTCTGACTTGGCTTTTAAGCATGTTCAGGATAGATAGATAGATAGATAGATAGATAGATAGATAGATAGATAGATAGATAGATAGATAGATAGATAGATAGATAGATATATTATTTTTGTATATATATATATATATATATATATATATATATATATATATATATGTGTGTGTGTGTGTGTGTGTGTGTGTGTGTGTGTGTGTGTGTGTGTGTGTGTGTGTGTGAGACCCTGGACCAAAAAAACAATCTTCAGTCGCTGGGGTATATTTGTAGCAATAGCCAAAAATACATTGTATAGGTCAAAATTATTGATTTTTCTTTTATGCCAAAAATCATTAGGATATTAAGTAAAGATCATGTTCCATGAAGATATTTTGTAAATTTCCTACCGTAAATATATCAAAACGTCATTTTTGATTAATAATATGCATTACTAAGAACTTCATTTGGACAACTTTAAAGGCAATTTTCTCAATATTTCAATTTTTTGCACCCTCAGATTCCAGATTTTCAAATAGTTGTATCTCGGTCAAATATTGTCTGATCCTAACAAACCATACATCAATGGAAAGATTATTTATTAATGTATGAATATATGTATAAATCTCAATTTCGAAAAAATGGACCCTTATGACTGGTTTTGTGGTCCAGGGTCACATTTACATTTAGTTACATTTATGGTTACATTTAGTTATTTAGCAGACCCTTTTACAGTGTTTATTTTCTTCACACTTACACACTGCTTACACACATTTTCAAAACTTTGCCTCTCTTTTTCAAAACTTTACACACAAATCCAAGAATTTGGATTCAAAATGCAAAATGCCTCACATCTCTTGAAAAAGGAAGCACTGCATTCAAAATATCACAAACACATCTCAAAAGCAAACATTTATCTTACATTGCAAACACCTTTGCCATAATATTATATTTTTGGATATCATCATACACACACACACACACACACACACACACACACACACACACACACACACACACACACACACACACACACACACACACACACACACACACACACACACACACACACACACACACACACACACACACACACACACACACACACACACACACACACACACACACACACACACAGACAGTTATTCAAAACCTAAACTCTTCTTTCATGAGCTCCTGTGCACATATCTGTACAAGATTGAAAGTAATTGGCAGAGAGATGAAAAGTTGAAACAACATGAACCGAGATTGAAAACAATTTTTTTTCTCTCGCTGTAAGCATTAGTGGTTGTGAATACAGTATTACACAGCAAGAAAGAAAGGATATACATTGTTTGCATCCATTGTTCAAAACCTACAGTTTTTCTCAGTCGCTTTGGTGCATTTCTCGAATCATACTGTAATACTGGCAAAGTACAGTAAGTATATAAGTACAGCCCCACACAATGGAATACCTGCAAAAGCCGGTAACTTACTCAAAATCTTTAGTTCGTCTCTCAAAAGTAAGTATTTATGTCAATGAACATATCAGTACCATCAGAATGAAAAGTCCTTGTGTCATTGTTAACAAACAAGATCTTTAAAATGCTTAGTCATGTTGCCAATATACGTTTTTTTTTTCTCGATTGCTAACACACATTCATGAAACAATTCACCATTTTCTCACAACTATAAACACAATCTCAAAACTACACACCAACTTGTGCAAACTTCAAACTTCCAGGTCAAAGTCAAACATTTTGGTCAAAAACATATTCTCTTTTGTCAGTATCTAATCTTTGGCCTCAGATGACGCACAAAGCTGTCAAAAACTCAGACTATTTTCCTGACTAGAGAACACTGTCACAAAAACCTCCTTTTAAGAAACGAAACATCTGGCAAGTCAATGACTATTACAGAACATTTTGTGATTCTTGAGGTAGTTATATTGTGTATTTGTGTTTTCTAAATGATTAAACCTTTGCAAAATGATGCTGTTGTTGTGTAGAGTTTTGCAGAAAACACTTAGCAAATTGGAGCAAGTGTGAAATTTTGAGAAACGTGTCTTTGTTTCAAGAACTGTATGAATGGTTTGGAAAATGAATCAGTTACAGTGTGTTAGCAATCGAGAAAAACTGTAACAGTTATTTAAACCATGGCAACAATTTGCATGACAGTTACTGTACTGGCTGCACTTCTAATGTATTTCATATATCCGTTTTAAAAGTACAAATTTACACATTACTGTATGTGTGATATTGATTGAAAGAGACTGGATAGGATTCACAGTTACACTTTTACTAGGGGTCTGACTTTTGCACTGAGAACTATATAATACATTTTGAGCAACATGACATTAGCAACTCATAATGTAGGAAACCGCAGACAAATGTACATAATCAATTGTGTGAAAGCAATCGCAACTTGTTCAACAGAACGAGAAACTGCTTTATGATGTGCACAAGTGACTAGATGATGTGGAGGTTGAACAAGTAGTTCTGAGAATTTAATTTTTATCTGAGAAATGCATCAAGAAGCGACTGAGAAGAATATATAACATTTACATTTACATTTACATTCATGCATTTAGCAGACGCTTTTATCCAAAGCGACTTACATTGCATTCAAGTTACAGTTTTTACATTTTTTTATCAGCTCTTATATAACATGACGTTATATATATAACATATAACATGACCTGTGGCCTATTTACGGGCCTATTGTGAAGCTATGATTGGTTGGTGTTAAGTGAAGCAATGAGTGTTTGTACATGTGAGGAGTTAGTGTGAAGCAATGATGAATTAGTGTGGCATTTTACAGTAAATGGTTGTGTTTGAAAAAGGAAATCAAGATACTTCCTGTTAGATTTTTGTGTGTTATAAAGAGAATTGTGTGTTGTGTTTTGCAGAAAGCATTTTATGAAATTGAAAACTGAGTCAAATGCCGAAAATTAGTGTATATGGTTTTGCATATTTGGTGTGTGGTTCTGGTGTTTGAGTGTCAGGTTTCAGAAATTGTGTGACAAGTAAAGAGTTTGTGTGTAAGCAGTTGAAAAAAAACTGTATCCAAAGCGACTTACAAATGAGGACAATGGAAGCAAACAAAATCAACAAAAGAGAAATTATATGCAAGAGCTATGACAAGTCTCAGTTAGCCTAACGCTGTACATGTAGCAAGGATTTTTTTTTGTTTTGATACAACATAGATGCATATTCACACACACACACACACGCACACGCACACGCACACGCACACGCACACACACACACACACACACACACACGCACACGCACACACACACAGTCAGAAAGTCAGCTTTATTTATAAAGCACCGTGCACAATATAGATACAATGTAAACAGAAATGAAAGGGGGTGAAAATAATTTCTTTATAAAAAAACTGAGTTTTGATTACTGAGTGAACAAATACTGTATAAGTGGTTTCACACATAACTGCTGTGTGTAGGTCGTCAGTAAATGAGTGTGGCATTAAAATGGCAGTGTTTCCCAAAATTAAACAAAAGAGCTGTTAGTTTCGAATGATGTGTGTAGTGATGTAGTTAACTGTCTTTTTGCAAAAAGTTTGTTTTACAATATCCAACTGAGTTTACAGTTTTTTTTCAATTGCTAACAAGCTTTGTTCAATACTGAAGCCACATTTTCAAAACTGTTCATACAGTCTGCATTACCAAACACAAATCTTGACCAAACAATAGATCTCATCTCCAAAACTCACTCAGACCAACAAAACACTTCATATAGGTCTCAAAATGAACTTGTTTCATCATAACACTGGCAACAATTCTCATTCAAAAAACATACATTTCATTCATAACACATTGATTAAAAAAAAAAAACACTAAAAACAGGGAGCATTAAATAATCGATGAACTTTTATCTTTGAAGTTTGAATGACTTGTCACATAAGTATTTCTTTGTTGGATAAGAATAACATCTTTTCAAAAAGCAGCATTTTATATAGATGGATGGATGTTCACAGTACTGTGACGGTTCTATTCCTCTCTCTCTCTGCCACTCTTTTTCCCCATCAATGTGTCTTCCCTGATCCATGTTTCCAAACAAAATCATTCCAAAGCCATCCATTTATCAAAATATAATCAAAAAAGAAAGAAAGATAACCAAGAAAGAAAGAAAGAGGAAGAAGAAGAAGACTAAAAATAGGACATCTGGCTTGGCTTTCAGCTGAAGTTTGGAATAATTATTATTCAATTTCATGATAAATATTCTGCTAAGATTTTATATTTCAATATAATTCCTGCAGAAATGGACATTTGTCATCGTTCTGATTTGAATGTGCTTTTATCGGTTTTGAAAGCATTTGAAAAATGTGCTGAAAATGTTGTGGAATATGAATGACAAAAGTGTTTGTGGATTTGATTTGCAATGTGGTCATTGCACGCATTTTGTCTGAAAGCAATGAAAAATGATTCACAGTTTGTTCTGCATAGACTGCTGTATCGCTGAATGTGTGAAGAGTTTTGAAAATGTGGCTTCAGTATTGAACAATGCTTGTTAGCAATTGAAAAAAAAAAAAACTGTAAAGCATGCAGTGTCCTTATAGTTTTGCAGACTTGGTCTAAAGATTAGGTATATGAGTGAATGGTTCCACTAAGTGGGCCTCAAGTATCACTTTTAGTGTCTAAGCAATTTTAAAAAACCCTGCATGGTTTAAATGTTTCAAAATGAATAACAGTTGAAAACATTCATTAGAAAAGTAATCAAATGTAATCAGTTACATACTCTAATAAAGTAATTGAAATAGTTACACTACTCATTACATTTTAAATGGGGTAACTTGTAATCTGTCACCTTCCCAACACTGAAATCTGCTGAAGCTGGTTGCCTTAAAATTTTAAGCTAGCTCAACTAACAACCTTTCTCAATTACATTTCCTTTCATTTGTAAAGGCTTTGTTAAAAAAAGAAAAAAAGAAAAGATAAGGTTGCAAAATAAGGTATATTCCGCATAGTTAATGTCTTTTATATGTAGGTTATACTATAAAGGCATTTTTATGTTTGTATAGCCTAATAATCATGGTACTGCAGGTGATGTGCAAAGTAAATTTTTCGGCCCATAAACTTAACCTTAAAAGTTACAAAGAATGCATGAAGCATGTAGACAATTTGTCTTCATTAGCACAATCTAATTAAACTTCTGTCCTTCAAGCAAGAAATAGCAACACTCAGTTGTGCTTTCCAAACAAAACCTGCCAGCACACAA
The DNA here is from genome assembly GCA_036784905.1 of Acrossocheilus fasciatus. Classification (NCBI taxonomy): domain Eukaryota; kingdom Metazoa; phylum Chordata; class Actinopteri; order Cypriniformes; family Cyprinidae; genus Acrossocheilus; species Acrossocheilus fasciatus. Next base: position 31,386,629 of record CM071957.1, read on the forward strand.
AACACATTTCAATTCAATTATCGTTTGAACGTACCTGTCATGGTAGACTTCCCAAATGAACCATTTGCAATTATGGATTAGTTCCATAAGTTGCCTTGAAATACTAAAAATGGCAGAATTCCCTACCACAAAATTGTTTAACCTTTGACTGCTGAAGTTAACAAATCATGATGGTGGATCCTGAGCGCTCTAATGGAAGCCTGTGGATGTTTGGTATGATGGAGTTCATGAGCATTAGTGTTGGAGGACACCCAAGTCACACATTTACGGGTGAGTGTGTGATTGCAGGAAGCTGAACCTCCATTATAAATCTGCCTGAGTGTTATTAATGCAAATTGCTTTTTTGATATTGTGCTGCATCATTGTATTGAAATCCATAATGTACACAAAACCGAGAAATGTTGTCAGTAACCTGGAAGCCTGAACACTCAGAGTTCCCGCACCTTTTAGCAAATGCATTTCTGGGACTTTTCCAGTCATTCAAGATTACTGGATTTAAAATAAAATAAAATAAAAATCATGTATAGTTTGAAAGTAATTGTTACTTTTATCATATACAAATATATAATTACTATAGAAATATCATTTTTAATCATGATTTTTTTTAAAATTAATTAATATATATATTTTTTTAAAGATTATGCATATATTCATATGATTTAATATGGATTGGAAATCACAATTTTAAAAATGTAATTTATGATTACTTGGTTAGTCTGGATATAGTTTGCAATCAACTTTTATGTAAATATGTTCTTTTTTAATCATGATTTTAAAAACATTGTATGCATATCAGGGTTATTATAATTAATTGAAACTAAAATTAAAACTACAAATTAAAATATAAAAAATTGAAATAAAAGTATTTTAGTTTACTGTAAGAACTAAAAAGTTCTGAAAGTACAAACTATATAGACATTTTAAAAAACTAATAAAATTACAAAAACAAAATTTAAAATGAAAAAAGAATATATATATATATATATATATATATATATATATATATATATATATATATATATATATATATACATACACACTTATGATTTAATTAACTACATGGCTTGAAATTCACAATTTTAAAAATGAATTTTTTGTGGGGTTTTTTCTAGTCATTCAGTTTTAATATATAAAGGACATTTCTATTTACTATAGAAATGTCTTGTTTAGTCATGAATTAAAAATTGTTTGCATCTCAGGGTTATTATCCTTAATTCAAACTAAAATTAAAACTACAATTTAAAATAAAAATAGAATTTAAAAAAAACATTTTAGTTTAACTTTATGTGCTAAAATAGCTAAAACTGTTTACCAAAAAATAAAAAAATAAAAAAATAAAAAAATAAAACTTTAACAAAATCTAAAATGAAAATATAAAAATAATTTAAAAAGTATATCAAAGTACACTAAAATAACACTAATGCATACTGTATATTCAAATGATTTAATTAAATACAAATCTTAATTTAAAAATGTTCTGATATTTTCAGGTTTCCTTTGCCAGAAGAAACCTATGCGATAGAGTACTTGCTTTTATAAAGAGTTTAATCTACTAAAACACATGATTGACACCCGGTATCGTTTCTTCAGTCCTGCACTGTAAAGCTTTAGGCTCTTTTTAGGCTCTCAACCGGTTACATTTGCAGTGAAAAGATGATGAAATGCAATGCGAACGTACTTATCATTCATTGAGAATACTTTTTTCTAATGCATTATATATACAGGCCTCAAGTCAAGTGTTAGCATCTTTCTCTCTTTGTCATTTTTTGAGCACTAAACACACATTTGAAGGCTTGCGACCCTTTGACTGGTTTTAGAGCGAAGCTGAATCTTTAATGCTGTAAAGCAAATGTAAGAATGCCTAAGGGGCTGCTGACATCTGAACAGGGTTTATTGATGCATTTCGAATGAAAGATGATGTTCCTCCATCACTTTGCTCTTCACTGTGAATGATAAGTGTGTCTCAGCACACGATTGCGCTCAATTCTTTTTATAACACCACATGCTTAATATTTGCACACTCACATATATTTCTCTAATTACTCTTTACAATTTACAGTATGTGATTAAATATTGTGGTAAACATCCAAACTACTGAATTATAGATCATAGTGTAATGCTGTATTCGCACCATAAGCTGTTTTGAGCTGAAGGTTAAGACTGAATCTGAAATATTTTTTTCAATTTTTTTGCACAGTAATGTACTCAGATGTAGCCACTGCATCCATGTCTCACACAAATAGACATGCAAATGTTGTTAGATTAATGATATATTGTTTGCTAGCATTGGAATATTTTTCCCATTAGGTTCCAACATCCAATAACAAAAAATAGATTTTGTTGTTGATGTTGTTGTTGGGAAAAAAAAAAAAGAAAAAAAAAATCCTTATATTAAATTCTATTTATTTAAAGAATTTATATATATGCAACACTGTAAAAGTGATTTTATGCAAAGCTGTTAAAACAAAGTTAAAATGATTGGCAAGATTTTTGCAAGAAAACACATTCTTTATACTTCGAAATTTCATGATTAATTAAATATGTTACTTTCCTTTTTTGTAATTATTCCAATTTTGGTGTTCGCATCAAATTAAATTTACAAAAGTGATTTTACATTTTGTGTGTCTGCTTTAATGTTTCAAATAACTTTTGTGTAAAATTTGAAAATATGGGTGAAATAATATCCAATCATCATATACAGCATAACAAGTACAGTATAACATATATATATATATAAGTGATAATACAATTTGGTCTTGTTCTAAATACTTTTTTGTTAAATTAATTATTGTTACACTGAATGACATTTTAGTGGGTGTCTTTTGTAAATCATGGTGATAAATGTATGATAGTCCTTATTTTTTGCTTAGAAAAAAATAAAACAGGAGCCGTTCTAATGTACGGAGAAAACAGTTAAAGCTGTATTATTAACCTTTTATTGTTTTGATGTTTGAAAAACGTGTTGTTTTTTCAGTAAAACTATGTTAAATAGTTGATCTGTGAACAACAGAATCTGTTTAACTTGTCACAGATGCAGCAAGTAAAAATGTAAGTGTGGCACAAATGTGTTTTACAGTATTTATGCAATTTCTCATCTTCTCATCTGTCATTCTCACGTGTACATGTGTGTAATGCTAAATGACTGTTATGATTTGGGGCATGCGTCTTCTGTTAGTGCATGAATATATCTCTCTGGTACGATTCAGAAAATGCAATCAAGTTTGTGTTTTTTCTAAATAGTATTAAAGTAAATGGTATGTTGCCATTTGAAACACTGTACCGTAGAGAGAAATGCATGCTGTCAGATGTGGGTGGACGCTAAAGTAGAGAAATTCTCAAAAAACACAATACGCAGTGGAGTGAGCCAACATCAACCGAGACCGCCCACCATATGCAGGTGGCAATAAATTAATGTTGCTGAAATAGAATACATCAGGCCACTACATATGCTGAATAAATCAGTCGTGGATGGTAAATGGTTTTTGCATTCGCACCTACAGAGGGAAGGCTGTTTAATTCCGCAGTGTCCAGGCCGTAGTGTTTTAGGAATCAGTTTCACGCTGTGTGGCTTTAGAAAGGGGAGTCCCTGCTGATGGGGGCCACGCGTAATTTATTTCATTTTCCCAGGTGCCATTTACCCTTCCATCCGCTTCTGCAGACACAGTGTGTTTACTCAAACATTAGAAGAGCTGATTTAACAGGACCTGAGATAGAAACGCTGTGATCCTCTGTTCATGTGGAGAAAATGTGTGGGGTGGTCAGCTGGCACAGGGGTTGCAGGTCTGCGTAACAAAACTAGCCCGTTGGCCAATCAAAAATAGCCCAGTGACCATATCCGAAATATTAAAACTCAAAATATGCTGTTGCCATACCTAAAATACATATTTCACTGTCATTGTTATGTAAATTGAAAACCACTATATTGTAGTGATCATAAACACAGCTCAAAGGCTCCTTACCAGTGGCCGTCCTTAAAGACTTAACATCTACCACAGTTTTATCATTTGTAGAATATAAAATATTTAAATTCAAATATAATTTATGCAGTATGTCAAACCATTAACTCACGGGGGAAAAATTCCAAGGGAATGCATACTTGGGAACCCTGTTAGCAATTCTGTAAAAACATAAAAACACTTTGCAGATGTCAAAAAAACATTTTTTTCTTCTAATTTTTTATTAAATACAACTGAATCCTCAAACAAAAATGTAAAAAAGCAAGTACACAAGTGGTTTATATATAATAATTATAATAACAATGATAGCAATAATAATTCATATACCAGTCAAGTGGTAGTGCATTCACTGACTTTTTCCTAAACAATTCCATAAAGGTCATCGCACACACATTTCTTACTTTTTCCTCTTATTCTCATTTCTTTAAATGTCAACACATCATAAAGCACAAGCGCAAACACATACTGCAGGCATGTAGGACTATTTCCCAACATTTGGTCATGAACCTAACTAGTTTGCTCAATGATAAATTCATTGCACTCTTTTTCCATTCCCCCTTTCATTACTTGCAAGAGAGGCAAATATCTGATGCACCTCAACAACAGGAATTCACACACAAAAAAGTGGATGGAAACATGAGTTTGGTCTCTCAAATAAGTATTTTGCACCACAGTCATTTTGCTATTGTACAGAAAGAAAACAGCACTTGGTTCTTCATTGCCAACTGTGGTGGGCGAGTTATAAAACACTGAATGTTTTTCTTTGAACAACACAGCTCATATTTGGCTGATTTACCTCAGTCCATAACAGGACGGAGCACCTCATAATGCTGGACCAAAGTACCCTAAAACAGTTAATCAGTTCATATCTGGTGGTTCGAATGCTCCTTGTTGGCTCCAAATCCTCTATTTTGGTTCCTTGGTCATGTATCCATAATCTCCCGTGCTGGAGTGGGTTCAAGTGGGAGGCTCGTAGCATTCGGAAGGGCTTGTCCATGTCCCACCGAGTTCTGCTGGACTTCCATGGGAATTCCGGTTGCGTTCTCTCGATTCAGGAATTCTCGCGACTGTTTCCGGTACTCGAGAAAAGTGCACGCCTTGGTCGCGATGGCCACCACGTTCTTGCCAACGAAGATGGTGGAAACCCGGCTGTCCTGGAAGAGCACCATGTTAACGCCACGTATGAGGATGGTGACAATGTTGATGGTGACCAGACTGAGAAGAGGATAGAGCATCATCTTCTGTGGGGACACGTGGTCACCCTGCACACTGATCTCGCTCAGGGACACGCAGGGAAGAATCAGAAGCAAAATGTAGCAGTAGAAGAACATCAAACCTTCTGCCCAAATGGGCAAACCCGTCCGCTGCGGCTCCCAAAGATTTGCCTGCATATCCAGTAGGTCCAGCAAGTCCAAAGCCACCCAGAAAAGCCGACCCCTCATGTCCTCCTTCCTCCGAAAGGTACGGACATATTCCATGCTGTCCAGAGCCACCAGAACCAGGTAGAGGCCTGGCACACAAATGGACAGCAATAAAGTCAAAGCCTTCCGGGCGACAGTCTCCAGACTCTTGCGATCGGCCTTACAGTTCTGGAAGACAAAGTAAAGCTTGATCTCCAGCACGAAGATATAGAGGAACCAAAGGATCATGGCGTATCCTCGTCGAGCCGTCCGCACTTCTGCTCCGACCCAAACCGCCACATACCGGAGGACAATAAGAAAGCAGACATCCCCAACAAGGACAATGATGCAGACGCCGATCTTCCGTGGCCCCTGATTCTGCTCCACCAGGTAGGCATCCATGAAGGCCATGCTGGTCATGATAACAAAGGTGGTAAGACACACATGCCGCTTGTCCGGTGGTGGCAACACCATGCTGAGGGCCACCACCGCATGCACTCACTCACAGCAATGTCGTCCACTCTGTTGTACTTGGGTTTGAGGTACTCTTGAAGTTGTAGGTCGAGCTTTGCAGGACTGGTTGGAGCGGTTGTTTTTCAACCCTTTGAAGACATTTCCAGTATTTCGTAACTTGACCCAGGAACAAAGTAAAAAGAAACTACTCTAACCAAAAGCCAATTCCTCCCAACTGAAAGTTTGATTCACATTGCTTTTCTAGGGTTTTATTGATTGTAAATCTGAAGGAATAGTGTTAAATGGTACAAAGGACCAAAAAAGGTATACAGTAGGGCTACTTTGCAATGGAAATGCAACTCTTGAAGACCGAAGAGACCTAGTTTCACGATCTTGGTCTCTGCAAACGATTCTTCTCTGACTGATTGTAAATCTCAAGAAGCAGTGCTAAATTATACACATTTCTAAAAAAGGTCCAGAGCAGGATTACTTTTCAATAGAAATGCCACTCTTGAAAACCGAAGAGACCTGTTTCACAGTCTTGGTCTTGGCAGATAGTTCTTCCCCGATGCACTAAATGGAAGAGAAATCTGCCCATTAATCAACAGGGTCAAGTTTTACTGTGCTGGTTGGAGTGGCTGCCTTTTCAACTCAGTTCTGCTTACTTTGAAGGCATTTGCATTTCCAATGTTTTGTAAACTTGACGCAGGAACAAAGTAAAAATACTTATTTTTACCAAAAAAGCCAGCTGTTTCCAACTGACAGTTTGATTCACTGCTTTGTGAGGGTTGAACTGATTGTAAATCTGAACAAATAGCGAAAAATGATACAAAGATTCAAAAAAGATCCAGATCAGGATTACTTTTCAATGGAAATGCAACTCTTGAAAAAGAAAGAGACCTGTTTTACAGTCTTGGTTTTCAGCTGATGATTATTCTCAGATTAACTGTAAATCTGAAGAAATTGTGTAAAATGATACAAAGTTCCAAAAAAGGTCTAAAACAGAATTACTTTTCAATAAAAATGCAACTTTTGAAAACCAAAGAGACCTGTTTCACAGTCTTGGTCAGGCTTGGCCTATTAATCAGCAGGGTCAAGCGTTGCTGGTTGGAGGTGCTGCTTTTTTAACCCAGTTCTGTGAGTTTCGAAGGCATTTGCATTTCCAATATTTCGTAAAGTTATATTTCGGAGCAAAGTAAAAAGAACTTATCCTACCAAAAAGCCAATTGCTTCCGACTGACAGTTTAATTCACACTGTATTGCAAGAGTCGTATTGACTGTAAATCTGAATAAATTGTCTTAAATGATGCAAAGAGCCAAAAAGGTCAAGAGCAGGGTTACTTTGCAATGGAAATACAACTCTTAAAGGACCGAAGGGACTTGATTTCACAATCTTGGTCTTGGCAGATGATTCTTCCCGAGCGCACTAAATGGAAGAGAAATCTGGCCATTAATCAGCGAGGTTGTATTGATCCTTTTAGACCACACGCCTGCCCGACCTCAGCATTCTTGATGAGATGCCATAACTTTCCTCTTTCACGGTCATGCGAATTGAAGGTGATGTGAGGATACATGGGCTTTCCCAGAAGCTTTGCATGCATTTGCTGGCTTGTGGGTCAGAGTTCTCCAGGCTAAGTATGGTCGTGGTAGGTTATCTTTCTTGTAACAGGAAGGTAACTTTGCAAAAATCGAGCATAAGACCTGAATGTTCAGACTGTAGATACTCAGCAATTACCGAGCAACATTTGTTTGCGTCTGCCAATGTGGAATTGCTCAGCAGTGGAAGATTGACTCTTGAGGGCTGGTGGTCTCTATCCATAGATCATTCGGACATGGGGTTAGTGGCTCCAGGGGCTCCACATCTGTCTATGGCTCCCCCAGGGGGAATCTCTTTTACTGGGCTTCAGTTTCATCCTTGCCTGCTCTTCTGACACGACCTGGAAAGAGAGGAAAGAAAAGGAGCTGTCAGCACAAAGTGGATAATAAATCACGGCTCACCGCTTGGAGCCAACGGCATATCCGGTCCTGCCATTGTGTCAGCATCATTTAAAGACATGTGATAACAACATTGGGGAAATACAGTTACATGGCCACTTATTCATTTGCACTTTTTAATAATACAGGGGATGCTCACAAAACTGCACAATCCTGTGCAATAAACCAAGACAATGTTCCAGCATTGATTTAAGCTTCACATGCAGGAGAGTTGAAGCCAAGCAGTGCAAAAATGATTTCTTCTTCTTTTTTTTTTAGTCTTGTTTTCCATTACAAATATCTCCAAATTTTAAAATCAGGATACTTTAGAAGGAGAATGACTTGTTTCTGGAAAAGTCTTGTTTTTTCAAAAAGTTTATGCATAAAATGCGAAAAATGTAGGTGGAGTAAAATATATTGTATATAAGTTAATTTTTCATACCCCTCTGACAAATACCGATAGATACACTTGTTTTAAGCATTAATTTACTTTATTCTGATATCTTTTTTGTTTTGTGCTGGAAAGACAAAAATACTGAGATTTTGCAGTGAGAACTGTGTGAGAAAAAGCTCAAAGGGTCTGTGAGGATCCACTCAAACCTTTTTTAGTTTTTGATGATACAGATTTTATAATTTGGACTTTTATTTAACATGTCATAAGTGCACGTATTTTTTTTTATGAGATGTCCAAGAAATGTCTTTGATCTTTGACATTTATTTAATCACAGATAAATATTTTATTGCTCAAAACTGCCTTTTCATCACACACCAGACATGAATGGGTTCTCAGTTTTGTTTCCTTTAAGTATCAACTTTGTCTCTGATGTTTCTCATATAATTCAGTAAATGTATAAGAGGCATAAAATGAATGTTCAGATCATTTGATCTGGGAGGAATTGGATTAGAAGTGTTGTATTGACATCAGGATCTGCAAACGCTGGTATCTTGGCAGAAGTGAACATGGTTTGAGACATAGTTGAAACTCTAGAGGAGATTACTTGGGTAATTTTTCCAGAGGACCAGAAGACTTCAGCAAAAAAATTACCCTCAATTTACATTTGCTCTCAATTTAATCTAATTTCTGTCAAGGAGAAACAATCGAGCTATTAGCGGGTTGACATTTTCTTTTCTACAGGATCACCGAGCTTGAAAGTTGGCTGAGGGAAAAGGTGAGATTCAATTACTGTTGAAAGAAATATTTAAGGAACACACTTTCGCAGTGAATCACAAGGCAACAAATTAACGCAAAGCCAAAAATGTTTTTTTTTTTTTTTTTTTTTACTCTAAGAAAAAGATGTTCTTTTTAAAGGCTAATGTTTTAACAAATGTAAGTAGCCTGTCTGGCCAAGAATGATGAAAGTTCTAATCATGCATTTGATGGATTCATGCAGGTCAATAAACTTCCATCATTAATAATTCAAGCTGAGAGACTGTGGAACAGTGTTTGGAGATCCATTTAGACCGACCTGTTTAATATTCACACACCGAGCCGCTGGCGTTTGTCTGATAGCCAAGGTCACAGGAGTGCTAATCAACACACTGGGCTGACATTTCACTAAAATTAAGCACAAATAATGAAAACTCGATACAAAACACAGCTCAATCTCTTCCGCTCGTCGCATCCCAAATGAAAGTATCAATCTGAAAAATGGAAGAAAAACAAAGATTTAACTGAAACCAAGACCACGTAATTTGAGTGTGTTTTTAATGCCGACCATCAAGAGATGAGTTAAGCTCTCTGTCATGTCCAACACAATCTTATTAGCATTTGGCAGAGTACACAGATAGCAGACATAGATCTCATTTCTATGCCTGTCAGCTCAGAACGGGGGCAGATTTAAATCAATGTAATAGTCTACAGAATGATAGATACTTCACTCTGATCCAGCCTGATACAACATGAATATGCTACTTAAATAAGAAAACATTGATTTTTTCTGTCTGCTTTGTTATTCTAGAAAAAAAATATTAATTTCTAATTTTCTTTTCAACCAATTTCCCAATTAATTACATGCAAAACCCAGTGATTAGTATGCATACAATGTCATTTACAATACTACTTATATGTGTAAACATACAATTTTACAGTAAAATGTTTCATTTGCAAATTTACATTTAAATCACATTATTTGGAATGAGAACAAGTATTTAATCATTGTGCTGTGCTGAAAATCCTTTACCTAATTTGATATTCCTTGTGATTTCTTTTAATATTTAATATTTTTCTCAACTTGTTTTCCTTAAGTTTGCACAAGTCTTCACTGATCTGGCAACGTACGCTCAAAAACTCAATCTATGAGGCATATGATAAAAAAAGTTGCTAAAACGACTGAATCCAATATTTTGTAACAATATAACATAACTAGCTTATATCGTGAGACAGCTTCTAGACAGCGACAGATGCAAATGAATTATAAAAAAACCTTAAATGTTATTCTTTGTAATAATCTTTGATATCTCAGTTGCTTCTCCTAGACATCATGACAGAGAGGGATTGAGATGTTTTCTTCTAAGAAAGACCCCAGTTGTTTGACATACATCTCCTAGAGTTTCAAAAGAGACGTTTCAAATTGATGAAGATATTGCTACAGGTTTTCCAAGGCACCAAAGCCTGTAATTAAAAGTAAGAGATCTCAAAACTCAAACATTCACTCATCAAACGCTCATCAAACAATATGCTTCTTTGCATATTCATTTTATATCTTTATAAAATAACTGTATTTCAACAATTGACTCATTTGTGTTTTAAGAGAAACATCTGTGGCAAAGTTAATGCCAAAGCCCTTGCAGATGGATCCGACAGCAAACCAGACAAATGTTCCAACTGTTCAAACTTGGCTGCGTGAAAACTTAATGTCCCTTCAATGTTACTTCCCTCAAAGTGAAGACAAGATTATATTGAGCACAGCTGTTCTCAGACAGGAGCTGTTTCACTGACAAAACCATATCTTTATCGCTGCCTGAATTAAAACAATGAATTATGAAATACATCCTCTTTCAAGGCCCTAATGCATAATGAAAAATTCTGTAATATTCATAAAGACAAGTAATTTAAAAATGCACTTTGTCAGTTGTCCTTTTCTATATCAAGTGCTGCAAAATGACTCAAACTCTGATTAACTGCCAGATCTGTTGCTCTCAGAGACTAAAAGTATCCTGATAAAACCTAATTAGTAAAATTCAAAGAAACTTCTTTTTGCTCATAAAATCTTACGGGACCAGTCAGTGATCATTCATTTTAAATGCATCATGCAAAATTGAATCTAAGAGTAAAGCAGTCATTTAGCAGAAAGCTTTTATCCAAAGTGTTTTACTAAAGGCAATCTAGTAACAAATCAAAATAACAGTGATCATTTGCTCACTAACAGACAATGCTGTGTTTCCGTATAGTTATCAAAAGATAAACAGCAAGAGCTGGTTGAAATCACCGGTGGCAATTAATTTCAGAATGCACTGCACAGGTTTTTATCAGTCCATCAGTAAACAAAATCTTGCTTCTGAAGAAGAACCAGCTGCATTTGCCAAAGTTTGCAGGGTTCACGGCATCAAACATTTGGAAGATATCCAGGAGTTTTATTGGAGACACTTGGTATCAAGTAAACAAGATATTCATGAGCAGAACTGAATATTAGAGATAACGGGACCAACCAGTGTGTGAAACTCTGAGCGAGTTCATGAAAATACATAGAGCCCACCGGTGCAAAATACATTCTGGTGTGAGAAACTGACGTGGTTTATTGCTTTTTAAGTGAAAGTATGAAAAATAAGCACTGTAATTATGTAGTTCACATTGGCTTTGCTATTCTTAAGGAAGTCATGCTAAAATTTAGTCAAAAAAGCATGAAAGAGCCACGAGCTTTTGACTCATTTTTATCACTTATACAAAGTGTGAGCAATTTCTGAGCAAATCAGCTGTTTGAAAGTTTTAGTAGGTCTGATAATAGCTGTACAGCGTCATGAATAAATTACGTATTGCTGTATTACTGTTGCTGTGATTAGGCTATGCTATTTTTATGGAAGCTTCTTTCTGCCACTTAAAATAAAAGGTAATTGCATAATTCATAATCTCATAACTCTGACTTTATATCTGTCACGGTGCACACTGGAGATAACTCAAAACCAAAGTCTTTAATGTTGACATCAGGGCATGACAAGGCAAGGCTGACACACAGACAGGAACACCGGGGAGTAACGAGCAGACCAGACAAAACCCTAACTGAACAGACAGGAACTTATATACACAAGATAATTACACACACCTGAACAGAACAGCAGACAATCACACTAAACAAGGACAGGAAGCAAACCAAATAAGATGTTCGTGTTTGTAGAGCGCGTGTGTGAAAAACCTCACAATTAACGGCCTGATTAAAAAGTTCATACTCGTAATAAATAAGCCAAACCCTGGAGCTTAGTGAACTTTTCTTTTATGAGGATATGATGCTGGAGAAATTTCCTGACGGAAATGCGGAAAAAGATGTGGAAAACACCCGTTGATTCGCGTGACACTTGCTTTGTCTCCACTTTTAAGGTAATATTTTATTATAATATGTACGTGACAGTTGCTCAAAAGTTTCTAAAAAGAGCTTTAGGTGTAGGCTACGCAAAAACGTGATTATAATTTGGTTGTTCGTTGAGCAGGCTGATCAAACAAAATATGACAGGCCTTTGGTTTCAGTAGAAGTGATTTTTATTTAGGCCTACATTGAATATCCAAAGTAACAAACAACATAATTTTCAAAAACATCTGTAGGCTATTTAAAGGAACTCTCTCTCTCTGAACATCTATGTAGTTGTACAGTTATATTAACAAGAAACCATAATGTTCAACAACATATCTCTATTGAAAAGTTAAAAGCTAAAACTCATAAAACAAGCAAATGCAACGGAATATGTGACAACATGCCCCAATTTAAAATATCTGTGCCTTGAGATCACAGTTCAGCATTTGAGTTTAAGCTCTCTATTAAGTTGACATGATTTGGATTTATTGAGTTTGCTTGTTTAATTATATATATATGTGTATATATGTGTGTGTGTGTGTGTGTGTGTGTGTGTGTGTGTATTAGTGCGCATGAAAGCTCATATCTATCAACCACTTTGCTCTCAGACATAAGTGTGTTTAGTTACCTTGCACTAGATATCCACAGACAGTTTCTTGCTTTCTAAATGTCCATTTTTGGCTGAAATAATCTGCAATGTGGACCAGATTTTATGTCTATAATAAAGCATCAAGCGGCCAGAGAAGTTTGAGTACGTCCAGTTTAGTGAATCATCTAGCACTGATGCCAATGTTTAGACATCACTGCAGTCGCTGCCACCATATTCAACACTAATGAAGTCCACAGCGTGCGTCTGTGTCTCAGCAGCTTACAGTATGTGAACGGTTTGTCAAGGAAGTACACTATGCTGTCTCCATTACGTGAACATGGATTCCAGATGCTACGCTAGCACTTCTGTTGGCATAGCAGATGTCCCCTGACATCCCTTTTATAATTGTAAAGGCTTTCTCTGACTTTTCACGCTGACAGAACACGGTCTGCGTGACATGCAAAATGTCTGTTTTACAAGCCGTTATGAAAAGCAAACACTCTAATATGGACTTTCTGGAGCATTACAGCATAATGAAGTGAAAAGACATTTCTGAAATGTTAAATATGCATCGGAAAACTCTTTTCTGTGGCCCGTGAGGACGTCCTAGCCTTGTGTTTAGCACTCGTGTGTCTGTTTGCTTTCAGCTAAATATACGACTTGTGATTTTTCTTAAGCCAACTGTGCCAGCTGTTTACCCGAGGGCCGGTTGTTTCACTCCCCCAGCAGAAATCATTTTAAATGTATATTAATTCAAAGGCATTAGCAAGGTCATGAAAATGTTGGCACACTAGGGTGTTCTCATTTAGTCCTGTGTAATTATTCATGGCTTATTCTTATTCGGTCACTTTAAGGAAACTACAGTCAAGACATGAAATTAAATGCTGGGCATCCATGCTGAGCTCTTATTAAAATCATGCAAAATCTCTTCTCAACACTAACCTGAAGTCATTTCAAAGATAATTTGCCCTGACCGGTTGAGGGTTGCTGTGAAGGCAAGTGTCACTGTTGCTATTGCTTATTCTTGGTGGTTTGATTAAACCTAAAACCCAATTAATTGTAACCCAATAAGTAACCACCACAGTGGCAATAGAGTGCTTGCATGATGTATTTTTTTGTTGGCCAAGACCTGTAAATGAGTTTGTATTTTAATAATTTAGTACTGCAAAGTCAATGGGTTTTTAAGTTAAATGCCTGAAATAAGATCTGTGGTTATCATAAGCTCAAGATATTTTCAAGTTTTATTCTACAACATGAAATAATCCCTTGTGGTTTTATTAAAGCTTTTACTTGTTTTGAAAAAGGATGTTGTTAACAAGTGGCTTAATGGGACTACAGACATTGTCGAGGACGTTAAACATCAACAGACCGAACAGAAAATGCATGTTCTAACTAGTTGCTTTCACAGCCTCATTACCTGTGTTTCCATCCACCTAGTTTTATGCATAAAAAAATGCTGGATAGAAATACTAAAATATGCATAAATTCTAAAAATGCACATAAAAAGCTTATGCGCTCAATTGAGTCAGGTAATTATTTTGTAATGTCTTTATGCATAAAATATGATGGAAACACATTTACTGAATAAATGTCTTGATTCGCATCAAAAAAGTCATGTGACTTTGCCTTAACAGATCATTTGATTACTGAGCTAACCAGCACACGATCTCATCGCACACTCAAATGTTATTTTAATAAGTCTGTTATCAAAACGATTTGGTATAATCACCATAACTGTCTCACACAACTGTATTCCCAAACATCATCCAATAACATTCCAGCGTTTGTTATTGCATTTTGTCTGGTGCAAGTCATTTATTATGTAGGAAGAAAAGAGCCACAGGCTTGGTTGCAGCAACTTTAAATTTTATTATTGATACTTTGCGGTAGTTTCCCAGGTCATTTTGTTCTTTTTGAAATGTTTTATGCAATATTTTAGGTTTGCAAGTAAGTTAAATTCACAAAGTTGGATGGAAACATGGCTATTGTGTTTATAATGGCACTCTTGCAAACTCAAACTTTTAGGGATATTTATTTTATTTATAAATTTAGAGTTTTTGCTTAATGATGACATTGAATGCATGTAACCACAGCATAGTTCACTTTTAGCCTATTTTAGCTTTTTACTTCTGCTGATTGCATTTGGGCTTTAAAAGCTGTGATGAACAAAACATGAAAAAAAAACACCACTGACATTTCCTTTAAAGCAATTGTAATGTAAACATCTCTTTGCCCATTATGGAAAAGTTTGGGAATTTAGCATAAATAATCCTTGAAAAAACAACTTTAAAAAATGACTACAGGCAAAAGAAAGATATGAGTGCTTAATCAAATATGTATTAACATGAAGCCAAATCAGAATGCTAAATGGATTAACGTTTACATTTATTCATTTAGCGGCCGCTTCTATCCAAAGTGACTTATAAATGAGGCATTATACAACAAGAGCGATTCATCCTAGAGGGACAGAAACATGAGAGGCGGCAGACTTCCAGCACAAGCTCTATGACATATACAAGAGAGTTTGAGAATTTATGTTTGAAATCAGAGTTTTTCTTTTGATTATGTAGTTCAGTCTGCAGCTCTTTCTGGTCAAGACCCGCCCAAGACTGGAAGGGACTGCGACTGACACGTGAAGCAGCCAATCACATTTCACTTTTTACGTTTCAGGTCTGATAAATGTAACGTCAATCATTTGTGTGAAACTTTCATTTTCTGGTGGCATGTATATCTTGCGTGATTTCATTTCACAGAAATGTCATTCTCCCTTTGAGCGAGTTGATTTGTTCTAAACAACATTTCTGTTAAAATGTCAATCCGAATGTGTTCTTTATGCACAAAGAAGGATCAAAGGGATCAAAGCTTGTATGTATGAATAATTCATCCTCAAAGTGAAGAGAATAAGAGCAATTCATCCCTCCTGTCACTCAAATCTACTGAGAAAAACAAACGTGGCGAGAGTTCAGAGAGTTACGGGCAGAAGAACATCAAACGTTCACAAACATCATGTATTAGATTAGTAATTAATTAATGAACATCCAGTTTATTCTGCTTCTCTGTTATAAAATGTAATTAATAGTAAAAGTTAGTCAATAAAATTTACAGTGATAATGATTGAATTTTGTTGAAGTGCATCTCCAGAAACCATTCAATTATTTATTTATCTATCTATCATTTCTTATTTATAGTTTTTTCTCAATATATATTTTTTTATTATTTTTGTTTTTTAATGTGTGTGTGTGTATGTGTATATATGTTTATATATTTTATTTGTATGTTTTTATGTATGTTTGAGTGCATTTTGGCTCTCTGAGTGAAAATTACATTTATTTTTGAAACCTATTTATTTATTTATTTATGTTTGTTTGTGTGTTTGTTTGTTTATATATTTTCATTTATACAGTCATGGCCAAAAATATTGGCACCCTTTAATCCTTTTGATCTTTTATTTTAAAAATTCACAAAAATCTAACCTTTCATTGGATAATAAGAATTTAAAATGGGGGGAAATATCATTATGAAATAAGTGTTTTTCTCTAATACACATTGGCCACAATTAACGGTACCCTTTTATTCAGTACTTTTTGAAACCTGCATTTGCCAGTTTAACGGCTCTAAATGTTCTCCTATAATGCCTGATGAGGTTAGAGAACACCTGACGAGAGATCAGAGACCATTCCTTCATCCAGAATCACTCCAGACCCTTTAGATTCACAGCTCCATGTTGGTGCTTCTCTTCAGGTCACCCACTCATTTTCTACTCAGTGACCCATTTTTGTGTTGTTTTTGAGGTTTGTGTTTGGATTATTGTACGGTTAGAAGATCCAAACATGGCCCATTATAAGATTTCTAACAAGAGTCAGTCACTTATTTTTTTTATCTGTTGGTATTTGATTGAATCCATGATGCCATGTGTCTAAACAAGATGTCCAGGACCTCCAGCAGAAATATAGGCCCACAGCATCAAAAATACAGCAGTATATTTCATTGTACACACGGGGTACTTTTTATCCCTGTGTTCACCAAACCCATCTTGACAACTGAATATGCTGGAGTTTGTTTTTGGATGAGAGAGGAGAATTTTTCTTGAAACCCTCCATGAACAACATGTGCTGATGTAGGTGCTGTTTGACAATTTCTTTTTAATGCAATTTCTGACCCCCGAGACTCAACTATTTTCTGCAATTCTCCAGCTGTGGTCCTCGGAGAGTCTTTATCCACTCAAACTCTCCTCCTCACCGTGCATTAGGACGATATAGACACACGTTCTCTTCCAGGCAGTTTCGTAACATTTTATGTTAATTGGAAATTCTTAATTATTGCCCTGATGGTGTAAATGGCAATTTTCACTGCTCTAGCTCTTTTCTTAAAGCCACTTCACTAATTTGTGAAGCTCAATTATCTTTTGCTGCACATCAGAAATATATTCTTTTGGTTTTTCTCATTGTGATGATGATTAAGGGAATTTGGGCTTTGTTTTCCCTCCTATTTATATTTCTGTGAAACAGGAAGCCATGGCTGGATAATTTCATGTTCACCCTGGAGTGCTCAAAATTGTGAATGTGAATGGGAATAAACTTCAGAGATATTTTACGCATAATAATTTCTAGGGGAGCCAATAATTGTGTCCAACGTGTACTAGAGGAAAAACATTTATTTTATAATGATATTTTCCCCCATTTTAAATTCTTATTCTCCAATGAAAGGTTAGATTTTTGTGAATTTTTTAAATAAAAGATCAAAAGGATTAACAATGCAGATTCATTTTCACAGCCTTCTTTGATCATATTTACCAAGGGTGCCGATATTTTTGGCCATGACTGTGTGTATGTGTGTGTGTATATATATATATATATATAAAATATTAATTAGACATATCTATGTATATTTGACTTTTGGGTGAAATGAATGAAACTTAAATTTCATTGCTTATTGTTGGTTTTTCTATATATATATATTAAAATAAATACTGTTCTACTGAACATTACTTTATTTAAGTGATGATGAAACTTGAATAGGAAGCTTAATGAAAAACAACTACATTACGATCAATAAATATGACTGAATATGAATTCTTATATCAGCCGCACAGTGAGCGTATTGATTTGTAGGGCACGTAATGTTGTTCATTTATTTAATGATGAGCATTGTTCACCCTCAGGACAATAAATGTTGTTTTCCAGCACCCATCCGCAGTCTTTAATCTTATCATGTCAATATCTGCTTTTTATCTCCTTCTGTAATTCATTTTATTTTTTAGGTGGGCTTCTGCTTTGCTGTGCTGAACAATCTTTTTTTTTTTTTTTTTTTTTTTTTTAATCTGCGTCTCCAATATTATACTACATATTGCTCATGAGCACTGAGGTCATGTTGCCAAACTAAAGGAAAACAACAAACATAAATAATAGTCTGTTCTTGTGCTGAATAAAAGAAAACCACCTCGGCCTGTCAAAAATAACTACAATAGTTTGTCATGAGTTTGTTAACTTTGACAGTTTAAAAAGAAAACTTGGCCTTGATGTTTGAATGTTTTATAGGCCTTTTGTGCTTTGAATATATTGGACGAGGTCGACATTATAAGGAAAGATTATGAGTCAGATCAGTTAGAAAAATAAAGCATGCAAAGTCTGTTCTGAGTTTAGTGGATGTAGCTTAAAAACTACAAGATGAAATTCACTTTGAATTTTTCATGAGAGGTTTTATGGATATGTT
The DNA here is from genome assembly GCA_036784905.1 of Acrossocheilus fasciatus. Taxonomy (NCBI): domain Eukaryota; kingdom Metazoa; phylum Chordata; class Actinopteri; order Cypriniformes; family Cyprinidae; genus Acrossocheilus; species Acrossocheilus fasciatus. The sequence goes on from CM071957.1 coordinate 31,405,215, forward strand.
GTCAAGACAGCATAACAAATCCTAAAAAAGTGTAATGAGCAAATGCATTAGTCAGAAAACTGTCATAAAAAAGAACAGGAGGAACTCGCCAAAACTTTGTCTGCTGGGAAATTTGAAACTTTCAAGAAATGAAATTTTCATATTGTGATGTGCTTGGACAGTACATTAACTTTAGTTGAGTTTCAGGCTATTTACTATTTAGTTCAGTTTTCCCTGCATGTGATTTTAGTTAATGGTAACTTTTTTTTATTTACACTTCTGAAGAAAATGTGAGGAGTTTAAGTGTGCAAAATTAAAAGTTATTTTAATGTCTTTAAGACGCTATTATAATTTATTAATAATTTGAATCAGTTTTATTTTTTTATATTTTCCATTTTCATTTTATTATGCAGTTAAAGTTTTGGTAAATGTGTTTTGTCATTTGTCATTTTTTTCTTTTCTTTTTTTAATATTTTTTTTTTATTAGTTTAATTAATTTTAGTACATCAAGTTTTATTGTTTATCGTTTTAGTTATTTTTGTTTAAGTTACACTAAATTAAAAGAGACATGTTGCCTTGGCAACTAGATTAAATTATTTTTTTGTTTGATTATTTTAATTAATTTTACTTTTAGTTCTAATTATTTTAGTACATCAAGTTAAAATAAAATTGGATATGTTGCCTTGGCTAATTAATTTATTTTTTTTTTTAAATTATTTTTATTTTATTTATTTATTTTACTTTTTTTTTTTTAAACAGTCTGTTAATTTTTTTTTTTCCTGTTTAATTTCAGTTAACATTTATTTTATTTCAAGTACTGATTTTTTTTTTTTTTTTTTTTTAATGGTTCAGTTAACTATAATATGCGAAGGCGTTTGTTTGTGCTTGTCCGGGAGTTACTAGTATGCACTTGGTCTGACATGTATTTAGTGTATTTCTACATTTAGATTCATTTATGTTCTGTATGGTTCATAACTGTTGCTTGAGTGGGTTTCACTGAATCACTGACTCGAAGCACGATAGTGTAAAATTAATTCTAGCCTTAGTAAACACCACTAATGAATAAACATTGTTTTAAGTAGCTCATTAATAAAAATCAGTTTAATTATGTTTACTTTTCATTTTAGTTTATGCTTCTCATCTAGACAATTATGTGCTAATTTGCTCCTCTGTGCAGTAATTTCTGCTGGAGCGAGCTTGAATTGTGTGATTTATTTAAGAGCACAATGCTTGTACAATTAAAAATGAAACCTGTGACCTTTATGCTAACATCACATTCTTGTCAGAATACCAAAGCTACTCATCTGCTAAACCTCTCTTTGGATTTTGTATTTGTTTCAGTAGTTTATTTCATGGCAAATGGTATTTTAGTCTCTAGATAGCTATAGCTTACTTGGATGCTTCAATATAAGTCTGTGAATGTTTTTCACTTGTTCTGTTGTCCATCAGGTACGCTTTAAAAAAATGTATTTTGAAGATTAGTGAATAAAGATTATTCGATATGATATTCGATTTTTTTTTCTTTTTTTTTTTTTGAATAAAGGTAATTGTCACTTTTATCTCACAATTCTGAGAAAAATTTGCAATTTGTAAAGTTGTGAGATATAAAATCAGAATTGTAAGATATAAACTATGACTTTGTTGCAATTCAGTTTTTTTTATACAGTATAAAAAAATTAAAACGGTAATTGTTACATTTTATCTTGCAGTTTTTTGTTAGAATTCCGACTTTACATCTCAAAATTCTGACCTTTTTCTTGCAATTCAAACTTAAAATCTTGCAATTCTGACTTAATCTCGCAGTTCTGACTTTAAATCTTAAAATTCAGAATTTTCTTGCAGTTCTGACTTTGTTTTGCAATTCTAACATCATATCAGTTCATAGCAATTACTTTTTTTTTTTATTTTTTTTTTACTTGTGGCAGAAACAAGTTTCATATTTGAGTATGTGTTACAAGAAAATACTATTTCAGTCTGTTTACTTCAAAATTTAATGGTCAATTCAATGTTGCTTACTGTTTCTTTATAATTATTTGTGAAATTGACTATCAATTTCTAAAAATAGTTTCAACACAGTGTGACAGATTTGAGAACTCATTTGAGTCTGTAGCTCAAACACAGTGAGACGAGTTGCTTATAGAGATTCATGGTTCTAGTTTGAGGCTGGTTCAGATCGATAACTCTATTATGAGCAGTAGTGACTTAGTAAACAAAAATAAACAACGACAGATTAAAACGAAGGTAAAAGCAATTCAGATCAGAGCAGAGACGACTAACCCCTGAGAGCAAAGACTTGATCTTTCTATCAGTCTCGTTAATCACTGTGCTGGATAAAGTGATGAAAGTCTCTGCTCTGTATTCACCAAACACATCCAGCTCAGATAATCACTCTCTCTCGCTCTCCAGAGCCTCAATTAATGCATGGAATTGTGATTATACCAATCATTCCACCTTCAGCGCTCACGGATTAACTCAACCAAGGTGAAGACAATGTCAAAGCGTTCGGTTCAGGATCAATCCATTCCTGATAGAGCCGTCAGATTTGGGACCTGATGTTTTTCGGACACACTTTTTGATGTGCGTTTTGCATACACAAAACCTCGAATACCTGGAGGTCTGACTCAGGAATAGATTGATTCTGAACGGTTTGATGACAGCGTCTTCACTTTTGCAAATATATTTTTGAAGGTTATTTTAGATCCGTTTACACTACTGTTCAAATGTAACATTTTTAAATCTTTTAAAATGCTTCTGCTCAGTAAAAATACCATAAAAACAGTGAAATAATTTGAAATTTTATGATTTAAAATGGCAGCATTCTTTTTGAGTATATTGTAAAATGTGATTTATTCCTGTGATGTAAATCTGAATTTTCAGCATCATTACTCCAGTCTTCAGTGTCACACGATCCTTCAGAAATCATTCTAATATGCTGATTTGCTGCTCAAGAAACATTTATTATTAACATTTTGTTAAAAATGTTTAAAATTGAAACGTGATACTTTCTTATTCTCAAAATTAATACTTCAAAAGACTAGCATTCATTTAAAAATAAATGTTTTGTAGTATTATAAGCGTTTTTACTGTCACTTTTTATCAATTTAATGCATCCTTGCTGATTAAAATTATTAATGTATTTTTAAAAAGTCAGAATTTGTAAAACGAAAGATCAGAATTGTGATATAAAAAGCTGCAATTGCCCATTTAATTATTTATTTTTTTTGGCCAGAAAGAAACTCAGAATTCTAAAAAAAAAAAAAAAAAAGAACTTGTGAATTGCGAGAAAAAACAACTTTATTTTATTATCCCATTATTTATTATTATTATTATTATTATTATTTTATTTTATTATAATGCATTGCTAAATAAAATTATTCATTTCTAAAAATAAAAAAGAAATATGTGGTGTATAGTATATATATATATATATATATATATATATATATATATATATATATATACACATACATAATTTTCATATCAGTATAGTGTTGTAAGCCTCATATATGATATTTGGGAAGGTGTTGCATGTATAATCTTTGCTAACTGGTGTAGAATCTGACACACGTATGCTTTTGTAACTCATTCATGTGTGTATTTAAGATGACAGCTATTCAGAGTTTTATACACGAACCCTCTGGAAATAATGGCAAACGTCAACGTATTTTAAAGTAACGCAGAGCAGCTTTTCTCCAGACGTCATAACCGCTCCGGCTAATCGAATCGGATCAAAGTTTAATGTTTAATTCGCATTGAGGCTCACGCTGTGCCGATGACAGCGACGAGTCTCACACAGAAGCATTACAAATCACAGATTTACACATTTATTAACATCAAATGAGCGAACGTGTCATTACTCTAACTAGAAGCAGAATGCAAAGCGCTCTGTGTGTTTTCAAGGTCATCGCTGATCCAAACCAATACAGACTGATGTAGAATTGTGTCTTCAGGCTGAAGAAGAATCTGCTCTAACATAATAGACATTAATAAGTTTGAAACTTAACCATCTGTGTCTGCAAATGAATGCTAGTGAAAGTCTACTGCTGAAAAATATAAATTTTAAGTGAATTAATTGCATGACACTGTGAATTGCATATTAATATTTGCTGGTAAAAACACTCAAATGAAAACAATTTTAGACTTTTAAATATATAAACATGTTTGTTTTGCTGTCATTTCTTGCCAGCATCATTTAACTTAGAAAAAGTCGCACTTGACGCTTTTCTGGCTACAGATTTGGAACGACTTTCCTTCTGTCAATCAGCTCAATTCTGTCTTCACATCAGGATTTAGAGCGGGTCAATTGATTATAGACAATTACTGTGTCCATCCACGTCTTTTACTACTGGTGACAACAGAGGTCAAACGGAGGGTAGCATGAGTTATCTTGTGCCAATTTGAAAAGAAACTGCGGACAGTTTGCCAGAAATGTCTTCGGACGAAACTAGCCTTTTATGGCTGAAAGGATCTGCCAACAGCTGAAGAGGCAAAGTGCAATTAAGACTGAGAAGTTCATTAGGCAACTGAGAAGAAACTCTTATGAGGGATGTGAACTCAAGACTTTGATTATACAGTATTAAAGCTGTTCACCCAAAAATTTTAATTGGCCAAAAATGTCCTCACTCTCAGGCCATCCAATTTGTAGATGAGTTTGTTTCTTCATCAGATTTGGATAAATGTAGCATTCCATCACTTGCTCAGCAATGGATCCTCTGCAGTGAATGGGTGCCGTCAGAATGAGAGTCCAAACAGCTGATAAAAACATCACAATAATCCACACCACTATTAATTGATGGTCTGGTGTGATGTGGATTATTGTCATGTTTTTTTTATCAGCTGTTTAGACTCCCATTCTGACGGCACCCATTCACTGCAGAGGATCCATTAAGTGATGTAATGCTGCATTTCTCCATATCTGATGAAGAAACAAACTCATCTACATCTTGGATGGCCTGAGGGTGAGTGAATTTTTAGCAAATTCAATTTTTTTTTTTTGGTGAACTATTTATTGAAGCTTGAGAGATAGTCAAAAGATAACAAATCATCTTGTTTCCATACACAGGGACAGTGGACCCGCTTTGGGCCAAGTCGGCTGCCAGCCGTCCCATCACAACAGAAGCACAGAGCCTAGAGGAGGAGACAGGAAACGCGTCCCAGACGCTGATAATCGGAGACGCAGCTGTCTCTCTTCAGCCGGAATTACTGTGGCTTTAAAATGAACTCAAGGACGAATAGGGGTGAGAGATTAAATGTGAATTTATTTGCATTTGACAGGTGACTGACGACAGTGAAAAAGACTACCTTGGGAGATTTGTACTCCTTTTTTTCTTTTTTGTAATATTTTATTTAAATCAGCAAAAGGCAGTATAAAGTCATCAATTATGGTCAATTATGTATTTAATGGTTCTAAAATGAATTATTATTTTTTTAATGTTGAATATAATTTTCTATTTATTTTTCTTTTGATTATTTGAAATTTAATATAATTCTAAAAAACCTTTTTATATACAATGTTATATAGAATTATAGAAAATGTATAATATAATTTTAGATTTATTTTGATTTGCTTTTCTTTTGACATATCTATATATTTCAATATGTAATAATAATAATAATAATAACATCTTTATAATAATGGTCCTAAAGTAAGCTTATTTTTTATACAAAAATTTTTTATACCTTTTTTTTTTTCATTTTTAGATTAAATATGACCCAGACACATTCTTGACAGGTTTTGTGAGAATCACCTTTGTAGAAAAAAATCATATAGGCATATTTTTCAATTAACGAGCGACTTCGTATCTTCTGTCTTTTTCACGCAGGGCCTTTTCACCGTTATGCAGCTTCATTAAATGGCTCACACGCCGTCTTTGTTTTCGATAATTATCCAAGGCGTCAGTCATTAATTACCCACTCATTTGCATTTGTGCGCGCAGAGCCCCTTTCCAGATCAGCGCATGTCTCTGCCTGTCAAACGACATGAGCTTTCACACGCTGAACGAGTCGATGCTGCTGAATCTGTGACAGCTGACATGCCATTCAGTGAATGCAGATTCTCCTTTTCTTCAGAAATCAAAGGCGTAATGAGGGGAATGAGTGCTGTTGAAAAGCTTTAGATGAGAGGAAAAAACAGCGTGGAACTGAAAGATGATTTTATAGACAGATATCTTCAACAAGTCAACATGAAATAGAGTTATTGTAGTGTGGTGTGTTTAGTAAAACAGGGAATTCTAAGAGCAAACTTCATTTTACCACCAGGAGTGAACTGGATAGTGAAAACTATACACACATACAGTACTAAAGTAATAAAATGATTACATTTTTATTCAAATGAATCAGCCAATAAATTAGAATTTAATACATATTTGTAATTTGATATTTAAAAAAAAAAAAAAAAAAAAAAAAAATATATATATATATATAAAGTTAAATATAATAATATAAAGATAATGTAATATAATATACATATATAATAAATATAAATAATAAAGTTAAATATAAATACATAAAATTATATAATATAATAAATATATTACTTTAATACTCTGTGTGTGTGTGTGTAGTTTTTACAATTTATTATTTACTTAATTTTGTTATATATTTATATTACGTTTTGTTCATAAAAGGGGCAAGTAAATAAGGCAGTAAATTAAATAATTTAATATACATTTATAATTGAATGAATTTTAGTTAACATTTATATTAAGAGCTTTGTTTTGATGTTAAATCCACATATTAATTTGAGGATGCGTGCTTCTGGAGCAGATTGTAATGTTTGTGGTGATTTGAGTGTTTGTATGATCTGTACAACATCACAGACGGAGCTTCTTCCTGATTCACAATCTGCTTCATCCTCGGAGACTAAACGCAGCCGGCTCTTTCTGTACTAGTCCGTCAGAGACCCTAAGAAACAGATAGAGAGGTTTTCCTTTCCAGCACGTTCTCATGAAACACAACTTCATCACTACATCAGCTTTAACTTAAAACACGGTACTGAACTATACAAACAAAATCAAGAACATCAAAAACAGACCCAGAGCCTGTGCTGTGCTCACAACAAACCCTCGGAGATCTGGGGCCCGTTCTTCATACCTCGCTTAATACATCTGAGATGACTTGAAAGATGCCAGATCTTCTAATCGTGATAACTGATCTCTGGCTAATTTGGTTCTTCAAACGATTTTGCGGTTTTGATTTATAATTTCTGGATTAAGTTGTCTAAGATTACTGCGCGTTCTTGTGTTCCCCGAAAAGGGCAGATGTATGGATACTCGAAACCACGATCAGCAATGCAGCGATTGGCTGGCAGCAAGACGGCAACATAATGGCATCTATCATTAAAAAAGACACCAGACGAAAAATGTAACACACTTCTGGACCTTTAAAAGGGAACAGCCAAGAGAACAAAACTACATCGATGGAAAAGGGCACTGTTTTTATTTTATTTATTCATTTATTTATTTTTACATGATTCCCAATTATTTATATTCACGTATTTATACAGGTTCAATTTTTTTTTTGAAGCAGATTTGTTACATGACAGCATTAATTAAAGTTTCTTAAGGGTCAAGATCAAGATCTCCTGCGCTCCATCAAGCCACTGCCATAATAGCAGTAACCACTCAAATTAATTATTTTATCATGAATAAATATTTCAATGAATAAAACTGGCTGTGTCTATAGTATTATAGACGATACAACATTACTATATTATTTTTAAGTTATTGTTATTTTAAATTACTGTCCCTGGATCAGTAGGGTACTCTTCTAATAAAGTAGCGGTGGCTGGGACAAATTTTAAGTATCAATTCTGCTTAAAAAGATGCGATCTAATCCTGTTCACATGAAATAAGCCTGCTCCCGAGCAGGTTTACACTTACAGACCTGTTGCTATGACTGCAAGTCCAGGATGAGCTTCGAAGAACCAACCAATCCAAGATCATGAGAAAATCGTCAACAATCAAATCCAGCTAACTGAGTTAGCGACGTGTGAAGTATGGACCCCAGGATGTTGTGTTTGCCCTGCAGTTTCTAAGGTGTTTTGGGTGGTTGCTATGGCATTGCTAGGTGGTTACTTTGAATTTTAAACTTTAAGTGCAATTCTCAAATATTTTCTTAAGAACATCTTATTATCTTCTCCTTAGGAAGAAAATGTCTGTTTTGGTGTTATATGATTGTATGGCAGCTCTTGACAAGAACTTGCTGATTGATGAAAATCACCTCAAAGGCTGTATTTTTATACTTTTTTTTTTTTTTTTTTTGTTTAGTTACTGAATTTCAAATTTGACAAATTCATGTCACGCATAATCATGATCAATCATTGTTTATGTCTGTCATGATCGATCAATGGTGTCACTAGTGCACATTTCTATTTAAAACCAGTTGGATGTTATCCTAACTTTGGCCACGCACAAATTGCAGCTTAATTAGCTTTGTTAATTCACCTTTTAGAGATTAATCCTGAACAACTAATTGTTAATGACGCATTTAAATGCATATCGGAGATGTGTCTCTTTTCTGTATGTGCTGTGAAAGAAATCACAGGCTATGGTTTGAGCCATTAGTGTTGCCAGATCTTGCTAGGAAAAAAACCTTATAACAAATAAGAACAAGACCATAACAAACTTAAATATACACATACAAAAATATCACAACCTGCACCTGTCTACTTTATTAACTCCATAAACTGGAGCTCAAACAACAAGCCAACAGATGCTTATAAATAGTGGACATGGCAACACTTTGGGAGCACACTCTGTGAAACAGCCTTGCAAACATTAACAAAACACAACGGCTCTGTTGGCAAAGGTTTGGTTAAAATCACAGAATATTATGAGTCTTTTTTGCAGAAATATTTTTTTGTTGTTTAAAAATGGCAGATATCAGGCATGCAAAACATTTCTATCACAATTTCTAGAGTGAGTTCTGATCTGTACAAACAAAATGATAATTTAGGGGATTCACTCTTGTATTTAAATGCGGTCGTCCATATGAAACTTCACAGTGTAGCTTTAAAGCCTTAGTGAGGTTATTTACGGACTTTTTTCCCCTCCAGATTCTTTAGAACAATCTTAAGAAGAAAGATAAAAACATTCTTAAGAAATGTTTTTGGGAATACAAAATATTTTTATTTTATTCTTAAGTTAGAAGATAAGGCAAAAGCAGAAGTGTATTTTTAAAAATGTTTTATGAGTGCAGTCTCACAGGAATGAAACTTGTGTCTTAGAGAAGTTCAGAGGACTCGGAAAGGACAAGGAAATATCATTGCTCTCTTAGAGTGTCTAACACGCTCCAATTACGAGCTTTTAATTATTAGTGACACACACACACACACACACACACACACACACACTGCTGCTCTCACATATGGCAGAAGATCTGCCAATAGCAGACAGAAAAACACACACATTTTGGGTATATAATAGTTTTTGGTTACACTTTATATTAGGTGGCCTTAACTACTATGTACTTACATAAAAAAAGTACAATGTACTTATTGTGTTCATACTGTATTGCAAAACACTTTTGCTGCTATTGAGGGGGGATACGGGTAAGGTTAGGGACAGGTTTGGTGGTCTGGGTCGGTTTAAGGGTGGGTTAAGGTGTAAGGGATGGGTTGACAGTGTAATTATAAATGTAATTACAGAAATTAATTACAGATGTAATTACATTAAGGTATTATTAACAATATAAGTACAATGTAAAAACATGTATGTACACAATAAGTGCATTGTACCAAATGATTAATTTAAATGTAAGTACATAGTAGTTAAGGCCACCTAATATAAAGTGGGACCTAGTTTTTTTCTCTAGATAGCTTTAAGATATCAGATGTTTTGTTTTGTTTTTCTGAGAAAAAATACACCAGTAATCTCTCATGTCTCTTCTAGAATTTCAGAAGACGTCTCAAAGGTGTCTCAGAATTGGCTCAAATTTGCAAAGATGCCAAAATCTGCCATCAAAAGTCAGAGATTTCAATACGAACTTAAATATGGCTTTGATATCACAAAACCCTCTGGTGCAAGTGCTCGTTTAGTCATATCAAGTTTTTTGGCATTTTTTTTCTTTGCAATGTGAAAAACAACAGAAACAGTGATCTTGAGATCTGGTCACACATTTTGGTCCCACTTTATATTAGGTGGCCTTAACTACTATGCACTTACATTTGAATTAATCATTTGGTACAATGCACTTATTGTGTACATACATGTTTTTACATTGTACTTATTTTTTTAAAAATACCTCTATGTAGTTACATCTGTAATTAATTTCTGTAATTACATTTATAATTGCACTGTTGACCCATCCCTTACACCTTAACCCACCCTTAAACCGACCCAGACCACCAAACCTGTCCCTAACCTTACCCGTATCCCCCTCAATAGCAGCAAAAGTGTTTTGCAATACAATATGAACACAATAAGTACATTGTACTTATTTTTTGATGTAAGTACATAGTAGTTAAGGCCACCTAATATAAAGTGTGACCCACATTTTAATGAAGAATATTCCGCTGAACTACTCTTGAAATCTCTTGTTTCTCTCCCCAGATTCTCTCTCACTCCTCTCTCACTGGCTGTTTTCATGTGTGTTTTAAAGCCAGCAGACCAGATTATGTATTTTTTTGTCTCCATCAAAATAACAAAGTGTTTTTTATTATCTGTAAGTTTTGTTTACATTTTACAAGTTAAATATACATATAATATAAATAGCGAATTTTAAAAATAATTTAAAAAATGGTTTTAAATGTAATTTAAACAAATTAATTAACTTTAATTTTACAAGTATGCACACCTCTTTCATGTTACATATAAATAAATATATATATGATAAATTATGCATACTATTATTATTTATAATACATCTAATAATATAGTGGGGTGCATGAAGCGTTAGAGCCCTGCTGTACTTAGTCTTTTCATTTGCAGTAACTAGAATATTCCACATCCGATGTGCGCATTTTGATGAGTGAGTTATTTCAGCTCGTTTTAAGAAAGTAAATCATTCCTATAATGAAGACGTTAGCCAGTGAAGATCTCCAGGAAGAAGACGGTGCATCTCTCTGGCTTTGATCTCTGAATCTACAGACGGATCTGGAGATTAAAAATGTCTTTACGCGAATCATAAATTATGTACATTACCCCAGGAACTGACTAACTGAGCCATTAGATCATTATGGCTGTTAATACTTTTTCCCTGTGTATTTATAATAATAATTTGCTCCCGTTGAAAGCTGCAGATGAAACATGGGTTGGTTATTACGGCACAGTGAGACTGATGACATTTAATGTCGTACAGCAGCATGTTTAATGAGCGTCATTCAGCAAAAGACACCTCACACTGTAAGCGGATGCACACACACTGTACATACACCACAGTAAATGTGCATTAAACAATGTCATTCAGTGTTACTTGTTCAGCATCCATAACTAAGAGTGAAGTTATATGTTGAAAAGAATATTCTGCATTAGTCTGCCAGTATTAGACTTTATTATATTGCATGTTTAATTTAGTAAGTGATGTCCATTTATCTTGGAAATGAATAGTTGTTTTGCATTTTGCTTAGTTCAATTTTGGATTAATTGCAATTTGGCTAATTATTGCTTCTATTTCTTTTGTATCAATGCTGTATACAGTGTGTTTTGATTGCATTCTCCATATTTTAGCAGGCAGTAGGTAATATGGGTGTTGCATGAATTCAGAAAAACATTTAAGGGACAAATTTAAGGACTAACTTATCAAATTTCATAGTTAATTTTTACCCAAAAATGAACATTTGCTGAAAATTGACTAGCCCTCAGATCCATCCAAGATGTAGATGAGTTTGTTTCTTTCATCAGATATGGAGAAATGTAGCATTCCATCACTAATGGATCCTCTGCAGTGAATGGGTGCCGTCAGAATGAGAGTCCAAACAGCTGATTAAAAACATCACAAGTAATCCACAACCCTCCAGTCCATCAGTTAAAATCTTGTGAAATGAAAAGCTGCATGTTTTAACTTAAAATCCGCTAAAAGTTAGCTAAAATCCGAGTACATAATCCATAATAATGCTTCCTGTTGTGACGCTTCATCTGAATCAGGAGAGAAATATGCACAGATCAAGTGAAAACAGTCCAAAATAGTTCTAAACAAATATGTGGGTGGATTTTGATGTTAGAGGACAACAGGAGATGGACGGTTTCATGTTAAAAACGTCTTGATGATGGATTTGTTTCTTACAAACATGCAGCTTTTCACTTGACAAGACATTAATCGATGGACTGGAGGGTTGTGGATTACTTGTGATGTTTTTATCAGCTGTTTGGACTCCCATTCTGACGGCACCCATTCACTGCAGATGAAGTGATGCAATGCTACATTTCTCCAAATCTGATGAAGAAACAAACTCATCTACATCTTGGATGACCTGAGGGTGAGTACATTTTCAGCAAATTTGCATGCTAGTTATTCTAGTAACATTCAAGCAGATGAATTTGATCAGAAAAACACATGCACTAACAATCAGCTGAAAAGCCTGTCTGTAAATTTGTCACAGACTTGGCCAATTACACACAATTGAACCGACACCAACAAATCGTTCATCATCACGGCAGCCGTCTCACTTGAGCATTTCAGAGACGAATGCACGTGCACATATACACAAGTGAACCCGTTGCCTTGATTACATCGGGTCATTTCAGTCAGAAATCCATAATAAATTACGCAGCAGACAATGTCATTGATTCCAGCTGTTTTGTGACAAACTACCAGCAGAGTGATACCATTTCACCGTTTCTAACCAGAAATGCATCCATCTGCACTGATAGCTAGCAAGATGATTAATTGTTATTGAAAATATTATCTCTTAGTTACTCACATGATGGCATTCTATTATTTTAGAATATAGAGGTGAATTCAGTAACTAGTTGTAGCTTTTGTTCAATATATCACCTTATCATATATTGATATATTATGATTCTTGTCTCATAATATTGCATTTATTTATGTGTTTATTGATTTCATTTCATTAGTCTCACAGATAAGCAGGTTATCTAATTAAACTTCGATGAGATCTGGACAGAAGTGAAGCAAACTGCATGAAACATTGAAACCGATTCTCCAGATTCACTCTTTCCCAAACACAAAATATCAGTTTTAATCATGATGCAATAAAGATACCGTGATGCATTGCAATATATTATATCTTTATAGGCAGTTAGGTAGGCAATACTCTAGCACTGTTCCATGCATATTTAAATTCTATGCAAATGAGGCTCATTATAGAATGTGCTTTATTAGCAGACTATGCAAGATTCACAATTGACTCTCTTTCAGTTGACGAGTGTGAATTTGTCCACAAATTGTCCACAAATCACAGTAAGCTGACTTGGAGTGACAGGAATAAAATATTGCTTTGCTTTTCAGCATGGGTAATGTATTCTGGGAAATTAAGTGTTATTCTGACTTTGTCTACAAATAAATGTCTGTAAAACCTTCAAGCGTTAAAACTTTTTAAATTTGTATTCATGTTACAATGCTGTCAATTCAACTTTTAGTTTATTCTGTCAAACTTTCCTTCGTCTTGTGAAAAACAACCTTTTTTGGGGTTTATATATAATTGCTTGTAATTTGAACTCATTTTAGGTCTACTTTCTATTTCAAATTTGAATTTCAGTTCAATTAAAATTCAGGAATTTAAATAAAACACAATGTAAAACCTAACAGTCAAATTTATTAATTGAACTGAGTTAATTACACTAATTTATTACTGAAAGTTTATTGCACTTAATCGAAAAAGTTATGTGAACTCAATAACTGATTACTTTCAGCAACATAAAATAAGAGTTAAAATGCATAAAATATTTTAATTGTATTTTAGGAAATATTCTTTAGTGAACTCAAATGAAATAAATGTACTCATAACTATTGAAATAAATATGTACTCGATGTACTCAACTTATTTCAATTTCATTTCATATTATCATAACATATTGGGTTTTTTTTTAGAAAAGGGGTAGTTTTTTATTTTTTTTATTAAATCGTAAGTGTAACGATTGCATTTTTGACAAATCAAATTATGACAGTGTTAGGAATCAAAGTTCATATTATTTTATTGTTGGATATGGTACATTTATTTTAGTATAATTGATATACTATAGTTTTTGTTAATATTTTGAGTTAGAGTTTTTATATGTTCTTTTTCCACTGTAGTTTTAGAAATTTAGTAAATATATATTTTAGCATGTATAGTAATCTTTATTGATTACTTCTAGTTATTTTTATACTTTAAATTAAACTAAATAAAAATGAGAGATCTTGCCTTCACAACTAGCCTAATAATAATAATAATAATAATAATAATAATAATAATAAATTCATATTTAGTAATTTAGAAGACGCTTTTATCCAAAGCGACTTACAAATGAGGACAAAAACAAGTGGGGAAAAAAATAAATAAATCACATAAATAATAATGATAATAATTTATTTTACAGTATTCATATTCAAGTGTATTAGTTTATAACTCACTGTAGATCATTTTGCATGTGTAAAAAAAAAATGTGCAAAGATTAGCACGGTATTTCAGCCACATAATAACACTTTATTAAATTGAATTGGAATTTTCGAAGCTCAGCCCTATAATACTACTATATGATTGGATTACAGTGGTGGAGTAAAGATGCAGCGTGTGTGTTGTGTGTTTCTGGGGTCATGCTCCATTCCCTCTCTCTCCAGGTATTACAGATGTACTTGATTAGCACTAATTTTGTGGGCGTGTTTGTGTCATTACCTGATTTGCATTAGTTCCTCCAGTGACTCGAGCTAGTGTTAAAGAGACACAGACAGTGCATGGAAATAAACCGCACGATTGATTCCCCCAGCGTGTTGTGACATTACCCCAAACGCGTCTGTTTACTGCCGATGCTCTTCTTGCTATGTTGATGAATTTACAAAGCTAGGGCTTGACGTCTTTGAGACATGATCCTCAAACAACACCTCAACTCCACCGCCTGCTATTGTTTCTGCCATAATTATTGTGTACAGTACATTCATGCATGCCACTTATGAGTTTAGAGATGCTAAAACAATGCCAACAGCATTGATTGTGGTAAAACGCAATGCATTCTGGGTGTTTATTTTCAAATTCAGGTACGGTTGCACTGAATGTAACAGTTACAGTCCTCAAACTGATCTACACTGAAGAAAACATTTGTTTGAGACTCAGAAGCATCTGATTATTGAGCTGTGAGCTGCTACAGTTTATGTATTGATGTTTGTTAGAATTCAGAGGACAATGAATTCATTTACTGTAGGATGTGGGAAATGCACAAAACAGAAGCTTACCTTCAAAAACTACTATACACACACATTTATATGAAGCACATGCTGGGTTAAACTATTTGCAGTTCAGGAGTCAGTTCAAATGTATTTAACACACAGATGTTTGGGGTCAGAAAGTCTATCTTCTGCTTGCCAAAGCTGTGTTTATTTGATCAAAAAAAAGAAAAAAAACCCCAGTAAAAACAGTACAATTGTGCAATATTATTACGATTTAAAATAACTGTATTATATTTGAATATCTTGTAAAATTTAATCTATTTTTTGATGCAAAGCTGAATTCATTACTCCAGTCGTCAGAGTCACATGATCCTTCAGAAATCATTCTAATATGCTGATTTGCTGCTCATGAAATATTTCTGTGACTGTAAAGTACTTAAAACTAATCAGCATTTTCAAATACATTTTTAGCAGATCAAATTAGAATCAGATTATATTGTTTCTATTTTATTTTCACATTTACTTATACGAAATTAAATAGTTGGAAACAGTAATTGATATATCATTTACTATCATTAAATATTTTGATATTATTATATAGATTTTTGTTAATGTTTATAAAGTTTTTAACATTTTATTTATTAGTTTCAGTTTTATTCATGAATTAGCTTTCCCTTAAATGCTTGTCTGCTTATTTACATAAAAAACATGTGATATGACTTTTATATACACTACTATTCAAAAGTTTGGGTTTGGTAAGTCACTTTTGCTCACCAATGCTGCATTTATTTGATCAGTTAAAAAAATAATAAAAAAAAAAACCCACTAAAATTGTTACATTTTTACAATATAAAATGCCTATTTCCTATTTGAATATATAGTAAAATATAATTTATTCCTGTGATGCGCAGCTGAATTTTCAGCATCATTACTCCAGTCTTCAGAGTCACATGATCCTTCAGAAATCATTCTGATATATATACTGATTTGCTGCTCAAGAAACATTTCTGATTATCAGTGTTGAAAACATTTGAGTAACTTCAAATTTGAATGGTAGTGTATTTTACATGTATTATATATATATATATATATATATGTATGTATGTGTGTGTGTGTGTGTGTGTGTGTATATATACACTGTCACACATGCATGCATACAGGACAGATTATCAGAGCAGATCCTCTTTTGTTGCTGTATATAATCATGCTGTTCTACTTAAATCGTTTCCTGATACATTTCCCAATTAGCGGTCATTCATCACGCCGCTGACAGGAGAGAACGTGTTTCTGACCAATCACAGTGACCCGAGGCCACGGCTGACAGGATGTTCATTTACATGATGACTCGAACAGCCAAAGAAAGTGTTTGATACAGGAAATCGGTTAATGCAGAGCCGCTGACCTGAGCTCCAACAAATGTTCTTATGAGAGACTAGCATAATGCTTTCAGAAATCCCTGTGAATATAGTTGACCTTTTCACAGGAAGTGAATTATAAAAGGGACAGATCCATATATGACGCTATGGATTATAAAAGACTCTTATCTGTTTAAAGAGGAGCTCGGGATACGCGTTCCCGTTCCCAGAGGAAATCTGCTGGATTTGCAAACGCACGCATGTCAAGATTATCAGTGTTGTTAAAGTTAGAGAGGACGGCAGACAGAATAACCTCGACTTCACCCCGCACACACAGCAAATGGAGCTAAAATTAAATCACACACACCAGCGTGATGCACACACACACACTAATAACTACTGTGTTTTATTGCAAAACCTCCTCATTTGTAATCCGCCCGCAGTCCGGTTTAATATGACGCTGTATGTGCTGATGTAGAGCTGTACTGTGCATATATAAGCAGTTCTGCATCTGAAATGCTTTACTGTCAGAATATGTGCTGCAGTGGATGAAGTATGCATGAGTTTATTATGCTATCTGAATGTCTCTTATGTGCACCGTGACTGCATTTATTTAAGAAAAAAGAGAAAAATTACAGTTTAAAATAAATTATTTTAAAATATATATATTCAAACAGTTAAGTATTTAGTAATTGTAATGATATTATTTAATATTAAATTATTATAATATTTCAATAAATAATAAACATTACATGAATGGTACTAATGGTTTTATTATTAAGCATTATTATTTTATATTCATAAATATAACTACTCATAAATGATAAATATTATTAGATTTGTTATATAATTTATTAATAAATCTATAATGTCATATACTATTATTGTGAATAATAAATATATGAATTATACTACCTGTATACTATTTTAATGAATAATACATATGAATTATACTAATTGTTCTGATTTTATACATGTTTGTTATATTATGAATTAAATATTGTAAAATAATACATATTACTTTATTGTTTGTTATATTATTTCATAATTCACATAATCATTCAGAGATCATTCTAATATGCTGATTTGCTGCCCACGAAACATTTTTGATTATTATCTGCTTTATATATATTGAGCCAAAAATGGTACATAAGAGAGATATATATATATATATATATATATATATATATATATATATATATATATATATATATATATATATATATATATATATATAAATAAATAAAATTATATATTATATAATTAGTCTTTTGTACCATTTTTGCTCAATTTAATGTGTCCTTGCTCAAATGTAAAACTGTATATGCTAAAATACTACTCATTTAAGTAAGTGATTACAGGGAGTGTCAGTATTTCTACGTGCAAATCGAAATCATCTGCTAAAACACCAAAATGCATTGAAATGCTTGGAGCAGGTGCGGGTTATTCTTAGTGAAATCTCTCCTGACGGATGAACTCATGATGTTTGTGTGTTCAGCACAGAGAGAAGCTCACGCTCTTCACCTCTCGCCACTGTTTTCCTGTTTCTCGTTCAGCCCGAGGACTCGGTAATTGGAAAGATAAAATCAATAACAATTGAGGATAAGATATGTGCACGTGCACACAGTCTCTCTCTCTCTCTCTCACACACACACCCAATACAGGCAGAAACGAGCAGCAGCAGAACAGGACAGATGCACAGCAGTCTCTGTTATTCTGCTAGTTTTTTTGTGGGATTGTAAAAGTTTAATGTATGTTTTCAGAGGTTGGTTTCAATCACTAACCCCCAAATATTAATAATGCTACTTCTCTTAAATCACACTATACTGGAAAAAGTAGGACAGTTTTATTTTGGTATCGATATAAAATTGTCATTATTTTTTTTATATGGTTTCCTCATTTAATGTCCATAGTTTTTATTATTTTATTTTAGTTTGATATTTGAATATAATCAAGTAACTAAAATGTGACAATATAACAACATAGTAACATACAAACTATGTTATTATGTTGTTAAAATATAACAAACTAAAATGTGTACATTCTTTGTTTTATTTCAGTAAATGTTTATTTTAAAAAATGGTTTTAGTTTAATAACCCCGGTATATGATTTACTTTTGAAACAGTTTTCACTTACAAATTGCACAAATAATCACAAAGAAACTTCAAGTAACACATTGAATTAAAGTAAATTTCGAAGTAGAAATAATATTTTCTTTGAAATGTACTCCTATAATGTGTATTATTTAAAAAAAAAAAAAAAAAAATTGATGCAAAAAGAAACAGAAAACTAAAATGCTCTTTTATAACCCATATATGTGACCCTGGAGCACAAAACCAGTCTGATTTTTCTTTTATGCCAAAAATCATTAGGATATTAAGTAAAGATCATGTCCCATGAATATATTTTGTAAATTTCTTACTGTAAATATATCAAAACTTCATTTCTGATTACTAATATGCATTGCTAAGGACTTCATTTGGACAATTTTAAAGTTGATTTTCTCAATATTTAGATTTTTTTTGGTCCCACTTTATATTAAGTGGCCTTAACTACTGTGTACTTACATTTGAATTAATCATTTGGTACAATGCACTTATTGTGTACATACATGTTTTTACATTGTACTTATATTTTTTAAAATACCTATATGTAATTACATCTGTAATTAATTTCTGTAATTACATTTATAATTACACTGTTGACCCATCCCTTACACCTTAACCCACCCTTAAACCGACCCAGACCACCAAACCTGTCCCTAACCTTACCCGTATCCCCCCTCAATAGCAGCAGGAGTGTTTTGCAATACAATATGAACACAATAAGTACATTGTACTTATTTTTTGATGTAAGTACATAGTAGTTAAGGCCACCTAATATAAAGTGTGACCTTTTTTTTTTTTTTTTGCACCCTCAGATTCCAGATTTTCAAATAGTTATATCTCAGCCAAATATTGTCTGATCCTAACAAACCATACATCAATGGAAGGCTTGTTTATTCAGCTTTCATATGATGCATAAATCTCAATTTCGAAAAATTAACAATTAAGACTGGTTTTGTGGTCCAGGGTCATATATATATATATATATATATATATATATATATATATATATATATATATATATATATATATGTATATATATGTATATGTACTATGTATATTTATGATTTGAGTATCTTGCTGTTCTAACATTTAAGTAATAATAATAATGAGTCAAATTAAACTAAACTATAACTAACATTAAAAATTACTTGAAATAAAATAAATGTTTATTTTAAGAAAAAAAACGGTCACACTTTATATTAGGTAGCCTTAACTACTATGTAGTGCAATGTACTTATTGTGGTCATATTTTATTGCAAAACACTTCTACTGTTATTGAGGTGGGATACGGGTAAGGTTAGGGACAGGTTTGGTGGTATGGTTAAGTTTAAGGGTGGATTAAGGTGTAAGTGATGGGTCAACAGTGTAATTAAATAAATTAATTACAGATGTAATTAAATATAGGTATTTTTAATAATATAAGTACAATGTAAAAACATGTATGTACACAAGAAGTGCATTGTACCAAATGATTAATTGAAATGTAAGTACACAGTAGTTAAGGCCACCTAATATAAAGTGGGACTGAAAACACTATATGCAGTAAACATATTTTAAAAAAAATTGTAATAAAAATGACAGAAACTCACAAAAAATGATTAAAAATGTAACTAAAATTTAAAGTAAAATGCAAAAATAAAAAATTCAAAATGTTTAATAATATCTCAATGGTACTAAAATAACACTGCCGAGCACTGGATGTGTGGATTTGAGTCTTTGTAAAGCACTCAAAATCAGTCCCTGATGAGGTTTCATTTCAGTTAAGACACTCCCTTAGAAGTCAGCTGTCTATGTAGGCAGTAGTACACTGGACTGCTGTCTATTAGTGTGTGTGTGTGTGTGTGTGTGTGTGTGTGTGTGTTAGTAGATGTATCTGCTGCTCTCACCACTTGAACTGATTGATTTCACATCACACGACTAATTACTGTGTGCTTTCAGGAAACCAAGAACTCCAGTACATCACCACTAGCACTTCCTGAGGAGCGTCTCTCTGTGTGTGTGTTTAACTTGAGGTTAAAGCTGGCGTCTGTGATATTTTTGATGGTAAAATACAGTCTCTGCAGAGTCACCTATAGCAGTTTGACTTGAGCTGACTCTGTGGCAAGTTCAGAAAGTCTATTCATTTGAGCGTTTGTCATGTCAGCTCGTGCACTGCTCTGGCATACTGTAGAAATTGGCATTTTGTATCGCAAATGTTGTTGCAAATTGCATTGCAGTTCTTCTTACTCCTAGGTTGCTGTGGATAAAAACATCTGCTAAATGAATAAATGTAACTTCTGATGCAGATTTAGTTTGTCAGGCTGCAGAGTAAACACTGTATACTGCCTAAAGTGTGCATAATTTTTGGCATGTAAAATTTGCACATAATGCAATATGCATTTCATACATATGCTACATCAAAAGACAGTATATTTTTGGAAATACATGCAATAATACAATTAGACTGTAATTGCAATACAATTATAAAGTATGTACAGATATATAGTGTATGTGTGTGTTGTTTGCTTTACATTTTGCCAAATGTAGTAGTACAGTATACTGCATGCTACCAAAATAGTAAATGTAATTTGCTAGTGTGCTAATCTAAAGAGCCCAGTTAATAGCGTAGAAATAATGCTGCAGCTTTAATGTTGCGTTTGCTGCTTCTCATCTGAATGTTTTCATTACTAACTTTATTTTTGGTACAGTACATGTAAACCTTACAGAAATGTGAAACGGCTGGACTGACTACATTGGCCTCTCATCAGAGACTCAGCAGACGTTTCACCTCCCATTGATCACAGATGCCAGTCTGATATTGATTGAAATAGAAGTCATTATGTCGGTAGGGATTGGGCTTCATTTGAGAGCAAAAGAGACTGAAGGAGGAAAAATGGGCAGAACTCCAGAATGAAAGAGAGAAGGACATTTTTACACTGTCTAAAGAAGTCTTGCATGTGTTGCAATGTGGTTGCATATATATGATTTATCGTATGATGTCAGAGTTATTTTACATATATTTTAAAATAGCTTTTATTTTGATATTTTCAGTTTTCATTTTAGTTTTAGTAATTTTCCTTTCAAACATTATTGGTTTTCCGTCTAATAATTATAATTAATTTTATTTCAGCTCTATTTCAATTGCTGAAAATGATATTTAATAGTTTTAACTATAACAACACTGGGCTGTATTTGATGATTTTACCAGTATTGTGAATGCTTATTTTCCCATGGTTTTTACTTCAGTTTATTAAAAAAAAAATATTATTGTATGAACATATTTTTCATTCCGTACATTATAATGTGTTGGACTCATAGCATTTAAAATGATTTATCTGAATATTTCATTGATTAATTGAAAATATACTATAAGTGATATTTGCCATATATAGTGAGGAATCACACTGTAGCACAAATGCTTTTGGGGGATTTTACACTCTAAATCTTAATGCCCAGTGGTTTTTTTCAAATCATTAACTCTAAATGAAGAGTTCATTTGCAAAAAATGCTAAACGCCACTTTAAAAAAAAAAAAAAAAAAAGTGAGCTGATCGCTGTGCATTATTCTCCACATATAGCGCGATCTGAACCCTAAACACGTTTTGTCAAAAAAGCCGGTATTTGTCCACTTTCATAAAAATGGAGTTATCGGTTTTTGCAAATGAGCTCTTCAAATATAATCTGCAGTAGTAGTAATGCTTGACTTAACAAATACTTCTAAATATAGAAAACTGAGCTCAAGCATTTGTGATGAAGAAAAATGTATTTCAAGAGAGTGGTACAGCACAAATCATGAGCAAAAACCAACCTTCACACAGTCGTTACAGGCCACAGCAAGGTGCACACACACACAGTAATTAAGCACATTCATTATACAACACACACACAGAAGCAGAAAACAGCCTTATTGGAGTGGGATATTTTCCCTGCTGGCCTGGCCATCGCTCTTCATGCAGCGGGTCAATACAGTGGGGGAGAGCGGGATGCTCCGCTGCTCTGTAGCCTGTCTGACCGCTGCCAGTGAGTGGCATTATCTCAGTGCCAGCAGCAGGACTGATGTGATTTCATTCTGCTCTATTATCTTGCTCCGCTTTGGCTTCTTGAATTAATGTGACCTGTTTATTTATTCTTGTTTTATGCCGTGTAGTTTCCTGGCTGATTATTGAGTTTCTTTGCCAGTGTCCTCAAATTAAAATGCTAAGTATGCTATATATAACTAGTTTTGTAGGTGGTTTTTAGGGTGTTGTGGGTGGTCGTTGTTAGTTGTTAAAGGCTCTCAAAAGTGTTTGTTAGGGTGTTGTTCACTGTAAAAAATGATGCACTATATTTACTCAATAAAATTGTGTCAACAGATTACAAGCAACATTATTAATTAAATTCAACAAAAATGAATTAGAATTAATCAAACGAGATGATTACAAATTAACCATTCATAATGAGTAAAATAGCACAAAGAAATTAAGTAAAATTTAAACAAAAATATTGATTTCACTGGCCAAAAAAAAAAAAAAAAAAGAAAAAGAAAAACACTATGCTAATGAATAGTGTGCATGCCAGGCCAGTTCACATGAAATGATGCAGGCATCATGTTCAAAAGCTTGTGTTTCCAGGCCCCAAAAACAGTTATTGAAGACACCTGATGTTAACAAACAGAATCACTGAAGGAGAAAATCTGTATTTTTAGGTTACCATTACGGTGGTCAATGTTTGCTTTAGTTGGGCTCTTGACCCTTGATTCTTTAACATTAGATTTTGTTTGGCTGCTGTAACAGAGTTAAACAAGCCAAATGAAAAGGTGGTCTGGTGGTGGTGTTTATGTATTGTAATAATCATTTGACCTGAATCTCTGAACTCTTTTAGAGCTTAATCTCTGAATTAGATTTACTTTGATTACAGCAGTCCTGTAATTCTACAGTATAAGATCTGAAATTTTCAGCATAATCCAAAGGGTTTCTTAAAAATTGTTCTGATCAAAAATAATTGTTCTTTTAGGTGCAGATCAACTCTGAACGTCACAAAACAAACTACTAAAAATATGCAATGCATGATGGGAGCTATTGATGCGTTTTGATTGGTGGCACCCAGAATGCACTGCAACATTTGATGGTCACCATTGTTGAGGTTCTCACGCTGATACTTGATGTCTGTGTGCATAGGTCAAATGATGGCTATGTCAAAACGTAACCAACACCACCCGATCACCTTTTCTCTTGGCTTGTCTTAACTGTTGTCTAGCTCAGGTACAGCAGTCAAACAATATCCAGTGTTAAAGAGTCAAGGGTCAAGAGCCCAACTAAAGCAAACATTGACCACCGTGATGGTGACCCAATGGTAAAACATGATTTTCTCCTTCAGTGATTCTGTTTGTTAACATCAGGTGTCTTCAATAATTCAGTTTTGGGGGCCTGGAAACACAAGCTTTTGAACACGATGCCTGTATCATCTCCATGTAAACAACAAAAACATGAATTTGTGAAAAAGGCGACGTCATGTGCATGCATATTACGTTTTTGCGCAGTGTTTCTTGATCGCCAACTACTGGCCTGACATGCATAACATATTATGCATTAGCGTAGTATTTTTGTTTTTTTGTGTGTCCAATGAAACCAATATTTTTGTTTAAATTTTATTTAATTTGTTTGTGCTATTTTACTCATTGTGAATGGATAATTTGTAAGCATCTCATTGGATTAATTCTAATTAATTTTTATTTGTTGAATTTAATTAATAATATTGCTTGTAATTGCTTGAGTAAATATAGTGTATAATTTTTTACAGTGTTGGTAATTGTTAGGGTTGATCAGCTGCTTTGAAAGAATCTATATTGTGTGTTGTGGGTGCACATTGGGAGGTTTTTAGGGCATTGTGAGTGATTTTTAGGGTGTTGTGAGTGGTTTTGGAGCGTTGTGGGTTGTTGGTGGTTTTTAGGGCATTGTGGGCAGTTGTTAGGTGGTGGTTGTTAGGACATTGTAAATGGTTTTTAGAGCATTGAAGGTGGTTTTTAGGGTGTTGTGGGTGGTTTTAGGGTAGGATGTTGTTAGTGTTAGGGTTTTGTGGGATGTTATTAGCATATGGTGTTATGGGTGGTTGTCAGGGTGTTGTGAGTAGTTTTTAGAGGATTGTGGGTGGTTTTTATGGGGATGTGGGTGATTTGTAGAGCATTATGGGTGGTTGTTGTTGTGGTTGTGTGTTTTAGGGTGTTGTGGTTGGTTTTTAGGGTAGAGCATTGTGGGTGGTTGTTAGGGTTTTGTGTGTTTTTGGGCATTGTCATTGTTTTTAGGGTAGGGCATTGTGGGTAGTTGTTAGGGCATTGTCGTTGTTTTTAGGGTAGGGCATTGTGGGTGGTTATTAGGGCGTTGTGTGTTTTAGGGTGTTGTGGTTGGTTTTTAGGGTAGGTAGGGCATTGTGGGTGGTTGTTAGGGCGTTGTGGGTGGATTTTAGGGTAGGGTGTTGTGGGTGTTTGTTAGGCAGTTTTAATAATTCAGTGAAGCACGTGCACACTTTTTAGAGGTGCACGTTAGAAAAAAGAACTTAATGATGAAATATAATGCACTCTCACATAAGTATTTTTAGGTTAGGGCAGTGTTGTTGCTTCTTAGGATGGTGTGGGTTGTTGTTAAGGTGTAAGTGTTTTTGGTCGTTGTATATGGCTTTTAGGGTGTCGTGTGTATGGTTGTTTAAAATTAATTTTTTAAATTTAAATTTAAATGTGTAATGAAGTAAATACTTGTATGTAAAGTTACTTCCAATACAGTTACAAGTGCAGTTTTTCTGAAGTAACCTGAGGTTAAATGCAGTGTTATGCAACAGCCAGTAGTTATGGCTCATGGGTCACTCCTCATGGGATTTGAACCCACAGCCTTCTACTTTCCATCCCTCACCCACTTCACACCGCGCTCTACTGACTCAAATGGACAAGCAACAAAACCAGATTACAGTCGAGTTGTTTACTGTTGTATAGAGAGGACGAAGATCACTCTAATTGAGCAGGTCAGGCAGTCGTTATGTTCGAGTCCGGCGGTCTTGACCTCGAAATGGCTCATCGTGTAACTGCAGAAGCAGGTTTAGTGCAGGATTGGCAGACGCTATGACGGATGCAGTGAGTAGCAGTTATCGTGCTTCGCCAACAGGGCTGCTTCTAATCTTTTAATGCAGATTTGGGTCACTGTAGAACCTTCTCACAGACTGGAACCCTGTTTTGACTCTCAGAAAGCAGGTGCCATCATCTCTGTGGGGTTCTGCAGTATCTGTTTTCCTCTGTTTGTGCCTGCAGAAGAGCCAGCAGCTCTGGAGGACATCCTGCTACGCTGGCAGAGAAGCAGCGCTCCGCTGCCCATAAGAGCTCCAGATCAGATGTGCTGGATTCACGTGTGGATGACACGCTGATCTGCACGCTCTACTAACTCTACTCTCACCTGAATTACAGCGTCTTGCTGCTTTAGCTTGAGAGAGATTCACAGACTCTTAGATTCTGCTGAAGGGCATCAGTTATGGCTCTCTGGAATGCTTGATTCTGATTGGTCAAATGTGACATTCTGTGGTCAGATATTTTTATGTAATGATGCTAAACTGTGCAATTGTGCTTTTCAGTGTTTTTCACAGATAAATTATTTCCTAGGGCGATATGGTCAAAGATATCACAGTATTTTTCTTCCTCTATCAGCTGATATCAGTATTTATCACTACATTCCAAATGTTTGTTACATCATGAATATAAACATAACTTTTTAGTTTCATCACAGATTAAGGTACCTTTTGTTTTATCCCCCCCCCCCCCCTATATTTTGGGTTTTGTTTTATTGTTTTTTTTTTTTTTTCTGTATTTAATCAGGGCTAATATAGCTGTACTATATAACTCAAATTGAGCATTTTTGTTGAAATAAAGAATATAAACTTGAAATAAAACTTGAATAACTTATACATGAAATAAAATAAATGTCTTTTTAATTAAAAACATTTTATTTTAGCTAGTTTCCAAGGCAAATTTTCTTACTGTAATTTTGTTTAATTTGATGTACTAAAAAAATAAAACCTAAATAAAAAAGCTACATATAAAAGCTACAAAAAACACAACAGAATTACTGAAAGTTGAACTACAATTAAAATGAAAATGTAAAAAAGTGATTAAAAATATTAACAAAAACTATAATTGTATCTCGAAACAAAAATGACACTGAATATAATGGTGAAAATCTCAAAACATTAAAAAGGTAATCTGTCTTTTAAAATATTCAAATCAATATTCAGTTTATTATTTGTTATTAATTATTAATATATATACATTTATAAAAAAAACAGATACATTGTTGCACACCTTAAAAGAACTTGTGAACTATATAACTATATAAGTTAGTTAGAAATATATATTTATCAATATATTTATATTTATAAAATTTAAATAGAGTTTAAAAAAAAAAAGTTAAATTTTTTATTATTACTATGAGAATTACATTTTGTAATACAATAGTAATATATTTCACTACATTTTTAAAAGTTTTAGCTGTCATTGTGGTGGTTTGTAGAGAAATTTGGTTTCTTCTCAGTTTCGTTGTGAATCTGATGAATTTTTAATCTAATTAAATGGTGACTATCACATGCAAAAGTATGTGTTGTAGATGTCTCAGCATTGTACACCTGTTTGATTAGATGTAGGCTAAATATCAGAAATTAAAAAAGTTTATTCTCAATTTTTTTTTTTTTTTTTAATGTCTATCAGTTTGTTACCCAGCTCTTCCTACATAGCAGCAGTAGTTTCATGCCTGTCGTATCAGTCTGCACTTTCTTCACACATAATAACATTCAAATATTAATTGAAGTTTTAATTATGTCCATTTCTGATGTATTTGTCAAGCAGTCTCATGATGACTTGCGTATTGGCTCTGTGTCGTGTTTCCAGCTTTGTGGTTTATTTTGTTTTAATGACTGGCTGTATATTCTCTCTCACTTATAAAACTCATCTGACTCTGAATTCTGATTGGACGAGCCTGCATATATGATCGCACATTCATTTACTGGATTGAGTGTCAACCATAAACAGTCTACAGTAAAACTAATGAACCATATTACTTGGCACAAGATTAATCATTTTAATTTATTGAACATTGACATCATTTATCATATTGGCCAGATGACTTGAAGTATCTTTCAGTTGTGCATTGATATATTGTGATGATTATTCTCTGAACATCACAATACACTTCAGCGTGTAGCTCGGCGTTTCACTAGTGTGTGTGAAAGATTGATTGAACGAACACAGCTGCATTGTTTGAGGAAGCGAAAGGAGTCATTGTGCTGTATGGATCTGCTCTGTGGATGCAGACTCCTGGTCAGTCTGCTGGTTTCCAGCCTGTTTGAGCAGCTAATCAAGAGGCCGTTGCATTAGCGACCTCACGCTGGACTCACCGCAGGCACTGATAGACACGAGGATGTTGCCAGATTGGAATCCATTAAGAGCGATTCTGCACATGTCTCCACATCAGCCAGCAGCTGATTCCACTGCAGTCACTGCCTTTGCTTCAGGGCTCACATTTTGCATTGCACATCATGTGGCAACCCAGTACGGTACTACTTAGGAGCGTTTATCATACAAATAATAAAAAAAAGAAACCTCAAAATCAAACATAACCTTAAACCTTAAATAAAACATTTAAGTTCACTAATAATGCAGTGAATCAACAATGTTCCAAATTATTAAAAAGATATCGAAGGAATAGGGAACTTGACAATTTTCTAAATGCATAAATTGCGATGTGTATGTATGATTAGTTTGTTTGTGTGTTCATTCATTCACTTTTTTATTTTTCCATTTATCTTATTTTCTTTTATTTTTTCCTTTTTCCTTTTAATTTTCAAATTACAAATGTATTTTTCATTTATTGTATTTTTAATTTGCATATTTTTTGTATTAATGTTTTCTTTTTCTTTATTTGTTCTTTTTATTTTATTTTTTTTCCTTTTTTTTATTAGTTTTATTTTTTTATTTATTTGGTTTGTATTTTTTTATTCATTTACTTTTATTTTTTTGTGATTTAAGATCTTGTTGCTTACTTTTGGAAAACACAACAGGTTTGGCACATGGTGGTTGATACAGACATGTTAAACCTATATTTAATAAAGTCATATAATAAAGGGTCATTTTATATAAATATGTATATATGACCCTGACTTTATTAAATATAGGTTTAATGTCTGTATCAACCATCATATGCCAAACCTGTTGTGTTTTCCAAAAGCAAGCAACAAGATGTGTGCACTAACATTATATATAAATAAATACACATTTACTTTTTACATTTATTTATACCTTGTGTGATTTTGTTTAGGATGGAGACAGTTCACCACCTGTTGAAATCTATGTAATTTGACTATAGTTTGATTGGACTCACAGCCTTTGACATCAACAACAGCAGATATGAGAAGTGATTTTCCTTCCCATTGAAACTTGATAACCTTGTTTGTTTATTTATTTTACTATACGCAACTATGGTT
Organism: Acrossocheilus fasciatus; assembly: GCA_036784905.1. Classification (NCBI taxonomy): domain Eukaryota; kingdom Metazoa; phylum Chordata; class Actinopteri; order Cypriniformes; family Cyprinidae; genus Acrossocheilus; species Acrossocheilus fasciatus. The sequence continues at coordinate 31,434,385 of CM071957.1, forward strand.
GCGTTTTCATTTAGCACAGTTTTATTCCCTGCTGTCCGCTGTTAAAATGGGTCACAAACCCACTGTGACTGCTGGGTTGTGACCCATTTTCGGTCCACGGCTGTAAAACAGCACTAGGGATGGTTTCTGTCTGCTACCATCAGATAAAATGAGTTCCTCTGTGCCTCCACAAATCTTCTGCCTTTTGCTCATGAAGAAAAAAATTCTCACTTTTTGAGCCGGCTGCATTAACAGCATGACACCTTGTGTATTACGTTACATGTAGTGCCCTGTGATTCCTGGAAAACTCGGACAGAATTGCGGAATCCGTTAATAAAAATGGAATTTACTGTATAACATGGAATGTCATGGAATTTGTCAAATTGTGGATGAATAAATCAAAAGTAGGTCAGTAAACTTAAATCAAACCGAGATATGGGCTAGCATTTGTGAATATTGAACTGCAAAAAAAAAAAATATAATAAATAGGATTTGATGTGAATGAATTGCACATCAAAAAACTTTGGTTTAACCTGTTTAATGTGACATAAATACATTATTATTGTTCAATAGAATGTGTGTCTCAAGGCAATAATAATACTAATTTTTACACTAATAATAATAATAATAATACAACAATTATTAAACATTTATTTTTTTAATGATCATAATTTGTCTTTCATTCTTTGAATTTTAACAGTAAATCTTTGTTGTCCAGAACCTTGTTTCCCAAAACAATTAAAGGGTTTGTTCATTTTTTAATTTCATTAAAAGATCAATTAAATTAATTGGTTACACTTTATATTAGGTGGCCTTAACTACTATGTACTTACATCAAAAAATAAGTACAATGTACTTATTGTGTTCATATTGTATTGCAAAACACTCTTGCTGCTATTGAGGGGGGATACGGGTAAGGTTAGGGGCAGGTTTGGTGGTCTGGGTCGGTTTAAGGGTGGGTTAAGGTGTAAGGGATGGGTTGACAGTGTAATTATAAATGTAATTACAGAAATTAATTACAGATGTAAGTACATATAGGTATTTTTAAAAATATAAGTACAATGTAAAAATATGTATGTGCACAATAAGTTCATTGTATCAAATGATTAATTTAAAATGTTAGTACATAGTAGTTAAGGCCACCTAATATAAAGTGGGACCAATTAATGCTTTATGCCTTCATTTAATTACGAGAAAAATTAAAATATACAACACAGAATTTCTGGGGGAAACAAAGGGCCCTGTTAGTGAAAAAACAGTATTATAATAATAATAAAGAAAGAAAGAAAGAAAGAAAGAAATTAAGTTGAAATCAAATGGAATTTGATACCAAAATAAAACATTCATAGTGCCTAAAAATTATTTATTTTTGTTGAACTTTTAATAAATTGTTGAATTTGACAAGTTTCATGATTTCAATTAATTAAATATTTTGATTACTAAAATTTTATTTAACTGCTAAAATTGGGTTGAGTAAAATCAAAATGAAAAAAAAAAACCCCCCACAATAGAATCGAAAAAAAAGAAAAGAAAAATAAACAGAATTTTGAAAAATAAATAAATAAATAAAATTGTTGCTAAATTGTGTAAGCTTCATGATTTCAATTAAATAGACATGTTTTTGATTACTGAAATTTTATCCATGAAAATTTTAACGGAAAAAATAGAATTTGGGAAAAATTAAAACAGGTTTAATAGGGCCCTAGGTTTTGTAGTATCTGGACTGTGTTTGTGTGCATTGAGTATTTGTGGATCGTTTTGCCACATCAGTTTTTGATTTCTTAGCTTAGATTAGAGATGAATTCATTACCATTCAAGCAGCATTATCACAGGGTGTCATATCTGAACACACAAAAGCCTTTTCCTCTGCGAGCGGCCCATAAACAAACACATAATAGAGCCATTCAATTATCGGCCTCGAGATAAACCACCAGTGGGACTCGCCAGTGTCAATAATGTTGATAAAAGAGATTCAAAATGTATCTGTCACACACATCAGACTCGACAGAGAGAGGAAACACTTACGCAGAACGCAGCTGAAACCCATTTAAACCGAGCTGCAAGAAAATCATCTCTTCTGTTTTGGAACCGCTTCGTTCGGGTGGCAATTTGTACAGTTTATTTTCTTTCAATTTGAAGAAGCTGGAAAAGGCAAAATTCGGCCTCAGGGAAACATGGCCTTGTTTTATGTGCAAAACAGTCTCATCATCACACTATCCCAAATAAAATAATGAGTTTTAATATTTCTGAAACGATCTCTGTAAGATCTTGCGGTTTATTTCACTTCCATTTGAGTCTTTTTAATTTCAGTACCAGTCAGAGATGAGGAAAGGCTCCGTCTGATCTTTCTACAGCTGATTTCATTACGTTTTGTGGCAGTGAGAAAAGCCATTCCAGGAGAACTAATGATAGACCAGCTAAACCAACTTGGATTGGAGTGAGTATATGTGGTAATGTGACTTTCCTGTGTGACGGATCACAGCTCCGTTTGCTCGCGAGCCACAATTGGATGTAATGACATGCTACAGAATTGTGTGCTTTCAACTTAGTAGCAACCGTTTGACGAGAGTCTTTCTCTTTTTTTTCAATGTCCTATCGTGAGCTCTATATAAAAATGATTTACTGACTCTGGTGTCAGAGAAAGACTTGCACAAAAAACCCAGACCTGAACTACTTTGGGATTAATTGGGAGTCTGGCAAATTGCAATTTAAACACGAAAAATATTTTTGAATATAGCAGCATTTCCATCCCATGAGATTAAAAGAACAAAATCATCAATTCTGAGTAAATTGGTGCAAAATAGAAATGGAAATGAAAGCTGTGTCCCTTGGGGGAGCCACTGTGGCTCTTTTATTAAATGTAATAAATAACTTGTGGCTTAGAATGTGTAACCAATCATGTGAGCTAATAGTAGCTAAATTAGTCACATGACTTGAAGGGATTTATTTAGTAGAGTATTTCCATTGTAGTTTGTGCCTTATCTTACTGGATAAAAAATGTACGTATATGCATATGTATTTATGCATTTTTTTTTTAACTTCATTTAATTTTATTTTATTAGACATGCTAAAACATGATGGGAACACTTTATCCAATAAATTCCTACTTTAAAAGGCAACCAGCTTCAGCAGGTTTTTGAGTTTTCTCAACTTGTTTTTGTAGGAGATTTATGAGTTTTCTCAGCTTTTTGTTATACAAACTATCTCTGAAATATATGATAGTATTCTTGAAAACAATCTTTTAATGTATTATTGAATGAAATATTAGTTAATTATCAAAGAAAGGAAAAAATAATATAAATAATATGGACTTTTGTAAATGCTGTGATACTGTGATGCCCAGATACTGTGATTTCCTTCTCATATTGCTGATTTCACCATTAACTCTTCACCTGAACAGTTTATCGTTGTAATCATTGTCCATCAAAACATAGGGGTAGACGTCACCTTTTCTGTGTTGCCATGTTTGGTTCAGGAGATATGACACAAATTACATAATTTGGTTATGGCAGAAAGTAAAATGGTCGCCATGGCAACCACAACATGTTTTTGTGATGGCTCCATTTTTGTTCACATCAGGCTATCTTATTTTTATTTTGTATAGCCTCCTTTAGTCTTGATAACAGCTTGAAATCTTGTTGGCATAGTTTTTATGTACTTTTCCACTGTCTCTGTTGTTACTGATTCACAAATAGTTTGTAGTTGTTCCTAACAACTTGCTTTTGATGAAACTTTTGTGTGATCTAAAACCTTACATTGGGTTGTGGTCTAATAGATTTGTTAAAGCAGTCATCGGATGCCCATTTTGTTGAAGTTGATATGATTCTATAGGGTCTTAATTAAAAGTCTAAAACATACTTTGGTTAAAATTTCTCAATGGTAGTGTAAAAAACACCTTTTTAAACCTTTCAAAATCAGCTCTGTTTTTAGCAAGCCATTATAGTCCATGTTGCTTTAAATGCTAATAAGCTCTGCTGACCCCGCCCCTTTCTTCTGTGGGGTGAAGAGCAGTACTGTTTACTTTACTGTTTACTACTTCATTATTAGGAAAGGAGATTTGCAAAGATTCATAAAAAACCCTTATACTCACTTCTGTATGTGAGGCTAGATCACGAATGATTCACACGAACATAGCCGCATTTAAGCCCAATTTATACTTCTGCATCGGACCTACGCCGTAGCCTCTATGCCGTAAGCTGTGCATCGGTTTTAATTTATACTTCTGCGGCCCGCTAGTCCGCAGTGTCCACGGGCATGTTGCTGGTGTAACCCGCAGTATCATGGACAAAGCCGAAGAAGAAGCGGCTCGTCAGAGAAGCCGTGACAGCGGCAATTAAATGTCAAATCATTGCGTTAAATCGTTATTTAAAACTACAAAAAGGGGACAACAACGGAACAGGAGAAGATGGCATTCTTTAAATCTCCACAAGGACGCGTACCACGGCAGATCAACATTGTTTGTCGCGGACAACTACTGATGTAATGCTATAGTATAATAAATGATAAGACACTTGTTCTTTGCTTTGTTTTATTTTAAATAAGAAGGTGTAACATTAAACTATATTACAGTGCTCATAAACGCACACAAAAATCAAGTGAGGGAGGGGTTCTAGCAGACCAATCACAGCGCTTGCGGTCCACGTAGAATTCAACGCGCTGTTAGATTTTTTGGAGAGGTGCACGTCAGGTACGGCGTAGGTATAAACTGGGCTTTAGGCAGATTGGGGATCGGATTCACTTCAAAGTGAAAGTAATGTTAATCCACTGCGTCTTCAGTGGCTACAATGTCGGGAGTAAATGACAACTGCTGTATTCATTCATTACATCCAACAACAAAACACCTCAATCGCTTAATCTGAGCCCAGACAGCAACATAGTGTTGGCCCAGATCCGGCCCACATCTGGCCTACGTGAAATCCATGCGGGCCAGATGCGGGCCAGATGTGGGCCGGATCTGGGCCGACACTGCTTGCTGTCTGGGAGACATCTTGTCTTCCCCTGCACTGGAGTCGACTCAATAGTGGACAGCTCTTTGCTCTTCGTCTTCGTCTGGGTTTGTGCAGGACAGTCAAGCTTATTCCCACCAGAGTCAGAAACCCAAATAAAAAGAACTACTGCAGTGAGGTTGGAAGCACAGAATTCTCTAGAATTTCACTGTATGGTGTAGCAATGGTGTATGATTGGATTGGAATTACTGGAATAGCTAAACCCATTAATTAAAGAGTGGAAGTCCACATGCTTTTGGCTGTATAGAGTGCAGCTGAGATCCTGCCTAGAGAAAACAAGAAAACACTTCTCCTGTCAACATGCTTATGCTGAATACACTAGTGAAGGTCTTTCCCCTTTGTTTTCCCGGTCTCGTACTCCTCAGAAGAAACAAACCCATCACAGATCCTATTTGAAGCAACTTTGTAGCACTTACAAGGCGTGTTGGTGAACAGGGTCATTCCCCAGAGAAGCAGCGGCTCAGTAGTTTCCACGGCACTGAGGATTCATAAATCAAACACTGGGCTGCGTAATATCATAAAGTACTCCGAGAGGCTTCCAGGGCCGCTGCTGCTGCGTATGTGTGTAATAAACTTAAGAAGCCAGTAGCAACAAACTACTGCAGCAGGTACAGACAAAAATGACCACAAAACACAAGGAAAAGCACAGGAGCGGTCTCTCAGAGCGCTGGGTCTCAACTGGTGGGTCGCAGGTCTGAGTTTGATCTGATGGGTCACAAATGGCAGGGAAAAACTATCGTAAATGCCAAAGAATAAAATGCAACTTGCTTTGTGCATCGTTAGGACAAATCTGTCTCTTATTTTTTCCTCTTGACATCAAAAGCAATTTAACTGATATTTTGGATATTTGAATATTAATACAGTTTCTGACTTATCTTGTGTTTTTTCTACAATTATACTTGGGCATGCACAACATTTTAAATTAATGCTGTTTTCAGCTGATCTGTGCTATTTTAATACTTTTGCTTGAATTTTCATGTTTACTTTTAAAAACCTTTTTTGTTAGTTTTTAAAAACTGCTGTTCTTTTATAAAATGCATGCTATTTTAATACTCTTGCATGCATTTTCACGTTTACTTTTAAAAACCATCTATGCATTTTTGTTTGTTTTTAAAAACTGTTGTTCTTTCATAAAATGCATGCAGAAATATGCATATTTTTACATGCATTTTCATGTTTCATTTAACAAATCTCATGCATTTTTAAAAATGGTTTAATTCTTTGAGAAAAATATGCACATTTTAGCATGCATTTTCACTAAAAAGCATGCAAAAAATATGCAAAATGTAAAATTTTGAAGTGACCAAACACTTTTGCTCCTCACCTAATGTAAATCTAAAATCTGAGTCCTGAAACAAAACCATTTGAGAGCCACTGTTGGATACTCTTACTTTTAGTTAGTTCAGTGGCATGCCGAGCACAAGTACTGGTTATTGACCCGTGGTGTGATTAATGAAGGCTGAGAGCTTGTATGCACAGATGAGTGGTGTCATTGGTCATCTCACCTCAGCTCTCAGTGTCTGTCTGCGCCGCTCATCTGACTGAACGATGCTTTTAATCCAGCAGGAGACCAAACCCGTCCGGCGTCTGATTCCATGAGGCTTCACAGTATTAAAATCCAACTCATGTGGTGAGACAGAAAACACTGAAGCACTGCACGAGGACGATAGCGAGAGGAAAAGCCTCGGAAACAAACGTTTGCAGATAGAAAAAGCCCGTTTGGATTCCAGTGTGTCTCGCAGCTGCGCTCGGATGAAATCACGATGCAATTCACCTCATCCCCGAATGCTTGCGCTCTCTCTCTCTCTCTCTCTCTCTCTCACTCACACACACGCGCGCACACACACACACACACACACACACACTTTTCTTTTTTTTCTCTCTCTCTCCCCACATCTCCCTCTCTCTCTTTTCCTTTTTTCCACTCTCTCTCCATTTCAATGCAATTTAGTGTGCTTTTATTGCCATGACATTTGTGTTGGCAATGTACCGCAAAATAAAACAAGTGCAAATGAAGTAAACAAGTTGAATTATTATTGTTTTATTATATGAATTGTTTAATATATGTTTAATTATATAAATTAGATTTTAATTTAAAAAAAATCATAAATGATTGAAACATTAAATTTAATAAATTATATTTTTTTTTAAGATAAGCTTTTAGGTTTTAAGCTTTGGTCATGCAGCTTAAGATTTTAGAAGAGACAACAGCAAAGTAATCATTCTACAGTTTCCATTGTCATTAGTCTCTTTAGTTAATTCTGGTAATTAATGTTAATACATAGAAAATTGGTGTATTTTATCATATTGCTGCCGTCGTTTTTCTGCTATGTTATATTATAGTTTTATGTTTTATTATAAATATATTTTAATTAAATTAAAATATATATTGTATCTCCTCAGGTCACCTCACGGCTAATAATATATTATAATTAATATAATATAATATGACATATATATTTTTAAATATATATTTACAAATATAAATATATTTTTCTCAGGTCACCTCAGGACCTCAGCTGATGAATGTAGAGCCTTTCTCCTGTTGTCTGTAATTAATTTGAATACCAAATGCACAGCGGTGCTCCATGAAAAGTAGTTTGATGGATCTATTGAGATCGGGGGGATTGGTTTGGTTATGAACATGAAATATTTAGAGGAAAGCAAAGCAGTCAACGCAGCACTGATATTGACTTCATGCATTTATTTAGCTGGTCTGTCCAGGACTTCTATTTGGGATAAACAAACAATGCCATTGGGATTTTCCTTAAGGATTATTTAATAAAACTATTCATATAGAGGTGTGATTTGGGCAGTAATTTCTTAATTAAGTTTATGTGCATATGCATAATGAAGTTCACTAGACATCCCAGATTTTTTGGTTGAAATAGCATCCTGTCGTGCTGCTCTTAATATCTGTGCAATATTCAATGCAATGTATGCACATTTTCTGTGTGCACTCAGATGATGTTGTGTATGTGCCAGAGTGTGCGGCTCAAGCCAAAGCTCCCTGCGTGAGATTCAGTAGTTTGCTGATGTGGCTTCAGTTCATGCTGTGCTAATGTTCTTCATGTGTCTTCGGTTTCAGGATGAACCCAAAACATTCAAAAAACGAGGCACAGCAAATGTTTGAATGATTTATTCATAATATTTTAGTATTATGACAGCGAGACAGATGTGCGGTGTGAAGTGTGTTTTCACTTCTTCATCTCCTCTGGTCAGAGTGTGTCTGCAGATACTGTCACGATCTGCGAGAGAAAGAGTTTGTGGTGTTATTATCTGTGTACTTTCTGTCCATTTGACTGTATTTCTTCATCCATCTTTCCTGTGTTTTATACCCTCGTCTCTCTTGTGTCACTCTTCTCTCTCTCTCTCTCTCTCTCTCTCTCTCGAAACTCATTCTTCTTTTAACTCGTTTTCCCTAGAGGAAAATCTAATGGCTCAGATATTGCTCTCTTGTGGCTCAGGAGATGTAATGCCGGTGTTTATTGAAGTTTCAACTATCGCAGATGTTTCCTCTCAAATTTGCTTAGAAGAAATAAAAAAATAAAAAATTATGGAATTCAATAATTCCATTTCCATTAAAGAATTTTGGTTCTTTAACAAATAATTAAAAAAATATCTATTTTATTAATATAATAGTAATTTAATATAATTTACTATTATAATTTCTATTAATTTTTATTTTTTATATTATTTTAATACTTTTTTAAATACATTTTTTTTAGTCATTTTATGCTTTTGTCACTTTAATTTTTGTATTTTTTTTTTTAGTTAAATAGATTCATTTTCATTTCAGTTTTACTTTCTTTTTTTTTTTAGTGCTTAACTCAAATGAACTTTTATTTAGTTACTTGCCACAGTAACATTTCCAAATTTTCATTTAGTATTTTATTTAATATTTGTTTTATTTCAATTAAATTTTCAATTAAAAAAATACATTTTAGTTTTTGTTAACAATAACAATGCTTACTGACACTCTCTCCGTCTCTCTCTTTGGTGCTGACATTGTGTGTGTGTATATATATATATATATATGTATATATATCTCCAGTAATTGCGGACCGCAGCTTCTCACCCAGGGCTGTGATTTTGCTAATAGGGCAGAGAGCGTCAGAAACGGGCGGGACTTTTCCCCCTCCGTGACGTGAACAGAGGGAGAATCTGAAACAGCTCTTTCAGAGAGAGACTGTTCATGATTTATTGTTTTATTTTTATTTTTTTAATTAGTTGGTGGATCTTTAACATGGCTGGTTGTTTTCACAAAATGCAGCCACACAACTGTGTTATACAACCTTATAAAAGTGATTTTTGCATATTAGGTCCCCTTTTTGATTGATTCTTTAAACGAACTGGTTCTTAAGAGTCATTCTTTTGTGAATCAGTCTGCACTGATTGTCCTGAATGTTTGTTGTTGCTCATAACCAGCAAAAACATTGTAATAGAACAATTTTGTTATAGAACAAAATAAAATGAAGGAATGAATGAATGTGGATTATGAAATTAAATGAATGTGGATCAAATCTCATGCAGATCTTGTGAGAAATATTGAGATTTCTGATGTTTGATTGCAGACTTTGGCATCTTGGCAAACCTGAGCACATTTTGACACGTCATTCAGACCTGTTCTGAAACTTTAGAGATTACACAAGAAAAAGACATCTGTGAAGCAGGAGAATATTCAGCCAAACTTCTCAATTTAGTCTTGTTGCTTTCTAGGAGAAAGATATTAGAGCAATATTTTTGTGCTTTTTCTGTGTTCTTCCCTCATCCGTGTTCTGTCTCTCTCTTCCCACTCTTCCTGTGCGTTCCTCTTTTCTCCTGCCAGCGTCTTTCAGACGTGTTGATCTATAAACAGCCTCTTTACCATTTCAAAGATGCACCTGAATATTTGGATCTGATGAATGTCGCCCAAAGCCGTAAACCTTCTCCATGAGCCGCCCTGCTGAACAGAGACGAGCGGGTTTATGTGGGTTACTGCTGGTTTAACTAGTGCATCACAGTGTAGTCATGCTATTCATATCAAAACTTGAAGGTCCAGTGAAGCATATGATTTCCTTGTCACTAATGGCACCACGTTGAATTGCAGAAATTGAAATGTGAGCAGTATTTACCTGAGCATAATGTGCTGCCATGATGTGTTGTCAATGCTAAGGTGCTTTTTAGTGGCTGTTCATGTTGTTCTGTTTATTTGTTTTATTTTGTAAATATTTATCTATTCTGAACATGTGGACAAATGATCAAATATGAAGTGAAATGATTTAAATTTCATATATTAGTGAGGCGATTCATTAGTATGATGATGTGATTGTCTAAAAATTGGGATTACATAAAAATGCTTCTGACAGGGTTCAATTTAATATGTGAAAGTAAATGTATTTCTCAGTTCACCAGTCACAAAGCATTTGTGCAAAATGATTATTTTCATTCCATTCATAATTCAATTATTCCTATTTCACAAATTCAGTATTTTTTTCTCTGACAACTAATGTGGTGAAATTTCACAAATATGTCATTTAATCACAGGCCAATAGCACTAAGAACAATATATATAAAGATAATAACTCTCGTCCACATCGGTACACTATAATGTTCTGTTTATTATAAGCATGGGCTGCAGTTTTGTCGTCTGACACTTTACAGTCCCCATAAATTAGAACGATTATTTAACTTCATTAAAAATAAAGTTAATTCATTCTTTCCTAATGTTGGGATCAGAAGGGAGGCAATGCAAACACTGTTTTCTGCAGCTTGGCACTGCACAGCGTCTTGTTGTGTTCAGAGCATCTTTATCGCTTGGTTTCTGCGTAGACCTGCACGTTCTCTCTCGTAAACACTTCTTGCGTGAATCAGTGGGTGGGGCTAAACAGGCAGCGATGTCGAAGCAGGCGTAGGTCTTCTGCGGAGGCGGTGCTTATCCACACTATTACATCATAGAGTAGAACATTCCACAAGCTGCTGTTTTGGTAGACTGCCTTCAATATAAGCTGTTTTTAGACTAACAACAAAGTTGTTCAGGATGTTTTTATAGTACAGTGTCAAAAGATCAAGGGAATATTGGTTTCTCAGTTCATGAACCCTTTAAGAATGATAACTATAAAGAAGACAATATATGTAACCCTGGAGCACAAAACCAGTCTTAAGTCGCTGGGGTATATTTGTAGCAATAGCCAAAAATACACTGTATGGGTCAAAATTATAGATTTTTATTTTATGCCAAAAATCATTAGAATATTAAGTAAAGATCATGTTCCATGAAGATATTTTGTAAATTTCTTACTGTAAATATATTAAAACTTCATTTTTGTTTAGTAATATGCATTGCTAAGAATTCATTTGGACAACTTTAAAGGCGATTTTCTCAATATTTTGATTTTTTTGCACCCTCAGATTCCAGATTTTTAAAGGGGTGGTTTACTGCTTTTTTCTTTGCTTGATTGTGTTTATGGGGTGCAATATAACATGTCTTTGTGTTTCGTTTGTTAAAAAACGACTTATTTTTCATATATTTCACCTTTATTGTAAGCCGCTTTCTCCTCTGTCATTTGAACGACCGGTTGACTTCCTGATTCTCTGAAACCACTCCCTCAGAAACAGGCGATGGGCTCAGATTGGTTAGTTGGGCCGGTGGGTTGTGATTGGCTAAACTGCGTACTGCACATTGTCCAGAAACGTCACGCCCATTACCTTCACGGGCGACAGTTTCACGTGCTCCGGTCAAATGTAAATAATGGTGTCAATATTGCTGTATCAGTTTGAACCAGAATCAGACCCAGAAAGCTGTAATGAAGAGAGTCAAGCAGAACTTCCGCAAGCACGGCTCTTACAAACGTTTCTGAAGTTTGCTGTTGTGATTACATATCATTTTTTGAAGTTTGTACGCGTTTGTCTTATACACACAAAATAGCATCGAACTAACCGGCTACTAACCAAACAGCGTTGGCTTGTGTTTATGTTCTTGATCACATCGAAAATTTACGTCATAAAGTATGCATGGAAAATACATTTACAAAATTAGTACATAATTACAAATTCGACACACGAACACAGCATCGAACTAACTGGCTACTAAAGCCAGCGTTGGCATTTGTTTACGACCTTGATAAAACTAAAACATTACGTCTGAAATTATACATACAAATACATTTAAAATGATGAAATCTTACTTACAGGTTGTGGCCCAACAACAACTGCTCCATGTTTTAGTAATAGGTTCTGTGTGAATCCGGCATTGAACTCGTGTAGATTCTGGAAGCTGTCTTCCGTAAAATGCGCAGCACAGAGAGCTGAATTAGGATTGTAATTGTCAGGAACATAATCAAACATAAATTTTAACCGTTGTTGACGAACTACAGCGTCAGTAGGAAGCCGAACACAGAAGACCTGACAGCTGGGTGAAAATAACACCGTTTCGACGGCATGGCTACAACTCTCCACTATAACTCTTCCTCTGCGACAAAGCCGCAGAACATGGCCTTGCTCCCTTTTCTGCATGTTCCGGAGGGAGGGGTTGATGGGTTTATTTCGTATGCAACCCGGGAAGTATCTCGTTGTAGTCCCATATGAGTCGTTTTTGTAGGAATTAAACTACCTGATTTTTAAAAGACGATATCTCCGCTTACGTTGAACTTTCAGCGCAGCAACTTTGCAGATACTGTTCATGCACCAACAGCAACATTACACTCTATTTATAATGAAAAAAGTGAAATCGCAGTAAACCACCCCTTTAAATAGCTGTATCTCAGCCAAATATTGTCCGATCCTTACAAACCAAAGCTTATTTATTCAGCTTCCATATGATGTATAAATCTCAATTTCGAAAAATTTACACTTAAGACAAAATAATTCAGTTTATTATCAGCATGTTTTATTGCCTGCTGCTTTAATCGCGATCTTTAAAGCAGATTGGATTTTCATTGTTTGTTTGTTTTTATCAGCTGGAAAAGACGTGTTAAGAGTGATTCCAACGAAATTATGTCTTTGTGCTGTTATCGACATAGTAAGTCATATTTTAGTATAATCAAAATATTGTTATAGTTATTAATATTTTAAATTCGTTTATCTTTTTAATAATAGTTGAGTTTTGTCATGTCTGTATAGTTTTTATTAATTTTTATCTCAGTTTAAGTTATTCAAGTACATCAAGTTAAACTAAATGAAAGTGAGAAATGTTGCTTGGGAATTTGCTGATTGTATTTCAGTTAACGTTTAGGCCTATTTTCATTTCAAGTAATTTTTTTTATGGTTTTAGTTAACTGCATAGAATAAAAAGGATGTTTTTTTGTGTGTGTTGTTTTTTTTTGTTGTTTTTTTTTAAATTGTTGGTTTTTAAAAATACGGTTATAACTGGTGGGGCCTTTAGTCGCATATGACACTTTTTAGAGCAAGAGGAAACACAGCCAAACGTTCTAACTCTGTGCTCCAGGCAAAATCACAAAACTCCATAAACCTATTCCAACAGACTGTGTGTGTGTGTGTGTGTGTGTGTGTGTGTGTGTGTGTGTGTGTGTGTGTGTGTGTGTGTGTGTGTGTGTGTGTGTGTGTGTGTGTGCGTGCGTGTGCGCACGTTTTTGTGACAGATGAGGACATACATTTGCATAATGACAAGGGTATGACACAGGCATTACAAGGAGAAGGTGACTTTTCAGGACATTACCCATGTCCCCACTTTTCAAAACGCTTATAAATCACACAGAATGGAGTGTATTGAAAATCTGAAATAGAAGAAAGTGTCCTGTAAGGGGTAGGGTTAGGTGTAGGGCAATAGCACATGCAGTTTGTACAGTATAAAAACCATTACGCCTGTGGGATGTCCCCACTTTTCACAAAAACAAATGTGTGTGTGTGTTCTGTGTGGACAGGTAGGTGTTTGTGAATCTATTTTTCACCTGTCTCACACAGTCTTCATTTTCCTTTCCTCTCCTCCATCATGATCTTTCCTCTCTTCCTCTCAGCGTTAATGGAGAAACGGACAGAACGAGCGAGATGATGAGTGATGGTTATCTGCTCCGGAGTCCCCCCGTGCGCGCGTGCGTGCGTGAGTGTTAATGTGTGAGAGTGTTTGTCACAATGTGTTAAAAGCGTCTCTGGCACGCTCAGGTGCATGCGGTCCGTTCCAGCCTTGACTTTCGCCTTGAATCAGCAAAGCCCGCCATATTTTGGCAGACATTCCGCTGCAATAAAAGAAATAAATAGAACACACTTGCACCACAAATATTTTAAATGACAGCGGACGGTGCTTGTAAATTAGTGCGTCTCTGTGATTAATGAAATAGTTCATCCGCAAACGAAATCCAGTCATTCCAAACCCGCTTTTAATGCGTAAATAATGACTTGAGGTTTCCTTTTTGGGTGCACTATTCCCACTGACCTCTTTCCAGACGAATCCCTGATCCCGTGGTGTAAAATCCGTTCCATTTCAGCTCATTTAGTCGATTCGCTTCCCCTCTTTGCAGCGTTTTAGTGTGGTACACTAATTTAATGGCTTACTGTGGGCCGCTTCTTCATATGCGTCTGCGGGTTTATGGGATCAATTTATTTGTTATGTACATGCGCTGGCAAGATAAACGCCTCTGTGCTCCGCCAATTTTGGCGGATAAATTGCAGCCGGGGAGCGTGATGGAACGGGAGGGGCGAATCTATGGGCTCGCGGGAAAAATAAAGGATGGCTTCCATTTGTGGTGTTCGCGGTGGTCCGAGATCAGCTGTTTGTTTCCATATCCTCCCGAGCGCTGACTCAGGATCAGTCGGAGTGATTTAGTGGCCGCGCTCTGAGGAATGACTGAGCGCTCGGATCAGTTTTGTTTGCTTGGCAGAACGCAGTGAGGGATGGAAAGGCAGGCCCGGGATCAGATGTTAGGCTGATTTAGAGCTGAGAGGGCAGCGTTATACCTGGAAAGAGCTGTCCGTTTGCGTTCACATTCATCTCGGTAGCAGTTGCTCGGCTGGTGCATGCAGCTTGAGAGTGTGACCTGCAAGGAGCTGCAAACATCTTTAAAACATTTTGAAACATTACCGTTCAAATGTTTGGGGCCAGTAACATTTGCGTTTGAAAGTTGATTTTATGTTCTCCAAGGCTGACAGTCATGTTTAGCTTCTTCCATTTTCTAATGATTGCTCCAACAGTGGACCTTTTTCACCAAGCTGCTACGGGGAAATTGCCAAGCAGCTTGGTGAAAAAGGTCCACTGTTGGAGCAATCATTAGAAAATGGAAGAAGCTAAACATGACTGTCAATCTCCCTCGGACTGGGGCTCCATGCAAGATCTCACCTCGTGGGGTCTCAATGATCCTAAGAAAGGTGAGAAATCAGCCCAGAACTACACGGGAGAAGCTGGTCAATGACCTGAAAAGAGCTGGGACCACCGTTTCCAAGGTTACTGTTGGTAATACACTAAGACGTCATGGTTTGAAATCATGCATGGCACGGAAGGTTCCCCTGCTTAAACCAGCACATGTCCAGGCCCGACTTAAGTTTGCCAATGACCGTTTGGATGATCCAGAGGAGTCATGGGAGAAAGTCATGTGGTCAGATGAGACCAAAATAGAACTTTTTGGTCATAATTCCACTAAACGTGTTTGGAGGAAGAAGAATGATGAGTACCATCCCAAGAACACCATCCCTACTGTGAAGCATGGGGGTGGTAGCATCATGCTTTGGGGGTGTTTTTCTGCACATGGGACAGGGCGACTGCACTGTATTAAGGAGAGGATGACCGGGGCCATGTATTGCGAGATTTTGGGGAACAACCTCCTTCCCTCAGTTAGAGCATTGAAGATGGGTCGAGGCTGGGTCTTCCAACATGATAATGACCCGAAGCACACAGCCAGGATAACCAAGGAGTGGCTCTGTAAGAAGCACATCAAGGTTCTGGCGTGGCCTAGCCAGTCTCCAGACCTAAACCCAATAGAGAATCTTTGGAGGGAGCTCAAACTCCGTGTTTCTCAGCGACAGGCCAGAAACCTGACTGATCTAGAGAAGATCTGTGTGGAGGAGTGGGCCAAAATCCCTCCTGCAGTGTGTGCAAACCTGGTGAAAAACTACAGGAAACGTTTGACCTCTGTAATCGCAAACAAAGGCTACTGTACCAAATATTAACATTGATTTTCTCAGGTGTTCAAATACTTATTTGCAGCTGTATCATACAAATAAATAGTTAAAAAATCATACATTGTGATTTCTGGATTTTTTTTTTTAGATTATGTCTCTCACAGTGGACATGCACCTACGATGACAATTTCAGACCCCTCCATGATTTCTAAGTGGGAGAACTTGCAAAATAGCAGGGTGTTCAAATACTTATTTTCCTCACTGTATATGTATATATATATATATATATATATATGTAAAAAGTAATTTATTTCTGTGATCAAAACAGAATTTTCAGCATCATTACTCCAGTCTTCAGTGTCACATGATCCTTCGGAAATCTTTCTAATATGCTGTTTTTTATGTAAGCATTTTTATTTTTTCGAAATTTCAGTCAGTATTGTATTAACATGTATGCATTTGTCAGTAGTTGTCAATTAAGTTTCAAGATGGGTGTTGCATCTTAAAGAATGGAATGTAACCTTGATATGCACCAGGTATAAGCAAAAGCATCTCACTTTTAATAGTTTGCATGCTATTTTTTAAATGTTTCTTTCTTCTAAGCCTTGCATTTACATTTATTAATTTGATTTAAACAAGTGATCAAAGGTACAGGTACAGAAGAAATAGATTTTAAAATAGATTCAATCTTTCAAAAAGGAATAAGTCTTTTTAAATTCAAAAATGATATTTGCAGCATTTACAGTAAACTTACAGTATTTCATGGGATTCAAACTCTTGACATTAGCATAGTTTCCTTCCCAAAAAATACTAAAACAATGGTTAAGGAAACCAAATCAAAGTCAACCCCATTATATTCGTCATTAAATTTTATACGATTCTTTGCTGTCGCTTGAGCTACAGAAGCATTTGCATCAATTCTAAAATAAGAGAATTTAAAGTATGATTTAAGCTAAAAGCTTTGTTCAAGATTGATTTTGTTTTGTTTGAGGACTAAAATTAAAATGACTTGTTGAAAATCCATTAATATTTTAGAAGAAAAATATTTCTGCTATAATTCTTTCCAGGCCATTTTTGCACATGCAGTTGCCAGATTGATTTTTTTACTTGATTTTTAGAAAAAATGCTACATTTAAATGTTTTGCTCGTTTTAACATATTTTTTGAGCAGGTTGAGCCTCATGTGAGAGACGCAGGAGTGATTCTTAACATCCCCCCGTGTGTCTGTTGTCTGTTCTCATCCCTTTCCTTGTATCGTTGCATCTGTCGAGAGCAGCACAATTGCTTCTGCTGCTTTGTTGAGGAACGCCTCTGAAAGCAAAACAGAGTTGTGTCAGGAAAAATACCGCTCACTGTGAGAAAATGCCACGTCTCACAGGTAACAGCCGTGTGCGATTGCTTTCAGCAGAATATCAGGCCCAGATGTCTTCCCCCAAGGTGTTTTTGAGCTCTTATACGAGCATGTACTTTATTAGTCCGTCATTTCCATCCCAGACTCCAAATCTGCATTCGGAATCCAGTGAACTTGAGAAATTTTAGTGCAGTCATAAAAACAAGCTCATTTTGATGCGGAAAAGTCACCTCATGCACTAATTCATGAGGAATATGATGTATAAACGTGTTTCAGCTGTAAATTGAGAAGGTTAATGGTATACTTCCAGTTTATGGAAGTCATTTTTGTAGTTTGCAGGACTGTTGCTTGAATTCATAATTTGAGAAGCTTGTTGATGCTTGGATGTTCTAGACAGTTGCTAGGGTGTTATGAGTGATCGCTAGGTGGTTACCAAGTCAATTTTTCACCATGAATTTTGAAGTAGAAAAACTGTATTACAATTTTCTTGCAAATTCTATTCCAATAATCTTTGTTTTATGTACACCAGTTTAAAAAAAGCAGTTTAAATGCTGACATAAACTAAGATTAAGAACTGCTTTAGAAGTGTTTTTTTTTTACTGCTAGTTGATGTTAACTATGTAGCTTAGGTAAATTAAATAATACTACCAAAATAATTAAAAAAATGGTGTAAAACAATTTTCAACATTTTCAAATTGCTATTAAAACGAGTAAATAATTACAAAGTTACACATTTGAATTAAATATAACATTGTGAAGTATAATATTATAGTATAATATTATACATTTTTTGGAATACTTCATGAAGATAACATGAAATATTTTTTATTGTTAGTTCATGTTACTAATGCAAATAACTTAATGTTAACAAATGTAATTTTATTGTAAAGTGTTGCATTTTTAATTTGAAACTTTGTTGTTTTTGAAATTGTAGTTTCTTGTAAATTGTGGTTCAAAAATCTGTTGTAGTTTCAATTTTGGAAAAAAAAAAACAAAACAAAGTATATTAGTAAATGTTAAAATTAAGATTAAAGGAACACTCCACTTTTTTTGGAAATAGTCTCATTCTCCAACTCCCCCAGAGTTAATAAGTTGAGTTTTACCGTTTTTGAATCCATTCAGCCGATCTCCGGGTCTGGCGAGAGCACTTTTAGCATAGGGGACTACTTTCAGGCGCTGCGTAATATCACTACGCCTGCCGCGGCCATGTTACGGCAGCAAAGTTCCTTGATTATTACGCCGGAATGAGAGTATAGTTCCTAATCATATCAGCCTAGAAAATCGCAACTTTTTATTTTCCGCCGATCTTAGTACACGATATAACTACAGAAGAGTCAAGTTTTAAATAGGACAAATATCGAAACTCTTTGATCGTTTTTGAACGCGATGCTACTGGTCTAATTGGATTCAATGATCTATGCTAAAAGTGCTATCGCCAGACCCGCAGATCGGCTGAATGGATTCAAAAACGGTAAAACTCAACTTATTAATTCTGGGGGAGTTGGAGAATGAGCCTATTTCCAAAAAAAGTGGAGTGTTCCTTTAAGAAATGCTTTATAAGTGTGTAATTTTAGTTCGTGTTAACAAATGGACCCTCATTGCGTATTATATTTTGATTAATACATTGAAAAAAGAAAAAAAACCTGGTGTAGAAATAATTTTCACTCAGTAAATTTCACAATTGATTACAAGTAAACACCAATAATCTTTGTTTTATTCTAAGCTGTGGAGATGCTTCATTTGGCAAACACCACTAATTAAAAAAAAAAAAAAAAAAAAGTGGCTGTAAATGTGAAATCGGCACGTGGACATGCATGAGAGCTTGTGTTTTTAGTGAGACATACGCCGTAAAGTCTTTCTTTGTTGAATTGATTTCTGGTCTAATTCTCCCTCGGGCAGCAGGAACGAGCTGAACTCAACAGGAAGAGGAACAAACTCCAATGATAGATTTACACCCCCTCCAAACACTGACCTTTTAATCTCACTGTTATTCTGTTGCCAAGGCGATGTGCCTGCAACCCTCTGAGGTCCGAACGGAGCCTTTGAGAAAATCCCAGCGCGTCCCGCCCACCGCTCACCGCTCAGCCGCCTTTGAGATGATTATGTGCCCGTTTGATCGAGTTTACCTGCCCAGACCTCACTGGAGGAGGACGAGAGATGCTTGAAATGGATTTTTATAGAGTATTGGCCTGCAAACGTGGGCGTTGATTGACAGCTGTATTCATAAAAAAATAAAGGTTCTTTATTGGCATCGATGGTTCTGTGAAGAAACTTTAACATAGTGTCAGGGTTCTGGACTCCGTGTTCTTTGTTTCTCCCCTGTCCTTCCTGAGTTTCCTTATTTGGTTATTTTCCTGTTCTTGTTAAGGTCATTGATCACTCCTCACCTGTTTCTGTTCTCCCTGATTACATTCAATGTGTTTATAAGTCCTGAGGTCTTCCTGAGTCTTTGTCCGTTCACTCGTCTTTTTACCTTGTGTTTCCCGTCTGGCTATATTTGAAAGTGGATTTATTAAAACGAAGACCGTTTGTACTGCATCTCCAGTCTACTGCGTTCTTCCCGCTACACACACCGTGACACATAGAAGGTCCTTTATTGTGAGAGAAAATAGGTTCTTTAGATTATTAAAATGTTCTTCACATAAAGAAAAAAAATATTCTTTTAAAGACTGTTCACTGAAAGTAGGGTGGAAACAGACAAAATCATAGAATCAGTCATAACAATTTTTCATTAATTTTTAATGAATAAACCAAAATTAGGTCAGAATCAAATAGTGCTATGGTCTAGTGTCTTTGAACTTCTGTGAATATCTTATTGCCATATACTATCTTATATAAACAGAAACTTAAAAGGTCTTAATGGCAACCCATCAAAATAAAAGTTTGGTTTAACTTGAAGAAATTGTGACAAATATATCACTATTGTACAGTAGAATGTATGTCTCAAAGTAGTAATAAAACTACTACTGTGTAGTAGTATTATTAATTGTAAGTTGTAATAATAACACTGCTTTCTCAAAGTAGTTGTAGTAGTAGTAGTAATAATAATAATAATAATAATAATAATAATAATAATAAAATTGTTAAAAGCTAAAATCACACACTTTTACATGGTTTAATTTGAACAGTAAACCTCTTTTGTGCAGAATTTTGTTCGCCCCCAGAAATGAAAGGGTTTGATTAAATTTGATTAAATTATAAATTAAAAAAGGTTTTATGCTTTCTTTCTGGAAAAAATAAATAAATAATTCATAGGGCCCTATTGAATAAATTAAGTTGTTTTTATAAATTTATTTAGATATGATTTTGATTAGTAAAATTTAATTAAACCAGAAAAACTAAAACAGAAATCACAGAATTTGGTAAAAATTTATCGGAATTTGAGAAGAAAAAAAAGAAAGAAAAGTATTTCATAGGGCCCTCAAAATGTAATCTTTGTTCAACTTTTAATAAATTGCTATTAAATTGTTTAAGATTTTAATTAAGCATGCTTTCAGATTAATAAAACTGAATTTAACCATTAAGACTTTAAAGGGAAAAAAAAAAAAACGGACAAAAATAAATCAATCATATTTGGGGAAAAACCAAACTGATTTGATAGGGCCATATGAAATGTTCTTTGGGGCACCAAAAATGGTCTTCTGTGGAATTATTGCAAAAAAAAAAACCTTTTAAAACCTTGTAGTGTAATAGGCCAGAACTACCTTGTGTAGAGTTAAACGTCTTTTTCTTTCAATTTTGCAGAATAGGACTTAGCAGTGGAGTTCTGGATATCTTCATTCAAATTCTCAGAGTTATGTTTAAAGCCTGTTAACAAGCTCCTGTCAAAGCTGGTGCAATCCTAAAAATAAAGGTGCTGCTCGATGCCATAGAAGAACCTTTTTGTCTAAATGGTTCCATAAAGAACCTTTAACATCTGAAGAAACATTCTGTTTCACAAAAGGCGAAAGAAGGGTTCTTCAGATTATTAAAAGGTAAGAAAGAGACGGTTCTTTAAAGAACCTTTGACTGAATGGTTATTTGTGGAAGAAAAAATGGTTCTTCTATGGCTTCACTGTGAAGAACCTTTTAAGCACCTTTATTTTTAATAGTGCGTAATAGTTCTACTCTTCTACATGATCTCTCTTCAAGGTTTTTGCTGTGATATAAATGTGATTGGTCAGAGCTGATTCAAGGCTTCAAACCTTGAAGAAATCAAATAAGGAAAAAAGCACCGCAGGCAACTCTGGCTTAAATATTATTATAAACTACACGTAGCTGAAATGCTTATTTATTCATGTTGAAAATATCCATTATTTAAATGCTATTTTGGTCACACTTTATATTAGGTGGCCTTAATTACTATGTACTTACATCAAAAAATAAGTACAATGTACTTATTGTGTTCATATTGTACTCTTTTGCTGCTATTGAGGTGGGATACGGGTAAGGTTAGGGACAGGTTAGGTGGTATGGGTAAGTTTAAGGGTGGGTTAAGGTGTAAGGGATGGGTCAGCAGTGTAATTATAAATGTAATTACAGAAATTAATTACAGATGTAATTACATATAGGTATTTTTAAAAAAACATAAGTACAATGTAAAAACACGTATGTACACAATAGGTGCAATGTACCAAATTATTAATTTAAATGTAAGTACATATTAGTTAAGGCCACCTAATATAAAGTGGGACCATTATTTCTATCTAGGCTCATGCTTAGAATGAAAACAAGGGACCAGTTTTAGACACATAAAGGTCATTAGAGGAACGTCATGAATCATGACTTGTTAAGGTCTGTGTTCGTATATTTTGTTCATGACACTTTTATTGTCTTGCTTAACCTGGTTGATTCCTGTCCTCGTTTCCTGTTCACACCTGTGCCTTGTTTTCCTTTTACTATTAGTCATTTTTTCAAATTTGTCTTTTATTTAGTAAAAAGAAAAGAAAAAAAAAAATCGCCAAGAACTAAAACCATTTTTACTCCCCCAACCTTTTTAGTTTCTTACACTCTTAAAAATATACTTTCCAAAAGAGGGCTTTTTTGTAGTGATGTCACAGAAGAAGAAGAAGAAGAAGAAAACATTATTTAATAACCACTTATTAAG
This sequence comes from Acrossocheilus fasciatus, assembly GCA_036784905.1. NCBI lineage: Eukaryota > Metazoa > Chordata > Actinopteri > Cypriniformes > Cyprinidae > Acrossocheilus > Acrossocheilus fasciatus. Next base: position 31,456,855 of record CM071957.1, read on the forward strand.
TGCATTACATCTTGTAGCATTTATTAATGCATTATTAAAATCACAAGTTGTGTTTGTTAAATTAATGTATTAACTAACATGAACAAACAATGAACAATGCATTTATTACACTATTTATTAATCTTTCTTAATGTTCATTAATGAAAATACAGTTGTTCATTGTTTATTCATGTTAGTTCACAGTGCATTAACTAATGTTAACAAACACAACTTGTGATTTTAATAATGCATTAATAAATGCTGAAATGAACATTAACTAAGATGAAGAAATGTAGAAGTATTGTTCATTCTTAATTCATGTTTACTGATGTTGTTAACTAATGTTAACTACTGAACCTTATTGTAAAGTGTTACCCATTTTACTAATCTAAAGAACCATTTTCTATTATAAAGATGATTTTGTGATTTGGAAAGGTTTCCTTAATATTAACCGTTCTTCATGGAACCACAGATGTCAATACGCTCTGAAAAATAAAGGTTCTTTCTTGTCATCAGTGGTTCCATGAAGAACTGTTAATATCCAATGGAAAATGTCCACTGTACAAAAGTTTGGTAAAACTTTACTTAAAGCCTTTATGTATAATATATTATAGAGGGCAAATAAAGGGTATAATGCATTATAATTATTAATAATGTGTGTTGTAATGCATTACATCTTGTAGTAAATAATTACAAATTAATTTAAAATGCGTAGTGTAAAAATGAATTGATAAGAGTTATAATGTATTAACTGATTAAAATTATTCAGTGCATTATAAGGTGCATTACAAGGCATAATTAATGCATTAAAACTAATTTTATAATGCATTATATGTAAAGGCTTTGAGTAAAGTGTTACCAAAAATTAAGTATTAGTTCTGGCAGGTCACGTGAGTCAAGCTTGCATCAGCTGACTCTCAGCTGATCACATCTACCTATAGGAATACGACACCTATCAGGGCATCCCTACATAAGCGCTATTCAGTATTATTCAGCAGCTTTTGCTTGCTTGGGAGCAATTACCCTCCTCCATCCCCAGCTCCTCCTTTCGCCACAGTCAGGACTTGGCTTCTGACATTCCTGTTGAATCAGACTCCTAATCTTGAGTAATGTCCGTTATTCCCCTCAGTGATGGGAATAACGGAGTTATAAATAAACGGCGTTACTAACGGCGTTATTTTTTCAGTAACGAGTAATCAATCAAATTACTGTTTCCCCCGCTACAACGCCGTTACTGTTACTGACAATAAAATGTGGCGTTACTATAAATTATAATATTATTATCATTTTATTTTACAGTTTATCTGAATGGATGCACAGTGTTGTATTTGACAATGACATACTGTAAACTCTAGTGTGAAGGTGCACGGCTCGCTGTCGCTTTGTCTCACACTCGCAAAGAAAGATACAGAGCAAAATAGTCTTTCATAACATGCAGAAGTGACGCGCTACCTGTAAACGATTGTTGTATTTTCCTGTCAAAATAATGGAGTTGCTTTGGAATTCTTGAGCTTTTAAGAACTGCCGGGTTCTCTGTTAGTGGGCGGAACTAATGCGCAAACGACAATCTCATTGCCTGGCGCTCACCTATTATCGTCCCTGTTTTGATTTCAGCAAATCAATTCGAGCGAACGCAGACAACGTGATTAATATTCATGAACCCAGCAACTCATTAATCCTTAGTGCGTTTTATATCCGTATTAGTAGTAGAATTCGTAGTCGTTTTGTTATTTTATCAATATTATTTTTAGTCCCCCCCCCCTTTTCTTATCGAAACACTATATGACAAGCAATATCTTAAGCACCACCACCAGTCCTAAGTTCAGTCAACATAACAAATAATTACTAAAGTTATATCATCATATAATGCTAAATTATCATAATATCAGATTATAATGCCTGACTGACTGATACTAATAGTCAGATATTTAAAAAATAAAATAAAATAAAAAATAAACTGTGCCATTTTACAAGCATAAGCTTTATATATATATATATATATATATATATATATATATATATATATATATATATATATATATATATATACAATGTCAATGTGTAAAATTGGTTGATAATATTTACAATAATATATTGAATTTGATAGGTGTCTCACATTGTCCCACAGAAATATTAAAATAGATTAGTTACAATGTTTTATAGTAATAATTTATTCTATTTAGTGTCCATTTCATTGGGGGCATCAAGTTATTTGACACATTTGAACATTTATTATTATTATTATTTTTTTAAAGTAACGCAATAGTTACTTTCCCTGGTAATTAGTTACTTTTATAATGATGTAACTCAGTTACTGACTCAGTTACTATTTTTGAGAAGTAACTAGTAACTATAACTAATTACTTTTTTGGGCACTTTTTTAACATGCCCAACACTGGTTACACTAAATGTAATTAAGTACATTAATGATCTGCTTGGTTCTGTTCTGTTAACCCTTGGGGGGTTGTTATTCTCGCTGCTCTCCCTGCTCATTCATGAGAGGCTGCATGGATGGCAGGGAGTTTTTGCCCAGAACATAACCATACCGCCAAACCAAACTGTATGTTAAGTGTCTATCATTTGACGATAGTGGTCCTCCTGACAGAAGTTCTTGTAGATGATTACAATGTTATTCACACTAAGACAAAATTGGTTCAAGCAATCACTATGTGATGATCTTCCTCCTTCTACAGTAGTTGACCCACCTGTGCGCTGATGTTAGGTACCTTCCTGGTCATGTGGGACTGCAATGGAGAGTCTTCTGCCTAATGAAAGATCAAAATAATGCTAAAATATAAACTAAGGAATGCTTGATTTGGTATGAATGAATGATTTACTGCAGTGCTTACCTGAATGGTGAATATAGATTGGTTCATTTGCTGTGTAATAAACATAATGTTCGACATCACTTATTTGATATAATGTTAGCAAATTTATATTGTAAGCTACCTGGTCTGCACCAGTGGCTCCAAAGCACTTATTACATATTGCTAATCATTTCAGCAAACTTTTAAATACTTTAGATATAGCATTGCTAGCACCATTTCTTTATTGACAAAAACAGAGTAAAATACAGAGTCTAAAAGTGCAGTCATATTTATCATTTCTTGGCGAAAATTTGCGTGCTAAATTCTTCGGTCTTGGGAATTTCGAGTGAAAGCGAGAAAAGATTGTCTATTTCAAATCAGTTTTCAATGTGTTATCACCACGCTAACCAACAGAAAGCTGCTTGATTCACAGTAAAGTTACATGATTAATGTGCTTCGGCTGACGTTATTGACAATGACCGGGTTTTTGCCCACAGAATTTCGCTTCGCTGAAATATTACGGTTTAAAACAGTATTAAAACAACATCAGCAGGAAACATTGATTTTGTTAAATGCTGCTTTCAGGTTCTCCATATTTCCTCAGAAGAGCTGTATAATCACTCTTGGTGTGTATTTAGAGTAGTTTCGTGTATTCAAGTGCGTCATCACTCTTGTATTTCTTTTATTTCTGTCTTTGTGTTATATTTCTGTGCTTGTGAAGTTAAGAAAGCCCAGCGCAGACACCGACAGTGACCCAGTTACCCTGAATTGTTGAACCTCGCTGAAGGCCTTATTCCTACACCCTGAGACTAAAGCTCTCAAGCAAGCGCATTCATCACGACTGGCACTGTGTTAATGTGATACATGATTTAGCCCATGGAAAAACACACAAGTTCTGTATTGAACACTAGTGAGGTGACCATAGTTAGACAGCGTTGTAAGGCATCAAGACACGATCCTGACCCACTTTTGGCCAAATTCTGAGGCAGAATTACAGCAAAATGCACCAGAATTGTGTCTTCACAACAATCATGTTGTTATTTTGCCAACATTAGAAACTTTTATTCAGCAAGGATGCATTAAGTTGATCAAAAGTGACATTACAGACAATTATAATCTTACAAAGATTTCAGTTTCAAATAAATGCAATTTTTTAAAACTTAAGAATGAAATGTATCATGGTTTACACAATTTAAAGCAGCACAACTGTTTTCAACATTGATAATAATCAGAAATGTTTCTTGAGCAAATCAGTATATTAGAATGATTTCTGAAGGATCATGTGACACTGAAGACTGGAGTAATGATGCTGAAAATTCAACTTTGATCACAGCTATCAATTACATTGTACTATATATTCAGATAGCAAACAGTTAAAAATAATTTAGTTTTACTGTATTTTGGTCAAATAAATGCAGCCTTGGTGAGCATAAAAGACTTCTTTTAAAAACATTTAAAAATCTCACTGACCCCAAATGTTTATAATTTCACATAGGCGCCCAAAAATCATTATATTAAAGGCCTACACTTACACTTGATTGAGGGCTGTTGCATTATATTGAACTTCATTATATTATGTTAAAACGTATTATTTAAAAAAAATAAAAAAATAAAAAAAGTTTAAATAATGAAACAAAAATTTAAATAATATATATATTTTTCATTAATTTCTAATCAAACTCACTTATATTGTTTTTTGTTGTTGTTTTTAACATTTCAATGCAAAAAAGAGATGCTACAATTGCATGCTGTTGTTTTTTCTCTCCCGTTTTTCTCCTCTACTTGTGATATTGCAATGCTGACTTTGGCCCGTGGGCCCTGCTGGCGTCTCTGATCTCTAATGCTATAATTAAATAATTTAATCAAATAAGTACTTTACAATATAGTTAAAAAGCCATTTATTATTTGCATTGCATATGATTTGCATGTTATATTTCAGAAATGCTTCTCTTCAAATCTCATAAGAGGGGCTGTTTCAGTTAGAATGCTGTATGCATCAGGGCAGCTCAGTAGGATTTGGAACAGCTGCTGTTTTACTAAAAGAAACCTCAGTGTGGTAGTTTTGTGAGGAGGTGTTTTACCTGAGTGTTGATGTGCAGAGTAAACAACGGGGAGGAGGAAAATAAAGTTAAAGTTGCCCAGAGCTGTGTGTGTGTGTGTGTGTGTTTTGCATGCTGTCTTGTGTCTTGAAGCTGTGGGCAGTTCTTCTTCCACCTATGAACTCAACAATCAGACTCCATCAGATCAGCCTGAAGGATTGAGAAGAGAAAGAACAATGCGAAGAAAACGAGAGATGTAGCTACTATCAGTGCATTTCAGACCGGGCTATTTAACTAAAACAGACACTGAAAAAGAAAAAAAAATGTTACTTGAAATGTTTTATTTCAGCTAGTTGTGAAGACAACATTTCTTCTTTTAATTGATTTAACTCAATGTAATAAAAGAAATTGAATTAATAAATTAAATTAACTGTGGACACTCAATTGCATGTGTATGTGAAACTTGTGATCAAACACTGTTTTGTGGGCAGTCAGTGCTGTTATAAACAATAATTCATTGCATCCAGCAACCGCAGAGCCTTTCCAGGAACGTCTGCCAGAACACATGAAGACTTGAGCGTCAAACTGCTGTTTCTGATCAGTTGCATCAGGGATCTGAGGATGTAATGAAGCTCCTGTCTGGCTGCTGTATCACGCATGCTGTGACGCGGTCACACGTTCACACACACTCACCTCCTTTGAAATCATTTCCGCTTTCTTGGAATCACAGTGATCACAGTGTCACAATGTTCTTCTGTTTACTCTGAGCGGGATGTCAGGTGACAAATGACACCATTTCACTCTTTGAACACATGCAGAAGAAGCTTTTATGGGTCATTACATCAGTTTCCTTAACATTTTCCCATAATGCACCTTGACAAACACATCCTAAATGTAATGATTCCCTAGAAAGCACTATTCACAAACTTAAATATTTTAAATATTTTGGCTTATTTGATGATGTTTCCAGCTGTCAGTAAGAGTGAAGGACTCCGCTTAACCATGTTTTTACTACGATGCCATTCATTCTGCAGATTGTGTGACTGATGCTCTTGTGTGGTTGCCAGGGTGTGCTTTCTTTCTGGTTTAAGGCAAAATAGTCCCCTCTGATTGTTCTGGTGCCTTGATATGTCACCAAGTATAGTTTTATTTTATTTATTTTATTTTATACGCGGTTAAAAATAAAGTATGATCACGTAGTAAATTAGCGGCACATGTGATATTCTACCCTCTTAATGTCTTAAAACCAAGTGGACAAAAATAAATAAATAAATAAAACCAGATGTTAAGTCTGATCACTTAGGAAATCACGGGCACATCTGAAAATAATATTCTGGACTCTCGAAATCTTAAGGTCTTGAATTATTTATTTTATTGTATTCATCCTCCACTAGGTGAAAAATTGTTCTTGTCTGGTCACGTTGATCACGTCACTGAAGTTCTTCTGAAGATCTCCTCAGTTCTTTGGTTTGTTTGATTGATCAAATCCCTCAGCGTGAGTGTGAGTAACAGTGATATTGACGCTGCTTTAACAAACACACTGATCGTTTCGTCAGTCTGACCGTCTGATGTCTGACTGGTTTGAGTGATGAATCATATTGGATCTGCTCTATGTGTGAGACAGGAGCTGCTGTAATGTTCATTTACTGTGGACTGAAGATGGATGGTGTCGTCAGGCGGATCTTCCTCCTCTGCATCTCTAATGTTCCTCTTATCAATCTCTCTGCGTCTCGTTCCTTCTTCCTGTTTTTCATTCTAGCACACAAACACATGCACAAACGCTCACGCTCTCCCTAATGATACGATCAACATTAGTAATGTATCCTTACCATCAGTCTTGTGCTCAATTCAGAGAATCACGGAAATGGCCATATTACAAGCCCATATACTGTATATATATACACACAGACACACACACACACACACACACACACACACACAATAACAATATATAGTACATTTTATATTTACATAAAAAATTTTGTTAATGTATGTAATTAAATGTATAATATTAAATAAATATTATATAATGATATTAATTTCAAATATATAACAATGTATTCAATATTTTTAAATATGACATAAAAATTATATTACATTAATTTGTTTACATTAATTTGTTTTTTTTTTAAATATTGTGAATAATTCATATAATTAGTTTTTAAATATTTTAGGAATATTGGGACCACCATTGGTAATGATGTTCGTAATTTTGTTACCATTAAAACAATTTAACCTAATTGTGCAGTCATAAACAGAAATTTGATTTAAAAAATAAAACATGGGTTTGAATGTTTTTTTGTATCGTTTAAATGAAAAAAAAAAAAAAACACTTGTTAAAATGACTTTGCCTTTCCACCTGAGTCTCACAGCAGTGCTGGTGTAAATATGTGTTTGTTTGAATAATATTCCTCGCAGGTAGCAGCTGATTTTCCATGCGCTGATTCCTGATTCCTGAAGTGTGTCTGCAGATTTGCTGCTCGAGTCGCTGCGCTCTGTCTCTGAGGGATTAAATGCAAAACCTGATTATGAATCAGCAGCTCTCATCTGAAGAACATCATGAAAACATTCCAGTCCTATTAATTTTAGCTTCAGCACCTCCAGGCTTCACCTTGAAACGGGTCGTCTGCATCTGACAAAAACTGATGCAACTTGCTTCATGCCAGGATGTGTTTAGTAGTGCTGTTTACTAAGGGAAGCATCACTGGTACTGTTGCTCAAGAGGTAGTGATTGGAACAAACCCATAATCATTGGGACTGATTCATCAAATCATGCATCTTGTTGAGGAGAGAGTTTTTATCTCACAATTCGGTTTATTTCGCAGTTTGCACAGAATTATTATTTTTTTTTTGTCTCGATTCGAGTTTGTTGCAGTTTTGTATTTTGTTTTGGGTTTTTTTTCTTTTCTTTTTTTTTTCTTTTTGCAGTTCTGAGTTCACTGGAATTTGGAGTTTGTATCTCGCAATTCTTTCTATTTCTCGCAATACAATACAATACAATACAATACAATATTTATTTGTAAAGCACATTTAAAAACAACGAAGGTTGACCAAAGTGCTGTACAGAATAGAATTTAAAAAATAAAAAATAAAACACAGAAATAAGATCGATACAACAAGACTATCAAATTTAAAACACAACACTAACAAACAACAATTCAACCAATGATCAAGGGGTATTGAAAGCTAGAGAGAAGAAATATGTCTTTAGAGCAGACTTAAATGCAGAGATAGAGGGGGCTAATCTGATATAAAGAGGTAGACTATTCCAGAGTTTCGGACCTGCAGTTGCAAAAGCACGATTACCTCGTTTTTTAAGTCTACATCTAGGCATGATGAGTAGACAGCGGTCACTAGATCTCAATGTTCTAGAAGGGATGTATGGATGAAGCAAGTCTGTCAGGTACTGAGGGGCCAAGTTGTTGAGGGCTTTATACACAAATAAAAGAATTTTAAAATCTATATTTAATGGGTAGCCAGTGCAATGCCGACAAAATAGGGGTTACTGGCTCATACTTGCGGGTACCAGAAAGAAGTCTAGTAGCTGCATTTTGCACTAGCTGAAGACGGGAGAGAGAAGACTGAGAAACGCCATAATAAAGTGAATTACAATAATCTAAACGAGTTGTTACAAAAGCGTGGATCACGGTTTGGAAATTACTCTTTGATAAGAAGGGTTTTACTTTAGAAAGTTGACGGAGATGATAAAAACATGATTTTACAACAGCATTAATCTGTTTGTCAAATTTTAAGTTATGATCAAATAGAACGCCCAGATTTCTAGTGCACTGAGTGTCATTTGGGGCCAGAGGGCCACAGTCAACATCTATCACACAATTTTCCTTATGCCCAAATAAAATTATTTCAGTTTTATTTTCATTTAAATGTAGAAAATTACTTGAGAGCCAAAGCTTAAATTCTTCTAGACAGGCCAGCAACGGTTGTAGGCCATTTTTATCATTATGCTTTAATGGAAAGTAGATCTGAGTATATAGATGAAGCATATAGATGAAAAGATACTTTATATTTGTTAAAAATGGAGGCCAGAGGTAACATATACAGGGTAAACAATACCGGCCCAAGGATTGATCCCTGTGGCACTCCACAATTGAGAGGTATACTAGAGGAGGACTGATGACCAATTAAAACTTCTGTTGGTCAGATAGGAATGAAACCACTGTAACAGCAATTCTGAGTTTTGTGTCTCGCAGTTCTGTTTAATTCTCGAAATTCTTTCTATTTGTTGTAATTCTGTGTTTGTTGCAATTCTGCATTTATTTCGGAATTTTGCATTTATATCTCATATTTTTTAGGTGTTTTGTCGCAATTTGGAGTTCATATCTCACAATTCCTCATTCATCTTGCAATTCTGAGTTTATTTCTCACAATTCTGTTTTTTCTTTCAGTTCTGAGTTTGTTGCAATTGTGAGTTTACATCTGCATTTATTGTCGATAATTCTGTATTTATGTCACAATTCCAAGTTTTTGTCACAAATCGGAGTTCATATCTCACAATTCTGCATTTATCTTTCAATTCTGAGTTTATATCTTGCATTTCTGTTTATTTCTTGCAATTCAGAAATCTTGACTTCAGCAGCACTTACATGCAGTCTTTACAGTTTTATTCATATCTATATTCTGAAGGTTTATTTTCTGGCAGTCGACAGCATTCTCTGAATTATGGACATTCAAAATGTAACTGTAATATGTCAACAAAATGAAGCTAAAATTGAAATAGTACATTTATTTAATTTTTTGTTTACCCTACATGTTGTGTCTTTTCTTAATGCCTTAACTGCCTTAAAGCAAGCACCACATTTTCTTTATAAATAATAATTTTCTTCTGATTTTAAAGCTTTTAAATAATGAATATAGCTATAATTATTGATGGCTGTCTTTCTGTCTGGCCATTGAAGTGTTTGAGGTTTATGATCAAATAGATGCTTGCAACACACTGTTAAATTGCATTCAGTTCAGACGGCTGGATATCAAACCTCAGACGTCTGTCAGTCAATCAGGTTTGCTCTCGCTGCGGTCAGACGAGAGACGCCTCATGTTCGTGACTCTCAGCATCATGTGATGTGAAAGTGACGTGAAGCACAGTAAACACACTGGCATATGGGTGTGTTTGTTTGTGCAGTTTGTTGTTTTTGGCCGGCATGCTTGTAAACAACATTTGTTCTCTCTCTCTCACCAGTGCCAGCTTTTATACAATTAACATCACCTTGTTGATATTTGATGAGTATGAGCTTTATCACAGTTTAAAGTCGTTGATTCCTCTTCCATTCATTCTTCACTGATAAACATAGCCATAAGAAGCAAAAGAACAGGGGCCTGTACCATGATGATAGATGAACAAATCCAGAGTTACAGGATTACTTTTGAGTTGCTGATCATCAGCTTTCTTTGTCAACTCAGGCTTTGATCCTGAGTTTGTGGAGGTGTGCACATGAATGTGTGACATCACTGGCAAACAGCCAATCACAACACAGAGCAAGTGTGATACACTTCTTGCAAGAGAGCCAGTGAGATTCAAAACTCTTTTGTTAAAGGTTAAGAGAATATGAGGAATTTAAGCACATTTCCACTAAAGTAAAGTAAAAATAAAGGAAATTATCTTGCTCTATCAGTAGTCACACTGAGGCCTTGTGTCAAAAGTGGGAGTGTCTTCCGGTTCGATGTAAATAAGCGGGCCTATCGGAGTTTCTCCGCGTGTGGAGAGCGTCAGCGCCGCAGATCATTTCATATAGTTACCAGCTAACATAAACATTAAAGACTTGTAAAATAATTTTAGCTCAAAACACACTTTCAGACTTCAGCGAGTGTTTGAAATAACTTCTGTGTGAGATCCGATGTAACTTAGATTATCAACAAAGCAGAAATGTGTGATGCAAAAGACTATGCACGCATTACCATGGTAAACATAGTAAATACGACCGCCTGAAAAATCAGACAAGTGATGTATTTACATATTTTATCGGTCAATATATCTCCTCTCTTTATACCTGATGTTCATATATAGCTCCGCGTATGTCATAAATCATTAACCTAATTTGTGTTCGGAAGCTCCCTGTTTTTCTTACTGAAAATATAACAATGTATTGGGACTGGAGAGAGTGCTAAAGCTACTCATGGTCGTAATTTTAATGGAAAATGATAAGAAATGATCATTCTTTCTAAATGTGATGTAGACCTAAACTGTCTGTGACTACAAATAAACAGACGCGACTGAATAATAGGCTATGTGTGTCTTTCTTTTGTGAAATAATGGTAAATACCACTTTATTTATATATGACTAGTTATCAATCCTGACACAAACTAATTAGTCAATGTAGCACTTATTATTGTAAAACAGGTCTGAGGTTATTAGCCCTGCTTGGCCCGTTTAAAGCACTGTCTGGCTCTGACTGTGGAAAAGACCTGAAAAAACTTACCCTGCGTCCCAATGTGCATACTATCCACCTTATCTGCCCTAAATAGTATTGAAAATTACTAATGTCACATAGAATTTAGGATGGTCAGTATGCACTTTGGGATGCAGGCTTAGCCTCTTCGCACACAAAATACTGTTGTTATACTACTTCCGCCGCCTCACCGGAAGTTTTACCCGCGTTCTTTTTTACAGTAGCGCCCCCCAGAAACTTGTGGTTAGTGAACTTTAATTTGTAGAAAGAGGAACTGGAGAAGTGACTTTTTGTGTGTGTGTGTGTGTGTGTACTGGTTTTTGTGGTTTACGGGGACAAAATTTGTATAATAACATGGGTATGACAGAGGTATTACAATTTGAAGGTGGTTTATGAGGACACTGCCTATGTCCCCGTAAAACAAAAGACTTAAAAAACATACTAAATGGTGTTTTTTTTTTAATCTAAAAATGCAAACAGTCTCCTGTAAGGGGTAGGTTTAGGTGTAGGGTTGGTGTAGGGCAATAGCACATACAGTTTGTACAGTATAAAAACCATTACGCATATGGAGAGTCCCCGTAAACCACTGAAACAAACATGGGTGTGTGTGTGTGTGTGTGTCAGACATGTGTCAATTTGCACACATCTTATTGGTCCAATTTCAGTTTAAGGTTTCAAGCCCGGTACACACCAAGCCGACGGTCGGCCGTCGGGCAGTTTTTGTTCGTCGGCCGACTAAGTTTTCTCAGTGTGTTCCGTGCCGTCAGCTGAAGTTGTTTTTTGTCGGCTTTTTTTTCGGCCGATTCGACATGTTGAATTGGCGTTGGAGCTCGTCAGTCAGTCGGGCCATCTGATCATTCTGATTGGCTGTTCAGCTGGCAAACCAGTGCGCAAGAAATGGTGCAGAACGGACGTGCTACTTGGCCATCGGGGGTGTCGAGCGTTGCCTTGGTGTGTCAGGGCAACTTTGGACCCAGACGCTGCCGACGTGAGCCGACCCCGCAGTCTGCTTTTGTCGCCACTAGTTTGTTGGTGTTGGCTTGGTGTGTACCGGGTTGAACCCAGAACATAACCTGCCCCGGAGCAGGTTAGCTGTGCAGTTTAAGTTACTATGGCAATGAACACAGCTAAATGCCAAGCCACTTTCATGGTACCTAAAACCCAGGATTGGTGCAAACTAAACTGAAACTTACCTGGCTAGCCAGCTAAATTGGCTTCATGGTACAGACCCCTGTTTAATGTTCCCAGATTAATACTTGTTTTGATGCTGTTATAAGATGTTATGTTTGTAGTTATGATCACAGTTCACTTAGAATAAAAGTTTTTATCATGCATAGACAAGCACATTTGAAGGGATAGTTCACACACACACACACACACACACACACACACACACACACACACACACATATATATATATATATATATATATATATATATATATATATATATATATATTATATATTATTCACTCTCATATTGTTCCAAACCTGAGTTTCCTCCTTCTGTTGAATACAAAATATGACATTTTGAAGAATGTTGGTAACCAAAAAGTTGCTGGTAGCCATTGTATTTTTTTTTTCTCATGCTGTGGAAGTCAATTGCTACCAGCAACTCTCCAGATCATTTTCAGATTTCTGTGCAGCTCTAATCCTGATCTACTTTTGATCTTGTATCCTTTTGCTCATGTATATATATATGAATGAGATTCACACTAGGCTTCTCTGTGTTATACTGAGATCTGCTATTAAAATATAAATCAGGAGGAATGCGTCATATGTCAGTATCAGTGAGATGCACAGGAGATAATAATATTAAAATGGACAATGCTATTTGGTGGAAAGGTTATGCTGTTTAGTTACACTACTACAAAATATAGTAGTATGGCTAGTTGCTCCCTAATATTGGATAAAACATGTTATTGTCATATGTCATTGTGTTGTTTGTTCATTTGGCATTTACTGTAAGTGTGAATGAGTTTCTGTTCTACTGCACTGTATTGTTTTCTATGTGAACACATGCTAAAAGGACGTGTCTGACCATTGCAGCGCATGACAGGTCTTAAAGTGACACCAACCTAATATAACCTAATGCTATAATGTGCAGTGGAGAAATTGTGTTTTAAAGATGCCTTTAGAGCTCATCTTTATTATTATTCAGCTGCAGTTAAAGAGCAAAATGAGCTAAATGACTCAGAGAATTAACTAGATAGTCTGGAGGTTTGTGTGAGTCAGACAGAGAGGGCGAGTGTGTGTGTTTGTGCTGTGACACAAAGAGTGTATTCATCCGTTCAGACCTTCAAATGTGTGACTCATCCATTACATCTGCTATTATGTTCCAGTAGTGAGCTGCCTATCTAGGCAACATCAGAAACTCCCAATAAGAAGTATAAAGCAACATTAAAAAGTGTACCATAACCAGAATGACCAAAAATCTGATTACAATTAATTCAATATTTGCTTATATTATATTGGTTTATAGCATTCACTTTTGTATTCCCCAAAAAAACCTTGCTATGAAAACTTTTGTGAAGAAAATAATATAAGGTGGGAGAGAAAACGTCCCAGGTTACGTATGTAACCATGGTTCCCCGAGGGAACAAGATGCTGTGTCAGAGAATACTATGGGAACACATGACCACACTCTGAACACGTGTGTAATCTGTCCAATGGATGGGCGAGACATCACGGGCGGGTGATGTCAGAGACCAGGAAGCTTAATAGCACGTGCGGTGGAACTGGCATCAGCTTCTAGGAATGAAGCCGGAAGTATGGCTCTGAGACGCAGCGTCTCGTTCCCTCGTGGAACCATGGTTACATACGTAACCTAGGACGTTCCCCTTCAGGAACTTGAGCTGCATCGGAGAACACTATGGGAACGAAGTGCCCACTCCGCCATACTTACAAATCCCTGCCTAGTGTGGATGGAACACAGCTAGGACGAGAGAACAGAAGAGCCAGGGCTGGCTCGCATGTCTAGGCCATAGAACCTGACAATGTCCTGCATAGGAACACCTGCCAAAAAGGCCTTGGAGGCCGCCACACTTCGGGTCGAGTTAGCCTTAATAATAATAATAATAATAATAATTCCTTACATTTATATAGTGCTTTTCTAGGCACTCAAAGCGCTTTACATTGTGGGGTGGGGGGGGTCTCCTCATCCACCACCAGTGTGCAGCATCCACCTGGATGATGCGATGGCAGCCATAGTGCGCCAGAACGCCCACCACACACCAGCTTACTGGTGGAGAGGAGACAGAGTGATGAAGCCAATCAGCAGATATGGGGATTGTTAGGAGGCCATGATGGTCAGAGGCCAATGGGCGAATTTGGCCAGGATGCCAAGGTCACACCTCTACTCTTTTCGAAAGACATCCTGGGATTTTTAATGACCACAGAGAGTCAGGACCTCGGTTTAACTTCTCATCCCCAGAGACGAGGGGAGATCAGATGACTCGTAAGCAATGCAAGTGGCATCCACAATTCACTGACTGAGGGTCTGCTTAGAAGCAGGCAGACCCCTCTTAGGGGGACCATAGCATACCAGCAATTGGTCCACCCTTCTCCACAGGGCGGCTCTGTGTACGTTTGTGTCCAGTGGTCGGGCTCCCTGAAGGGAGGAGGACAGAAGGCCTGGAGTACGACAGGCCATGGTGTAGAGGAGGGTACCTTAGGGACATAACCCGCTCGAGGGTAGAGAAAAGCTTTGACCAGACCGGTGTGGCATATCAAGATGCTGATTAGACAGCATGTTTATTGCACAGGTGTGCCTTAGGCTGGCCACAATAAAAGGCCACTCTAAAATGTGCAGTTTTATCACAGAGCACAATACCAAAGAATTTCTGCACAACCTGTCAGAAACCATCTCAGGGAAGCTCATCTGCATGCTCGTCGTCCTCATCAGGGTCTCGACCTGACTGCAGTTCGTCGACGTAACCGACTTGAGTGGGCAAATGCTCACATTCGATGGCGTCTGGCACTTTGCAAAGGTGTTCTCTTCACGGTTTTCACTGTACAGGGCAGATGGCAGCGTGTATGGCGTCGTGTGGGTGAGCAGTTTGCTGATGTCAACGTTGTGGATCGAGTGGCCCATGGTGGTGGGTGGGATTATGGTATGGGCAGGCATATGTTATGGACAACGAACACAGGTGCATTTTATTGATGGCATTTTGAATGCACAGAGATACCGTGACGAGATCCTGAGGCCCATTGTTATGCCATTCATCCACCATCACCTCATGTTGCAGCATAATGCACGGCCCCATGTTGCAAGGATCTGTACACAATTCCTGGAAGCTGAAAACATCCCAGTTCTTGCATGGCCAGCATACTCACCGGACATGTCTCGCACTGAGCATGTTTGGGATGCTCTGGATTGGCGTATATAACAGCGTGTTCCAGTTCCTACCAATATCCAGCAATTACGCACAGCCATTGAAGACGAGTGGACCAACATTCCACAATCAACAACCTGATCAACTCTATGCGAAGGAGATGTGTTGCACTGCGTGAGGCAAATTGTGGTCACACCAGATACCGACTGGTTTTCGGATCCCCCAGACCCCCCCAATACAGTAAAACTGGATTGAAGTATCTCGGCAAAGGAGAAGTGCTCACTAACACAGATTTAGACAGATTTGTGAACAATATTTGAGAGAAATAGGCCTTTTGTGTACATAGAAAAAGTCTAAGATCTTTGAGTTCAGCTCATGAAAAATGGGGGCAAAAACTCGCCCGTCTCCATTACCTCCGCCAGATTCACCTGTGAAAAAGAGAGCCTTCTGGGAGCAAAGTGCACTCAGTGAAAGGCCGCGTGACTCTCTCCCAAGCAGATCACACACAGACTGTGTGTATCCCCAGCAGTGATGTAACGTTTGCAGGGAGGAACACACAGCCTGTAGTGTGATCTGCTCTTGCCCAAGTGCTTAGTTTTCTCAGCACTTTTAGCCACCGTGGAGCTTATTTTGAGTGATTGTGTAAAGACAGACAACACTAAATAAGACACAAAAGAGATCGACAGACACACACAGAATAGCGGTTGTTGAATTACAAAAAGCTGACGCCGCTTCCACCGCACATGCTTTTAAGCTTCCTGGTCTCTGACGTCACCTGCCCGTGACGTCTCGCCCATCCATTGGACAGATTACACACGTGTTCAGAGCATGGTCACGCTGAAGGCATATAGTGTTCTCCGATGCAGCTCAAGTTCCTGAAGGGGAAACTATATTTCAGTGCTTTTGTGAGCAAACAAAGTTTCACAGGGAACACTGTAGTTTTGCATGAGAACAAACTGCAAGGGAACGCAGAGTTTGTTTGGGAACGTGATATTTTTGTGAGAGAATAAAGTTTCTTGGGGAACAACGTTTTTTTGAGCAATTGTGAAGTTTTACAGAGTAACGTAATAGTTTTACGAGTCAACGTGAAATTTTACAGGGGAACACAATAGTTTTATGAGCAAAAGAAAAGTTTTACAGGTGAATACAATAGTTTTACATGGGACTGCAATAGTTTTACGAGTGAACATAAAAGTTTTACAGGCGGACGCTACAGCTTTACAGTGGAATGAGTGAATGTTAAGTTTTATAGGGAACGCAATAGTTTTACAAGCAAATGTAAAGCAGAGGAATGCAATAATTTAACGAGCAAGCATGAAGTTTTACAGGGGAAAGCAAGAGTTTTATGAGTGAACTTACATTTTACATGCAAACGCAATAGTTTTACAGGGGAACACAATATTTTTGCGAGTGAATGTCAAGTTTTACAGGGGAGCATAAGAAATAGTCATACGGGCGAACGCAATAGTTTTACATTGGAAAGCAATAGTTTTAAAAGCAAGCATAAAATTTTACGTGTGAACGCAGTAATTTTACAAGGGAACACAATAGATTTACGAGTGAACGTGAAGTTTTAAAGGAGAGCATAATAGTTTTACAGGGGAACGCAATAGTTTAATGAGCAAATCTGAAGTTTTAAAGGAGAGTTTTATGAGTGAATGTGAAGTTTTACAGGTGAATGAAATATTTTTGTGGTAGAATACAAAATTTCTCAGGAGAACACAAAATTTCTCGGGAGAACACAATACTTCAGAAGGCTGATCGCAAAAGCATTGAAAAATTATGTTTCCACCATCTCATATTCTTTTTCATCACCATGTCCCCTCAGGGGCTCTGTACTATGTAGACAGCGAGTCAGCTAACTATGTTTGGGAATAGAGCCACAGACGCCACATCCAGGACATCGTACAGTGGTGAATTATTGAAATGTACTGGACGAGTGTGAGGACAGCTGCCGTATGGAGAGTCTAGAGAACCACATCCACAGATATGATTGAAAAGATATAATTTAATACATCTGATTCACATAATAGGTCTGATTGCACATGCTAGAAGCATAACAGAGGTCATTTACATGCAGAGTAGTGTTCTTGAAAAATCAAAGGGTGGAAAATTGGTCATAAAAACTAAATTGTTTGAAGAAACTTTGACTAACATTATAAGAAAATGAATGCAGGTGAATTTCTTTTATTTGTATAGCTTGTTTGAGTAACCCTTGTTTAATCTCCATGGTTTGTTTTCCACACTGAAGCACACAGAAGATCCTCCAGTCTGTCTGACAGTGAAGCACAGAGGGAAGCGTCTCAGCATGAGGAAGATGCCAGAATACAACTGTGTCATCTCAACGCAGACCTTTTGTGAGTATATGCCAAAAATAAAACATCCTCTCTTGTTGCCATTCCAGGAACAAACCAAGATGAGCTGACACAGACTGAAGCCTCACAGGGTGTTCAACTGCTGCGTTTGACTCTTTAAAATAGAGTTTTATACCAACAACACACTTTTTAGGCTACAACAGTAGCTGGAAACAACTGAATTGTACACTATAGTTCAAAAGTATGTTTTTTTTAATTTTATTTATATTTTTAATTTATTTATTTGGAAGAATTCTTTTTTTTTTTTTGTTGTTGTTGTATTAACTTGATTAAAAGTGACAGTAAAGATGTTACAATATCTTTTTTTGCAGATAAATTCTCTGTTTTTAATTTTCTATTCAACCGAGAATCCTGAAAAAAGTATCACAGTTTACAAAAAAATATTAATATCAGTTTAACTGTTTTCAACAGTAAGAAGACATGTAAAATCAGTATATTGTTAATGATTTATAATTTTCATATTTTATTTTCATAATGATTTCTGAAGAATCATGTGACACTGAAGACTGGAGTAATGGCTGTTGAAAAATTAAGTTTTGCATCACAGGAATAAATTGCATTTTACAATTTATTCAAATAAAAAATTGTACTTAATGTTAATTTTATAACACAATTTTACTGTATTTTTTAATCAAATAAATTCAGCTTTGGTGAGCATGAGAGACTTCTTTCAAAAACATTTTAAAAATCTTTTGGCATTTTTGAAGTATTTACTTGAACATTTAGTTGAAATAATGTATATGTTAACTGAAATAAATATTCAAAATGGTATTTTAATGTAGCTAGTTGCCAATGGAACTCAAAAAATGTTCAAGTTGAAATACTGAAATAAAAATGCATATATATATATATATATATATAAGTGGAACCTAATTAAAAATATAAATAAAAACTTCAATTGTATACCAGTGACACTGTAAGAACATTGACCAGAGTAAGTTATTAAAACAATTTTGTCCTCAGAATAACAAGCAATGCACAATAAGCCCAGAAACATGAATGAGGTAAATAGGGTTGTTGTTTTGATTTTTCCTCTGTAATATGTCTGAATAAGTTGGGAGTGAAGCAGAAGTTCAGATGTCAGCGTGATTCAGAGATGTGGTGTTTCCCCTGCGGTGTCTGACGTCTGTCTGATGAATGATCTACAGATGACGCTGCTTTGACTCCAATCAGTCTTCTCTTCTGACACTAACGAGTTTCATTTGGAAATATTCATAATGAGCATAATTTATCAGGATATATGGTATATTCTGTGGAGAAATGGAAAAATGTAGCATTGTAACCTCAGTGTCATCCAAACTGCTACAGTTAACCACTGCTTTTGATGGCATGAGATTTAAACCCTCAAACTAATCTGTGTGTGTGTGTGTGTGTGTGTGTGTGTGTGTGTGTGTGTGTGTGTGTGTGTGTGTTGTGTATATACACACACACATATGAGCAATATCACATAAATAGACGCCATCTTTAAATAGACGTTATATTTATTAACAAACCGTATATTTGAAGTCTAAACAAGTATATTCACACCTAAAACTCTTAAAACAACATTCCGTGACACAAAAACAGTATTTTATTTTTAAAATTATAGTGGATTTGGGCATGACACTCACTGTGAGAAATACAGCATCTTCGGCAAGCAACGTCTGAAACGGCTGTTGGAATTCTGTTACCACACGAACATCACACTTTTATCAGCCAATCCGACTATGCGCGATGCATATGTGAGAGAAAAGTGTTTATAATATTTTAAATAGCGATATTTTTCTTACCAAAACGCATCGATTTGCTATAGGAGGCCTTTATTCACCCCTCGGAGCCATGTAAGGCATGTTTTATAATGGATGAGCATGCTTTATTTGACTACTTTTGAACTGTTGAACAAAAACACCTGCCTACTGCCATTCTAACACTTGGAAGAGCCAGGATCATTTTTAATAAAACTCTGATCGGATTCGTCTGAAAGAAGAAAGTCATACACATCTAGGATGCTTTGAGGGTGAGTAAAACATGGGCTAATTTACATTTTTGGGTAAACTTACCCTTTAAATATGAATACTGAATACAATGCTAGTTAACTAAAACTGAAACCAGAATTAAAATCATTAAAAAAAAACATTTTCATTACTTAAAAATAAAATAAACGTTAACTGATATTGTCACGGATCCGCCCACAACCACATCCACACCAACCAACTACACCCGTTCACAATCACCTGACTTCTAATTACCACCTGTCTTCAATTACCGTTTCACTATAAGAAGTCACTCACCACATACATGCGTTGGTTGGTCTCAAGGTCGTAAGCTACACTAGCTTTCTCTTACCTCCTGGATATCTAGAAATCCTCTGTGCCGTAAGCCTTTCTCCACGACCTGTAGGAAAGTGGTGACTTTGAGTTGGACTCGCTCTTCATGTTGTATGAACTCCTGGACTGTTAAGTTTGGTTGTGTTATCCTTCGGGATCCTTTTGAGTTTGTGGGAAAAGAATTAAAGAACAGTAATTCCACTCACCTGTGTTTACCTCTCAGTCCGACTCTGACAGAAGACCAACCCACGAAAAACTACGGAGTATAGTGGCACACGGCGTCTATGATGGAAGGTCAAGATCTCCCTACGCCGGATCCCTTCGCCGGATTAGTGCACGCTCTCCGCGAAGCCCTCCAGCCACCTCCAGTCCTGCCCTCTCCGCCTGGGTGCCCCATGGCCAAACCTACCCTTTACTCAGGCGAAGCAGCCACTTGTCGCGGCTTCCTACTTCAGTGCTCGCTGTACTTCGAATTCCAACCACACCAGTTCCTGAATGATCGGGCGAAGATCGCCTTTATCATGTTCCTGCTGTCCGGAAGGGCCCTCCAGTGGGCCGAGGCGCTCTGGAATTCTCACAGTCCGTTAGTACGGTCCCTAGATGCATTCATTTTTACATTTACATTTACATTTATGCATTTAGCAGACGCTTTTATCCAAAGCGACTTACATTGCATTCAAGTTACAATTTTTACATTTTTATCAGCTCTTGCTTTCCCTGGGAATCGAACCCATGATCTTGGCGTTGCTAGCGCCATGCTCTACTATTTGAGCTACAGGAAAGCGTTCGTCGATCATTTCAGAGAGGTGTTTTGTCAGTCAGCCTCCTCCCTCTCAGTACATGAGGAGCTGTTTCAACTACGGCAAGCTAACATGTCCATTCACGATTACACCGTAAAATTTCGCACATTGGCCGCTAGCAGTGGGTGGAACGAAACAGCACTCCTCGCCGCCTATCGACGGGGTTTAGAACCTACCATCCAACAGCAGTTGTCAGTCATCGAAGACTCAGTGGGCTTAGAAGGTTTTCTTCAAAAGACATTACACATCTCACAGCAATTGAACGCTTGTCGCACAACCATCACCCCAATTACCACCTTCCAGGGTCCAGGCCCGACCGCACCAGAGCCCATGCAAGTGGACCAGTACCATCTCGCTCCTGAGGAACGATCTCGCCGACAGAGTCTAAACCTATGCATGTACTGCGGTTCGGGAAGTCACATCATGGTGTCCTGCCCCGTTCGCCCCACGAACGCAACGGTGAGTACTGTGCATCTTCACCCCGATGTTTCTGTGATTCCGCATAGCCAAGCACTAATACTACACCTGAACCACTCCTTCCCAGTAAAGGTCCTCATCGACTCTGGAGCCGCGGGAAACTTCATATCCTCGAACTGCCTGTCCTGTATCAAACTGCCCCGGCTTCAAAACCACACTGCTTACCGGATTTCCACCATTCAGGGCAAAACTCTGAACAAGGGACTGGTACGTCACTGCATCCCGGAGGTCACGCTTCGTACAGGAAACTTTCACGAGGAACAAATATCCTTCCTCATCTTGGAGGATGCCATTGTGGATGTAATTCTGGGGCGTCCCTGGCTGGCTAAACACCACCCCGACTTGCACTGGCGCTCAGGGGAAATCCTTCGTTGGAGTACTACCTGCTTCGAAAAATGTCTCACCGGCCTCCCGGTACCTTACCAGTATGTGCCATCTCTCCCACTCAGTTCCACCACCATTGAGAGTCCTACCACACCTACCTCAGCCCGAATTCCCAAAGCTTACCTAGCCTATGAAGATGTGTTCAGCCGAACTGCCGCTACCCGTCTTCCTCCACATAGACCCTGGGACTGCGCCATTGACCTGTTGCCCGAGGCGAAATTACCGAAAGGCCACGTCTATCCCCTCTCGATTCCAGAACGTGCCGCCATGGAGGAATACGTCAAGGAAGCGTTGCAGCAAGGGTTTGTCCGGCCCTCCACATCTCCAGCAGCCTCGAGCTTCTTCTTTATCGCCAAGAAGGACGGAGGTCTCCGTCCCTGCATTGATTACAGAGCACTCAATGCACAGACGGTCAAATTCGCTTACCCCTTACCACTGGTGCCGGCAGCCTTAGAGGAACTTCGTGGGGCCAGGATCTTCACTAAACTCGACCTCCGTAGCGCCTATAACTTGATTCGTATACGCAAAGGCGACGAGTGGAAGACGGCCTTCATTACCCCAACCGGGCACTATGAATACCAGGTTATGCCGTATGGCCTTTCCAACTCACCATCAGTATTTCAGAACTTCATGAATGAGATCTTCAGGGACATGCTCAACCGATTCACGCTTGTGTATATCGATGACATTCTGATTTACTCAGCCACCCTGGAAGAACACCACCATCATGTCCGTCAAGTCCTCCAACGCCTTCGACAACACCAACTTTACCTCAAGCTTGAAAAGTGTGAATTCCATCAAACCCAGGTCCACTTCCTAGGGTACATTATCAATGCAAAGGGGGTACAAATGGATCCGGCCAAGGTGGAAGCAGTAAGGAACTGGCCTAAACCGTCTACGATCAAGGAACTCCAACGGTTCCTCGGCTTCGCCAACTTCTATAGGCGTTTCATCGCCCAATTCAGCCACTTGTCAGCCCCTCTAACCTCTCTCCTTCAAGGGAAACCAAAATCCCTCACCTGGACGTCTCCAGCCGAATTAGCCTTCCAAGGGTTGAAGGACTCCTTCTGTGCTGCACCCATACTCACCCATCCGGACCCCAACCACAGCTTCGTAGTAGAGGTGGACGCATCGACTGTAGGGGTGGGTGCAGTATTACCCCAAAGAAAGGGCGAACCTCCGGTACTTCACCCTTGCGCCTACTTCTCTAAGAAGCTGTCCCCAGCAGAACAAAACTACGATATCGGAAATCGCGAACTACTAGCCATCAAGCTGGCATTGGAGGAGTGGCGGCACTGGCTGGAGGGCGCGCAACATCCGTTCGAGGTAATTACAGACCATAAAAATCTCCAGTACCTGAGGGAAGCCAAACGCCTAAACCCCCGACAAGCCCGCTGGGCCCTGTTCTTTACAAGATTCAAATTCACCATTACGTATCGTCCCGGCCACAAGAACCTCAAGGCCGATGCTTTATCCCATCTGCATCAACCAGATCCCTCATCGGAAAATCCCGAACCGATCTTACCACCCAAGATCTTTGCATGTCCCATCATTTGGGAGGTGGATGAACAAATACGGATCGCCACTCAAGAGGAGCCTGCTCCGCTAGAAACTCCTGAGGGAAAGTTGTACGTACCGTCCGCTCTCCGTATTCCCCTTCTGGATTCAACCCATACTTCTCCAGGTTCCGGCCACCCAGGCCGCACACGCACTCTCTCACTCCTTCGGAACAAGTACTGGTGGCCCAACATGGAGCAGGATGTGGCCCGTTATGTCCGAGGCTGTACCGTCTGTGCCATCACTTCAACCCCCCATCGCTTACCTGAGGGTAAACTAGTGCCACTACCCATTCCTCGCCGACCCTGGTCGCATATTGGAGTTGACTTCGCCACAGACTTACCTCCCTCCAAGGGATTTACTACCATCCTGGTCGTCGTCGATCGGTTCTCAAAGGCCTGTAAACTGATCCCACTACGGGGTATACCCACGGCCCTCGCAACAGCAGAGACCCTCTTCTTACATGTATTCAGAAACTTTGGCTTACCTGAAGACATTGTCTCTGACCGTGGGCCCCAGTTTACCTCCAGGGTCTGGCGCAGTTTCTTCCATCTATTAGGAGTTTCCGTAAGCCTATCCTCCGGATATCACCCGCAAACTAATGGCCAAACGGAACGAAAAATCCAAGAGATTGGGCGTTACCTCCGAGCCTATTGCCATCAACACCAGGACAGATGGAGCCAATACCTTCCCTGGGCCGAGTACGCCCAAAATTCACTGCGGCAAGAAACCACAGGTCTAACCCCATTTCAATGCGTCCTCGGATTTCAGCCACCTCTCTTCCCGTGGACCGGAGAACCCTCCGAAGTTCCCGCAGTAGACTTCTGGTTCAGAGAGAGCGAAAGGGTATGGAATACAGCACATGTCCACCTACAACGGGCAGTACGGAGACACAAAGAAAATGCAGATTCTCGTCGTGCTGCTACTCCATCATACCAACCTGGGGACCAAGTCTGGCTCTCCACACGAGATATACGCCTCCGTCTGCCCTGCAAGAAATTGAGCCCTCGCTACGTCGGCCCATTCCCCATACTAAGACAAATTAACGAAGTCACCTACGAACTCCAACTACCCCCAACTTACCGTATATCACCTTCCTTTCATATATCGTTGTTGAAGCCGTTCACTAATCCCATTCTCCCTCCTTCCACAGAACCCGAAGTACCTCCTCCTCCCGAAGTCGACCCCAGTGAAACCATCTACCAAGTCAAGGAGATCTTAGACTCCCGGCGGCGGGGCGGCCGACTTCAGTATCTTATGGATTGGGAGGGATTCGGCCCCGAGGAAAGATCATGGGTAAACCGAGAGGATGTACTTGACCCATTGCTTCTTTCTGACTTTCACCAGTCACATCCCAACTGTCCAGCACCACGAGGACGAGGTCGCCCTCGCCGTCGGTCCCGGGCGCCTGGAGACGCCCGTGGGGGAGGGGGTACTGTCACGGATCCGCCCACAACCACATCCACACCAACCAACTACACCCGTTCACAATCACCTGACTTCTAATTACCACCTGTCTTCAATTACCGTTTCACTATAAGAAGTCACTCACCACATACATGCGTTGGTTGGTCTCAAGGTCGTAAGCTACACTAGCTTTCTCTTACCTCCTGGATATCTAGAAATCCTCTGTGCCGTAAGCCTTTCTCCACGACCTGTAGGAAAGTGGTGACTTTGAGTTGGACTCGCTCTTCATGTTGTATGAACTCCTGGACTGTTAAGTTTGGTTGTGTTATCCTTCGGGATCCTTTTGAGTTTGTGGGAAAAGAATTAAAGAACAGTAATTCCACTCACCTGTGTTTGCCTCTCAGTCCGACTCTGACAGATATGAAATAAAATATTTAAAAAAAGAAAAAAAAAACACATTTCTAATTTTAATTTAGCTTGACATAAAATATAAAAAAACTTGAATAAAATTTAAATAAATACAAAGCAATATATGTAATAAAGCACTAAAAAAGACAAACACACAAAACAAAATTACTACAACATTAACTAAAATAAAAATGGAAAATATAAAATACAAACGCATTCAAAATATTAATAAAAACTAGTTACTCAGTGATACTAAAAATAATGCTGAATATTGCTTGTTCCACAGCTAGCCATATTTTAACCATGTGTTCATACCTTTTAACTAAATAAATTGTTTTCACAATTAACAGATTTATGCTGATTCTAAACAATTTGAATAAATGCATTTTGAAAATATGATTATTTAAATGAAACAAAATAGATGCAAATATCGTAGTTAATAAGCTATCATGTTTCTCTCTCTTTTTCCTGCTTTATTCATGAATGACTGACAACCATGCATCACATTAAGTTTTTTTTTTAGTTTGTTGTAATTCAAATGCATGGATCACATACTTTACTAAATAATCAGATGCACCATTTCCACCTGCTGCACTATTAAAAGAAGTGAAAAAATCCCACAGACACACGATGAAAGAAGGATCATGTAAGTCTGTGTGAGGGTCACATAGAGTTTAGCACCACTCGTTTATTATAGTTTTACAATAGTAACAATCTATAGCTAAGTCAATAGCTGAATCTCAACTCAATCTATAGCTGTAGTTGCTAAGTCAAATTGTTAAAGGGTTTAGCTGCAGAAAATCTGGCCCTGTTTATGTAGTTTGTTGTTAATGCCGAATAATGATCATGCCACATGCAGACAGACACACAGAAACATGACAGAAAACAAATGAACGGCTGTTGCTATAGTAACAGAGGTCGACGGGTAGCTGCCAACTATTGTACTTGCTGCCAGTGGAGAGGCTGCTGTGTGCGTTTGGTTGAAAAGCTCTTAATTAATTAGTACAGGTTTACAAACTGACCATATTTTGGTGAACATTTTAAAATATGGTGATTTTTCATGCTTTGCAAAAGGTTAATAGCACATTACATCACAAACATCAGTTGCTGTCATGATTATACCTCATACCTGAGTAAATAAGCAGGAGCTATTAGTATATAAATGTCAGATATTTTGGTAACAATAAGGTCTCATTTGCTAATGTTAGTTAATGCATCACATTAGTTAATTGAAAAGTTCAACCAAAAATGACAATTTTGAAAATTTCCTTCCCATCAAGCCAAGCAAGATATAGAGTTGGTTTCTTCAACAGAACAGATTTGGAGAAATGTAGCATTGCATCACTTGCTCACCAATGGATGCTCTGCAGTGAATGGGTGCCGTCAGAATGAGAGTCCAAACAGCTGATAAAAACATCACAATAATCCACAAGCAACCCACACCACTCCAGTCCATCAGTTAATCTCTTGAGAAGTGAAAATCTGTGTGTTTATAAGAGACAAACCTATGATTAAGACGTTTTTACCTTCAAACCTTCGTTTCTGGCCAAAATACGAGTCCATAATCCATAATGATGCTTCCTCGAGTCGAAAAGTCCATCTCCTGTTATCTCTCACATCAAAATCCACCCACATATGTGTTTAGAGCTGTTTTGGAGTGTTTTGGCTCATAATTAGTACTTGATCTGTGCAGATTTCTCTCCCGATTCAGATGACTTGTTCACTGGAGGAAGCAATGTTATGAAATATGGACTCATATTTTGACTAGAAGCAATGGTTTAAAGTTAAAGACGGCACCCATTCACTGCCAGTATCCACTGGTGAGCAAGTGATAGAATATAAAGAAACAACCTCATCTACATCTGGGATGGCCTGAGGATGAACATATTTTAAGCAAATTTTCATTTCTGGGTAAACCATTCTATTAATGCATTAACTATAGCAATATAATTTTGTAGAATTTAATAATCTTTGTTAGTGTTAGATAATAAAAATGTTCATGTTAGTTCACAGTGCATTAACTGTGTTAATAGATACAGCTATTGATCTTAAAATTGTATTAGTAAATGTAGAGATTAACATTAAGATTAAAGTATTGTAACTAATGTTAGCAAATGGAACTCTGTTACAAAGTGTACCAATACGTTCTTATCAGAGAATTCAAATTAAAAATAGTCAAGAGAATGAGTTTGTGTAAAGCTTCATTAAACTTATGCATTAAAACGAAAAGATCCCACAACACAAAGCCTAGATGATCAAATAATTCACTGTGGTAAAGTTTATGCCAAACGAGCAGAACTGAATCAGTGGCAGGAGTTCTTCAGGTTCTCACACAATTGAATCAGGAGCGGTGGGATAAATAACTCATTGTGTGCGGCGTCCCCTCCTACGCCTCTGTATCCAGTTACAGGTGATGGCTGCAAACAGAACAACCTTCATCTTTCTTTTGCACTCGTTAAAACAAACATTTTTGTTTGTCTTTCCATCCACAGATTTAATCACACTGTGTTTCTGGAGCAGCTCAACAATCTCACGTGAAGTGCCATCATAAGTGTTTCTCTCGGTTTGGATACTGATGTAAATTGCAGTATGTACTTGAAGCAACGTATAATTTCCGTCTGACACGTTTTGTGAATGCAGTGGTGCATAAAAAAGCAAGTTTGCATTGCTTTGGTTGTGTTGCATGTTGTGTGGAGTATGTTTTGGGCCTTAGGAAGAAATGGCTAACAATTTTATATATATATATATATATATATATATATATATATATATATATATATATACATATATGCATATGTAGCAGGTAAAGGTTTGAAGTAATTAAGATTTTTAATGTTTTTGAAAAAAGGCCCTTATTGATCACCAAGGCTGCATTTATTTGATCACAAATACAGTAAAATTTTTTAAATGTATTCCTGCGAGTTAAAGCTGAATTTCACATGATCCTTCAGAGATCATTCTAATATGCTGATTTGCTGCTCGAGACACATTTCTGATTATGTTGAGAAAAGTTACGCTGTTTCATATTTTTAGGGAAACCGCTGTTTGGCAAGGATGCATTGATCTGATCACACTCTTCATTAAAAAATCCTGCAAAACAAAGTGTATCACTCTTTCCACAAAAATATGAAGCAGCACGACTGTTTTCAATGCTGATAATAATCAGAAATGTGTCTCGAGCAGCAAATCAGCATATTATAATGATTTCTGAAGGATCGTGTGACACTGAAGACTGGAGTAATGATGCTGAAAATTCAGCTTTGATCACAGAAATAAATTACATTTTAAAATGTATTTAAATAGAAAAGAGTTCTTTTAAATTATAATAAAATTAAACACAATGTTTGTGTTTTAACTGTATTTTTTGATCTAGTAAATGCAGCTATGCTGAGAATTAGAGTTCTTTGAAAAACATTAGAAATCTTAGCGAGCCCAAATCAAATAGTTGTGATGTCAATAGACAATTAAGCGTTGACTGGCTCTTCCCCTGAAAGCTCATCAGAGAGCTGATAATTAGAACAAACTGAGCTTAAGTGCTCACAAATGAAAGAGCCGATGACTGCAAACAGCAGGTCAAGAGCTTTAGTCAGCGACACGCTCCGAGAGACTCAGCAGTGAGCGAGAAAATAAGAGCTCTACTGAGGGCACGTCTGGACCGATGTCTCCTTTGTGTTTAGATCAGTGTTATCTTACTGTAGTCAACATGCTATCATATTTTGAATTGGATTTCATTTTAAATTTTTGTTTTCAATGTAATTTAAAGTTTTAGTAATTCTGTTGTGTTTTTGTTATTTTATTTGTTACTGGTATATTTTTCATTATATTTTATATTTCATTTTCAGTTATTTTAGAACATGGAGATCAACTAAATTAAAATTAGAAATGGTGCCTTCATTGGCAGCTGAAATAAAATTAGTTTGCATTTTTACGTTCTACTTTATTTCACTGAACATTCATTTTATTTCAAACAGTGCTGTCAAATGATTAATCGTGATTAATCGCAACCATAATAAAAGTTTTTGTTTACATAATATGTGTATGTGTACATTTATTGTGTATACATAAATACACACACACACACACACACACACACACACACACACACACACACACACACACACACACACACACACACACACAGTATTTGAAAATATTTACATGTATATATTTATATTCATATAATTTGAATATAAATACCTCTGCTGTGACTTTAAATGCAGATCTTGAGCCAAAAACTCATCACCAAACACCAGTGACTTGTATACACACTATATGGACAAACGTATTGGGACACCCCCTTCTTTAGAACAGAAAAAGGCACTTCCAAAACTGTGGCAACAAAGATGGAAACATAATTCATGTATTTAAAAATTGTTTTTCCATCTCTGTTGCAACAGTTTTGGAAGTGTCTAAAATGTGTGTACCCATATGTACAAGTCATGGGTGTTTGGTGATGATTTTTTGGCTCAAGATCTGCATTTAAAGTCACACCAGAGACCATGTTCAGCTTGGATCAGGACTTGGCTTTCTGCAGACCAGTTAAGTTCTTCCACACTGACTCAATCAATCATTTCTTTTAGCAATATAGTCTATCTATCTATCTATCTATCTATCTATCTATCTATCTATCTATCTATCTATCTATCTATCTATCTGTCTGTCTGTCTGTCTGTCTGTCTGTCTGTCTGTCTGTCTGTCTGTCTGTCTGTCTGTCTGTCTGTCTGTCTGTCTGTCTGTCTGTCTGTCTGTCTGTCTGTCTGTCTGTCTGTCTGTCTGTCTGTCTGTCTGTCTGTCTGTCTGTCTGTCTGTCTGTCTGTCTGTCTGTCTGTCTGTCTGTCTGTCTGTCTGTCTGTCTGTCTATCTATCTATCTATCTATCTATCTATCTATCTATCTATCTATCTATCTATCTATCTATCTATCTATCTATCTATCTATCTATCTATCTATCTATCTATCTGTCTGTCTATCTGTCTTTAAGTTTGTATTGCAATCCTGCATCCTGTTTGCTACCTCAGTTCAACGGCCCTTGAAGTATGGTGTGATGGTGGGCACTTTGAGTGTAGGTGCTGTGTGTGTAAGTGTGTGTTTTGTGTGTGTCAGTGGCATTGCAACTTGTTTTTGCAGTCAAGGGTCTGTCAGATTGATGGTCATTGAGATAGGCAGAAATAGAGGGATAGAAAAACACAGGAACCAGAAGAATTGAGCTGTCAGTGTCATTTAGAGACCTGCTGTGTGTGTGTGTGTGTGTGTGTGTATGTGTGTTTCAGCAGAAAGCTCATCTGTGTTTCTGCATATGCGTGTATCAGTGTGTCTCTTCCTCTGACACAGACAGATGATAGTCTGATGGTGATGTTATTGGTCCTGTAGGATGGAGCGCAGGTCACATACACACACACACACACACACACACACACACACACACACACACACACACACACACACACACACACACACACACACACCGTCTGTCTCTTCATAATGCCTTCAGTTTCACATTCAGCTCTCAAAACCAAATTATACACAGATTAATGGAGTCTGACATGTAGAACTGACTTATACATTATTTCCAAGCCGCATTGTAGCTGTCTGAATGCATTAACTTGCTTATCTTTCTCAAATAAATATATAAATAATTAAACAAAGCTAATTTACAGAAATTTAGAAATGTATTTCATTATATATTGTATGTCATTTTTATAATTGCTTATTTATTATAATGTATATTATACTTTTTGGTCTGAATTTGTTAGCTTGCTTACTGTTCCCAAACAAATAAATTATTAATGAAATAAAGCTAATTTTGGTGACTAAAGCCTTTAAAGGGTTTCCATAGAAATACTGAAATTTATTTTATTATATACTATATGTACTGTCATATTCTCATAATTGATAATAATTAATGTAATATCACATATGTTATATATCACTTTTTTGCAGTAAAAAAGCAATAATGGCCTATTTCGAACATTTCATAAAGGAACGCTGAAATATTTTAATAAATAAATTATGGAATATAGAGTATTTTATATGAATAAATGTAAATTTTATATTTATTAAAAAAATATTCATTTATAATAAACTAATTAGACTGAACTGTCATTGAAGGATTTCTTTATCGAAACTTTGAAGTATTAAATATTTAACAAATTAAAGATTTTTTTTATTCTGTAATGTTTAATATAAAATCTAATTATAGGATAAATGATTTATAATTATTATATAATTCTAACTATATTTGTATTATATGAATTATTATGAATTGTATCTTATATGAATTATTCATTCATTAATTTCATTCTATGTTCTATGTATGTTGCTTCGGATAAAATTGTTTGCAAAATGCATAAATGTTCATTTTACATCATTTATATTTACATATAATTTCTATGAATTTCTGAACTGTTATAAGAAAACCATGAAACTGTTACACAACGCATAATGTTAAAGAATGTTACGGTAATGTAGAAATGGTAATGCTGTGTGCTGTGGGTTGAGTTTGGCATCAGATGTAGGTTTAATGTATTATTTATTGTGTAGACTGAAGCAGAAAGCATATCTGTTCGTGTTCATCTCTCACTCATCAGTTATGAATGATGGACAGACAGTCTGTTCACCTACAGAAATCAATGCAAACTCAAAGAAACTACCAACACTTAGAGGAAAAGATGTACCGAAGCATTCAGTCAATTGATTTCCTCAGTTTTATTCAGAAAGTGGAAAACAACAACAGCGCTGCTTATTTCATGCTCTGTGAGGAGACTGTGTGTTTCTTCTCTCATGATCCAGCCTGTAACATCAGGACAGAAGCAGACAGATTTACACAAATGTGACCCTGGAGCACAAAACCAGTCTTAAGTCGCTGGGGTATATTTGTAGCAATATCCAAAAATACATTGTATGGGTCAAAATTATAGATTTTTCTTTTATGCCAAAAATCATTAGGATATTAAGTAAAGATCATGTTCCATGAAGATATTTTGTAAATTGCTTACTGTAAATGTATCAAAACGTCATTTTTGATTAGTAATATGCATTGCTAAGAACTTCATTTGGATCGATTTTCTCAATATTTAGATTTTTTTGCACCCTCAGATTCCAGATTTTTAAATAGTTGTATCTCAGCCAAATATTGTCAAACCATACATCAATGGAAAGCTTATTTATTCATCTTTCAGATGATGTATAAATCTCAATTTCGAAAAATTGACACTTAAGACTGTTTTTGTCATCCAGGGTCATAAATATGTCCAAAACTATAGTCTATATCATATTGATATTATCAAGAGTACAGTGTAAAATGGCTCTGATGTCCTTGTATTTATGGCACATATATTTGGTGATTTTTGTTTTTATATTGTTGGTCTGACAGTGATGATCACTAGCAGTTTTCAGCTTTGTATTAATTGTCTGTTTCTGAAGCAGATCTGCTGATCCAGGAAAATGAAATAGACCAAACAGTTTGAAATATTATTTATATTATCACATATTATTTACAAAACTTTCTATGATTATGTATGCATATATCTACACCATAATTATTTTTGCATGATCAGGGACGAACATATAGTTACTTTTTACTGATTATTTGACGGCTCAAAGAAATTCAGTGCAGCAGATGCATTCTTCAAAATTCATTCAAAATGAGTTTTTTTCAACCTTTATTTATTCAAAATTCACAATTGATGACTTTAATTTATCTATGTGCCTATTTCTAGTGTTGGGGGTAATGCATTACAAGTAATGTGAGTTATGTAATCAGATTATTTTCCCAAGTAACTTGTATTACTGTTTAAATTACAGTAAAATATCTGAGTTACTTTTTCAAATACGTAAAACCAGTTACTTTGTTTCCCATGTCTTGACTGACAGCGGTGGTGTTGCCATGTTGAGAGAAAGTGTGAAGGCGTTGTGTGCGCTGTGTGAACATGATGTTACCGTAACATGCATTTACTCATCTCACCTGCACAAAAACAGATTCAGTATTCCTCAAAATGAATAAAAGCAATGAAATGCAAACTCAGAATACGATGCAAACCTGCAAAAATTAAATATGTTAAATAGCACAAATATGCTTTATGTATTTAATTCCATTTTATTAACCAGTGTCTTTGCTGCTGACCTTCGATGACACAATTAAACCATTCTAATAAGCAAACATTTTTTTATTTTTTTTTTTTGCTTAAGAGTGTTGAACTTTCTTCTCCTGTGTCCTGTTCTTCATGCAGTCCAGAATGGCAGCACAGCTGAAAGGTTTGTACAGATGTGAATTTACATTTCCTTTAGCTTGAGGCTTAATCGTTTCACTTTTGATGTGAAATGGCTTTCATATTTGCCAAAAATAGAACTTTTTAAAATTAAAAACAAACATGCAAGCCCAGGCTAGATGAGAAAAAGTAATGCAAAAGCAAGGTAACACTTTTGAATTGTGAGACGTAAACTTGAAATTGTGGGGGAAAAACTCTCATAGAATTATGAGATTAAGAAATTGCAATTACCTTTTTATATTTTATAGTTATATTCCCTATAGAAATGTACTATATATATATATGGTACTATATTATCTACAGTATATGTGTGACTGTGTTTCTTGAACTGAACCCTCATCATTAACTCATTAAACCTATATAACTTTCTTTTGTGCAACACAGTAGACGTATTTCTGGAGAATATCTTGTTCCCCAAGGTCTGCTCAAGATATACAGTATGTGAGTACACAAAAACATTCATTTATCTGATGTGTGTGAAGCTAATGCATTGAAACACTTAACATCATTCTTTCATCCTCTATCATTTATGATGATTTTCTTCAGACTGATAATTTAGTTTTTTTTGTATTTGCATATGCAGTGATTAAATGTGACAAAACGACTAACTAAATGAAATTACATCCTTTGAGAGCTAAAGAGGCATTTATGCAGGTTTATGAGGCATTTTAGCAGCACACTAGTATTATGCTGACTTTGTGTTGTTTTCCAATACAAATATCTAAACATTCATAAGTCAAGATACGAGTAGCAAAATATCTTCACGTATAAAGCCTTGTTTTCTGAAAAACTTATCAAAATGAAGCGAAATTTGGTTTAGAAAAACTAAACAATTCAAGGGGAAATTATTTTCCTGACCCCTTTGTCAGTTTTTCTTGTTTGTTTTGTTTTAAGCAAAAACTCACTTCATTTTGCTATATTTATTTATGATATATAGAAAGAAAT
Source organism: Acrossocheilus fasciatus (assembly GCA_036784905.1). NCBI lineage: Eukaryota > Metazoa > Chordata > Actinopteri > Cypriniformes > Cyprinidae > Acrossocheilus > Acrossocheilus fasciatus. Next base: position 31,491,343 of record CM071957.1, read on the forward strand.
TTTGAGAAGCAAAATGATTTGAGATATTAAGTCTTAATTTTGATATATATATATATATATATATATATATATATATATATATATATATATATATATATATATATATATATATATATATATGTGGAAGCCCATTTCTGCTATGGGATTAAAAAACAAAAACAAAAACCGTAATTGCTACAATTCAAACTTTGCTTCTCAAAATTGCACAAATATCCTTTATGTAGTTGCAGTTTTGGGACTTTTTTTTCTAAAAACGGCAACTTTATTCTCACAATTTTGAGTTTCTAGGTTTTCATACAATTCTGACTTTATTTATTTCTTGCAATTCTATCTAATTTTCTCTGAATTTTGACATGTAAATGCACAATTGCAAGTCAAAATTGCGAGACAGAGTAATTCTGAGATAAAAAATTAAAAACTGCAACGTTTCTTTGTTTTAAGCAAAAGCTTGCTTCATTTTTAATCATTTTTTAGTCCACAAGACTTGAAATGCAAAATTACTTAAGTCCTATTTTCTGAAAAATGCTAATATTAAGTGTTTTGTTTTTGTTTTTGTTTTTTTGCTTAAGTAGGAAAAATAATCTTGTGATTTTTTTTTTTTTTTTTTTTTTTCTGAACCACTTGGCAGATATTTTTCTTGTTTTGAGCATAAACACACTTAAAGGAACACTCCACTTTTTTTGGAAATAGGCTCATTCTCCAACTCCCCCAGAGTTAATAAGTTGAGTTTTACCGTTTTTGAATCCATTCAGCCGATCTCCGGGTCTGGGGATAGCACTTTTAGCATAGCTTAGCATAGATCATTGAATCCGATTAGACCACTAGCATCGCGTTCAAAAATGACCAAAGAGTTTCGATATTTGTCCTATTTAAAACTCGACTCTTCTGTAGTTATATCGTGTACTAAGACCGGTGGAAAATGAAAAGTTGCGATTTTCTATATTAGCTATATATTCCACTAGCTATATTATAACTAGTTACCTAGCTGGGGACTACTTTCAGGCGCTGCGTAATATCACTACGCCTGCTGCGGCCATGTTACGGCAGCAAAGTTCCTTGATTATTACACCGGAATGAGAGTATAGTTCTTAATCATATCAGCCTAGAAAATCGCAACTTTTCATTTTCCGCCGGTCTTAGTACACGATATAACTACAGAAGAGTCGAGTTTTAAATAGGACAAATATCGAAACTCTTTGGTCATTTTTGAACGCGATGCTACTGGTCTAATCGGATTCAATGATCTATGCTAAGCTATGCTAAAAGTGCTATCGCCAGATCCGGAGATCGGCCGAATGGATTCAAAAACGGTAAAACTCAACTTATTAACTCTGGGGGAGTTGGAGAATGAGCCTATTTCCAAAAAAAGTGGAGTGTTCCTTTACTTTTGATATTTGTATTTGAAAACAAGTTTTTTTTTAGTTTTTTTTATTTATTTTTTTTGCAGTGCAACATGAATCACCGATGCACTCTCATCCTTCAAATGAATATTTCCTGAAGAGCAGATGAAAATGTTCATGTGGCTGTGTCGAACTCTTAGAAAAGATTAAAAAGTGTCTCATAAATCAAGCTTTGATTGATCTTCTGAGATAAAAGACTCCATTGCACTGAAAACAATCTGTTGCTCTGGAAATCTAGTTTGGAGCGACACGAGGGTTAGTGAGTGACGACAGAAGTCCAATTTTTGGATGAACGATCCTTCAATATTCTTTGAATCTTTTGCTACAGATGGCTTGTCTCAGTATGTGTGTTTGAGAGACAGATGAACACACAAACACTTATTGATCTCATCAGAGAGGCTGCTGAGAAAATCAGCGTGAGGCTTTGTTCGAGTGTCCTCAATAACGCCGCTATTCTCTCTCCCTCTCTCGTTCTCTAGATGGCAGGTTTTCCATTTTCCGAGTTGCAGAAGTGCTAGATAGGTGACAGAAGGATAAAATTAGAAAACACAGGCGCTTATCATATGAGAGGAACGGCGTCATTCTCCCGCGGGACGAGTCCTGACACACGCCGTCAGATGAGCAGTGTCTGATTGATTGAAGATCACTCATAGATCACGCTGAATCTCATCAAACCTGTCAGGAACATGTTCAGGTCATATTTCACATGCAAAATAATCAAAACAATTTTTTTTCATACAGAAAACTGCCTATTTTCAGGACCATTAAGGCTTGTGTGTGTGTGTGTGTGTGAGAGAGAGAGAGAGACTCTTAAGCACATTTGCCTCCCTTTTTTCCACTTGTCATGAATAATATATATATACATATATATATATATATATATATATATACACACACACACACACACACACACACACACACTCACATATCTGATGCCACCCTTATATTGATAAACACATAGAAAAAAAGATAAAAGAGCTCATATATAATTCTTAGTTTGGCATCAGAATAAATTTTTAAATACTTATTTTAAATGAAGATTTATTTAAATACATTTAATACTTCATTTATTTAAATATTATTTATTTTTAATTATATATATATATATATATATATATATATATATATATATATATATATATATATATATATATATGTATATGTATATATATGTATATGTATATGTATATAATACAGTTTGTCCTGTAATCTGCAATAATTTATACTATTTTAATTATTTTATTTTATTTAAATATAATTTATATTTAATTTATTGAATGTGACCCATATATAGATATTTATAAACAAATCAAAAATTAAAGTGCTCATACAATATAATACTTAATAGTTTATCCTTCTGAAGTGAATGAATAATTTTCTGAAAAGTGTTCTGAATATTTAGCATCTGTCACTGGCCATTTGTTTAAAATATAAAGAAATTATTTTCATTATTTTAGGAGATTCAGAGTCTGTTTTGTACCCTATTCATGGATGGGGCCTAATGAGAATCACCAAACAGAATAATGGGAGCTCCGGTAATGAGAATGAGACTTTTTTTTTTCATTACAGTAATGAGAATTTGGGAAGAAATGTGCCTTGTTGATGTGGAAAATAATGTTACAGTGTAACGAAAAAAAATCTTGATGGTATTACAATAGTCTGTATTTTCTTCATGCAAAATATAGTTTATATGTGTTTGTTTTCAGTTGATTTTGAGGTGAATGTGAGATTGATCCATACACACACACACACACACACACACACACACACACACACACACACACACACACACACACACACACACACACAGACTGAAGTGATTTCTATCTGGAGGATGAGAGCGGCTGAAATGGTCTCGGCGACTCATTGATAAATTGGCTCGTAGTGATGCTGCTGATCGTCGCCGCAGGGAACAAACACACCGCAATCAGATTCACACGGTCAGTCTGAGATGATTCAGGAGGAGCAGTGCTGTGATAAACACTGCCTCCATTTGAGAGAATTAAGAATCGCCTGAAGCCCTCGCTATCCAGCTGTACAGAAGGAGATGTTAACGTCCCCGATCTGCTGTTTTTCTTCTGTATCACCTCTGAAAGCCACATTAGATCAGTCTGAGTGCTTCCGTTCTCTTACTCTTGCTGTAGGCAATTTCACTGTCCACACGATCCCACAGATATAATGAGAAATAAGAGTATATTGAGGGTGAAGTGTGTCATTTTTTGTGCCACTAGTGTCCAATAATGTTTTCAAATGGGTTGGTGTCTCTGATATTATCACTAAGATGAGAGTGATTCATGTGTGGATGTCGGCATTATGGAAGGTAATGTCCTCGGAACATTTTATTTTGTATTATTTTGTTGTTTTATTTTAAATGTTATTTTTTTTAAAGATACATTTTATTTTTTATTTATTTATTTAAATATAATTAATATTTCCACCATTCTGAAATCTTTTTTAATTTTGAATAATTTAGATTATTTTCAACATTTATCTGAATTAATATCTAATAATCTATATTTAATATTCAATTTTTAATCAAAATTATTTTTCATTTTGAATAATTTTTGTTTTTTTATATTTTTTTACGTGATTTGATTATTTAAATGTATAATTTTAAAATATAACTTTTTTATAATTTAATTATTTTTTTATTTCATGTTGAATAATTTATACTATATTAACTGTTTGTTTTAATTATTTAAATAAATATATATTTAAATAATATATTTAATTTAATGTTCAATCATTTATTTTAATTTATCTTAATATTTTTTTTTTACAGTTTCTCAATTGATTTAATTATTTAAACAAACCTATTAATAATTTTAAATATAACTTACTTTTTAAAATTTAATTTTGAGTAATTTAGTTGGATTATTTTTCTGTTACAGTTTGCTTCAATAGGAAACTTTGCGTGTTTTTCTGTTAGTTCAAGTTTCTCTAAGGACAACGTCTCTTCTTTTTCTTTTTAAGTAGTTAAAAACAGCAAGAGAGAAAAGTTTGTTTGGTGTCCTCATTGAACTTCATAACTAAATAAGGAAAAGATTTTACTTGTTTTGAGCAGAACTGCTTTTTTTCATCTTTGCAGTAAAAAAAAAAAAAAACTGTAAGTGCAAGTGCAAAAAAAAAAAAACCCAAGCCAGCATTTTCCATTCTTATATCCCAAACCTTTTCTTTCTGCAAACTTTAGATGACAGGCCTTTGGAGAGCCGGTGGGTTTAGCCGAAACACGGAGCTGTTTCCTTATCCGGCTGAATTCCTCCTTGTATCAAGGTACATTTAAAGAGCCAGAGTCCCAGAGGTCCACTGTCAGGACGCCAGCAGGGGGACATTTCCCAGCATGCACTGCACAGTAACGCTCCCTAGCTGTCAGTCTCCATGTTGAGTGACAGTATCTCATCAGGGGGTGAGAAGAGCGTTTTTAACAGGTGCATTAATGCGTCCTGTGGCGTGGAGAGGAAAGCAGATCCTGAAAACAAAAGCGCTCAGAAAGGATCAGCGGGTGGGCGGATGAGAGGAGAGATACAGCTGTGCCCTCTTTCCACTGAGCAGCAGCAACTTATCATAAGTTAACTGTGAAGAAGAATTGAGCTGTATAATGTTACCGTCTGCTGTGACTTCCATCTAATGTCTTTCCTCTGCTTGTCTTTTAGGAGGTTTGCATGCTACAACTTTTGCTTGCAGAGCCACTGGTTTCACTGGTTCACCGTGACGAATGCCAGGCCAGACACAGGAAATGTCATTGGGATTATCTTTCATTGAAATTTGAAATTACACAAAAACCACACCAAAAAAACCTATATATTTTTTTCAGTATTAGTGAGAAATTTTATTTGAATGTATCATTGTATTAAATTTATAATAACATATAATCTGAAAATTACTAGTATTAACCTTACCCCATTGGATTGAATGGACTTGAATTTAATTCCTTTGAATATATATCTCACAGTTGCGCAAAATCAGTCCAGATTTATGAAACTGACTTATTTATTTTTAACAAAACAACATAGAATAATAAATAAATAAATAATTAATTAATAAAAGTTCACTTTCAGATGAAAAAAATGATCAATTTTTTATGCTGCAGTGGTTCATCAATAGGCATACATATTCATGTTTACCAACAAAATTAAGTCCCAGGAGTGTGTGAGTTATAGAGAAAATGCTAAATATATACATAAAGGCTAAATATATTCCTGCTTGTCGGTGTATCCACCAATTACTATGAGTCCAGTCATCACAAATCTCAAGATATCAAATAAATATAAATAAATTCCCAGATAAAATGCTTTTTGATCATCTAATTCATTTTTTTTTATTAACCTTAGTTTTAGGGTCCTGAATAGCACATAGCAAATAAAACAAAGTGAAATATTGACAAGAGTCTTCTAATTGTCAGCATTGTCCAATGAGAGCCTCAAAATTGGCAATTACTGTCATATCTGACTAATATGTTAATATCTCATATTTATGACAGGCTGATATACAGTCAATTTAAGCTTAAGCGAAATTCTTACAGTATATTAGTATCCTTAGTCTTTTTATGGGTGTGATTGAGATGCCAATATGACCCACCTCTAGAAAATGTTTCTCCAACTTTAGTGGCCAATTCTGTACATATTTTTACAATGAGTTACATTTGAAGCATTTGGGCTTGAATTGAACATGTTTGTCTACATATCCACCAATTTCTATGAGTCCAGCGATCACAATTCTCAAGATATCATGCTCTAAAATGGCTTCCTGAATAGGTTGCTTATGGCCTGGAAACATCAGAGGGCTAAAAATGCAAAACATTTGTTTGAGGTCCTGAATAGCACATAGCATGAAATATTGAAAACGTTTTCTGTGCTGAGAACATTTGTGGTTTGTTTTAAAATGTCCCATCCAATGTTAATCTCAAACCTCTGCCTTTGGTGCAACCTGTTTTCCAAAGCAGTTCACACAAAAACATGACAAGAAAGGAATGTAACTCGAGTAAAACGTAAAGCTGTAATTTTCCTGCACCTCCAGATCATGTTATCTCAACCAGTAATTAAAGCTCACATTAGGAGTACAATGGCATTACACAGCTATGATAACAGACCATTAAAGGACCAATAAGCCAGAGTCTCTCTTCCTTCCTTTCTCTAGATTTACAACTGCAGCACGAGTATAAAAAAGTGAAAGTTCTCACCTTAAGTGAGTGATGAAATACGGCTAATGGAAATGGACATCACGACAGGAGATTTACGGCATGTGCGACTCTCGTTCGGCAGGACGGGAGCGATAATCCTGGTGACATTAACTGTGTCCGGCCTTGCGTTCGGCAGCCGTTCATCACTGCAGGAAGTCTAGAGCTGTCAGAGCGGATCTGTAGACGTGCCAGTGACCTTCAACACACACTAGTTTAATCAAAGTTCAGACGCACAGAGGTCGAAACCCACTGTGGCACATTATTCACAAAGCACCTGCAATTCAGTGCAAGATGCTAAATGCATTAGAGCTGCACTCTGAGCATTTAAACGGATTGTTTTCAGTGCAAAAACGTGTCCTTTCGTTGCAAATGAGGCTCATTATAGCATGCAGCGTATTCACTGGAGCCATTCGCCTGGTGCATTTAGCTTCATCACAGAGTGTTGTGCGAATTGCATTCTACACTAATTGTGTTGTTTGTGTTTGTAACATTTCCCGATTTTCAGAAGGCATGCGCATGCAAATAAATGATGCTATTAGCAATCACAATTCATTTTGTCCTTTACAGAAGTATGTTATCTTGAGTATCACCCTTAGTACTATTGGCATCTGTTAATCACCAAGTTTTCCTCCTTTAGTAACACAGTTTTATTCACAAGTGTGTGTGTGTGTGTGTGTGTGTGTGTGTGTGTGTGTGTGTGTGTGTGTGTGTGTGTGTGTGTTATTCAAGGGCGTAGAAGGGACGCTAGGGATATGCCCCCTACCAATATCCAGCGACCACTAAATTGTCCCTAGCGATTATAAATATAATTTTCATTTAATTTTCAATCATTTTACTTAATTTTACATAATTTAATTTTAAATGATTTTATTACATTTTGAATAATTGGTATATTTTTGAGTAATTGTTTTATGTAAATATAATTCATAAATAATATTCAATCATTTTATTTATTTTAATTATTTATTTTAATTTAATAAAATGTATTATTTATTTTATTACTTTAATTAAATACATTTATTAATTACTTTGAATACAATTTATATTTAATTTAATGTTCGTTTAATTTAATTTATAGCAGTGGACATTTGTCTGAGGCTACAATGAAAATAAAGTTATACAAATTTGGAAAATTACAAAAAAAAAAAAGGTCACACTTTATATTAGGTGGCCTTAACTACTATGTACTTACATCAAAAAATAAGTACAATGTACTTATTGTGTTTATATTGTATTGCAAAACACTCCTGCTGCTATTGAGGGGGATACGGGTAAGGTTAGGGAGAGGTTTGGTGGTCTGGGTCGGTTTAAGGGTGGGTTAAGGTGTAAGGGATGGGTCAACAGTGTAATTATGAATGTAATTTATAATTTAGTTACATCTTATATTTAGTTACATCTGTAAATTAATTACAGATGTAACTACATATAGGTATTTTTAAAAATATAAGTACAATGTAAAAACATGTATGTACACAATAAGTGCATTGTACCAAATGATTCATTTAAATGTAAGTACATAGTAGTTAAGGCCACCTAATATAAAGTGGGACCAAAAAAAATACAGAAAATGATCTTTCTATTACTAATGGAAACTATTGTAGTTCACTTTTATTTTGGAAGGTAAAGTGCACCATTTAATAAATAATGACGCTCTCACATTAGATTTTCTCAATAATTCCTCTATAATATGGATTCCTCTTCAAATAGCAATTAAGATCGTGTTATTTATCATTACTAGACACTGAGTCCCTTAGTGCATGTTTTGAACTGAAAGACTCATGAATCAAATGCAAAGGTGCACGGAGCTCACAAGTGTCCATTAATCATATATCATGCCCAAAGTAATACATGGCCACAAATGACACATTTAACATGTGCTGTAATCCATTTTAAGTCATTAAATGTGCTTTAAATGAAGGTATCAGTGGTGCGGAATGAAATATTAATCGCAGTACGACACATACTGTGTGACTCTATTGTGTCCATGTGTAAATAAATGATGGCCGTTCACCTTTCCACTGGCACACACTGAAGTGAGTTTAAACCGTCCGTGACTGCTGGAAATGTCACATACACACTCGATGCGATCGGATGAGCAACACAGGAGAGACGCCAGTGTTTATCATGTTTGTCACTCTGGCTAAACTCACCAACCGCTGAAATGTGAAATGAGCCAGTTGTGTGTCAGTCGAGGGAACAGAGGAAGAAAAGTCACAAATGAGATCTGTAAGAACACTTTCAACTAGACAGCAATGGAGATCGAACTGAGGGTTTCAAGTTTTCTGCTCCTCAGATTTTAATTTGAGCACATCAAATTCATCCAAAATCAAATGCTCTGCTCTCCACATTTATTTATATAGCTTTATACTTTATGCAGCAACAACTTTTATTTCAGACATGTGATGTAATGTGTGTTTCAAATCTGAATGTGTGTTTGCAGTGGATTCTGGGGGATCTAATTAAAAAAAACCCACTGGCACACATTTCTGAGGAGGATTTCTGACCAAGATATTGAAGTTAAAGGTCTACGCATTCCAATGGTGAGTCTTCTTTATCACATCACTCATTGTTTGATATTACTGCTGTTATATTAATGTTAAATTACTGTTAACAGGTAACAAGAAAATAGTTTCAGAGATGGAGTAACTTCTTATACTTTGTTAGATGAACAGTTGTATTCTTCAGAACCATGTGCACTGATGATTAGTTCATAATTAGATCAGGAAAACACAAATGCAGTCAGTTTTGCACTATAAAAAAGGAACTGTTGAGAAAACAATTGCTATTGATGAAAACTGTCCATGTTTTGAATTTGTTTTGTTCACTAAATGCAAAAGGCCTCATTTAGCAAATAAATTCATTGAGGCAACTACAGATTTCTTGTTGAGTGAATTATCAATTAGTGACACAATAAACTGATTATTTTGGTAGCTATATATACTGTAATTTTAGTAGCCACATACAGGTGCATCTCAATAAATTAGAATGTCGTGGAAAAGTTCATTTATTTCAGTAATTCAACTCAAATTGTGAAACCCCTGTATTCAATAAATTCAATGCTCACAGACTGAAGTAGTTTAAGTCCTTGGTTCTTTTAATTGTGATGATTTTCACTCCCATTTAACAAAAACCCACCAATTCACAAATTAGAATACTTCATAAGACCAATAAAAAAAACATTTTTAGTGAATTCTTGGCCTTCTGGAAAGTATGTTCATTTACTGTAAATGTACTCAATACTTGGTAGGGGCTCCTTTTGCTTTAATTACTGCCTCAGTTCTGCATGGCATGGAGGTGATCAGTTTGTGGCACTGCTGAGGTCGTCTGGAAGCCCAGGTTTCTTTGACAGTGGCCTTCAGCTCATCTGCATTTTTTGGTCTCTTGTTCCTCATTTTCCTCTTGACAATACCTCATAGATTCTCTCTGGGGTTCAGGTCTGGTGAGTTTGCTGGCCAGTCAAGCACACCAACACCACGGTCATTTAACCAACTTTTGGTGCTTTTGGCAGTGCGTGCAGGTGCCAAATCCAGCTGGAAAATGAAATCAGCATCTTCAAAAAGCTGGTCAGCAGAAGGAAGCATGAAGTGCTCCAAAATTTCATGGTAAACGGGTGCAGTGACTTTGGTTTTCAAAAAACACAATGGACCAACAGAGGACCAACCTCTGCAGGTGTTTTGAGTTGATTAGCTGATTGGCATGTCACCATATTATAATTTGTTGAGAGAGTGAATTGGTGGGTTTTTGTTAAATGTGAGCCAAAATCATCACAATTAAAAGAACCAAGGACTTAAACTACTTCAGTCTGTGTGCATTGAATTTATTTAATACAGGAGTTTCACAATTTGAGATGAATTACTGAAATAAATGAACTTTTTCACGACATTCTAATTTATTGAGATGCACCTGTATGTATATATCAACCATAAGAATGTTGATGATCAAAAAATTTAAAATATGAGCTCTTAACATCACAGCACAACAAATAATTATCAATAATGACAAAACAACAACAAAAGTTTAAACAAAAGTCATCAAACAGTGAAACAGAAATATTATAACACTAACTGCATTATTTATTCATGGTGCATTGCATGATGGGAACTCACAAACCCTTAACATTTTAGCAATATTGTTAAATTTCAAATTCAAATTGATTAGTTGTACATGGTTTTTATGTGCATGTAGTTTCAAGTAATTCACGTTGCTTAGTATTTGTGCAGTAAACTGGAAAATAAGTAGTTGTATATAAAAAATGTAAATGAAGAACACTATTCTTCTATGCAATTCTCTTATGCAACACAAACACACACACACAAAACAAATGGAATGAATGATGATCTGTTCTTAATGTTATTAAAGCAAATGTAATCTTTCATTTTTCATTGAGTGATTGTGAAGTGAGTGATGAGCAACCGTCAGGAAGAACCAGCGTAAGTCTCTCTCTCTCTCGCTCTGTTGAGCTCAGCATCTTGAGTAATCCTGCAGAGACTTCATCCTCCGAACATCCACCGTCAGCCCTTCAGTGATGCTGCTCTTGTCCTGTTTCCACACGTCCCAAATCTATCCACTTCTAAAACCCCAGCAAACATAATAAGAGTCTCAGACCAGTGAAACTCATCATGAGGGTCAAATCCACTCTGTTGTCTTATTGTGAATGGTTCAGCAAAAATCTGACCCAGCTGAACTTCTTAGACATAAAATATTTTCTTCATAGTGTAGCAACATATTCACATATCCACATTTCTATGATGATAGTCAATGGTCAAATGACATGCAAGTAAATGGATAAAATATACATTTTAATATTTAAATGAAATGAAGGGAGTTAATTGGTTAGCTGACGTTCAGGAGCAGGGCCACGCCCCAAACGATCACCTGACTTCCCGAAACCTCCATATATAGGCCACCTCATACCGTACTGTTTGTCTCTTTCTCTCGAACCCACCCTTCCCTCCCTTTCTCATCCATTCAGCCAAATTTAGCCAACCTTATATTTAATAATAATTGCAACAATAATTTTATTTTACACAAGTTAAGTGTTTATGTCTTAAATTCTTCACTCTCAAATGTTCAAACCCTCGAACTTATAACATTTCAAGTCCTCAGACTTTTATTTTTGGCAGAAAAGCGGTGAAATGCTTCTGTCAACAAAAATGTTGAAAATGATGTAAATGTAAATCAAGAGAACCTAACACATATAGGCCTAGTTTCACAGACAGGGCTTAGGCTAAGCCAGGATTAGGCCATAGTTCAATTAGGACATTTAAGTAATTTTTATAAACATGCTTAGTAAAAAACATTACTGGGGTGCATCTTGAGATAAAACAAATGCACTGATATATTGTATGATCAGTCAGTGCAAGATTATTTCAGTTAAAACAGCTCAGATTTACATTTTAGTCTAGGACTAGGCTTAAGCCTTGTCTGTAAAACCGGGGGATAGTGTTCCCAAATGCATGTTAAACTCGCAGCACATGCAGAGATGTATGAGTTGGTGAGAATCAACAACAATTTGGGAAACCCAGTAAAAACAGGTATAGTGAAAGTGTCTATGTTGACTAATGTTTGTTTTCTTCTAGCATTTATTGTTTTAAGTGTCCCAGTCCACCTATTTATACTTTGCCCTAAAGCTATTTGTAATAGTATTTACTTTTTGTAAAGTATGTACTTTTGAGTGTGTGGGAGAATAGTAGGCAAACTTTGGGATGTAGTGGCCTACTTCGTCAGTATTCGATCATGTTGGTTGCTTTCTATTCTGATAACAGATTTCTTTTTCAACATTAACGCGTGCGATTAATCTAAAAATTTTAACACGTTAATATTTTTTAACGCAAATTAATCGTTTGACAAAGTTTGTCCCCAACTTCTTCCTGTCATCACAGCACGGAAGGTTATCTATCATTGTGTGGTGGTGAGGGTACAGTGAACCAGTGTTGCCAGGGTAACGGCACAAGTGGGCTATTTTGAAAATAGGGAAAAATTACAGAGCTGTGGGTTGCGTTTTTTTTGGGGTACTTTTATAATGTATCACTGCCACCCAAGGTGTATATAGACAAATAAAAATTAAAATAGATCCTTTTACTAATGTGTATTATACTTGAAATGTATCCCTGGCAATTTAAGAACGGAGAGTTGTTGTAACATCACAAACGTGAGTTTCAGCAGAGCATACATGTTAAGGCTTTTACACAGCAGGAATTAACATGACAACAGCTAATATAGATTATATAAGATAATAAACACACGATTACGATAGGATATTTGTATGTGATTTTCTTGAGTTGAATGTGTACGTCTGAAATGCTAATTTGTGCAGCGATATAAAAGGCTATAAATAGCATATTTTAACAACAGTAAACGACCAAATTCCACATGTGATCGCAAGAGGAAGTTATTACAAACACTCGATGGTGGTTTGAAGTGAGTTCTGAGTAAAAGTGTATTATTAATCTCATAAATTGTCTTATGAAGCATGATGCTAATATTAGCTCTAATGCTGCTTCAGAACAGATCCAATTCTTCTTCATAATGCATTTTGTCATACTTCATTCAAGGTCGCAAGAATATTTTGTTGTATTTATTTAGAAATACTTTTGATGATAGCTGGGTAAATGTACAGTATACTGGGATTGAAGCGATGTGGCTTGGTAAACGTTTTATTGCCAGTATAAAGGCTGATAATGGCTGAATAAAAACAAAAGAATAATGATAAAAGGATAATAAGGATTATGTCTCATACCTGCGGAAGTGTGAAAGGTTCTGTTTCCTTAAACTAGTTTGTCATGCATTTCTTTATTTTCAACACATTTACAGGTAAATCCTAGTATTTTAAATTTGCGATTAATCATGATTAATCACAGTCCATGACTGCGATTAACGCGATTAAATTTTTTAATCGATTGACAGCACTAATATATATACATATATATATATATTTACATTTTTAGTTCCATGCTTATTATTTTTTGATCTGTGACTGCAATACTGTTCTTGAGTGGAGGAAGGGCCGATTTGCATATTCATGGTTCCCTGTATACTAAATGAGGTAAGGGTGTAAAGTTATATTCAAGCTATTTTAAGACATGAAGAAATTCTTTTCACAGGATAAAACTGGATTATCAAAGATGAGTTTTAAGGGATAAATTGAGTGACGTCAGGAGGACTGTGAGGTCTAGGGTTGAGCAGTGTAGTTTTGTGCTGTTCTGCCTTGCAGCTTCACAAACCCTGAGATCCATCGATCTCCTCCTGCTGTTCTGAGCCACTCTTTCACTTCTGAATCCTCTGGTTCAGTTCTGCTCCTGCTGAAGAGTGCCGGGTCCTTTGAGAGCGGTTACTCCTCTTTACTTCACTGCTGCATTCTTTTGAAGAAAAAAAGTGTTATCTTTGAGATAAAATGTTGACTAATTAAGTTTGAATTAAGTTTTTTAATGACTTAATATTTTTTTATTTCCATGACAGCAGACTAAGTTCATTGTCAGCTATGTCTGAATTTACTTCTTTGATTAGTTTATTTTATTTACTCAAAAAAAGTAATCCTAAGCTTTAGATTTATATATTTGAATATATACGTAATAGTTAGGCTATATATTGAATACATACAAAATATTTAGGTAACACTTTATTTTGATGGTCCTTTTTGAACATTCTGGTGACACTAAGTAATGTTGCAACTACATGTCAACAAACTCTCATTAGATTATTAGTAGACGGTCTGCTTCATATCTGCTAACTCTTTATTGTGATGGCCTCCCAACAGCTATTCTACTGACTATAAGTAACTTTGCAAGTACATGTCAACTTATTCTAACCCTAACCCTACCAGTCAACTAATACACTACTAACACTCTAATGAGAGTCAGTAGAAATGTAGGTGCAATGTTACTTATAGTCAACAGAATGTGTTAAAGGGACCATCAAAATAAATTGAAACCAATATTTATGTATATTTTATTCAACATTTTTGTTTATTGTGATAATAAATAATATTCTGTAAATAAAAACTAAATATTTGCAAGGTAATTTGCGATTTAATTTAACAGAAAACTAAAGATTAATAGACAAAAATAAAAACTAACAAATAAATAAATAAAATATAAAACAAAATAAAACAATATATATATATTAAGACCAATATTCATGTCATATATATATATACACATATATATATATATATATATATATATATATATATATATATATATATATATATATATATATATATATATATATATATATATATACTGTATGTATACACACAAACAAACACAGAGATATTTATTTATTAGTTTGTGTTAAAACTGTGTAAACAGGTGAAAATTGTATACACAATTCAAATACACAAATCTATTTACTAAGGTATAAACATGATTTAATGTTTTGAATTTGTCAAGCAGACTGTTCTGACTGACATATGTCATTAATGTCAAACCGCAGAAGTCAATCTGAGCCGCGTCCCTCGGCTGTGACCAACAAAACCCTGTCAAACACAGCAGCTCTGACCATTATCCTGTTACTGGACTACTGTCATCTGCTCCAGTAATGAACTATGATAAAACGTCTCTAGGTTACGCATGTAAGTTTCATCATGGTTCTTTTAGCTTTCAGTGTTCGTGCTGCAGCTCTACACACAATGTCATTTCTGAGCTACTATATTGATTATTTCCTTTAATAATGAATTGGTTATCATGAGAAAGCCATTGGGAATAAACTTTATTGTTGTAAAATCTCATTTACATAAAAAGCATGACTACATTTATATCCAAATGGTCATTAATCTACACTAAAACAGACCACAAAGCTAAAGTAAAGCTATAAACTGCTTAAATGATCTGGATTCAGACAGAATTACTGAGTGGAAATGTGTGTCTGTCACCGTGTGTCTAACTTTTGAATTATTATTATTTTTTTAATTAATATGAAGCAGCACAACTGTTTTCAACATTGGTAATCAGAAATGTTTATTGAGCAGCAAATCAGCATATTAGAATGATTTCTGAAGGATTGTGTGACACTGAAGACTGGAGTAATGATGCTGAAAAATTAAGAATTCTGAGTATAGATTTTGCAGTTCTGAAAAAAAAAAAAGAATTGCAAGAAAAAAGTGAGAATTGTGTGATGTCAACAAAATTGAAAAAAGTCAGAATTGCAAGATGTAAAGTCATAATTGGTCAGAATAGTGAGATATAAACTCAAAAAAGTTTCTCAAAATTGCAAGATGTAAATTCAGATTAGAAAAAGTCAGAGATATAGATTCTGAATTGGAAAAAAGTCAGAATTGCGAGATGTAAAAAAAAAATAAAAAGATAAAAAAATTGGAATTACCTGTCGTGCACTTGGGTGTGTCCAATTCCATTCAAATTCACACTGAATGGAAACCTTAAACTCTTGAGTCACTGACCCACCTGATGTTCGTCTTTCTCTCTTCATTTTGTTGTTCTAGTGCTAAAAAGCTGTCTTTGAAGTGAAAAGAGAAAGGAATATGAAATGATAGGAATATGAAATTACCCAACAAAGTCCAAACTCATGAGTTCGACCCTCCCAGGAGGAACGTGACGGCAGCGTTCGATTCTCTCTGCTGAGGTATTCATGAGATGCTGCATGTTGAGAACTTCCAGCTCTTTGAATCAGCTCATGCTCTCCACACGGCTCCTGTAGATACTGAGACTTCAAATGTTAAAAGTTAACATTTCAAATCTTAAGTGGTGCATCATGTAGAGAACAATCCCAAACGAATCCTTACGAAACACTGCAGACTGAGAAATGCAGAGGAATTACTGTAGAAATACAAAAATAAAACAATGTTGAAATAAATAAATGTGGCAATATTTTAATAATAAAATAAAATGTAGGAATAAATACATATAAAAATAAATGAAGGCATAAATAAATAAAAAGGTAAGATAATATAAAGAAAGAAAGAAAGAATAATAAATAAAACAAATAAAATAAGAAAACAAATAAATGATAAATAAAGGGGAAAAGGTAATACAAAATAGATTTGAACACAATTACTTGAAAGAAATTAATTTCATTTGTTTTGGCAAGTAATTTATTCATTTATTTTCCTATTATTACATTGATTGATTGATAAAAATAGAAATAGAACAGAAATATAAATAAATGCTATGAAATCTAAAAAAACTTAAACTTATTTTATTTCAGCTAGTTGTTAAAGCAACATTTAAGTTTAATTTGATTACTAAAATAATTAAAACTAAAACTGAAACAAAAAATGATTAAAAAAATTGACATGCATACTGTTTTCAGAAAAGCAATAAAACAAAAATGGAACATACAAAAATAAAAATGTATTGAAAAAAAAAACTATAATAGGTCACTTAGAAAGGCATAAAATAAAAAAATAAAATTACTGATGGTTACATCTGATGGTAATATATATAATATTCCTGTAGCTCAAACAGTAAAGTACAGTGGTTGCAACACCAAGAACATGGGTTTGAGTCCCAGGGAAAGTGTGAACTGATAATATGTGTACCTTCAATGTAATGTAAGTCACATCTGCCAAATGCATATAAACCATGGTGCTGTCCAAAAAAACATGTCTATGTCCAGAGCTGGGTAGATTACTTACAAATTGTAGTCTGTTACTGATTCCAGATTACATGACAAAAATTGTAGTCAGTTGTAGTCATGATCCATTACATTACACATTTTAGGTAATATAATCAGATTACTTTTAGATTACTTTTGGATTACTTTTGACCTAACTTGTTTATCACACTGATTTAAGCAGGATAATCTTGTACCATAATGATGTAAAAATACAAAGAGTGAGAAATATATTTCTTTCACTGTAATTAACAACATGAAGTGCATTAAACTTTATTTTACATCAAGGTTTCCGAAACTAGGGTTCGTTAAGGAACTGCAGGGGGTTTGTGAGTTTAATGAAAGGCAAACATGTAATTAAATCATAAAAATGTCAAATTAAAATAAATCATTTTAAAATAACAAAATAATTCACTTACTGATTACCTGTGTGCCATATGACCATTAACCAATGTCAGAGAACCGTGAACATGCAAATGTGATACTTAATAATTAAAATATCCATTGCACCTGACTAATGACTGATCTCTGTGATCAGCGACTAATGACTGATCTCTACGACTATTTTAGAAAGGAAAATTTAAAAGATAAAAAATAACTGTAGTCTGATTACGAGTATTTTAAAATGTAACTTACTCTAATTACAAGTACTTAATTTTTGGAATCTGATTACATAATCAAGATGACATGTAATCAGTTACTACCCAGCTCTGTCTATGTCCTTAAAACACAGTCAAACAAGATGCTTTCTGATCATCTTAGTTCAGATATGGAATAAACATATGGAATAAACATATGCTTAGAAAATAGAAATACAGCAATGCTAATGTTCCATAAACACATCACATCATGGACATTTTAATAGATGTTTGCACTGTGGCAGGAACATGTCATTAAAAGAGCTCTAAAAAGCAGAAGCTGTTCTTGAGTTATTAGTGCTGTAAAAAATGGATGTCAGGGAAATTGAGATGAGTGAATATGTTTTTGGAATGCTGTACGTTTGGAAACAGCTGCATCCATGGGATACAATTATAATGCTGCTAAACTCTATTTAGACATCAGGTCTTGTGCATGAGTTCAATGCTTGTTTCAGCAGTTTAGTTTCAGTAAATGATATTCTTGAGGTTCACAAGTTCAAAAAGTCCTGTTCAAAGGTTTTTGGAAAGAAAATAATACTTTGATTCTGCAAGGATGCAGTACAGAAATATATAATGTTACAAAAGGTTTCCATTTCAAATAAATGTTGTTCTTTTGAACTTTCTATTCATCAAGGAATCCTGAAAAATACTATCATGTTTTCCACAAAAATGTGTTGATGTTGATACTAGTAAGAAATTATTCTTGAGCAGCGATATTTAATATTTAGTATTATACTGCATATATACACACACACACACACACACACACTTTTTATTATTTAGTTTTTTATTATTGAAGTACATTCTACAACAAAATGCTATTCAGTCTTTCTACTTCAAAATTTCACATTGTAGTTAAATTGAATATGAATGAAAGCATCTGCTAAATCTGATTAAAATATCTTAAAATACATTCACATAGAAAACACATAATTGTTATTATAATCATTATTATATTATAATCAACATTATAATCGTAATAATATTGCACAATTTTTACTGTATTTGTGATCAAATAAATGCAGGACTTCTTTCAAAAAACTGAAAAAAATCTTTTCAAACCCAGACTTTTTATGGTAGTATAAATTTGCATGTTTAATTAATTCTCATGCTATAATGAGGCCAAAGCAAAGCTTCTGCAAATGAGTGAAAGCCAAGCCCCAAGCTCTTTTCTTTTTGCAGATGTTTATCTGCAGATCATATTCTCACAGACGCTGGTCTTGTTTTAAACAGACGCTGTCGTGGGATTCCCTGAGAAAGGAGTCAGACGTACACACGGCTTCCTTCACTAACCTGAAGTCTTCAGAAAGATGGGAATACTTCAAACCGAGGCAAACATCAGAGTCTGTCATTGTAAAGCTCTGACAGAGTCACCAGCCTGCGGTGGACGAGGAGCCGAGCGTTGTTGACGCTGAGATGAGGAGAACAGGCCATCAGGGAGAAAATGTTTCAGAATCACAAGGTTTTTGTTTTTCACACACTGCTGCTGATGAAGCTCTGTCAGTGTTTTACACTTCAACTCCAGCGATCCCAAAATCGCAGGCACGTTTTACAGCAAGTCGGGTTGAGACTTTGTTAACAAAACATTCAAAATCTAGCGAATGCATTAAGCCACAAATGTGTCCCTGGACTGTACAGACTCACACTGACACCTCAAATACACAGCTGGACGAGCTTAATGAATCAGGCCAACATGTCAGAGGAAGGAGAAGTCTGGTCAAAGCTCGCAAAAACAAAAATATATATTTTTATATGAAATATATTTTATATATTAAAATTATGCTGTCCGGATCAGCCAGGTTCCATCACCACCCAATCACAACGATCAGTGTCACCCGAATACTGAACACCTGTCATCAATCAAGCACCTCATCACCAGCAGCATATAAGCACACACCTCAGACACCTTCACTGTCCGATCTCGTTCATTCGTTGAGGACTCTCTGACTTGCTATATCTTTATTGAAGACTTACCTACTCTACTTACCTCCTGTGTTCCTCCAAGTGTCTCCTCGTCCCTCCTGTGTCTCCTGTGTCTCCTCGTCCCTCCTGTGTCTCCTGTGTCTCCTGTGTCTCCTCTTCCCTCCTGTGTCTCCTGTGTCTCCTCGTCCCTCCTGTGTCTCCTGTGTCTCCTGTGTCTCCTGTGTCTCCTGTGTTTCCTCGTCCCTCCTGTGTCTCCTCATCCCTCCTGTGTCTCCTGTGTCTCCTGTGTCTCCTGTGTCTCCTGTGTCTCTTGTGTCTCCTTGTCCCTCCTGTGTCTCCTGTGTCTCCTGTGTCTCCTCGTCCCTCCTGTGTCTCCTGTGTCTCCTGTGTCTCCTGTGTCTCCTGTGTCTCCTGTGTCTCCTGTGTCTCTTGTGTCTCCTCGTCCCTCCTGTGTCTCCTGTGTCTCCTGTGTCTCCTCGTCCCTCCTGTGTCTCCTGTGTCTCCTCGTCCCTTCTGTGTCTCCTGTGTCTCCTGTGTCTCCTCGTCCCTCCTGTGTCTCCTCATCCCTCCTGTGTCTCCTGTGTCTCCTGTGTCTCCTGTGTCTCCTGTGTCTCCTCGTCCCTCCTGTGTCTCCTCATCCCTCCTGTGTCTCCTCATCCCTCCTGTGTCTCCTGTGTCTCCTCATCCCTCCTGTGTCTCCTCATCCCTCCTGTGTCTCCTGTGTCTCCTCGTCCCTCCTGTGTCTCCTGTGTCTCCTGTGTCTCCCGTGTCTCTTGTGTCTCCTCGTCCCTCCTGTGTCTCCTGTGTCTCCTGTGTCTCCTGTGTCTCCTGTGTCTCCTCGTCCCTCCTGTGTCTCCTGTGTCTCCTGTGTCTCCTGTGTCTCCTGTGTCTCCTGTGTCTCTTGTGTCTCCTCGTCCCTCCTGTGTCTCCTGTGTCTCCTCATCCCTCCTGTGTCTCCTGTGTCTCTTGTGTCTCCTCGTCCCTCCTGTGTCTCCTGTGTCTCCTCATCCCTCCTGTGTCTCCTGTGTCTCCTGTGTCTCCTGTGTCTCTTGTGTCTCCTCGTCCCTCCTGTGTCTCCTGTGTCTCCTGTGTCTCCTGTGTCTCCTGTGTCTCCTGTGTCTCTTGTGTCTCCTGTTCTCCCGTCTCTCCGAGGCTCCGGAAGACTGAGGTGTGTGTTTCCCCCCCAGGTCCATTCCCTGTTCCTGTAACGATGAGATACAAAGATCAACCACTCATCCAAGCTCAAGAACTTCCCTACAATATTGCTACTCACTGTACTATTGCCTGGATTCATCACCTGAACTCTCTGTGCTTACAATAAACACCTTTGTTATTACTAACCTGTTGTGTCCAGTCCTCTTATGTTACATCTTATCTTATGTTGATTGCAAAGAAATAAATGTTAAATAATATTTGAATTTTATTCATTTATACATTTTGAATATTTACAATATGAATAATAAATGTTTGAAATATTTATTTGAATATTTAATATACATTTCTATAAAAAAATACATAAGCTTGCAATTTGATTGCAAAGACAAAATGAAACTAGTATTTATTTGAATATTTAATATATTTTTCTTTTCAAATTTATATATTTTTGAATATTTGCAATATTTAATATTAAATAAAATAAAAATGTTGAAATGTTTACACACACACACACACACACACACACACACACACACACACACAAATAAACTACAATCAAACTCAACAAGGACACAAGAGGCGGGAACACATGACACACACGACAGAGGACTGACACACACACACACGTGTGTGTCATGTGTTCCCGCCTCTTGTGTCCTTGTTGAGTTTGATTGTAGTTTATTCTGTTCAGGTGTGTGTCATTATCAGCGATTGTCTTGTGTTTATATAAGGTCCTGTCTGTTCAGTTAGTGTTTGTCTGGTCTACTCGTTACTTCCCGGTGTTCCTGTGTGTCTGCCCTGCCTTGTCTTACCCTGATGTCATTATTAAAGACTATTATTTTGAAGTTACTCCTCGTCTCCGTGTTCCTCGTTCCTCCCTGTTGTGTACACCGTGACAGTGTGTGTGTGTGTGTGTGTGTGTGTGTGTGTGTGTGTGTGTGTGTGTGTGTGTGTGTGTGTGTGTGTGTGTATACAAAGATTAATTGGCAACACTTTACAATAATGTTACCATTTGTTAACATTAGTTAATCACATTAGTTAACACAAACTAACAATGAAAAATATTTCTAAAACATTTATTAATTAGTATAATTAATTAATATTGATTCCAACATTTAATAATACATTATTAATACCTAAAGTTGTATCTATTAATGCTATTTAATGGACCTGAGCTTACATGAACAAATAATGAACAGTTGTATATTTATGAACTAACTAACAAACATTAATAATTAATGTAAGAAATGTATTGCTCATTGTTAGTTAATGTTAGTGAATGCATTAAATATAGTTAACAAATGGACCCTTATTATAAAGTGTTACTGATTAGTTATTATCAATAGTTAATGTATTAACTAACATGAACGAACAATGAACAATGCATTTATTACACTATTTATTAATATTTGTTAATGTTAGTTAATGAAAATACAGTTGTTCATTGTTTATTCATGTTAGTTCACAGTGCATTAATTAATGTTAACAAACACAACTTGTGATTTTAATAATGCATTAGTAAATGCCTGAAATGAACATTAACTGAGATTAATAAATGTTGCAGAAGTATTGTTCATTCTTAGTTCATGTTTACTGATGTTGAATGAATGAATGAATGAATGAAGCATTTATATAGCGCTTTTATTGTGTATTGCTATACACCCAAAGCACTTTACAATCATATAGGGGTCTCTCCTCAACCACCACCAGTGTGTAGACACAGGTGTAGCATGTTGTTAACTAATGCTAACTAATGAACCTTATTGTAAAGTGTTACCATTTCATTTTATTTATTTATTTTTTTTATTGTGTTTTAGAGTTATTATTGGAGTATCATTTTTTGAAATTTATTATCAATTTCTAAATGAAAATTGTTTCAAAGTAAATGGCCTACAGTGTAATGAACTACCAACAAGTAAATTAACTACCTACAATGAATTTTCAGTGCAGGAAAATGCAAAAGAAATAAATATAGTCAATATCGATTTCTTGTTGAATAACTAATCTTGCAAACAAATTATAGTAATAGTGAAGCTAGATATTGTCTCAATATTGTGTTGATCAGCAAAGCATGATGGGTCACTGGTTAGTTCTGAATCTGATCCGCACGTCTCTCAAATGTGTTTTACCTCATAGCACGTCTGTCCTCTCCATTCTCTTTTCAATTATTTTTCGGCTGAAGTACGGTGAGTGAAATGTCTGGAGAGACGTCTGATCCTGTCACGTCTGCCAATATCATATCTGAAAAGCTATAATACTTTAAACTGCAAATGCTATGGGTGAATCTCTCAAAGAAATTATATATATATATATATATATATATATATATATATATATATATATATATATATATATATATATATATATATATATATATATTAAAATGAATAAATATATAAATAAATACATTTTATTTTTGTGTTCTATATATAGATTATGGGTACATTTCTCAGAGAAATCAAGAAGAAATAAAATTATATTAAAATAGATTAAATAATAATATGAATGAATGAATAAATAAATGAAAAATATGAATTTATTTAAATAATATGTTTTGAACATGTTACATTGTTGCATTAATTTCATGACAATTAATGTAATGTAATTGTTGAGATAATATATTATTGAGAATCTTTTGTGTGTGTGTGTGTGTGTGTGTGTGTGTGTGTGTGTGTGTGTGTGTGTGTGTGTGTGTGTGTGTGTGTGTGTGTGTGTGTGTGCGTGCGTGAGTGCGTGCGTGTGTGTGTGTGTGTGTATATATATATATATAAACATTTTTTTAATTTTTCAAATATTTTTGATTTTTTTATATTGTTGCATTAATTTAAATACAATTATTAGAAACAAAATGTTTTTTATATTTTTCTTGTTTTTGTGTTATTTTAATCAACAAACTTTATTAGAAACTTTAGTAAAAAAAAAAAAAAAACTATTTCTGCTATACTAATACTATCTGTATGTGTGTGCTGTTGCTTTATTAAGTGATCAAACTGGCACTTTTTGCAGACAGATGCTAAAATATTTTGCAGCAATGTGCTAAAACCCAGCAGAGCATCTTATCAAGCACATAGAAACAACTATGGCAGCTGTATCCAACATTTGTATTAAATTTGAGCTTTGCTATGTGCAGCACATTTCTAAATGAATAATAATTTAAAAAAAGTTCAGAAAACTGCACAGATGGCTTCGATTGGAGATCAAGAGTCAATAGCAAAGTCAATATATCTTTCTCATCTGTGGGTTTGTGTGAAAGTCACTGCAGTACGGACGAAAACAAAGCACTCGGTGTACTGTGTGCTTGCTATTAATACAAGTGAATGAAGTGCAGTAATGAAGGAGTGGGTGTGTGGCGTGGGCCGGCAGGCTGCTGATAATGGCCGGGATAATTTGTTTAATTGGTGTCATTACTGCAGTACAGAGATGCTCAGTGTGAAACAGAGCAGAGGTTTGCTTTTAGGAGCATCACTGCAGTGCTGCTATTCATTTCAATAACACCTGACACCGGTTAAGAGCAGCACTACACAACAGGGCCGACGTTTTCACCAAACACGGCGATACGAGAGAACCCCATCCTACCATATACAATTCATATATGCAGTATGAGATATATATTTTATACTCTAATTGTATTAAAGTACAATTAAATTATTAAAATATATGGAAGATATTTATTTGTATTAAATTGAAACTTTTTCTACCTGCTGTTAATGCTTTTGCAGTTTGACCAAATAACTGTTTCCCAAAATGTAATGCATCCTAATCTTTTATTTTAAGCACCATGCTTTACCAGCTAATAGTAAATTACTTTTTGAATATTTGTGGTTGGATTTATTTATTTGTTTGTTTTGGTTCTCCATGCTCCACACTCTCCATACTTTATTTATTTATTTATTTATTTATTTGTTTGTTTGTTTGTTTGTTTGTTTGTTTGTTTGTTTGTTTGTCATTTAGCTCCATGAATTCTTTCTTTCTTTCTTTCGATCCTCCATGCTCCATACTTTATTAATTAATTAATTAATTAATTAGTTAGTTAGTTTTGGTACTCCATGTTCTCCGTCTTTCTTTCTTTCTTTCTTTCTTTCTTAGTTTTGGTCCTCCGTGCACCATACTCTCCATACTTTATTTGTTTGTTTATTTGTTTGTTTATTTAGAAAAGCTTGGATTGTACATCAGGCTGGGGCTAGTTGTCACTCTTTGTGTGGGCTTATTGTTAAACTATATGTCTTTGCTATAAAAAAAAAATGTATTTATAAATATAATAAATGTTTAGATGTTTATATTCATATTCAAAATTATGTATAATTATTTGTGTTGATAAATATTTCCCAATTTTTTAGAACCATTTTTTAGAGTGTATGAGACTGACTTGCCCCAGTCTGACATTTATAAAAGTCCTTAAAACACCTGTTTGTCTGAATAAATGTTACTGAGGTATATATATGTCCCAAAGGATATTGCAAAAATATGGTGATACTGACATCAAACTATAGTTTTGAAGGCAGAATTGACAAAAATTGCAGTGCTTAAGACCATTTTGAACTGTCTGAAAACCACTGCTAGAGAAAACAGAGAATAAACTACAAAATCTTATTAATTATGCTATTTGTTTTTTGGGGTTTTGCAGGAATACATTAACAGGAGGAAGAGAAGAATGCTGCGGTGTGATGGAGGCTCTTGAAGAGGTGGATGCATCTGTCTAATGATTGTTTTACTCCACATGATACCTGCTGTTTCAGCTGTGTTGTTCTGCACGGGTCACGCGGGTGAGGTGTAAACACGATGGTGGGTGGGTGGCTAGATGAAATCAATGCTGTTATTTCTGCATGCTTGTGCCAGGAAACGTGGTATGAAGGAGCAGGACTGAGCTCTAGCGCCGGAGTAAATCAGTAAACGCGAGTGAAGCGGTTCAACAGATTTACACCCAAATACTCTACAAACTGACCTGCCACAGGAGAGCTGGAGGTTATAACATCCCGCCGCTTGCGTGACATTTGATGCTTCATCCTTGGAGAAGTCTTTCAATATCTGATGCGCACGAAATGTGCCACTTGTGACTGAAAATTCATGCTTCACAGTCAATAATTCTGTGATTCATGCCAAAGAAAAAAAGTCAGTAAAAATGGATCTTTGAGGGAGAAAATCGCTGCATAACGGGGTTAAACAAAGTTTTCAGAAAATACATGGTAGAAAGACACACACACACACACACACACACACACACACACATATATCCACAGTATATAAATATATAAAACCAACTGAAAAGGAGTGTTGTTGAATGGGAGAGCTCAAATGGGCTTATTTAAAAAATAAATAAACATTATGGATGCTTGTTAAAGTGCTATAAATGCTTGTCAAAAATGTCCTTGATCTTATGAAATAAAATATTTTGTTCTGTAACTTTCAGAGCTCAAAACGTCATTTAAAAAAAATATATAAATAAAAAGTTTTAACAGCACAGCAGCAAGATAAAGGGAATGTTTAATAAAAAAAAATAATTTAGTCTTAAATCTAAAATATGTAGGCTACCATTACCATTATTTTGGGCTCAGTAAGATTTTCATTTTTTTGAAATAATTACTTTTATTTAGCAAGTTTAAATTTATCAAAAATGAGTGTTAAGACATTTATAATGCTACAAAAACTTTATTTCAAATAAATGCTGTTCTTTCAAAACTTCAATTCATGAAAGAATCCTGAAAAAAAAATTATTGTTTTAAAAATATGAAACAACGCAACTGTTTTCAACAATGATAATAATCAGAAATGTTTCTTGAGCAGCAAGTCAGCATATATATCATCATATATTATTACCTACATTAAAACATGTTACTAACATCTAACATAAAATCTAACATATGTTTTTACACACACACACACACACACACACACACACACACACACACACACACACACACACACACACACACACACACACACACACACACACACACACAAAATAAACATTTAAAAGTGTTATTTGTTTACATTTGATACATTTTTAACAGTTTTGGGGAGAATTTCACAGCATAACAAGGTTGAACAGAAAGTTCAATACAAGAAAAATGTATTTGTAAAAATATTAATTTAGATATAAATTGATGTAAATATTTATATACATTTATATAAATGTTATGCATTTTCTAAAACAGATTAAAATTTGCAAATGATTAAATTAACATTTTAAAAAAAATAGAACAATGTTCTTATATATTTTCAGGATAATCTTCACTGGGCAGTTGGAAACCCCATCTGTTTAAAGCAGCATATTATTAAGTAGCATATTTTGAATTAATTATGCACATGCAGTTTTAATAAGCTCATATTAATCAGTGCTTCTGCCTGTCGTCCGCAGAGCCTGATCTCAGGTGAAGTGTGAGCAGCAGCTCTCAGCAGTGAGAAGCAAGTGCTGTAGAGATCTTGTCATGCAATATCAGCAGAAACGTCACCGCGGCTCAGCGTTTGACCCTCCTGCGGCTGCTGCAGAACGCTGCAGAGAAAAACCTGTATGTTCATTTCATCACACAGTAAGTCATTATATCACATCACACTGTATGCCATTATTATGCTGACTGCCCAATCCAAAGAAAGTTCTTTGATATGTCTAGCGCAAACTTCTTGTTTTTATTAATTACATCAAATTAAAGCAATTAAAGTCACTCAGTTTTCTTTCTTTCTTTCTTTCTTAGAAATAAAGGCAATTACAGTATAGCACATACAATAGAAGTACATGCAATATGACATGAATTCAAAACACTGTCAAAACCAAAATACAAATTGTACATTTCTGCTTTTAAAACCACTCAAATGTCTTACTTGATATACTTTTATTTCACATTGTAAGTGTTTTTCTTTAATGCACGTATATCTGTATTTGGGGTCAGTAAGAAACTAATACTTTTAGTCAGCAAGGATGCATATAATTTATAATGTTGCAAAAGATTTCTATTTCAAATAAATGCTGTTCTTTTGAACTTTCTATTATTCAT
This sequence comes from Acrossocheilus fasciatus, assembly GCA_036784905.1. Lineage (NCBI taxonomy): Eukaryota > Metazoa > Chordata > Actinopteri > Cypriniformes > Cyprinidae > Acrossocheilus > Acrossocheilus fasciatus. The sequence goes on from CM071957.1 coordinate 31,519,196, forward strand.
TAAAGAATCCTGAAAAATAAAATGCATCACAGTTTCTACAAAAACATTCTGCAGCACAACTGTTTTCAACATTGATAATAATCAGAAATGTTTCTTGAGCAGCAAATCAGCAAATGTGACCCTGGAGCACAAAAGCAGTCTTAAGTCGCTGGGGTATATTTGTAGCAATAACCAAAAATACATTGTATGGGTCAAAATTATAGATTTTTCTTTTATGCCAAAAATCATTAGTATTTTAAGTAAAGATCATGTTCCATGAAGATATTTTGTAAATATACTACTGTAAATATATCAAAACGTCGTTTTTTATTAGTAATATGCATTGCTAATAATTCATTTGGATAACTTTAAAGGCGATTTTTTTTTTGCACCCTCAGATTCCAGATTTTCAAATAGTTGTATCTCAGCCAAATATTGTCTGATCCTAACAAACCATACATCAATGGAAAGCTTATTTATTCAGCTCTCGGATGATGTATAAATCTCAATTTTGTAAAATTGACACTTAACACTGGTTTTGTGGTCCAGAGTCACATATTAGAATGATTTCTGAAGGATCATGTGACACTGAAGACTGGAGTAATGATGCTGAAAATTCAGCTTTGCATCACAGGAATAAATGACACTTTACAATATATTCAAATAGAAAGTAGATACTTTAATTTTTTACTATATTTCAACTGTATTCTTGGTCAAATTCTTGTTCAGTATGCACAGCTTTTGTACTTCTTGAAATAGTACAGCGTGTATTTAAATAATGTATTTATCGTAACATTAAGCATTTTGTATGTGTTTTGGTGTCCTTGAATGGAGGAGTGTTAGCTGATGTCAATGTTGAGACTGTGGTTAGTCTTACTGATGAGATGCTGTCAAACTCCTGTCTGCTGGAGAGAGAGAGAGAGAGCGAGAGACATATGATGAATGAACACAGAGAGAGAGAGAGAGTGTAATGATTGTGAAGTTGCTGTGTAGCCCAGCCACTCAAAATGCAACATTTGTTCACTGTGTATCTGTCTGTCTGATATTGAAGAACTTCTTTAATTGGTTTGAGTTCTGTGATTTCTCTAGTGAGCTCCCTTGCTGTCTACTCCCTACATAGGCAACATTCTTCTAAGACAGCTTATTAACTGAAATAAAACCTGAAAAGTGACTAATTTGAAATTTATCCTCGGCAGACACCAACACCACACAAATAGTATTTGTGACATGAATCAAATGAGACACTTGATTCACAACTGATTCCAATAGAGTTTGACATAACATGTCACTTTGCTAACAGTGTAATTATCTTAAAGGAGCAGTTCACCCCAAAAAAATCACATTTGCCAAAACATTTATCACCCTCAGGCCATCAAAGATGCACATGAGGTTGTTTCTTAATCAGATTTGGAGAAATGTAGCATTTCAGCACTTGCCCACCAATGGATGCTCTGCAGTGAATGGGTGCCGTCAGAATGAGAGTCCAAACAGCTGATAAAAACATCACAATCATCCACACCACTCCAGTACATCAGTTATAACAGCTTGTGAAGTGAAAGTGTTTACAAGGAACAAATTCGTCATTAAGATGTTTATATGTATGCTTCCAAATAGAGTCGCCTGGTCTGAATCAGAAGAGAAATATGCACAGATCAAGAATCGTTTATAAGCAAAAACAGTTCAAACAAATATGTGGGTGGATTATAATGTGAGACTTTTCTGCTCAAAGAAGCGTTATTATAGATTATGAACTGGGCAGATGGTACATTTTCAGTAAATTTTCATTGTTGGGTGAACTGTTCTTTAATAAGCATAAAATATGTCTTACACGCTGATATTGGGTAATTTAAAATGTGTTTTATAAGTTTAGAACATATTTCATCTTTGAGAGTGCATAGCCTATTTGATGCCTTGCAATGCTATTCTATGCAACTTTGAAGCAGTTTTTCTTTTATTTGACTCTAGTATGTGTACAATGTTATTTTGAGTTTTGTAATTGGAGTATTACACTTTGTGGCACCTCAAATCCCACACGTTTTGTGCTTCTTCCAGCATGAAATGTCACATCTCTTTATGAGATTTAGCTTTTTTTAGAACTCACATACTGCAAACAAAACTTGTGCCTCTTTTTCTGGCGAAATCCTCTCGTATTGAACTCAATCTAACAGGCAAACTCCAAAGTAATTACGCAGAGATCTCAAAGATGAAAATAACCGCAGCTGTCTCCTATCTGATGCAGGTTACCAAATGCTGGTTAATGAGCGTTGAGCTGGGCCTCTTTTCCATGGCTGAGATTCGAAGATGAAGCAGAACAATGATTTGAAAGCTTCCCCGAGCGATTTGCTGTATGTTTTCTGAACCTTTAGAGGTAATTACTCTGTTAGACATGAACTCTACTACAGGAGAGACTTGACCGCCCGAGACCTTTTGAGTCAGGACTTCAAGTGCAGCTAACAAAGCCAAAGTTTTTCTTTTTCATAGAACAGGGGAGAGAGAGAGCGAGAGGAAATTGATTAAACATGTTTTTTCCTCATGCTTTGATGTTAATGACACTGTGCAGTGACTCTGGGCGTGAGAACATGGCGTCTCCCCCGAGGAGCAGATGTGATCAAAGATCCTCTCTGCAGATTCAAGCCGTCACAGTCGGATTCTCTGTCCTGCTCGATATTTGAACAGAAGATGAGCAAGTCGAGCTTGAAGTTAAATCCACCAGCCTGCATATTCATGAAACCCACTCGTGAGGAGCTTGTCTTTGAAAAAAATTCACATCCACATTTGGGATTTTTACCTGTGGAATAGAGGGCTGCATTGAGACCCAACGCAAATCTCGCGGGAGCAGGCGGTTTTACTTTACTACTTTTACTAAGTTACAATATAATTAGAATTGTGTATTTTAGACATTTATTAAAGGGCCTGCCAATAAATAAATAAATATCAATATATTAATAAAACCTCAGTAAAACCTGAAAGTCATCTATTATACACCAGCATTGTGATGGTGAGTTTTTCAGAGGCAATCCTATTTACATTTTTATCCAGTTAAGTTATGCAGTGGAAACAAAAGGTTTCATCATTGAATACTGTGACGAGGCTGCTTTTGTTCATTTGTTAATTCAAGCGTGAACTGTTCATCTGCTAATATTTCATAAGCCTCGAGTACCAGAACGTCCTGCAACAGTTTGTTTACCAGATTAACCGTATGAATTCTATTTTCTTTACATTATTCATCATTGGCCATGTGCAGCAAGAGTAACTTTGCTATCTTATCAAATCTGAGCCCAGTTTGAGCCATTGTTGAGATCTCTTCTGAAAATCTAAAGGAGACTCACACTGTGAGACAGCTGATGTTTTTTTGGTTGTTTTGTTTTTTTGAGAAGGAAAAGATTGCATTTGCAATTTCAATTCTGTCTAGGAGAAACAATTTAGAGATCTAGTGACTTTTCTTCCCAAAATGTTCTTCTCCCATCATGATTCCTTCTCTTCAGCACTTCATTGTTTATCTTCATCCTCTATACAGTGAGATCTTTGTCATTTCTTCAACATGATGATCTTCCAGTGTTTCTTCTCTCTGTCTCTTGTTCTTTTCCTCCTCTTCATCCATTGTTTTGTCCTGTCAGGTGCATTACATCTACCATATTTATTATTTATTCCGCCTCTTGTTTCTGTCTCTCTGTTCTTCTTTGTCCTTGTTATGTCCTCCTGACAGACTCAGTAATGGCTCATGTTCTGCTGGGACGTCCGTCTTGTGTTGTCAGACGTTAACTATCGTCATAAATTCATGCTTCTTTTCTTCTTGAGAACCACCCACTTAGACAAGAAGAGTCTGATTGACATGTAAGGTGGCCAATCACAGTTAGTTTCTAATGAGAAGCTTTTAAACCTAAAATCAGTTAAAAACTATAAGAATAAAATAAAATGTGTGCACTCTGTAAAAAAAAAGTCTGTAAAATATGTCTAATTTATTGTGTTACTATGAAGAATTTTTCCATTTTGATTTTTCACAGGTGTTTCCCCCATATTTGTGTTGTGTTCAGAATTACCAGGCCTTTTTTTCCCCTTAAAATGTGGTGTGCTTCAGGATATCTTGTTTATTTTATACTATTTATTTACTACACAGACAAACCTCTGAATACCTACCATTAACCTCGCAAACCCATTTGTTTCTCTGAACCCTTATTCTACCAGCATGGTAGAATTGTAAACACTTTCTTTCCCAGATGTGACTGAGAATGTGTTTATTCATAATTGTGATGTCGACACCCTCTCAGTTTTGCTAGCTGAAGTCTCACCTCAGTTCAGAGAGTAGTTGCCATAGTTACCATCACACCTGTTTCTGCTAATGAGTTAACCTACTTCCAGATGCCTAATGTTTCTGGAGTCTTGCATTTGTATTACTGCATTTTCAAGTGCTTTTCCTGGTTCTCAGTGTGTCTGGGTGGGTCTCGTTGGCTATATGTTAAACAATATACTATAGCACTCTGCACATTAAGAGTAGCCTAAATATTCAATCTGATCTCATAAAAGTGCGTATAAATAGTACGCCAAATAAAAATTAAAACTTGTGGTATTGATACGCAAAAATGGACTTTGGCGTGTATATGCTACGCGATGGGTAGGGTTGTGGGGTAAATGCGTATCATATGTGAGCGAAAACTGCATATCACATGCACGCCAAAAAATTTGGTATCATATGCACACGAAAACTGTGTTTTATATGCACGCCAAACACATTCGTATCATATATACGCCAAAGTCCATTTTTGCGTATCAATACCACGAGTTTTCGTTTTTATTTGGAGTACTATTTATACACATTTTCATGAGACCGGGCTCAAATATTGCTTAACATAGAATGTATAAAGTACATAAAACTGTGTATTATGCAGCCACTTTTAAACAGTAGACTAGAGCACATTGACGATCAGGATTAAAATTTTGTTGTGTGCAACATTCAAGTTATGTCAGAAATATACTATCAAATACTATCAAACTGTCTTTATCTGTCAGTATAAACCTTTATATTACATTGCAGGCTGTTATTAATTCTGGTTTATTGATCACACTAGTCCATGTGCATTGCATTGTGGGATACAGTATTATTTGCGTATGCTTATAGGCCTATCTACCTTATTAGCAGCAGGCGACGGCTATTCCCTGCTAAAAACAAAACAATAGAAGCCCAATAGAAACCATCACAGAAATTCTAACGGTTTCCATTAAAATACCATTATAAACCATTAGCTTTTTACAGTAAAACCATTACAAAATTCATTTTTGTAGTGTGTTTTGGGCATTTTTCCAATAGGATTTAACATCCCACCAATAGAATCCATCACATACCGGTAGACACCATTATAGTTTCCATTAAAACCAATACAATTCCCATTATAACCATTAAAACCATTACATTTTCTATTGTGTTTTGTGCAGGGTTCTATTGTTTTTTTTCAGCAGGGTTTTGTAGCCTGAATGTGCGAGACTTCCGGTGTCATGTCTTCCAGTTATTTTAGCTGTCCAAAAACAGTCCATTATACCTCTTAATAGCAGTGGTTTATAGCGCAAATTGTTTTTTTTTAACCAATAGCGGCTGATGAAGCGGAAGTCTCGCACATTCACAGAAATAGCTAACTTCCGCATTACAAATAAAAGGCGCAAAACAGAAAATGTGCAAGTCTTTAAAAGAATGTCTGTCATTTTTCACCCAGAAAACTTTGCCACACAAGAATACAGCGAGCCCAAAGACTTCAAATCTCTTGTTTTGTCACAGGATAACGTGAAATCCTTCTAGATAATCTCCAAGTCTGTGATAGATCTGCCTTGAACGTTACAAGACCACACAGAGCAGAAAACTATATCATTCTGCGAGTCCTTCTTGTTCTGGCTCTGGCTGAAATCCACGACAGACTCCCAACTCATTCTGGAGGATTTCTCTTATAATGCTCTAACATTGAGAACGCTACTCGAGGGACTGAACCTGGACTTTAGCGATAAGAGCCATGGCAACTAACCTTAGCTTTATCAGGCTGGCTGGATTACACAGGTGCAGACCAGACGAGATACGGTCAGTTGAGAAGATAAATAAACGTAAATAAACGTAGGGTTAAATCTGACAGGTGGAAAACAACTCAAGACAAGAAAAAATAAAATTAGTGGAAGTCAAATATTGAGTCGGAGCTAGTTTGTAAAACAATAAAATGTGAAATAGAGAGTAAAAAATACGGCTCAACCGCTCCCTCTAGTTGCTATAGGGGCAAACAAACAACACACTGAAAATTACTTGAAATAGGTTTTTGGTTCATTGTAAATATGCTACAGTTGTGTTAAACCTGTCAGAAACATTGATTGATAGCTGTGGATGATTTATGGTCTCCTGTCGTGTCTCATTTGTGATCGGGTTACTGTCATGTTTCATTCATCTGTTAGATTTAATGCAGTGGTTGTTTCATTTTCTTTCCAGGACACGTTTCAATGTCATAGTAAGTGTGTTTTAAACTGGATTTCTGATGAATATAACATTAGCGTGCACAAAGGCTTACTATTTCTTCTGCATTCATTGAGACCCCACAACAGGCCAAAATCTTGTGAGATGTCTACCTAGACAGCATTTTAAGCTGTGATCCTGTTCCAAACGTTGTCAAAATGTCTCATTTTGGCTAGCATTACATTTATCCTTCTTGGAGAAGACCAAGATCCTGTAATGCATTGCCAGAAAATCATTCCAAGACGGCAGATGAAAAAATATTCATACACTGCAAAAAAATGATGATCTTACTTAGTATTCTTGTCTTGTTTTCCAGCTCAAATATAACTTTCCTAATTCATGATGCATTTACTTGAGACGCAAAACGACTAAATTAAGTCTTGCTTTCTGAAGAAACAAGAAAAAATATGTGCCAGAAAAAAAAAAAAAAAAACTTCAAAGGAAAAACTCATTTTTTTCCTGACCCCCAAAACAGCTTCTTTTTTTTTCTTGTTTTAAGTAAAAACTCACTTAAAGGCTAAATAGCTAATGTCATTTTGCTTCTCTCTCTCTCTCTCTCTCTTTTTTTATGTATCCGTGCATTTTATTCAGTTCTTGAAGAAAGTATTGATAAAATGTTAGTCTAATACAAATGGCTATTTATGGACTATTTTACCCAATATTTGTGTGTTGGTCATGTAGAATGATTCAAATCACTTCAGTTGCTTAGAAGGCAGCTGCCTATATGTAGGAGTCAAAGCATCATTGGTGTTTGTGAAATGCTGCATAAGAAGATAATATTTGAAAACAAAATATTTGAGCTGATCAAATGCTGAATGTAAAAGCAGATCTCAGACGGCATGGTGTTCTGTCCTCCTCATCAAGCTCAAAACTTCATAGATAATCGGCTACTAGAGATAAAAACTGTTACGGTGCACACAGCAGGGAGGAACGAGGAACACGCAGACGAGGAGATACTTCAAAGTAATAGTCTTTAATAATGACATCAGGACAGGACAGGGCAGGGCAGGGCAGGGCAGGGCAGGGCAGGGCAGGGCAAGACAAGGCATGGTTCACACAGACAGGAACACCGGGGAATAATGAGTAGACCAGACGAAATCTAACTAAACAGGCAGGAACTAAATACACATGACAATAACTGATAATAAGACTAAACACAGCTGGAAAAGACTTAACTAATAATCACACTTAACAAGGACAGGAACAAGACCAAATATGGACACAAGAGGCGGGAACACATGACACACACCACAGAGGACGTAACAAAAACAAAGTGTTTTCGCAAGGCAACATTCTCTTCGTTTTCTGCTGGTAAATAATAGATCATATTTTTGTGGTGCGTTCAGCAGTTTGGTTGGACTTTTTGTTTCACAGTTTAATGTTTTTATGCACAAGAGTGGCGCGTGTCTTGAAGTGTTAAGTGTAGTTGTTTGGGCCTGTATAGTGTGTCTGTGTGTGTCACAGTTAGCACACTAGTTAGTGTGTGAAGACACACAAACACACACATACAGTCTCCCCTTCTGACTTCATTCCTGATCTTTGATTTATTATTTTAAACATAGCCTACTATTTAAGTTAAAAAAAAATAAATAAATAAATTAAAAAAAAAAAATTAAAACAAACAAAAGAATTTTTTTCATTTTTTATTTTTATCAAAATAAAAATAAACATTAATTGGAAACAATATAATATAAAACTCTCTTTTTTAAATCTTAACTAGTTCCAAAGCAAAGTTTCTCATTGTAATTTAGTTTAACTGGAATGACTTAAAAAAACTAAAACTGAAATTTGACATAATAAATTTAATAAAACTATATAAATAATTTTAAAAAAAATGACAAAAACACAAAAAATGAAAAAGGAAAGTCTAAAACTAAAAACGAATTTGAAACATTACTAAAAACTCAGTGATACTAAAATAACTCTATTATTGCGTTATATAGCAAAATATCAAGCCAAAAAAGCTCCTTTTTTTTTTTTTTTTTGACTTAAAAAGCGGCTTACCACAGTTTTTGGGGACACTGTAAAATCTGTTATCAGGGTTGTTATAGTTAACTAACAGTAAAACAAAAACAAACAAACAAAAAAAAACCTTACTTGAAATAAAATAAATATTAACTGGAATAAAAAATCAGCTAGTTGTCAAGGCAACATTTTAACTAAAATAAAACTATGTAGAAAAAAATGCTAGAAGTGACAGAAACAACTACATCTTCTACCAAAATTAAACTGAAATGAAAAATCTGTGATAGTAAAATTACACTGTATTATTGCATCATGTAACAAAATATGAAATCAAGAAAAAAAAAAAGCATTTATTATTATTATTATTATTATTATTACTATTATTATATTTTAGGATTTTTTATATTAAAATATTACCTATCTATATTCATAGTTTATATAATTTTAGTATCACACTAAAAAACGTTGGGTTATTTTTTCAACCCAACCGCTGGGTTGAGCATGTTGGGTCATTTTGTTGGGTTATTTTCTCAGTGTTGGATAGTTTTTGTGTAACTGGGTTACCGGTTGGGTCAGTTGAACCCCTCCCCCTCATCTACGCTGCACGAACTTCGCGGGCATTTTGAATCGCCTCAGGAGCGAGCGTTTTTCAACGAGGACAGCTGTTATTCGGAAGGGAAAAGGTGTGTTTTAATGTTTTTATAGAAAACTATTACTGTACACTAGAAAATGCAAACTTATGCAAAACAGGGCGGTTCACATGACATTAACAGTTTTGAAAAGTAACCCCTAACCCCTAACAGGTGTGGCCAGTCTGTGGTGGCACTGAAATCTTCATTAGTTCAGTATAGAAATATCTATAGCAGGGGTGTTAAATTTAGTTCCTGGAGGGCCAGAGCCCTGCAGAGTTTAGATGCAACCCTAATTAAACACACTTGATCCAGCTAATTAAGTAATTCAGGCTTGTTTGAAAACTAGATGGTTTGTGTGTTGGAGCAGGGTTGGAACAAACCTCTGCAGGGCTCCGGCCCTCCAGGAACTGAGTTTGACACCCCTGGTCTGTAGCCTATTTACCTACACTGGACTGTTTTAGTGCCTAAAACACAACTGAATACAATTAATTTGTTTGTAATTGAGATTTTGTGAAGTTAGACCAGGTAATTGAGTGAATATGACCATTTTTGTAACCCCTAACCAGTGTTGGGCAGTAACTAGTTACTAGTAACTTAGTTACTGAAATATTATTACTTTTTGCAGTAACTAGTAGTGTAACTAATTATTAATAAGATTTCAGTATTAATATTACAGTTACCATCCATAAAACAGCTTAGTTACTTAGTTACTTTTGATGCCTCAACCCCACTTATTTAAAATCAAACAATCAAATAATTCCTAGATTTATTTTTATAATTTTCATGACTCGCACATGCATGTGATGTCCCCAGTGCAGCAGGCAAGCTTGGAATATGGAAAAGCTTACATTCAGCAGATAGAAATATTGCATTATATTGATTTTGTAAATAATTTGTAACCAAAAATTATTCAGACCGAGTCTGGGAAAAAACCTGAAGTTCAGGTTTGCATGAACCTGGTTGGCAGCACGCCCAGGAGACTACAGGCTGTCATTAAGGCTAAGGGTTGCCTGACAAAGTATTGATAGTTGGGTAAATATTGTCATACTAACAGCTGTCTGAATAATTTTGGTTGATTGTAATCCATCACATACCTTTCTATCAAAGTTATCTGATATTAATTTGCTCTGACACAGTTTAACTCTGAGTTCTTGTCATATTTTACTACCATAAACTATAGCGAATAAACTGTGATAATGTGAGAAATGTTGAAGGTGTCTGAATAAATTTTGGTTTGACTGTATCTATTTGATAAATTAAGTTAACCAACTAACATTATACATACTCTTTTGGTTTCTGTAACCAGTATTTAAAAAATGTACAAATGCAATGAAAATATCGGTATCGGTACTCGGTATCGACAAGTGCCAAAAATAAAAGTATCGGTATCGGGCGAGTACTGGAAAAAGTGGTATCGGTGCATCCCTAATTAATACCACACTTCTTCTTGAATGTCACTATCACTATTGAGTGTTTGTAATAACTTCTGACTGCGATCAAATGTGGATTTTGGTCAAATGATGAGGCAGAAATATGTTTTTAGTAACATTCTAGAAGAATTTTATCTGGAAGATGCACAGTTCCAACTTCTGTGGGGCGTGAAGAAAAAGTAATGTAACTAGAAGTGTAACTAATTACTTTTGCCAGAAAATAATAAATAAAGTAACAATATTACTTTTGAAAGGAGTAACTAGTAATGAGTAATATATTACATTATTTGAGTAACTAGCCCAACACTGCCCCTAACGTTAGCTTCGGTTTGCTAGTCCGTATGCCCACTTTGTTATAATGTTACAGCTTTACCAGCCTTTTTAATAATTCAAACGTCTCCTTTGTCTTTTGGCCAACATTTCCTCTGAAATATGTGACTTATGTGAGTCATTTTGTTCGCTAAGTTTCTTTATATTGATTTAAGGTCCATAGGCAGGGGCGCAACTGCACATTTGCCGAGGGGTATGCAAGATCAGTGTTGGCGCCCCCCTGTATTCTAGTAGCCCCTAAAACAAACTCCCGTAGAAAAGTTTATATATATAGGCCTATTATTCAGTTGCCTCAAAGTTATTCATATTTTCGCACATTTTTATATAAAATGAGAACACTAAGTAAAATTAACTTTAAAGAATGTCTGCATTTTTTTTTTTCTTCATTTTGTTCTTATATAGATAATTCATGGAAAAGTGGCCATGCTAAGTTAGAGATTTCTGCCAATATTTCACTTGGCAGAAAAACAAATAGGCCTGCTATTAAAATGAATGTCATGATTTCCACTATGACCACTAGATGGCAGCAGAAGATCATTTATTGTTTCATTTACCATTTCCACTTTGTAATATAGTTCTTTTCACACGTTTTCCAAATGGATTTATATTTAGACAGAAAAATCACAATTATAGCATTTAAAAAATCTCCTTTTTATCAAAATTCAGCATTGTTTTGCATTTAAGTATGAAGTAGCAAGAGTTTTCAACTCATCGGATCTACTTGAATCACAGATGGCCTATTTTGAATTCAAAACGCCAATTTTCAGTGAAAGGTGGCTAGTTTGTATTGTTTACGATCTTCTCAGTTTCTCTCAAATGTAAATCAAATGCACATTCACAAACATGTTTTTTTTTTTTTTTTTTTTGAGCAATTGAGATACTCATAAATTAAATGATATATGCCGCCTTAGGCAGTGAATGTTTTCATAGGTGTGTCCAGTCTGTGGTGGCACTGAAATCTTCATTAGTTCAGTATAGAAATATCTATAGCAGGGGTGTTAAATTTAGTTCCTGGAGGGCCAGAGCCCTGCAGAGTTTAGATGCAACCCTAATTAAACACACTTGATCCAGCTAATTAAGTAATTCAGGCTTGTTTGAAAACTAGATGGTTTGTGTGTTGGAGCAGGGTTGGAACAAACCTCTGCAGGGCTCCGGCCCTCCAGGAACTGAGTTTGACACCCCTGGTCTGTAGCCTATTTACCTACACTGGACTGTTTTAGTGCCTAAAACACAACTGAATACAATTAATTTGTTTGTAATTGAGATTTTGTGAAGTTAGATTAGGTAATTGAGTGAATATGACCATTTTTGTATTACCTCCAGGTATTTATTTTAATAAAAGGGCTAATTACCATTTAGTCATTTTGCATTTAATCATTTTGCAGACGCTTTATAACTCAAGGTTTATTGCTCAGTCAGCTTGGTTCTGGGTCTCAACACCCCAAAAGTTTGTTCTCCATCATTGCACAGGCCTATCATGCATGAGACATGCAGATAGTTCAAAGTTTAGTCAACCTTCACCAAATTTTATATAATCAATTAAATCTGAAAAAAAAAAAAAAAAAACAGTCATTGTTTAATACTATTAGTTGTCAAAATGAATACATTGCAACAGTTTTGCCAAAATTAGTGAGTACAACATTTGTCCATCTTCCAAATTGTGTTTTTGTCCTGTCCTGAAACACACGGTGGTAAAGTTAGTTTGAGATTCATTAGAAATTCCCTATTTTTTTTTTTTTTTTGACAATTACTCTTTGCTGCTGTTTATTTTGAGCCCAAACTAACTCCGATAGACATAAATATATGCCCTTGACGTTACACAAGGCTTAATTTCTAGGAGGGGGAGGGGAGGGTACAAAATCAACCATTTAAATTAAACAATTTAACTACATGACATAGTATAAAACCAATACTAAAATGTTCGGAAAAACATCCATGTTATTGCACAAAGCTCCGTTTTTGGAATTATTGTTTTATGTGTTTTATAATAATTTTACAACTTTTAATGTATGCAGTAATATAAATTCATTAAAAAACAATGCCATTTGATCTTAAGGTATCAAACTAAAGGTGTAAAATTTTCAGAATATTATTCCCTATAATGCATATAAAGGTTTGGTTTTTCAGATTATGCCTTTATTGTTTTTATATACAGTACTGAGTCCATATTTTTCACGTTTTATATATTGTAACGTTACCCACTTGAATTAATTAAGCTCTGACACCGTTTCAGATAAAGGTATCAAACCAACTGTAAAAATCCATAATTATTAGGCCTATTCCCTATAATGCACAAGGCTTGTTTTTTTTTTTCTTTTTCAGATTATGCCTTCATTGTTTTTATATAAAGTACTGAATCCATATTTTTCATGTTTTATATATTGTACCCACTCAAATTTATTAAACTCTGACACCGTTTGAAATAAAGGTATCAAACTAACTGTAAAATATTCAGAATATTATTCCCTATAATGCACAAGCAAGGCACGAAATTGCGACCATTTTTCATCTGATTTCAACAAATCATATATAATTTTGAAGGTCTTTTAATGGAGAATGTGATAAAAATAACTCATTTTTGAAAGTTTGCTCATCGTGACTAATTTTGCCGGCACAGGTTACATATGATTTGAATACTATTTTTGTGCATGACTATGGGGATGAAAGCATTTCTGATACAGCAAAGCCATGTGCACTTACTAGATGTGTCATTGTAGCATTTATTACTGAGCAGTACTCTAGTCTAGCCTATAGAACATAGGTCACTAACAGGCGGACCATGGTCCAGGTCCGGACCCAGAAGCCGTCCCATATGGACCCGGACCTACATATCTAGCTTCTATTTCAACTGGTGCAGCTTTTGTAGTCTTTACAGTAGTGGACTCCGGTCCTTTTGACATAATGAAATAAATACCAAACGCTAATTTCTAGTAATTCAAATTTATATCTAGCAGATCAAGGTCAGTTCTAGAGCCGTTTGGGTGCAGTCGTGCGAGCAGTGATGAGAGCAGAGAGTGCCCGCTGCGCACAGACAGATGAAACTTTCAGTGGGTGAAAAACAATGGCATTTTCAAAAATTAGGAAAGTTGACGGGTCCTTAAACTTAAATGTTACAAGAAAGTCTTAATTATGATTTAAATGTGGGGACTGAAAGACAAGAATTGCAATTTAAACTTAAAAAGGCTATTCATTGAGTAAATATGAAATCAACCCATGTTTTTAAGTTGTAAATGTGAACTGGTGGATCAACAAGAAGATAATGTGTTATAAAATGTAAACAATTAAGGCAGTAAAATCTATTTATATGTTATTTAATTAATATAATACTTGATTGTTTTTGTGAAAACCTGCATCTGAATGTTTTTTACAGTCATTTAGTTATTATTTTTATTTTTGTGCATGTCTTAAAAAAGGTCTTTAAAAGTCTTGAATTTAAGCTTAAATATCCTGCAGATACCCTGGACTGGTGAAAACCATCAATTGCTTTTTATATATAATTGTCCGGACCTCAGCTGGTGGGGAGGGTTCATTACTGGACCTCGAGCCGTTTTAGTTGAAGACCCCTGCAATAGAAGCTTCAAAAGGACTGGACTTAGACAGAGACAGCCTCACTAGGACGCAGCCTTACATTTGGGAAGCGTCCTATGAAGATTAAAGGACTACACTGTTAGACATTTCAAAGGGTTTTTACAGTAAGTTACTGTAATTAATATTTACAGTAGCAAACTGCATTTTATTTATCAGTATACTACTGTAATTCATTCATTTTAATATAGATTTCATTAGATTTTATGATTTTTATATAGAATTAATTTTACTTTTTACTCTACATAGGTACTACTGGCATTCAATTAAAACAGACACAATAATTACAAAATATCAAATTCTTTATTTAAAACATTGCATGTATAACACTTAAAAATACAGACTTCCAATACTGGAACAGTGCATCTTCACCATTTCTCCTGTCTTAGGATGTTTTGCAGTGCATTTTGTTGTGATTTATCCTCACAAAGAATCTTTAGGCAACAGAAACATAATGGGGAAAAAGACAAACAGCCAAAGAATACATAGCCATCTGCAAAACCCAGGTGCTGCTCCAAAATGTGGCCACAATCTTTGCTCACCATCCACTTTGACAGAAATGTCTTCTCTGAAAAACAAGAAGTAGAAATGACACACTTTTAAAAGGCAAACCTCATATAGAATATATAAATCTCTTAAAACCATAGTTGTTCTCTTACCATGCTTGACAGTCTCAGGGTGGCTGGCCTGCTCATGTCTTTCTTGATGCTTCATTGCAGTTGCCTTTAAAACACAAATACAAAAAAAATGCAGTAAATTATAAATTCTATTAAAAACTATAACAAACTAATTCTAAAACTAGAAAGGAAGCTAGCCATAAAACTAGTTTAACCTAGCTAACATACGATTTTATTTTCTCAGGCTACTGGCCAACATTAACTACTAACACCTGAACTAAATTTCGCATTAGTTAACCTAATGTTAATATAAGTATAATGGCGCCAAAGAAACCGTTACAGTAGTATACAGCAATTTAAAAAAATACAGTAAGTCTCTGTATGTGGGGTCTGACGTCACAGAAAATTCCCATGATGCAAAGGGTATTACAGTTATTTACTGTAAAGGGAATTTGCAGTATTACACCGGGTGATATACAGTAAATAACTGTGGAAATTACAGAAATGTCTAACAGTGTAATTATGCGAATTAATATAGAAATGTCATTTGAGTCAACTGCATGATATATAAAATAATAATGACTGATTTTGTATAATAATGCTGCATTGTGCATGTATAGTGAGTTTTAATGTTTTAACATTTTTCTGTTTTTAACAGGTTGGTACAAACGTGGTTGAATACTTGAAGCAGGCTGAGCTCACTAAACCCTTCCCCTTCGTCCTTGGTCTCGGAGATGACAGTCAGTGCCATCAAGCCTTTGTTGTTGTTTTTGGCAAAGGGGCACTACAGCAAAACACACTCCTTGGTGCTGTGGAGCATTTTACTGGTGCTGCTATGTTCTTGTAGCACTTTGTAAACCTTATATGTGACAAAACCAGTCTTAAGTGTCAATTTTTAGAAATTGGGAGTCATACATCATCTGAAAGCTGAATAAATAAGCTTTCCATTGATGTATGGTTTGTTAGGATCGGACAATATTTGGCTGAGATACAACTATTTGAAAATCTGGAATCTGAGGGTGCAAAAAAATCTAAATATTGAGAAAATCGCCTTTAAAGTTGTCCAAATGAAGTTCTTAGCAATGCATATTACTAATCAAAAATTAGGTTTTGTTACATTTACGGTAAGAAATTTACAAAATATCTTCATGAAACATTGAAAAATTGATCATTTTGACCCATACAATGTATTTTTAGCTTTTGCTACAAATACTTAAGACTGGTTTTGTGGTCCAGGGTCACATATTCTCTAAACAGTTACACGAGTTTATATGAATGGGAAAGTTGTCAAACTAATATAAAGAATTTTACTTGTGCCACTTTGATAACCATATTTAATGTAAATGATTAAATAAAAGCTAATATAATTTATTGATGTTATTTATTTTTAAGTATTTATAAACAAAAATTGGACTGAATTATATGCTGTTTTATTGTTCATTGCATGAAATATCTTTTTTTTTTCTATAAATTATATTCTTGTCTTACATTTGGATGTTCATAATACATCTTTTGACTGTTGCCTCTGTATGATGATGATGATGATTATTATTATTGTTAAACCTATTTTGAGCAGTGTAGTAATTTTCAATCAATAGTTGAGTTAAATAAAATATTTAACCCAATGCTGGGTTTGTCCATATTTGTCCCAGCATTGGGTTACCAAAATAACCCAAATTGGGTTGTTTTAACCCATTGTTTTTTTAGAGTGATATTTTTGTATATTTGTGTATTTCAGTCAATCCACTTTTGCATTACTTATGTTTTTATCTGTATGATTTTGGGAGACTTTTCTGTTTGGTATTTCACAGAAATGAAGCAATTTGTGCTCGTGAGCCTGATCCAGATGAAGCACTGCTGCCATCTGCAGGCCGAGCGGAGCGGTGCACGGCAGCGCGCGTCACCATGGCAACCCGCGGGAAGCCAATTGAGTGCAATCAATGAGCCTATATATAGAATCAGCTGCACTATTAGTCACAAAACAACTGTATGATTTCACCACGCTGCTCATAATGTATTGTTCAACTCCACAGGCTCACTGAATTATCCTTATATATCAGTCGAATCGACAGTATTAATTACTGATACCTCTCTTTATATACACTACTAGAGCATAAAAATGGGTTCCAAAGTTGATAGTTCCATGCTATTTTTAAATAAATATAGAAAACAAAAACAAGCAAATGTCTTCAGCTGTTTAATGTGATACTGTAAAAGCCATATTTACATCAAATATAGCTTGTTTACTCCTTGTTACCTTTTTTTTTTGAGAGAGAGAGAGAGGACATAATTTTTCATGTTATTTATTTCTGTTTCAAACGTGACACATGGACATTTTTTTTTAATCTTCATTGAGCTTTTTGGTTCAAGTTTAAAGTATTATTGACTTATTTACCCTCCTGTGATGGAAATGATTACGTCAGTGCATCTTACAGGTTTAATTCCAGTTTATAAATGTTAATTAATCTGGCATTTCTCAATGGAACATGTTTTCTATTAGATTATTTCTGCTTCCTCCTGCGCACTATTTGCATTTGCACTGATTTCCATTCTTTATGAGGCTCTGATCCCACAGAAAGAGCAAATGAGGGGGTTCATTTGTCAAGAAGCAACCCTCTGACAGCTTGTTAACACTTAGAAAGAATAACTGTTAAAATTAGACTCAATTTAGTCTGTTCATTATTCAGCTGAATGAAGATCGTTGAAAACGTATTATAAGAGTCTTTATGTAAGACAAAGGAGACAATTCATGTTTTCATTTTATTATTATTTTAATTATGTGGTTGCATGAGTCTAGTGCATGTAAATTCAATGCTGCACATGTTAATATCATCTGCTATTGTCTGTCAACATGTTGCATGTGTAAAAATCACAATGTTACTGTGGTAAATGTGTAGAGACTATGTGAACAGTAGATGGCAGTGTGTAAATATGAGCAGATCTCAGCACAGTTCACAGTTTTTCTGCAGAATTTCTGACTGAACTATCAACAGATTTAATTTAACTATCAACAATATAAGGGCATTTATTCAAGTTTTAGCACTCTGAAATATATATAGATATAATCTGTTGTATTACAGGTTTTTTTTTATTTTTTTTTTTAATATACACACACACACACACACACACACACACACACACATATATATATATATATATATATATATATATATATATATATATATTATTCCTTCTTGTTCACCTTCCCCACTTTAAGAGAATTACAAGATATTGCCATCCCATGTTGTTCTTAAAATTAATTTACATTTTTATATGTAAATATTACATGTGCAATGGAATACTTCACGAATGCCTGGTAAAATCAAATCAAATTAAAATTACTAGGCCTAATTTAGAAAAAGTGCAATTCAGACTGTTGCTTTTAAATAAATGGCCAGTAAAATAAAATAACATGAAATAAAATAAAAACAAAATAAAATAAAATAAGCATAAACATAACTTGATTAGCTTTTCAGATATATATTTATATCTGATGAAAAATGTGATGAAAAATGTTGCTTTTAAATAAATAGCTTGTAAAATAAAAAATAAAATAAATAAAAAATAGTAAAACAATAAAATAAAAATAACAAAAAAGATGCACTGTTTTTTTTATAGTTCTTAGACTTCATTAAATAAGCAAAATTACATGAAATGAAATGATAAAATGAAATATAAAATAAAGTATAACACTTCAGTAAATTAAAAAAAAAATGTGTTTAAGAATGGTGCTTTTAAATAAATACCTGGTAAAATAAAATAATAAAATGAAGTAAAATAAAAAAAAATAATAATATAATAAATAGATGCACTGATGATTCGATAAAATTAAATAAATAGTTGCATGATATTTCATCTTGATTATTTTTTAGATTTGTACTTGTTTGCAGTAAAAACCACGTGAACTTCACATGTAAAAATCACATGGGTTTCGCACATTTACACCAATAAAATGTTCCAAAACCACGTTTCGTGTATGTTTCATATGTGTTTCGCATATTTGATTTTAACGTGATTTTCACATGTGGTTTTTGGTTCTTAGACTTCAGAGAATGATGCTCTTAAATGGTTTGTAAAATAAGATAAAATAAAACAATGATAACAATAAATAGATGTTTCAGCTTGATTTTTTTGTTTAGCTTTGTGCCTGTTTCTTAGACTTGAGTAAATAAGGAAAACGTGTGTCTTGAATAGTGTAAATGTGAGCTCGGAGGAAAGCATCCTCCAAACAAACCCATCCTGATGAATAATGTGCTTTGCGTTGAGTTGTGCTGGTGTTGTGCTCTTTAATGAATGATGATCTGCGAGTTGCCGTCCTTCGTGCTGTTTGCTGGTTCTGGCTGGCTTTTAGTTTCAAGCAATCAGCACATTCTTATGAAATATAAGCACATTTGCCTTGTTAACGGTCTGATCTGCGGTTATGCCACAGGCCCATTTGACTCCCACTCAAACTGAATCTGAACGTGTTTGTGATGTTTCTGTTCAAACTAGCTAAACTAAATGATCACGTGCTCAGTGATCAGAAGGCAGGCGGCACCTTTACATTTCCAGCATTATTTATTTGTTTTTTTTTTTACATGGCACCTTTTGTCCTATTTGTGCTTTTCTCTTCAGATGATGTTCACTTCACTGAGGCCTGAGATTATTGACCAAGCTGGTTTAGAGATGCAGACCACTTTGGACCAGAAACAAACCAGTTACATTCCAAAAACCAGCTTATACTGTTTAATACAGTGTGTTTTCTAGAAGGAATACAGACCCAAATCTACAGACCTGGTATTTAGCTTCATGTTGTTTTGTTTTTTTGTAAATGTAGCACATTTGCAGGTGAACAAGCAACACTTTTTTTTTTTTTTTTTTTTTTTTTTTTTTTGAGATTTTTGTACCTTATCTGACCCTCTTTTACTTTGCCCTCCAAAACACACCTGGTCTGAACAACCATCCTCCCGTATTTATTTATGGAGAAATACAGATATTTATTTATGGAGATGTTGTACAGATGTGCTTGTAAAGGTGACCTTCAACACCGAGATGTTGTTGTTTTTTTGTTGTTTTATCCTGCTGTTCTTACATTTTCTGTAAATTTAGAAAATACAATGATTCCTACCAGTTTGTTAGTTTATTTTATTTAAAACTATTGCAAATGGTGCACGTTATTTTTTTCATTATTTGCATAAATTGTTGTTCCATTTAAAGTGTTTTTAATTATTATTCCTCAGTTTTCCTACCCCCCTTAAAGATGAAAAGAAGATATTGCAATGCCATGGTAAATGTTGCTCTTAAATAATTACCTGGTTTAATATGTATTTATTTATTTTGTTTTCATGTGTAATATTTATTTACCCCCCTTAAAGAGGAAAAGAAGATATTGCAATGCCATGGTAAATATGTTACACATGTTTAAATAAATGAATACATATGCATGCATGTAATTTTTAGTTATGTATAAATTAAATATGCATTAAAAAAATAATAAAATAATGTTGCTCTTAAATATTTATTAATTTACTTATTTACTGACTTATTTATTTATGCCCCTTAAAGGGGAAGAGAAGATATTGCATTGCTCTAAATGTTGTTCTTAAACAATTACCCGGTTAAATAAAATAAAATAAAAGTATTTAATAATATATAACAAGTTTTAAGCTAGGACCCTCAATATAAAACTCTTAATTTCCTCATTAACACATTATGTTCATTTAATAAAGATCGTTAACATCTGTATCGCATGAACTATTTACTACTTCGCAGATCAAGGTTAATTAGTGAGTAGTATGAGCTGTGATGAAGCCGTTCCGTGTTGTGTTTTATATTCTCCACAGACAGACCCCGGTGACAGCGAGCGGGTCCCGTGAATGATGATGGTCGGTGCGGCGCTGACATGCGCAGTGCGCGGATGCTGTTCGGTGGATGTGTGTGTCCGTCCGCTGATTTCATCTCACACACGCGCTCCTCTCCTCCATCCTTCAGGATCTTCCTCCGGAGCGGCAGCGGCGGGGTTTTACGGTACGTGAGTCTGTTTGTGTATGTAAATAAACGTGTTTGCAGCAGCGCGCGCTGGACGCGTCTCGAAGCTAGACGCGCGTGCAGCATGTCTGGAGATAAACACACACGCGGCGCTGAGATGCGTGCAGCGTTTTTGGTCATGCACTTCATAGCCAGCAACGTATTTTTGGGCTTCATACGGACGTGTTTCAATCCAACAGCAATTCTGGACATAAACATAGTGGTGTTCCAAGTCAGCGCTAGTTTGGACATCAGAAGTGTGTGAAGCAATTTTGAACATGATAACAGACGTATTCCAAGTCAACAGCAGTTTTGGGCAACATATGTGTGCGTGTAGCATTTTTGGGGCATCATAATAGACATTTCCAAGTCAGCAACATTTTATGACTCTGCGTCTATGATGCAGTTTATAGGTTTTGAGACACAGCCTTTGTATAAGACGGCCTGTTGCAGTGAATCTCATGCATGGATAAAACATGTTGATGTCTGGAGAAGCTGTTTTAGGGTTTTATTTTTAGGACTGTGTGATGTGTGGCTTTTGTTTACAGCCAAATGACTTCATGAGCTGATGGTGATGTAAAGAAAATCACCGATTTACTTCCATGAACACTTGCATCTATCAAAAGCACAAGCTTTTGTTAATTTTTCGGTGAAATTAAACTGATGCATATGCTGTTGTGCAGTAATTGTTTACTGTATTTTATTTAGAGTTCCCTATGTATGTGTACTTCCGTAATATGACCTATTTAAGAAAACCCACAGGGTGGGACTCTATTTTATTCATTAGGAATTGGTTGGAGCATGAAAAGGGGTGTTTCATAGCAGAATGAAAGTCGTGGTTTGGAGGGAGGAGGTGGAAAGCATGTGGGATTCATGATGTCAGATGAAAAGGAAAGTCAATTTAGAAGCACAGCAAGTTCTTACAATTTGATGATTGATTATAAAGTCAAACTTTTTTTTTTTCTTCAGAATTTGCACTGACAAATGGAAGCCTGGTTCGACCACAATTCTGACTGTTTTCTTGCAGTTCTGACTTTATTTCTCACAATTCCAAGTTTATATCTCACAATTCTGAGTTTATATCTCAGTTCCGAGTTTATATCTTACAGTTCCAAGTTTATATCTCAAAATTCCAAATTTATATCTCACAATTCCAAGTTTATATTTTGCAATTCTGATTTGTTTTTGTTTCTGCCACAAAATAAAATATATATATATATATCTTAAATTTATATCTTGTAAGAAAAGTCACAATTGTGAGGTATAAACTGAGTGAGATTAAAAAGTCAATTTTTTTTTTAAAATTATTCTGTGGCTGAAACGAGCTTCCAAATTGACAAATAATAATGATTCAAAACAAGAACATTTCTGAAGAGAATAAATAGGGTTGGTTTTGTTTTCACAGAACTGTAAAATGGAGTATGTTTTGTTCTTCTAAAAACCATTGAAATCTATTGTATAAAACAGTTGTTAAGTTTCCTAACGTGAAGTTAATGAGCTGCGTGGTAGTTTATCTGAGGCATTTAATGACTCACTGACACCTGCTGGTTACACCTGTCAGATCAACCATTGTTGACTATATTGACTGTCTTTAGACCAGATTGTCTGCATTATGAGACTAGAGTGCATATATTTGTCTCAGGATGGTAGTTTGATTTGATTTTAGCATGTGCATTGCTAATGAGTTGTTTCATTTAATGCAAGTCAGTCAGAGAATTGAATGGAGCGTGGCAAACTCTGAGCGTTCAGACAACTAATGAATAAATTGATGATCTCTTATAAAATGAACCTCACACAAGTGTATTCAGGATGCAACCTAAATCTGTTTTCCAGAGGAGACACACTGAATACTGAACACCTACAGTTTATCTGGGAGTTAAAAAGTTCTCGAGCGCATAATGAATGAGTCTCTAATGCATCTGAATCTGTGTGGAGATGTAGTTTGCTGCAAAATGTTAGCTGTTTACTCTTAGTAATCTTGTTTGGGATCATAGAAGTCTTCATTATGTTTCTTAATGTCTCCCATAGGTTCAGTAAAATAAGTACAGACTTCTAAAATAATTTGCAGCAAGATGTGAGTGTTTGGAGCAGAACAGCTTTAGAGTCGTATATTATATTATTATATCTCTTATGATGTTTTTTGCACTGTTTAATTTAAATTCAGAGATACTATAGCTACTGTAGTGATGCACCGAAAATCGACATCTGAAAATATTTGGAAGAAATGTAAATTTTGGTTTCGATAGGGATAAAAAAAAATGTATTTGATGTTATTTAATGTCTTTTTCTATTTTAATGTCTTTAATTAAATGATAAATAGAAACGTAATTACATACTTTAAAAAGTTGATATAAAAATGTTACTTACTTATGTGCAACTGTTTTTGTTTAAGTGTCGATTATTAAATCAATTTGAGTAGGCCTAATTCATTGTTTGTTAAACACTTTCAGTTTCTGTAGAGAAAAATAGTATGCTAATGTTGCCTCGGCAACTAACTAAATGTACATTTTGGTATGTCACTTCTATTCATAATTTTTCTGTTTTCATTTTAATTTTAGTTTAAAACTATTTGAAATTATTTCATGTTTATTATTTTTAGTTTTGAGTTCTTTAAGTTTAGTTATTTTTGGTTTTAGGAAAAAAAAATGTAGGCTATTGTTGTCTTGGCAACTAACTAAAAAATAATTTTGGTGCATCTATATATGCACCAAAAGTTTAAAAGCTTTAGTTTAAATTTTAGTTACTTTGTTCTGTGTTTTTGTTGTTTTTATGCATTTAAAAAAATATATATTTAGTGTTTTATTATTATTATTATTTTTAGAATCTCTTTTTTTTTAAATGTCACCTTGGCAACTCACTAAAAGTTAATTTTGGTGCATCACTATTATTCATAATCTATATTCAGCAAAATCATTGCATGCTTCACACATTCCGCTTCAAATAAATCAGCATGTCATCATTATTAAACACATAAATGAGTATTTACAGACATTTGTTTAGTGACATTCAGTCATTTCCACAGATGTTGTTTGTGCAGAGCCACGCGTATATGATGCATTTACACTTCTCTTAACTGAATTAATACTGTGTGTATGTGTGTGTGTGTGTGTGGCCGTTTTGCCCTCAGCCAGTCGAGCACACCTGTCTGTCATCATTTGAGTGTAATGACTCCATTAAACAGCAGTGGCAATGGTTAACTGTAATGGAACATTCTGGACGGAGCTCTAGATGTGTGCTTTGTGCTGTAGGTTGCAGTCACAGATTGAATGTCTTTTATTTATTGAGTGTTTTGTGCACATTCACTCTTGTTATTTGTTTTATTTGCTGTCAGTTGTGGATTCTATATTACAGATGTTCACATTGAGTTCACATATGCATGTTGTGGTGCCGTTAGCTCAGGTGTGGATATTTGTCTCCAGAGATGTTTGTCTGTAATGATTTAGTTTGGAGCAAGCCTTGGGAAAATTAAATTAAGAATATAAACGACCGGCGCTTGTGCTGGGAAACCCCTCCAGGTCAAACGATAGAGGACGGGCTGAGCTGGCTGTGTTTTCTGCTACTGTTAGAGCAGCTGAGTCTTAAGAGTTTGAGCAGAAACTTCAGATACTTGCTGTGGTTGAGCTAAATTAAAGAAATGAGAATACTGTCATCGTTTGGCTTTCTTTTATGGAACATAAAAGATATGCTGAAGAATTTAGTTGTTGTTTTTCCATGCAGTTGCAATAAACGGGGACTGAGGCTTTCAAACTTCTTATAAAAGTGCAAGAACATCATTAAACTTTTTATAAAAATAGTCCATACAACTTGTGCACTATATTTCAAGTCTTCTGAAGTCAAACAAAGTCATGCAAGCTAAGGAAAGCCATGAGAAATATCAGCTGTATGCATTTTGTGGTGCATTGTTTGAAATTGAATCTTTTCAAGGAATCAGATTAAACTTTTAATGTAATTTTTTTTTCTCAGATATGTTTAAATTGAATATAATTGCACATATTGTTTAAAAATATTTAATTATTAATAATAATAATATTTTAAATCAAACAATAAAATAAAATAGTAAATAAATCACAGTCTGTTTTATGTATCATTACTTTACAATTATAATATTTCTTCATAGCTTGATTTGATTTTTTTTATAATTTCCATCTTTTGTTTTTATTTTGGTTTAAGTTTTTTTACGAATTTCTTATGTTTTATTCGACTTTAGTTTTAAAAAATATGAATTTTTGCCTTGGCAACTAACTGAAATAGTTTTTTTTGTAATGGAAAAAAAATGTATATAAAACTTTGTTTTATTTTATATCACACTGTAAAAAATTTCAAGCGGTTTCAACTAATTATTATTTAGTAACTAGTTCCACAGAAATGTTACGTTCAGCCAATTTCTGACTTCAAAGTGTTATCTGAATTGTTTTTTTTTTTTTTTAGTTGGCTCAACCTTTACTGAACTAGTTTTATAGTCCATTCAACTAAAATGTTTTAATTGGTCAAACATTTAGAAGACTACAGCAAGTTATCTCAATTAAAATGTAACCGTTTACTCTGTGTTTTATATGTTACTTCAACTGAGATTTATTATTTGGGCATCATAAGAAATTGCTGGGGAACTGCATAAACATATTTTTATAGTTTAACAAAATTATTAAAAATGATTAACTGGTGTTTATCAATCACTAAAAACACACACACATTACAACACATAATAGCCTTTATTTAATAACAATCTCCATTTATAACATTTTTCATACAAACTAAACATACAGGAATGAAGAAAAGTCACCTACATCTTGGATGGCCTGAGGGTCAGTAAATTAACAGCAAATTTTCAATTGTGGGTGAACTATCCCTTTAAAGCTCCAGTTGACAAACATTACATCTGTAATACAACTGCAAAATTCAGTTTTGAACCAAGAAAAAACTAAACAAGCTAAACAATGTCAGCAAACAAACATTTACAATTATTATTACTGTTCACAATTACATCTTTAAAATGAGGCAGAAGTTAAAAAAAATGAACCAAGTGTTATATAAAATAAAGTCAAGTCACCTTTATTTATATTGTGCTTTATACAATACTGATTGTGTCAAAGCAGCTTTACAGAGTCAAACAGGAAAATAGTTTGTCAGTAAGTCATTTTTCCAGTTAAAGTCAGTTCATTGATGATTCAGTGTTGACATCATCCAGTTCAGCTCTCTATCAATAATGTCTGTGCAATCAGCCAAGCGTCCCCAAATAAGCAAGCCAAAGGCGACAGCGGCAGGGACCCAAAACTCCATCGGTGACAGAGATTGAGTAGAAAACCTTGGGAGCAACCAGGGACAGTCAGGGGCCAGTTCTCCTCTGGCCAGACGAAACCAGCATGGTGTGGTTTAATTCTAGGCTGCAACACAGGTCAGATTGAGCAGAGGACTCGTCTGGTTCTCGTGGTCTTGTCCCGATGGCCAACGAGGTCTTCACTGGGGCTCTGTCTCTGGAGCTCATCTAGCTGACATGGTCTCCGCTGACATTCAGGGCTGTAGAGGTTGTCTCTAGGTGCTGATCCACCATCTGATCTGCATACAGACTGGATCTGGGTGGCTATGGTGACCTCGGAATAAGAATGAAACAGACTAATATTAGCG
Source organism: Acrossocheilus fasciatus (assembly GCA_036784905.1). Taxonomy (NCBI): domain Eukaryota; kingdom Metazoa; phylum Chordata; class Actinopteri; order Cypriniformes; family Cyprinidae; genus Acrossocheilus; species Acrossocheilus fasciatus. The sequence goes on from CM071957.1 coordinate 31,545,843, forward strand.
TAGATGCCACTGAGGACAGTAAAGCACATTATAATTGTAGTAAAAACTCTAAACATTTATACACATTACCTGGAATGAAAACAATAATCTTCAAGTCTTGAAAGTACACACTCACACACTGTGTAGTTGCAGTGGAGCGGTCTGGTGTTTGGTGCCTTGGAAGAACTGACTGGGTTGCAACTGAAATCTTGCAATGAAGCAGCAATGAAACCTCTGGCCACACTCTGATGGAGAAAGAAACGTGCATTTGAAAGTTCAAAAAATGAAATGATGCTTTTTAAATAATTTACAATGTATCAATATCAGTTAATTAAATTTGTGATGAAACCGAAGTTGCAACTTTTTTTTTTTTTTTGGCACAAATCCATTCCACAATCCATTGCACAACAGGGAGCATTGATGCTGACTGGATTTGTAATAGAACATGTACATTTCATATTATAGGGCTAAGTTACCTCAAGTAGCATAAAAATAATATCAAAACATAACGGACCTGCCTGTTGTTGATAAATACCAATGGTCACGTTTTACAAATTGATTGATCAGTTGTCCCAATTGGTTACTAAGCCACGGTCTTCAACCAGTGCACAGACTCGTGTTCACTATCTACTGATTCACTACTACTACCAACTTCTCTTCCGAAGCGCCTTGTTAGTCATGTTTAATGTAGTTTTTTTTTTTACTTAATGGGACAATTGCAAAAGTTTACACACGCAAAAACACATTCAGCACGCCCATGTTAACCACAAATGAGCGCATTACTGTGGTTTACATTTAGTTACACGTTTCATAGATTTCGGTTAACGTTAGTCGTATTAAGCATATTTGGAGAAAGACCGCGCAATCTGTTTATTATCTTTTCACGTCACAGACACACACACACACACACTCATACAACACGCCAAAATGAGCTAAAATTCATTATAGAAACACAGCTTTTGACATTAAGTGTTTTATGGATTAAACAATGTGCCTCAGATATCATACAACGCTTATTCGATGTTTTTATATATGTTGTCCTTTTTAAATAAAACATTTACACCTTTTAAATATACATTTTGATAAATTCAGTCTAACGTTAAGTACAAATTTATTCAGTGCCACTTGACTTATCTTTACCTGATGCCTGAACTTCACATACCCTTATATACACTTTTCTTCAGATATACAACTACAACACTTTCTAAATGTCAACTCCAAAAGATCAAATATGTTGCATGATTTTCTCGTTAAATTTAGTTAAAAAACAACAACAATTATTTAGTGCAACTCGCTGTTTCTCCCGCGAAGTCACTCAGGCTCGTGCACGTGCGGAATGATCTGTGTTGACTGGGTTTGTTTTTATTAGTTTAGTCAACATTTAGCATTCCGAATGTTGACTGGATTTGAAAATAGCCATTCATTTAATGTTTTTAAAATATACTTGTGCATATATACTTAATATAATATGTCTTCTCAACTAAGCCCAAGCAATAAAATTAGTTCAACTTAAATATTTTTGCCCTTCCAACATTTTGTTAATTGGATTTTTTTTACAGTGCAGTTAAAGTTTTTTTTATTTTGATTAATGGAATGTTTTAATAAAGTTTTTTTTCTATAGTTTTAGTTTCTCGTCTGAACTCCAAATGATAGTAAGTAACTTACATTTCAGTCTGTTTCTCACAAAGCTATACCATATGGCTTCAGAATATGGCGCAAAAGCCAAAATGTACCACTGTAATGACTATTTTCTGAGTTGTATCGTGCTTTTATGTCATTTTTTGATGCTTGAAAGCCTGTTCCCTATTCTTTGTAATTGCATGGAAAACAGCGACCAGGACAATGCTCCAAAATGTCTCCTTTTGTGTTCAACAGAAGAAAGAAAATCATGAGACTCTGGAGCCTCATGCTGACAGAACTTTTATTTCCGACTGAACTATTCCTTTAAAAATTCAAGCCCTAACGCAGAAAGCCGCGGCAGTCAAAGACATCTGAAGACCGCTTTACAGCATCCACCAAAAAAACTACTGGGAAAAAAGCTTTAAACAGCAACTGAGAGATTTGATGGCACACGAGGAACATCACTGGAGTGACATTTCTTTGTGCGAGCGTGCTGGTGTGTGCATATTCATGCCGTGTGAGTTCATGTGATGTTAAAGCGTTGTGCACATATTAGCGCAGAGTGAAGGTCAGGAACAGACTTATATGAGCTCCGCTGACATTTGCCTGGCATTTTTGATTCACTGACGTCTTGTGATAGATCTTCCATCCCTTGTTCTGGACGCAGGTGATTATAGATGACCTGTTTGCTCTTTTGATGTTTACAGAGGAATTCTGAAGGTGTTTCCTCAGCAGATTGGATATTAGAAGCTCTAATGTTGCATATATTACTAATGCGGTTTCACATGTCTTCATGTGACAGCAAATGCTCTTCATCTGAAACCTGCTGATCCTGCTCGCTAAAATCCAGGGCTTTGTTTCATGTTCCAGGATCACGCTGACTTTATCTAGTGGGGAAGAGAAGCTCCCATCTGTCTGTCTAGTGATCATACAGAGTCTCTATGGTGCTGTCAGACAGACCTGAACTTTGAAGCAGTCTTCTGAATAAAGCTAGATATCAGCTGCTCATCTGTTTCCATGTATTTAGGGGCCAAAATACCAGCCATAAATATTCCATTTTGTTCCTGATATATTCGTTTTGGTGGCATAATATGAAAAATATTGTAGTGGTGCATAAACCTGATGAATAAAAAAATGACATTTTTGTTCACTGAGGTTGAAGTAATGAAGACCCATGAATTTTCTTTGATAGGTCCGTGTCTGTGTTTTGAATCGCTCACACACTGTTGTTTCTGCAATTCAATTTAAACCAGAAATTATGTTGCAAATCCTTGTTAACTTACCAGCATAGAGGTGAGTTACCGGAAACAACAAAACTTCAGAACGTCTTATATCTTTAAGCTTTTGTTAATTGCATATGCCAGCCAAAAATACAACAGTATTTCCTTTACACAAAAGGAAAGCTGCAGGGAATCATTTTGGAACTGGATCATATTTCCCTGAATTAAACTGAATTGCAAAGTATTCAAAGATTCACACTGTAGAATATCTTTCATGAAGCCATATAAAGATGCATTGCGCACGGTGTAATGCTTGAACTGTGAAAGACATGATCATTAATAACAATTATGAAGCCTCTGAATATGCGGTATACAATGATTAGCATGATTAACCTATACTCAGACGCTCATAATTTAGATGTAAAAGCTCTGATTGGGATCTTCATGTTGGATTCTGGGACCTTTGCTTTACATTTACACGTTGCATTATCGGTCTTATATTACGATCCTGCACATTTATTTGTTTATTGCTTATATTAAATAATAAACTGTTAAATGTACTGTGTTCGTATTATTTATTTTAGATTAAATTACAACTAATGACAATGAAATAAACATTACATAACCTTTTCCATATAGAAAATTAGGTTTGTTTGTTTATTAATTTTTAACACTTATATTAAATATTACAAACTAATAAACATTCTGTACTCATATTCTTTATTTTAATAATGATTATTGAGTAAGTTACCAGTAACTACAATAAAATTAACATTAACTTGAATATTAGGATTTTTTGTTACAATATTATTTATTTGTTTAAAATGCTTATTAAATAATAAACTAATGAATATACTGTATTCATATATTTTTTAATAATGATTAAAACGTTAATAAAATTAAAACTATTAAAACTTTTTTTTTTTACATTTACATATTCAAATTAAAATGTATTCTTTGCTTAATAAAGATTATAAATTATAATGTTACCTGTAATAAAAAAAATAACATTACATAACCTTTTCCATATAGAAAATTAGGTTTGTTTATTGATTCATTTTTAATACTGTTAAATTATAAACTAATAAACATACTGTACTCATTTTTTAGTTTAATAAAGATTATTGATTTAAGGTACCAGTAACCACAATAAAATTAATAATTTTCCATATGGAATATTAGATTTATTTATTTCACAGTAAAATTTTAAATTGCATATTTTTTTCTTATAAAAATGTATTTATTTATATATAAAAATTATTAATTTATTTATTTAATAATAAACAAATAAATATACTGTATGCATGTTCTTTGTTTAATAAAGCTTATATTATACATTTATACCTCACCAGTAGTAACATTACATAATGGTTTTTCTATATAGTTTTTTAATTATTATTATTATTTATTTATTTATTGAATACATACATCAAATAATAAAAATTTAAAGTTTTTTCCATTTCTAGTGACTAAGTTAAATTTCTACTAGTGAATAAATTTTGTTTTGTGAACATCATACCTATAGGTAAATGTGTCTTCCCTCTTCCTTCTGACTTCCCCGATAATCCCATAAACCACAGCAGCTGAAGCTGGTGTAGGTAACATTAGGAAATGTTTCCCCTGTCGCTCCTCTGCACTGATATGTTTCTATGTAATTAGAACAGATGCTTTCCTCGTTGCCATGGCAACAGTTTTTGATCAAGTCCAGATGGTTTGTTGTAACATCAAAACGAAATGTCCCAACATTCCATGACCCGACAAACGCTACATTTTGTAGAACTGGCCTGTAGATGGTCTGGAATCTCATGTCACGAGCAGCAGATTAGCACTTTCCCTCGTAATGATGTTAGTGTGGATCCGAGCTTAATGAATGTGATGCAGTCAGATGTTACACACTCCATTTATAGACACTCTTCTCTCTTTAACTGGCAGAGAAATGTCACTTGACCCCTTTTTATAAACTCTGAGGTTCGCGCTGAAATGAAAGGAGGCCGCGGAATTACGCGCTCACATGCCTCTTTTTTTCCAGTTTATTCTCAGTGATTTAGAAGATCATAAAGAGATGCTTTAAATTTCTGTTCAATTTGAATATCTTTAATAGATGTATTCATTCAAAACTGATTCAGCGATTCATCTGCATCATCATTTTAGTTATAAATAAGATTATTGGAGTACATATTACAAGAAAATACTATTTTAGTCTTTTTATGTCTCAGTGCATTACTTACAGATTCTTTGTAATTATTTGTGAAAACTATTTCAACATCATTTTTTTCAGGGTAATAGAGTTTATTTTTAGTGGAAATATATGTATGTAAGTTTTTATTATTCTATACAGTCATAATGGTGCATACTTAAAAAAAACTGTATTTTAGTTTTTGCATTTAAATCTTTTGCATCTTTTTATAAAATGGTTAAATGAATGCAGTTGCTTTTATGATCTAACAATACAACCATTTTTATAGAATTCATTAATCTAAGTTTTGAATATTCAGTTGTTCGTTGTTAATTTATATTTGTTCGTATTACAAAAATCCTACTTTATACAACTTAAAATGCATCATTGCTCTTTTTCTTTGATTCTGCACAAAGCATAAAGCTCCCAAAATTTAACACGAAAACATGAATATTTCAAATTCTCATAATTTAGATATAAGGTTAAATTTAGTAACAGTATTTAATGCAATTGAGTTTATGAACTAACAATGAACAACAGTTTTTGTAGAATTCATTCATTCATTAGTTATATATCTAGTTTAATGTTAGGTTCTAAATATAAAGCTGTTCATTGTTAACTTATATTTGTTCATATTACATTAATTTTAATTTAAGATTTATTTACCTACTTAAAATGTCGAAATGCTATATAAGTATTATGCATTGTTTATTGAATTTAATTAACTGAATTGGCTTTGCTAAAGTTGATTGTTCCTCTGAGTGAGGAGAATCAGTCTTCAAAGCCATTTCAGAGCAAATATATAAACATTATAATGAATAGTCAAATAGCTGAGCAATATGGAGATTCATGCTTTTCGTCTCGTGTTGGTGAGCTGTTATCTTCATGAGGATCGCGCTCAGATCAGCTCCTCCGAAAACACACAAACCTGTGGAGTTCCACATTATTGATTCTCTGCGTGATTTGACGGTTGAGTCTCAGATCAGCGTTGGTGTTTGTCGTTTTGTTGTCATCGCACATGAGTGACATTTGGACGAGTCTGCGCTGGGTGTGTGCATGATTGCTGAGAGTGACTGATGCTGATGTAATTACTGTCGAGTGCTGGCACCTGTTACTGAGCACAGCGCTGTGTGTTTGCTCATCTCTGCTCCCAGCATGCATCTGAGGAAGAAGTGTTCATTTAACAGCCCCCAAAAAACAGCACAACTTCAGGGCTGTGCACCGTTCAGAGCTGAACTAAGATTGCCTTTTAAATTACAATCTAATTCTTGAATTTCAGATTAGTTCGCAAACAATGCAGAATTGCTTTGGCATTGCACTATCATTTAAAAGTTTGGGATTGGCAAGATTTAAAAAAAAAATTTTATTTAAAGAAGCCTCTGCATTCATTTGATCAAAAATACAGTAAAATGGTGAAATATTATTACCATTTAAAATAACTACTTTCTATTTGAATATATTTTAAAATGTAATTTATTTCTGTGATGCGCAGCTGAATTTTCAGCATCATTACTCCAGTCTTCAGTGTCACATGATCTTCAGAAATCATTCTAATATGCTGTGATTTGCTGCTTGAAACATTTCTGATTATTATCAATGTTGAAAACAGCTGTTCTGATTTTTATTTATTTTTATGGAAACTGTGATGCATTGTGTTTTTCAGGATTCTTTTATAAATATAAAGTTCAAAGGAACAGCAGTTATTTGAAATGGAAGTCTTTGGTAACATTATAAATGTCTTTACTGTCACTTTTGATCAATATAATGCATCCTTGATGAATAAAAGTATTAATTTCTCTCAGTAATAATAAGAAAAATAATCTTACCGATCCCAAACTTAGTAACATAAACATTGAACCGAATCAGTAATATAAAAGTTGAAATGAAGAAACCTCCCACATGTAGTTTCAAAGCTGTAAGACTTTCTTTCTTTCTTTGCTAAAGCACACGTTTAGCTGTATCTTTATGGTCATTTGTCTGGATTTGGTAGTTCAGCATCCACTGGTCACTTTCATCATATGGAAAAGAGCAGCATCTAAAACTCCTTTGTGTTCCTGTTGTGGAGAAAGTTTTCCAGGATGACATGAAATTAAGTAAATGATGACAAAATATTCATTTTCTACCCACAATCCTTTTCATTCAAACACATAATAGCTCTGCACACACACACAAGCACACACTCTATCAATCTAAAGTAATGGGCGCAATGATGAATACTGTCCTTACTCTCAGTAATATTCCGTCCTAATGACCTCCGCTGTCTTATTTCATCAGTTCAGCTCATATATATATATATCGGTTCAAACCCCATGCGCTGGAACAGAAGAGCAGCAGTAAAGGTGAAGTTCATTTATCTTGTGTTATAAGACAATATCAAACGCTGCAGTCTGAAGGACTCTATCAGAAGTGATTGGATCACAGCAGCCTGATCTCTCACATGTTATTCTGACCCTCTATTAGTCCATCAGGAATGATTCAATAACTCTCAATCTGACATCCAGTAAAGAGTGAGGAGAGAAGTCTGTCTGTCCGTCCGTCCGTCCGTCCACTCATTTTCTTGTAAGAATGATTTTTGCAAATGATTCACAGAAATCCATTCTCTTTATGTTGTAGAATGCAACAGTTTAGATAAGAATGGATTTAAATCTATATATATATATATATATGATATAACTCCTCTTATCTATATATCTAGATCTTGTTGTGCGGCTTTTCATTTAGTTTCAGTAAGTGGTATTTTGTTGCAGAATCTGTCATATAATTACATATTTGATTGCACAATTGTTAGCTCAAAGAAACAATAGTAGGTGCTTTACAGTTATGCATTTGGCAGATGCTTTTATCCAAAGCGTTTTACATTGCATTCATGTTAAATATTTTATCAGTTTATGCATTCCCTGGAAATCAAAGGACAATTAATGCAGGACAATAAACCACTACCGTGTAATTATCATTTCAGAAATACCGATCTACCAACACAGTAGAAGAATTTCATCAGCGCTCATTCATTCTTTGTGAATGCAGCATGTGACTCCAGCAGCTGGAGTGGAATCTCGTTACTCAGATCGGACCGCTGACTTTTGGAAACTCCTTGTTAAAGCTTGTGGAGAGGCGCTGATAGACGCATCTCTCTCTCAGTGGAGCTCATTTCCTCTTACAAGAGCTGTACAAACATGACATTCAGCACTAACAGCCCCTAATAAGGCTCATTCAGGCGTCCTGACAGCGCCGGGGCCGCTGGAGTCGTCCGGTGTGTCAGCGCGTCGGCAGCTTTCGAATGGGAAGCCTGCCTGAGGAGAGATACGGCATATTAAGTGTCGGTGTTGTGACGGGAAACGTGCGGGAGAACAGTGTAGATTCCTGCTCGAGTGATGCAGTGGAGAACGGCAGCGTCGGCTCGTTATTCGTGGGCACTAATGAACTAATGTAAAGCGTACGGAGGCTTTATCTCTGGCCTCATTATGAAGATATTTGCGTAGAGGTTCAGAGTGCACTGGATATGACAGTATAACATGAAAGCAATGCAATGGGGATGCGTGTTTTGGTTTGTGTGCATTAGTGCACATGATGGCTCAAGTACAGCGTTTATCACTGCTTTCAAATGCCCAGATGAGCTGGATGTGTTTTTAGTGCACATGATTATGTTGCTTAGAAAGATGTAGGGATGCATGAAATGTGTGTTATCTGATATTGGATATTTCATAGAGCATTTTTACATTTAGATTACCTTTGCCATCAACTTTAAATGAAGATAATCTTTAAAAACACTAAGAATTTCATAATATTGTCAGGTGTCATCTTGAGCTTAATCTTGATCTTAATGTTTTAGTGCGGTGATGCCTAAATTCACTTGTACAAATCTTGTAAAGTATTTAGTCTCTTTTTTAAATTTTTTTTATATATATATAAGTTAATGGAAATTTAAAGTTCATGAAATTTTAATATCAGTGCCAGTCTTTATATATATATATATATATATATATATATATTATAGTTTATTTACAAATAATATAAATAATTTTATTATATAAAAACATTGGTAATTGTTTATATATTATATTTTATATCAATATTTTGAATTAGGTTTTATTTTTATATGTTCATTTTCATTTTAATTTTAGTTTAACTTTTTTGTAATTTTGCTATGCTTTGCTCATTTTTTTTTTTTTAATATTACTGTTTAGGTTTAAGTTTTCATTTATTTAGGCTAGGCTAGTTGTTGTAGTTGGCATTCCTGTAACATTAAAATTAATATTGGTTTATTGGAATTTTAATATCGTTTTTTTTTTTTTTAATTTATGTACTTTTATGTATTTATTTATATTAATTTATGAAAAAACTATAATGTATAAATGATTTTTTTATCTAAAATAATTATTTTTATATTATAGCCTATAGTTTATCAATTGGCTTTTATTTTTATGTTCTTTTTTTATTTAGTTTAACTTTTAGTAATTTTATTTTATTTCGAGTTTAGTTAAGTTTAGTGTTTTTTTTTTTTCATCAATGTTTAGATTTCATTTAATCTTTATTTAAATCATCACAAATGTTTTTAATAGTTTTTGTTTTACTTAACGATAATAACCCTAGGCCTAAATAATAGTGCATCAGTAATAGTATGCCTTGTTTTTGCCCATCTAAGACAGAATTTCATGTTTTCATCATGGTTAAAACAAAATGCACTGTGAAGATCTCTGTGAAAATATTCATACATTTCATTCAATATTCATAAAACTTTCTGGCATGATGCAATTTTTTTTAATTATGATGCAATTTTTTTAAATTATTATTGTTTGTTAGTGTGTTGCTATGCGGTTGCTAGGGTGATCTGGGTGTTTTTTATTGGCTAAAGTCAAAATAGCCCACCCACATGTCTCTGTGTCTCTGTTTCTGGTCGCTATAGATAAGTCTTGATTTGTGGTTCATTCATGTCTAGATCACTGACACTAGATATGAATAACACTAATAACGATTCTTGCCTTTGCAAACACTAAATACACTGTTAAGCCACAGGCCAAACTCTAATGCAGGCTTTAAGTTGGAATAAGGCAGAATGTTGAAATGTCTTTGATAAGCTCTCACTGTGCTCATGAGCCTAATTATGCAGATTGTCTTGATCCATAAATTTGACATTTCCAGAAGACTCTCATCTTCTTACATGTGTTTAAATAAACAGTGGAAATCGCTGCACGGCGGTGGTTACTGTTATTCATCTTCTTGATTCACCCTCCTCTTCAAAGCACCATGTTTGAAAGCCCTTTTCACTGTTTTAAGTAACTGTGGTTATCCCAGAATCCTTCTTTCATCTGCAGATGAAAAGAGCAAAACGAAGGGCCACTCGCCTTTTACACTTTTAGCTCATTTTTACTCTGCTTTAAAGGGATAGTGCACTCACAAATGAAAATTTTCTGTTAATTTACTCACCCTTGGGACATCTTGGGAGATACAGGTGACTTTTTTTTCTTTTTTTTTTCTTCAGTAGAACCGATTCAGCGCTTCAGTTCCTCCAACAATCACTGAACTGAGGAAACAGTTCGGCTTAAACTGAAGACCGATGAGCTACTGAACTGAAGGGGCAAAATGAAAGATTTTATGCTTTCTCATTATGTAAAATGGTGAGCTGCGAAGACGAGTTTATTCACTTTATATGCTTTAGATGTAAAACATCCATGTTTCACATCATTATTGAGTGCTTTAATAATATAATTGTGTATACTTTACGTCATTGCGTGATTACGTGAACAAACTATTTATTTGAACCAGTTCATAAAATCAAACTGTCCAAAAGAACCAGTTCACGGAAAAAAGGATTTGCCCATTTGCCTGAGGCTCTGGATTACAGGTAATAATGTTGTAAATGATGTTCAGTGTCTTGCACAGACCAATTGTTTCACTTCATAAGACCTCAATATATCACCAGGAGCTGCTGGTATTAATGTTGTGTTGCTTGTATATGTTTTTCGGCTCTCTCAGTGTTGTAGCCATTGACTTGCATTTTATGAATCCTCAAGGACCACAGTTTCAGCTAAAAATCTTCTACACAAGAAACAAACTCACCTACATCTTGGATGGCCTGATGGTGGGTAAATTAACAGCAAATTTTCGTTTTTGGGTGAACTATTAATTTAAGCTTAGTTGCAAGGCTTTTGACACACAGAGGATGTGTTATGAACATTCGTGGTCCATGCTTGCCGAAATAACATGAACCAGAAACTTGAAGTTGAGCTCTTAAGACTGTGTGGTCAGGAAGAAATTGCCTATTAAAACCCTAAACCATGCAAACTGCACAGGCAAGCATGCATTTTCTTTAGAGTTTGTAAAAATCCGTTAATATTGTGTTATAGGCCTCCACAGATAAGACTCTTTTTAGCTGCATTGATTTTAAAAGGCTTAGAGATTTTTTTTTTTTTTTTAACTGCTTCCTTGAGCATCTCAGCTGTGGCATGCTCCTGTTCTCCTCTATTTCTCCTTTGTTCACGCTTCTTTAATTAGGCTGCTAGATTGGATGTTTATCGGCACTGAAACCTTCTCCGTGGATAAGGATTGTCTTTAGGATTAATTGAAGGATATAGGGTGAGTTTTGTATTAATGTCTGTATCAGATCGCTGTGCTCGATTTAACTGGGATTAATTGAGCAGCACGATCACACACTCAGCGTCTGTGTACAGTAGAGACTTCTTGCATCATTTCCACAGAAAGGCTGACGCTCTCTTTAAAGCAGAAGTTTGGTTTTGCTTTGAAATTCCTAACCATAATCTTTAACTGTGAGAGAATCCTGTTTTTGAAGCCCCTTTCAGCCTGTAGTCTGTTTGGTAAACCCTGCATGTCTTCATGAAATCAAAATAGACTAGTTTACTGTTTAATAAATCTGCTTGTTCTTGCTCTTATTCATCAATGCACATTATCTGAAGAAAAAGTTGTTGGTCAAAAAATGAGTTGGTCATTTACTTTAATTTGTTATTTTTTACTGTAATATTGTGAAGTATTATTGCAATTTATAATAACTATTTTCTATGTGAATATATTGTAAAATGTAATTTATTTCTGTGATCAAAGCTGAATTTTCAGGATCATTACTCCAGTCTTCAGTCACATGATCCTTCAGAAATCATTCTAATATGTTGATATGCTGCTTAAGAAACATTTATTATTAATAGTAGCAGTAGTGTCATCATCCGTGTTGAAAACAGTTGTGCTGCTTAATCAATGCAAAAATGACATTTAATTTTTTTTAAGAATCTGATTTTATAAAATAACTAAGGAAAATTAAAAGTTAAAATATTCACAAATAATATACTGTGTATACATATTTTTTTTAAATATAATTAACGGCACAGATATTTTTCAAATTAAATATTACCAGTTTAATATTTAAATAAAATTATAGAGAGAATGAACTGCAAATCCTATGAGGCACTGCAAATGATGTAATCAATTATGAAAAATTTAAATATTAAACTGTTACAAATTCTATAACTTTATAATATTTTATGATATTTTCATGATTTTTTTAAACAAATATTTTAAATTTTAAATATCAGTCTTTCCTGATCTCTTTCCTTGTGAGTTCTATTCCAGTGGTAACAAAACACTCTTTAGGATCATGGGTAATGTAGTTCTTCATTAGGATTTGGCAATTAAACACTATAAAACAATGTATTTTACAGTAGTATTTTTTCCAGTTCATTTTCTCCATAAGGATTTAAAAAAATATATTCAGTAAAGAGTTTCAAGCCATGAACCAACCTAACCAGCTCAGATACTGATTTTGAAGTATAAAGTATATTTAGCAAGTGTGTGTGTGTGCAAGTCTTTGGAAATTAAACACCGAAGCATATATCATCACTTAACACCCTTATAGCTCATCTTGGATCGGTCTTAAAAGTATATATTTTATTGTTATGAATCCATTTCTTTATGGAAAAACATTAATAGGACTTTGACTTTCCAATCCTCAATGCTGCAGTTTCATACTCTACAGTGTTATCAACACCCCAACAAAAAACTGACTGATTCTCCCAGTGAAGTTGGCAATAAACATCCAGAAATCTCCTTAAGGAAAGTAGAAAGTAGAACACCCGGATCTGATAGAGCTTAATATAACCGGAGGCCAAACACGAGGTCAGTCTCTATTGATGTTATTTCATCAGTCACTTCGTTTGCTGCTGAATTACGGGGTGTTTAGGGGCAGAGAACGCAGAATACTTTCTTGCATCTGTCTGTACTGTGAACTGTAAAATAAATATCTAGAGAGTAGAATATCAGAGAGATCAGCTGGTGGGCTCGTATGCCTCGAGGCCAGTAAGAAACCAGCTAGCAATGCTGTAGCTGTACACAACTGTACTGTATCTCCACAGAGTGACGTACAGACACACAGATGGATAAATAAATAATTAAATAGCAGGACAGATAGAAGGAGGTTCAAACATTTCACAAAGACCTGAGAGTCACAAGACTCTTAACCCTGGTTACTCTTCGGATGTAAAAGAGGGTAGAGGGTTAGGGTTAAAAGAGGGTTATTTCCTTAATTCATCAGATCAGCAAATTACCAGATCACTGCACTCGTGACTGCAGTTCATCTTCAATACTGGTCTTCTGTAGTCTGTGCTCTACTGTACATTACATCACAGAGCCGACTGCTTTCTTTATAACACCAGTCATGCGTTCAGCAGATTCAAGTGTTCGTTTTTTCTCCTCTCTGGAATGTTTGAAGCAGGTTGCTATGGATACAAACCTGAAGTTGTTACACTTTCAAGCAGCTTCCCAGTATATCACTATGACTGACTAAGTTTTTCACATGGATTTAACTGCATTTTTACATTTGATGATGAACATTTTTGGTTTTGGTTGTAGTTATTCACCCAAATGCAATTTATTTGTTTACCTTTAATCCCATTGCAAGAGAAACAGTCTTGACGTCAGTATTTGTGCAAAATTGCTTTACAGGCATTTTCCCAGAACGCTTTTGTATTGGTTTTGTGTTTTCTCAGCTTAACTTTGGCAAGCGCTGAGGTACTGTAATCACATTAGACATTCACAAATCATTTATCCTCTATAATGTGGTTCATTTCAGAGTCAAACAGAATATTTAGCTGGAAATAACTGATTGGATCCGACACTGAATTGTTGGATTCCTCCGACTTGGGCCAGTTTACTTCTAAATAACACAAAGTATTGAAGTTGAGTGTGTGCGTCGTCCTGATGCAAATCAGTTATATCTACTAACTAGAAGATCACAGAGAAACTGGTGAATTTCTCTTATTTTATCTTTTCTGTCCTTCGTTTCCTCTGGCTTTGAATCAATCCATCTATTTCCGTCTTGACTGTATTTTTATCCGGTTTAAACACGTCCACCACTCATGCTGCTCTCTCTCATCCTTCTTTTTCCACATCTTCAGTCATTCTTGTCTTGACTTTATTGATCTTTCTGGTGGAGTTTCTGGTGGAGATTCACAGGTCTTTACTCTTTACTCTTTTACTTTATTTCAGATAAGGTTAAATTTAAAAACATTAGCCACCAGTTGGCTCTGTTGTGTGTCTGATGTATAAAAATGGTATTTTATTAGCATTAATTACTTTGCCCCATTTGTTTCAGTCAAACTGTTATGTTGCCGTATTGAATTTTGTAGTCCTTAGATCTTTTTTCTGTCCAGTGAAAACCAATGTTAGAGGATTATTTTTAGTATTTTGTTTTGTTTTGTTTTGTCAAAACCATTCAACATAAACAGAATCAACATGGCTGTTTCAAGTTAATGAATGGTTATGGCCATAACTATTTTACTTGAAGTTTCATAACTCTTGAATGCAGTGATCAAATTTGGCAAAAATTGGTGCATCTATGCATTGTATGGATATGAGGAAGCATTCCAAATTTGATGATGATCGGACAAAAGATGGCACTATAACAGAGCGTGAACCAGAAATACTGATAAAAATACAGTTTTTGTTTTATACTCTCAGTGATAAACTTAAAAACTATGTTTTAAATATATGCGCTTTACATCTTGGTTTTGAATTTTCTGTCTTTTTTTTATTATTATTGTTAGGAAAAGAAACAAAGGAAACAGGATCAAAAAAATGTCATAAGCTTGCGCATATGAGCACCACAACTATATATTAAACATATTAAAGCACGGCCCTTTTTGTTTAATCTGGCCCTATTTTTTTTTTTTTTTTAATTTCCTGTATTTGTCTATCTTTGTTCTTGTATGCAAATTAGTGCGCTAAACACAAGTATCCATAGTGAGCAGTCTTTTTTGCTGGCTTCAACACTGATGTAGTGGAACCGAGCGCTGACGTTCAACAGTCTCTTATCGGCCACTTTAGATGTGAAGTGAGCTCCTCTCCGCTGCTCTGTGCTGTAGTGGATATCAAATGAATGATCGGAGTATACGAGCGTGTTCATTTTCATACGCCTCAGCAGATTTTACATTCATATTCTCTGCGCTCAATAGACCACATTATCTCTCCAAACTTTCTCTTGAGTTTCAATGGCTTTTCACATTCATGTTTGACCTCTAGTATGTAAATGCTAGAGATTGTGCTGATGAAACATGTCGCTGCAGTGTTGGGAGAGATTTTGGAAGTTTCACTGTATGAGTTTGAGCATTAATGGGTTGTATTCAACACTTTTCCATTTTATGTTTTGGCCCTTTTTGACATTAAGTATCCTTGCAATTTCTTATAAGTTTAGTTATTTATGGTTATTTTCCACCTCTTTTGACATTTAGAATTAAAAGTTTTCTGAAGCCTTTTTTTTCAGGATTCTACAGGTGCTGGTCATATAATTAGAATATCAACAAAAAGTTGATTTATTTCACTAATTCCATTCAAAAAGTGAAACGTGTATATTATATTCATTCATTACACACAGACTGATATATTTCAAATGTTTATTTCTTTTAATTTTGATGATTTTATATCTGACAACTAAGGAAAATCCCAAATTCAGTATCTCAGAAAATTAGAATATTACTTAAGACCAATACAAAGAAAGGATTTTTAGAAATCTTGGCCAACTGAAAAGTATGAGCATGTACAGCACTCAATACTTAGTTGGGGCTCCTTTTGCCTGAATTACTGCAGCAATGCGGCGTGGCATGGAGTCGATCAGTCTGTGGCACTGCTCAGGTGTTATGAGAGCCCAGGTTGCTCTGATAGTGGCCTTCAGCTCATCTGCATTGTTGGTTCTGGCATATCGCATCTTCCTCTTCACAATACCCCATAGATTCTCTCTGGGGTTCAGGTCTGGTGAGTTTGCTGGCCAATCAAGCACAGTAACACTATGGTCATTGAACCAGCTTTTGGTGCTTTTGGTAGTGTGGGCAGGTGCCAAATCCTGCTGGAAAATGAAATCAGCATCTCCATAAAGCTTGTCAACAGAAGAAAGCATGAAGTGCTCTAAAATTTCCTGCTAGATGGCTGCGTTGACTGTGGACTTCAGAAAACACAGTGGATCAAAACCAGCAGATGACATGGCAGCCCAAATCATCACAGACTGTGGAAACTTCACACTGGACTTCAAGCAACATGGATTCTGTGCCTCTCCTCTCTTCCTTCAGACTCTGGGACCTTGATTTCCAAATGAAATGCAAAATTTACTTTCATCTGAAACGAGGACTTTGGACCACTGAGCAACAGTCCAGTTCTTTTTCTCCACAGCCCAGGTAAGACGCTTCTGATGTTGTCTCTGGTTCAGAAGTGGCTTGGTAGCCCTTTTCCTGAAGACGTCTGAGCGTGGTGACTCTTGATGCACTGACTCTAGCTTCAGTCCACTCCTTGTGAAGCTCTCCCAAGTGTTTGAATCGGCTTTGTTTGACAGTATTCTCAAGCTTGCGGTCATCCCTGTTGCTTGTGCACCTTTTCCTACCCAAATTCTTCCTTCCAGTCAACTTTGCATTTAATATGCTTTGATACAGAATTTATACTGTAGGGATGGTCATTAATTGAAACTCAAATGTAAATATTCTAATTTTCTGAGATACTGAATTTGGGATTTTCCTTAGTTGTCAGTTACAATCATCAAAATTAAAAGAAATAAACATTTGAAATATATCAGTCTGTGTGTAATGAATGAATATAATATACAAGTTTCACTTTTTGAATGGAATTAGTGAAATGTATCAACTTTTTGTTGATATTCTAATTATATGACCAGCACCTGTATGTGAAAAATTGTTATTTTGGTAATTTTGCAGATTACATGATGATAACATTTTAGAAAAATGGCGTTCAAGACTTTTGCCATAGGCTTCAGTATTTTTCTGTAAATCAGTGTTACTATTATAGTTTTTATTCATATGTTTTGTTTTTATTTATTCATATTTTATTTATATTTCAAATGTTTTGCTTTTTACTTTCTAGTACTTGAACCTGAACTAAATGAAAATTTGAAATGTTATTTTGGCAACTAGCTAATAAATTTTTTTTTTTTTTCCCCAGCTTTATTTTATTTCTGTTAGGAAACACATAAATATATAATTTTATTTCCAGCTCTATATGCTGTTATATCTCAATAAATTCTACTCTATTAGAAATAAGAAAAATAGTTAGCATTTAGGAGTTAATATTAGAATAAAACTAAGTCATTGAGCAAAACCTAATTAAAACAGTTATGAATAAGAACCAGTTCTCAAAAAAGAAAGTCCTTTTTCTTAATACCCAAAGTCTAAAAACTAAGATCTGTTGTGTAATGCCGTACTTATCTATTTTCCTGTTTATTTGAGCCAGACACAGAAAGATGAGGAAAAGGCAGCCCTCTTGAGATGGCAAGAAAAAGCAAAACACTCATATGTATGACACCTGGTGTTTCTTAGAAAACAATGCTAAATAGAGTCCAATTACAGGTGACAGGCACATCCGTATGGGCCGATGGGTAACGGCGCTCTCCGCAGCTGCACACGTGATCTGATTGGCTCTCGTCTGCATTACACACTGATCACAGACACAGAGAGTCAGCTCTCAGACTTCTCAACTAATGTTGTGTGTCTCTGCGTAAATTGAAAGTAAATGTGCTGAGATATGGTGAAAGACTCAGTCGTTCTTGAGATGGTTTGTTTTTGATTAACTTGGTTCGGCATATAGGTAGGAGTTAGCAGAGCATTCTTGTGGTTAATTCAATATGAAGTTATTTGATATTTCAGGTCATACAAGCTCTATTATGTCTACTCTAACAGAAAAAATAAGAAAAGATTTTGATTTCATGTTGACTCTGAAGTAAATGTAATCTAACTCGGATAGGTTTATTAAGTGTGTTTATTATTCCGGTCACTGACAGCGTTGACCAGAGCACACAAGCAGCTATACGTCTGGTCATTTATCTACAGGACAGCACAGTCAATGAGACGAGACGAGCGCAGACACCACCCGCTGACTATCTAGAGATAAAAACACATATGCATGTGTGCATTGAAAAACACTGGAGTTGGATTTACCTGAAAAAGCTAGGAAACAATTTTTACTCAGTTGATGTTAAGCTGTATGATTTTTTTCACAGTGTGTAAATTAAAAAAAAAAATAAAAATGATTATTGGAGTACATTTTACTGTTCAAAACAAAATACAAAACAATATTTCAATCTTTCTGAGTCAAAATGTCATGTTTAATTCACTGTGTTACTTGCCTTTTCTTTGAAAATGTTATCAAATTTGCTAAATTGCTAAAAAATAATTACAAACAAAATCCTGCTGATTTTATATTAATATAGTGAATTTCACAAGTATTTACGAAGAACCTGCAAGTAGCACATTGAATTAATCATGAAATTTGGAAGTAAAATATATATGTAAATATATATATTTTACAATGTAGCGATTTCTGAGTTAAAATTGTTTCAAAGTAAATCATAAACCATTTTTTTCAGTGTAGTAAATCTCACAATTACAAAAAGACTATAAGTAATGCATTGATTCATTAATCATAAAACTTTTGAGGTAAAATACTGAAATTGTATTTTCTTATAAAATGCACATAAGTAATCATTGTTTTTAATTTAGAACTTCAAACACTTTTTTTTTTTTAAAGAGTGTAGCAATTTCTGAGTTAAAATTTGCTAAATAAATAATTACAAATAAATTAATAATTACAAAAAAAAAACTACAAGTAACACATTGAATTAATTTTGAAGTAAAAAGACTGGAATGATATTTTCTTACACCAATAATTTATAACTTTTGAAAAAAATAAATTATTACAGTGTAGCAATTTCTGAATTGTAAATGAGTAATTTTTTAAAGTAACACATACTGATATATTATTTTCTTGTCAAATGTACACCAACTCTGAAAAATAATTTTTTTCATGTTATGTTATTTCTTTAGTGTTATAATAAGATTGGTTTGCTTCTCTGAACTAATTGTAACACTGAAACAAGCATTTTCTGCAAAGCTACCTTGAGACTAAATGTATTGTGATAAGCACTATATTAAAAAACTCTAAATTGAATGAAATCAACCAGTATATCCCAGGAATATTCCAGGGAATTGAGCATGACGCAGATCCTGGCGGACAGAAGTTTGTGGTGTTATGAAGTAATGATTTCCAGGAGGTCGGTCACGTTAACAGGTTCATCATTCCCAGGCTCGATTCAGAGGAACTACCATTGCGCCTGGTTAAGCGCTGAAGACGTGGGCTGAAGCTAGTGTCTGATTAAATCCAGCGTGGGTTCAGATCAATATTTGCATAAGCAGGAGAGAGCAGGTAAACACTTGTGACAGTGATTCTACAGGAGCAGCAATGAGACGAGAATAATTTAATGTTCTCATTCAGATCAACCGCATGTGTGTCCGACGATAAACTGCATGAAATATAAGTGTAAATGTATCCATATGTATCTTTTATGTTCATAATTCTGTAGAGAATCCGAATGGTTGGTGCCTGTGCAAAAATTGCCGCTCTGATTGTAGGGTGTTGTGGGAAGTTGACAGGCCATAATATGTCGTTGCTAAGGTGTTCGGAATGAATTCTTATTGCTTTGTGGTTGCTAGGGTGTTTTGAGTGGTTGCTAGGTGAGTTAGCACAAGTCGAAAGAATCTAGATGTGACTGAGGTGTGGAATTATTTATTTATTTATTTATTTTTTATTTAATTAATTAATTTTACATATCATACACTAGGTGAAAATGACAACTAGTCAAGAAAATGAACTAGTCAGTTTACTTGTCTAGACAACTAGTTGGAAACAATACATGATTAGACCAGTTCAGGGCTGATCGGAAAACAATCACAAGCATTACTTTCACAAATTATGATTAATAGCAGTTATTGTTTTAAAAGAAAATCATAGCACCCTATTATTGGTTTAAAAAATAAATAAATAAAAATAAATTATTACATTTTTAAAGTTTTATAAATTTTATTGATTACACATGCTAACTAAAATTTAATTAAGCCGTTTAAACAGAATCCAGTTTTTTTTTTTTTTTTTACTTAAACATTGTAATACATTTATTTAATAAATTGTCTAGGTTTCATCATTTCAAATAATTAGACATGCTCATGGAAATAATCATCATGTAAATAATCATCTAGTTGGCCATCTTCTTGACACATCACTAAATATGTAATGATTCATAATTGAGATCCAAAAACTACATTTGCGTGTGTGTGTGTGTGTGTGTGTGTGTGTGTGTTATGCTGATGTGTAATCTATCTGTAAATAAATGTTGGTGAGATTTATTCCAGGATTGTTCTTGTTGCCCTGAGGTGCGTCTTTAGCTGTCAGAGCTGTCATTCTCTGTGTTGAGCGGTGGGAGAAACACTCTAATTTCAGTTATTGGTGACTCAAACTTCAGCAGTGTGTGGGCCGAACATGAGCGAGACACACACACACACACACACACACACACACAGATTGTAGGTCATCCTGCTACTCGTGAGAAAGTTGTGTGATTTGTGCAGCTCCTCCTGCAGTGATGAGTGACAGCAGCACAAGCTCCAGTTAAACAATCAGCCTAATTACTGCTCAGATCAGAAGAAATCCATTATTCTTTGAGTTGTTTGGATCAGGAGAAGTGAGTGTTACAAACAAGAATGGATTATTACATTTTGATGAAAGATTAGGAAGACCTTTCAGTAGAATAATGTGCACTGATGGATAATCCACAATAAAACTATGTATTAAGAAAGTACTCTGTGCTGATTGCTATTTGCAAATATATAATATTATCTATCTATCTATCGAACTATCATCAATTAATCATGCATCCTTACAATAGAAGTAGTCAGTTTTCAGTAAAAAGCAACTGATCTGCAGTCAGAATGCAATAATGCATGCAATTGAGCTTGCAGCTTCTGAGTTTGTGTGCTATAGTACATCGTGTCTCAGGTTTGTGTTTCCGGTCCGTCTGCAGGTCAGATGCAGCAGGTTTGCGTGTGCAGCTGGGTTTGGTGATGCTGCAGTGACTGGTTGACATTCTGCCGCGCTGCGTCTCTCAGCAAAAACACCTCAGATAAGAGTGGCATCGGTATGCGCGCGGCGTGCTGCGTAACCTTAGATACGCCATCACCTTCACTAGCGAGTGAGCGTGAGAGAATTACAGCAGAAAACCGCTGGCGATTAGAGAAAAGCTTTTAGATGTCTGTTTATTTGAATGCTAACAGGTTTATTTGACCATCTGGTCAAGACAGACCTTTAAAATTTGAAGTAGGCCTACAGTTCCTTTTTTGTTGTTTTTTGGCCATAATATTTTGTGTGTCTGTATTGGGTAACTTTTCTTTTTCTTCACCGATCTCACACACACACTTAATCAGCTTTCGGCTGCTATCACGTTTTCATATAGTGAGAATTGCTCAAGCTGTTTTTATCACTGTATTTACTGCATTAGAAATAAGGTGTAAATGTTTTTAACGAAAGTATTAGTTTAATTTTAAAACACAAAATTGGCCTTGTAAATGGAAAAAAATGCAGAAAAAAAAAAAACCTAAAGAAAGAAACTCTTTTTAATTACATCAATATGACTACAGTTGTAGAAGTAATTGTTGTGGTTGTTGTTACTACGACTACTGCTAATACTACTAAATAAAAATAGCCTTTCGAACAAAATTAAATAAAAAATATTACTGTTGTAATAATTCACTGTAAAATAAAAAAATAGTATTTAAGTAAAATTATGTAATTTATTGTACAGTACAACTGTAAAATACAATACTAATTTAAATGTTAAATATTAAACTATCAATAACTAAATATTAAAAAAGTAAAAAGTATTAAATTTAAAATAAAGTGTGTGTGTGTGATTATTTAATAAATAGTTTTATTATTAATATTACTACATAAAAATATCAAACAAAACATGAATCATTACGGTAACACTTTATTTTAGGGTCTCTTAACTAGTTGCTTATTAGCATGTATATTACTAGAATATTAGCCATTTATTAGAAGTAATTAAGCACATATTAATGCCTTATTCTACATGACCTTATTCTACATTCCTAATCCTACCCAATACCTAAACTTAACAACTACCTTACTAACTATTAATAAACAGCAAATTAGGAACTTATTGAGGGAAAAGTCGTAGTTAATAGTGAATAAGTGTTCCCTATTCTAAAGTGTTACCATCATTACTATTATATAAAAAATGTATTTAAAAAATTAAAAATATTTTTTTTAGTACAAGTAATTAATTGTTATATAAAATGGAGTATTTAATCAAAATGAATTAACTACAACTATAAAATGACAATACTATAAATAGTTCATTTTAAACCATACACTAGTTTTGTTTAGAGTTGCTCTCATGCAGTCAGCAGGGACATATTGGGATACTTCTGTGTCAATTAGTGTCAGCAAGAGCAGCAAGAGTTGAATTTGTGTTGTGAATCTGTT
Source organism: Acrossocheilus fasciatus (assembly GCA_036784905.1). NCBI lineage: Eukaryota > Metazoa > Chordata > Actinopteri > Cypriniformes > Cyprinidae > Acrossocheilus > Acrossocheilus fasciatus. The sequence continues at coordinate 31,568,667 of CM071957.1, forward strand.
GTTTTTTTTGTTTTTTGTTTTTTTCAGTGCATTCAGAAAAAATATTCTGTGGAATATTTACACAATATTTTAAAGTTCAGGTTAACAAAAGTGGTATAGAGCTTGTCTATTCTTAGCATTACCGATATTGTTGTTTTTAGTATTGACTTTGTAGCAGAATACTCTCAGTGGTCTGTGAATGTGAGCCTCACAGCGGCTCTAGAGGAAGATGATTGGTTAATGCCACAGCCATATCACCCTGCAGCCCAAGACTGGTTGCCCACTGAAGCTAAGCAGGGTTGAGCCTGGTCAGTACCTGGATGGGAGACCTCCTGGGAAAACTAGGTTGCTGTTGGAAGAGGTGTGTGTCTGTCACCCTGCAGTCTGTGTGGGTCCTAATGCCCCAGTATAATGATGGGGACACTATACTGTAAAAAAGCACCGTCTTTCGGATGAGATGTTAAACCGAGGTCCTGACTCTCTGTGGTCATTAAAAAAAAATCCCATGACACTTCTCGTAAAAGAGTAGGGGTGTAACCCCGGTGTCCTGGCCAAATTCCCTCCACTGGCCCTTGTCAATCATGGCGTCCTAATAATCCCCATCTACTTGATTGGCTCTATGTCTCTCTCTCCTTTCCACCTGTAGCTGGCGTGTGGTGAGCGCACTGGTGCCGTTGTCCTGTGGCTGCCGTCGCATCATCCAAGTGGATGCTGCACACTGGTGGTGGTTGAGGAGACTCCCCCGCCACCACAACCACAACCACAACCACATGATTGTAAAGCGCTTTGGGTGTACAGCAATACACAATAAAGCGCTATATAAATGCATCATTCATTCATTCATTCATTCATTCATTCATTCATTCAAAGTGCCAGCTTCTTCACCTCATCTTTGCATGGCGGTCTCCTCTAATGACTCGTGGAGGATGTTCTCCGGCGCACGACTCGTTAGCTGTGTGGGTTAGAAACCAGTCCAGACACACTGGAGGAGTCTGGGAGGAGACTGAAGGGAGTGTGTGTGCCTTCAGTCAAAAGGAGTTTGGCAGAATTCCTCATTGTGGCTCATCAAGCACCTAAATGACAAAAAAGTAGGGCTGGGTGACATGGTCAAAAATGTTATCACAACATTTTTTTTCCATATCATATGATTTAATTTACTGTTAATGTGGAAGGAAATGCTTTTCACATGTATGTTAGGCCTTGAGACTGAATGTAAACATAACTTGTTTGTTGTTTTAATTTAGGGCTCAATGATAGAAAGTAAACCATATTTAATATTTTGTAGTTGTTTTTGTTTTGTTTTATTTTTGAAACTTTTTTTATTTGTTTACAACTTTATTAATTTAATAAATCTTTTAATATGTAATCAAATAAAAATATCACAATTAATGTAGAACAAAACACTGCATTTTTATTTTTTTGTCAGATAAGATGCTGCACAACCGAACTGTATACATGTAAAGATGAATGCAAATTAAGAAGTACATTTTCATATACAATAGTAATATATTTCTGTCATAGTTTCTTCAAGTTAAACCAAACTTTTTTTTTTTTTTTTTTGGCTGTTTGCCAAAGTGAAGACGGTTATGTCTACACTAGCGTAGATAAGTCTTAAAGATACAGTTGTAAAAACAGCCTGTATTACGAGCAAATGGTAAAAAAGTCACAAACTAAATGCCAACTCAATAATGACTGTTTTCACTGCAAGAAACCTTGTGTAACATAAGTGGACTTCAGTTAGATAAAATGCTACATAAGAGGAGAAAATGGCTTTTTAAATCAGTAGGTGTTCTAAGACAAACTCCAGGCTACAGAAGTGCCTGTTCTCGCCTACGCGCTCGCTCGGATAATTAAGAAATATCAACTAAACACGCCACTGAACACTTGAATTCAGCCGGCCACTTACTGACAGCCTGTGCACCCACACATGTAGTTAGTATTCACACGCATCTCAACACGTTAACTGAAGACACGCTGAGGTCTGATGCAACATGGACACGCTGCCACTGCTGACTGACAGTATGCTGATGACAGGTGAAGTGTGTGGAGATCAATTTGAGCTCAGGTAGGCGTCACCTTAATTTGATATTTTTTGAAAGAGCACTGGGATTTTACAGAAGTTCTATTTTTAACATTTGTATTATACAACAATAATAATAAATATAGCTGCAAGTAGCAACTACTTGGGTCCAAGCGCTTTAAGGCCTTTATGACATGGATGTTGTTGAGGTCTAGGCCAACCCGAAATGTATGGCTGACACTAAAACACTTCCACAATGGAGAGTACACACCACACACACACACACACACACACACACACACACACACACACACACACACACACACACACACAAAATGAAATGGTTAAAGTATTATATTAATACTCATTAAGCATGCTTACACAAATACACTTCTCTTTTTAACAATTTATATAATTTTTTTTCTAGGTTTCACTGTGCTTATAATGTGGAATAATTATAAAAACTTTGCCAATTTTCTTTTTCTTTGCCAAAACATGCCAATTTTGTCCAATCGCTATAAAATTGCTTGTTTAGAATCATATGGTCCATGGGTTGACAGTTTTGTTTAAATTTTAAGCTTTCTTTTAGGATTTATAGGCTTATGTGTACATAATCGTAGTAGTGGTAGTAGTAGTAGTAGTGGTGGTAGTGGTAGTGGTAGTGGTAGTGGTGTTTATAGTAATTGTATATCTAAAATAAAAATTGTATACACACACGCACACATATGTGTATGTATATATATGTGTATATATATATATCTCCGTTTATAATAATAAACAAATTTAAAGTTGACAGTTTAACAGCTGAGCCCAAGCCTCCATTACTAATTCCAAAACAGCACTTTAGAACTAGTAACAAAGGAACGTTGAATTGCTTCATTAAAAGCTTATTGTATTACTGTATTTAAAGTTAACTGTATTATGTAGTAGATTATTATGAGAGAAAGATGGACTGAGCGAGTGCGATTTTACCTTTTTATGTATATATGTGTGTGTGTGTGTGTGTGTGTGTGTGTGTGTGTGTGTGTGTGTGTAATTAAAAGGGGCATAAAACATCATTTTTTTTTTTTTTTTTTTTTTTTTTTAATCTTTGAATTTCCATCAAAAATAACTATATTGCAATTTATTTTGTATTCATGATACAAGCTTTTGGTCTTACCGCCCACTTCTAGTGGAGAGGAAGCCTGGAGGTGTTGAGTCTCCATCAGGTGTGTGTGTGTGTGTGTGTGTGTGTGTGTGTATTTGTGGATGGATTTAGCAGAAACCAACAAAGAGGAAGGACCAGGAGCCCTACTAACACAGTTTCTGTCAGCCTCGCACTGAAGCATCTCTCACAATCTGCAGGCAAGATGAGCGCATGTAAACAAGGTTATAGGCGTGTGTGTGTGTGTGTGTCGAGGGCAAGAGGACGAACAGACTCCCACTCTATCTTTCTTCTCTTGCCTGCATGTGTCTTGGTTTGCCTCCAAGATTCGGAGTATCAAACTAAAAGCAGTGGTACTACAAACCCTCGACCCTACAGATGGAAATAATTCATCAAATCATAAAGCATCAAATCTCATTCGAACAATAAACTGTTAAAGGAATAATTCACCCAAAAATCTACCACATTTATGCTGTTTTGTCGGGCTGGGTGATAAATGATCATATGGAGATCGTAATTAAAAGGAGATTTGCTCAGAGTCATTTCAGCAGCTTTACACCATTTAATTTGAGAAAAAACTACCATTATAAACACACTGATACTCAAAGAAAATTTTTGAAAAACTCAAAATTATTTTTGCTAGGATGTTAATGTTTATGAACATTTAATAAGAAACCATTTTGCTGTTTAGTTTCAATAAATAATCTTGGGATGGGCGTTTTTATTTTATGAACGTTTGAGTGTGTTTACATAGAATATTAAATCAATAGTTCACCCAAAAAATTTTAAATTTGTGTAATGTACTCTCCCTCAAGCCATCCAAGATGTTAATAAGTTTGTTTCTTCATCAGATTTGGAGAAATGTAGCATTGCATCACTTGCTCAGCAATGGATGCTCTGCAGTGAATGGGTGCCGTCAGAATGAGAGTCCAAACAGCTGATAAAAACATCACAATAAGACAAACAAGACAAAAGCTGTGTGTTTGTAAGAAACAAATCCATCATTAAGATGTTTTTAACTTGAAACCTTTGCTTCCGGCTAAAACACTGCAGAGGACCTATTGGTGAGCAAATGATGCAATGCTACATTTCTCCAAATCTGATGAAGAAACAAATTCATCTGCATCTTGGATGGCTTGAGGGTTAGTAAATTATCACTACATTTTCATTTTTGTTTGAACTATTCCATTAAAGTCTGTTATTTCAAAAGATATTTTCATTACATGACCTGTTTAAATACCCCTCCATCAGATAAACAGATGAAAATCAACAGCATTGCATCAATCACCGTGGCTGAGGGACTATAAAGTGTGTGTGTGTGTGTGTGTGTGGTCTTGTCAAACTGTGCAGAGGTTCTGATATAAATAGACATCATCAATCACAGGGGTGTGCGTGATGTGCGTCTGGCGGAGAAGTGTGCAGTGACGCGTCCCTGTCAGTCAAACCTGTCACGCAGACGCCTGACGGATGCACAGCAGTGTATCATTAGTGACATCGCACACGTTGTGCGTTCATTCCCTTTAAAGAAACCCTGAATTGAGTTCCTGCTCAGAATTCATGCCTGCGGGACACGTGCAATCGGAACCATTCAACTTATAAAAAATTAACCAGCGTCACGTAGCTTTAAATAGTTCAGCCAAAAATGAACATTTGCTGAAAATGTCCTCCCCTCAGGTCATCCAAGATGTAGAAGAGTTTGTTTCTTCATTAGAAGAAATGTAGCATTGCATCCCTTGCTTAGCAATGGATCCTCTGCAGTGAATGGGTGCCGTCAGAATGAGAGTCCAAACAGCTGATAAAAACATCACAATAATCCACAAGTAATCCACACCACTCCAGTCTATCAGTTAATGTCTTCAGAAGCCAAAAGTTTCATGTTTGCAAGCAGCAAATCTATCTTTATGATGTTTTTAACTTCAAGCTGCTGCTTCCTGTAAAAATATGATTCCATAATCCATAATAACGCTTGAAAAAGTCCATCTCCGGTTGTCCTCTCACATCAAACATATTTGTTTAGAGCTGTTTTGGACAATTTTTGGATGTAAAATCATATCTGTACTGGAATATGGCCTCTCAGGAGGGTTTATAAAGAGTTTAACTCCTAGAAGTGAAATCGCAAAACCAGCACTTTTCGCTTGAACAGCCTCATTGTTCTTCATTGGCGTGATTTCTCAATCTGCCTTGGTTTTATGTGACCCCTCCAGTCGCCCTCATGGGCAGCCTTCCAGAAAACTCCAATAACATTTGGGGAGCACTAAAGGCACTCTTTTTCTTATTAGATGTTTCTCTGGGGAGGAAATGGCGTTCGTGGGTAATTCTATTGAAGGCGGCTCATTTTACGTTGAGTTGGCTTATTTGGGGGATGGAGTAACATGTATTTCGGCGACGGATGAGTTTCATTACGAGGTTCTGCTGGTTTTGTTGCTGTTTGTTTTTAACAGCCTCTGACAAAACAGGATCTGTCTTTCCCTTGTTTTCTGTAATGGCATTTGATTTGGACACTGTTTGTGAGAACAAGGTTTATGAGAATCTATCTGTTGCAGTAAATTAGACTGTATGGTAAAACCTGATAGCTAAAGCTGTGGTCATAGTTGTAATGACTGCAATCTCAGACTCTTCTGCATATTCATGATTCAACGTATTATGCACCCAAAATGTAGAAATACGAAATCTACTCCAGTTTACTGCAACACATGAAAAATTTGCATGCTTTTAATTCAGCTAGCATGGTATGTCATGACTTAGCAGTTTTCTGTTGGCCACACATCTTCATGGGAAATCAGGTTTTGTAATTCTTACATGTATTGCCATGAAATTTGGCCCAAGAATCCATGTGCATTTCCATCTTCATGCAGAAATCAGCAAGAATTCTGATATTTTTACCAGTAGGGGGTGCAACAAGTCATATTTCATGAATTTGTAGTCAAAACACTTCATCCTGGAAAAAAAGTAAATATGTCATAAATTTATATTTATATATATATATTTATATTTATATTTATGCATTTAGCAGACGCTTTTATCCAAAGCGACTTACATTGCATTCAAGTTACAGTTTTAACATTTAATCAGCTCTTGCTTTCCCTGGGAATCGAACCCATGATCTTGGCGTTGCTAGCGCCATGCTCTACTATTTGAGCTACAGGAAAGTGAAATTATACTGCAAGTTGATGATGCAATGCACAAAAGTAGGGCTGAACAGTTTTGGGGGCTGAATGTGATTTTTGTGATTTTTAAAAATTGTGACTAATTTGAAATATGTGATTTAAAAAAAAAAATCATTAGTTTTAGATCTCTAGATTTGCTGTATTGTGTTTTTTATTTATTTATTTTTTTATTTTTTTTTTGTGCAGCGCTATTTGGCAACAAATAATTTATATATTATATTATATTATATTATATTACATTACATTACATTACAACCCGAATTCCGGAAATGTTGGGACGTTTTTTTAAAATTGAATAAAATGAAAACTAAAAGACTTTCAAATCACATGAGCCATTATTTTATTCACAACAGAAAATAGATAACATAACAAATGTTTAAACTGAGAAATTTAACAATTTTATGCACAAAATGAGCTCATTTCAAATTTGATGCCTGCTACAGATCTCAAAATAGTTGGGACGGCGGCATGTTTACCATGGTGTAGCATCTCTTCTTCTTTTCAAAACAGTTTGAAGACGTCTGGGCATCGAGGTTATGTGTTTCTGGAGTTTTGATCTTGGAATTTGGTCCCATTCTTGCCTGATATAGGTTTCTAGCTGCTGAAGAGTTTGTGGTCGTCTTTGACGTATTTTTCGTTTTATGATGCACCAAATGTTCTCTATAAGTGAAAGATCTGGACTGCAGGCAGGTCAATTCAGCACCTGGACTCTTCTACTATGAAGCCATGCTGTTGCAATAGCTGCAGTATGTGGCTTTGCATTGTCCTGCTGAAATAGACGTCATCTGGAGGGGAGCATATGTTGCTCCAAAACCTTTATAAACCTTTCAGCATTCATAGTGCCTTCCAAAACATGCAAGCTGCCCATACCGTATGCACTTATGCACCCCCATACCATCAGAGATGCTGGCTTTTGAACTGAACGCAGTAACACGCTGGAAGGTCTCCCTCCTCTTTAGCCCGGAGGGCATGGCGCCCGTGATTTCCAACAAGAATGTCAAATTTGGATTCGTCTGACCGTAGAACACTTTTCCACTTTGAAACAGTCCATTTTAAATGAGCCTTGGCCCACAGCAGGCACGTGTAGAAGGGGGGGCTTTGGGGGCTCGAGCCCCTGCCCTTTTTCAAAATTATTTAAAAGTGCCCCTCTCGGACAAATAGCAATGATATTGTGACAATAAAACAAAATGCATTTGAATTCTTATTAACATGACAATTTGTACAAAACAGTAACTAATCGCTCAAGTCAAGCGTTGCTATGGTTGCATGTGTTTTGCTTGACTGACTGATATTCCACAGTCTGTTCAGAAACCGAGGCTCTCAAGGAATATATGGTTCTTTCAGTGAGTGGGTTGACGGAAGGAAAAAATAAACAATATTTTAAACATTTTTCATCAATAATCAAAGCTGGTGTGTCGATTTAATTAAAAATCCATATATTGTATATTTTTTAATAGGCTATTACATAGGCCTAATTCAATAATGCCCGTTTGTCATGTATAATACACCAACCAATCATGATCTGGCACAACAAGTTCACATTTCATTGGACAATAATGTGAAGTGGAGCGTTTTTTTTCCATTCTTATAAATCGGTTGAAAATGACATGGGACAGACGAGCTTATTTGTCGAGCGATCTGGATCTGTGGTTTGTCTCATTTTATAGATCAAATTACATTGCTGAGAAAATAGATGACTACAAAAGCACTGCACAAAACCGTGCAGCGCCAAAAGTCATACACCGTTCACTATTTGATGAAACTATCATAGTTATTTAAGCCCAAGTGCCACCTACAGGCCTATTATGTGATGTGTAGGCTGGCGAAACGGTGACATGAAAGGACTTTAAATATTACCATTTTTTTATATTTATGCAGCATTATGAATGTCTTATGCTCATCGAACCTGCATTTATTTGATCAAAAATACAGAAAAAAACTGTAGCCTAATATTGTGAAATATTAGAATTTAATAGAATGTTTTTATTATTATTATTATTATTATTACTTTAATATACTTTTATACTATTTTAATAAAATATCATTTATTTCTGTGATTCAGAGCTGAATGTTCAGCATCATTACTCCAGTCAAGTTCAAGTTCAAGTTCAAGTTGAGCTTTATTGTCATTCTACTACATGTGTGGACATATAGTGGAACGAAATGTCGTGTCTCGCAGGACCACGGTGCTACATACTAGTTAGACATGAGATACACATACAGCAATGCAAATATAGGAAAAAAATAAAATAAAATAAACACAATAGGGCTATACAACAGTTTAACCATCTGACTATACATATACTATAACTACTATACCTAGTTGACTACACATACACAAACTGAGATTGTACAAGAACTTTACATAAATACTGTACATGAAATAGTGCTAAAGAGATATTTGTACATGAAATTGTGCAGGAAATATATATTTTTACATTAAATTGTTCGAAAGAGAGATTTTGTGGGAAGCAGCGCATAGTGCAAAGGAGTTAGTAGTGCAATGCTCCAGTAAACATTTTTTTTGTAGTGCAATATTCAAGTAAACATATATTATCTTATTGAGTCTTTGTTGCAGGGAGTGTTTATAGAAAGTGTCTAGTGTGCATATAGTGGGACGAGTGCGTTACTACAGGTGGTTTGTATAGCCCACTCACCTGTGTGTAGCACACCCAGAATTGCACTTAGGAGAAATTTGTCAGTAGTTATTTATGAGTTGGGGGGCTGAGGTGTTCATGGTTTCAGAGCGGGGACAGGGGGATTGGAGTTAAGAGCTCTCACAGCCTGGGGAAAGAAGCTGTTGAGCAGTCTGACAGAACGAGCTTTGATACTCCGGTACCTTTTTCCTGATGGCAGGAGCTGGAAGAGGTTGTGGGAGGGGTGGGTGGGGTCCTTCACGATGCTGGAGGCCTTGCTGGAGCATCGTGCAAGGAAAATGTCCAGTCTTCAATGGATGGTCCTTCAGAAATCATTCTAATATGCTGATTTATTATCAATGTTGGAAACAGTTGTGCTGCTTTATTTTTATTTCTTTATTTATTGGAACCTGTGATACTTTTTTGGGGTTCACGGATAAATAAAAAGTAAAAAAAAAAAAAAAAAAACAGCATTTATTCAAAATAGATATGTTTTATAACAATATCAATCTTTACTATCACTGTTTCTATCAATTTAACAAATCCTTGCTGAATAAAAACTAATTGCTTTCAAAATTAAAAAAAATTTAAAAAAATTAAAAAAAAGTACTGACAAGCTTTTGAATGGTAGTGTATATTGTTACAAAAGTTATATTTTAAATGAATGCTGTTCTTATTTAATTCATCAAAAAATCCTGAAAAAAGTATCACAGGTTTCCAACATTGCTAATAAATCAGCATTGCATAAAATGCATGAAGTAAATAAAGTAAATGAATAAAGTATATTAAAATTTTGATCAAATAAATGCAGGCTTGATGACTATAAGTGACCTCTTGCAAAAATATGAAATAGTAATGTATCCAAACTTTTGACCTATAATTGTATTCCCCTCATATTCCCCCTTTTTACATTTGAGCCCCTGCCCCTGAGGAACTCTCTGCACGTCCTTGGCCCACAGGACACGACGGTGCTTCTGGACCATGTTCACGTATGGCTTCCTTTTTGCATGATAGAGCTTTAGTTGGCATCTGCAGATGGCACGGTGGATTGTGTTTACCGACAGTGGTTTCTGGAAGTATTCCTGGGCCCATTTAGTAATGTCAGTGACAGAATCATGCCGATGAGTGATGCAGTGTCGTCTGAGGGCCCGAAGACCACGGCATCCAACAAAGGTCTTTGGCCTTGTCCCTTACTCACAGAGATTTCTCCAGTTTCTCTGAATCTTTTGATGATGTTATGTACTGTAGATGATGAGATTTGCAAAGCCTTTGCAATGTGACGTTGAGGAACGTTGTTTTTAAAGTATTCCATAATCTTTTTACGCACTCTTTCACAGATTGGAGAGCTTCTGCCCATCTTTACTTTTGAGAGACTCTGCCTCTCTAAGACATCCCTTTTATAGCTAATCATGTTACAGACCTTATGTCAGTTAACTTAATTAGTTGCTAGATGTTCTCCCAGCTGAATCTTTTCCAAATTTCTTGCTTTTTCAGCCCTTTGTTGCACATATTTTTCTAAATATAGACATTTCAATTAATAAAAAAACTTGATAGAATATTAAAAAAACAAACAAATAAACAAACAAAAATCTAAGACATTTAAAAATGGTATCATAACCAAACATTTGCTTGTGCGCTCTGAGTCTGAGAACAAACAAATGAATAATTCAAACAGCAGCAGTGTATTTAACAGCAGAACAGCAGCAGTATGAGTGTTTCTGTGATCTTCTTACGGCCGTTGAATGGAAATCCTCCATCTCCTGCAGTCTGCTCAGATCCTGAGGAAAGCCAGGTCTCCTTATGTTCTCAGAGACCCGATGAGGAAGCTTTGTGTGTAACACTGAGAGATGCATCACTCAGAGACGGGTCAGAGCTCATCGATGAGTGAAACCCACCGCAGATGGCAGGGAATAGTAATCAACACCACTATATTGTACAGAAACTAATCGCTTCAGGTTTAATGTGTAAAGGGAAAGAAAAAATTGTCGCCTAGACATGTTGATGGGTTAATGATTTGAACAAACGTATTTATTCTAGTTAGTTTCAAAAAAGGTTTTTTTTGTGTGTTATAAATGAGCAACTTCTATTATATATGGATATAATATTGTAGATATTTTTTGGACATAAATGCATGAAAATGGTCAAATATTCCACCACAAAATTGGAAAAAGAAATAATTAAAGACTGTTAAACATAAAATGATTTAATGCACAAAATCTAAAAAAATAAAATAAAATAATAATAATAATAATAATAATAAATGAACACCTGTGGAAAGAATAACTATTGAGAATAAAAATAATTACAAAAAAATTGTAAAGCATCCAAGTGTATTACAATGAGAATTTAAGAAAATGTTTAATTGTTCATTGTCACCTTGATGATAAATATAAAAATAAAGAAAATAATAAAGTATAAAATAATAATAGATTTTATTTTATTTATTGCATAAATAGTCACATTTCCATAAAATCAGAAAAAATTAATTTTCTGGTATTGATGTTATATAACATATTACTATAATATATGATATACTATAATGATATTGTAGATTTTTATTTATATTTGTAACTTTTACAACAAATCTAATTTGTATTACAGTAATGTGACACTAGATATATTACTTAAATTATGTTTATGGCATTGCTTTATTACAGTAATGAGAATCTAATATCTAAATCTATATTTTAATAAAAAGAATGACAAAAAAGTGTTCACAGTATTAAAATGCTTTACAATAAGAATTTGGGAAGCAAGTGTCAATCAAAATACTGTACAAAACAAAATCTTGATAAACATAAAAATAAAATAAGACTTTTTTCTTTATTGCGTAAATGTATGATTATGTAGGAATATTAATTTATTTATTTAGAGGATGAAATGTGACCTGAGCACGTCTTTTGTAAGTGTTGCAGTATTCTGAGGGCTGCAGATGAAGCACATGAAGTCAGTGTGAGGATTTGGACAGGTCAGGTCAGTCTGCTGAGCACATTACCGTCAAATCAGAAGACTGTTTAAGAGGATTATGAGGGGAAATAAGGGTCTCTGTCTCTGTCTTAATAACACGTCAGAGAATAAGATTATGTCTTCATACTTACAGTCTGTTACTCTGACACACTCTTTGCTCAAAACAATGCAAAGAAGTTGCAGTGTGGAAGTGCTGAAGATTTTTGCCGTTGCATACGTTTATCCCATCATTACTGACCTTAAGAAAGAGAGCGTGTGCTCGGGGAAACTTTTAGTAGATGTGTTTTTTTGTGCTGGATGAGATTTCATACTTGTCTACATCATATGTTTCTATTACATTGCATGCAGCACGAACTGAAACAATCATATAACTACAAGTAGCCTAAAAAATACTGCTTGTACCTTGAATGAGGAAAGACTGACTTCTGAAGCCGTTTGTCAATGGCATGTTATTTTTGAGTGTGTTTCAGCTGAAGCTCACTTGCATTAAAGAGTAAACAAACAGGCGACTGGCTCCTTCAGCTGTAATGTTACAGTATAAGACTGCACTGGGTGTTATGATTTCTCCTGTTCTTGTTTATACAAGAGGACCGTCTCATTTCATTGTGAAGTCTCTGATTTGAGTGATTCATTAGAGATTGAGTCACAGCAGAGTCAGTATATCTCTGAGACGGGCCACTTGTGTTAACATGAACAGGAGAAATTCTCCTCAAATGCCTCTCACATAAAAGAGCCAGCTACAGAAAAGTCGATGTTTGGTCCTTATGATTGTAAGAAACAGCCATGAAGTGGGTAATGTTGCTCCCAGGCTTTGCTCTGCTACAGTTGTTTGTGCTACTTGAGGGCAAGAAACAATGTCTATGATACTGGCATCAGGGGTATAATAGTAATAGCTAAAACTATAAACCTAAAATGAAAACTTGAAATAAAATGAAAACAATTTTTGCTTTTTATTTTAGTGATTTACTAAAATAAGTAAAACGGGAATATAAATTAATAAAAAAAAAAAAAAAAATATATATATATATATATATATATATATATATATATATATATATATATATATATATATATATATATATATATATATATATATATATATAATACTATGTCAGATCTTATGATTTTAAATGTAGTTATGAGTTTGCATGAGCTGCTGGCATGATCAGCAAAAATATTGCTCAGTAAGGTTTTAAAAAAAGAAATTAACCAAGGATGAATTAAATTAATCAAAAGTGACAGTTAAGACATTCATAATGTTTCAAATAAATGCTGTTCTTTTAAACTTTTTATTCATCTAAGAATCCTGAAAAAATGTATTGTGGTTTCCAAAAAAAATTCAGCTGCGCCACAGAATATTACATTTAAAACCTATTCTAATTGAAAACCGGTTGAAGTAATATTTCACAGCTTCTCTCAAAAATCTTACAGACCCCAAACTTTTGAAAAATTGTGTATATTTTTAAATATTTACATTTTTGGAAATAAAATTGAGAAAATTTAAATTGATTTTTAGATTTGTATTGCATTTCTTTATTTCGATTTCTTTCGCCAATTAAGTATTTTTATTAATACTTTTTGTAATCCCATTTATCTCAACTTATCCACCATTTAGGAGGAAATTTTGACGTTTTGTGATAAAGTTATGGTATAAAGTAACTTCTCAGCCTGCATCCATGGTTGACTGTGTTGCTGTAATGGTCTGAAGACAGAAATGTGAAGTACAGTACAAATATTCGGCTTTGTGGTTTTCTCATGTAGTTCTCCAGCTACATAAATACTCTCCGGCGTGTTACTCCTGTGTGTTGTTTTAACTAAATGACTGCTGGGAGTTTTGTGACGGGAGCCTGTGGAGCGCTAAAGGTCAGCTGTCACCGCGGCTCATTACAGCAGGGGCGCCGCAGCTGTGCGTTACGTACCACAGGTAGTAAAGGTCAAATTTGTCCCCTGCAGTCCATTTCTGATAATTAAAAAAAGACAGCATGTCAAATTACTGCTCTCCATGGGTGACCTTTCACTGTTTGATAGCAGACTCTTGAGTTCAGTGCAGATCAAGCGGCTTGATCCTTTAACAGTCAACAATCAACAAGATGAGCGCAACTTTTGAACAAGGGTGTGATGAATTACTCTCATTTTTTCATTCTTATATGGCATTATATGTCCATGATTGGCCAAATAACAAACGCGAGTAAAACATGAGATCTGATAGAGTTCTCAGATGTGTCTCATTAAAATACGTCAAAATAGCCAAAAATATACATATTTTTGTAATATCTGAAATATACTGTTTGTGTGTGTAATGTGTGTCTTGAAATACTTATAAATGTTATACTTATTAATTTTATATTTGATGATACATGAATACAAGGTGTGTGTGTGTGTGTGTGTGTGTGTGTGTGTGTATGTGTATATATATATATTGTATATATTGTATATATTTAATTTTACAGACATTTTCATTAACCCTAAAACATAATGCAACTTTCAAAATACAAGTATAAAATTCAAAATGCAGGTAAAATGTAAATTGATATTTTCACACTTTCACACTAACTGACTTAAAACCATTTTTTTTTTGCAGGTGAAAATACTAGTGTTCTAATAATTTTGGCCACCGCTGTAATTTATATAAATAATGTAAATGAAATGCATGTATAATCATTTATAATATTTAAATGTAAATACAAAATGTATAAATTTAAATAACACTATATTTAATAATAACACATAATATATTTAAATAATAAATGATATGTTTTTTTTAAATATCAAGTAGCTCTTCACTGAAGGAATAACTTTGTCTTATAATGAGATGTATGTGCAAATATCTTTTCCCTTTTAATATTTAACAATTTGTTTTTGGTAATTTTTTTTCTTTTTCTTTTTCATATTGTTGAGTTCATATTGATAATTTGAGTACAGTCGGAGTCATTGTCGAGATCTCTTTTTGGATCTGTGTTTCATCTCGTTTCTGTGTTGAAGAAATAACTCTGATAGTAAAGTGATTTCTTTTGTGACTTTTCTTTCCTATTGGATTTGTTCCCTTCTTTTTTTAAACCCAGCCCCTGTAAGTGTAAATCCCTTCAGCTCCGAGTGCGGATGAAAGCACATGGTCTGGCGGTGCGACCCGTCTGAACCCGCGCTTGAGCGCTCTGAGAGCAGGATCGATACGATAGATGCTGGGCTCTCTGACCTTGCCTGCATTGTTCTGCAGGGCCCATCTGGCCTCAGCAGGTGGAGCTGCACCCCGCGCTCCTTATGTTTGGACGACGCTAATAAACGAGAGACAGACGAGAGACGGTGAGACATGAAAGACGAGACGTCTGACTGCTCATTATTTGCTCTGGTGTCCTAATTAAAGCCTTGTTTGCAAAACACTTCAACAACATATTCCTAACACTAGAGATAGAGAGTGTGTTTCTGTCTGTCATTTAATCCATCGTTCATTTAGTATTTTTATCATTCAGTCTACTGTATAATCGTTCAGTCTGTTGTTGGATTGTTCTGTCGTTTTCTTTCCATCTATCGGTCTGTCTATTGTTTTATCGTTCAGTCTATTGTTCCACTGTTTTATTGTTCAATCCGTCATTCTGTCTGCTGTCGTATCAATCAATCTTTTGTTCAATCTATAGCTCATTTGTTTAATCCGTTGTTCTGTCTATTGTTTTATCATCTGTTAATCTATCATTTTATTGTTCGGTCTGTCGTTCTATCTAGCATTCTATCTTGTTCTTTCTGTCCATAAACTTTCAAACATTTTATACTTTTTTCAAATACTTTTGTACTTATAAATTTCAGTTCATTTTAATTCTACTTCCTTACATTCAAATTTGAATTGCAATTCTGCTTGAAGTCATTCTCAGTTCATATATAGATGATGTAAAACCTGGTGTTTTGTGTCCACGTCACATTTCTGCAATATTGAGAGTCAGCAAACTGTTCTGGGCAGTAAGTTTATAGATGTATGTGTCTCACACGAGTTATTCTGACGTTCAGCTGATGGTGTCTTTTCTAACATGACTGACAGTCTCTTACTGCAGGGACTTTTCCCCTGGAGCAAATGTTAAGCGTCTTGCTCAAGGACATGATGGAGATTCAGGGCTCAAGTTCTTATTCTCCAGAAGAATCGGCGCTTCCTCCACTTTAAGATTACGAGGCTGGAGTTTAATCCTGTAATCTTCTGAAGATTGTGTGAGATCTCGTCTGATGTGTGTTGCTCACTTATCAATGATTTCAGAAGAAGACCTCGTGTCTTGTTTCCCAAGAAACGGAAAAGCAGTCAGTTTGAGCATGATCATAAATATATTAACAGTAAAGACTTCACTCCAAGAATAGTTTTCAGCCTTTATTATAAAAGGAAATGAAGATCTGTTGAAAATGTGAAGAATTTCTTCTTTTGTCTTTCTTTTTTTTTCTTTTTTTGTCTTGGCTAACTGCTTTTTTGAACGCCTTTATCTTAAAGGTTACCTTTTTAAAATTTAAAATACATTTTTTTATAATTAAATTATTATTTGCTTTGAATGAATTCACTGAAGATCGTCGTGTTGTTGTTGTTGTTGTTGTTGTTGTTGTTGTTGTTGTAGCTTCCAAATCTCTATTTCACTTCTTCTATTTCATCACATTTTGATTTTTCATTATACATAATTTTTGGTAGTAGTAGTAGGTTAATGTAAGCCAAAGTATTATCATTGTTGATTAATTCACACTTTTCAAATTACATAATTGAATAATTACATATAATAAATATATTCATTAAACACCATCATTATAATTAGAAACAGTGAAACAAAAGTTTAGAGTTTGGCTGCATTTAGCTGGAGTTGATGGCAGTTTCTATTCTCTATAGTTAATTAGAACAGGTTAATGTCCTGATCTCACAATACAGTAGAAGCTTCTATGTTACAGTCTATCCCCGTTTTTGAGAAAAGCACAGATTTGTTTGTGTGGTTCTGGTAGATCCCTGTGCCCGTGTCCTGGTTTGATTAACAGCGTCCAGCATTTCCCAGATGAATCCTGTCCTAGATTGTCATTCCCCTTTGCTGGACCATTGTAGCCCACACACACACACACACACACACACACACACACACACACAGACAGAGAGAGAAACAGAGTTACATTGTACATCAAAGACATGCACTGCAAGGCTCCTGTTGTAATCCGTCAAACCTTTGACCTTAAGTATAATTCATGGTGAGGTCATGCATGCATCATTCAGCACTTATGGGGAGGTTTATTGTGGGCAGGTACCGCTGTGTGATGTACGACCCTCTGTCTGGGTTCTGGGCCGCAGCAGCGGGAGCCGTATGTCGTTGTGGTTCGAGCGGGTCATTTGGGTTGACCTTTCTTATGAGTGATTGACAGGTAAATGACAATTGTGCAGCGCCATAAAGATGATGAAGCTTTGAGTCTGAAAGGTCAGAGGAGGTGTTACTGGGGAAGCAAAGCATGATGGGAACAGAGGGCGGAACGCTCAAGGTCCACTGAGCAGGAGCTTCTCTAGCGTCTCATGACCTGCAGGCTTCTGAAGCTTCACGAGCTGAGAGGGTTTTAATGTTTAATTTAAGTATTAGTGTTTTAATGTCTTTTCAGGTTAAGGAACATCACAGATTGCATGTGGTATGAGTTTTTTTTTTTTTTTTTTTTTTTTTTTTTTTTAAGGGTTTTTATTGTTAAAGGAAAATGAATTCTTTTATTCAGAAAGGATGCATTAAATTGATCAAAAGTGACAGTTAAGACATTTATAATGCTACAAAGGATTTCTATTTCAAATAAATGCTGTTCTTTTGAACTCCCAATTCATCAAAGAATCCTGAAATCAAAGTTTGCTTAAAAATATTAAGCAACACAACTGACTTCAACATTTATAAAATCAAGAGATGTTTCTTGAGCAGCAAATCAGCATATTATTATGATTTCTGAAGGATCGTGTGACACTGAAGACTGGAGTAATGATGCTGAAAATTCAGCTTTGATCACAGAAATAAATTACATTTTACAATACATTAACAGAAAACAGTTTATTTCACAGTATCACTGTTCTTACTGTATTTTTGATCAAATAAATGCAGCCTTTGTGAGCAGAAGAGACTTCTTTCAAAAACAAAAAAACTATGTACAGACTGAGCGCAAAACAGTTTGTTTATAAAGCTTATAAAGCCTGCAGCATCACGTGTATACAGTATACTGTAGCTGTGCTTGGCTTATCTGATAAGCGTTAGAAAACAAATTTTATCATAAATGCTTAATCTTAATGAGTTGTATGTTAAAGCATGCTATGCTCATCGCAAGGCCCTGTAAACAAGAAGCTCTGTTGTTGGCAGAGCTGGAGGGAGAAGTGTTTCCGTTGTTGATCTTCTGTCCTCATTAGCTTCTTTTTACTGAGGAATCATAAAAACCCCATCAGACTCCATAAACCTGCAGACCTGATACTGAATATCTAGATGATGATCGCTTGACAGATTGGCTCTGAAGCACAGCTCAGCGCATCTCGAGCCCCTGAAGTCTGCTGTGTCATTTCCTCCTGTCAAAACCCTGAAACAGTCGATCCTGAGTACAGGATGATGTTCACAGTAGATGTTTTCGAGGCTCTATTTGGTGAGTTTTTGGTGTAAATGGCACAGAATGCTGTTTGAATGCACTTCAGAGTAAACAGAATATTTAGTGGGATCAAGAGTTGACTCTGACCATGAGGATTTGATTGGTTTGTAAAAATTGGCTATGATATTGTTCATTTTATGTCAGCAAAGTAGTCATTTCAGAGCTGAAGGGTTTAAAAAAATAAAAAAAATAAATTGTGACTTTTTCCTCACAGTTTTTTTCTTGCAGTTCTGAAGATATAAACTTGCGAGATATAAACGTATAATTCTGAGAAGAATGTCAGAGTTATGAGACAAACACGCAATTGCAAAAAAAGTCTTTTTTATTTTTAATTCCATGGTGGAAAGATGTAAACTCAGAATTTAGAGAGAAAAAAGTCAGAATTGCAAGATAAACTCACATTTCTGAGAAGAAAGTTGCAAAATCTAGAACATTTTTATATCTCACAATTCTGACTTTTTCCCTCCGAGTTTATCTTGCAATTCTGTGTTTATATCCCACAAAGTCTGAGAAACAAAATCTGAATTGCAATTACTTTTCTTTTCTTTTCTTTTTTTTAAATTCTGTAGCAGAATCAGGCTTCCATAGTTTGGCTTGTATTATTTACGCTTGTGAAGAAAACACAATGTTATCAGCAGGTGTTATTCATTCTTAATGAATCCCCCCAGTCTCTAATCAGAGAAATGGCAGGAAAATCGGATGTGGCTTGACTTTTACATCAGTGCACAGTGTGACTGAAAGATCATGTAACTGAACACAATTACTCAACTGTGATGTTTCTACAGGGGAATTAGAAGATAAAATGATGACACTAGCTCCTTCCTTTAACTTCACTCTTTGCAGACATATCATCCCTCAGTGCCCACACACTGGATTTTTTTCTTTCTCTCTCTCTCTCTCTCTCTCTTAATGAAAACTGATGTCCTGTTAATGTTCAATAAAGATGCATTAAAATCTGTTCTTCCATATTTCTCTTTAATGCTCTGTTTGCACTGAGAGAGATGCAACAAAACTATGATCCCTTTACGATCAACAGAACTGTCTACAATACAAACATGGTATTCTGCTTGTAGACAGCTTTGCTCTAAAAATTGGCATTCTAGTAGTTTTTAGCATCACTCTCTTGCAGTGCTGTTGATCATAACAGTAAATAGTTTTGTTGTATCATGTTTACAGTATTGCATTTGCATGCTTGCAATGTAAACATAATGTATGTTGATGTAACAGGAACATTGTTGTTTTGTTGCATTGCTTGCAGTGTTGCAATGACATGCACTTGAGAATGATGATGCTTGCATTTTAGACTTGTAGAATTGATTAAAACAGGATGATTCTAGTTTTGTTGCATTGCATGCAGCTTCAATAAATTGGGAACATTCTAGCTTTGTGGTGTGCACTTGAAGTGTTTGCATGCATGCAGTATAGACAACTTTGTTTATAACAGGAACATTCTAGTTCTGTTGCATTGCGCCTTTGCAATGTAGCAGTGTCATGTGTTTGTAGATGGCATTGTGACTATAAAAGGAGTATTTTAGTTACAATAGCATGGACTTGCAGCGAGTTTGTAGATTATGAGAGAAACATTCAAGTTGTGTTTGCACGCAGTGTTGCAGAGCTGCATGCTTGCAGTGTAGAAACTTCATTGATTAAAACAGGATCATTCTAGTTTCTTTCTCTAGATCATTCTTGTTTCTTTGGATTGTTTCATGTTTGCAGTGTAGTCAGCTATGTTGATTTAAAAGTTCTGTTGCATTGCACACTTAGAGTGTTGTACACTCTCAGAAATAAAGGTACAAAAGCTGTCACTGGGGGCGGTACCTTTTCAAAAGGTACACTTTTGTACCTATTAGGTTCAAATATGTACACTTTAAGTACTAATATGTACCTTTAAGGTACCAAAATGGACCCTTTAGGTACAAACATGTACCTTTTGAAAAGGTACCGCCCCAGTGACAGCTTTTGTACCTTTATTTCTGAGAGTGTGGGTGCAGTAATGCAGACTTTATATTTGTATATATTATTGTTTTTCAAAAAAAATATGCAATAAAAAAATATAAAAACATATAGACACATAACAGAAAAGATACAGCCCCAGTGACAGGTTTTGTACCTTTATTTCTGAGAGTGTAGGGTCATGCATTTGCTGTAGTTCTGTCGCAATGTTTGTAATGACATGCATTTGCAGTGAATGTCATTGATTATAACATCTTAGTTGTGTTTGGTCGCAGAGTTGCATACTTGCAGTGTAGAAACTGCTTTGATTATAATAGGATCATTGCACCTGAATCTAGTTTTGTTGCATTGCATGCTTGCAGTTCTAGTAATATCACACCGCTTGCAGCGTTGCAATGAAATGCACTTGCAGTAAGACATATCTGGAACATTCCAGATGTGTTTCTTTGCATTGTTTCATGCTTGCAGTGTAGACAAGGTGTTTGATTATAACAGAACATTTTAGTTTTGTTGCATTTCTCACTTACAATATAGTCTGCTTTGATCATTTAAAACAGGAATGTTCTATTTTTGTTGCACTGCACCGTTTACAGACAGTGCTTTCTAAGATAAAACAACAACATGATATCTTTATTATTATCCTCATTGATTATTTAGGGATCATTCTAGTTTTGTTGCGTTGTTGATTTGCAGTGTTGCGGAGAAGACAGCTTTAGTCATTATAATGAGATTGTTCTAGATATGTTGCATCTCGAACAGATTTGTTTATGCTCTTATTCCCACTGGTAGCCGCCACATCACTCGCTGTTAATTTGCATAAAGCTAAACTCTCCTCAGCAGCATTGCATCGCCTGTGGTTTCCGATGCTAATATCGCAGCAAATCGCTGTCAGCATGTCACTCGCTTGCAGCGTAGACACAATGTCTCACTCATTCCTGGAGGGGAACTGATGACGCTGGGTTTTCTAGGGTCGTTCCAGTGCGCTCATCACGTCAGTTTGACAGCATGGCGGTCGGTCACAAAACATGTGTCAACATCTGCGGGACATGTCTGGGGGAACGAGGGGGATTTAGCTGTCAGGGTCTGAATCAGTGAGAACGAAAGAGTTCAGACGTGAAGATGAGGGCAGGACAGATGTACGCGGTGAGAAGCAGCAGCATTTCCCAAACGAACAGCGGGTCCAGGAGTTTTAAGAGTCTCCTCACATCTGTCATGAGATTGTACCGTGGTGAGACGGGTGCTTAGGCAGGGATGTGAGGAACTGCATTTTTATTTGTGTGTTTTAGTTGTATTTGAATGTTTTCAGTTCATTTTCATCGGCACGTTGTGTTGTCTGTAGACGGCTCAGATTTCACTCTGAATTTGAAGTAGTGTCTCAACAAAGAAACATACTGAAGTAAACAAAGAGCATTGAAATCAAATTTTGTTCAGTATTTTTTGAACAAATGAATTATTTAAACTCCTTGTGGCCTTAGGAGTATGCAGTGTGTGAAGCTGAAATGTTTATATAATAATTCCACATTTGCAGGGTCATGCATTTGCAGTCTAGACCACTTTATTGATTATAAAAGGGATATTCTAGTTCTGTCAAACTGCTTGCAGTGTTGCAATAGCCTGCATGCAGGTTGAGTTTAATTAATTGTAACTGGAATATTGTAGTTGTTTTCTTGCATGCTTGCTCAGCTATACTGAGCTTTGTTGATTTTAACCAGAACATTTTAGTTTTATTGCATTTCTCGCTTGCAGCATTGCAGGATAACACACGCCTGCAGTGTAGACAACTTTTGTTGATTTATAATAGGATCATTTTAATTGTTACATTTCTCACTTGTGGATTAGTCAGTGTTGTTAATTTTAAACAGAAACATTCTAGTTCTGCTGCATTGCACGCTTGCAGTGTTGCAGCAGGTTCATGCATTTGCAGTGTAGAGGGCTTCATTGATTATAAAAGGAATATTCTAGTTTTGTCTCTCTGCTTGCAGTGTTGATATAATATGCACTTGCAGTGAGTTCAGTTGATTATAACTGAAACATTCTAGTTGTGTTTTCTTGCAATGCTGCATGCATGCAGTATAGACAGCTTTGTTGATTTATTACAGGAATTTTCTAGGTCTGCTGCATGGCACACTTGCAGTGTTGCATGGTTAAGCAGTTGCAATCTAAACAGCTTCGTTGATTTATAAAAGGAACATTTTAGTTGCTTGCGGTCTTTGCAAGTTAAATTACAACTGCAACAACTAAGCTGTGTTTCCTTGCAGCATTGCATGCTTGCAGTGTATACAGCTTTGTTGATTCTAACAGGAACACTAGTAATGTTGCATTTCTCACTTGCAGTGATGCAGGATCACACACTGGCAGTGTTCTAGTTTTGCTGCATTGCACCCTTGCAGTGATGCATAACAGTTATAGTGCTGGCAACGTCATTTATTTAAATGTGAACATTCTAGTTTTGTTTCGTTCACTTGGAGTGTTGCACAGTTGCATGCTTGTGTTGCATTTCTCACTTGCAGTGTAGTCAGCTTTGTTGATTTTAAACCGAAATGTTCTGGCTCTGTTGCACTGCACATTTTGCTGGGTCATGCATTTGCAGTGTAGACAACTTCATTTATTATTTAAGGAGAGTTCTACTTTGCTTGCAGGGTCGCAATGACAAGTTAGTTTTCTTGCATTTCTCACTTGCAGTGTTTAACATACAAAATTAAACAAAAAGCCTAAGAAGTACTCAAACAGCACGGAATCACAAGCTCCTCTTGGCCTTAGAAACATGAATGTTTTAAGCCAAACACTTTATACAACCTTTCAGATTCGTCAATGTTAGAACAAACATTTACATATATATTGTGCACCTGCTACATGTACATATATTTTTGCACCTGTTGTGAGCCTTGCAGAAATCGAAACCTTTTCGGTGGACACAAGTAAGATCATGTACTCGATTGTCAGTGAATGAGACACATTTTGGTTGATGACTTTTAACTTTTGACATCAATGACAGATTATTGATAATACTTTTTTTTTCTTCTTTTTATTCTCGCTATCTATGATTATACGGTGAAAACCACTTTTCTGTAACATCTTTCTCTCTTTGTTTCTCCAGAGCCGTAATGCATTCAGAGAAGCCAGCTTTTGGACTCCAAAAGACATCAAAGCCAATGAGACGCCAGTGAAACTTAGAAAGCCAGAAACGCCATAATCATCTACTATAGATACAGAATGGAAGATCTGCCTTCTTGACGAGTCATGGTGCATAAATATCCACGGTGTATTGATGTACCTACATAGACACAACCGCTCCTATTGACCTTCCACATTTGGACACCCCACTTTCAGAGCTCTACTTTATCCGGCAGACACAACATGTCCGGTGTCCATCGGTTGTGACTGGAGTTTGGCGGCAGCATGCGTCCATGGGCGGGCTCCTGGCGCTGGATAGCGCTGGTCCTGCTGGCCTGGGGGACGTTGCTCTTTTATATCGGGGGACATCTGGTGAGAGACAACGAACATGCGCCGCGTTCCAGCCGTGAGCTGGCAAAGATCCTCACCAAGCTGGAGCGACTGAAACAGCAGAATGAAGACCTGCGGCGCATGGCTCAGTCACTACGGTAAACTAGCAAATAACACCACTTTGCATCTAATTAGCTGAAGGATAAACGTATTTTGGGGCACTGATTCCAAATAGTGTGTGTTTTGCTCTAGCATGTCACAGATTCTCACAAAATATGTGTATTTCATATTATTTTTGCTTTCAACAGCCATTTGTAAGGTGAAGAAGTCTTGTATTCTCCCTTAATCAGCAGAATCATCATGATTCTTCCTCTGAGCCAGGTTACAACTATTTATTTGATTTTCACATGTATAAATGATTCTGATAAAATTAGTTTATGCATAATCCTGATTTTCAGTTTTTCCACTACTTTGCAGATTGTAAGTTAATGATGATAAATTGTAATAAATATGATTTTGAATACTTTTTTGTCATTAAAACCAAAACTTTTGGCATTTGACTGCTTTTGTTATCTTGCTAAGTTCTATTTGATATATTTAAAGCTGATACATATATATATATATATATATATATATATATTAAACATCTTCAGTCTTATTTAGTGAAAACTATACACAGTCATTTTTTTATACATATTTCTTAAGTCAGCATCATCAGTATTAGGCCTTTTTTGCAAAACAGCCAATTGAGGGCTTTATAATAAGTGCCATTATCCAGTATTACTGTTTCTGTTAAAGGAATAGTTCAGCCAAACATTCTCATCAAAATTCTCCTTTTTGTGTTCCAGAGATTAAAAAAATAACAGCATGCAGATTTGGAACAACGTGAGGATGAGAAAATAATACCAGAATTTTTGGCTAAATTATTCTTTTAACGTTGGCGTCTATGCTAGATAGACCAGCTGAGACGAGGATAAGACCATTTTCTAGGTTGATTTATGCTGGTTTGATGCTTTTCTTGCAGGTAATCCATTCTGTTGCTTATTAGGAATATTTTAGTGTTTATTTGCTATGAGTTAGAAAAGAGTCATTCACACAGGACGTGTTTTTGTGTTTAAAAGCAGCTTGACAGAATTGAACAAAACACAGAAGTTGAGCTATTTTTAAGTTGACCCAGCATCATATTCACTGTTTTTGTCTGCTGTAATTGTGTTGTCAAATTACCTTCTTTTGGGGGCTTTTTTTTTCTCTCTCTCAGTAAATATTGATGTATGCAGGAATTTAAATTTTTAATCAATTAACCGGCTTAGCAAAAGTGTTTGGCATGAAGATGCAACGTGTATTATAGATTAATTTGTTTGTGAATATTATATTTGAGGCACAGTTTGGTTTGTGGTGTCAAGGCTGTGAGTTCTGCCACTGAAGAGACTCTCTAACATGTGCAGCGTTTGACCCGATTCTGTCTGATGTGAGTTCAGTACCCTGGATACAATGTCAGCTCTTGTGCTCCCAACAGAACAAGAGAAATGGAAACATGAATTCTGTAGACATAAAATACCATGTTCATAATCTGCTAAATGCATAAATGTCAGTATAATACTAATATTAAAATGTGAATGTTTTAATTACCTAACTTAAAACTGAAATCATATTTCTTCCCCCTCAGTAATTTGTTTTTTTATTAAAGCACATAGAGTTTGCATTCTAATGTTTTTCATTTTTGTTTTAGATTTATTTATTAAAAAAAATATGCTATAAAACGTGACAACATATTATAATTGTAAGAACATTTTAAAATCATGTATATGAATATTATTGGATTGTTGTTTTAATATTATCAATTAATTATAGTAGAAAAAACATGTTCATAAATGTTTTTCTTTAACTTTTATAAACTCACTTTTGATAAAAGCATCGGAGAAATGCATAAATGGAAGTGTAATATTAATAATAAAATGTGAATGTTTAATTTATTTAATTTTTTTATTTAAATGACCTAACTTAATTAAAATGCTAAAACAATCACTATGTAAACTGAAATCATATTTCTTTTCCTCTCAATAATGATTGTTTTTTCTTACAGTGCAATGTTTTATATTTTTATTGTTTATTTGTTAATTGAGTATATAATGCAATTAATATAATATTTAATATTCATACTTTTGTAAGTCAATTTGGATAAACGCAAATGCATAAATATAATATTAATTTTAAAATGTTTTAATATTTATTTTTGAAATGCTAAAATAAATCTAACTGTAAACTGAACAAATTTCATATTTCTTTTCTCCTCAATAACTTTTTTTATTGAGGCACACAGAGTTCTTGCATGCAGTGTAGATGCTGAGCAGATTTGTGACGCGTGACTCAGAGCTCGACTGCAGCGGGACGGAGAGTGAGGAGTTTTGCAGGATGTTCTGGAGAGACATGGAGGTTTTCTAAAGTTCTGGTGGAGAAAGTCACGATTTATAAAGAGCTTATACTGAGGAGAGAAGACTGAAGGAAATTTGGAGCTGTCATGGTTTCATTGGGTGACTTTTGACGCCGTACAGCAAATGTCAGAGGATTGTGCAATATGTTCAAGAAAAAGTGTTTTTGCAGAGGACCTGGAGAAAGTGCTGTCAGTGATGTAGGACTGCAAAGTGAATTGAAGAAATAATTACAGATTACAGCTGCCACAATTAACTAATTGGGAAAAGTGTTGATTACAGCGCAGTGCTGTTTTGTAAGGGAAGCGTGCTTGAAACTGTAGCACACATGCATAGTTCCTCAAAAACAGCTCATTTATGAATCCAAAGAGCCAATCTAGGGCCCATAAGCAGTGAATAGAGCTACTCTGGTAGTTTGTCTTTGTCTGGCTGAAGGAGGGCCGCCTATTTCAGATATAAATCTTGATCTGATCAATGCCTTCTGTGCTTTAAATCCAGATCGTCCATCGTGGCTCTTGTGTGTCTTTCAGCCTCAATCGGGTCTCAGTCTCCCATTGATCTGCTCTAAACCTGGAGGTCCACGATATCAATCCCAGATCTCTGATCGATCCAGCAGCATCCTTGGCTTATGGAACTGGAGGAATATTGATTATGAAATAGCTGTATTTAGCTCATACACGCGTACTCATACAGCATATGTGCTATTGACTATATATATACAGTGTGTGTGTGTGATTTGATTGCAATTTATAATATTAATGAGTTGTATACTGATAAGATTGTATTTATATTATTGATATTGACATGATTTCATTATTATACAAATTTACACAATTAAATAGACAATAAAAATATAAATAATGTATATTATTACGAGAACATATAATATAAAATAAATGATACTACTTAGACACCCGCTAGGGACCTATATGCAGCGACTAGCCTACTAAATTGTCCTTAGCAATCATTTGTAACCAAAATGATATATGTAACCACTGTTCTGAAACCGCATCTGAAATAGGTCATACCATTGATATTCCCTGAGAAGTTAAAGTAAATCGTGATCGTGAATCTTAGGGTTCTTTGACTTAGGGTTCACAAATCATTTGATTCAAATAAAAACTTGAGGGCATGTATTTCTTTTTTTTTTAGTAAACAGCAGCCTACAAAACACCAAACCATTAAGGTGCAGTATAGTTATAAAAACAAAAATAAAGACAGAAAGCATACACAAATGCAAATCCCTTAAGAAAATTAACCATGGTTTAACTATAGTAACCATGGTGATATTTTATTATTTTTTTTTTTTTAAATGAAACCATGGTTAATTTTTGGAAGGGATGTGTTGCCAGGTTAATAAAAATAAAAATAATAATAAATTTACACCTTAAGAGGAAACATAAGATGAATAATACAGATACAGTTTAATGTATTTGTTTATGCTGTTATGTCCCCACCAATGTCAAAATCAAACCTATGCCCTCTGTATTTTATTATTATAATTTATCTTTTCTGTTATGTGTCTATATGTTTTTTATATTTTTTTTTATTGCATAATTTAAAAAAATAAATAAAAATAATATATGCAAATGTAAAGTCTGCATTACTGCACCCACACTCTCAGAAATAAAGGTACAAAAGCTGTCACTGGGGCGGTACCTTTTCAAAAGGTACATGTTTGTACCTAAAGGGTCCATTTTGGTACCTTAAAGGTACATATTAGTACTTAAAGTGTACATATTTGAACCTAATAGATACAAAAGTGTACCTTTTGAATAGTTACTGCCCCAGTGACAGCTTTTGTACCTTTATTTCTGAGAGTGCATATTGAAACAGTTGTTGAAAACCTCTCATTTCTCCTAAAAATAACAAAACGATGGTAAAAAAAAAAACCTACTGGATAGATACATTAACATGGGAATTGATGCTCTAAGCAATAAAATGTTTGCAGCCTTTGCTGATGTGAAATGGAATGGTCTTTGACAACGGCCTGTGTGTGGGGGGGTGGGGGGTGCATTATTATGAAGCTTTCTCCCTCCACACATCATAACGTTGATTTGTTTCATAGAGACTCAGCGCTCACACCCTCAGGCTGGCTGAGGATATGTGCTTTCTGTCAATAGCATGTGCAATTAAAATTGCCACCGAGCTCTGGAAAATATTCAGCCACAGACATTCTTCAAAGTGGCATTCGCCAAAAACACACACAACAAACACAGAAAATGAAATAGCTTCTCTTCACTAAAAGGTCTCATGATTAACAATATCGTCCGCTGCACTTAGTATGCGCAGCCAGATTTTGACATCAGCAGAAAAGTTCACCCACATTGCAGCGTATTTAGTTTTGTGTTGACACGACATTTAAGATGATTGCCAGGGAATTGTCATACGGTTGTTAGGGTGTTCTGGTGCTTTTAACATATTACTGTGTGGTTGCTAGGATGTTATAGGTGTATGTTATAGTTATAGGTGTTCTGGATGGTTATAATGTTACTCTTCAGTTGCTAGGGTGTTCTGAATGGTTTTAGCATGTTGCTATGCAGTTGCTAGGATGCTCTGGATGGCTGTAGCATTGCTATACAGTTGCTAGGGTGTTCTGTATGACTGTAATGTTGCTATGCAAGTTACTCGGGTGTTCTGGATGGCTATTACTCATTGGTACACTGTTTCTAGAGTGTTCTGGATGGTTGTAACATGTTGCTGTGCAGTTGCTTGTGTGTTCCGGATTGTTGTAATGTTGCTACGCAGTTTCTTGGATGTTTGGGTTGTAACCCTGTGTTAACCCTTCCTGCTCTGTCCCTGACCGTGGTCGGAGATAACAGGTGAGACTTGTTTACTGCCCCAGGGACGAAGTAAGTTAGCTTTTTAATCTACACTTCGGGGTTAACTCCCTTTCCCTTCTGTCTGCAGCCAGTGAATGAATGAAAGACAGCTTGGTTTTGTCAGAGGATTTATTGTTCACAATAGTTGCACGGTGATTAACTTTATAGCCGTAACTGTGCCCCGGCCGTAACAACACGTCCCGTCTCTACATATCCATTCTGCCTCTTTTCGCTGTACTCGTGCTCCCCTCTCTCTCTCTCTCTCTCTCTCACACACTCCTGCTCTATCTCACCCACCCTGAATACGGAGTTGCTCTTAAAGGAGCCGCACTGTTCTACAACACCTGCTTTACAGTTGCTAGGGTGTTCTGGATGGTTGTAAAATGTTGCTATGCAGTTGCTTGTGTGTTTTGGATTGTTGTAATGTTGCTATGCAATTTCTTGGATGTTTGGGTTGTAATCTTGCTTTACAGTTGCTAGGGTGTTCTTGATGGTTGTAACATGTTGCTATGCAGTTGCTTGTGCGTTCTGGATTGTTGTTGCATTGTTATATAGTTGTTAGATAGTTGTTCTGGATGATTGTAATGTTGCTATGCAGTTGCTTGTGTGTTCTGGATTGTTGTAATGTTGCTACGCAGTTTCTTGGATGTTTGACTTGTAACCTTGCTTTACAGTTGCTAAGGTGATTAGATGGTTGTAACATGTTGCTATGCAGTTGCTTGTGCGTTCTGGATTGTTGTTGCATTGTTATATAGTTGCTAGATAGTTGTTCTGGATGATTGTAATGTTGCTATGCAGTCGCTAGGGTGTTCTGGATGGTTGTTACTCATTGGTACACAGTTGCTAGGGTGTTCTGGATGGTTGTAACATGTTGCTATGCAGTTGCTAGGGTGTTCTGGATGATTGATATGCAGTTAATATGGTATTCAGAGTGTTTTCTTACTGGTGCCATTGTAAAGAGTCCCTCTTCAGGTCTCTGTGGCATTCTGGTTTGTAGATATGGCTTGGGTTCCTCTTTCAATGTAAGTCTGTGGGATTTTTCCATCTATTTCATCATCCAGCAGGTGAAAACTTTCAGTCTGATTGCTTAAAAAAGTAACAGCACACTTACCATAAGATTAGAGGTTTGTTCGTATTCACTAATCATTTCGCAGTATTCAGATCTTCTTACCGCGTTTTCATCGCTGTGTCTGTGTGATCTTCAGGCTTCGGCCTCCATCATCATCTTCTGACTAATCTCGCAACCCTTGTAATTTCCTCTCGGAGCACTGAATGCGGCAGTGACTGACAGTAATTCACTCACTGTAATGTCATTTGGCCGCCGTTTCCTCCTGTATCAGGCTCTGTTTTGCTCTCCATCAGCAGTTCTGAAGTTCTGCCCCTCTGATGCTTGTGTCTCACACTCGTTAGATGGAATTGAACTGAGCTCTTCTGCGCTCTAATAACATGTTTCATTTATACTTAAATTCAATAGTCCTCAGGCACTTTTCATTTGCATATGGGAACTCTCTCTCTCTCTCTCTCTATATATATATATATATATAAGTTCCCATTTGCATATATTGTAGATATATATTTGCAGCCTTGAACGCTGAACCATCTGCGCTCTTTGAAGTGTGTTTCGAGTATCTAGCAGTCGGTACCAGACGGGAGCTGATAGGGTCCTTGTGTAATCTCTAGAGGAACTTTCAGGGGCCGAAGGGAAAAGAGCTTCGCTGCAAACACCTGAGGGCCACAAGCTTCCCGATTTCTCTTTTTCCGCTCTTGCTGTGCAGTCCGAATAATTTAGTCTTTGCTGGTTTCCTAAATATTTAAAGGGATAGTGCACCCCAAAATTTATATTGTGTCATATTTTTTCAACCTCAAGTTCCAAACTTGTATGAGTTTGTTTCTTCTGTTGAACACAAAAGAAGATATTTTAAAGAATGTTGGTAACTGAAAAGTTGATGGTAGCCGTTTACTTCCACTTTATGGAAAAAAAAAAATACTATGGAAGTCGATGGAGATCATCAACTGTCCAGTTATCCACATTTTTCAAGATATCTTCTTTTGCATTCAACAGAAGAAATTCATAAAGGTTTTGTGGGTGAGTAAATTATTTTCTTTCTTTTTTTTTGGTGAACTATCCTTTTAACTGTCTCTATACTTATTTTACAGTCATAATGTAAATGACTAACATGAGCTCATTAGTATCCGCAGGTGTTTATATAATGAACTGGATTCTATAGCTCTTTATCATGATGCAAAGCTGCTTACAGCGGGCCGACCTACTTCTTTTACAAACTGCAGTTAGAGAGGCATAATTCATATGTTATGGAATGTGGGTCTATTCGTTCATTTCAGGACTTGAAAGGACAATTTAATCTGCCAGGGTGTTCATTTTTCTTTTACTTTACAGTTATGTGCTTCGCTTAAAGCAAAACGGCTCTCCATTTGCCTTCATGAAGTCTGAGGCATCTGAATTATATGATCAAATATTAGAATGTTCCTATTAAATCTTAATTGGATGTTTATTGCATTAAAGACTTGGAACTTTTGTAATCTGAATCTAATTGGAAGGTTGTTTGGGATAATATTGCTGTAGCCTCGAGAAACCTTAATCTAGTTATTCATTATAGCTTTCTTTACAGATTGTGTTTCATGCCACATAGCTTTTTTTTTCAGATCAAAGGAGTTTCTCAAAAGTCTCAAAAACTGAGGCTATACTTTCAAAATGTTGTGTATTTCACACATTCACTAAACAAAAAATACAGTAAAAACAGTAATTATGTAATTACAGTATTTATTCCTGATCAAAGCTGAATTTTCAGCATCGTTACTCCAGTCTTCAGTGTCATGGTCCTTTAGAAATCATTCTACAGTGACATGCTGATTTGCTGCTCAAAAAGCACGTCTGATTATTATCAGTGCTGGAAACAGGTCATATTTATGTGAAAATCATGATACATTTCTTATTTCAGGATTTCTTGGATGCATAGAAAGTTTAAAAAACTGTATTCATTTGAAATAGAAATCTTATGCAACATAATAAATGTATTTACGGTCACATTTATTCAATTTAATGCATCCTTGCTGAATAAAAAAAAAAATATTTTGGTTTTCTCAGCACTTTTTTGTTATTTGTCACAGTTTTTGTTATTTGCTTTAAAATTAAAGCCTTTTTGCATCTTTTGAATCAATTAGTATTCCCTCCTCCACTCTTGAAAATTGTGCTAACATGCTCTATTGATTTCTCCACGCTAATCTTTGTTCCTTTGCATATAGACCCTCATGCATATGCATCCAGCAGTGGTATTAATATTAATGCATGATTACCATATTAAACGATCTACTCAGTGGTTTCAGCACTTGGACGGATATTGACCCGTTTACTGTCGCATGGAAAACAAATGGAAATATTCAGTAAACATTCAGTAATAACATAAGGCCAATATGATAATATGCAATGTTAAATGAGCAGTTGTTGGTGTCATGCAGAGTTTCCCAAAGGCTCATTAGTTAAGGGGTGATTTCATCTAAATCAGCTGAATAGAAACGAACAGTCAAACTGTAATTAGCAATTATGCTTTAGACGAATGTAAGCAGCAAATTTATGCAGCGCACTAAACGCTATTGAACATCACAGCAGACATTTATGATTATTTTATTCATGGCCAATTGGTAATCAGGCTCCAGTGAATCAACATTTGGAGCTTGTAGTTCTGCGTTCGTTTACGCAGCGTTGGCGGACTGATTGCTTTCTTTGTGGACGCTGCGAGTTTGCAAACGCTTTAAGCTGCGGAAGGAGTTCGCTAACAAACCATGTGTGTTTTGCAGGATTCCGGAAGGACAGTCGGATGGGCCAATATCATCAGGAAGACTGCGGTCTCTTGAGGAACAGCTAAGCCGAGCCAAACAGAAGATCCACAGCTTTCAGAGATTATCTGGAGACGGTAAGAGAGGAGATCATCAGGACCGAGTCTCTATTTCTGAACCCTAACAAAACCTTTCCATACACACTCATAGTCTTCCATCGGTCGGATAAACACTAAAGAGATTTTTGTTTAGACAATGCATCTTTAATATTTAATATGAACGTGTTTTTATTTGAACTTATTTTAAGTAAAAATTAAAAACACAAATGGAGAATCTGTCAGTTCAGTAAGATATAAATACACTTACATTCTCAGTACAATCTACAAAATTAAGTCTATGTAACTTTTTTCTGCAGTTCAAAAGTTTGGGGTTGGCAAAAATTTTCAATAGTTTTAATGTTTTTAGTATCTTATGCTCAGTTGTTTGCTAAAAAAAATACAGTAAAGTCTCTCTCTCTCTCTCTCTCTCTCTCTCTCTCTCTCTCTCTCTCTCTATATATATATATATAAATGTATAATGGCTGTCAGTTCTATTCATTAATGTAATGCAATTGGACAAAATTTTAATAAATTAACACAATTATTCATGCTTTCTGACTGTAAGTTTGCTTCCTACTGTACAATCAGAAGAGTTTAAGCCTTTTAACCGATTGTATTTTTTTTTTTTTTTTTTTTTTCTGCCCACATTTCTAACTAGAATTTAATTTCCTTTGTCAACCAGCAAGGGAGTATTTTTTGACAGATATAACAAACTATGCATCATCAGTAGCAGTTTGTTTCCTCAAATTAGGCTGGATTGCTTTCATTCAAACATAAATCTCAAAATGCATAAACTGCTCTCCAGACCCCTGCAGTTCCACCCAGGGTGTAAAATTAAGACTTGAGCGTTGGCGAGAATGACATTTTCTAAGGAAAATGTAATGTCTTACTTACAGTTACATATGAAACTGGGATACAATAATGCATTTTAACATAAAAAATAGTTTTTTTATTTGATTTAGACTTGCAGATTGATGTAGGTCTAACAGAAGCACAACAGCATGAGTCATTGTGTAGGTAGAGTTTGAATGTTTGCACATGTTTGTGTGTGTATTCAAGTCTTTTCATGCATAATCATGACTAGCGAATGGTTCAGGGTCGGGGAAATCTCCTTGCTGCAGGATCTGCCAGAAATAACTACCAATATCATCAGCAGCAGCAGCAGCAGCAGCGGCATCGTCACCCCAGGCCAGAAGAGCACAGGTCACAGATGTATAAGAATCATCCTTAAAGAGCCTGTCTCTCTGGCGCTGTTTCACGTCGTGTTCTGACCCCTATAAAAGACAGATAGATGCTGTGTGTCTCACTCAGGTCACCTCTGCTGTAATGAGAGCAGGATTAGAGGAGAAAGCTGCTCACCTACAGCACCTGAACCTCACAGCCACAGTCATAGTACTTAATTGAATGATTCTTCACTAGACTAGAACAGCATTCGCATTAGTTATATATACTTGTATCTACAGTGT
The DNA here is from genome assembly GCA_036784905.1 of Acrossocheilus fasciatus. Lineage (NCBI taxonomy): Eukaryota > Metazoa > Chordata > Actinopteri > Cypriniformes > Cyprinidae > Acrossocheilus > Acrossocheilus fasciatus. Next base: position 31,603,187 of record CM071957.1, read on the forward strand.
GTACAGCATGTAATATGTTTTTATTCTTATTTTTAAAGTCTATACAGTTTTTACTCATTTTTATTATTATTTTGTTTCAGTTAAATATTTTTCATGGTTTTAGTTTTAGTTAATAAAACCCTGATTTGATTTTATGATTTTAAAGGGATCATATGATGCTGTTTTAAAGATCATTATTTTGTGTGTTTGGTGTAACAGAATATGTTAAAAAACCCATTATTTTGCAAATACTGTACATTATTGTAGTCCCTCTGTGCCCCGCCTCTCTCAAACGCATCGTTTTCAACAAAGCCACTCCTTACGACAAGCACAGTCTGCTCTGATTGGCCAGCTGACACAGTGCATTGTGATTGGCCGAACACCACAAGCACGTGTCGGAAATGTAAAGCCCCTAACCATATTTGCGAGCTTCAGCTTTCAAAGTAAATATAAAGACAGTTAATAATGCCCTTAGTTTTACCATCAGTTCAAGCCCGAGAGGGGAACAGAGTTGTGTGACAGACACAATTATGGTCATCCATAAAATGTGTTGCACAAATTCGAACATTTGGGTTGCGCTGTTCTGTTGTAAACAAATATTAACCAATGATTCCTAATTGCATCTACTTTTGGAAGGCCAAATAAAGTGCTTTTGCTTTCGCTCAGAAACGCACAGCATCTCCCTGACACAGCTGCATCAACACTACTGCGGTTACTGAAACCACGCCGCCTTTCTTTGCTTGCACATTTGGGCGGCATTACACCAATATTTCCACATCATGACGTAGACGTGTTTTAATGAGGCATTTTAGCCCAGTATGGATCAGCCTTCTCTTTTAGATGGAATAAATCCTTTTGTGGGAGACTTTGAGCTTTGTAACTCTGCAGATTGTATACATGCACAAACAGCTATATAACACACTAAAGAAAAGGAAAACAAGAAATCGCATCATATGACCCCTTTAACAAATTTCTAAATGTACAAAGGAATATATACTATATCTTTCTCAGATTTAGAGATTTGTTTGTAATATTTCGAAACTATTAAATGACAAATATACTATATCATTTAATACTAAAACCAAGTAAGAGTAAATAAGAATAGTTAAAATATTTGAAATGTATCAAATACACTGATAGATAGATAGATAGATAGATAGATAGATAGATAGATAGATAGATAGATAGATAGATAGATAGATAGATAGATAGATATGACTGGTTATGATCGGTTCATGCGATGCGCGTTCCTCGTTCAAGAATCAGTCTGAACGAACGATATAATGGCATTAATGGGAAGACTAATTAAAAAAAGTATACAACTCACACACTTAGATATAACCACTAAGACTTGATAAGACTTGAAATGGCCTGAAAACATATTTAGCGAGCTTTGAGCTTTCAAATAGTTGAAAGTTAACTATTAAAAAGAAATAAGTTCACAAAATAAAATATATTGTTTAAATTGTTACTGCATTGAGTTATTATGATGGAATAAATGTAAAATTCTTAAAAACACTAACTTGATGAGTTTCATACTTGGCTTTAATAAATAGAATATTGATTACATTGTCAATCAATTTGTTTATCTTTTTTTCTTCTTCTTCTGATAGTGTAATTAATGTTTAGCCAAGAAAATGTGACTGGGACATGAATTTGCATTTGATTAAAAAAAAGTTCCTGTGAGTGTATATATATATCAGTGACACCACTGGTATTTACAGTACATGTATAATATATCATTTGCCTAAATAAATAAACTAAGTCTAAATGATAAAACTACAAATATAATAGTTCATTCAACACTGAAATATTTTTTAAAATGTATATATTTTATAATAATCTAACCCAATATTTCAGTATTTTTATGCTTAGTATAGCATCACATTGTTAGCTTGGTAACAACATTTGTGAGTCCTACTGTATGCAGAGCATCTAAATGAGTCACTTCTGAGGTTCCATCTCAGTTAGGATGCTGCCCGTGTATACAGCATACAGCAGGGCAGCTCACTAGGATTTGGAACGGAGCCTTCATTCAGGGTCACCCGTCCCGGAGAGATTATACCCAGGGGTTTCTTGAAAAGCACTGAAATGGACTTATCATAAAGAATCATAAAGAGGACAGTCGAAATCTGTAGGGAAGATCGACAGCAATTGGAACCTTTTATATTTTCTTTAAGAGCTCACAGACTGGTGCCAATCTACTTGCCATCTTTTTTATATAAAACACACGTCAACAGTAATAGCTGGTCAACTAGATACACTGTGTACTGAGGCTGTTTCATTGTGATTATCTTCACAGCCTTTCAGACATTATTTCCTAATTAAAGCACTTTTGAATCTCTCTTCTCTTTGTCAGTTGGTCCGGGTCGAGAACAGGAGGAACTGCGGAGGAAGGTGGAGAACGGAGTGAAAGAGCTGTGGTACTTTATTCGCAGCGAGATACAGAAGCTGAGTCACGTGGAGCCGTCAGACAGACAGAAACACACTGAGACGCTGCTGCAGGACCTCGGTCATCAACAGAGGTCAGATACTCACAGTATGATCGCGCTGTTGCTCACTGATGCTCTTTTGTTCCTCAGGGGAGGTCGAGGTTTCATTCTAGCTTTGTCTTTACTTCTTTAGGAGAAATTAAAAGAGAGACAAATGAGACATGCTGAGACTTCACTTGCTCTCATTTAACCTTATTATCTTGGAGAAACAATTTATATCTCTCTCAAAGCATATTTAGGTCATATTTTGACATAGTCAAAACAATAATGAAGACTACATTTTATATAAAGAATATGAAGCCTATTTTTCAAAGTATTAAGATTTGTTGCATTGTGACAATAGCACATTTAGCCTCTGAATTCTTTTAATGTAATAAGAAAAAAATCATGAAGAATTAATGAACCACGTGCATATTTATTGTATTGCCTTTAATTAAAAAATACATTATGAATAATATATATTTATATATACTGTGTGTGTGTGTGTGTGTGTGTGTGTGTGTGTGTGTGTGCGCGCGTATGTATATATAATGTGAGTACAGCCCTCACATTTTTGTAAATATTTTATTATATCTTTTCATGTGACAACACTGAAGAAATTACACTTTGCTACAATGTAAAGTAGTGAGTGTACAGCTTGTATAACAGTGTAAATTTGCTGTCCCCTCAAAATAACTCAACACACAGCCATTAATGTCTAAACCGCTGGCCACAAAAGTGAGTACACCCCTAAGTGAAAATGTCCAAATTGGGCCCAATTAGCCATTTTGTCTCCCCGGTGTCATGTGACTCATTACTGTTACAAGGTCTCAGGTGTGAATGGGGAGCAGGTGTGTTAAATTTGGTGTTATCGCTCTCACTCTCTCATACTGGTCACTGGAAGTTCAACATGGCACCTCATGGCAAAGAACTCTCTGAGGATCTGAAAAAAAGAATTGTTGCTCTACATAAATATGGCGTAGGCTATAAGAAGATTGCCAAGACCCTGAATCTGAGCTACAGCACGGTGGCCAAGACCATACAGCGGTTTAACAGGACAGGTTCCACTCAGAACAGGCCTCACCATGGTCGACCAAAGAAGTTTAGTGCACGTGCTCAGCGTCATATCCAGAGGTTGTGTTTGGGAAATAGATGTATGAGTGCTCCAGCATTGCTGCAGAGGTTGAAGGGGTGGGGGGTCAGCCTGTCAGTGCTCAGACCGTACGCCGCACACTGCATCAAATTGGTCTGCATGACTGTCGTCCCAGAAGGAAGCCTCTTCTAAAGATGATGCACAAGAAAGCCCGCAAACAGTTTGCTGAAGACAAGCAGACTAAGGACATGGATTACTGGAACTGATGAGATGGGTCTGATGAGACCAAGATAAACTTATTTGGTTCAGATGATGTCAAGCGTGTGTGGCGGCAACCAGGTGAGGAATACAAAGACAACCGTGTCTTGCCTACAGTCAAGCACGGTGGTGGGAGTGTCATGGTCTGGGGCTGCATGAGTGCTGCCGGCACTGGGGAGCTACAGTTCATTGAGGGAACCATGAATGCCAATATATACTGTAACATACTGAAGCAGAGAATGATCCCCTCCCTTCGGAGACTGGGCCGCAGGGCAGTATTCCTACATGATAACGACCCCAAACACACCTCCAAGACGACCACTGCCTTGCTAAAGAAGCTGAGGGTAAAGGTGATGGACTGGCCAAGCATGTCTCCAGACCTAAACCCTATTGAGCATCTGTGGGGCATCCTCAAATGGAAGGTGGAGGAGTGCAAGGTCTCTAACATCCAACAGCCCCGTGATGTGGTCATGGAGGAGTGGAAGAGGACTCCAGTGGTAGCCTGTGAAGCTCTGGTGAACTCAATGCCCAAGAGGGTTAAGGCAGTGCTGGAAAATAATGGTGGCCACACAAAATATTGACACTTTGGGCCCAATTTGGACATTTTGACTTAGGGGTGTGCTCACTTTTGTGGCCAGCGGTTTAGACATTAATGGCTGTGTGTTGAGTTATTTTGAAGGGACAGCAAATTTACACTGTTATACAAGCTGTACACTCACTACTTTACATTGTAGCAAAGTGTCATTTCTACAGTGTTGTCACATGAAAAGATATAATAAAATATTTACAAAAATGTGAGGGGTGTACTCACTTCTGTGAGATACATACACACACACACACACACACACACACACACACACAGTATATATAAATATATATTATTCATAATGTATTTTTTAATTAAAGGCAATACAATAAATTCTCACGTGGTTCATTAATTCTTCATGATTTTTTTCTTATTACATTAAAAGAATTCAGAGGCTAAATGTGCTATTGTCACAATGCAACAAATCTTAATACTTTATTATAATATTATAAAAAATATTACATGTTTTTATATTTTTATAAATGTATTTTAAATTATAATAATTTTGTGTCTTTTGATCAACAAGACCATTTTATTTGATTAAAAAAATACAGAAAAACAGTAACATTGCAAAATATTGTTAAAATTTAAATTAGCTGTTTTTTATATATATATATATATAAGTAAAACGTAATTTATTAATTTATTCCTTTGAGCAAAGCTGAATTTTCAGCGTCATCACTCTGGTCTTCAGTGTCACATGACCTTTCAGAAATCATTCTAATATGCTGATTTGATGCTCAAGAAACATTTCTGATTATTATCAATGTTGAAAACAGTTGAGCTGCTTCATATTTTTGTAGAAATATATATCATTAATTGTCAAATGCAAAAAAAATCTTAATGTTCCTAAAGCAAAAAATAATTTATTTATGTATACTCCTGTTTTTGGGGTGAGTGGTGAATGTTCTTGACGACTTTAATAACATTCAGGATTGTTTTTGGTGCTTTGGATGATGAAGAATTGATGCACGTCTCTAGTCTCATCATTTTGAAACAGCTCCAGACACTAATAGTGCTGTAATAGAAATATAGCAGCACTTAATTTTGAGTTATCACTCGCTAGACTAATTACGGACAGAGACACTGTCAATATCTCATTATCTCTGTGTCTCTCAGACGCTCCATCAGCACATTCACACCTGTTTTTCCATTTTGACAAAGAGAAGCGTTCGATACACATTTAACACAGTGCTGTTTTCCAGTGGACGGCTCCCTGAGGAGTCTCTCATTGATGAAGTAATAATTAAACTCCTCATAAACTCAGCATATGCTCATCTGTTTGAGTTAGCAAATGACGCTTTAACAGAATTCATTACTAATGTCTAAAACTCAATTGTGTTTGGAGCTTTTTGAGATATTATTTGATTTATTAAAGGAGTAATTCATGCAATAAATAAAATGATCATCATTTACATGTTTCAGACCTGTATTACTTTATTTCTTCTGTGGAACACAAAAGGAGATGTTGAGCTGAATGTTTATGCTGCTCTTTTATGATTTCATATGATATTATGATTTAGTATAGCACGCTGTGCATCGGGTGGTTCTTCGCCTCCACGTCTTGCATTAAAATCGTTTAATGCACAGCTAGCCATTGATTATCCCTTACATAAATCATACAGAATGAGTTTTTTAGAGGAGGATGTTTGACGCATCTCCTGTGTGTTTCTGTCAGAACCATCATGACAGACCTGCATGATCTCAGTCAGGCGGACGGAGCAGGAGACTGGAGAGAGAAGGAGGCCAGAGATCTTTCCACACTGGTGCAGAACCGGATCTCCTTCCTGCAGGTACAGAATGACCCTTCCTCCTGCTGTTAGTCTTGCTAAAATACAGGGAAAACTGTAAAATAGTGAAATAGTATTACAATTTAAAAGAACAGTTTTCTATTGTAATATCAAAGCTGAATTTTCAGCATCATTACTCCAGTCTTCACTGTTACATAATCCTCCAGAAATCATTTTAATATGCTGATTCGCTGCTCATTTATTTGGTGCTCAATTATTAATAATGATTCTTCTTATTATCTTAATATTATGCTTAATATTTAATGGAAACATTCATTAATGATAAATTTTCCTCTCTTACATTTTGTGCTCCAGAAATGAATCATATCATCAAATCATACAGTTTGTCGAAAAGTCTTTTTTGTCTAAATACAAAAATCTAGTCAAAACTATCTAAAAATCTAAATTGTTTTCAGTACTGAATGAAATATTAGACAGTCAATAACAGTCAATAACTTTTTTTTTTTTTATTTACTTGCAATGTGTAATTCAAAATATGGAAAAAAAATATATGGAAGCCCATTTCCGCCTCATAAGAAAAACAATTCATGCCTTAAAAAGTCGAAATTATGACTTTGAAAATCGAATTTTAAAAAAAAATTAAAAATTGTAATTTCATTTTAAATAATTGTCCATTACGCTAGTGTAATCACTTAGTAACAGCATACTCTCCTCACCGAGACATGATTTGAGAAAATTCTTCTCTGGAACACTAACTAATCGATTTAGGCTTTAGAGCTGAATTATGTGCAGAAGCAATAAAGATGTTTGTCTCAGGGAACAACACTAATTAAATATCTTTTCTGATATGATTCGCTCTGTACCGTTTCTTTTTTCCCTCCGTTCTCTTTATACTGAGATCCATGACTTCATGCCAGTCTAATTGCACTAAAAGCCTGGTAAAAGGAAATATTGATGCCGTTTGTGAGTTTGATTTTCTTTATAAACCACTGCTAATGAAAATCAAAGCATAAGATCAACTGAAGTCAGTCTTTTATTGATTTATTTAAACATTTTCATGTATATTTTCATGTAAGTTATGTTGTGAGATCTTTTGAATCTCGACTCGTATGCCTCGATCATACATGATTTGTTTTCTGCAATGAAGCAAGAAGATTGTCAAGTCAATCCAAAAAGAATCATCAAAGATCCCACTTTATTTAAAGGGGTGGTTGATTGCAATTTCACTTTTTTAAGGTTAGTTAGTGTGTAATGTTGCTGTTTGAGCATGAACAATATCTGCAAAGTTGCAGCGCTGAAAGTTCAATGCAAACTGAGATATCGTCTTTTAAAATTCTGGAAGTTTAATGCCTACAAAAACGGCTGGTAAGGACTACAACGAACTACTTCCTGGGTCTGATACGTCACTGACCCAGATAAACCCCGCCCTCGGGAACATGTAAGGAAGGGGGGCGGGGCCATGCTGTGCTGCTTTAGAGAAGAGGAAGAGAAAACTAGGGGTGCACGTAAAAATCTATTCATATATGAATCACGATTCTGTCTTCTAACTATTCTAATGGATTCACAAGTTTCAAAATCAATATTCTAAAACAGCCTCTTAATACTGTTCCTCGAGTCGCCCTGTTCTGCATCTCTCTCTCTCTCTCTCTCTCTCTCTCTCTCTCTCTCTCTCTCTCTCTCTCTCTCTCTCTCTCTCTCTCTCTCTCTCTCTCTCTCTCTCTCTCTCTCTCTCTCTCTCTCTCTCTCTCTCTCTCTCTCTCTCTCTCTCTCTCTCTCTCTCATTCAGATCGTCAGATCAGCTCCAACAAACTGTTCCAGTTATACGTTTTCACACAGCAATGAGAAGCGTTATACATGGACGCGTGTGTGGTTGCCGTACTGTATTAAAGTTTTAATCAGAATAAAACCGTAAATTAAAAGCTAACATAAGCAGTAGCATAATAACAGTGTATCTAAAAGTATGAGACAACAAACAAACAAACATACCATTAAGAGCCGTGCTTGCAGAGGTTCTGTGCGATCCTCTTCACTAATATCCTCTGCGTCTCAATTGGGCTCAAATTGATAAGCGATATAGACGACGCCATTGTTTACAATACAAGCGGAGCACATGCCACTGAGCTGAGGGGCGGTTTAGCGAATCACAACACACTGAGCCAGCTAACCATTCAGAGCCCATCACGTATTTCTGAGGGAGGGGCTTCATAAAAACAGGAAATAATCGAGGCGTTTGTCAGAGAAAAGACAGAGTGGTGTGGAATAAAGTAAATTATATGAAAAATAATGCGTTTTTAAAAAAACGAAGCATGAACACATGTTAGACTGCACCCCATAAACACAATCAAGCCTAAAAAAAAACCCAGTCAACCACCCCTTTAACAGAACATATAGCTGCTCATTACAGATGGTACCTGTGGTGTAACTAGCCAGTATAAGCTGGTTTATCTGGTCTCTTGGCTCATTTAAACTGATTTTCAGTTGGTTTAGATGGTAAGCCATGAGTTAGCCTGGCTTTTTTTTTAGCAGCAATTTATTTGACACAAAAGCATTCAGTAACACAATACATGTCTTTCCTGCCACTTTTAATTGTATTTTTCATTTATTTATTTAATTCATTTAATTTTAATGACTCTACTATATTGCCATGTACCATAGTATTTATTTTTATTTTATTTTGTTGTAGTCTTTTTTTCTTTTTTTTTAATCATTCAGTGCCACTGTAACATAGTAACAACACTTTTTCTTTTATTTTTTTCTTTATTTATGGAATTTATTTTATTAAATATTTTATTTAATATTATTTTCATAAATCTGGTTATCATTCACTACCATGGTATGTATCAAATACTCTCTGGTGGCTGATTTCCATATCATCACTGTACCATAGTACTGTCACAGTATATTTTTGCAAGCATATGCTGCTCCAGTTTTATGCTCAGGCAGCACTTTGAGGCTTTTTGAGATGAGAGTGCTTCATCTGCTGCCATAGCAAACTCTGTGCCAACACTATTGAATTTGGATTAAGAGTAAAATCTATATAGCCTTCACTCAAAAAAAAATCCCCAGACAAATACACTAACGTGAAAGAGCTGCCAGACAATTCGATTATCGTAACTCATTTCCTCTAATGGCACAATAAAAATGAAAAAGTGTTTCTAAAGGGAAATATAGGCAGCTAAAATCTTCCCCTGCTAGACACACAGAATCACTTCATCTCTGGCAAATATGTAACATGATAATCATAATTACTGCCCAAATAACTGCAGCTATTAGTACTGTAATATTATAATTAATATGAGATATCCTTCAAGCAACCTTTTATGTATTTATTTATTTATTCATTCAAAAGAGGTCTATACGTAACTTTTTTGAAAGGCTTCTTTTGTCACCAAGGCTGTATTTATATAATTAAAAATACAGTAAAGACAGTAAAATTGTGAAATATTATTACACTTTAAAATAAGTGTTTTGTTGTAACAGAATGAGACGTGAGACGTGCAGATCCATATGCAAAGCTTTATTCACAGACATGGTCATACACAGGCTCGAGCATCAGCAAACAGATATATATATATATATATATATATATATATATATATATATATATATATATATATATATATATATATATATATATATATATATATAATATGACAAGACAAAAAGTATTCCTAGGGCTGGCGTAGGTCATCGATCGGCGAACAAAATCCAGAGGGCTTGACAACAGGGGTAATCCAGAAACATGAGCAATAGTCCAGACGAGGTACAAACAGAGTCCGAGCGGCGAGACAAGGGTTAATCCAAGATACACAGGCGGGAAACAGGGCAACATGAAAAGACTAGACTAAACTAGAACTAGAAACTAGGCTCCGTAAAGCAGCTAATGCTAGAAGAGTGATAAATGCTAGACAATACTCGGCGATCTGCAGGAGGAAGTCCAAGGCTTATAAAGCCTGTCTGAATGGATTCAGCTGTGTGTGTGTAATCGGTGCAATGGATTATGGGAACTGTAGTCCGGAGTGACGTAACAGTCTGTGTGGTGTGAGAGTCAATATGATGAAGAGGCAACCTCTTGTGGCAGTCGGATGGAAGTCTATGGACAGAATTCCTGACATTTGTATGTGAATATATCGTAAAATGCAAGTTATTCCTATGATATACGCTGAATTTTCAGCGTTATGACTCCAGTCTTCAGTGTCTCATAAGCCTTAATAAATCATTCTAATATGCTGATTTGCTGCTCAAAAAAAAATGTAAAATAAAAATGTAAAAAAATTATAATAACAAATGTTTTTATTATTATTTTTTTTACTGACCCCAAACTTTTATTTTATTTTATTTTTTATTTATTTATTTTTTAACCCTGCTTTTGCATGGCTGTAGCACCTTCTTCACCTTCAGTCTTTCCCTGTGGACAAAAAAATATTGAATGAAATAGTTGATCTAATACATCAAGCCTTTCTGACGTCAGATGGGACTGTTACAATCTCACTATATGAATCTCCAAAGGGCTGTCTGTGTCCCTCTCTGTCTCTCTTTCTCTGTCTGTGTTTCTCTCTTGTCTCTCTTGAGATCCTGCTTACATGCAGTGAATGTGATTTAATAATGAAGTCAGACAGCTCTCTCTGGAGACTATGAACTCATCAGAGATCGTTGCATAAAACCTGAAAGCTTGCACTGGAAACAAGCATTGCATCCTGGTGAAGGGATTGTGGGAAAACAGTCTTCTGAAGTTTAGCATTCATTTCAGAGTATTTCAGTATGTACAAATTCATTAAATCCAAAATGCAGTCCTAATATTTTATTTTTATTTTATTTTATTTTATTTTATTTTATTTTATTTTATTTTATTTTATTTTATTTTATTTTATTTTATTTTATTTTATTTTATTTTATTTTATTTTACTTTATTTTATTTTATTTTATTTTATTTTATTTTATTTTATTTTATTTTATTTTATTTTATTTTATTTTATTTTATTTTATATTTTATTTTATTTTATTTTATTTTATTTTATTTTATTTTATTTTATTTTATTTTATTTTATTTTATTTTAATCTCAAATGCAGCCTTAATTTGAATTACGTGTCATTTCTCTTCTTTATCTTTTTGTTTTATATATTTGTTTTATTTTATTTTATTTTATTTTATTTTATTTTATGTGCAGTGTGCACATGTACATGCAAATTCATTTAATCTAAAATACAGTCATAATTTTAATTCCATATTTCATTTATCTTCTTCGTCTGTATTTATTATTTTATTTTATGTGTCATTTCTCTTCTTTTTTCTAGATTTTTTATTTTTTATTTACACATACTACATTGGTACAAATTTATTTAATCTAAAATGCAGTCCTAATTGTAATTGCATACAGTATGTCATTTCTCTTCTTCATCTGGATTTTATTTTATTTTATGTACACATGCTATATTGATACAAATTCATGTAATCTAAATGCAGTGCTAACTGTAATTGCATATGTGATTTGTGGCTCAGAACCCACAGGACTGCAGTAAAGCTCGTAAGCTGGTGTGTAACATCAATAAGGGCTGTGGATACGGCTGTCAGCTCCATCACGTGGTTTACTGCTTCATGATCGCTTACGGCACGCAGAGAGTCCTGATCCTCGAGTCCCACAACTGGCGTTACGCTCCCAAAGGCTGGGAGACGGTCTTCCGGCCCGTCAGCGACACCTGCACGGATCGATCCGGAGCCACGACCGGACACTGGTCAGGTGAGCGTCAGCAGATCTAAACATGGAAGTGTGTCAGTCTGACTTCTTTCTTTCTTATGTCATTGTTTTACTATCATTGATACTAAACTATTAAAGTTACTGTCATAGTTACAGTTACTACTATAGATACTGTACTATTAGTTTTTGTTGATATTTTAAATTCGATTTTATTTTTAGATTTTTTTTGTTTTTACTTTTAAAGTATTAAGTAATTTTCCTGTTTTTGACATTATTTATTTACTATTTTATTATTAAAAGTATTATATTATATAATAATTATTATTTTATAATATATAGTACTGTAGTATTATAAATATTTATATACAGTTTTTATTCTTTTCTTTTTTTTATTCTTTTTTTTTTGTTGTTTTAATACTCTAAATTAAATGAAAATGTATGTATGTTTTTTTCTTTTTTCTTTTTTTTTTTTTTTTGGTTAACTATAATGACTCTGTTATGGTGAAAGTGTCTATTTACCACTGCTTTAGATTTGGCTCATTCAAAGTTATAGTGCTTTTAATGATAGTTTTACTGTTTTGAATTTAATAAAAAACATAATAATCAAATGACTTGACAAATAAACTACCATTCAAAAGTCTCTTTGGCTCACCAAAGCTGCATTTATTTGATTTAAAGTACAGTTTTAAAAAAAAAAAGTAATATTTTGAAATAGTATTGCAATTTAAAATAGCTGTTTGTAATATATTGTAAAATGCAATATATACCTTTTATCAAATCTGAATTTTCAGCATCATTACTGCAGTCTTCAGTGTCACATGATCTTCAGAAATCATTCTAACATTCTGATTTGCCGCTCAAGAAACATTTCTGATTGTTGTTCTGCTTCATATTTTTGTGGAAACCACATTTTTTTTCAGGATTCACAGATGATGAATAGAAAGTTCAAAAGGACAGCATTTATTTTAAATAGAAATCTTATGTAACATTATAAACGTAAGTTTAGTTAACGTAATGCATCCTTGTTGCATAAATGTATTAATTGTTCAAGTAATCTTTTGAACAGTAATGCATTTCATTTTTAATTTGTTTTAAATTTATAATCTAAAGAACAATATACCATTTTTCTTGAATTTCCAGCAAAACCAGCATAACATTAGACGTTGCTAGTTTTGTTTTGCAGTAAAATAAGTGTATTCATGTTTGCAGGTCTCCCTAATTAAAATACATGTTTATCTGTGTTCTCTGATTGCATTGGTTTAATTGTTTTTCGCTTTTCTTCTAATTGATTTTAATGTGTTTTGAAATGAACGTAACTCTCATTTCAGTCCTTTTTAAATTAACTAGTGAACTGATTGTAATATTTATTCTTTTTAATGCCAATTAAGCACCACGGTGTATGAAATGCACTATATATAACTTAATTCAGGCCTGTATTTTTAATTTGCGCGTCAGCATTTTCTACTGTAAGACTGTCGTGTGAACTAGAGTCCACTTCTCTAATGTTCTTAATGCTTAATAGACAAAGTGTGAAGCTCTAGTACAAGACGGATATTTAAGCGTAATGAGGACATGTGAAAATTTCCTCTCTTCTTTGTGTCCTAATTATTACAGCCGAGGATCTGTTGAGGGAATAGATTATCTGAGGATTTTCATCAAAACCCATTCCAGCCGCCAGAAACAAAAAGCATGAAGAGCTGCGAGTGCTCTTACATAAGCCTTGAAACGGCTTGGGAGTTTTTTCTTAAATATTTCATGCTTTAGCTAATTAAAATTTCAAGCATACTCCGATCACATGTGCACTTGCTGGTGGAGAGGCCGTAAAGCAGCCGCTGTTGTTGTGTGGTAATTGTTAGGGAGAGTTTTAATGAGCTGCTTGTCAGTTGGTTTGCGGTCAGGAACGTTCTGCTGCTTTAACGCTCATAATTAGCAGACCTTCCGTAACTTGTTTTTTAACAAATGATTAAAACAAAGCCACAGTTTCTTTGCAACACTTTCAAACTGGGTTCATTTGTGCTTTGTGTGTTTCTAAACTCAGTTCGAGTTCTCGTAGGTTAATCAGAACCATTTCATTCCTCTAATAAAGGTGTGACAGAAGGAAGCGTGAGAGGAAAGTTCAGCCAAAAATTAACTTGGTGTCCTCATTTACTCGCTCTCATGTTGTTTCAAACTTTATTTATTCTGCATAACACAAAAAAAGAGATGTTTAACAACTTTCACACTGCTATTTGCTTAAAAATGAAAGTGAATGTGGACAGATTCTGTACAAAAATGACACCATAAAAGCATCTGTATGATGGTTGTGCTGTTTTCAGCTCATATTTTAAATTTATATGAGGAACGCAATAGAATTTGTAAGTTGTGCACAAACTTACATAATATTTGTGAGCTGAAAATCATATCATATGGCTTCAGAAGTCTACATGAGGAACAATATCAGTGTAGAAACAATTTTCGCTCAGAAATGGCTTTTAAATTTCACAGATAATTATGAAGAAAGGGAAAATAAATTGGTTAATATATATATATATATGTATGTATGTCTGTGATTGGCTACTTTGCTCCCGTCTGCGAAAATGCATTGTAAAATCATTTGACGCTTTCCAAAGCAGAAGAGTCACTGGATTGTTTGCCAAATCTATGTCGTTATGCTATTATTACGAAGAATACAGATCCTAGACCAGGAGTTATGGGCAGTTTTTCCATATAAAAGCAATCGGTTGGACTATTGTACATTATGAGTTGGACGACACGCTAAACTAAAGTCTGGCCGCCCCCCTCGGTTCGGGGCAAATATAAGTATGTGTGTGTGTGTGTGTGTAAAAATACTGACAAAAATGACTTTTTTATGTGGTGTGTGTGTGTGTGTGTGTGTGTGTGTGTGTGTGTGTGTGTGTGTGTGTGTGTGTGTGTGTGTGTAAAAATACTGACAAAAACTACTTTTTTATGTGGTGTGTGTGTGTGGGCGTGTTTTGCTATACTTGTGAGGACCAGATGTCCCCACAAGGATAGTAAAACTTGAATGAAGTTTATCTCAAAATGTAAAAATGCAAAAAGGTTTCTGTAAGGGGTAGGTTTAGGGGTAGGGTTGGTGTAGGGCAATAGAAAATATTGTTAGGTCAGTATGAAAACAATAGAAGTCTATGAAAGTCCTCACAAGTATAGTAAAACCAACGTGTGTGTGTGTGTGTAAAAATACTGACAAAAACGACTTTTTTATGTGGTGTGTGTGTGTGTAAAAATACTGACAAAAATGACTTTTTTATGTGGTGTGTGTAAAAATACTGACAAAAATGACTTTATGTATGTGTGTGTGTATATATATATATATATATATATATATGTGTGTGTGTGTGTGTAAAAATACTGACAAAAATGACTTTTTTATGTATGTGTATATATATATATATATATATGTGTGTGTGTGTAAAAATACTGACAAAAATGACTTTTTTATGTGGTGTGTGTGTGTAAAAATACTGACAAAAATGACTTTATGTATGTGTGTATATATATATATATATATATATATGTGTGTGTGTGTGTGTGTGTGTGTGTGTGTAAAAATACTGACAAAAATGACTTTTTTATGTATGTGTGTATGTATATATATGTGTGTGTGTGTGTGTGTGTGTGTGTGTGTGTGTGTGTGTGTGTGTGTGTGTGTGTGTGTGTGTGTAAAAATACTGACAAAAATGACTTTTTTATGTGGTGTGTGTGTGTGTGTAAAAATACTGACAAAAATGACTTTTTTATGTGATGTGTGTGTGTGTAAAAATACTGACAAAAATGACTTTTTTTATGTGGTGTGTGTGTGAAATGACTTTTTGATGTGTGTGTGTAAAAATACTGACAAAAATGACTTTTTTATGTGGTGTGTGTGTGTGTGTGTGTGTGTGTGTGTGTGTGTGAAATGACTTTTTGATGTGTGTGTGTGTGTGTGTGTGTGTGTGTGTGTGTGTGTGTGTGTGTGTGTGTGTAAAAATACTGACAAAAATGACGTTTTTATGTGGTGTGTGTGTGTGTGTGTGTGTGTGTGTGTGTGTGTGTGTGTAAAAATACTGACAAAAATGACGTTTTTATGTGGTGTGTGTGTGTGTGTGTGTGTGTGTGTGTGTGTGTGTGTGTGTGTGTGTGTGTGTGTAAAAAACTGACAAAAATGACTTTAACTGTAATTGAAATAAACTAGAAAATTATTAAATTTAAAACTGATTCAAGATAATAATAAAAACTATAAGTGATTCTAAATTCACACTGCAGCCTGAGGGTGAGTGAATGAGTTGTATTTTGTGAGCTCTCCCTTTAAAAACTGTTTATCTGCCGAATAAACATCCACAGCTCCTGCTGCTCCGGCTCTTTCTCTTGGCCTGTGTGTTTTTGTCCCTCTGTGTTTCTCTGGAGGGTGTTTGTGAAAGGACTGCGGGTAAGTGACCTGTTTAATCTGACGTGTCCAGACTTCTGCCCTGAGACCAGAGTCAGTCATTCCAGCACCAGGGAGAGCCGGTTTGTTTTGCGTGCGAGCGCTGAAACGGGTCACCTTGGCACGCGAAACCCTGCGACTTTTGAAGAAACTCGCCTGCGGAGCACTTTGGGAATATTTCTGCAGATCAAAGTCTCTCTGGTTTCCTCTCGCTGTCGTCCTCTCATGCTGTCGTCCTTCCTCTGCCCCGCGTAACGCAAACAGCACCATTACATCTAATCAGGCTTTATTTCTCAGGGGTGATTTTGTATCGTCACACATAAAGCTTGCCACACTTTAATGCAGTTAAACGCTACATGAGACATCTGCATCAAACATTTATGAGAAACCTGTGGCGGGTCAAGCATTTTATACATGGTTAGTGCATGAAAATCCACTGAGATGCAGTAAACTCGAGCTGAGAGAAAAAAAAAAGAGAAAACAAAATATCTTACTACTTTCCGGTACAAATATCTAAACAAACAAAGCAAGATACATTTACTTGAGATGCAAAATAACTTGAGATATTGCTGCTAAATTGTTATTTAAGATAAGTCTTGTTTCTAAAAATGTATCAAAATTAAGTGAGTTTATTATTAAAACAAGAAAAATATCAGGCAATCAGGTCAGACAAATAAACTTAATTCAAATTGGAAACCAGATTATTTTTCTGACCCCTTTGGCAGATATTTTTCTTGTTATAATCAAAAATGTGTACTTTTGTCTTGTTTTGCAGTAAAAAATATCTTAACATTCTTATATCATACACATTAACTAAATTCAATTAAATTAATTGACTTTTGACATTGACTTTTTTGTTTTTAAATCTGCAATAATTAAATGAGTTTGTTTAAAACAAGAAAAATGTCTCTTAGTGTGGCAAAATAAAATAACAAAATAAATTAAATTAAATATTGAATTCAGTGGTAAATGACAAGTTTTTTGTTCTTGTTTTAAGCAAAAACTGTCTTAATTTTGATATCTTTTAAAGAAAATATGACTTAATATTGAAGTATTTAAGTTAGATATTTGTACTGAAAAACAAGACAAAAATATTGAATGCATATGATATTTTTCAGATTCTTTTGGCAGATTTTTTTCTTGTTTTTATTATTATTATTATTATTATTATTATTATTTCTCGTCTTAACATTCTTAAATCAAGATACTTTTACTTAAGAAATAAAATGACTGTTATGTCTCTTAATTTTTATGTCTTGTTTTCTGAAAAAAAAAAATACCACAATTAAATGGCTTTATGCTTAAAACAAGAAAAATATCTGTCAGTGTGGTTAAAACTAAATAAATAAATGTATCAAAATTAAGTGAGTTTATGATTAAAACAAGAAAAAATATATTTCAATAAAATGTTACCATGTTTTAAGCAAAAACTTGCTTGGTCTTGATAAATGAATGTTGATTTAAGCATATTTAGATATTTGTACTGGAAAACAAATAAATAAGAATATAATTTTTGTGCAGTGAACTGTTTTATATTTTAATAAAATGCTCCAGGTGTTTACATTCATCTACCATAAACAGCTACTAGCTAATAGTAGCAGTTACTAGCTAACAAACTACATCACATGATGAAGAATTCAACACAAAAGCATGTTTGCGACTGTATTTTTCATCATTTAGCAGCAGCGTTGGTGTTGTTTTGAGCACACAGGTGCACACAGACAGATGCTGATAAGAGTGAGCGATTGTCTTCAGGTGCGGCTGCTGCCTTCTTGTCCAATTTGCATGAGAAAACTCATGTTTTTTAACATTTTCTTTGTTTTTACCTCGGCTAGATGCATTGCAAATTGGTGGTGCTTTAAACGATGGTTTGTCATTTGTATCAAACATTTGCATGCATCTTGAAATGGTGATAAATGGGTTGAGTGAGCAGTGCCAGGTTGAGCTACTTGATGCTAATGTTGTGGCTCTCCTCCAAATTCTGTTGAGCTTTCTACCTTGAAAGCATCGTTGGCAGTGCAGCGTTCCACATAGCAGGCAGCTAAATGCTTTGTTTTGGCCATTTTGGCAGCGCTGCATGTATCTGCAATCCCCGGATGCATTGTGATTAGCTCAGTATATTATTCAACAAAGGATTGATACACAGAAATGTTTCTTCCAATTAAAAATAAACTGTTTCACCCAGTATTTATCATTTCACCCAGTGTTCTAGTATCATTTCACATGTTATTTCACTGCTTGCAAATTTTTTTTTTTTTTCCTCAGCTTTTCTCAGAATTGTGAGGGGGAAAAAAGTTAAAAGTGAAAGTTGACACAAAAATTACCTTCGATTGATTTGTGTGTGTTTTCCAAGTGTTCACAGGTCAGTCATTTAATTTATTTGAGGAACATAACATAAATTTTAAGTTGTGCACAAATGTAAAGTTTAAGTTGTGAGAGCTGAGAATACTGGGTCTGTTCATCACCAAAAAAAGAAAAAGAAAATCTATTTCAGAGGACTAGCTAATGGACTGCAATTTACATCATTTTTTTTCTCAGAATTGTGAGATGTAAAGTCAGGATTGTGAGATAAACAGTCACAATTATCTTTTTTAATTCTATGGTGGGTAGAAAAAAGCAAAATTGTGGGATGAATTGTGAGTGGGGGGAGGTTTTTTATATTAATTAATTTGATTTGATTTGATTTGATTGATTCAGTCGGTAGTAAGGAATTGCAAGATATAATCTAAAATGGAAGTGAAAGTTGACAGCTTCTGTCCAAAAATTAAAAATAATAATAATAAAAACACCATAAAAGTTTCATGGAAGTTCATTAAAGGCAATTTCTGCATTGCATGGAAAAGGGCAGCATGGACAAGCCATTTCAAACTTTGTTATTTCTGCTATTTTCTGTAAAATGAAAGTAAATCTAGACGGTACACTGTTAGACATTTCAAAAGGTTTTTACAGTAACTTACTGGCAACACTGTTGCCAGTAAGTTACTGTAATTAAGATGCACAGTAGTAAACTGTTGAAAATTACTGTAAATAAAATCCAATTCATCAGTATACTACTGTAATTCATTCATTTTAATATAGATTTCATTAGATTTTATATTTTTTATATATAATTCATCTTATTTTTACTCTACATAGGTACTACTGGCATTCAATTAAAACAGACACAATAATTACAAAATATCACATTCTTTATTTAAAACATTGCATGTATAACACTAAAAAATACAGTCTTCCAATGCTGGAACAGTGCATCTTCACCATTTATCCTGACATAAGACGTTTTGCAGTGCGTTATGTTGTATCCTCTGGATTCATCCTCACAAATAATCTTTAGGCAACAGAAAAATAATGGGGAAAAAAGACAAGCAGTCAAAGAATACATAGCTATCTGCAAAACCCAGGTGCTGCTCCAAAACGTGGCCACCACCTTTGCTCACTCTCCACTTTGTTAGTAACAGAATTGTCTTCTCTGAAAAACAAGAAGTAGAAATAGCATTTTTTTTTAAAGGCAAACCTCATATAGAATACACAAACCTCTCAAAACCATATTTGTTCTCTTACCATGAATTCTCAGTCTCAGGGTGGCTGGTATGTTCATGTCTTTCTTGCAGTTGCCTTTTAAAACACAAATACAAAAAAATGCAGTAAATCTTAAATTCCAATAAAAACTATAACAAACTAATTCTAAAACTAGAAAGGCAGCTAGCCATAAAACTAGTTTAACCTAACTAGCATACGATTTTATTTTCTGTTTCAAATAAATGCCGTTCTTTTGAACTTTCGACTCGTCAAAGAATAATGAAAATAAACGTATCACTATTTCCACAAAAAGTATATATAAAAACATTATAGCAGCCAAAACTATTGGTAATACTAAGAATCATTATTAATAATTGACCACCAATAATAATTAATGATAACTGAGCAGCAAATCAGCATATTAGAAGACATTTAAAAATCTTGATTATTCCAGAGTTGTAACCATCGGTGTATGTATTTGTGTGTTGGTTAGGATGCTAGAAGCAGTAGAAAAGGTTTGGAACAACATGTTGCATAATTGAATTATTGCATCGAAATATTGCCATGATGTGTTTCTCTACAGGTGAGGCTCACGACCAGGACGTTCAGGTGGTGGAGCTGCCCATCGTGGACAGTCTTCACCCCAGACCTCCGTACCTCCCGCTCGCTATCCCAGAAGACCTCGCTCCCCGACTGCAGCGTCTCCACGGCGACCCGTCCGTCTGGTGGGTGTCTCAGTTCGTCAAGTACCTGGTCCGTCCTCAGGCCTGGCTGGAGAAGGAGATCCAGGACACCTGTGTCAAACTGGGCTTTAAACACCCCATCATTGGGTGGGTGTTTCTCTCGTCTTATTTGTCTTCTCACATTTCTTTCTGTGTGTGTGTGTGTGTGTGTGTGTGTGTGTGTGCGCTTTTGTGACAAATGAGGACATAGATTTGTATAATGACAAGGGTAAGACAGGTATTACAAGGAGAAGGTGAATTTTCAGGACATTACTCCATGTCCCCTCTTTTCAAAACACTTATAAATCACACAGAATGGAGTGTATTGAAAATCTGAAATAGCAGAAAGTTTCCTGTAAGGGGTAGGTTTAGGTGTAGGACAATATCACATACAGTTTGTACAGTATAAAAACCATTACGCCTATGGGATGTCCCCACTTTTCACAAAAACAAACGTGTGTGTGTTTTTATCTGCACCCGTAGCAGATGCGTCTGTGTGGGTGTTACGCTGATAAAACACTGCAAGATAAAGATGGCACAAGATAACAAGAGTCAACATGACTCACAATCACGATGAAATTAATGAGAATAAATGAGAATGAAATGATTGCGGCCCCATAGGAAGCGCCATTGTCTCTTGACAGCACTGTGAAATGTAATAACTCAAATAATATAATAGAGTAAATCTATAGTGAAGCATAGAGATCAGCTGAACATAGAGAGATTAGGCAATTACTAGACTGACGGCTGAAGGTCTGGAATCTATGGTAGCTTTCATTGGCCGAGGCCGTTTGACCGACATATCAAACAACCAATCACAGTTTGTTTCGATCAGCGTCACGTTTCGGGGCGTGTAAATGTCGCCACGATAACAGTAAATTACAGTAAATAAAACCCATATGCATCAGACGTTTAGCCGACGGTCCGTGGGCGTGACGTCTGAGGCTGAGACTAGACAATTACTGATGTGTTTGGTGAATAAGTACTTGATTCTGCTGTTTTTGCTCTGGTTTCTGAAACATTTTGGATCAGTGGAAGAAAAAAGAAAAAGCTCTGAGAAAAAGATCATAATTTCCACAAACACAATTTCTATTTTGAAGCCTAAATGCAATTAGCATAACATATACATACATATATATATAATTTTTTTTTTTTTTTTTTTTTACTTTTAATGAATATTTGGAGCTTGTTAGCATCCATCACTTTTCACTGTATGGAAAAGGGCAGCATGGACAAATAGTTTTTAAACCTTTTTTTATTTTTTATTTTTTTTGTAAAATTTGTCACCAGCTAAGTCATGTTATGATTAAAAAAGTTTAGAATGCCAATCTTGGAAAATGCATGATGCAAAGGACAAGTGTTTATTTTGGTTGCATTACATGATATGTGAGATGAATCATTAAAAATGCCTTTAATTTACATATTTTCATGGAGACTACATAAGTAGCTCAAACGCTCAAACAGTAAAGTACGGCACTAGTAACGCCAAGGCCATGGGTTTGTTTCCCAGGGAATGCACGAACTGATCGAATTCCCAACTTAGGTTTGGGTTTGATAAGTGCTTAAATACGGAATGCATTTAGCAAACCAAAAATATACTGTATGCATAAATTCATCAATCATTTTTATCACTGCATTTAAGTGCATAAATGTATAAGTCAATGCATTTGGCAGATGCTTTTATCCAAAGTGACCTGCATTGCATTCATGCATTTCCTAGGAATCGAACCCATGACCTTGGCATTGCTACCATTGTGCTCTAATGTTTGCATTACAGTTCAATGTAGGATTTCCAATGAGGCACCAAATAGATCATGCAAAGCAGGTTAAACTCTTTACACTGTCCTTCACACTTTACTCAACTGAGCAGATCAACATAGCTACCACAAACTGCATTGAAGAAAACTTACTTATGACCTGTCAGATAACAAATGAGGGGAAATCCCAATGGTTTCTATAAACAGAAGCAGATAAATCCAGTTTTTCTTACAGCGTCCACGTCAGACGAACAGATAAAGTCGGGACGGAGGCCGCGTTTCACCCCATAGAGGAGTACATGGTCCATGTGGAAGAACAGTTCCAGTACATGGCTCAACGTGGTCACGTGGATAAAAAACGAGTGTATTTGGCCACCGACGACCCTTCGCTGTTACAGGAGGCAAAAACCAAGTGAGTTATGAGTCCTTAAAGATCATGAAACAACAGTTTTGAAAAATGTTACAGCAGTAAAAACAGAAAAAAAGTTCAGGGAAAGATGGGAGAAAAACTACATGCAACGGCTACTGATCCAGTAGGTTTTGTTTTGCTCTCAGTCAAGAGCATCAAAGCTTTCCTCAAATGTGTTTTGCAATTCACCACTGCTTTCAGCAAATTGAACAAATATATTACAGCTCACACTACATTACACAAATACACACATATCCAGTGATAGCTATTAGTTACTGCACAGCAGTTATCAAAACTTCATGAAAAAGAACATTTAATTATAGTTTGCAATTTATTTTTAAGATTGTCATGAAAAATAAAATGTATTTATAGTTTCTAATTTATTTGTTATGCATTTGTTTGAAATTGATTTGATTATAATTATGCATAAATTAAATGTATAATTGCAATTTGATAAAACACATGTATCTGATAAGGCATTTATTTACCAAATGTGACCCTGGAGCACAAAACCAGTCTTAAGTCGCTGGGGTATATTTGTAGCAACAGCCAAAAATACATTGTATGGGTCAAAATTATAGATTTTTCTTTTATGCCAAAAATCATTAGGATATTAAGTAAAGATCATATTCCATGAAGATATTTTGTAAATTTACTACTGTAAATATATCAAAACGTCGTTTTTGATTAGTAATATGCATTGCTAAGAATTCATTTGGATAACTTTAAAGGCGATTTTCTCAATATTTAGATTTTTTTTTGCACCCTCAGATTTTCAAATAGTTGTATCTCAGCCAAATATTGTCTGATCCTAACAAACCATACATCAGTGGAAAACTTATTTCCATTATATCGAAAAATGACACTTAAGACTGGTTTTGTGGTCCAGGGTCACAAATGTACTATGTTTTTATCTTCCAGGTTAAAAATCCTCATTATCAACATCAAAGACGCAATTAAGATTTTAAACCTGGAAGCCAAAAAAAGTGGGGAAAAAACTCAAAATTGACCATTTAAATTACAGATGCTAACGTTGTCTTCTATGATGTGGAACTCTTAAAATCTCAAAATGTAGTTAAAGTTCATGGTCACACCTTAAATTGGCCTCTTCTAATTTTTAAAACTTAATATTAGATCTAAAATTGTAAAAAATGAAATCCAGTATTCTGTGTTTTTCAGGTACACAGACTACGAGTTCATCAGTGACAACTCCATCTCTTGGTCAGCAAGTTTACATAACCGTTACACCGAGAATTCACTCAGAGGCGTCATCCTGGACATCCACTTCCTGTCCCAGACTGACTTCCTGGTTTGCACCTTCTCCTCACAGGTACATCGATAATTGTTTATTTTATCAGTAACATTTTTCACAATAAGGATTCATTTGTTAACATTAAGTACACTAGTAAACATGAATGAACAGTAAACACTATTTCTACAGCATTTGTTAATCTAATGGTTTTCTGACTTTTTTTCTCCTTCTGTCAATAATTAATCTATTAAGCATAAAAGTAACTACAAAATGTTAAAAAGAGTTATAATAGTCTTAAAACAGGCCTCATGTTCATTCATAAAGATTAATTTTTAAATCATCAGTTTGTAATGGTAGACAATTAATGTTACTAACACAACACAATTTAATAAATGCTGTAAAAAAATATATTACTATTGTTAGTTCGTATTTATGGAGCCCTGCACATGACATGCATACAGAAATAGTCTATATGTATTGTGGTAATGCAGTAAATTAATAATTTGTTCCCTTGTTTTAGTAAATTGTGGTCACATTGAGCAAATTTAATTAAAGACTAATTTAATTTAAACAAGATTTAGTTAAACTAATAAAATTTAAAACAAGATGACTAAGAAAATTTAAATTTGTTTACATAAACCCTGGTCTTAAGTAGCACGGGTATATTTGTAGCAAAAGCCAAAAATACATTGTACATTGTTTTTGTTTTTTTATGCCAAAAATCATTAGGATATTAGTAAATTAGTAAATTAGTAAATTTCCAACCATAAATATATCAAAACGTAATTGTTGATTAGTAATATGCATTGCTAAGAACTTCATTTGGACAACTTTTAAGGCGATTTTCTCAATATTTTGATTTTTTTTTGCACCCTCAGATTCCAGATTTTCAAATAGTTCAATGGAACGCTTATTTATTCAGCTTTCCATAGTTCCAATAGTTGTATCTCAGCCAAATATTGTTCCGATCCTAACAAACCATACATCGATGTTTTTTTTGTTTTGTTTTTTATTTACCCTTATGTGACTGGTTTTGTGGTCCAGGGTTACATATATATGTGTGTGTGTGGATACATATTAGCTAATGCATTAACTAATGTTAACCTTATTGTAAAGATTTGCCATTTTACTTGGTCACTTTTAGTTTCTCCCGTCCAACAGATTTCTGACTTTGTTCTTCTGCTTCTATCAGGTGTGTCGAGTGGCGTATGAGATCATGCAGACTCTTCATCCGGACGCCTCGGCTTTCTTCCGCTCTTTGGACGACATCTACTACTTTGGTGGACAGAATGCGCACAACCAAATCGCCATCTACCCTCATCAGGCTCGCACGGCAGAGGACATCCCGCTGGAGCCCGGAGACGTCATCGGAGTGGCCGGAAACCACTGGGACGGCTACTCTAAAGGGGTCAACCGCAAACTGGGACGCACCGGCCTCTATCCGTCCTATAAAGTCAAGGAGAAGATCGAGACTGTGAAGTATCCCACTTACCCCGAAGCAGACAAGCTGCTGAGCTTATAGAACAACACATTAATAATTAACGCATGGACGGCTGAACTTGCCATGCACTGGATATCAGACACTCGAGACTTGTGTGCGTGTGTGTATTTATAGGATGGACGCACCTTTTAGGTTTGTATAAATTGAAAAAGGATCTCATAAACTGCTGTGGACATCAAGAGCCTTTCAAACAGCACTCAGATCAGCAGATGCAAATGATAAAGACATTTTTTTAAATTGTTTTAATGTTTTTTTAAATATTCTCTTGCCTTTTTTGTCACTTTCTGTCCTCAAACTGGAGTGAATCTCAAGGAGGTCACATTCAGGTCACATTTCACCCACAAAATCAACAGAAAAGGTAAGAAATTATATTTTGCATTAGGAAAATGAAGCCTATTTGAATATTCTGCATTGACATTTATTTTCACGAAGTACAAAAAAGGTCAGCACTCTGAATGAATATTTATTCATTTAAAGCAGGGGATAAAATCTAATACAATTGTTTCAGCTTATTTTCTTATTTTCAAAAAAAAATGTTTTGTTATTTTGTAATTTATTTATTTTTTAATATATTTATTATTGCATTTATGTTAGGTCTATAATATATAATATTAAGAAAAATATTTTTTTTATACTGCTTTTTACTTAAGCCTATTAAAAAATAATAATAATAATAATTACAAACTCAATAAAACATTCGGAGACATTAATGCAAAATGTATTTATTTATTTATTTATTTAGTATTTATTTATTTTTAATTGTCTATAAATTTAAATGCATAATTATGTTAAATTTATAATTATAATATAATTTTACAGTATTTACATTATATATATTGTTATACTGCTTTTTATTTTTGCTGATATTAATGAAAAAAATTAAATGTTCATGCACATTGCAGTCATGTAAATTGCAGAGAAAATTTGCTTGCTTATTAAAATAATGTTAATGGTCCTAAAACAGGCCTCATGCTCTTCATGCAAAATGTAATTTCTATATTTCATTCTTCTGATTTATTGGTGTAATCTGATTCGCACCTGTCAGACTTCACTCATCACGCTGTGCTCTTATGTTCATTATCTGTCTTCGGTCCGTATGTGTGTGTTATGTGTGTGTTTACAAAGATTGTGCGATTTATTTATTGTGCATCCACAGCGGTGCCTGAAATTAAAGGAAAAAGCATTGCAGAACATTAATATATATATATATATAAATTAATTATTAAATAGGTGGAACTTCACAGTTTACCATCATCATCAAATTACTCATTGTTAGTGAACCCTGAAGTATTTGGACATTTTCCAAATTAATACAGTTTAAAAAAATAAAAATAAAAATACTTTAAAGTACTAGATTTATAGTCAAATATTAGATGTTATGATTTATAAACATGATCTTATTGGAGATTCATAAGTATTGTTATGCAAAGTGACTCTAGAACAAATTTTACAAATTTTTTTCAATTGCACAGATAAATACATTTCAACATCACAAGTAAATGTTTTCATGCATGAACTGATATGATGTGCACATTGAATGCAATGCAAGTTGCTTTGGATAGAATATAAATTTAATATAAATATAATTTAACAGATATAATTTTAGTTCAAAGTTAAAAATAGCAAATGTACTTTACATACAAATACTTATGAAAACTGATGAGATCATTCTAGATTTAAAAGTGGAATTAACCGAATCATTTTTGGTTTAATGTTCATTAAGCTTCTTTTCTTTAAAAATGAGACTATAACCCCCAGGAATTAATTGTTTTTGCATCATATGGAGAATTGGATGTGATTGAAATCTCACTGTAGGTTTAAGGCGTTTGTTGTTGTGTTAGAAACATT
This sequence comes from Acrossocheilus fasciatus, assembly GCA_036784905.1. Lineage (NCBI taxonomy): Eukaryota > Metazoa > Chordata > Actinopteri > Cypriniformes > Cyprinidae > Acrossocheilus > Acrossocheilus fasciatus. The sequence goes on from CM071957.1 coordinate 31,630,449, forward strand.
AATGGTTACCGTTGCTGCGATTTCAAACTGATGATTTAAAAATGACAAGATTCTCTTTAGAAATGTTTCCGAATGAAGCTGAAGGCAAGCCCATCAGTTCTTTCATTGTTTCTTTATTTTTATTGACAGGATTTGTCTGTTTATTTGCTGCTTTCGACTCTGAAATGAACTCTGAGTTTAACTTTCTTTTGTAATGAAGAAAAACAATGTTCACTTTGTCTGCGAGACGTTTTTCACTTGTTTTGTTTTAGGGTTTTGTCTTATATAAACCCACTGATTGATTAAAGTGGAGAAATCTGTTCGGCTGTTGTGTTCCTTCAGACGGTTGTGGGTCTGCAGGCTTTTCACTGCACTGATCAATGGTTCCTTTCATCAAAGTTCAGGTTTAATGCACCTGCATGACATGAATCCCTCAGACCAGTGCTTTGTGACTGACCTCTAGCAGGTATCTCTTTTATAACCTGGTTGTTTAATTGCAAAACTTCTATGCATCCTGTGCTCAGGCCAGACAAGAGTTTCTTTATGGGAACAGATTTGGCGAAATGTAGCATTACATCACCAATGGATGCTCTGCAGTGAATGGGTGCCGTCAGAATGAGAGTCCAAACAGCTGATAAAAACATCACAATAATCCACACCACTCCAGTACACCAGTTAACATCTTGAGAAGACTGGTTAAAAGAAACAAAAAAAAAAAAAACAGAAAAAAGATTTGCACACTGTTAATCTCCCTTTATTAAAAAAAAAAGTCAAAGTAATAACAGCCAAAAACCTTCGTCAGGCAAACACATAAATGCAAAGGCAACAGCTCAATAAGTACTCAGATTGAAACAGAGTTCTGATTGATTACACCTGTTAGCAATCAATCATGTGACCAGCTATAGTATATCACAATTGAAACAAGAAAACCACATTGAGTGAAGCTCTATGAAGACTCTGGGCGGGTGAAGAAGAGAAAGAGAAAGGTGTACATTTTAATTCAGAAAGGCATAACTTTTCCACACTTGGGTATATTGAAATTGAACATGTTAAAGTACCCAGGAGAGGTGGTGATGTCAACAATATTTTACTAAAAAGAGAAGCTTACTATATTTACACACTAAATACTCTTTCTAAGGGTAATACTCTTTCTAACCCCCCAAGGGTTTGAATTTAGAACTTGATTTTAACTCATGTTTCTAATTGTTTTTTTTTTTTTTTTTTTTGTATTGAAAGGTGAATGTTGTTGAAACAGTTCCATTTGTAAATATGTTGTGTAGTTATGCATTCTATCATGATCAATTCTAGGACAAGTAATTGTAAATTATAAGAAGGATGGGGGACTGTTTGGGTGTTGTCTTATGATGGTTTGGGGATTTTTTTTTTTTTTTTTTTTTTTTTTTTTTTTTTGATGTTGTGTATGTATTTAAATGTTTGCCTTAATGTGGTTTTCTTGTTTCAGTTGTGATGTACTATAGCTGGTCACATGATTGATTGCTAACAGGTGTAATCAATCAGAACTCTGTTTGAATCTGAGTACTTATTGAGTTGTTGCCTTTGCTTGTATGTGTGTTTGCCTGACGAAGGTCTTTGACCAAAACGTTGCTACTTTTATTTATTTTATTTTTTTTTTCTTTGAATAAAGGGAGATTAACAGTGTGCAGATATTTTTTTTTTCTGTTTTTTTGATGATACTCTTTGATCTTGCACCTGGCTAAGACATTTTTGGATGTGCGTACCTTGATCCCTCTTTTATTTAACGGAAACAAATCCATCATTAAGATGTTTTTAACTAAAATAGTCCACAATCCATAACACTTTCTTCAGTGAAAAGTCATCCGTTCTGAATCAGGAGAGAAATCTGCACAGATCAAGCTCATTTTACAAGCAAAAACAATTCTAAACCAATATGTGAGTGGATTTTGATGTGAGAGCCAATAGGAGACGGACCTTTTCACTGGAAGATGCATTATTGCAGTTTGGCTGGAAGCGTCAGATTAAAGTTACAACGCCTTACTGATGGATTTGTTTCTTACAATCATGCTGCTTTTCGCATCAAAAGGCATTAACTGATGGACTGGAGTGGTGTGGATTGTTATGTTTTTATCAGCTGTTTGGACTCTGGTTCTGACGGCACCCATTCACTGCAGAGGATCCATTGGTGAGCAAGGGATAGAATGCTACATTTCTCCAAATCTGTTTTGATGAAGAAACAAACTCGTCTATATCTTGGATGACCAGAGGGTGAGTAAAGTTTCAGCAAATTTATTTTTGGGTGAACTATTCCACTAATACATTTTTCATTTCCAAAGCCTTGTATCTTGGTCCCACTGTCTTGGACTTTAATTCATCCTAGGCTTACTTGCTCATGGATTATGACTTTGCACAGAGTCTCGTTATATTTTCAAACAGTTCCACAGACTTCCATGCATGTATTTTTCTACTTGTTTTTTTTATTTTTTTATTTTACGCTCATCACAGATGCTGTCCACAGTGTTGAACTTGTATTGAACCTGGAAAAAAAATCCTTCAAAAAGCACTCATGCAGTGATTAAATGAGTAATAAACCATCATGTTTTTCTGTTATCTGAGGGCACTTCGATTATAAGCCACTTAACGTGAGTGTGCTGCCCTGTGACCTTTTTTTCTGAATGGATCTTAGTTTAGTTAATTATTCTGTTAATTGGCCACCAGTCCCTAGTGTCTGGTGTTCAGATTTATTTTTATCTGTTTCGCTCCTTCCGTTTATTTAGAGCCCGAGCTGTTTCAGCGTTATGTGAGAGACAGTCCAGAGAATCAGAGCTGATCAGAGTTCAGAGCTGACGGGTACTTTTTACAGTATTACAGGAAAAGTTAATGCAATAATACTGTCATTTACTAATCCTCATATTCCAAATCCATGACTTTCCTTCTTACACTGATATCCATTCAGTTGTTTTCCATTCAGTGACTGTATCACTTTTTTTTTCTTTTTTTTCTTTCTTTTTTTAAATCAACCTTTTGGCAATATCCATTATATTTATATTTTCTCTGAAATATGGGTCAAAATTTATTGAAATTTTTTTTTATTTGTTTTTTTTTCTCTCAGAGGAACCATAATTTCAACCAAACAATAAAATCTAGTTTTTAAGAAATAATCTAATCATGCTTTTTTTTTTTTTTTTTTTTTTTTTTTTAAACCAGCTTTCACTAAATCAATGCAATGAATAATTTATTCATTTATTTTTAATTTGTATGCATTGGCATGAAAATACATAATAAACAGCAATATATCTAAATGTTTTACTAAGTCATTTTAACAAATAATGCCACAAAATGGACATTTCTGAGTGAATTAGGCTAGACAAAGCATTGAATCAGAATTTTGAATTGATTCAGTTCGATCTGATTCAAATAAATGAATCAAACTGACTCTTTAATGCACAAACGAGATCTGAAGGAAAAAAATGAACTTTTGTGTTCAATGGAACAGAATTCACGCAGTTTGTAAAAGACATGAAGGTGAATAAATGATAACATTTTCATTTTTGGTAAATAAACACAAATAGCTGTTGTGTGTCTTTGACTAAACTGTGTACATTTGAAATGAAGCTAGATCTTTAGCACCCTGTGATTTGCCAGTAATTGCGTGATTACATGAGCCTAAACTGTTCGTATGGATTTGTGGAATCTAGGCTCTGGTTCTCTGGCCGTTTCTTCTCCCAGGAGTGTGTTCCAGCGCAGCGAAAGGTTTGCTGTCAGCTCGCCGTGAGCCCGCTGTGATGACCATTAGCACGCAGCTGCGGTCCGCGCGAGATAACCGGTGATTTAGAGCTCGCTCTCTCGTCTTATCTCTCCTGCTCCGCCATCTGTCTCCGTCCGCAGCCTTTGATAAAACTGCAGGCGTGTGCATGTTCCCGCCGCATATTTATGCGCTTTCCAGATGTCCGTGTTTACTAAAAACCGTTTGGAATCCCATTAGATTGTTTCACGGCATGTTTAACAGCTCAAAATCAGGTGTTAAGTAAGTTTAATGTTCTAGATCAGGATTACAGGACTACAAGTTGTCATCATTGTCGTTTGAAACCTGTGGAAGCTTGTTCCCGCCAAGGGATAAAGACTCCAAGGTAATTGCGACTTTTTTTATTTCACAATTCGGACTTTTTTTCCTCAAATTCGAGATATAAATTCAGACTTGAGAGAGAGCTATAAACTTAGAATTGTGCGAGATAAATTCACCTCTCAATTCTAACCCTTTTTCAAAGAATTGCAAAGAAAAAAAAAACATCCAAACTGTAACAAAGTCAGAATTGCAAGAAAGAAAGTTAGATTAAAAACTCTCAGAATTGCAAGAAACAAAGTCACTCCTGAGAAAAATTTCAGAAGTGTGAGAGAGAGTCTCAGAATTGCCAGGAAAATAAATGGAATTTTGAGATACACACTCAGAATTTTGAGATATAAACTTGGAATTCTGAGGGAGGTGGGGGGGGGGGGGTCTGAATTGCTAAGATATAAACTATGAATCGTGAAAAAGAGTCTGAGTTTATATCTCGCAATTCTGAGTTTTTATCAAACCCTAACTGAGAATTCTCAGAATTTCTTGAAACAAAGTCCAACTTGTAACAGAATTTGCTAGGAAAAAAATAAGAAATGTAAGAGAGAAACTCAAAAGAAATCTGACTTTATCAGAATCCAGAGTATACATCTTGCAATTCTGAGAATTTTGAGTCAGGAGTTGAAATAAAGTGTTGCAATGACTTTTTTTTTTTTTTTTTTTTTTTTTTGTTGTGGTGGAAATGGGCTTCCGTGTATGACTGTAGGCTACTTCAGAAAATGTAAAAAGTTATTTTGTAGAACTTGTTCTACCATCTGAAAGAGTCTGTCAGACAGTAAACATGAGCTGCAACATCTTTCAAAAAAATGCTGTAACAGCAAACTTGAAAGTTAGTGGAGGTCTTCAAACTTTAAAAAGTTTGTTCTTTACACACGCGCTCACAGAAAGTGAGGATGTCAAACAGCAGACAGTCCCCAGACGACCCAGAGTGCTTCAGGCTCCGGCTTTGTTTTCATCAGCACGTAATCACACTGTTGTTGTTTGACAGCCTAATAGCTTTGTGAAGAGTTAAAGGGGTGCAGACGTCCACTGCAGAACTACAAAAATCATTCCAGCAACAATCTGACTTTTACTGTAAAGTAAAAATAAAGGTTCCATGAAGAACATCTACGGAATCTTTCCACTTTAAAAAAAAAAAAAAAAAAAAAAAAAAGGTTCTTTTTAATTTGAAAAAGATTCATTAAAATGTTCTTCAAAAAAGGTTCCTCTAACTGAAAGGTTCTTTGAGGAAGCCAAGATGGTTATTTTATATAATCAGTACCTAAATAGAATAAAAATCAGAACTTTTTGCAACCTTTTTTCAGCCTATTGTTATAGTTTTAGACAAATAATATATATATATTTTTATTTTACTGTTTTCTACATTCATAGTAATAGTACATTTTATTTTATTACGAAGTCATGAAAACTTTAAAATATATTTTTTGACCAAAACATTGTTTTTCTTTTATCTAGATTTCAGTTATGCTCAATATGGAACTTCATCATGCAACTTCAAAAGGTGTATCATGCTTTTAGTATTGAATGAGGAACATCTTGAGCACTTGGTGATTTTCCTTCACTATCCTCTGTTCCGTTCTGTAATTCAACCATCTTAATCAAACCGAACGAACAGATAATTGTCAAAATGACTCTACTTAAAGCACTGTATGTTCAGAATAAATCCAAAGCACTGCCTGCTCTTCAGTCTTCATTATTTTCTGCATCTTGTAGGTTTATTTGGATTATTTTGTATCCAGCACAAACTCTTGGCAGGGTCAGTTTTAAATGTGCTTTAATTCAACCAAGCTTTTAAACTCCTTTCTTGTTCTCAATGTGCAAACTAACAAAACTGAGAGAACAAAGCCAAGAAATGGAAGTGTGTATAGAAAAGCCTGACATTAACTAGCAGAATTGGAGGCCTGTAAAACTTTCCACCTACAGTAGTAGTAATGACATATCGTGCTAGTTAAAATACACTGTGCAATTTACAGGGAACTGAAACGGCAAAGTACTTTGGGTTCATTATGAGATAATGAGAAGAGAAAAAAGTTTGTTTGATTCTCATTAGCTTTCAGTTGATTAATAGAGGTTTTTATTTATATTAGTTTGCTTCATATGAAACGGCCTGTCAGTTTCCGTTCATTCTAGGTAATGGCAAAAATGCTCTATTATTAGTCAAAATGTGATTGATTCGCTTCAGTGTTCTTGCAATTGGATAGTAATAGAAAAATCCAATTTTCCAATGAAATTTACATTTCACAGCTCATTTTTAAAGGTCATGTTGCTAAATTGGAAATTTTGAAACTGTAAATGGTCGAGAGTCACGTGACATGCTCATGTACCTACTCGCACTTGAGTAGAGCTCCGTACGCCTTTTTTTTCGTCTTGTTTTATTCATTTAATTATACTTTCCCTGATGGTATACAATCGGAAACAGCAGGAGTTGTCACCGTCGGCTTCTCCGATTAAGAAGAAATCCAAGCCACCGTTCGCGAGTGATATGATGGACAAAATGGCGAACACTGTTACATACTTTGAGGACATTCTAAGAACCGAGTTGACGGCGATGCGGAACAAGCTTCTCGCATGTCAGTTGTTCAGTCGCTATGCTCTAAACTGGATCTTCTTACAGGGGAGATGAGAGAACAAAAGAAAGTTGTCTTACAGGACTCACAGGATCGCAATAGGTGCAGCAATCTGCGTCTGGTCAGATTGCCTGAAGGTTCCCGAAAAGGACGACCCTATGGGCTTTCTGAAAAGATCGCTACCGATATGGCTCCCATCCCTGGCGGGCAAAGAGATTGAAGTGCAGCGAGTGCTTCACGTGTACACAAGGCTCTCCTCAGTTCTCGCTAAACCACGGGTTTTCATCTTCAAACTGTTACGGTACACGGAGAGGGAGCTCATTCTTCGGGCTGCCAGACTTCACGCTCCAGTGAAAACATCCGACGGGGCAATCTTTCTTTCCAGATTTTTCTCCGGTCACCGCAAAAAGTGCATTTGCGCCAATTAGGAAGGAAATGAGAGAAGCTGGCATCCAGAATTTTTGTCTTTATTCTGCAACGCTGAAGGTCATTCTCAATCAAGGTGAACCTAAAATGCTATATTCCCCAGAAGAAGCAAGAGTTTTTCTGAGATCCCATTCATCCACCAACTCTCAGTGAACTTCAGCTGGACATTTGCTGTCTAATCGGAGAATGGTTTAATGCTAGACTCAACTGGTTTTATTTTCAAACTTATTATGCAGTAATTCTGTTTGATACCTATGACTGACCTTAATATTCTGAGTTGTAATATTAATGGCCCTCACAAACATACATGTTTTCTGGACTTTTTTGCGAAGAAGAAAGATTGATTATAGTGTTAGTTCAAGAATCCCATTTGAAAGAGGAGGATATACGCAGGTGTAATAAGTTTTATGAAGTGGTATCTCACTCATCTTCGGATACTAAAACCAAGGGGGTCCTAATATAGGTGCGGAGGACTTTAAATATTACTATTTTAGATAAAGGTTGTGATACAGACGGTAGAATAACACCCATAAAAACAATAGTGGAGAATAGGAATATTGTATTTCTTTCAGTACTCCTGACCCTACTTTTTTCTCTGTTTTCTCAACCTATCTTTTGAAATTTTCAGATTTTGAAATTGTATTGGGTGCCGATACGAATTCTGTAATGTCGCATATCCTAGATAGATCTGGACCAGAGGAATCACACTCTCAAGCTTTTTGTTCAGACAAACTTCGGCAATGTGTAACCTCATCCTCATTGGTGGATAATTGGCGTTTATTAAATCCTTCTAAGTCTCTTGCTTTCTTTTCTTCTACTCATAAATCCTATTCGCGAATTGACTATATTTTCCTTATCCTGTTCCTTATCTCTGTCGGATCATGATGCAAATTTGTGCAGATTATCTTTGATCCCTCGGCCATCTCGTGCCTCTAGATGCCGATTTAACCCCAAATTGTTACAGGATGAAAACTTGCAGTCAATTCAGAAATAAATTTGCTGAGTTTATTGAAATTAACCAAGGTTCAGTGGATGATCCTCGAGCACTTTGGAATGCAGTTAAAGGATTTATAAGGAATAACTCAACTTCATATGTCTCTTTCCTTCAGAAAAACCGACACAAAAAGACAGTTGAACTGGAATCACAGCTCCAGAATCTAGAGATAATCAACGTTGTTTCTCAGACAATACAATCCAGGCAGAATTATTATTTTCAAGGGAGTAGACCAAGCCAACTTTTAGCTCTAAGATTACACAACCGTGAAAAGTTTGCTAATATTTCAGCAGTGAAATCCAAATCTGGGCTCATTATGACAGACCCAAAAGACATTAATTTCAACTTCCACTCTTTTTACTTTAACCTCTATACTACCTCTGCTGATGGTGACCCTGACTCTTTTGCATCTTTTCTGTCCAACCTTGATTTACCTAGGCTGATTCAGATTCGTAATACCTGGCTGAACCGATCAATCTTCAGGAGCTGGAGTCAGCAATCCGATCTGTCCCCAGGCATAGATGGTATTCCAATCGAATTGTATACTACTTTTTGGTCAGATTTAGGCCCCCCTCATGTTAGATATGATACATTTTTCAGTTACTCAAGGCTCATTTCATCCATCTATTAATATAGCTGTTATTTCTCTCTTGTTAAAAAAAAGAAAGATCCAACTTCTTGTTCTAGTTACCCGCCACTTTCTTTAATAGGGACTGATGTTAAATCATACGCTAAAGTACTATCTCGTCATCTAGAGAAATTTATGAATAAGCTAGTTCATCATGACCAAACAGGATTTATTCAGCTTCGGATAACTTGCGCAGGTTATATCATATTATTAATTCAACGAATATTTCGTCCTCCCCTTGTGCATTATTATCTCTAGATGCGATAAAAGCTTTCGACCAGCAACTATGGGACCGTTTATGGGTGGTTCTACAGCATCTGGGTCTAGGATTGAGTTTTCTAAATATAAGTTGTGTACGCCAATCCAGCAGCCACTGTTCTCACAGGTGCTGTTCGCTCTGACCCATTCTTTATACATCGAGGTACTCGTCAGGGTTGCCCGCTTTCTCCTCTGTTATTTACCCTATCCTTGGAACCCTTAGCTCAAGCGGTCCGACAACTATTTCTCCCATAAATATACGGAATACTCATCATCATATTTCTTTGTTTGCTGATGATATCTTATTGTTTTTGGAGAAGCCGTCACATTCTATTTCTCGTGTTGAATTTATTTGACCATTTTGGATCTCTCTCTGGGTTTAAAATTAATTGGAGTAAGTCATGTTTACTTCCCCTCAATTCTAAAATTGATTCCATGTCCCTTTCTGTATCTATTCCATTGGTTCAAAACTTTAAGTACTTGGGGGTAAATGTTTTTCCTTCTCTGAAGGAAATCGTATCAAAAAACTATAATAGTATTCTAGCCAAAGTATCCTCAGATTTGGAAAATTGGTCTCGTCTTCCTACTTCTTTTCAGGCTCGTATATCGGTGATTAAAATTAATTTTCTCCCAAGTATTAATTTATTTTCTTCCATGATTCCTCTTGCTCCACCGGTTGACTACTGGAACAAACTAGATGCATGTGTTTCATGGTATATATGGGATGGGAAACATCCTCGTATTAAACTGACTACCTTACAACAATGTAGATTACAAGGAGGTCTTTCTTTCCCTAATTTTAGACTGTATGCTCAAGCCTTTTCCCTCCGCCCTTTATCAGTTTGGTTTGATCCTGACACTTCTGTGTCTTGGAGAGCAATTGAGGAATCTATTGTTTATCTGTATAAATTGAAGCATCTGTTTTTATCGGGGGTTCAGCTTAGGCAGTGTAAATCTCGGTTTGGTCCCATTTTTAACCCACCTCCTCTCCACATGGAGGGATGTTAAAAGACGTTCACAACTAGTTACGGCACAGGCATTTGCCTATTTTCCACAATAATAACCTTTTGTCAGGCAGTACTCCATTTCGTTGTCCGCAATGGACTCCTTATAAAGTAAACACTCTGGGAGATATCTATGATGATAGTGGTTTAAAATCCTTCCAGAATCTCAAAACTCAATATAATCTGCCAGGCACATCCTTCTTTATGTATTTGCGCATTAGATGGGAACTCTCAACTGCCTGTTCAAACTAATCCTTCCTTCTGAGGAATCTCCCTCCTCTGCTTCAGTCATTTATCATTTTTCTTGAGCATTCATACAAATTGCAACTGTTTGGGCTAAGGATCTTAATGAGGATGTGCACGTTTTATTTTTTGATCAGGTATGGGGTGTGTTTAAATTGTCTTATAAGAACTCTACTCACCAAATGATTCATTGGAAATTGATGCATAGGGTTTACTTGACTCCAATGAAACATTTTTAGGTAACACTTTATTTTGATTGTCCCTTTTGAACATTCTGTTGACACTAAGTAATGTTGCAACTACATGTCAACAAACTCTCATTAGATTATTAGTAGACTGTCTGCTTCATATCTGGTAACTCTTTATTGTGATGGTCTCTCAACAGACACTCTACTGACTGTAAGGAACTTTGCAAGTACATGTCAACTTAATCTAACCCTAACCCTACCAGTCAACTAATACACTACTAACAATCTAATGAGAGTTGGTAGAAATGTAGGTTTAATGTTACTTATAGTCAACAGAATGTGTTAAAGGGACCATCAAAATAAAGTGAAACCCATTTTCATATATAATCTGTCATCTCTGTTCCCAAGGAGTTTTAGGCATGTTTTTGTTTTTTTGGGGAGTGCCCCTCTCTCTCACCTTTTTAGACTCAGCTCTCCTATCATATTTGGGGGTAGTCATGGCCTAACGGTTAGAGTCGGACTTGTAACCCGAAGGTTGCGGGTTCGAGTCTCAGGTCCAGCAGGGATTGTAGGTGGGGGAGTGAATGTCCAGCGCTCTCTCCGCCCTCAATACCACGACTGAGGTGAGACTCTTGAGCAAGGCACCGAACCCCCAACTGAGTGGGATGGGTTCTAAATTTGTACAGCTGCTTTTTGTTTTATATTACTGTTCCCTGAAAGAAAGAGAGAAATTAAATAAACAGTTGTTAACAAAAAAAAGAAGAAACTGCGAATGGTCCATTCAGAAATAAAGCCTTGTGTTAAATAAATGCCTGCATCTATGGGCTCTGAATGACAGATTCACAGTGACTGTGTTAATATGTATAGTTGTAGATATAGATGGTTATGTAGGTGTGTATTAGAAAAATTAAATAAAAAATAAATCTAAAATAAAACTAAAGCCAAACTTAAATCAGTCATATTTATCTTTTTATTATTTAAATTAGATTTTGTTTATATTTTCTATAACTTAACATTAATGTTAAAGTTAACATTTAAGTAAGTGTGTTTTTGCCGGGGGTTTTTTAAATGCATCTAATTTGTTGTTTATTATTAGCCACCAATAGCAGGTGGTGATGAGAGTCACATGATGAACCAAAGCCTATCACAAGCAGCTTTTAAATATTAACATACAGAAGGTGCACAGTTTCATTAACACAAACATTAAACGCCATCATTGTAACACACATGAAACTGAAATAATGCAAGAAAACATTAATTTAACAACATTAGGTGTAACATACAACCATAATGTGCAAAACTGATAAGAAAAAACTAAGAAACATAGTTGTTTCAATTAAAAAAAAAAAAAAAAAAAAAAAAAATTGGGATGTAACACAGGGAATTCTGGGAATGTCAATTTACGGTTATTCACTGTAAATTATATGTTCTTTTTCCACTTCCAAAAAAATGGTTTGTTATGGCTAATACAGTTTTTCACCGCATATAGTAGGGGAACTTACCATTAACCATTTAACAGGTTTTTACTGTAGCATTTTTACAGTCTTTTATCGTTAAATTCAGCCATTTTTTACAGTGTAGTTTTGTTTTTAGTTAACTATAATAACCCTGACTTGAATAAAAGATAATGGATTTCTGTTATCATTTTCTTACAGTCGTACTAATTTTTCATGCACAATGTTTTTTTGGGGTTTTTTAGAGCTTTTTTAGATTAGGGTTTATGACCTGGACATGTTTCTTGAGATTCACCATAACAGGGTCTCTCGGTAGCAGTCATTAGATTCCGTCTGGTCTCTGGTTATTCTTTGCAACCTGTTCAAGGTAAGAAATGTCATAACAACGTTTTTCCTGAACCCTGCGAGGGTCCCAGGAGTCTACAGTCCAGATGCAGAGAGACACGCAGGCTGATGGGGACGGTCTTGATTAATATTCCTCTGAAGACTCATTGAACCTTTAAAGAGATGCAACAAAGACAGATTATCTACATGGACATCTGTGTGTGTGTGTGAGAGAGAGAGCGACACAGTCAGGAATAGAGATGTTCCCCAGGAGATAACCGCATGGATGCACCTTGAATTATTTAGAGTGTCCTAAAAGAGACTTGAGAAATGTTTCACTGTTGAGTTGAATTAGACTCAGCACCACTCCAAAAAGTGACTTTTAATAAAGAGGGAGAAATATTTTGAATTATTATTTAAAGTGTGTAGCATATTGTTGCAGTTTGTGAGTGATTTGTCTGTAAATATTCCTGTTGAAATTAAACTGAACCTCCTAATGAAAATGATTACATAAACATTTATACAATCATGTTACTCAAACTAATGCTCAAATTACACAATGTTTTATGAGATGATACTTTTTCAGTCTTTCTACTTCAAAATTTCGAGTTTAATTCAATGTGTTGCTGCTTTGTAAATATTGGTGAATTTTACTAGTAATATCTGAGTTTCTACACCAAATTTTTGTTGAAAGTTTTTTTTTTTTTCCTTTAATTTTCTGACAATTCTGAGTTTACTTCTTGCAATTCTTTTTTCTTTTTTTTTTTTGCCTTCCAGAAAACAGAATTGTGAATAAAAAAATAAAAAAGGTAATTGTGACTTCTTTTCTGGCAGTTACGAGTTTATACCCCACAGTTCTGTCTTTCTTCTTTTTTTTCTGGAAATTGCAAGTTTACATCTCATACAGGTGCATCTCAATAAATTAGAATGTTGTGGAAAAGTTCATTTATTTCAGTAAGTCAACTCAATTGTGAAACTTGTGTATTAAATAAATTCAATGCACACAGACTGAAGTAGTTTAAGTCCTTGGTTCTTTTAATTGTGATGATTTTGGCTCACATTTAACAAAAACCCACCAATTCACTGTCTCAACAAATTATAATACTTCATTTTTAGTTGAATTGTTGGCCTTATGGAAAGTATGTTCATTTACTGTAAATGTACTCAATACTTGGTAGGGGCTCCTTTTGCTTTAATTACTGCCTCAATTCGGCATGGCATGGAGATGATCAGTTTGTGGCACTGCTGAGGTGGTCTGGAAGCCCAGGTTTCTTTGACAGTGGCCTTCAGCTCATCTGCATTTTTCTTGACAATACCTCACAGATTCTCTCTGGGGTTCAGGTCTGGTGAGTTTGCTGGCCAGTCAAGCACACAACACCATGGTCATTTAACCAACTTTTGGTGCTTTTGGCAGTGTGGGCAGGTGCCAAATCCTGCTGGAAAATGAAATCAGCATCTTTAAAAAGCTGGTCAGCAGAAGGAAGCATGAAGTGCTCTAAAATCTCCTGGTAAATGGGTGCAGTGACTTTGGTTTTCAAAAAACACAATGGACCAACACCAGCAGATGACATTGCACCCCAAATCATCACAGACTGTGTAAACTTAACACTGGACTTCAAGCAGCTTGGGCTATGAGCTTCTCCACCCTTCCTCCAGACTCTGGGACCTTGGTTTCCAAATGAAATAAAAAAACTTGCTCTCATCTGAAAAGAGGACTTTGGACTACTGGGCAACAGTCCAGTTCTTCTCCTCCTTAGCCCAGGTAAGATGCCTCTGACGTTGTCTGTGGTTCAGGAGTGGATTAACAAGAGGAATACGACAACTGTAGCCAAATTCCTCGACACGTCTGTGTGTGGCAGCTCTTGATGCCTCGACCCCAGCCTCAGTCCACTCCTTGTGAAGTTCACCCAAATTCTTGACTCGATTTTGCTTGACAATCCTCATAAGGCTGCGGTTCTCTCGGTTGGTTGTGCATCTTTTTCTTCCACACTTTTTCCTTCCACTCAACTTTCTGTTAACATGCTTAGATACAGCACTCTGTGAACAGCCAGCTTCTTTGGCAATGAATGTTTGTGGCTTACCCTCCTTGTGAAGGGTGTCAAAGATTGTCTTCTGGACAACTGTCAGATCAGCAGTCTTCCTCATGATTGTGTAGCCTAGTGAACCAAACTGAGAGACCATTTTGAAGGCTCAGGAAACCTCTGCAGGTGTTTTGAGCTGATCAGCTGATTGGCATGTCACCATATTCTACTTTGTTGAGCCAAAATCATCACAATTAAAAGAACCAAAGACTTAAACTACTTCAGTCTGTGTGCACTGAATTTATTTAATACATGAGTTTCACAATTTGAGTTGAATAACTGAAATAAATTAACTTTTCCATGACATTCTAATTTATTGAGATGCACCTGTAATTCTGAGTCTATATCTCATGCAATTCAGAATCATGGGGGGGGGGGGGGGGGAATTGTGAGAGAAAAAGTCACAATTACCTTTTTTTTTTTTTTTTTTTTCTGTGGTGGAAACAGGCTTCCATAGAAATATGAAATTTTGAAATTACAGCTATGAAAAACTTTTTACAGTGTACTATTTGACATACTGAGTTTGGCATACTATAAAGTAGGCAAGTAGGCATATTTAGATGCAGAGCAAGTCTGTTAAATGTCTCAGCTCCGTCCTTCAGTGTAAGTGATTTTCTCGCTTGTTTTATCGTTTGCCAGGTGAAGATGATTAGGGTTCGGGGTCTGTTTAAATGATGACTACACTGCTCCATGCACTCACGACTCAACAAGTATTTCTTTTGAAGCAATAGAAAAACACTCCCAACATATGTGCCTCCATCTGTCACATTACAAAACCTACTGAAGTTATATTCAGAATATATTTTACTGTTTGTTCCTCTCTCTCCCTGTATATGTCTCTGCTCGTTCACCCAGTCTCTCTCCCATTCTTTAGCTCTTTTATTTTATCAGGTTTTTACTGTCACGCTCATATCTGCTGAGCTGGCGGAGTGTCTTTAAGTGCTGATACAGGCCTTCCTCTTATGTGAACTGCTGACTTTACTGAGTTTCCTCAATCCCACTGGTGTCTGGTGTGCGTGTGTGTGTGAGATCCAGCTGTATGTGTGTCTCAAACAGACTTGACTATCAAATGAGCCCATGCACATGAAAGAAAGCACAATGATATCTAGAGGTCTTCTGGTTGATGGAATAACAGATGTTGAACATATTTTGGCCTTCGTGGCAGTAAAACAATAGACTTTTGAGCCAAGTCACTGCAGGGATAACGTAATTTTGTTGGCCAAAACCCAGAAAAGTTGCATTTTAGCACTTCAGTTCCATTGCCCAGAAGTCAAAGGGGTTTTGAATGGGTTTTTGGTTTATTCTACAACACAAAAAACATCAGTAATACCTCAATACCTAAAAGTTTTTACTTGCTAACAAGTTGAACTACAGAGGTTGCTTGGAAATCACGGCAAAGAAGTAAACTCGTATACTGAAGTATAGTCTGCTTTAATACTTTATAATTGTACTCTTGTAACTCCTAACTCATAAATGATCCTGATCCTAACTCACACTTTTAGGGAATTTTTTTTATTTATTTATTTTTTATTTATTTTTTTATTAATATTTGACTATCCACAGTTTGTTCAGTTTTCATGTGCCATTTAGCATTGGGTAAAATAGTAAAGTACTGATTATTTCACTGACAGAATACACAGAGTTCTGCTCCTGGATATCTACTTATTTGCTGCTAAGTACATTAAAATAAACTGAAAGGGCAACAAACCTTGAATATCTATGAACATTGTGACAAAATTAGCAATTAGCTCTCTTTCATGTGAAAGCTTGTTTCCACCACAGGGTTAAAAAAAAAAAGTAATTGCTACATTTTATCTTACATCAGGACTTTTTTATTCTTGCAATTCTATTTTTAATTTTTTTTTAATTGCGAATTTGTAATTTTCTTCCCAGAATTGAGGAAAAAAGTCTGAATTATGAGATATAAAATTTAGAATTGCAAGATATAAATGTGCAGTTCTGAGAAGAACAGTCAGAACAGATAAAAACTCACAACTGTGAAGCAAAAGTAGGAATTAAGAGATATAAAGTTTTCATTTTAATTCCATGGTGAAAAAAAAAACAATTGTGAGATGTAAACTCTAGATAAAACAAAATAAAAAATAATCTGAATTGAGATATAAACTTAGAATTGTGAGATATAAAATCAGAATTGTGAGGCAGTTCTGAGAAAAAGACACAATTACCTTTTTATTTTTATTTTTTAAATCCTGTGGCAAAAATTAGCTTCCATACTTTCAACTTTTCAGTTACAGAAATGGCCACAGCTGCATGCAAGTTAAGTAATATCACAGTCTTGCATTTTTTTTCTGATCTTCAAAAAAGGCCTAAGATTACCTAATTTGATTATGCAATAAAAACTTTCCATCATGTACAGTTTTTTCAAAAAATGATTTTTTTTAAAATTTATTTTAAAACCTAAATTTCTGACATTTGACTGTATTAAGAAAGAATACAAGACTTATTCACTTTACAAATGGTTTAAAATCAAAATGCTAAAAAAAAAAAAAAAAAAAAATCCATCTTATTTTATGAGAAAGTGTGACATGCTTGAGCAAAACAAGCAATATTTTTGGAATCAGCAGCCCAAAGTTAATGACAAACAAGTATTTAATTCAGGAAATACGATGCATGGCTATGTTAACAAGTCAATTTTTGTTGGTTCTTTAAAAGTATAACTTTCCCAGTGAAGTACATACATCGAGTGAATAGTAGAAGTATACTAACTGGATAAAGACATAGTTTAGACATTCAGCCCTGAAGAATAATCACTCGACACTACGCTGCTGTCTTCTTGTCTGAAACAGACCACCAGAAAGAAAAAGGTGAAAAAAATATGTGAATTTTTGATCCAAGCTCAGAATGTTTTGCACATAATCTTTAAGTTCCTCGTGAAGGGATTTGGGATGGAGTTGCATTACTTTCAGACAGGATTGTCTTCATGAGTTGGACTTTGAAGTTCTGATGAGGTCTACTGAAAATGAGAAGCATTTGAATGGAGTTATAATGCTCAGAATAAAGTCTAAGCTTTAGCTCAAAACTGAGTGCAAATAAAACTCTCTGGCCGCTCACTATTTATGGAGGAAGTACATCACAGATCGCATTATTATTTCTCCTTACCTCTGACATTAAAGGACAGATACAGGTGGACATGAAGATCAAAGCTTCATCGCTCTCGATCCGACTGAGTCAGAATGACTTGCTATTGGAGCTCAAAATGAGGCCATGTAAAAGCATCAATGTGAGAGTGTAGACGAATAGTACATCGGTCAATACGAGCCTTTGTTGTGTATCGTGAGATTTTATTGTATCGTTGTTCATTTAAGCTTTTTAAAATACGCAATTCGTATTAAATATGAACAATCTGCATGTTGTACCAAAAGTGACAAAGTCAGAAAAGATTTGCGTTTGGTAATTTATTCAAATGTTCAAATGTACACCTTTTGGGGTGTTAAGTAAAAGTTTATGCATTTGCTTTTTTAAAGAAATTAATAGTTTTATATAGGATGCATTAAACTGATAAAAAGTGACAGTAAAGATATTTGTAATGTTCAAAAGATCATTTAAAAAAAAAAATCTTTTCCTTTGAACTTTCTATTTATCAATGAATCCTGAAAAATAAAATATGTCACAGTTTCCACAAAAATATTGCGCGGTACAACCAGTGTTTTCAACATTGATAATAATGTTTCTTAAGCAGCAAATCAGTATATTAGAATGATTTCTGAAGATCATGTGACACTGAAGACTGGAGTAATGATGCTGAAAATACAGATTTGCATCACGGTAATAAACTGCATTTTAAAAATTATTCAAATAGAAAAGTTATGTTAAATTGTAATAATATTTTGCATTTTTACTGTATTTTTGATCAAATAAATGCAGCCTAAGTAAGCAGAAGAAACTTATTTTAAAAACATTTTAAAATCTTATCAACCCCAAACTTTTGAAAGGTACAGTGTATGTAAAACTTTATATTTAATAAAGCATTTTGTCAATGTAAATAAATATTTTGTATTCTAAAAGATCAAAAGCACTTAAAAGGAATGAAAGAAACATGAGATAGTTTAGTGGCAAAATGTCGTATATGGATACGACACATATAAAATCACAGGCCTAAAAAAAAAAAAAAAAAACTTCATAATTCTTCTTTTATGTTTTTTTTAACTAACTTCCAAAGTTGAAATTGTGTTATAAAGGAACTGCCCAGGAATCTTCAATGTTTCTCCCAGCTTTAATGATGTCACGTCAGAGGCATTAGAGCGCAGAGCTCCAGGTCACAGAGATCAGACAGACACCTTTGAGCGCCTGTTCCCATCCATCCATCAACCGTGCTCTGATCCATCACCATCACTCACTGCGGATGGGAAAATCAGAGCTGCGAGAGATTGCTGGGAGACTTCCCATCTCCTATTAGAAATGATTTCTGATTTATGTCTAATAAATCTCAATTACTAGCACCGCCACCGGACAGAGGCCTGGAGAACGGAGCCTCGGCCGCGAGCGCAGGCAAACGGCAGGAAGCGCCAAACGATCTCCAATCACAGATGGAGGATTGATAGCGCGCTGGGAGGCTCTAGAAGGGCGACAGCATTGATTATGGCTCCGGGCACGGCACGGCACAAGAACAATGTAATCACAGCACAACCTCAAACCGAGAGACTGACACACACGATAGATGACGCCAAACTCCGAGAGGAGCATTTCTGCATGAGTAACACTTTACTGGCTAGCAATTAGGGATTTCAATTGTGAAAATAAGTCATTTGCACTAGACAGTGGGTTATGTGAATGGCTAACTTAGGGAAGTGAGGAATTCAATGAATTTCAATTCAAATATATTCAATGTAGATAATGCATTCTGGGAAATGAAGTCCACAAAAGTCTAATAGGCCTATAAAAGGCCTCCACCTTTATTTTTTCAACATGGTCTGTGAATGTGCGAGACTTCCCGTAGGGAAATAATGAGAAGAATAAAAGGTAAAAATTACAGTAAAAAGGTAAAACTGTTTGTAATACGTACCAGTGTGTTCATAATTAAGATTATACATTAAAAGAAAATGACACCAGAAGACACATTAAATTTACAAATGGCTTGTATTTTCCCATGCAAAGAGTAATAAAATGAAATTATGGAATAAAATATTAATATTTTAAGTTTTACTTATATTTCATCATGTATTTTATATTATTTTATGTCAGCAAATATTTAAAATATATTTTCGGCAGGAAAAATATATTTTTACCATATGAGTTTTTAAGAATTTTAAACAAGAACTTGCATTGACTTTTCTAGTTTAAATTTACAGTCATATTTATTTGAATTTCAGTTCATTGGAATTGTACTTCCTTGCATTCAAATTCAAATTGCAATTCTACTTCCTGATAGTTACCTCATTTCAAACTCAGGAAATGCAGTGAAATTTAAAATGCTCGATTCAGTTCTGAACGATGCACAAGCCTGCTGAGTTTGTGATGAAGTACTGTAATTTTTATTTTAGTTTTGGGCAAAGGACTTGAATCCTCTGAAATAGATTAAATATGACACAAGACTGATGATTCTGGTTGTGACATTCTGGTGGTGTGGTGTAAGTTAGCGATAGTGGTGTTTCTTATGAGCGTGTGGTGGGATGTTCTGATACATGCAGTCAGAGGTCTGTCATCCAGGTTAAAATGATGAACACACTGCAAAATGAAAACTAACACTGTAGCTCATGGCCTCCAGCAGCTTATTGCTTTATTTTTATCCCAAATGCACTGGGGGCGAATCTTCCTGACCACAAAGAGAGGAGAAAATTCACTATAAATTTTTAAAAAGCTAGTATGACCATCCATGCATCTTGAGGAATGATGCTGGATGCTCTTACCGCAGAAATATGGACACAATTCAGTAAAAATCCTAAAGCTTATTTGACTGATGCATCTGCAGATAGCAATCCTTGTGTCATAAGACGTATTTCATTGGGTGTTAAACCACTTTTTTCTCTTTCTTTTGATTGGATTAGGTTTTTTTTTTTTCTTGGTAGCTGAGAAAAATCCTACGGACTTGAAGGAGGGTCCCGAGCCATTTCTAGAGATGTGATGTGTGAGTCTAAGAGACTTTTTCAACTTTTAACTAACACTTCATTTGCTTCTGATCGTACCAGCGCGTCTAAAATATTCAACAAGCCGCAGATCTTCAGATCACTTGGAACATCATAATTTGTCCATCTTCATTCGCAAGCTGTGTATATTCCTAAAGTAAATGTGATTTCCATTGCACATAGTGTTACATTTCCATCTTTCCATGTCAATTCTTGGATCTTTATTTTAAAGATGTTCTGCTTGCAGACGGTCAGAAGAAGGGTGTCATGAGATTTGCTTTTTTCCCCTGATGCTTTCCAGAAAGGCTTATTTTATTATGCAAGCTCAAGTCTTGTAATAAATAAAACAAAAATCCCATCAGGGATTTTATGTTCATGGGAATGAAGTGGAGCGGAGCGCTTCATCTCATTTGAATAAAGGTAAAAAGTGCAAAAAAAATGTCAGAATATCTCTTTTAATTGGGCAAGAGCCAGTTTGAGTTAGTTTGCCTGAGCTCTGCTACAAACACATTCACTGCCACAGGATGAAGAATAGTGTTTAAATAAGTTATTTTGGGGTGCTTTGCAAAGAAGTAGAAAGATGTTGTTTGTTTCTTTGTGTGATTCACCAGCATTAGTAACAGCAAGACCTGAAACATACTGTACTGAACACCAGGGTCATGTGCCATTCAAAACTGCGGAGAAAATTTCTTTCAACGTGTCAATTCCAGCTCGGTTCCAAATATTCAAATGGATGAATTTCAAGGTAATTCCTAATATTTTAAATCAATGTGACAAATGGGATGCAGAATTGTAATTCAAATTTGAATTTAAGGAAGTAGAAGGTAAACAAAATTATTTAAATATCAACTCAATTCCTAATATTGTAAATCAATGCAGAACTGTAATTCAATTTTAAATTCAAGAAGGTATAAGTTAAACAGAATGAAATTCAAATAATTCAGGTAAGTATAATACATTTCATTTTACAGTATTAATAAGCCATAAACATACTGTAAGCATTCATAACTCTTTAAATGTGTGGTCTCAATTGTATACATAGCTAAGTCATTTTGAATTTTAAATAAGCTAATATTTGAAATGTATTTTGACATTGTTTTATAAGTTCAGAAACAAGAGTTCAAATTTAAGTTCATTTTAAGTTCATTTCAGTTCATTTCATTTCAATTGGTATTGGCATTCAAGTGGTAATTCTGTTTCCTGTTTGCGACCTGATTCAAATTCAGGAATTTAATTTTCCGGTATTAATTAAGGGTGCTATACAGTTTATATCAACAGACAACTATTTACTGAGCAAAGATATAGTGTAGTAATGACATTTTATTTTATGTATTTTTGCCTTTATTATGATAGGACAGATCAAAGCTGACAGGAGAAGTGGGAGAGAGGGGGCGGTATCAGGAAGGGTCCTCAAGTCGGGATTCGAACTCGGGATGCCTGTAGCACACAGGTGCTAAACTGTGTGTCAGAGCACTGCCCACAATTAAGGATATGACATTTTTTTAGGAATTTTTCGTGTTTGTTATTGTATGTGAGCTCCGCCCTTTAAAACTGTTGCTTCTCCCTGCATTTATACTTAGACTCTGTAAAAACAAGATGGGGGAGCACTCTACAGAGATTTCAATCTTCCACGTGCCATGTTTCTATATTAGTATAATACTTACCACGTCACTTAAGCCAAATGCAATCTCGTTTTATATCCCAGTTTCTTAAAGGGATAGTTCACCCAAAAATGAAAATTCTGTCATTAATTGTGGTAATTACATTACTGTCTATGGGCGGGTCAGAGAGCTCTCAGAATTAATCACAAATATCTTAATTTGTGTTCTGAAGATGAACTGAGGTCTTGTTTAGAACGGCATAAGGGTGAGTAATTAATGACAGAATTTTCATTTTTGGGTGAACTATCCCTTTAATGTGTTGCGCGAAAGGGGCGTGGCTAAATCGCACGTTTGTTTTGGTCTGAGACGCCACCTGAATGGTTTGGAAAATTGCAAATAGCGCCGTAAATACAAATGTTTACACCTCGACATGTACTTCTTCTATGGTTATTTTTTCTCTTTTAAATCAATACTGTAATGGAAGTGTTTGCACAAAATCTTTGCTGAGCGAGTAAGTTGGTCAAACAGGATTTTATCTAGCTACCTGAAAAACATCACCTCTTGTTGTAAGACAAGGAATTTGAAAGAAAACTTTGTAGTGCCCTCTTGAGTGCCTAATGCAAAACCAAACCTAACAATTGTGTTTACAATTAAGCATTTACATGTGTGTTTAAATACTTGAACGGACACATGTGAGAACAGATTGCTGTGATTTTACTGAGTGCTAGACAAATGCTGTAAAAAGGCAGAGTCAGAGAGAAAGTTTGAGAGAATAAAAGCACTATTGTGAGTCAGAAGGAAAGAGAGATGAAAATGATGGTTAAGGAGGTCAGATAGCAAGAAAATGACATCCGAATAGAGAACAAGTGCTCTAAGAGTGGAGCAAACAACAGAAAGTGAGTCAAAGAAGTAATTTCTCGTGAAGAAAGCCCAGAGTAACATGTTATTGCTCAGAGGTTGCTCTTTCACAGTTCCAGAGACTTAATGGAGTTCTCATGTATGATGCATTCAGAATGAAAGCATGAGATGTTTCGGCCACACTTTATTTTAAGGTCCAATTCTTGCTATTAACAAACCATTAACTACAACTTTTGCCTCAATATAATACTAATTTGCTGCTTATTAATATAAGGTAGTTGTTAAATTTAGGTATTGGGTAGGATTAGGGATGCAAAATATGTCCCTATGAGAACTGGTCCCTATACTAAAGTGTTACCAATGTTTATCCTAAAATTCCCTAGAAGAATTAAAAATAGACACAAATGTAAAGGTGGCATATATTAAGAGTATAAAGATAAATCAATATGGATAACAGCTAAGATCATTTGATTTAGAGATAATTTGATTAAATGTGTTCATATTGAGAACTCTGAATTTTGATTGGAGACTTGGCATCATGGCAAATTTGAGAAACTTTTGAGATTCTTTTTCTGAAAGTCTAGAGAAGAAACGTGAGACTACTGGGGCCTTTTCTCAGGAGAAACATCTGTAAATCAGAAAACTCTGCATTACAACTTATTATCTAAGAGAAACGATTGAGATATTAAAATTATTTTGTGATTTTTCTTTCACAAATGTTCAGTGTGCACTGATGAATCTCAGAAAAGGGGCTTTTGCAAAATGCCTTCTTGAGTGTATTATATATAAACAATTAATAAACAATATAACACAATATAATAAACAATATAAACATTTGGTAAATAAAATTTTATATATATACATACAGTATCTCACAGAAGTGAGTACACCCTTCACATTTTTGTAAATATTTTATTATATCTTTTCATGTGACAACACTGAAGAAATGACACTTTGCTACAATGTAAAGTAGTGAGAGTACAGCTTGTATAACAGTGTGAATTATAATCAAAATAACTCAACACACAGCCATTAAGGTCTAAAACGCTGGCCACAAAAGTGAGCACACCCCTAAGTGAACATGTCAAAATTGGGCCCAAAGTGTCAATATTTTGTGTGGCCACCATTATTTTCCAGCACTGCCTTAACCCTCTTGGGCATGGAGTTCACCAGAGCTTCACAGGCTACCACTGGAGTCCTCTTTCACTCCTCCATGACCACATCACGGGGCTGTTGGATGTTAGAGACCTTGCGCTCCTCCACCTTCCCTTTGAGGATGCCCCACAGATGCTCAATAGGGTTTAGGTCCATCACCTTTACCCTCAGCTTCTTTAGCAGTGGTCGTCTTGGAGGTGTGTTTGGGGTCGTTCAGTATGTCACAGAACATGTTGGCATTCATGGTTCCCTCAATGAACTGTAGCTCCCCAGTGCCAGCAACACTCATGCAGCCCCAGACCATGACACTCCCACCACCGTGCTTGACTGTAGGCAAGACACACTTGTCTTTGTACTCCTCACCTGGCTGCCACCACACACGCTTGACATCATCTGAACTAAATAAGTTTATGACACCGGGGAGAGAAAATGGCTAATTGGGCCCAATTTGGACATTTTCACTTAGGGGTGTACTCACTTTTGTGGCCAGCGGTTTAGACATTAATGGCTACTGTATGTGTTGAGTTATTTTGAGGGGACAGCAAATTTACACTGTCATACAAGCTGTACACTCACTACTTTGCATTGTAGCAAAGTGTCATTTCTTCAGTGTTGACACATGAAAAGATTTAATAAAATATTTACAAAAATGTGAGGGCTGTACTCACTTCTGTGAGATACTGTATATACTTTTTTTTTTTTTTAAAGGTGCTATATCGCACTAAAAGTGGTTCTTTGGCTCGTAATCATAGGGGAACCACTTTTGGTGCTGCACAGTACCAAATCTTGGTGCTTCAGTGGTTCTTCAGCGGTTCTTCACCGGTTCTTTGGCATGACTGAGGGGCTATATAGCACCGCTACCATATACAGAACCTGTTAAGCTCCTGTATGGTTCTTCAGCGGTTCTTCAGTGGTTCTTTGGGGTGATTAAGGTGCTAAATACCACCACTGCCGTACAAAGAACCTGTTAGGCCCCTTTAAAGGTTCTTTACGAGCCAAAGAACCACTATTGGTGATGTTTAGCACCATTTTTGTTGAAGAATACAATGCAATATGGCACCTTTTATGGTTCTACTTGGCACGATTTGACAAAGGTGCTGTATAGCACCTTTAAAGATATGGTGCTATATAGCACCAAAAGTGGTTCCCCTATGATAACGAGCAAAGAACCACTTTTAGTGCTATATAGCACCATTTTTTTTAGAGTATATATATAAAATTTTATTCACCAATTGTTTACCAATTGCTTGAATTACTTTGTGAAGCGTTCTTGAAAGAAAGGCGCTATAAAAAATAAAACATATTATTATATTATATTATATTATATTATATTATCGTATATTATATTATTATATATGTATTTTATTGACTCAAGATTTTTTTCAATGTAACTGTTTTCATGACTTCCCCCCCCCTAAATTACCATGAATATAATTTTTTTTTAAAAATCATAATATTTATAATACTCATTCTCAGTATTATAATGCCTAAAAAAATAAAAATACATTTTTAAAATATTTTTATATATATTCATGGACGGATTTGTTGCAATTTCTTTAATTAATGCTTCTCTTAATAAAAATAAATAAATTGTCCAGACATTCTCATTAATGTATTACTATGAATGACATTTACTCACATTATAGTAATGAGAATTCAGAGAGGAAATGTGCTAAATTATCATGAAAATAATGTCACAGTGCAACACATCTAAATGGTCCTTGAAGAAAATGAATATATGTTGCTATTACTTTATCTTGATTTTAGGATGAAATATAATGTGCTATTGTCAGAATGAAAGAATTACATTACTGGTATATTATTTTTTATTACAACTTAACAAGAGTGTGAGACGAAGGTTGACTGAGTTCGTTTTGTTTTTACTTGCATTTGTCTTGGGTAATTTGACTTGATGCAGATCAAAATCGCTATCTAGTTCCCTGCAGTGCTACAGATAATGACCGATCTCATATCCACATCCTCATGTGATGTTCATCTATCTGCACATCTGTCCATCGTCATTAATGTCACGATGAGCAGCGTGTGTGTGTTTGTGTTTGTCTTTGTTTGGCAGGATTTCCCTTGTATGAGTGCATTCAGATGGAAGACGAACGCTCCGTCTCGGTCTCAGCTGGCCTGTGTTCTTCTGTAAATTGGATTAATTGAAGAAATGAGATGTTGTCTCATCCTGCACTGCTGCCCTTTCATCTTATTGGCCATTAATGGAGTTCTTTTCTCGCACACACTCACAGTGTGTGCTTCATTTGAGGAAAGCTTTATCGGTGTTGCTGTCAAAAACAGCACAGCATGAACAAATATAGGGAGATTATGGCATGTTTAATACATCTGAAAACAGCAGTTGGTCTAAAGGAAATTATATCTCATTTTCAGCAAAGTAAGAGGGTGTGTTATGATTTTGGTCGAGGCTGGACAACTCTTCTTTAAGGTGTAACAGAAATACTCTCAACAGAATGAAATTAAATGAAGTCCGTAGTCAGTGAAAGGAATAGTTTGTCAAGAAATTAAAATCTGTCTTGGTGTCTATATGATTACAGCAAAAAAACTTTCAAAACATTTATTATCCACACAAATTTAAGAAATGCAAATTGGAAATATATAGATTAAAGGGTAAATCATTTTATTTTTTGAAGGCTCAAAGACATTAAATCAAGATTATTTTATAGCCTAAATTACCAGAGTGAAAAATTTAAATAGTTTAATGGATACCTGGCAACCCTGGACAGATGATAATGATGTGAAATGATGTGAAAATGAAACTTTAAAGGGATAGTTTACCCAAAAATCATTTACTCACCCTCCACTTGTTCCAAACCTGTAGGAGTTTGTTTTGTTTTCTTCTACTGAATGCAAAAGTATTAATTTTGAAGAACGTTGGTAACCAAACAGTTGTCGATAGCCATTGACTTCCATAGTATTTTTTTCCATCGTATGTAAATCAATGGCTACCGTCAACTGTTTGGTGAAAAAAGAAACTCAAACAGGTTTGAAACAAATTTAGAGTGAGTAAATGATGACAGAATATTCATTTTTGGGTGAACTACCCCTTTAAGCAAATTATCAGACAAATATTGCATCATGAGTTTGATATGCTTGGCACATTTCAAGTGACTCCAAGTAAAACGTAGAAATATTACAAAGACAGAAGTATAAACATAGTTTTCATGTGTTAACGTGATTGACCTGTTTGAGTTCTGCTTTTGGCCCTGCAGCTGTTTTATTAGCAGCTCTGAATGGTTTTTCACACATGTGTGCCTCCTCTTGTCTTTTGAATTATGTCCATGGCTCAGGGGATGTTTTTACAGCAAGAACGCACCACTTTTTGCAGCTTAGCTGGAATAAATTATAACACTCTGTCTGGATCCTCCGGCTGAAGCCCCATTAATCTTAGCCGGGGTGACGCGTGAAGCCAAGGGCCCTTCCAGCAGATTATTTGCAATTACCAGCAGGTCATGATGCACTTCTGCTTCCAGCAGTGACTGTTAATAAAACATCAGGCATATACTGACACCTGCTGGATGATATGGAGAATACAGGCAAGAGAAATATTACAAAGCCCTGTTCTGCAGTATCTATCTATCTATCTATCTATCTATCTATCTATCTATCTATCTATCTATCTATCTATCTATCTATCTATCTATCTATCTATCTATCTATCTATCTATCTATCTATCTATCTATCTATCTATCTATCTATCTATCTATCTATCTATCTATCTATCTATCTATCTATCTATCTATCTATCGTCTGTCTATCTACAAACGTGCTGAATGTACAGTATGTCTACAGATGGAGATAAATATATTTATTCTGTATTATTTATTCTATTATGTCATAACGCCCAGCAGATTTCCATGTTTTCATTACATGTTTAAACTGAACATGGCAGTTTTCATACTGACACATTGTCACATGGAAGCACATGCGCGTGTGTGTGTGTGTGTGTGTGTGTGTGTGTGTGTGTGTGTGTGTGTGTGTGTGTGTGTGTGTGTGTGTGTGTGTGTGTGTGTGTGTGTGTGTGTGTGTGTGTGTGTGTGTGTGTGTGTGTGCACGTTTTTGTGACAAATGAGGACATAAATTTGTATAATGACAAGTGTATGACAGGTATTACAAGGAGAAGGTGACTTTTCAGGACATTACTCCATGTCCCCTCTTTTCAAAACGCTTATAAATCACACAGAATGGAGTGTGTTGAAAATCTGAAATAGCAGAAAGTTTCCTGTGAGGGGTAGGGTTAGGTGTAGGACAATAGTATAAAAACCATTACGCTTATGGGATGTCCCCACTTTTCACAAAAACGTGTGTGTGTGTGTGTGTGTGTGTGTGTGTGTGTGTGTGTGTGTGTGTATTCTTCATTGCTATCACTCACACAAGTGTTTATTAATTATTGATCTGAGCATGCTGTGCTCTTGTGACGGCACGTTTCACTCTAAAGCGCATTGCAGCAGAACAGTAGAGGACAGGACAGACCAGAGAGGTGTTTTACTGGAGAAACGGGTTAGAAACTGGGGCAGAAAGACAGAAATGTCCTCCAGAGAGCAGAGCGGCCAGAGCACCAGCGCACTTTCAATTTCAGCTTACACTCTTACAGTAGAAAAGGTTTGTGTGTATATATATATATATATACACACATATATACACACACACACACACACACACACACACACACACAGAGAAGGTTCCAAGAGAGAAATGATGTGTGTTTTTGTTTTTTGGTTTATCGCTGTTCATCCTTATTCACTTCAGTCCAGATTTTATCAGCAGGACCTTAAAAAGAGAAAATGTGCTGGAGATGAGATGCTCTGCCTATAATTATTTACAACACATACACTGATGTGCTTTTTAAAACTGGGTAATACTGATCCTCTGTTTCTTCCAAAGATAAAAAGACAAGCAATTATTACTGTTTGAAGGCCATTCACTTTATTTTAAATGAATTATTTCATATAGAAAAAAAAAATACTATTATTAAGTTTAAAAAGGTATAAATTCCTCGTATGACATTTCATATGAAAGATGATTCAGTAATTTTATTGTAGCCATTCACATCTCTTTATACTCATGACAAGCATATACAGCACTATTAAGAAACTTGTCACCTAAATGTTTTAATATCAATGCATTAAATATGTCTACATTTATTAATTTATCAAGTGTTTGGTGATATTAAGTAGATGTCATTTCCTTCAAGAATCACGCTTGTTTTGATATTTTACTTGACACAAATGACATTCAGACATTTTAAAGTCTGTCTTAAGTATCCGAAAACTTTTTGGGCTTACTTTATTATGTAAAGAGGATGAAAACAGTCAGATTTGTCCTCGTTCAGTGCCATTGCAAGTTTTGGTGTTTGATAAACTTGTAAAACCTCAACCTTGGATCTTCTCAAAGGTTTCAACTCATCTGATTTGAACAACAGGCACAAAAGCAGTGGAGGAGAAAGCAGAAGGAGAAAAAGGACAGATGAAGAAAGGCTTTTAGGAAGCGGAGATCAGAGAGTGCAGAAATGCACCGTCGCAGCAGGGACGCACAGGGGCCTCAAGGGGCCCCACTGAAGGGCTCTTAACATGCAGCAGGCATATTTCTGAATGCAGAACAACCTTATCGTGGCACACAGGTCAGAGTGTGTGTGTGTGTGTGTGTGTGTGTGTGTGTGTGCATATTAATGTGCCGTATATGTGCTTTTGCATATATATATATATATATATATATATATATATATATATATATACACACACACACTCTAATAATAAAATTATAAAAATATATATGTACATATATAATGTTGTTTTTAAATATTTTATGTTTAATAAATATAATGGAATTTTTTTTTGTATGTATAATATATAGTTTGTTCATAAATATTAAAAAAATATATAATATTTTATATATTTGTATATTTATTCAATTTATAAAAATGTTCTAATGTCCTAGTGTATGTGTGCATTTTGTATTTTCTTCAGAAATATCGTAAAACAAATCGGAAATACTCTTAATATACACCTATAGAACTTATTGTTTTAATAATATATTTAATTTTATTTAAAACATTTATTGGACCCTGTTATAACAGCACATTTCCCAGAATGCTCTGGTGTCCCCTTAAGTCTCAAATCAAGTCAAACAGTCTGAAATCAAAGTGGTGCCATATGAAAAAATTATTAATTGATCTGACCTATGCTGAAATTAGTTTAGGTAAATGTTTAATCAGTTCATATATTTTGTATACTGTATATCAAGCAATATATCACACATAATCAGTTGAAACATTACAATGTAATTACTTATGTTTATGTATGTGTGTTGGAATAAATAACTTTGTTGACTGTGTTCAATTTCTTTTAATTGCAGTTCAGTAATTTTCTCTTCCTGTCATTCCAGCTTCCTGTGTTGTGGTCAATTTATTTCAAACTAATGAATTGAAAGGAGCCCGTTCTTAAATTAGAATTTTGCCCAACCCTGATAAGTAATTCTATTCTCTTTCTTTCTTTCCTTGTGTCAAGAAGAATCCCATCATTTGTCTCTGTAAGACACTTTCTCATTAGTCATCTCACTGTCTCTCTGTCTCTCTGCTCTCATTGCAGTAAGTCTGTCATCAAAGTGCAACACACATCTCACAGCAGCAACAACAGCTCTCTCTACTGCACACACACACACACACACACACACACACACGACTGCAACACAAAATTCTTCAATAAGGGATTAATATGATAGCTGTGTGAGGAACACACTGACATTTGTCAGTATTCACTGATAATCTTGCCTCTGCGTAAAGTAGCTTCCACATATTACATGCAACAGCCGGAGGTGTCATTGACATTAAAGGAATAGTTCACCAAAAAATGAAAATTTGCCAAAATTGTACCCACCCTCAGGCCATCCGAGGTGTAGAAGAGTTTGTTTCTTCATCAGATTTGGAGAAATGTAGCATTGCATCACTTGCTCACAAATGGTTCCTTTGCAGTGAATGGGTGCCGTCAGAATGAGAGTCCAAACAGCTGATAAAAACATCACAATAATCCACACCGCTCCAGTCCATCAGTTAACATCTTGTGAAGCCAAAAGCTGTTTGTTTGTAAGAAACAAATCCACCATTAAGACGTTTTTAACTTCAAACAATTGTTTCTGTCTAAAATATGAGTCCATAATCCATAATAAAGTTTCCTCCAGTGAATAATTCCATCTCCTGTTGTCTCTCACATCAAAATCCACCTACATATTTGTATAGAGCTGTTTTGTCTTGTAATGGTGTTGATTTGTGCAAATCTCTCTCCTGATTCTGACAAAATTACTTTTTCACCATAGAGAGCAATACTATGGATAACAGACTCGTATTTTAGCTGGAAGCAACTGTTTCAAGTTAAAAAAAAAAATTAAATTATGGTTTTGTTTCTTACAAACACACAGCTTTTGTCTTCTCCTGATATTAACTGATGGACTGGAGTGGTGTGGATTATTGTGATGTTTTTATCAGCTGTTTGGACTCTCATTCTGACGGCACCCATTCACTGCAAAAGGAACCATTTGTGAGCAAGTGATGCAATGCTACATTTCTCCAAATCTGATGAAGAAACAAACTCTTCTACACCTCGGATGGCCTGAGGATGGGTACAATTTTGGCAAATTTTCATTTTTTGGTGAACTATTCCTTTAAATACCAATGAACTAGAAAATAGATAACACACAAGGCATATGGAATACTACTGTAATAAGATAAGTCTATTTATTTAATGATTTATTTATGTTTTAGAGCTTGACAGCATCATTTTCGTTAAAATGATTTTGCTTCTTGATCGATTTACTACTGTAATGCATCACAATTCATGAACATTGTGTCACAACTTTAATTTATTACATGTACTCAATCTCATTTGTCATATAAAAGCTTACTAAATATGTTTATGTTGAAACTCCATGAATAATTTTCTTTGATAAAACTGGGCCAGGGATTTCCAGTTCCCAGCATGCTTTGCATGTAATTGAATGTGGACAGTAACTGTGGAGATTAAGTGACATTTCATGAGTTTGTCTGTTTGTTTTGTTTTTTGTTTTTGAGAAAAATGAGAGACTTATTAGTGTTTTGTGTTCTGATATATTGAGATTTAAAAGAGATTCTGTTAGTAGTTTTAAGGGTTACCATCGTGGTGAAGAGTGGAGCATTTGTTTAGCTTCAGGATAGATGCATCAAGAACATCTATATTTACATTTAATTATTCAGCAGACACTTTTATCCAGAGTACGCCCACTTCGTTACTCACGATTTTATCATTTGCATTATGCATTATGCTTTTGCATTATTTGTTGTTTAATATGGTTATGCTTAGCATGCTAACATGTGCTTTTGCCCACTAATAGTTAGCTTAGCTGCTGTGCTGCTTTGATATTTAGGTGTTTTATTATGTTTTAGGATTCTCACACACAAAGTGTTTCATTTAATGTTAAGAAAACCCATTTTCCAGTACGTGGAACCACCATCCACAATCCAATGAGTTCTGCCAAAGGATTATGTTTTTGTGTTGAGTGGAAGAAGCAAAGTCACACGTTTGGAGCGGCATGAGGGTAAGTAAATGATTTTTTGGATGAACTAAACCTTTAATATTTATTATGAAAAGCTTGAATGGGTTGCTGCGGCTCAGATTCTCTGGCCGTGAGCGTTTGAACAGCAGAGCTGCTGTAATTCTGCTGAAGTTACACTTTTACTGCTGAGTAGAAACTTCACCTCATCTAAAGCTCTGATCCACTCGCATGACCTTATTAGAACTGCAGAAGGGATTCACAGACTGTGTGTGTGTGTGTGTGTGTGTGTGTGTGTGTGTGTGTGTGTGTGTGTGTGTGTGTGTGTGTTGTGATGCTCGTCATCAATGCAGGGCATTAAAATTTGATGCTAATTCATCCCAAGCATGGGAGTGAATGTAGAAGAGATGATGAGTTTGCTGATGTTAATGGAAGTCTGTGTGTGAGTTTCTCCTTCAGTGATGGTTGTGTTAATGCTTTCACTTTAGGAAGTGAAGTACTTGCTAAACTATTGCTAAGATATTCTGTGTTGTTTCTAGTGGTTGACGAACATCATCTGAACAAGTCTGATCATTTAGAAAAGCATAATTTGACATTTGTCCAATTTGTCGAGCATGCTGAAATTGTTTGTTGTAATTACTTTTGCAATGTTTTAAAGACTTCTAAACAGTAAGAAATCAATTCCTGAGGGGATAGAATTTGTGAACAGCACCACCTACTGATGAAAAGCTATATTTTAAAGCTAAACCTGATGCAGTTGTCATGTAACCATTTTTTTGCTGATTCTCTATCATGCTTAATCCCATTTTCATTTCAATAAAAAGGTTACTTTTGCAATAATTCAGCACAGGGTTTCTGAATTGGGGTTCATGATGGAACTACATAGGGGTTCGTGTCAGTGCCTTCACTTTCTGTTTGTTAGTGCTTAAAATACAAATATTTTAATCATACATATTTTCACGATTGGTCCAATAAAATAAACTTTATTGACATTATCCAGACATGTAGGCCTACCTGATAAACATCCTCCAGTTAAACATCAATAGTTGATCAAATCTGTAAATGTCTTAAAGGAACACTCCACTTTTTTTGGAAATAGGCTCATTCTCCAACTCCCCCAGAGTTAATAAGTAGAGTTTTACCGTTTTTGAATCCATTCAGCCGATCTCCGGGTCTGGCGATAGCACTTTTAGCATAGCTTAGCATAGATCATTGAATCCTATTAGACCAGTAGCATCGTGTTCAAAAACGATCAAAGAGTTTCGATAGTTTTCCTATTTAAAACTTGACCCTTCTGTAGTTATATCGTGTACTAAGACCGGCGGAAAATGAAAAGTTGCGATTTTCTAGGCTGATATGATTAAGAACTATACTCTCATTCCGGCATAATAATCAAGGTACTTTGCTGCCGCAGCAGGCGTAGTGATATTACGCAGCGCCTGAAAGTAGTCCCCAGCTAGGTAACTAGTTATAATATAGCTGGGGACTACTTTCAGGCGCTGCGTAATATCACTGCGCCTGCCGCGGCCATGTTACGGCAGCAAAGTTCCTTGATTATTACGCCGGAATGAGAGTATAGTTCCTAATCATATCAGCCTAGAAAATCGCAACTTTTCATTTCTTGCCGATCTTAGTACACGATATAACTACAGAAGAGTCAAGTTTTAAATAGGAAAACTATCGAAACTCTTTGATCGTTTTTGAACGCGATGCTACTGGTCTAATAGGATTCAATGATCTATGCTAAGCTATGCTAAAAGTGCTATCGCCAGATCCGGAGATCGGCTGAATGGATTCAAAAACGGTAAAACTCAACTTATTAACTCTGGGGGAGTTGGAGAATGAGCCTATTTCCAAAAAAAGTGGAGTGTTCCTTTAATATATCTCAGAGAAAATATTTGCACTGCAAGTTGTCAATCAATGCCCTGAAAAGGAGTCAGAGACAGATTTTGACGACAGAAACTGTTACTCAGACTGTCTGGTTGTATTAGTCACTGTAGTATTAAGCACAATCCAGCATACCGAGTTAATCATTTCTAACTATCATTTTCTCAATTTATCTTATCAAAGTTATAGAAAGACGTTCAAAGTGTGTTTTTGACATAATTTAACATGGCAAAATATCTAGTAGTACTTCAACCCACTTTTTAATGAATTTAATTATTTTTTTTTTTTTTTTTTTTTCCATTCAAAAATCAGTTGAGATTGCCTCTAAAATGCCAGTTTTTCAATTTGAATTAATATTGATATTGCACGATTTAAATGGAATGATTAACCCTATAAAGCCCACTATATCATTTTCGATAAGGACATTTCTAAACACACAATCTACTAATTTAGACATTTTAGCAAGTATAAGTTCTTTTAGTGTAATTGTACAAACATCTATCTTCAGCTTGTGCTTCATGTGTCTTTTTGCTGTCAAA
Source organism: Acrossocheilus fasciatus (assembly GCA_036784905.1). NCBI lineage: Eukaryota > Metazoa > Chordata > Actinopteri > Cypriniformes > Cyprinidae > Acrossocheilus > Acrossocheilus fasciatus. Next base: position 31,665,350 of record CM071957.1, read on the forward strand.
TCTTTACTGACTTTTATAACGCAAACGTAAAATGAACACTTACTGGACTGAATGCATTATATGTTTTCACAATCAAAGCATTTAAACATCACCTAAGACATATTTTTTGGGGATAGTGATATCTGATATTTATATAATTTTATGTAAGTACCTGCTATACTGTTATAAAGATCTCACTGATATCAGAATTTCATCCCTTTTTCTCCATATAAATATCAGCATCTGCACCAAATTGCATATTTTTTGCTCAGTTTGGGTTTTTGAGTCTCTGGAGTTGTTTTTCTTCCATATTCTCACTGTGTTATACTACATGAGCCATAAAAGCCCGTATCACATGTGATACTCAACAAACAACACATATGCAAACTTTTTAATATTCTGTGTAAAGGTTCAATAAACTGTTCCATTTCTAAAAAAAAAATAGATTTTTTTGGACTACTCTTTCAGGTTTACAGGGTTGATATCTACTCATATTAGAGGGAACTTCAGGTTGGCCTGCTCATTTTCTTCTGAATGAGTCTCTACTATTGCGTGACTGTCTCTATTAGTCATCTCTTCCACTCTGCTGGATTCTCTCTCCGACAGCGCCGTACCTCAGTCTGATCCCCCGCGGCGGCTCAACATGATGAAGACAGCGATGCAAAGGGTCATCGTTGAGGCACCCAAAAATAAACCAGAAAAGTCAAATGTAGACTGACCAGTGCTGCATCTGCGACTAGGTTTTTTAGAAATGATACAAGCATGTAGCTGTTATTTCTTTCATGAGAGCCATAAAAAAAATCATACTAGATCATACTAACCTTATAAAGCCTACAGTATCACATTTGATAGGTTAATCTTCAAGGTCTAAATTATCACCATGATGTGAAACACAATCTCCTCCATGGTCTGATTCTCATCTGACTTTTTTCAGCAAGTAAAAGGCCTTATAGTGTAATTGAACAAACGTCCACCTACGGCTTGTGCTCCGTTTGTCTTGTTACTGTGAAATTTTAAATGAACAGCAGACAACACCCCCGTCCCCATCCAACTACCCCAACATGTTTGAATTTGTGATAGACTTTTGACCACAGTTTCATGTTATCTGTAGAAGTCTTTATTTATAGCTGTGGTAGCTAACATACTCGTTATTCATAAAGAGAGCTTTTTTATGTTAGCATATTCATCAGACAATAATTACACAGTTTTGATTATGTAAGACCAACAACATTACAACAGCAGTTTTAAAGATGTTTTCTTTGGATTTTCGACTCATAAGAGAATCCGGCAAAATATAACTTAGCTAATTTGTGTTTCCTTCTACATTTCACATAGCAACCAACGCAATGGTTTAACCGATTCAGAGTTTCGCAAAGCTCCATTTCAAGGACGTACTTTTCTAGCGTATTTACTTTAACTTCTCAAGTGATATCAATGGTATGACCTATTTCAGATGCGGCCAAAATTACAACAACAGTGGTTACATATGTGACCCTGGAGCACAAAACCAGTCTTAAGTCGCTGGGGTATATTTGTAGCAATAGCCAAAAATACATTGTATGGGTCAAAATGATCAATTTTTGCCAAAAATCATTAGGATATTAAGTAAAGATCATGTTCCATGAAGATATTTTGTAAATTTCTTACTGTAAATATATCAAAACTTCATTTTTGATCAGTAATATGCATTGCTAAAAACTTAATTTGGACAACTTTAAAGGCGATTTTCTCAATATTTATATTTTTTTTTTTTTTTTTTTTTGCACCCTCAGATTCCAGATTTTCAAATACTTGTATCTCAGCCAAATATTGTCCGATCCTAACAAACCATACATCAATGGAAAGCTTATTTATTGTATAAATCTCAATTTCAAAAAAATTGACACTTAAGACTGGTTTTGTGGTCCAGGGTCACATATAGTGTAATTGTTCCCAACCCTGGTCCTGGAGGCACACCAACACTACATCTCTCCTTAATCAAACACACCTGATTCAGGTCATCAGCTCATTAATAGAGACTCCAGGACATGAAACTGGTGTGTCAGAGAAAGGAGACATGCAAAATGTGCAGTGTTGGAGAGCCTCCAGGACCAGGGTTGGAAACCACTGATATAATACATATATTTAATTGTTTGATCAAAACTATTGCTACGGTCCAGGATAATTTAGCATTTGCTGGATAGGCTTATTGGTATAGGGACATGTCCCTAGCATCCCTACTATTGTTATAATATTTCAACCTGAACACTTACTGGACTGAAGCAACTTAGCTTTACTTGATTATCCATAAAATCATGTTCAAATGTGAGTATCAAATATGATCATCAGGCCTTTGAGGAAAGTTTATTTATCTCTCAATCATCATTGTATCACATTGCATTATATGTTTTGATCATCAAACCAAGCATTTAAATATCATCTTACTTAGAAATTATTGGGGGATATAGAGTGACAACTGATATTTATATAATTTTATGAAAGTATCTACACTGATCTCACTGATTTACATTACAACTTCAAAATGTCATCACTTTTTCTCCATATAAATATCAGCATCTGCACCAAGCTGCATATTTTTGCTCACTTCTGAATAAAATGTAGCTGTTTTGTCCTTAATATTTTCACAATATCAGACTATATGAGCAAGTCTGAAAAAAGCCTGAAGTAAAACATAAAGCACATAACTGTATTATTATTTAGTCCAAAGGTTCAGTAAACTGATTTCTCTGACTATTATTTCATATGTCAGGCTTTACAGGGTTAAAGTCACCATGAAATCAAAATGGAATGAGTTGCGCCGAAGTTGAGTTTATTTCGATGCATTACGTTTTGAGCCTCAAAAAAACTACAAGGTTCAGAGAGGTTTGACAAGGCAGGATTCAACAAGAATTCAAAACATAACAATCAACATCATAAAAGAAAAGAAAAAGATTTTGCAGTGATTTAGAGATGCATTTCTCAAAGTAGTATGCATTAGAGCAAACATAATTCAAGCACACTAAACGTCCGCGGGCGCTTTGTAGGAGATCATTCGGTGAGCTGTACGTGACTCATGATTGGAGCATCAATGTTGGACCGCTTGTGTAATGAACTGATGGCTAATGTGCTCTTCTCTTGTCTTTTTGATTCCTGGCATCGTGTAACCTTTTATGTGTTCATTTTGAGGTTATGTGATCTAGTGTTGGACTCTAGGATGGAGATATGGAGGTCAGATTACATGCTAACCTTTGCAAAACCAGCACATGGTGCCAAATGAGAGCTTGTCTTTGTCGTTGTCTGCTAGTTACAAACAGACTATAATCTATATACTTCCATCTGATTATTTTCTATTTGTAGTAGACCTTTAATATCCCATTTCCTTCCAGCTTTAATAATACATTCTGAAAGTGATTTTTCTTCCCTAAACTTCCTACAATTTAAGTCGAGTCAAATTTTATTTATAATGCACAATCATGCTTTTTGTTTGCATTTACATGTGGTATTTATCTTTATTTGAATTATGATAAATAATGTGTTGTTTAGTCTTATACAGATGATTTCTTCTCTTCTGTTTCTAATTTATTAGATTTTTAATTAACTTTAACTGATTTTTCATTATTTTATTATTCTCTACCTTTATTATCTGTATCCCAAGTCTTTTGCCAGTGTTGTTTTTAATTAATGATTTACCTTCATTTTTCCCCCGGAGGGGAGTTTCTTTTTTGTTATGTTTCAACGCGGTTTTTATTTATTTATTTTTGGTTGGTTGGTTGTTGTTTTTTTCTAATTTGTTGCTTTCTTGCCTCTCTGGTCTCGTCTGGTTTCATCTGTTTTCTTCTGATCTGGTCTGGTTTATTCTTCGTCTCGTTTCGTTCTGTCAGCATGTGCATAAACATGAGCGGTTGTATTATTAGCATCAGTTCTACCGTATCTGAGCGTAAAATCTGTAGGTTTAACGCGCCTTAAATCAATTACACGGCTGAACAAAACGGCCTGCGGTGATTTGATGTTCCATGTCATTCCCTCCTGTTTGCTCGGCGAATGCAAATAACGCTGCTTCCTACTGACATTTGCAACTAAAAACCGGTGGGTTTGCGTCTGAGCAGGAAAGTTTCACAGCAGCTCAACGCTCGTCGTCCTGCAGATGTAATGCGACACCGCTGACCGGCGCGCGGATTAATTCGGAGCAGAACGCGCGCGAGAATCGGATGTAATGGATTTGATTCTGTCTTCCTCCAGGCCATTTTCTGCGCTGGTGGAAAATGAGAGCGAAATGGATCTTTCTCAACTCAGTATGCTGGATCGCGTTTAACGCTCTGTTGATGTCCATCAAAGTCTCCTTTGCATAACTTATATTTCATATCGCAAACATTTACGCATTATTAGATATATCATCCTTTGAACATTCCCTTTTACGTTCCGTTTGAAGCATGCAATGTATACATTCAAGCAATTCAAATATTTGAATTTTAAAGCATTCTAATTTGCTTTTTAAATACCGCGAAACTGTAGAGTTTTCAGTTTCAATTAGCGATCTTAAGTATTAGCCTACTATATATTTAGTCGAAAACATGCTTTTGAACGTCTTTCTACAGCTTTCATTAAATAAATGATGTTCAAAAGTAATTAGGCTTATGCTGGATTGAGTTTAACGCTAGGGACTATTATAAACAGAGAGTGTGTAACTGTTTACGTCCATAAAATCACAATCAGGTAGGAACACAGAAGAATAGTTCATGTTTTTGTAAGCAAATGATTGGATCTGTCATAACCAATTCAGCTCAGTGTATTAAATCTACCTGCTAGAGCCCCCTGCTGGTAATACTTAACAATGCAGGAACTCAACATAATGTGCCAATGATGTTCAGTCAAAGCCAATTTGAAGAGAGAAATACAGGTGTTTTTGTCGCCTGGAATTGGTGTGTGTGTGTGTGTGTGTGTGTGTGTGTGTGTGTGTGTGTGTGTGTGTGTGTGTGTGTGTGTGTGTGTGTGTGTGTGTGTGTGTGTGTGTGTGTGTACCTATTTTTCTATTCAGGTGGGGACTTAAACCTGAATACACACAGACTCATGGGGACTCGTGTCACGGTGGGGACCTAAATTGAGGTCCCCACACATAAACAAGCTAATATCACACAGAATGAAGTTTTTTGAAAATCTAAAAATGCCTGTAGTCTCCTGTAAGGGGTAGGTTTAGGTGTAGGTTTGGTGTAGGGCAATAGAAAATACAGTCTGTACAGTAGAAAAAGCATTATGCCTATGGAGAGTCCCCACAAGGACACCAAACCAGACGTGTGTGTGTGTGTGTGTGTGTGTGTGCGCGCGTGTGTGTGCGTGCGTGTGTGTGTGTGTGTGTGTGTCCTTGTTTATGCTACATTGAGGGGACCAAATGTCCCCACAAGGATAGTAAAACCAGTAAACGTTGACCTTATGGGGACATTTTTTAGGTCCCCATGAGGAAACAAGCTTAAAAATCATACAGAGTGAGTTTTTTTGAGAAAGTAAAAATGCAGAAAGTGTCCTGTAAGGGGTAGGTTTAGGTGTAGGGTTGGTGTAGGACAATAGCACATACAGTAAGTACAGTATAAAAACCATTACGCCTATGGAGAGTCCCCACAAGGATAGCAAACCAGACGTGTGTGTGTGTGTGTGTGTGTGTGTGTGTGTGTGTGTGTGTGTGTGTGTGTGTGTGTGTGTGTGTGTGTGTGTGTGTGTGTGTGTGTGTACACCTATTTTTCTATTCAGGTGGGGACTTAAACCTGAATACACACAGACTCATGGGGACTCGTGTCACGGTGGGGACCTAAATTGAGGTCCCCACACATAAACAAGCTAATATCACACAGAATGAAGTTTTTTGAAAATCTAAAAATGCCTGTAGTCTCCTGTAAGGGGTAGGTTTAGGTGTAGGTTTGGTGTAGGGCAATAGAAAATACAGTCTGTACAGTAGAAAAAGCATTATGCCTATGGAGAGTCCCCACAAGGACACCAAACCAGACGTGTGTGTGTGTGTGTGTGTGTGTGTGTGTGTGTGTGTGTGCGCGCGTGTGTGTGCGTGCGTGTGTGTGTGTGTGTGTGTGTCCTTGTTTATGCTACATTGAGGGGACCAAATGTCCCCACAAGGATAGTAAAACCAGTAAACGTTGACCTTATGGGGACATTTTTTAGGTCCCCATGAGGAAACAAGCTTAAAAATCATACAGAGTGAGTTTTTTTGAGAAAGTAAAAATGCAGAAAGTGTCCTGTAAGGGGTAGGTTTAGGTGTAGGGTTGGTGTAGGACAATAGCACATACAGTAAGTACAGTATAAAAACCATTACGCCTATGGAGAGTCCCCACAAGGATAGCAAACCAGACGTGTGTGTGTGTGTGTGTGTGTGTGTGTGTGTGTGTGTGTGTGTGTGTGTGTGTGTGTGTGTACCTACTTAACCATATTTTGGGGACAAATTTGTACCCAAAAGTGAGCTAAACCTGACAAAATATACAAAAACCTCCCTTTGGAGACGTCCTCATTTGTAAAACTGGTTTAAAAATAAAGTAAGCAAAGGTTTTTTGAAATTGTAAAAATGCAGAAAGTGTCCTGTAAGGGGTAGGTTTAGGTGTAGGGTTGGTGTAGGACAATAGAAAATACGGTTTGTACAGTATAAAAACCATTACGCCTATGGAATGTCCCCATTTAGATAGCTAAGTAAACATGTGTGTGTGTGTGTGTGTGTGTGTGTGTGTGTGTGTGTGTGTGTGTGTGTGTGTGTGTGTGTGTGTGTGTGTGTGTGTGTGTACGCGTTTTTGTGAAAAATCAGGACATAGATTTGTATAATGACAAAGGTATGACATAGGTATTACAAGGTGAAGGTGACATCTCAGGACATTGACTCATGTCCCCACTTTTCAAAACGCTTATAAATCACTCAGAATTAGTTTTTTGGGGGGAAAGATGAAATGCACAGTCTCCTGTAAGGGGTAGGTTTAGGTGTAGGGTTGGTGTAGGACAATAGCACATACAGTAAGGACAGTATAAAAACCATTACGCCTATGGAGAGTCCCCACAAGGATAGCAAACCAGACGTGTGTGTGTGTGTGTGTGTGTGTGTGTGTGTGTGTGTGTGAGCGCACTTGTAAAAATACCGCAAACTAGTTTGTGTGGACAGATTACGCTCCAAACTGGATTATAATGAAGAGCCAGAGATTTTGTGAGTGGGATGTTGCTGTGTCATTAAGTCTGTGGTAAATCCATGTTTTGGAGAAGGAAATGTATCCGATAATTTTTCCCCCTTTAGGAGATCAACACTGAATGCACTAGATTTGATTAAGAATATTCAGGCAAATATCAGAACACCAGAGGTGTAAAGTATTGGAGTAAATTGAGTATCTTTTCGGATACTTTGTGGTTGTACTGAGTATCAAAGATATTAACAACTTTTACTCTCTACTTTACTACATTTTTGAATGAGTATCTGTACTTTTTACTGCACTACATTTGAAATGAGTGTTGCAGTTACACATTACATTATTTTGCATGGTACCTAGCTTTTCTGCACCAGTTTATTTCTGCTACAAAAGATGAGATATCGCCAACTACAGGGCACTGAAAGTACTATATCTTGTACATTTTGCCCAACTCACTCAAACTTGTCGAAAAGGCTACTTTACATGAATGCGAGTTCCTTAGCAAGTAGTTGTGAATCACCGCTGTTTTATATAACTGCAGCTGGCAATGAGGCTGAAACCAGCATATCCAGTGCAAGAAGACTTTGACTTTTTAATTTTCTTTATTTTTCTTTTTTCTTTATTTTTCTTTCTTTATTTATTTGCAATTTTGAGGTGTTCAGTTTTATTTTGGTTTTAGAAAATAAACGTGATTGCTCTCCTCACAAATCAGCTCTTTCTTGTTTTTGTTACATGTTCTCTATGCCTTGTCTTGGACCTTTATGTCACTTCCTGTCTCCCGTGGTGTTTGTAGTCAGTTTGTATCTTATCTTGTTAAGCTTTTTAGCCTCCTGTATATATAAGCTATATATATATATATATATATATATATATGCTGTTTTTCCCAGTGTCACAGTTTTTGACTGGCCTATACATCTTTGAGCCTATATTTAGTATGTAAGGTATCTGTACTTTTCCTCAAGTATGGTTTTCAAGTACTCTTTAGAACTCAGAGTTTCATGCTTACTACTTTTAATCCATTTTGTAATGAAATTTTCACATTTGATTCTGACATTTAGCATCCATAAATATAAAATTATTATATAAAATTATAATTATGTAAATCGTAATAACTCTTCATGAATTTATTTAATCAAAAATACAGTAAAACAGTACATATTATTACAATTAAAAATAATTGTTTGCCATTTGAATATATTTGAATATGTATTGAATATGCATTCCTGTGATGAAAGCTGAATTTTCAGCATCATTACTCCAGTCTTCAGTGTCACATGATTCTAATATGCTGATTTGCTGCTAACTTACTTTATTTATTTATTTATCCAGTTGTGCTGCATATTATAATGGTGTAATCTGTGATACACTACTAAGTAAGCAGCAAGCATATTAATCAGTAAGATTTCAAATGAATGCTATTATTTTGAACTTTCTATTCATTGAAGAATCCTGAAAAACTAAATGTATCACGGTTCCCTCAAAAATACGAAGCAGCACAACTGTTTTCAGCATTGATAAACGTATATATTCACAGTATATGCATAGTCAGTCAGTAAGGAGTTACTGTATATTCTTTGCATTTGTGCAAGTTCTCCATAAAATTGTCAGCATCTTAGATGCAGCCTCCAGTCTGTATGCCTGATGTACTTGATTTGCTTTATGATCAGACAGAAGTGTTATGCAAGAGAAGGTTCAGAGATGCAGAACTAAAATAATGAGGCTGGTGCTCGTCTGCTCACTTCGAATGCTCCACATACATGTTACCTATGATCCCTAAAAATCCCACAGACTTACAATGAAGGATGGACCCCAACCATTTAGAACAGCTTAGAAATATCAATGCAATAGCTTAGAAAACACACCGCAATTTTCTCACCGTTTCCCTCACAGATTCTCAGTTAAGTGTTGCATTGATAGGTATCTTTGTCTTCATGCTTTCCCAACACTTAAATGTGCTCATGAATAATGAATCTTGACATAGAAGGAAGAGATTTGCTGTCTTTTTTCCATGAGAATAAACAAGAAGAATTACACACCGCAGAAGCGTGATGGGGCGCTATAAATAGAAACGTGGCTTCTGCTTCAGGCTGTGATTGTATTTGCACAGGTCAGGGCTGCTATCATCTGCAGAAGGAAGGTTCAAAATCAGAGACTTCCTGTGTTTCAAAGCAAATAAATCAAAAAATGCCAGACATAAGAAAGGTTGTGACCCGAGGGGTGATTGACACGTCATTGTTCTGCGATGTTCTGTGAGTCCAGGAAAGGAATCGATGAGCTCTTCATGAGTTAATGTAGAAAATCCCACACATGCTTTTCTAGCATGGCATTCAGCCAAACTACATGTGTGTGTGTGTGTGTGTGTGTGTGTGTGTGTGTGTGTGTGTGTGTGTGTGTGTGTGTGTGTGTGTGTGTGTGTGTGTGTGTGTGTGTGTGTGTGTGTGTGTGTGTGTGTGTGTGTGTGTGTGTGTGTACGCTGCCCCTGCATTATGATACACTGATGCCGTCCACATACTCATGACAACCAGTGATTCATATATTTTGTAATGGACATGAGATACTTGTTATTATCTCTGAGATCATTAAAACTGTATTAAGTCCTTGTCTGTCTTAAAGATGACTTCAAGGGGTTCTCCGAGATGCCAAATGTTTTGAGATATGGTGAATAGAATTGATTAGAACCTTTACTGATGTCTGTGGGTGGAGAAATTGGTTAAAAAATGGTTAAGATTAGAGCTATAAGACATTTATTGTATTGTAGAGTCAGCATTTTTGTTTCGGTCATTTCAAAAGTATAAAGACTCATCAGGATCAAAGATTTCCTTGTTTTTTTGTCGAATATCTGAGTGATCGGCTTCCAGGAGACAATAATAGACAAACAACACAAACAAGCTCAAGTGTTTTATAAAGAGAGAAGAAACTAAGATACTGTGTGGATCTGATGCTAATATCCATTATAGGATGAGTTATATGATAGGAATAATAGGAATTCAATTTTGGTTTGGTTTTGCGGAAGTAATAATGTAATATAATATAATATAAAACAATTTTTTTACAAAAAAGTAATAAAAAAAATAATTTATGCTCACCAAAGCTGCATTAATTTGATTTATTTTAAATAATAATAAAAAACAATAATATTGTGAAAACAATAATATTGTGAAATATTATTACAGTTTAAAACAACTGTTTTCTATTTGAATATATTTTAAATATTAGTCCTGTGGTGCAAAGCTTCAGTGTCACATGATCCTTCAGAAATCATTATATAATGCTGAAACATTTCTGATTATTATCAATGTTCAGTTGTGCCGCTTCACATTTTTGCGGAAACCGTGATGCATTTTATTTTTCAGGATTGATTGATGAAGATAAAGTTCAAAAGAACAGAATTTAATTAAAATAAAAATAGTTTGTAACAAAAATACAGTCACTTTTGATCAATTTAATGCATTCTTGCTGAATAGATTTTTTTTTCACAGAAATTCTAACCGACCCCAAACTTTTGAAGGGTGCTGTGTATAATTATGTAAATTCGTTTTATTTTACATCATTAAAACTCTGTAATTATGCAAACCTACAATCTAAAGACCTTTGTTTGTTCGCTGATTTCCCAGTGAGATATTATGAGCGCTGAATCTTCGCTCTGCTGCTCTCGCCTGCGCGCTTCCCTCATTCCCCCTCCAGAGTTCGATGTGCTCGGCTCTCGGCTCTGCCTGGAGTTCTCAGTGCGGCGACAGCGGTGCTGAATATGGCGACAGACGGGATGATTTTAACAAACCACGACCACCAAATCCGGGTCGGCGTCTTGACAGGTAAAGGCCAGAATCCTTCGAGTCATCCTGGGGTTTATTTTGAGGGAAAGTGGCTACGTATTTCCAGCTGTTTGCCAGCGGTGCCTCTCCTCCCCAAGTGTGTGTGTGTGTGTGTGTGTGTGTGTGTGTGCGTTTGTGTGTGTGTGCGTTTGTGTGTGTGTGCGTTTGTGTGTGTATCTCTGCTGGTCAGCGGTGATTTAAAGCCTTTTCCCTCTTTGCCAGAGATTAATTTACCTGCCAAACCTCCTGGCACGAAAAAACAGCTCAGCTTCTGGTTAATGTGTATCTGTTATATTATAATGAAATTTCATAGGAGGATATAGTTTTATCTGCGGAATTATTCATTTTCGTGTGTTGCACCTTTAAAAATAGCTCTACGTTCACGCTACAGCGTTTCATGAGCACATTTAATTCAGTGAATGTTGTATTATTTGTGAAGTACCCGGCCATTTAGACATCGGTGATAGAGATGTGATTTACTGTCAGAGACCGTGGATGCAGTGGGCTGATATTAGTGAGGATGGCTGTGAATCGTGGGCAGAATGCTGGTTTCCTCTCTGCATGACGGTCTTATTAATGCAAACATGCCTTCGCCGGTAATTTCCGCTCGTGCTTCATATTTTTTCAGGGATGCTGGTTTATAACGAATGAAATTTTCGATCAAATACTGTATGAAATGCGATTAATGCCCTTCCTCTGTCAAAAATGGAATAAAATCAAATGCTGACCCGAGTTACTGAACGATGGTATTTTGTGCTTGAAATCTTCTAAATTGGCAGGATAATACAGCTTTAGGCAGAGGGAAAAAACCCGAAGGCCACGGATTTTCGTGTGATGTGATTGGTGATAACCCTCTCATGGAAATCCGCTGGTGAAGGTGGTAATGTGCAAAGATGGAGAGAGAGAGAGGAGCTCCATCCAGCTCTGAGGGAAACCCCGCTTCACCTCCCCCCTCCTCACTGCTGTAGAGCGGGGAAACCAGCAGCAGCGGCAGCGCTGTCCATGGTGCTGAATTGCTGCGGCGGCTTCACGAGCGCTGTCCGCGGTGCTGAAATGTTGCGGCGGCTTCTTTTGAGCGCTGTCCGCGGTGCTGAAATGTTGCGGCCGCTCCGTGAGCGCTGTCCTCGATTGCATCTAGCGCTATATATTGTGCTGAAATATAAGCGACAGTCGCTTCTCACTGGGGTATTTCCGTATATGTTCTGCTCCGGTTTTTGTTAGGGCAGGAGACACTGAAGGGGACACATTCCCCTAGTATTTAGATCAACTATATGGGTTTGATTCAGCCCCAAATTTGAATACAGACTTGCATTTATCAGTACATTTATGACAGGGGATATCCCATGGGAGTAACCTGATGATATGTATTCTGCTCAGTTGCACAATGCATCAAACCTTGTTGGGCTTGAAGCTACAACCTATAGCTTAACAAAGCAACCTATTTTTAATTATTTATTTAAAATATTAAACTTTTTTTTTAACTAGAGGAAATGTACAGGTAAGTAAGGGCTACTGGGGTATTTATCTTGCATATTATGCTCTGTCATTTATTAGACTCTTTTATTCAGCAAAATTAGGCATCGAACAGGACATTCCCCAAAGTTTTCAGATTAGTGGCTTTTTTCAGTAGCTGACTCCTAAAATGATTACATTCATACATTCATTTGTGTTTTATATGATATATAAGGACAGTCCCCATTAAGTAAATAGAGGATACATTCTCAATAGCAGAATGGATTATACCTTGGTGGGTTTGAACAAACAATCATGTTGTATATAATATTTGATTTTTCTTGGGAAACAGGGCTGCTATTGTATTGACCTGCATTGTTCAGAACTATCTCATTTATCAGATGCTTTTATCAGTACATTTATTACAGGTTCAGTCACTATGGTGTAACGTAAGGTTAAAAGTCTTGCACAAGAGCACAATGGTGATAGTTCATAGATCACTTCTTTTTGGGCTTGGACATACAGCCTTTTGGTTACCAAGCCAGATGACCAACTACTGGGGTGATACTGGGGTGTTGCCCTGCATTGTTCTGTAGTGCTTAGCGATTTATCAGATGCTTTTATCCGTGCACTTTACTAGGACAGTCCCCCTGGAGTAACCTCAGGTTAATGTATCCTGCTCAGTGGCACAGTGGTGATAGTTCATGACTTGCTCCTTTAACCACTAGGCAACAGCACCGCTGGTGTATTGGCCTGCATTGTTTTGTCATATGCTTTAATGTGATTACCACGTCGGCATCGATATCCAACACCTTAAAAACCTCTAGTGTATTTCACCACATATTGTCAATAAAGCAAATACAAGCCAGCAGACACGTACATGAACATGCAGTTGTCACGCTTGTCATGCATCAGATTACTTTTGCGACCCGCTTTATTCAGGGATGACATTTGAACAGGAAGATCGCCAATATTTGTCTTGGTAACAAATCTACCATTTCCACTTCTACTAGTGACCCTCTCTCTCTTTCTCTATATCACCGAAGGCCTGTGTGTTGAGGGAAATGAAGACAGGAAGGTAAAAAGGAAGAGGAGAGAGATATCACAGTCTGTGTGTGTCATCTGACCTTTTAGAAATCTCTCTCTCCTTGCTGTTGCTCTTCCCTGTGTGCAGCTGTGGGATTTCACGTTGTTGAAAAGTGATTTCCTTCCGTATCTCTATCTTGCCAGTCACCTCTGAGACTCTCACTTACGGGCCATTGAAGTATCTCTATTATCAACAACGTAAAGATAAATGTGTTCAGTGATCAGAGCTGATAGTGTTGACCTTTGACATGAGTCCGTGTTGTTACTTCAATATTGTGTGCCTATGCTTGACTAATCATCCAATGATGGAGGGCCTCGTCCACATCTGCTCCATCTTCCCCAATGACAGTAGGGTCATGTGACCAGACCTGTCCCCATCTCTGGGGTTGAGAGGAGCTTTGGTTGGCATAGCAACACTGTGGAGGTTTTAGGAACATGACAAGCATACAGCGACTCCAAGATGTAGGGTGGGGTCATAGTGTGACACCCGGAAATGATACAGAGATGTTGTTGGAGCCATTGAACTTCCATTCCCTTGGATTGCCTGTATTTTTTGAGGGCATTGAGAAAGAATTTCATTCATGTGAATGAGTGTCTGTTGTGTTTTTAAGGACTAGCCATTGGTATCGGTGCGTATTATTAAACTCATTTTATCCAGTGTTATTTAAGTATTGTTTATATATTATTATAGTATTTATTAATATTTTTAATTAGCTTCTAGTTTTGTATTTTCATTTTAATTGAAGTTTTAGTGATTTTGTTAGTTGATTTGGCATTTTTATTTATTTCTATATTTATTAATTTGTATATACTGTATATTTTGCGATTAACTTTATTTTTATTTCAGTTTTAGTAATTTTACAACTTAATTCAGACTAAATTCAGCAATTGGTTGCCAAGGTAATCTTTACATTTTTCGTGTAATATTTATATTTAATTTCACCTTTATTTTAGTTAACAGAACTGTTTTTTAATAATACATTTTTTTTAGTTTTAGTTAACAACACTGGTTCCATGTAGGATTTGATTTGCTGAAATCATGTAACACATGAAAATAATCTGCTGGAGTCAAACGGAAATTAGCATGTCATTGGTTAAGAGATTTGTCATGCTGCAATTAAAGATCGTATGATTAACAGATCCAACCAAAAGGGTTCCAGTTTCTTCTTATGTGTAGTTTAGGTACATGTTTCAGTAGCTGTTGGGTTTTGAAATATTTAGTTCCACCCCCTTTCAGCACTGTGTCTCCAAATGGCTTCTTTTTTAGCATCCTCACCTTGGTGAGTATTGACCTAAAAATAAACCCGATCCGACCTTGAGAAGAACCGCCATCTTCCTGTCACTTCTACAAAACATGAGTTACTATTAAGGGGACCAAGGAAAGTAGTTCAGCTCAGACAACCTTTTAACTGATCAGTGGCTCACACTGGTTTTGTGTATAAATGCTCATTGCAGTGGGTTTTTTCTGATGGTACTCATATTTGCTTGATTTTGTCTTCTTTTCCAATCATTGATGGTGTTTGATTAGTCAAGCATAATAAAGAATGAATTTGAAATGAGGTAGCAAACATGATGCTACCTCATTAAAATGAATTTTAATTCATTTTAATGTAGTTTTAATGTGGGTTATTCTAGTATCATTGAGATACTATTGTAGTTTTGGATTAATACTTTACATTTTTCATATTTTCCGTTTTCATTTTAAATTGGCATTTTGTTGTCTGTGTGTTTATTTTTAATATAACAAATGTGTGTGTGTGTGTGTGTGTGTGTGTGTGTGTGTGTGTGTGTGTGTGTGTGTGTGTGTGTGTGTGTGTGTGTGTGTGTGTGTCAGTAAAGTTTTTATTAATTATTTTAAACTAAATTAAAGATTAAATATACATTTTTTCACACCCACTTTTCAAATCACCAGTTATGTCGACGTCGTCACTCATTAGCCAATGTTGAATCACCAAAATCATTAAAAGATTTCCTTTTAAATACTGGACAATTTTCATATATATATATATATATATATATATATATATACACAACACTAAACATCACATCCACTAGTACACCACACTACACATCCGTGACTAAAGCAAGCATTATCTAGGATTACTTATTTATCACTATTATACAAACCTACAGTTTAAATAGACAATCATCAATATGTACTCCATGGTAACACTTTAGAATAGGGAACACTTATTAACTATTAACTATGACTTTTCCCTCAATAAATTCCTAATTTGCTGCTTATTAATAGCTAGTAAGGTAGTTGTTACGTTTTGGGTAGGAATAGGGATGTAGATTAAGGTCATGTAGAATAAGGCATTAATATGTGCTTAATTACTACTAATAAATGGCTAATATTATATTAATATGCATGCTAATTAGCAACTAGTTAAGAAACCTTAAAATAAAGTGTTACCTACTCCACCAATTAACTTTAAATTGTATAACAGTGGAAAATTCAATAATTAAAACATCAGAAATACATCGTCATAAACAATCATTGTTTTCACACTGTAAATTCTCAAGATTTATTAAATAAAATATTAAAGATGAATTCGACCAATTACAGTTCATTAAAGGAAAACAGAAAGTTCTAGTTTCTCATTTATGCCATTTGGCGTCAGTGATTTAAGTTTATGAATCCAAAATGCTTCCAGTTGCTTGATGTCGTGTCCCATTTCATTAAAATGTCTCGCTACTGAAGAGGTTATATCTTGTCATTGTATACTAGATTTATGGTCATTAATTCGTCATTTCAACTCACGCGATGATTTTCCTATGTATATCTTTTGACAGGGACATTTTAACATATAGATCACATTACGAGTTGAACAGGTAATACAGGATGTAATTTTAAAACATTTCCATGTTACTGAACTCTTTACACTTCACCAAATTCCGGCGTGCAGCACAGTTTCTGCACAGAAAACAGCCTTGTATATATGCAGTCTTTTTCTCCTTACTACATCTGAATTTACCATCATATCTGATAGGTTTCGTGATCTTTTAAAAGTGAACAATGGGCAATATTGAAATTTATCATTTAGAGATTCATCAGATGATAATATGTGCCAATATTTATAAATGATTGATTTTGTTGTAAAAAAAAATAGTTCTTGGTTGAGACTAATGTTGTAAGGTCCTCTATATATTGTGATGGTACTCTGCTGTCATCATCTTTACAGTAAAAATTTAGTGCGTTCAAACCTGCCTCATGAGGTACATTTGTGTAAAGTGAAGTGTTACAAGCCGTGCTTATGCAAGGAATTTGATTCAATTTATTAAAAAATCAGCCGCAGGATTTGATCAGTTGAATCAAAGAATCGAGAAATTTAGATATAGTTTCTGTCAATGACCCATTCCCTGAAACAATTGGTCGCATTGGAGGATCTTCTAGTGATTTATGAATTTTTGGTAAAGTGTATAAAACCGGAATCCTAGGATATTCATTTTTTTAAATATTTTCCATTAATCCATTTCCTATCTAATCCTATTTGTAAAATTTCATCAATTTGTTTTTTATAGGACTAAATACAAGTTTCTTATAAAATGTCTCATCATGTAACATGCCTTTTATTTTCTCGATGTATGTACTAGTATTCATAACCACAATCCCTCCACCTTTATCTGCTCGTTGAATAGTCAATGTCTGATCATTAATTAATGCACTCTTGTTAAATTTAGCTTCTTGTACAATTCATTACGAGGTTCTTCTAATAATTTTTCCACATCGTTTTCTGCAAGTCTACAAAAAGTATTCACTGGATGATTATGAATTACTGGCGTGAAAGTACTTTTCGGTTTAAACTGTTGTAATGTCAAGATAAGGAAATGTTTTTTATTGGTTTTAATTTTAGTTTTAGTTAACTGTAATAAACGTGGTAATTTTTAGTGGTTTAACTCCAATAGCTTTGAATGTCATTTTGCTAAAAGCCTTGTTTGCAAGATTTGAACAAAGTTTATAAAGCCTTAAAGTTTTATGGTTTATACAATGGATCGATGGATAGATGGCACCTATACAAATTTGTACTTAGTTTGTATATTTCACTGTATTTAGTAACTTAACTCTTGTGTATCAAGGTCAAAGAACACTTAATTTCCCAGAATTAATCACTCACATTAATTTCTTTGAATTGCAGTTCAGTAACGTCTAATCCAAATGTACACTCATAAACTGAAAAGGAACCGATTCTTCAATTCAAAATTTTTCACAGCCCTGTAAAGCAATTGGACTTTCACCCGTCAGGCGCTAAAATGGGTGATAAATCCTTATGACAGTGACAGAGCACTTCTGCTTTCATTTGACACAGTGCTGTCATTATAGTCATTACATGAAATGCATTACTTTTAACTTGTCATGATGTTTGTGCGCCTCATTAGTAAAGTGCAGCATATTGTTGTCTAATTGATGTTATCTGTTAAAGCACAACTAAAACTCTGTGTGTGTGTAAATTGACCTGGAAGTGAACAGAGATTGCGAGCCGGACGTTTCGACGGCAATGCAGTGGTCAGCGTTATCGACACAAATGGAAACGAGAAGCTTTATGTCTTCACCCCGGCATCTCTCGTAAAGGTTTTTATTTTTTTTTACAGCTGTGATTTTACACTCGTATATCACCTTTCTGCATGTCACTGAGCTGGATTCTGTCTGAACTTGTGTCCTTCCACAGCAGGACCATTGAAATTCAGTCACTGAACTGAACTGCCAATGAGGAAACTCTCTGCGGCAGACAGCACACATCTCTCTCTCTCTTTCTCTCTTTCTCTCTTTCTCTCTCTTGCTTCTTAGCTCTAGCAAATCTGGATAGCACAGGATTGTGTGGGCGGCATTCCAATCTCACATGTGTATCAAAGAGACATGCATCGACCACATTTACACGAGCTGCTAAATTTAGACGCCTGACAAAGTCATAAATAGTTATAAGATACAGTCCCCACTGGTTATTTAGCATGACTAATTGAATGTGTGTGTGTGTTTTAACTCTTCTTCTTTTTCCGATCTAAGCTCAGTTCTTCTGCCAGGTTTTTTGAGTTAGTCACCTGAATGTAAATGCCATGTGACTAATGAGTCTATTTTAAAGGAATTATTACATTTATCCCATTTATGGATTAAAAATAGCAGCATGCCTGATTGCAGGTGTTATTTTTAATCAATACATGTGAATAACGTAACAGCATGCAGATTTTTTTTAATGCATTTGTATGCTTTACGCATTCATCTGATGCCTATTCATAAACTACTGGGTGTGTGTGCATTTTTATCTTATAGATAGATAGATAGATGGATGGATGGATGGATGGATGGATGGATGGATGGATGGATGGATGGATGGATGGATGGATGGATGGATGGATGGATGGATGGATGGAGAAAATGATGGATGGACGGATGGATGGAGAAAACGATGGATGGATGGATGGGTGGATAGATGGATGGAGAAAACGATGGATGGATGGATGGATGGATGGATGGATGGATGGAGAAAATGATGGATGGATGGATGGATGGATGGATGGATGGATGGATGGATGGATGGATGGATGGATGGATGGATGGATGGATGGATGGATGGAGAAAACGATGGATGGATGGATGGATGGATGGATGGATGGATGGATGGATGGATGGATGGATGGATGGATGGATGGAGAAAACGATGGATGGATGGATGGATGGATGGATGGATGGATGGATGGATGGATGGATGGATGGATGGATGGATGGATGGATGGAGAAAACAATGGATGGACGGATGGATGGATGGATGGATGGATGGATGGATGCATGGATGATTGGATAAAACGATGGATAGATGTATAAAATGATGGATGTGTGGATACATAGAGTTTCAGGTCTAAGAGGCACAGACTGGAAAGCTGGCTGTAGATGTGTGTTGTTGTTGTTGTCGTAGTCTTGGATGCCATGATCTCCATTTGGACAGACTGTATTGTCAGTTTGCTTACTGCAACTCAGCCAAAGTGAACAAAGAGGAGAGTCTCATCTGGACAAAATGCATCTTTACGCTTTAGTGCTTCATTTAAATACGCGTGTGTGTGTGTGTGTGTGTGTGTGTGTGTGTGTGTGTGTGTGTGTGTGTGTGTGTGTGTGTGTGTGTGTGTGTGTGTGTGTGTGTGTGTGTGTGTGTGTGTGTGTGTGTGTGTGTGTGTGTGTGTGTGTGTGTGTGTGTGTGTGTGTGTGTGTGTGTGTGTGATTGCAAAAGGGGTTAATGCATCTAAAAAATGAAAACTTTTTGAACTAACCTCAAATCCTCCAACATAATTTTACAGATAAACACACAAATGAATCAGCCACGTGCTCCAAATACTCTGACATACTGACCTTTTGAATGGATTTGGGATTGAGTTCATCTTTTCACACACAGGAAATGATTGTGTTTGAGCAGAAAACCCCTGACAGGTTGCGATGAGGCAAGATGTAATGCAAAATAAAGCTTTCTGCAATGTTAAAGTCAACATGAAATCAACAGTGACCCTATTTACTTAACACCTGTTCCTGTGCTTCTTTTGAATGATTTATTGCAGTGCATGTTATTGTAAAAAGAAAAATATGTCTGTCTACTTCAAACACATTCTGATCAATTCCTCTGATCAATAATGTCTTGAACTGTTTTATTGTTTTCACTCAAAAAATAGTAAAGTCAAATGGGTTGTGAATGTTTGGTGTTGACTTTGAACATGTGGCGGAGAGGTTTCATCTGCACTGAACTCATTAAGAGCCGCTGTAACACACACGTGATTGCCAGTGAAAAGGAATTGCTGTCAAGGGAATGGTGAACATGAGTTTGTGTGTGTTAAGATTAATAGATTGTGACATTACATGTCATGATACTTTGTAAGAGAGTTGTTTCTGTGTGTAGCCATGCTGGAAATTTGTTTTAAGCTTGACATGCCCACGAAAAAGGATTTGAGCACTTAAATCAAACTTACAAATGTCTGAATATCATTGCATTACATAAAATAAAATAAATATCAAACACTTATTAAGAAAAAGTTTACATTTTAGTAATTTAGCTATGTGCTTTATTTATTTATTTACTTATTATATGTAGATTTATTTTTATTTCCATTTCATTTATAATATTTTAGCACTTTAGCTTATTTAGAGATGGCTGCCAAAGCAACATTTATAATTCTCATTTAAGTTTTTCAAGATTTTTCATCTAATATTTAATTTTATTTAGTGAAACCAATTTTTAATAGTTTTAGCACACTAATAACAACACAGCTAAGATTTATTTTATTTTATTTTAATTTCATTTTATTCTGATTATTTTTTCTTTTTCAGTTTTAATTTTAGTTTGCACACAGCAACACTGCTTTATATTCCATTTCAGTTCAGTGCCATTTTTTGAAAGTTTCAATAAAGAGACCTTTGTTCTGTTTGTAATGCTAAAAAAATATATAGTGTAGAAAATGAAGCCGGTCAACTTGACTTCATACATCCACTAAAAATCACCAAAATACCAGCTGATTCAAAAACATTGATACTTCAAATGATGAAGAAAATGAAGTTGAATGAATAGAATGAAGTGAAAAGTTTCTGCAGCATGAGACATTTTAGTTGATATTTTGTACCTAATGCAATGACATTCAGACACTTTTAAGAGTCCAAATATTTTCTGGGGTCACTGCACTCTATATAAACACATCAGTACATCTCTGCATATCCAACCTGCAGGATTTGAAGCTGAAAGAGAAACTTCCCCATAGTATTTGCGTTGGGTCTTGAGTTAATGTCAGTGTGTAGTGTGTGTGTGTGTGTTTGTTTACACAGCCGTGTGTGTGTGTGTGTGTGTGTGTGTGTGTGTGTGTTCCGATGAGTCACCACATGCTTCATTGCCGTCCATTGAGCGCTTCTCTTTAATTAAGGAAGTGGGGATTAATAAAGTCATCAGTGACCTGCCCACTCACAAACTCTTTCTCCCACATGGGTTTCACCACATCACGATTTGTAAAGTTGTGGGAGAAACAGCATTCATGTCCACAGCACAAGTCCTATACCCGCCAGAGCAGTGAAGATGCCTTTATTTCAGTGTTAATTTAGTAGTGTTTATATGCTATTATGGTATTATTCACATTTTTATTTACCTTTGTTTTTATATTTTCACTTTTCATTTTAATTTTATTGAATTTGTATGTGCCTTTAGCATTTTACGTATATTTATATTTCACTTTATTCTAATTTCAGTTTTAGTTTTAGTAATTGCAGAACTTCAGCTTATTTTTATCTCAGTTAGCTGCCAAGGCAACATTTATAATTTCATACTTTTTTGCTCTATATACAATTCCTTTGCACTGAGGTACAACATGGATGTAGAATTGCCATTTAAACATGAGTACAAAGATGAAAAAATGAATTGAAATACAAATAAATTCATATACTGTAATTGTAACTTTTAACTAAATTATTTTAAATGTGTATAGATCAAATAGATCGATGGAATGATAGATCGATAGAACGATAGATAGATCTCAAATGTATAATGATGGATGGATGGATGGATGGATGGATGGATGGATGGATGGATGGATGGATGGAATGACGAAGATAAAAAGATAGATAGATAGATAGATAGATAGATAGATAGATAGATAGATAGATAGATAGATAGATAGATAGATAGATAGATAGATAGATAGATAGATAGATAGATAGATAGATAGATAGATAGATAGATGGATAGATGGATGGATAGATGTCCAGCGCGAGGTGAACGTGTGCACACTCAGATCAGTAAGCATTCAGCTTCTCCTTAAACACCGCAGACGTGTTTGATCCTTGTTGACTGACGTGGGAAAAGAGTAAATTAGGTTTTGGAGGCTTCAATCCTCTTCCCTGCCTAAATTTAACTTCTTTCTCTGATGGCTTGTCGGTTCCTCACTAACACCCACTCCAGTGTGCTGGATTCTTCTCCACGCTCTGTAAAAGCCACTGCTTATACTCGCCGGCTTTAAATAATGGAAGAAGGTGCTTTCGTGGGGCAGAATGTGTGTAATGGCAGGGGTGAATAATTCAGCCTCATCTACTCTCTGTCCTGTTCACTAGCACCATTATGAGAGGAGACACTCAGATCATGCAACCACACCATCAAATCTTAATGTCAGTCTCTGGCCCCATGCATGGCTCTCGGAGGGGCCGGCCTGAGGTCAGGGCTTTCAGGATGCTGATGCTGATGGACAGAGAGGGAGTGAGGCTGAGCTCAGGTCTGCTGAGCAGATATCTTCTCATGAGCTGACGCAAAGGGTTCGGTTTGCCTTTATGAGTTATAGAGTGTAATATTGGAAAATCCTGCTTAGATGTTCAAATGTGCTGGAGGGTCAGGACAGGGCTTTAAAGGGACAGTTCAGCGAAAAATGTTCAATGTGCTGTTCCAAACCTTTTTAAAATGTTATTTTCCACACAACATAAGCACTTCACGGTCCAAAAGCACCATAAAAGTATCATTAAAGTGGTCCATATTTAAAAAAATAAAATTAAAAATTATGCTCCAGATGATCTAAAGTCATATGACGACAGGGAAATGCACAAAAATCAGTTTGGGATCAGTACGATTTTCAATGTTTTCTTCTGATCACCTAGGCTGCATTTATTTGCTCTAAAATACAGTAAACACAGTATTATAGTGAAATATTATTAGGTAACACTTTAGAATAGGGAACACTTATTCACTATTAACTACAACTTTTCCCTCAATAAATTCCTAATTTGCTGCTTATTAATTGTTAGTAAGGTAGTTGTTAAGTTTAGGTATTGGGTAGGATTAGGGATGTAGAATAAGGTCATGTAGAATAAGGCATTGATATGTGCTTAATTATTACTAATAAATGGCTAATATTCTAGTAATATGCATGCTAATAAGCAACTAGTTAAGAGACCCTAAAATAAAGTGTTACCTATTATTACAATTTAAAATAAGTGGTTGCTATTGTAATATGTTTTAATATGTAATTTATTTCTGTGATGCAAAGCTGAATTTTCAGCATCATTACTCCAATCTTCAGTGTCTTATGATCCTTCAGAAATCATTCTAATATGTGGATTTGCTGCTCAAGAAACATTTCTGATTATTATCAATGTTGAAAACAGTCGTGTTGCCAAATATGTTTGTGGAAACAGTGATGCATTTTATTTTCTACCTGGACGGTCTGTGTACCTTCGGATAATTAGTTTTTTTATTTAATATTGAAATCTGAAAAATGAAAAAAAAAAAACGGCACATTTTTCTTTTTTCATTTGTTCAAATCTGAAACAAGGTAATAAAAACACAGCAATGCGTACCAATAACAAACGTAAAAAAACGTGCCAGGGTTTACGCATTGAACCCGTGTTTTAGCGCCACTCAGTGGACATTTCTCTTTGAAACTGCTGCTAAACGTGCAGTAAGGTATGTTAAAACTGTCTCGCTAAAAAGTGCCCCAAGGTACGTTTATGCCATGAGCTCAGGTTGAAATAAAGAGCTACCAGTCTTTGAGTGAAAACTGTAAAAAGTAAATCTTTTTTTTTTTTTTTTCCAGTTTAGATCCAAATCATAGGTTGCATGAAGGATTTAGAGGAAAAACACAACTGTTCATGAAAGTGGCCAAGAAAATTTTAACTTCTGCTTGCCTGTAAAGCACCAATGTGGGCATCCGTTGACCAATGAGAATATAGCAAGAGTGAGAAATAGATGATATGTGCCTGAAAAAACATGTTGTAAATTTCTCAGCAAGAGGAAAGAGTGCAAACACGGAGAGGATCTTAGAAATGGGAGGCCTTAAAAGAAAGTAGGATGAAAAGCGAGCGAGAGGATGAAATGGGCAGCGGAGGATCTGCAGTGTTGTAGAGGTAACAGTGAAGCTGTGCTGTAATTGCTGATGTCGTCCGGAGAATTGAATGCGATGAAGGCAGCTGCTTACAGCCAGATTCATTAGGACAGCTGTGCTCAGAGCAGAGAGACAGACACAAGCGGAGAGATTGTTGTGTCTTGGGAAATAAGCTGATTCCAAAATCTGAGCGAGAGAGAGAGACAGCTTGAGTGGAAGCGAGAGAGACAGGGTTAAGAGGAGTCTCTCTGTCAGGGGAAATAAGTGCACTGCAGAGTCAGGAAACTCCAGCCATGAGCAGCGTGTTTGAAATCGCAGATGCTGTAAAGCAGCGCTGCAGCAGAGAGAGAGCCGAGGGTCTTCCCTTACTGCAGTGTGCTGAACGCAGCCCACCACTGCATACTAAACAACAGCACACGTGACCACCGCAACACTGCACTTCACACGGCATGCCCAGCGACTGGAAATTAAGACTTTTCATCAGCAAGGATGCATTGCATTGATTGAAAGTGACAGTAAAGACATTTATAATGTTGCAAAAGATTTCTATTTCAAAACAATGCTGTTCTTTTGAACTTTCCTGGAAAAACTAAAAATGTATCATGATTTCCTCAAAAATATAAAGCAACTGTTTTCAACACTGATAATAATCAGAAATGTTTCTTGAGCAGCAAATCAGCATATGTGACCACAAAACCAGTCAAATCTTTGAAATTGAGACTTATACATCCATTGATGTATGGTTTGTTAGGATCGGACAATATTTGACAGAGATACAACTATTTGAAAATCTGGAATCTGAGGGTGCAAAAAAAAAAATCACCTTTAAAGTTGTCCAAATGAAGTTCTTAGCAATGCATATTACTAATCAAAAATTAAGTTTTGATATATTTACGGTAGGAAATTTTTACCGTAAACATAAACTTTACTTAATATCCTAATGATTTTTGGCATAAAAGAAAAATCGATCATTTTGACCCATACAATTGGCTATTGCTACAAATATACCTTTGCTACTTATGACTGCTTTTGTGCTCCAGGGTCACATATTAGAATGATTTCTGAAGGATCATGTGACACTGAAGACTGGCATAATGATTTCAGCTTTACATCACAGCAATAAATTACATTTTAAGATGTATTAAAATAGAAAACACTTATTTTAAATTGAATATTATTTCACAATATTAGCATTTTTACTGTACATTTCAATTTGATCAAATGAATGTTACATCACTGAAATAAATTATATTTTAAAGTATAATCAAATAGAAAACCTGTGATTTTCAAGTGTAGTAACATTTCACATTATTACAGTTTCTACTGTATTTTTGATCAAAGAAGTTAATTACATCACTGGAATAAATTACATTTGAATAAATATTTAAATAGAAAACAATATTAACATGTCACAATATTACTGTTTTTACTGTATTTTTAATCATATACATGCAGCCTTAGTGAGAAAAAAAGACTTCATTCTAGAACATTAAAAATCTTACCGGCATTAACATTTTGTACGTTAATAAGCATCGCCATACTAAACAAGGGCTTTAGTTTTTATCCGATTGTCATATATGAAGCTGGATAAGGACTTGAGTCTCCAAATAACTAAAAAGCATAAAAAATTATCATAAATGTGCACACTATGCCTTTTGGTGCTATTTTTCGAGTCTTTGGAGTTTGATGAGCACATTCCTCAATCACTTTCACTCTTCAGAAATACACCTTTTGTGTCCCACAGAAGAAAAATAGAGAGTCATATGGGTTTAGAAAGACATTATGGTGACAGTAAATGATGACAGGATGGTTATTTTCAGGTGAACTGTTATATTAATAATGTAGTTCAGTAACATCTGGATGAGTGTACTTGTACTTTGTAAATCTACAAAACGGTGGCTTTTAGACTGACCTTTGACCTTGACTCAAACCACGTCACCCCCACATCAGTGTATCAAACATCTAGGGTCGTCGTATCTATTTGATGCATGATAATCTACTCATAGCGTCTGCAGTGGCGTCCTCCATTAACGTCTCTCATTGAAATCTGATGAAATCTCAGATTCATAAGGATGCGTGATGGAAAACTGCCCTGAAGAGGACCGTCGGGTAGATTTTCATTTTCATACGCCTGTGCAGGGGTGGATGCTCACGCCGGCAGTGTGTGTCAGTGTAATGTGGTTTAAATACGCAAGAGGCTGGCAACACCATAACTGCTGCTCATAGTTAGTGATCCGACATTAGTGCTCCGGACCATCATTAATGTACTATTATAGTTTGTTTTAGTTTTGGTTCCATTTTTATTTCAGTTAAAGTTTTAAAGTCAATTTTTTTTTTTTTTAAGTTTTAATTTTGTTGTGATTTTGTCATTTTATTAGTTTTTTTTTTTTAATGTCTATTTTAAATTTTAGTTTTTAATTTGATTATTTCGCAACAGACTGAAATAAAATAAGTGATTATTTTTATTTATTAGTTATTTTTTATATATTATTTTTTATTTCATTATTTAAACTAAAGATTATTTAATTTATTTAAATTTATATCATTTGTGTTATTTAATTTTTATTTCCATTAATTTTTACATTTTTATTTCAAGTGATGTGATTTTTTTTAAATGGTTTTAATTAGTGTAAACTAAAGTGTAACAATGTAACAATAACTGTGCTCCAAACATGTTTTGATCAGACCCACTATTTTCACTTGACAAACAATAAAACAGGTGAAAAATGTGAACAGACTCATACATAAAATGCAGAAAATAAAAAAAGATGGAATAATATAAACTGTCAAAATATCAAATATGAAATGCACGATGGGATAAAAGGGTTTCTTGGTTTTTCCATTTCTGAAATTTGAACATTTTTGGAGATCATTTTTTCCAATTGCTTCATTAGTCATTGTTCTTTCCATATTCACAGAGGAGTTAATGAATTATCAATAAGACAGGCCTTCATACAGATCTGAGAGCAAAGAAACAAAGATTTCTGTGAGAAATGATTGAGAATGACAGTCGACTCTTTAACATCCCATCAGTCTGATCTCTTCCATTGTCACATGTTTGATTCCCAGCAAACACACAAGATGTACGGATAAAACTGGGACATCCCTGATTTCACAAGCCATGACGATCAGGATTTATGGATTATGGAATTAAAAAAACAAATACTTACTACTTGTTGTACTTTTATTTTTATTTGGGTAGATGACACACAACATGTCCATAGATTTATTTATTTTTATTAAAATGTCAAGATTAATGTTTAAGAGAAAGTACATATTTTAGATCACGTAACTGGTCACTTTATTCGCTTAAATTGTTCTGTGACGTGGGAAATGCATTGCTTTGCAAATGCATTTTTTTAAATTGCAAATATTCTATGTAGTCTCATACAGGTCTGATACAGACCTTATTCCTTATATCTTTTGAATTAGTCTAAAATTATTTTTAAATTTTTAAGATTAAAATTCAAAAATAGTGTTTCAGGGAATGTAATTCAAGATGAATGTGAAAGGTTAAAGTATATATTTTAAATGCTGTACCTGGACACATTCGTTTTTTTTTTTTTTAAGTATTTTTAATCACCTTTTTGTCTTTACTTGTTCTCTTATATAGTCCTGCGATGTGGCAAATACATGTTAAAAAGTACAAATATCCAATGTAGTCCCATCTGCAGATTTAATTAATATGATTTTTTTTCTGAAGCTTTCTTTATTACATTAAATTAAATTTTTATTAAAATTCTAGAATAATGTGTAGCTGAAAAGTATGTATTTTAGGTCCTGGTCACAATCTTTTAATTATGTTTTTAAATGATTTTATTTTTATAATTTTAAATCAGCTTTTTGTCTTCACTAGTTCACTTAAATGACTCTGTGATTAGGCATATATGTATGCAGATTTAATAAAAAAAATTTATTCGGTTATAATTCAAGATTACTTTGTTGGAGAAAGTATGTAAATTAGGTTCTGTAGCTGGTCACAATTTTTATTTTTATTTTTAATAAATTTTTCATCAACTTTTTTTTTTTTTTAGTAGATTTAATTAATCTTTTTTTTTATTCAACTGAAATTGTGTGGGTTTTATTTTTCCTAATTTGTAATCCATTTTTTGTCTTCACTAGTTCACTTAAAATTGTCCTGCGATGTGGTGTATATATTTTTAAAAGTATAAATATTCCATTTAGTCTCTCTATTAATATGAGGTCATAACAGCTTCATGCACAATTATCAATAAAAATCTATACTGTCAAACCACATTTTCATGCCAATGACCCATTTGCACTATATTTTATACAATATCATAAAAAATACATACAGTGCATAGCTTTAAACATAAAGTTGTTGATTGGCAAACGTGTGCTTTTTATATTCAGTAAGTGCATGTGATGTCTTCAGCATAGTTTCATCGATGTGCTGGTTATTACGGTGTGTTTAATAAGAGTGTTTTTGGGAGCGTGTTTGATAGCTGCTGCGATCCCACTGCGGACCCCGTCGCTGCTGCTCTCACAATGAACAAGGTTGCTAAGATACGCTGGGCTTATATTAGATTATCTTATCTGCTGTTACTATATTTTCCCCAGCACCGTGAAACCTTTATTAATTTGGAAATTTACCCAGCTGCGGAATTAAGAAGCTGCTATGTGTACAGTGATGCGCTCTCTCTCTCTCAGCTGGACTGCTGGGTGCAGCATCCAGAACTCCCTCAGGTTTAATGTCGGCCCCTCCTTTGTACAAAGCCTGGCTTGATAAACAGCAGTAAGCCGCTGTAATCTACATCCCAGGGGCCTCTGGCTCCATTTGATACCCCACTAACCAATAAGACATGTGAGCAAATGAAGCAATGATGTCATCTCCTGCTGAAGCCATTGGTGGAGCAAGGATATGGAAGGCCGACAGGGCCAAAAGTCATTAACGGTACGTGTGAAATTTTACTGTGTTAATGTGGCAATTTTGAACGCATTTCTTTTGTATGTGTAGACACACACATTCCAGCTGTATTAAAGCATCCTGTGTTTTTTTAGTATGTGTAAAAACGCTCAGTTTTACCGCGTTTAGACAACAAATTTGAAACGCGCACATTCTAGACATGTTTGAACGTGTAATACTTTTTAAAGATAAAACCGTCTGCTAAATGATTAAATGTAAAGCAGATTACCTTTAGATTAATTAACACATATGAATCCTTTCTTTAGTTTATTCTTTATTAGTTGCTTTACTGTTATCTACTGTGCTACAATAAATTAATTAATGTTTCAATGTACACTGAACAAAATTATAAATGCAACACTTTTTTTTTTTTTTTGCCCCCATTTTTCATGAGCTGAACTCAAAGATCTAAGACTTTTTCTATGTACACAAAAGGCCTATTTCTCTCAAATATTGTTCACAAATCTGTCTAAATCTGTGTTAGTGAGCACTTCTCCTTTGCCGAGATAATCCATCCACCTCACAGTTGTGGCATATCAAGATGCTGATTAGACAGCATGATTATTGCACAGGTGTGCCTTAGGCTGGCCACAATAAAAGGCCACTCTAAAATGTGCAGGTGGATGGAGTATCTCGGCAAAGGAGAAGTGCTCACTAACACAGATTTAGACAGATTTGTGAACAATATTTGAGAGAAATAGGCCTTTTGTGTACATAGAAAAAGTCTTAGATCTTTGAGTTCAGCTCATGAAAAATGGGGGCAAAAACAAAAGTGTTGCATTTATAATTTTGTTCAGTGTAAATGAAGACTTTTCTATCTAAGAAAGAATGTTGAAGTACTAACTAACTAGGACATGACAAATCATGACTTAAGACTGACATCACACACATCGTACCGGTGCATTATCCTTCATGAACAAATATAATGTCTGATGTTTGCATACATGCCATTACAACATCCTTCATGAATAAACATGATGCCTGATGTTTGTATAGGTATATACCAGCATACAATTGCATCAGATATGCAAATATAGTCTCAAATACAGCAATTTCATTGGCTGCTGTGCATGTTGTTGCATTAAAGCAGAAAAACATGCATTTAGACATCCATTTAGAGACTTTTGGCCCCATCTGCCTTCCATACATTGAGGCCGTAACCCCCGTGTTTGTTATGTTTATTATGGGCCAGTTGTTTGTGTTTATTCAGAACGAGGTGAGAAAAACCTTGGAAAATGCTCTCGGAGGAATGAACATTTCCTCATAATTAATGCACAAGAGGCCATGTTAATGTATTTTATCGGTAAACACACAGTATTGTTAGGATTACCTCTTTATTTTATGGCACTCTGCGTACAGCTCTTGCAATGTGAGTGGAAATTAATCTGCCAGAGTTCTAAAATATTATTCAAATGAGTGTTTTAAAGTTAATTTAACAAATGTAATACAGATAATATAATACCTGAATGTTTTTGTGCTGCTGGAAAGAAACATACTGCTTACTGCATGTACTGTAACCTGCTTGATTGCTTTTATTGTTTCAAAATGTAACCATTATCCATCCAGGTATAGTATGTTAAATTCAACTACACATGAAGATATTCAGATATTCTAAACATTTTTATGAATATATGCATTGTGAAAAGCGCTAAATAAATTTGATTACTATTGAAATTATGAAAAAAGTGAATATGAAACAGCAGCATGCAACGATGAATATTTCAGCCAGTAGAATGCTACGTTGTTGTCACATGACCTCATTATTATACTATCAGTCACCATACAGTGATTTTGCATTTTTAATCCAATGTCAGTTTTAAGTTTTATTAACAAATTATAAGATCCTAGTTATTCATCACTGGTCAAGTTGAGAGTTACTGAACATTTTGCCAAATGTAATAAGCAATAGGCGTGGTGTTTAATGTACGCCAGCGTTATTTTAATATGATTAATATACCGTTATAGGATTTGTTGATACTTTGAATTCGATTTTATTGTGAGATTTTCTGAAATTGTTAGTAATTTAGTTTTTTATCATTTATTTTTATTAGTTTTTTTATGTTTATATATATATTTGTATTATTATTTATATATTAGTTTTATTTTTTATTATTATTTCAGCTTGTTTTATTATTGTTACACTTGTTTTCAGTTAACATGTATTTTTTTCAGGTAAGTAATTCTTTCTTGATTTTGTAATTTTTTTATTCTTTTAAAAAATATATTTGTTTCTTAATATGTCTATAGTTTTTTATTTCTATTTATTCGTTTTGGTTTATTTAGTTTGAGTTATTTTAGTGCTTCAACTTAGTTAACATTTATTTAGTTTCAGGTAACATTTTTTATGTTTTAGTTTTAAAGTTTTATTAATTTTGTCATTTTATTATTTTTGGAATTTTTAACATTTCTTCATAGTCTATAGCAATTTTTTTTCATTAGTTGGTTTATTTAGTTTGAGTTATTTTAGTACCAAATAAAGTGAGAAATGTTGCCTTGACAACTAACTTTAATAAAAATAAGTAAAAGGTTTGTATTTAATTTTAATTTTAATTCATTTAACAAGTTAACATTTTGTTTCAAGTACTGAAAATGTTTTTTATAGTTTTAGTAATGATAATAACCCTTATCATGCATTAAAACTGATATAGTGTGATTAGTATGCAGAGTGAAGAGGTATGAGAACTCTGCAATTATGAATATCATGGTAACCTTTTCCATCTTCTTGACACTACTATATAATATCGCTATCATCCTATGGATTTTTCATGCATTGCATTGGTCGGGAACAAAAGCATGTAAGAAGCTCATTTGGGATTCTGTCACTTTAACTGCAGTCAGAAGCAGCGCAGAGAAAGCCATTGTTCGTCCATTTTCCCTCAGACGCCGTTGTTTCCTGTTTTCCCGCAGGATTACCTGTCATTGGGCTCTTTTGCGGCAGCATTCATATATTATATGCTTTCTTGCTCTGGGTTCAGCATTGATTAATTAATCCATTCCTAATTATCTCATTGAGAGCTTCAATCGGCTCATTTCCTGTTGCTTTCGTCCTGTGTGCTGATCATGTTTCCCTCACCTGAGCACGTGTCACCCCAGTGCTGCGAGTCTTGAAGGAAATATGAGAAGTAATGAGGCGTGACCTCATGAAAAATTAGCATAATGCAATTAACAGCAGTCTGACATAATACATGCAGACAAACAATTGCTTGTTTCTGGTGAGACAGACATTCATTCAAGATTCAAGGTGTTTGCCTGTGCGAAACTTGTTGTTGTGATGCTTGATGATGATGGTTTTAGTGTGTTTCTGGTCTTGGATTGACATTACTTAGGGTCACACACTGAAAAACAAATAAAAAAAAAACAATGGTGTAGAATAAATTTTCCCTCAAAAATTGCTATTAAATTTCACTGTTCGTTACAAAGAAACTGCAGGTAACGCATTGAATTAAACATGAAATTTTGAAGTAGAAAGACTGAAAAAATATATATATTTTTTTTTTATTTGATTTTTTTTTTTTTTACAGTGTATGAAACCATGAATTTTCCAGCAATTTTTATGCATTTTACCCAGAATTTTTGTTTCCCAAATTCTGTTTTCCAAATTCAATTTCCACAAATTGTGTGGTATTCCTTAAAAAGTGAAGTTATTATTATTATTATTATTATTACTTTGTGAAGTACTTTCTGCTGTACAATAGTAATACATTTCTGTCAACTTTTATTTTGACAGGTCTTTGTGTTTCTGTGTCCATATCACATTTTGAATAATTGTACAGCTCTATTTTTAATTGATTCATCAACAATTTACCAAATTCCATGACGTTATACTGTAAATTCCATTTTTATGACCGGAATTTGTGATTCCATCTGGGTTTTCCATATTACAGCAAACATAGGGTGCTGATTAATGACCACTGTTTTCCAAAACAAATCCTCTTCAGCTAGTATGTGCTACTGCTGGAGACAATAAATGGTTTTTGTAACAGCATGCTGGCATAGATAATACTCATTTATGCATTATATATTTTGTGATTTGTGTGAAACAGTGCATGTGGTTCGTCAAGTGTGCTTACTATGAAGTGTAGCTCTCTCTGTCCTCATTCAGACTGATAACAGCGGCTCTCCCCGATCAGGGCAGATGAGGGTCAGGTCAAAAGTCAGGTGCTCCATCTTGTCCCTGTTGCAGTACAGATGGAGAAGCAGCAGGACTGCGTTTACTGCAGCGTTTGCATTGGGCCTCTGGACCTGTTCCCTATCCTGGAGCCATACTGCACGGCCTTAACTGAAGCCCAAAACAGTGTGCTCTGATCACTAATTTGACATTTAGCTGATGCTTTTTATCCAGACAGACTTACACCCTATCCCAACAAATCCAGGCATGATGTGTCTGTTCACACTGAAAGCTGAAAAGCTGTGCTGTAGTTAGAGATGCTCACATCTGGTTTAGAGTGTTTTCTACACTACCATTAAAAAGTTTAAAATACAATTTCGAATAACTGTTTTCTTAGTGAATATATTTTAAAATTGAGTTTCTCGCAATTTCGAGTTTACTTCTAGCTGTTTTTCACTATGGTATAAAAAAATTGGAAAAAAAGGTAATTGTATCTTTTTTATCTCACAATTCTGAATTATGAGGAAAAAAGTCTGAATTGTTAGATTGAAAAGAAAAAAAAATCACAGTTTGTTAACTTTAACAAAAAAAAAAAAAAACTTTTATTAAAGTGCTTTTGGGTTTCATTAGCAAACATGAACAGACTACAACATATTTCTGGATGCCTTGCAAATCGGTTTTCTTTCTTGCATTGAAATATTTCCTGTTAAAACATATTGATATATGTATTATTGTTGGGCCTGTGCAGTTCATGGCAATATTAATAAATTGATAAGCTATATGCTTGGTAACACTTTAAACCTTTATGTATAATGCATTATAAAGGCATTCATAATGTACTTTGCAATGTGCAATGTCTTTTCATAAATAATTGTAACCAAAGTTAAAATGCATTATAATATATGTTGATTCCCTGATACATCTAAAATATTTTTTGTCATGTTTTAATGCATTATAATTTTTGAAGAAAAAATGAATAATTAATGAGTATTATAATGTATTAGAACTGTGGTCACAATTATTCATGGGATCATACAATGCATTACAAGGTGCATTGCAAAGCAAAATAATGCATTAAAATACTTTTACAATGCATCATATATAAAGGCTATTGTAAGCAAACTTTGTTCGTTTTAAACCATTGTGTTGTTATGTTTGGAAGTCCAAATGGCCTCACAGCTACAAGACATGCACTAAATATCCATTTCTGCTTCATGGAGTCTTTAAAGATCTCAACTACGGTGCAGGATAGAAAGTATGACTGTGCAAAGCATGTCCTGAACCGAGGAAAGAGTAAATCAGATATCATGGACCTTATTGAGCTCCATATGCTGGGATGGCCGACAAAGCAGGAAACATGTTCTCTCGTTTTCTTTCTCTCTTCTTCAGTATCTCGTATCTGTCTCTGTCTTGCACTGGCTGCATTAACATTCCTTTGAAGCCTGATTCCAGTGCAGATCATCATCTTCCTCAGCATCTTTATCTGTCTCTCCTGATCTGCTGTTTGAACTCTCTCTTTAGCTCAGTAGTAATGAAGGCTGCCTGTGTAATTCAATGCATTCTTTAAACCCAACATGAAACCAAAATGTACTTTCTTAATGCATATTTTTGTTCTTATTGTGAAGGATTTGGTGCATATCATGCCCAAAATAAACATCATATTGCCCGTATGTTTCCTGAAGTGGGTTAACAGAATCAAACTGACCTCAGCACAGATCATGTGTGTTTGAGCTGTACACAAAAGCCAGCTTTTCCCTCTTTTTTTTCTCTTTATGTGTTTTTTTTTCTCTTGATCTTTTCTTTCATCATGTGTTGGTGCATTACCTCTCTAGGGACCGGCCTGGTTTGAAGAGCTCTTTGACTCTCTTACTCTTTTCCTTTTGCTTGTGTCACAATGATGACTCACAGACGATTACTAAACTCTCATTGGATGCAGCAGTTGTGTGTGTGTGAGTGCATGTATGTGTATTTTGTCATTTTTATTTTATTTTAATTTAAAAAAATAATAACTCTCTGTCTAAAATTACTTTTGTTTTCTTCTGATGCAACCGAGAATGCATGGGCAAGAAGAAATCTTTTTTCTTTCTTTCTTTCTTTCTTTCTTTCTTTCTTTCTTTCTTCAGTTATTTAGTTAAAATAACTCATAAATTAACCCATATTCACAATTCACCTGCTTGCATTTAATTTAGAAAATGTGTTTATATGATTTAATTTGTTATTTCATATATTTCATTTTTCTTTCATATATCATATTTCAAATATTGTATGGTGGGTTGTGTTGAAAAATGTGTCCATTCCAAAGATTTAATCGTGTTTTTGAAAGTCGTGCTCACCAAAGCTGCATTTGTTTGATTAAAAATACGGTAAAATATTGTGAAACATTATTGCAGTTTACAATGTCATTTTTCTATGCAAATATATATTAAAATGTAATTTATTCCTATGATCAAAGCTGTATTTTCAGCATCATTACTCCAGTCTTCAGTGTCACATGATCCTTCAGAAATCATTCTAATATGCTGATTTGCTGCTCAAGAAACATCATTGTTATTATCATTATTGAAAACAGTTGTGCTGCTTCTTATTTTTGTGTAAACCGTGATGCATTTGTTTCTTCAGGATTCTCTAATGAATAGAAAGATCAAAAGAACAGTGTTTAATTGAATCAGAACTCTTTTGTAACATTATAATTGTCTTTAATGTCACTTTTAATCAATTTAATGCATCCTCAATCTGAACACTGAATGATTGTAATTCTACCTAATTTCTAATCATCTGGTGTCTGTTTAAAGCATGTATCTGCTCTCTCTGTTTGTGTTGCAGTAAGCGACAGCTGCTTTCGTAATCACACTGACGACCGCAGCGGGATCAACCTCAAAGATCTCGTGCACGACCCTTCCTTGTGAGTGACCGTCATAAAATGCACACACATTTTACACTTAATAGATGTCCCTTGATGCTTTTCGAGTTATTTAATGATTTGTTGCGCTGTATCATGATGCATGACTTCAGTGGCCTGTTAGCTTCAGCGCTCATGTAATGAGACGTTCACGTCATGCTAATCACTGAACGCTCGTCAGGAGTTCAGGCTGTTTAACAGCGGCCTGCAGTTTTACATGCAAAACATGTGGTCGCATTGAACCCTTGATGGATATTAATGTCAGAAGGACTCATTGTCACGGTCACACTGCGCTGTAATGAAGTGTCATCGCTCATGTCGTTGTACGTGAATGAAATGTGTGTGAAGCATATCAAACAGTTTAACCACGTCTCCACACTAATGCATACAGAAAATCACTTGATTTTATTATACAGTAGTGGTCAGAATTATTGGCACCCTTGGTAAATATGATCAAAGAAGGCTGTGAAAATTAATCTGCATTGTTAATCCTTTTGATCTTTTATTTAATACATTCACAAAAATCTAACCTTTCATTGGATAATAAGAATATAAAATGGGGGGAAATATCATTATGAAATAAATGTTTTTCTCAAATACAAGTTGGACACAATTATTGGTACCCCTAGAAGTTATTATGAGTAAAATAGCTCTGAAGTATATTCCCATTCATATTCACAATTTTGAGCACTCCAGGGTGATTATGAACATGAAATTATCCAGCCATGGCTTCCTGTTTCACAGAAATATAAATAGGAGGGAAAACAAAGCCCAAATTCCCTTAATCATCATCACAATGAGAAAAACCAAAGAATGTATTTCTGATGTGCAGCAAAAGATAATTGAGCTTCACAAATTAGTGAAGTGGCTTTAAGAAAAGAGCTAGAGCAGTGAAAATTCCCATTTACACCATCAGGGCAATAATTAAGAATTTCCAATCAACATAAAATGTTAGGAAACTGCCTGGAAGAGGACGTGTGTCTATATCGTACTAATGCACGGTGAGGAGGAGAGTTTGAGAGGCTAAAGACTCTCCGAGGACCACAGCTGGAGAACTGCAGAAAATAGTTGAGTCTCGGGGTCAGAAAACCTTTTAAAAAATTGTCAAACAGCACCTACATCACCACATGTTGTTTGGGAGGGTTTCAAGAAAAATTCTCCTCGCTCATCCAAAAACACGCACCAGCATATTCAGTTATCAGACACGACTGGAACTTCAAATGGGACTGGCTTCTATGCTCAGCGAAACTAAAAAATGAGCTTTTTAGCAGCAAACACTCAAGATGGGTTTGGTGAACACAGGCATAAAAAGTACATCTTGTTTAGACGCATGGCATCATGGATCAATCAATAAGTGACTGATTCTGTTAGAAATCTTATAATGAGCCATGTTTGGATCTTCCAACCGTACACTGAAGAGAAGAAGCAGCAGCATGGAGCTGTGAATCTAAAGGGTCTGGAGTGATTCTGGATGAAGGAATGGTCTCTGATCTCTCATCAGGTGTCTCTAACCTCATCAGGCATTATAGGAGAACATTTAGAGCCGTTAAACTGGCAAATGGAGGTTTCAAAAAGTATTGAATAAGAGGGTGCCGTTAATTGTGGCCAATGTGTATCAGAGAAAAACATTTATTTCATAATGATATTTACCCCCATTTTAAATTCTTATTGTCCAATGAAAGGTTAGATTTTTGTGATTTTTTTTTAAATATGAGATCAAAAGGATTAACAATTCAGATTAATTTTCACAGCCTTCTTTGATCATATTTACCAAGGGTGCCAATAATTCTGACCACTACTGTACTTTACATTTGCAAATTTACTAGCGGTTTATGAGTGAAATTTGTTTTTAAAAAAATCCTTTTTTCAGTGTACAGCATTAAGCACGTGAATGATGCAGAATATGGATTCAATTTAATCCATCACAGTTTGACTGGATTGTAAAAAAAACGGTCTATGATATTATTTGTGAATATTATTTTTTTATTCCTGGTTGCATCAACAGAAAACACTTTAAACA
Source organism: Acrossocheilus fasciatus (assembly GCA_036784905.1). NCBI lineage: Eukaryota > Metazoa > Chordata > Actinopteri > Cypriniformes > Cyprinidae > Acrossocheilus > Acrossocheilus fasciatus. The sequence goes on from CM071957.1 coordinate 31,703,599, forward strand.
GAGATTTATTATTTTTGGGGAAAAGATGGTGCACATGTTTTTTCTTTAGTGTAATCTATGCTGATCATGCTCAACAGGACCAGCAACATTTATTAAAGGATATTTTATACAAATATAAGGATTCATGTTGTTTTAAACCAATGTGACTTTGTTCTACGGAAAAAATCCCATCCTTGTAGTTCTAAAAGCTCTTTGAATTGTATTTGGGTCATTTTTCACCCTGAAATTAAAAAAAAAAAAAAAATTAAGATCAGTAATTACGGTTAAGAAAACTTTTATTATTATTATTATTATTATTATATTAATAAAATGGCAAATTGCATTTAAATTGCCATAGAAGAACATGGTTTGGTGCAATCATTGTATAATGATCATCCATTTGTTTTTTCTTTAAAATAATGTACATTACTGAAATGCCGATCATGCACAATAGGACCGTTTATTGAAGGAGTGTTACACACAAAAGTGAGGACTCGTGTCATTTTAAACCTGTTTAACTTTATTCTATGGACAAAAATCACATCCTTATAGGTATAAAAGTTCTTTGAGTTTGATGCATTTGGGTGAATCTCATTTTCACCCCAAATCAATAAAAATAAATAAATAAATAAATAAATAAATAAATAAATAAATAAATAAATAAATAAATAAAAAATGAAAAATGAAATTTTTAAGAGCAAACATTACAATTAAACAAACTTTTTTAATATAAAATTTAAAAAATAACATTTTTTGCTTATTTATGAAATGTTAAATTGCTCAAACATGGTTGCATTGTAACTGGTTATCATAATAGCATAATAGGACTAGACACACTTCTTAAAGAAATATACCCAAAAATGAGTATTCATGACGTTTTAAACCTGTATGACTTTCTTCTATGCAAAAAAAAAAAGGTAAGCTCATGTGATTTCCGCACCATATCTAATGTCTTCTGAAGTCATACTGTCTGATGCTATTGTGCAAGGAACAGGCAAATTTACATATTGAAAATTGTCCTCACTGTTTGGACACAAGCCATAAGGACTACCTTTATAATAGTTTATAATAGTTGCTAATTTTAATAGCTATTTTTGTAGATAGGCTACCTTAAAATGTCATTTTGACTCTAAAAAAGAAAGTCATACGGATTCAGAATGACATGATGGAAAGTAAGTAATGACAGGAAATTAATTTTTTGTGTGAACTGTCGCTTTAAGGCCACCGGCCTGCTGAAAACATTGAAATGAATGCAAGAGGAAGTGTTTGGACGAGCTGCCAGGTGGTCTCGTGGAGAGCGAGATGACAGACACAGATGAAGCCGATGTGTGTTAAGTGTGAACGCTGTGGGACAGACAGCTATCAGACGAGGACGGGCTTGTTGTCCTCACGCGACTGCAGTCGTAACATCCGCTGTCAGTCGTGCTAATTGGTGCTGCTAAAAATAGGCAGTGAATAAATCAGATCGGTGACACGCGGCTCGTCTTGCACTGACCCTTGTTAGAAAGCCAGACAGAGAGAGTTCAGCTGACCTTGGGCATGCTGGGAGAATTAAATCCTGTCCTATTTGGGTGAATCTCATTTTTTACCCCAAAGTCTGAAGGAAAAAAAAAAAAAGAGAAAATTCGTGTTTTGCATAATTAAAATTTTTAAGACCATTAGGATATTTTGCAATCATTAAAATTAAGCACATTTTTTTATTAACTTGTTAAAATAGTAATATTTTTGTTTATTAATGAAATGCTGAGGTTTGAACACTTCAACATTTCATTAATAAACAAAAATATTGAAGTGTTCAAACATGGTTTGCACTTCAGCACATTTTTTAAATTAAATTCTCAAAATATAAATGTTTAGTTTATTAATCATGTGTGTCAGGATCATGGACCTGTCTGTGTGTGTTTTTGCTCCCTTTGACCCAGTTTCTCCCTCATGTTGATTATTAATTTGATTCCAGGTGTGTCTTCTTAGTTCCCTCGGTATCCTGAGTTTAAAAGTCCCAGTCTATTCAGTTCTTGTTTGTCTGATCAACTTTGTTACTACATGTGTATGTGCAGCTCCCATTGTGGATTATCTCCTGAGTTTCCTTGATTAAAGACTATTGAACGTTTACTCGTGGCTCCTGCGTGCTTCCCCGACAACGATTGTGACAGAAGACCTGACCAAAAACAGTTGCCTCCGTGTGTTCCCTCCAATTTTGTTTCCGTTTTTGCTCAGTGTCTTTTTTTTTCCATTGTACCCATGGATCCCCTTCTTCGCCCCGAATTCCTCCTCCTCCTGCTGGAGCAGGGGGAGCGTTCACTCGAGGCCCATACCAGACTGTTTCTGGCCCTCTCGGAACTCACCAGCTACCCGAATGACACGCGTTCTATGACGCTAGCCTGAACACCGTGTGCAGAGCCCTGCCGTCCGAAGATGGTCCTCGAGCGGAATTCGGCGCCTTCGTGGAGTGGACTCTGGCGAGAAACGGATCGCCACTCACTATCTGCCCCATGGATGATCTCGCCAGATCCACTCCAGACCCAGAGCCCAGCCCACAAACTCCCTGCGGTGCGGAGCATCAGCCCGAGCCCACCGATGACGGAGAGCAATTCTCCGCTGCGATCAACGAGCCAGCACAAAGCCGAGCGACTGAGCAGAAGATCTCCCCAGAAGTTGAGCCCAACACGTCAGACCAGTGCGAGAGCCAGTGACAGTGCCCATTGCGAGGGAGCATGCCGTGGACGGTGAGAGCGCGGAGTGGAGCTCTGCCCCCTGTATCGCAGCTGAGGGTGAGCTGATATGCATCTGGGGCTGCTGGACGTGGAAGGGGATCTGATTGATTGGGAGACGGATCTGGAGGTCGACTTTCCCCCTCTCCTCTCTCCGTCGTCCCCGCTAGTCCCATCCAGCCCTCCTTCGTCTCCGCTGGTCCTGGCCAGCTCTGCTCCTCCAGAGCGCCCTCCAGTGCCCGCTCCCCGAAAGCGTCCTCCAGACTCCGCACCTCCAGTGCCCGCTCCCATTCCTGAGTTCAGCCCTGGAAGCCTGGAGGCTCACAAATGCCCGCCCTTCCACCCACTCCTGCCTCCTCCACCGCTGTCGTCTGGCAGCCCCTCTGCTCGCCCTCAGCCCCCTATCTGTACGGTGTGAGCCCCACGGGACTCCCATCCTCCAGTGTCGCTGGGCCTGGAGTATCTCTGCCTCGGCCCGTTGACCCAGTGGCTCCACCTCAGCTCCTAGCTCCCTCGCCTCCACTGTCACCCGTCGATCCATCAGCTCCACTGGGCTCCCTCGTCCCTCCGGCTCCACCTTGGTCAGGCGTCAACCCGCCATCAGCTCTGGAATCCATTCCTCCAGCTCCGTTGGGCTCCTTCCTCCCGCCAGCTCCACCTTGGTCCTCAGTCGCTCCAGCTCCGCCATGGATCTCCGCCTCTGCCTTGGTCACCAGAGCCCTCGGGTCCACCCTGGCCCCCCGGATCCTCAGCATCCCCCTGGCTCGTTGGCTCTCCGTCTCGGGCTCCACCTGCTCCGCCACCATTGGTCGGCACCTTGGAGGCGGCGGCCATTCCTCCTCCATGGCTCCTCCCTCTGTCGGCTCCACCGTGGGCCATCATCATGGCTGTGGCCTGGGTCTTGCTGTGCTCCTCCTGCTCCGGGTCCCTTCTGTCTCCTCCCTGGCTCCTCCCTCCTTCGTCACCCCCTTGGACTCTGTTTGCTGGCCCCCTCCCGGGGGTTCGTCCTCCTCCTGAACCTCTGCCTTCCCCCCCCACCCCCTCTTGTTGTTCCACGGTGCGAGGACGCACCTTCCGGGAGGGGCGTTATATCAGGATCATGGACCTGTCTGTGTGTTTTTGCTCCCTGTGACCCAGTTTCTTCCTCATGTTGATTGTTAATTTGATTCCATATGTGTCTCCTTAGTTCCCTCGTTATCCTGAGTTTAAAAGCCCCAGTCTATTTAGTTCTTGTTTGTCGGGTCTACTTTGTTACTACGTGTGTGTGTGTGTGTGTGCGCAGCTCCCATTGTGGATTATCTCCTGAGTTTCCTTGATTAAAGACTATTGAACGTTTACTTGTGCCTCCTGCGTGCTTCCTCGACAACGATTGTGATAATGTGTTAAATTGCTCAAACATAGTTTGCATTTATTGTATAACTAAGCACATTTTTATTAAAATTCCCAAAATAGAAATATATTTGTTTATTAATGAAATGCTAAATTGCTTAAACATAGTTTGCACTTATAATTAAGCAAGTTTTTATTAAGCTCTCAAACTTAGTGATATTTTAGTTTATTAAGGAAATGCTGACTTGCTCAAACATGGTTTGCACTTATTGTGCAATTAGGCACATTTCTTTAAATAAGTTGTCAAACTATTAATATTTTAGTGTAATAATGAAATGTTGAATTGCTCAAACATGTTTTGCACTAATCATATAATGGTCCATCCATACTTCAGAGTTTTGTGAGTGTTTTCAGGTAGAGTCCCAGCGAGGGCATCTCTGCATCCTCCAGCAGTGTTTTAAAAGCCGTCATTCAGCACAAAGGCGCTCTATTATTAATTAAATCACAGCAGCAGATGGCCTTGGTTTGGGAGCCCATCCAGAATTGAAGTAGGTCCGTAAAGCTGGGTCACAGATGTGTGCAGTGGGATGCGTTCTCCTCCTCTGGCGCTCGCTCTCTGTCTTTCTTTATTCATACCCCGAGGAACGCGGCAAGGCCAGGAATGATGGTTTTAAGTGTGGCAGGGTCCATATGACAGCAGGGTTCGATTAAACACTCATAACTCTTCCATTAGAGACAGAGAAAGACTCGGCCGGAGATTCTGGCACCGCGAAGGGGAAAATGCAACTCTTAAACCATGCCAGAAATATCACTTGAATCCAAGGGAGGATGTCAGTCCTGAATGTTTTACAGCTTTTGTTTTTTTCATTATTGCTAGACATTTCTATAAATGGACTTATTAATATATAAATGTTGCTGGAAAGCATGCCTATGTTCACAATATCAGGATTCCCAGGCAATTTTAACATTTATTTTTTTATTTTTTTATTATTATTATTATTTTATTTTTATTTATTTTTTTCAATTTCCAATCTGAAAATTATCAAAACGTTATGGAAATTATTTAATTTAATTTTTATTTTGTACACTCAAGCTTTAGTCATTCTGTAAGTAAAGCTATATTGGAGAATAAAGCCATATTCTGTAAAAATTCCGTTTTGGAAAAAAAAAAAGCATTATAGTACTATTTCTAAGTGCTATTTAGTATATAGTATGTAGATGACCTACATTTGCCAAATACAGTATGCAAAACAAAGAATTTAAAAAAAAATCCATACTACTCTTACTATTTCTGCCATATTATTACACTACTGTTGAAAAGTTTGATATTTGTAGGAAAGTCTCTTCTGTTCACTAAGGCTGCATTACTTGATTAAAAGTACAGTAAAAACAGTAATACTATGAAATATTATTGTGATTTAAAAGATCCATTTTATATTTTAATATTTTTAAAGTGTAATTTATTCCTGTGATGCTAAGCATCGTTACTCCAGTCTTCAGTGATCCTTCAGAAATCATTGCTAATATGCTGATTTGCTGCTCAAGAAACATTTCTTATTATTATAAATGTTACAAATCTGCTGTATCATATTTTTGTGGAAACCGTGATATATTTTATTTTTCAGGAATCTCTGATGAATAGGAAGTTCAAAAGAACTGATTTATTTAAAAATAGAAATCTTTTGAAATTATAAATGTAATTATAAATGTCTTTACTGTCAATTTTAATCAATTTAATGCATCTTTGTATTAAAAGTATTGATTTCTTTCAAAAGTGGTCTTACTGACACCAAACATTTGAATGGTAATGTACAGTATATATTGCATGAATAGTATATAATAGTAATCAATTCTAATTTTTGGCATCTCTTTCTCGACTCACCTTTTGTTGATGCTGCCAAAAGTTAGGACATTTTTTTCATAATTTGGACTAAAGATACAAAACAACATGTGAAAAAATATACACTCTTAAAAATAAAGGTTCCAAAAGGGGGTTTTCACAGCGATGCCATAGAAGAACCAGTTTTGAACCATTTTCGTAGAATGAAAAGTTTCCAGGTTTTTTGTGGAACCATTGATGCCAATAAAAAAAAACTTTATTTTTAAGAGTGTAGCACACTCTTTATTTTTTTATATACTGTTTTACGTACTGTTTTTGTAATAATACTTGATAGTTTGCCGTGTATAGTGTGCAGTAGCCGTGCTCTGTAGTTTAGTTTCCACCTCACTTCCTGTTTGCTTATCTCTATAGCCTCTAGAACCTCTGGAAATGATTTTACTCCCATAATATTTCATTTTTAGACCAGCACACCCCAGGACTAATGATTTTCTCACTCTGACACTTAATAATCTCCAGTTGGAGTCTCACAAAGCAATTTAACTTGTAAGCATTTTTTCCACAGGGCCAAAATGTAATATCATTTGAATTGCATCTAGATCTTGGATTCTTTTGCGCAATGATTATGAGTTCATGCTCCTAAATCACTTACTGATGTCTGTACACTCAACTAAAGTTGGGGTAGGATTTACTTCAAAACAGTTTTCACTGTTTGCTAATTTACAAAGAAACACATTGAATGACACATGGAATATGACTGAAATATTATTTTCTTGTAAAACAGACTCCAATAATCTTTATTTACAACTTCAACATTTTTTTTTTTTTTTTTTTACAGTGTATTCACATAAAACTGGCTTTTATGACAGAAAAGGAAACAATATTTCTCTGAATGTTCAAAACATCCAGTTTTTTAAATCTTAAAAAAAAAAAAATTGGTTTATTCAAACATTAAAATGTCATTCCATTTATAATTTTGCAAAAAATTATGGGAACGTTTCTTTTGAATGTTCTCTGAACGTTTTGAAAGAAGCATCAATATTCTAAAAATGGAATTCAGAGAAAACGTTCCATGAACGATGTATAAAGAGAACGCTTTTAAAAAGCAAACTCTAAACGAACATTCTATTAATGTTACTGCAAGAACATTTGTTCATAACGTTGAGAGAACCTTGTCAGAACGTTCCCTGCAAGCTAGGTTTAATGCTTCGTCTTCTTTCGTAAATAAGCGAGTGAACAGATGATGACTAAATATTATTTTAGGTTAAATTGTACTGTACATTTAAAGAGAGAGATGCTGAAATGAAAGCACAGGTACTTCACAGCGCTGGCTCCCGTTAAACACATTAAGCAGAATTATCCTCAAGCATGTTCTGCTGTTAATTAAACTCTATGAGTTTTCCACACGTTCAGGACAGAGACACTCACTCTGGGCCCAAACCATGTGTCTACCTGTGTCAGAGTCACAAAACGAACCGTCTAGCATCACGAATGCACTGAGAGAGAGAGAGAGAGAGAGAGAGACAGTCGCTGCCACCAGAGGCTGTAGTCTGAAGTGGTTTCCTTGGAAACGGAAGAAAAGATCCTAAGTTATTTGCTATCAGTATAATGTTATTTATGCAAAGAGTGAACCCAATAACACTCAAGGGTTACTGTGTTTTACCTGACAGGTGTTACTGTTGCTCTGTTATTGAAGAGTATCTCTAATAGAATAAACCATGTATTTAAATGGAAATAAAAATCACTGCAATGAAAGAAAATCTTCAATGTATAATATTGATCCATCTATATATAATATGTGTGTGTATTCTCTCTATATATTATAATATTAATTATATATATTATTTGCATTTACAATTACATATAGTTTATAAAGTGCTAATTAAAATAGAGTTGCAATGGTTGCATTTTCCATCAAATTCATTTAGATTTTCCAGAATCAAATCTATTAGTACTGTATATTTTCCTTTGCCAGGCTTGAAGTAGTACATTTAATTAATCATTTTTATATAATTATATAAACTTCATTATAGTTTCTGTGATGAAAGTGTGTGTAGGTCATTTTACAGGAGTCGTGTGTGTGTGTGTGTGAGAGAGAGAGAGAGAGAGAGAGTCTGCTGTCACAAGGAAACATGATGCTATAGTTTCCTAAAAATAACACGCACGCAAAAAGGGGAAAAAAAGAGCGAGAAGGAAAAAGAGACCTTACATAAGACCTGTCTGCTGCTCTACACCTCCTGCCTCAAGTGCTTTTCTCCTCCTTTCTCTCTCTCTCACACACACACACAAACAACACACACACACCCCATCTCTCCCTGTTTGTCCTAATTCTTGATTTGGCCACAGGATGGCACCATGCAATAGAAATAAAAGCTTGATTTCTACAAATACATTATCTTTGTGGTCCTAAAGATTTTTTTCTAATACTGATGTGATCTTGTTTTTCAGGCTTGGAGGAACCATCTCAGCTTACAAAATCGTCCCTGATGAAATTGATGAAATCAAGGTACGCTAACAGGAAAATAAATTGGACTTATCAACAATTGATATAATAATAATATATAGCTGCCTAAAAAACACACCACTGTTTAAAAGATTGGCGTCAGTAAGATGTTTTTAAAAGAAATGAATAGTTTTATTCAGCGAGGATGCACTAAATTGATCAAAAGTGACAGTATAGATATTTAATTTGTAACAAAAGATTTTTAAATGGTAATAATATTTCACAATTTTTACAGTTTTTACTGTATTTTTTATTAAATAAATAAAGCTTTGATGAGCATAGGAGACATGTGAGTGTTTGCTGACATTTATTTCTTTTTGTCTGGTTCAGGAGACTCTGATCGATTGGTGTGATGAGAAAGAGTTGAACCTGATTTTGACCACCGGTGGCAGCGGCTTCGCTCCTCGGGATGTCACGCCTGAGGTCGGTCCTGCACCACATACATGTGTGTGGAGAGTGAGATGTGTGCTCCTGCCTAAAATATTCTCTTACAGACCTCAATAACACGCTCCAAAACTCTGACCATAAGCCAAACTGAATCATCTGCCATCACTAGAGCACTTCCAGTGGTTACACCGGTCCAGATCAGATCTCAGCCTTCAACAGCTCTCAGATGCCTGATCTTGTCTCATCTCGGCTTTATTGATGTGCCATATTCTCATCCAAACATCCTGAGATGAGCTCTGATATCACACCAGGGATGGATGGATGGATGGATGGATGGATGGATGGATGGATGGATTGACAGACAGACAGACAGACAGACAGACAGACAGACAGACAGACAGACAGATAGAGAGATAGATAGATAGATAGATAGATAGATAGATAGATAGATAGATAGATAGATAGATAGATAGATGGATGGATGGATGGATGGATGGATGGATGGATGGATGGATGGATGGATGGATGGATGGATGGATGGATGGATGGATGATTAGATGGATTGATGGACAGACAGATGCATGGATGGATGGATGGATTGACAGACAGATGGACAGACAGATGCATGGATGGATGGATGGATGGATGGATGGATGGATTGACGGACAGACGGATGGATGGATGGATGGATGGATGGATGGATTGACAGACAGACAGATGGATGGATGGATGGATGGATGGATGGATGGATTGACGGACAGACAGATGGATGGATGGATGGATGGATGGATGGATGGATGGATGGATGGATGGATGGATGGATGGATGGATGGATGGATGGATGGATGGATGGATGGATTGACAGACAGACGGAAGGATGGATGGATGGATGGATGGATGGATTGACAGACGGATGGATGGATGGATGGATGGATGGATGGATGGATGGATGGATGGATGGATGGATGGATGGATGGATGGATGGATGGATTGACGGACAGACAGATGGATGGATGGATGGATGGATTGACAGACAGACGGAAGGATGGATGGATGGATGGATGGATGGATTGACAGACGGATGGATGGATGGATGGATGGATGGATGGATGGATGGATGGATGGATGGATGGATGGACGGATGGATGGATGGATGGATTGACGGACAGACAGATGGATGGATGGATGGATGGATGGATTGACAGACAGACAGACAGACAGACAGATAGATAGATAGATAGATAGATAGATAGATAGATAGATAGATAGATAGATAGATAGATAGATAGATAGATAGATAGATAGATAGATAGATAGATAGATAGATAGATAGATAGATAGATAGATAGATAGATAGATGGATGGATGGATGGATGGATGGATGGATGGATGGATGGATGGATAGATGGATGGATGGATGGATAGATGGATAGATGGATTGATGGACAGACAGATGCATGGATGGATGGATCGATGGATGGATGGATGGATGGATGGATGGATGGATGGATTGACGGACAGACAGATGCATGGATGGATGGATGGATGGATGGATGGATGGATGGATGGATGAATTGACAGACAGACGGAGGGATGGATGGATGGATGGATGGATGGATGGATGGATGGATGGATGGATTGACAAACAGACGGATGGATGGATGGATGGATGGATGGATGGATTGACGGACGGACGGATGGATGGATGGATGGATGGATGGATGGATGGATGGATGGATGGATGGATTGACGGACGGATGGATGGATGGATGGATGGATGGATGGATGGATGGATGGATGGATGGATTGACAGACAGACGGACAGACGGACGGATGGATTGACAGACAGACGGATGGATGGATGGATGGATGGATGGATGGATGGATGGATGGATTGACAGACAGACGGACGGACGGATGGATGGATGGATGGATGGACGGAAGGATGGATGGATGGATGGATGGATGGATGGATGGATGGATGGATGGATTGACAGACAGACAGACGGATGGATGGATGGATGGATGGATGGATTGACAGACAGACAGACAGACAGACAGACAGACAGATAGATAGATAGATAGATAGATAGATAGATAGATAGATAGATAGATAGATAGATAGATAGATAGATAGATAGATAGATAGATAGATAGATAGATAGATAGATAGATAGATAGATAGATAGATAGATAGATAGATAGATAGATAGATAGATAGATAGATAGATAGATGTAGCTTCATGTGTGTTGTGGTCAATTGAGTTCAAATTTAGTTCAAGATGCGCTTTGAAACATCTTAAATTATTAGTTATTGTCTTCTCCAGTGCTGCCATCATTTATAAAATGAGAGTCATCCAAAATAGAAGCTCTAGTGGTCTCATATTTTGGAGTCCACTGTATTTCTATGCAAAAGTAGACTCTGGGACTCTCTCTCTCACACACTCTCTCGCTCATCCCACGAGTCTCATCAGTACTCCTCTTTTGATGTTTTCCCTCGTTCTTCTCTCTAATGGTGTTTGAAGTGTCACTCAAGGACAAAGAACACACACACAGATGATTATTTTGTGCAGTGAGTGATACAGTAGGATCATCCTGGGTTTTAATGTGACCAGCCTCTGTTGATCTGTGACATTCCTGTCAAGCTTCTCTCCCAGAGGAACATGGTATCGCTCAGAGGTTGCTCTTCAATAGCTCAGAAGACACAATGGAGTTCTTTGTAATATTTAATTTCACAAAATATAGAAAGAAGACACAAATAAGACAACTGTTGACATACAATAAGTGAATAGTGCTCTAAAATGAAAGTGGATACCAGCTCAGATCAATCATGAAAAAAGTTCATGTCGAGATCTCTGACTTTTGATTGCAAACTTTGGTATCTTGGCACATTTGAACACAGACACCTTCATTTAATCTCAGCAGGTCCAGACAAACCTGAGACATTAAAGAGACATAATTTCTTTCTCTCTCTCTCATTCTGTCTGTCTGTCCAGGCCACTAAAGAGGTGATTGAGCGGGAAGCTCCAGGGATGTCTCTGGCCATGCTGGTGGGCTCTCTGAATGTCACTCCTCTGGGAATGCTCTCCAGGTCTCACTTCAACACGTCCTCAACATGCTCATCTCAGTGTAGAAGAACTTTGACTTCATTCATGATTGTACTCATCGGTATATTCAGAGAAAACTGATCCCAGATCAGCCTCTTAATCAAAGACACTGACTTCATTGAAATCATTGGCTTGTGCATAAGCTTCCAGTAGAGAAATATAACAGCTAGATACAGACTTATAGGAACATTTTCAGAATATAATAATGCAAATATCAGAATTTTATGGAAGCCTGTTTCTGCCATGGAATTTAAAAAATCAAAAAGGTAATTGCAACATTTTAACTGCCACATCTGACTTTTGTTTCAGAGTTGCATGGAAAAAAAAGTCCAAATCATGAGATAAAATGTTGCAATTACCTTTTTGATGTTTTTTAATCACGTGGCAGAAACAAGCCTTTATGGAATGCTATTATATTCAGAATTACAGTTTACAATTATTTCCTGTTTGCCTGCATATAATAATAATAATAATAATAATCAAGCTAAAAGTACTGTTAAAGTACTTCAGTTTTTCATTATTTTTAAAAGAAGTCTATTACACTCAATTACAGTAAAATATACAAAAATACAATAAAAACTTTAAATATTGTGAAATATTATTGCAAATTAAAATAGCTGATTTCCACTGTAATATATTTTCAGCATCATTACTCCAGTCTTCAGTGTCACATGATCTTCAGAAATCATTCTAATATACTGATTTACTGCTTAAGAAATATTTATGATTATTATCAATGTTGAAATCAGGCCCTTTTGAATTCTCTTGATTTGTGTGTTTACAGACCCGTGTGTGGTATCCGAGGAAAAACTCTCATCATAAATTTGCCGGGCAGTAAAAAGGGTTCACAGGTAAGAAAAAAAAAATATATATATATATATATATATATATAATTTTTTTTTTTTTTTTTATATATATAATTAAGTGTGTGGTTAGTCGTATGTACTCCATTAGCCAAAACTTTTAATGTAGTACTTCTAGTAATCCAATTCATATATAATAAATGATAAATGGGAATGGGAGTGTTTTACACATAATGTGCAAGTTTAATTCTGTTTGTGGACTTGCTTGTGTTCTCAATAAAATATATATTAAGGGGTGCTGGAAATAGAAATAAACATGAATAGTTATAGAGCTCTTTTTGGATCAGTCCAGAATAGTTTACTTAAGGGTCATAATTTTTTCATTGCTTCGTCAATTTATGAGACACACCATGTACATTATATAGCTATTGAATGAAATTTGCACTTTACTATCAATTTCAGTAAATCGCCTATATAGTAGTTTATCCCAGTGTTATTTTAGTATTAATGAGATACTATTATAGTTTTTATTAATATTTTGAATGATATTTTATTAAAGATTTTCATTTATTTGAAGTTTTAGTAATTTTTTTCCGTGTTTTAATACATTTATATAGTTTAATCCATTTTTATTATTTTATTATTATTTTTTATGTTATTTTAGGTTAAACAAAATGAAAATGAGAAAGGTTGCCTTGGCAACTAGCTGAATTCAGTTAACTTTTTTTTTTAAATATTAAATTTTATTTCAGTTAAAATTTATTTTACTCTAAATAACAAAAGATTTTTTATGGTTTTAGTTTTAGTTAACTATAAAGAAAAGTTCTTCCATTGTAAATGTCCAAAAACAGCACTTTTTTGTTAGTGATTTTCAGTAGGATTGTATATTGAGCAACATTTGAAATATAAAAAAAGTGTAAAGGATGAAATGTGAAGTTTATCATTTTATAAAACTTTTTTTTTTTTTGCGAAAACCTATATCTGAACTGCAAATCATGCTTTTTACAGTCATTTTATGGTTTAATATGTTAACATAGTGCATGTGTGTCCTGTAGGAATGCTTCCAGTTTATCCTGCCGGCTCTCCCGCACGCCATCGACCTGCTCCGAGAAGCTGTGGTCAAGGTGAAGGAGGTGCCAAACGAGCTGGAGGACCTGCCCTCGCCTCCGCCTCCTCCGTCCCCGCTGCCCGCCAGCAGCCCGCACCGCCAGACCGAGGACAAGGGTGTGCAGTGTGAGGATGAGGAGGAGGAGAAGAAGGACAGCGGTGTGGCCTCCACAGAGGACAGCTCCTCCTCGCACATCACCGCCGCCTCCATCGCTGCCAAGGTAAACCTGTAGCTATGCATAAATCAGTTATGCTATACAAAACTGTTTCTCACACAAGGACGTAGAATATATCAGAGATGCAAGGGACATGTCCCTACCAATATCCAGCGACTACTAAATTATCCCCAGCAATAGTTTTTATCAGACAATTAAACATATGTATATGTAACCACTGTTGTTGTAATTTCTGCCCCATCTGAAATTGCTCATACCATTGATAATTAAAACGCTAGAAAAGTAGGTCCTTGAAACAGAGCTCTTTGAAATTCCGAATTGAGTTAAACCATTGCGTCGCAAAATGATTCACTGTTTCAAAGCGCTCCAAATGGATTGCGAATCATTTGATTCAGATCGGGACTTTGGAGTGTGAATCATTTAATTTACATTCAAACCAAAATGTATTTAGACACCTTCAACATTCATATCACATTATGTAATGAATTCGGTTGAATAGCTGTTAAATTTAAGCAGAAAATTACCAATTTAGCTCAACTGATTACTAAGCAATGCTTCATTTTGTTCAGTCTGTGGCGTAAAAAGGTTGCATCAGCAATTACAGAAAAACACTTAAGCAAAACATAATCAGGTCTGAATAAGTTCTGGTCCCAAATTTTTATCAGTTTTACTGGTAGTCCGCTGTATGATGAATTTTTGGGTATAATATGTCACAGTTCACTTTATTTTGCTATCCTCCCTTACATAAATTAACTATAGTGTCCTGCACCCACTAGTAAAAAAAAATATGAAAAATTATATCTGGTGTCTGAATATTTTTTGGTTTGACTGTAGATTGGAATTTCGGAGCGGGTGCGTGAATCTTTTGATTCATTGTAGCGGGTTTGTTAATCATTTCACGATTCGTGATGCACACTCTGAAGTCTCAATCTGAACCGATGGTTCGAAAATCATAATTTAGATCGAGACTTTTCGGTGCATGGAGCTCGAATCATTTGACTTAGATCGGAACTTCGGAGCGGGTTCGTGAATCTTTTAATTCAAATTGGAACTTTGGAGCATGTATCGCAAATCATTTGATTTAGATCGGGATTTCAGAGTGGGTTCACGAATCATTTGATTCAGATCGGAACTTCGGAGCTCGTATTGGGAATCATTTGATTCAGATCGGAACTTCGGAGCTCGTATTGGGAATCATTTGATTCAGATCGGAACTTCGGAGCTCGTATTGGGAATCATTTGATTCAGATCGGAACTTCAGAGCTCGTATTGGGAATCATTTGATTCAGATCGGAACTTCGGAGCTCGTATTGGGAATCATTTGATTCAGATCGGAACTTCGGAGCTCGTATTGGGAATCATTTGATTCAGATCGGAACTTCGGAGCTCGTATTGGGAATCATTTGATTCAGAACTGTACTATTGCATATCATGAATCTTTACAGTTTTAAAACAAATACCATGGTTAAACTATGGTTAATGTAGCAAAATTTTCGGAAGGGTCCAGTGTGTTGCCAGGTTGACAAAAAAAGTGATAAATTTACACCTTAAGAGGATACATAGGATAAATGTATCCCTTTAAATTATATAGGGATACAGTTTCTTTAGGATGAACAGAGCTTTGGATAGTTTCCAAATAAAGGTCTAGATCAACTCTGAATAAAGAAAAGAGAGCTTTAGAGCCAGATTTTTGTTTATGTATGTGAAATTCAGCTAGCAGGGAACACAAATTGATTAAGTTATACTTTGCTATATTCTCTTTTGAGTCAAACAATCAAAACATCTTTAAAACTGCTGCTGTAATGTTGTTGGTTTAATCAAAATTGTGTAATTATTGTCTGATGAATATGCTAACAAAAGCTCTCATTATGAATTTTTAGTATTTTAGTTGCCATAGCTGTAAATAAAGACTTTAGGTGACGTGAAACTGTGGTCGAAAGTCTATCATAAATGTAGAAATGCTGGTGTAGTTGGTGTTATGTCCTCTTTAATGTCAAAATTGAACCTTCACCTAACAGGACTGTGTTGGACGTTTGCAGGTGTTCCATTTGTCTTCGTTCTCATCATGATATTGTGTTATCTTCATGTGTGCTGCAGCATCCGCTGGTGTGAGTGAATATCATGACATCTTCACATCATTTGTGTGATTGTTGTGTTTGTGTCAACCTCATTCATCATCTATAATTTGTGTTTAGAAACAATTCTCTGAATTGCCTTTACACAGACTTTAAGTAAGATCTGAGTGTAATGTATCAGACACTTAACTGCATGTTATTTGCAATTAAATGAAAATGTATTATTGTGTAAATGCATTTAGTTTAACCTTTGTTACCCACTTATGTGGGACTTAAGTGCATCTTATATGTAATTTCATAATTACTTCTATTGTTTTGGAATATTGTTAATGCAAAACTAAAATGTAATGTACTTTATTCAAACTTCTATATTATGTATTTAAATATATTTGTAATTGCTGATTTGTAATGACGTTGCAATTTAGTATATACAGTTTCTACATGAATTACCTCAAAATTCATTGTTATTTTTAATGCAATAATGGCTTAACATTCCTGACAATTTTCTTCTGAATACTGAAGAAGTTGATATTGAACTGCCACGGTCTTCTCCTTTTTCACATAGCAAGAGTTTGTGGGTCATACTAGGCCAAAAAACGTAAAAAATCTAGAAATGCTGTTTCATCCGTGGACTTTTTTGCATATTATTTTCAGTGTACTACAACCTGGAACACACTAAATAGCACGCAGATCGGGACGTATGCGAAGTGTGTGATTAGAAACATGTCAAGAACATGTTTCACCGCAAGCTCCGTGGAAATAAATGATTTCAAAGCTTGCAAACTTTGACTTTTTACATGATATAATGCACAAATTATAAGAGAGCAGATGTTTGGAAGTTTATGATTTTAATAAACATCCTTCTTTTATGTCTCAGATTCCTGACTCCATCATCTCACGGGGCGTCCAGGTCCTTCCCCGTGACACGGCGTCTCTGAGCACCACGCCGTCCGAGTCGCCACGCGCCCAGGCTACCTCCCGCCTCTCCACCGCTTCCTGTCCCACCCCCAAGGTGAGAGCGCCTCACTTCCTGTTTCCTGTCCCCGCACTGTTCGCTTCCTGTCTGCCGTTCCTCTGCCTCCCCACCTCGCTCACCCTGCTGCCGACCTCCTCGCTCACCTCACCCCAGAACCCCTGTCAGAGTCCCATCCGTGTGTGGATTTCACAGGTTTCCGTCTCATATGTTGGATACTGAAGAATTCTGCAGTTTTGTCTTGTTCTCCACGACAAATAAGTCAAAATGCATTTACTCGAGAAGCGAAATATGTATTGTTTTCTGAAAAGTTAGGCAAGTTATGTGTTTAAAAAAATGCCAATGGGGTCAGAAAAATAAACTTAATTCAAAGGGAAAACAAGATTCATTATCTGACCCCATTTACAGATTTTTTTTCTTGTTTAAACAAAAACACACTTAATTTTTCAGAAAACAGCGAAATCAAAATTTTTTTTTTTTATGCATTTGTAGATCATTTTCAGGGGGCAGTCTGCTGGAATTTCATCTTGCACAGCACAAACTGTCTTCTGGCATTTCTTCAGCAGTTTTATTTCAGTAAAAACGCTACACTTAAAGCAAAATATCGAACAAATACAGTTGCACTGCTCTAAAGGTCTAAACTGCTCCTTTACAAACTGTAAAAAACAATGTGAAACGACACCATCACTGCTAAAAAAAGTCATTTTAAGCCATACAATATTTTGTGTGACCAGAACTAAAGTCAATATTTATGGATGACTTTTATTAAATAATCATAATTTTAAATGCTAAAAAACGAGAGTGAAAACCTGTTCATTTGTTAACACAAAATCCCCTTACTATATATAGTGAAAAACTCATTTAATGTTTTTGTTAGTGAAAAATATTTTATAATTTTTAATCATTTTTTAATTTACAGTACAAGTATACATTAATTATACATATCCCAGAATTAACCGTTTTTTTATTTTTTCATCTGAATAGCTGTTTCTTCTTAGTTTCTTGTCACTTATAAACATTAGGGTTTTATATCGCATCTCATGTTGCTAAATGAATGTTTATTGCATTATTTTAGCGTGACCATGATAGTGTCAATACTAATATATGCCACCTTTTATATTAGTATTGACCTCAACTTGTCGTGATGAAAACATGAAAAGCTTTTTTCATTGCCAACAGTGTTTTATGATGGTTGTCAGTGTACTATAAATGTACAAAACTAATTTTAGTCCTCCAGTAGGCTGGTATGTATATTAACGTCTACTGTAATTTAAATTCAATCCATGAAACCTAAAATCTTGCCACCATATTTTTTTTAAAGTTCTGGCAACTTCAGCTGCCAGTTTTTTACCATAAACTCCACAGATTTATTTTATTTTAGTTTAGTTTAACAGTATGGTGTATTTATTTATATATGTAATTATAAAGTATTTAGCATTATTTAACAATGTTTTGGCCAATTGACCTTCCTCAGGTTTAGAACGTACGCAAATTATCAACAAATTTAAATTCATATTTTTTATTTATATGATTCTAGTCATTATTAGCTGAAATTATTCCCTTCCACCATTGCTTTCAGAACTTGTTTTTGCAATGCATTTTTAGATTCCAGTGTTATTTTAGAATCATTGAGATGCTATTGTAATTTTTTTATTAATATTACAGTATGGTGCTTTTTGTGCTCTTGCGATAAACGTGGGATAAATTATGAAAAAAGCGATCAATTAATTGCAAATAAAATCTGTTTAGTCTATTTGACTGAAGATGAACATATGCACTGGCTTTTCTGAACATTTATGCATTATGTTTTTATCTAAGTAACGTACATTGCATTCAAGCTATACATTTTTTGTGAAATTCATGCTTTCCCTGGGAATCGAACCCATGACCTTGGTGTTGCTGACGCGATGCTCTACTGTGTGAGCTGCGGGAATATGACTAACCTGTAACCTTGACCCGTGTGGCTCCAGACTCTCACCCAAAGCGTCAGCTCATGTCACAGTCATTTCTCGCCCCGCTGTGTGGATGCGGATGGTTGTCATGGGAGCGGGTGTTGCCGTGGAGACTGTGCTGCGCTCATATGAGTGAGAGAGTTTGTACAGGTGTCAGTTTGACAGAG
Source organism: Acrossocheilus fasciatus (assembly GCA_036784905.1). Classification (NCBI taxonomy): domain Eukaryota; kingdom Metazoa; phylum Chordata; class Actinopteri; order Cypriniformes; family Cyprinidae; genus Acrossocheilus; species Acrossocheilus fasciatus. The sequence continues at coordinate 31,722,705 of CM071957.1, forward strand.
ATGCAGAATTCTGTATGACCTGTATGACTTAGATTTCCGATGTTCACCCTGTTCTTTACTATACAATGAAAACATTTACTGACCAGGCGCTGTTGAGCTCCAAATACTAAAAAAGCTCAGTCCATGTAACTTATGCATTATATTTTAAGTCATTAAATAAATTTGTATAACAAACATTGTATCTGGAACATACTCCTATTTGCATCATCAAGTATTTTTTAATTAGCAGTGTTTCGGTCTTTCAACCTTCCTCAGGCTTACAACGTATATTCAAATTACCAACTAATTTAAATGTATATATATTTTTATTTTTATATATAGTTATCTATATTTCTAGTCATTATTAACTAAAATGATTAGTCTCCTTAGCCCACTCATTTTTGCATTGCATTTTTAATATCTAGACTTCATTGTTACGCTAGTATAATTGAGATATTTTATTAATATTTTAAATTAGGTTTTATTTTTATACTTTCTGTTTACGATTTAATTATAATATATATGTGTGTGTGTGTGTGTGTGTGTGTGTGTGTGTGTGTGTGTGTGTGTGTGTGTGTGTGTGTGTGTGTGTGTGTGTGTGTGTGTGTGCACGCATGCGTATCTACATAGTTTTTATCCTTTTTAATTTGTTTTAATATTAGTTATTTTAGTACAGCAAGTTAAACTAAATAAAAATGAGAAATGTTGTCTTGGCAACTTGCAGCAATATATATTTTACATATACATATAATATTTTTTATAATATTTTTTTCCAAGTAAAAAAAAAGTTTTTGTGTTTTTAATTTTTATTTTTATTTTTTCACAGGGTTTTTTTTTTGGGGGGGGGGGGGGTGTTCTATGCAATGAAAGTAAATGGGGTCCAGTGTTGTTTGAGCTCAAAAAAAAAATTGTGTGTGTGTGTGTGTGTGTGTGTGTGTGTGTGTGTGTGTGTGTGTGTGTGTGTGTGTGTGTGTGTGTGTGTGTGTGTGTGTGTGTGTGTGTGTGTATGTGTGTTCTGCAAAAAGAAAGTCATGCAGATTTGAAACAACATGAGAGTGAGTGACTGCTGTTGAATTAAAAAAATGTAACCGATATCGATGATGTCATCATAAGATTTGCATTTTGAATTGTGATTGGTCATGTCTTTAACCATTTTAGATGTTTTCACTGCACAGTGACAGAAACCGAGATGTGCACTTAGTGTTATGGTGATGACAAAGGAAATTGCAAAAGCATCACAATTGCTTCACCAGAGACATCATTTGATTTATAGCCGCCCTGATCACTAGCATACTCAGACTCTCTCTGTGTCTCTCGATGTCACTTCCTGTCTTGTGTTCTCTCACTGTCGCACACACACAGATGATGATATGGCTGTGGCAGTCCTCCACACAGTTATATAACACGCTTACATAACAGTGAGCCACTAACACACATACCAGTTCCCGTGATTATCTGCAAATGCAATCCTGCGTCTCATTTTAATGCACAAGTAATTGGGCAGAATGGTGATGGCTCGTTCGTTAAGGATTTTTTTTTATATTGATTAAAACCCTCTGCATTCTGTCTCAAGATGGGCACTTAATGGAATATTTTGAGTTTGAGGTTTTATTAAAATTATTTTTGCATTTGCAACCTGCTATTGATTAATACAGAAAATAATTCCGACTTGTAATTTACTTTAATCATGCAGCATGCATGTACACTACAATTGGAAACTCAGTGGGTCAAGTAAGAGTTTTTTAGAAAGGAATTAATACTTTTAATCAGCAAGGATGCATTAAATTGATCAAAAGTGACAGCAAAAAAAAAAATGTTTATAATGTCACAAAGATTTCTATCTCAAATAAAAGCTCAAAAATATGAAGCAGCACAACTGTTTTCAACATTGATAATAATCAGAAATGTTTGAGCATCAAATCAGCATATTAAAATGATTTCTGAAGATCATGTGACACTGAAGACTGGAGTAATGATGCTGAAAATTCAGCTTTGATCACGGCAATAAATTACATTTTACCAGATATTCACATAGAAAATATTTATCTTAATTAATAATAATATTTCACAATTTTTACTGTATTTTACTGTATTTTTGACCAAATAAATGCAGCCTTGGTGAGTATAAAAGACTCAAAAACATTTGAAAAATCTTACTGACCCCCAACTTTTTAACAGTAGTGTAAATAAACTTTAAGATGCACAACAGTTGTGCTGTTTTAAAGTGATCACGCGAGAGCTCTTGATTTAATGCACTAATTTAGTACAATTCATTATTTAAAAAGCGATTTAAATTTTTTTTTAAAAATCAGAATCAAATATTCCATAATAACCTGAAATGCTCCATTAATCCTGGTTTTCTCCATGTTGGACTATTTCTACAGTTTGTGTTTGGGATGTGTTTTGATTGTCAAAACCTCAATGTGAAAAAGCAGCGACTTTACTGACAGTTGCAGATGTGTGTTAGATGAAGGATAAATCCACATTTTTGGTGTGTGTGAGAGAGAGAGAGAGAGAGAAACTCAGACGTATCTCTGACAGTTTTATAGTGATTAATCTATGAATGTTTATCTGTCAAATCTTATTTACACCTCTTCCATCACATTTCCTTCCCACTCTCCTCCTTTCCTCCTCTCTCGCCTCTGTGTTTCTCTCTGTTGATTTTCAGTGTGTTTAGGATGATGTCTCAAACTACAGTCTAACAGCATCAGAATTATGTAGAAGTATAGAAGTGCATACATATATAACGGCAGCAATAGATAAGTGTGTGTGTGTGTGTGTGTGTGTGTGTGTGTGTGTGTGTGTGTGTGTGTGTGTGTGTGTGTGTGTGTGTGTGTGTGTGTGTGTGTGTGTGTGTGTGTGTGTGTGTGTGCTGATAATGTTCCTCCTCTGAACAGAGCAGACTGGCTTCTCGCTGTCACAGAGGTGAGAACATTGAATTTAATGCTCAGAGAAGATCAGATAGTGATGGCCAAGGAGAAATGAAAGAGAACACAATAAACAAGCGCTCAGCAGAGCAGATGCTCAGCTCAACATCTCTGAGTGTGGCTGACTATCACTTCATCAGCATTATTTCCGCACAGAATCATTTCTGTTTGTGATTTGTGTTTATCCAGATTGTTGTGAAATGTTTGTTTGTTCATTGTGAATGTGAAGCTCTGGGTGCGGAGGGTCTGTTTTACTCGACTTGGACTTGTGTGTTTGTGTAGCAGTAGTTTAGGAGCTTTACATGACTGTGTACTGTGGTAAAGCTGTTTTAGATGATGCCTGGCTTGTTGGTATCTGTAAGTAGAAATTGTTTACTGTCTTGTAAGATTTGTTCTATAGTTGCTCTGAAAGAGGCTCAAGATCTGAATTGCATATACTGTAAAATTTCCTTCCTTTTGGATTACAGTTTTGACATAAACTAATAAACCTGTTATGATGCATATCTGTCAGTCATATATAAATGAAACAGGTCAGATTTTTTTCTTTATTTTTTTAAAGGAATAGTTTATTAATAACTTATTTGATTTTATTTAAATAATCACATTTTCAAAATGCATTTATTCAGCTTGTTTAGAATCAGCATTAATCTGTTAATTGTATTAAAAAATGTATTTATTTAAAAAGTATGAACATCGTTAAATATTTCTAGCTGTGAAACAAGCAATATTCATTTAGTTCAAATGAATGAGATTAAAACAAATTGGATTTATTGATGATAAATACAGTATATAAACCTGGTTATTGTATATTTAAAATGCAGTCAGTTTATTAGTGCTATTACAGAAATCTGATCTGTTTCATTTATGACTGACAGAAATACATCACTTATTAGTTTGTTAAAACTGTGTAATCCCAAATGGATTAAATTTATGTATGTAATTCAAATACATGTATGAGTATGTTTCTGTTTTACCTTATCCTTATATACATCATTATTACACCTTATTACATCATCTGATTACCTCTTTTTAGAGATATCCTCGTAGAGAAAGAATATTCATAAATAACATTTTCTTTTTGTAATTCTGATAATGAAATGGTCCATTCCCTATCCATCAAATGCACAAAATTACTTCTTTTTTTTAAAGTCATTAGCAACATTCAGATATTTGGATTTGATTTAAACATTTCCTATGTGTTTTCTGTACAGTTGTGAATGTACTGTGTGTGTGTGTGTGTGTGTGTGTGTGTGTGTGTGTGTGTGTGTGTGTGTGTGTGTGTGTGTGTGTGTGTGTGTGTGTGTGTGTGTGTGTGTGTGTGTGTGTGTGTGTGTGTGTGTGTGTGTGTGTGTGTGTGTGTGTGTGTGTGTGTTCATTGTCCATTTCTTTTTGTACAGTTTCTTTCTCCTTCTCTTTCTCTCACTAATGTTGTTGTATTGTTTTTTTTTCGGATCATAATCCCTGCTTGCTCTTTCTCTGTGGGCTTCTCTCTCTCTCTCTCTCTCTCTCTCTCTCTCTCTTTCTCTCTCTCTCTCTCTCTCTCTCTCACACTCTCTACTCCTCCTCCTCTTCTCTCTCCATCCATATGTGTGTGTTCACTTCCTCTCTGTGTCTGTGTGTGTATGTGTGTGAGATCTCAGTCTTCATGTAGATGATGGTAAGTCTTCAGTCTTCCTCTGGCATTTGATGTTTCTTGAATCAGAAGTCACTTGTGTTTTGTATTATAATCCATTTGTTAGTTTAATAATCAGACAAATTGTGCATAAATCTAGTGCTGGTATATGTGTGAGTGATTTTGTGCTTTTTTTTTTGTCATGGAGTGTGTGTGTCTTCGATTGTGTCTTAAGAGCGAGTGATAATATGTAGTGATTAAAAAAATACTAAACACATAAAACTTGTTGCTGTGAGGTTTGCATTCATAAGTCTATCCATCTGTCGTCTTGTGTTGGGTTTTTTGGCTATAATGTTGTATATAAAGTTTTTGCATAATAATAAGTCGTGCATATTGGCTCTTGGCAATTTGTCCAATGTGATATTGTCCATTTGTGTTCATCGTATCGTTATTCGTCACACAGGATGAGATGTAGAAGATCAGATCATATGTTCTTTCAGATGTTTGGCTGAATTATGAGTGTTAGATAACTCCCTAAAGCTGCTTTCCTGACTTTAGGGACGGTTTTAAAATGCAGTCTGCCAAAAATCTTGAGTAAAATAAGCTCCTGATGTTTTGAGACTTTTTTGACTAAAAGTTCTAGTAGTAAATGCTTGCAGTGTGTTGCAGTTTTTATATAAAATTTATTTATTTGTTTGTTTGTTTATTTATTTATTGTTCAAGGTTATGATTATGATTTTTGTTTATAATGTTTTTTTTAAATAAAATAATATTAAATATTCACATTATCGTTTTTTATATATATATATTTGGTTAGATTGATTTTTATGATATTATTTTTTATTTTTATATGATATTATGATTTTTTCATATTATTTTTATTTTTTATTTTTATATGAAATTATGATTTTTTTTTTTATAACTATTATGAATGATTATTGAACATTCAAATATAGAGTGCTGAACTGGGTTTTTTTTTTTTACAAAACAGGTTCATCACAGTTTTAGTTTGAGGACACTGGCATTATTGTCTTTTAGCTGTAGACAGATATAAATGTGTAAAATGACTCAACTCAGCTGATAATGACATGCAGTCCACTGCTTATTTAGCCCAGTTGTGATATAAGATGCTTGCTTGTTATGAAAATTAAAGGGTAATGGAAATTTAAAAACATGCACCAGGGTTGATATATCATATTGTGGATTATTAGCAGACATTAATGCTGCATTCCCGGATTATCAGATATCTGAAGTGTAGTTTCTCATCGTGATGCAGTACAGAAACACCTACTAAAGCATTATTAAACACAGTGTGGCAGAAACTGCTTGGCTGTGCATTAGCAGTCTTGAGCAGATTGTGTGTGTCCTGTTATCCGCCCTCGCTCCCTTCAGAGGGGTCAAATCTGAGGCGTGGGACTGAGCCAGACATGATATGAGAGTTCAAAGAGAGAGCTCGTCCAAAATGAAAACGCTGTTATCATTTACAAACTTGTGTGACTTACTTTCTTCTGTGCAACACACTGAAAAATATTTATTTATGCATTTTAAAATGCAAATAATCTGTTTGAATTACACAGTTTATACATAAATAATCTAGTTCATTTAATGTGATTTTGCTGTAATAAACATGATGTTTTTATATTTATCATTAATAAATCCAATTTGTTTCAATCTCATACATTAAGTCGAGCAAGGTTAACTAATTTAATCTTTCTTTTTTCTGCATATTTAAACCATGTTTGTACTTTTCAACTGATTAAACTGAATTGCTTTCACAATTAACAGATTTATGTTGATGCAGTTTGAATAAACTCAGTTGAAAGCATGAATTTAAATCTAATTTAGTTACTATGCCATACTATACTTTAATTTTTGTGTGCAAAAAGCAAATTTTTTAAGTTGATTTTATTTTTTATTCATATTTAAGTGAATTATTCCTTAAAGTATTCATATGTGATAGCGCTCACAGCAGGCAGCAGCTCAGCTGCCATCACCGCCTACTTAAAAAATGTCTTACGAAATAGATACACTTTATTACATTCTCATAGAGAAGCTCGGTGTTTTCAGAATTTAGTTCAAGAGGCTTAGTTCAGGACCTGTAAGATGCTCCAGATCAAGAATACTGGAGGCTGCAGATTTGGCTACACTCTTAAAAATAAAGATTCTAAAAGCGGGTTTTGGTAGTGATGCCATAGAAGAACCATTTTTGTTCCCCAAAGAACCTTTCAGTGATCAGTTTTTAAAAGAACAATTTTTTTTCTTATTGTGAAGAACATTTTAATAACCTGATTTTACTATGGAAAGATTCCATGGATGTTAAAGGGATAGTTCACCCAAAAAGGAAAATTTGATGTTTATCTGCTTACGCCCAGGGCATTCAAGATGTAGGTGACTTTGGTTGTTCAGTTGAACACAAACGAAGATTTTAACTCAAACCGTTGCAGTCTGTCAGTCATATAATGGCAGTCAATGGGACCCACGCATTTAAGAGACAAAAAAACACAGACAAAACCAAATTAAACCCTGCGGCTCGTGACGATACATTGAGGTCTTAAGACACAAAACAATCAGTCTGTGCTTGAAACTGAACAGTATTTATATCATTTTTTACCTCTGATCCACTGCAAAGTCCAACTGTCCTGAGCGCGTTCACAACATCGCGTCAACGTGCTCTGACATAGTAGACGCATGCACGGAAGCGATCTGTCTCGCATATACGTCACTCATTGTTTAGATCGCTTCCGCATTTATTTAGTTTCCTGAGGGACACTGGTATAGCAAATAGGATATATATTCGTTCATTCATTCAACATAGAATACAGTTTTGGAAATCATTATTATTAATTAAAGAGGAAGGGGAAGAAGAGAGATAGAAGTCTCCCTTCTAGTTATAGTTGATTTCCAGTACAGTAGGTGATGGTAATGCACCATTGAAGTTGGATGCCAACCACCGTTAAACATCAAGGAAGAAGAAGAATAAGATCGCTTCCGTGCATGCGTCTACTATGCCAGAGCATGTTGACGCGATGTTATGAACACGCTCGGGACAGTTGGACATTGCAGTGGATCAGAGGTAAAAAATTATATAAATACTGTTCAGTTTCAAGCACAGACCGATTGTTTTGTGTCTTAAGACCTTAATGTATCGTCACGAGCCGCAGGGTTTAATTTGGTTTTGTCTGTGTATGTTTTTTTGTCTCTCAAAACCGTGGGTCCCATTAACTGCCATTATATGACTGACAGATTGCAACGGTTTGAGTTAAAAATCTCCATTTGTGTTCAACTGAAGAAACAAAGACAGATAAAAAAAAAAAATCACATTTCCATTTTTGGGCGAACTATCCCTTTAAAGGTTCTTTATGGAACCATCAATGCCAATACAAGAGTGTTAAGTTGATACAGAGTCTAATGCCAAATTTACCTTGCAAAGGTACGCTTCTGAAATAGCGTTTAGGTGTCTTTACACAGCCCATGTCCAAAAATCCAAAAGGATTCCAATAAGAAAACTGTTTTAATTAAAATTTCTATCATAATTTGGAACCATTCCAATGAGATTCTTATCGTTCCTATAATTTTTTTTTTTTTTTTTTTTTACTGCACTCTCAGAAATAAAGCTACAAAAGCTGTCACTGGGGCGGTACCTTTTCAAAAGGTACACTTTTGTACCTATTATGTATACTTTAAGTACTAATATGTACCTTTAAGGTACCAAAATGAACCCTTTAGGTACAAACATGTACCTTTTGAAAAGGTACCGCCCCAGTGACAGCTTTTGTACCTTTATTTCTGAGAGTGTGGGATCCATCGGCATCCTATTTAAATCTCTTTTGTGTGCATTGTCTCAGTAAACAAGCTGCTGCAAATAAAATGAACGAGATAACAAAATCCTTTGCACAGAAAGCATGAAGGTCCACCCATAAAACCAAACCATCACTGTGACATAAGCAGATTGTATGAAAACCTACAAATGAGATCAATGAATTAGCCACCAATTTAGCAAAACATAAACTACTTAGGAATTATCATGAGATTTTGTTGGAGTATCACATTGAAGTCTATTGGAATCAAGCACTTTTTGTGTTGAATCACACTTGAGAAAAACACTTCTTTGAGGACATTGCACATGTGAAGCAGTACGCAGCAGTAACAGCGCTCTGTGTGTGTGTGTGTGTGTGTGTGTGTGTGTGTGTGTGGTGATAAATAATGCTTCTAAAGATTATATCTGTAGTGCTTGAGTTTCACTTGAGCTTTAAACTCGGGTGGGCTGCAGCCTGCAAGATATATTACTCCCATCCTGGACCACAAGGACACCTTGCATGCATTGAACGTGAGATGCAGCGCTGATTTTATGTTCTATAAATACCAAATGATTCCTGTCCTACGCTGGGAGCATTTCAAGTCGACATGAAATCAAAACTGATGGTGTATACTTTAATATATGTTTGGCTCGTTTTGCTTGTGATTCATCAGGGCGTGTTATACTAAAGAAAAAATGTTTGCAACTTAAGCAACTTTCGTTTTTATCTTCGATGTGTTTAAAAAACATGGATGTGTTTTATTTACTGTTCAAAATTTGGGGTTGGTAAGATTTTGAATGTTTTTGAAAGAAGACACTTCTGCTCAAAAGGCAGCATTTATTTGATCACAAATACAGTAAAATGTTATATTGTCAAATATTATTCAAGGCAACTCTTTACTATTTGAATATGCAGTCTGTCACATGATCTTCAGAAATCATTCTAATATGCTGATTTGCTGCTCAAGAAACATTTCTGATTAATTAAAACAGTTGTGCTGCCAAATAATTTTGGAAACTGTCATGCATTTTATTTTTCAGAATTCTTTGATAAATATAAAAATCAATAGAACAGCAGTTATTTGTAATAGAAATATTTTTCAACATCTTTACTGTCGCTTTTGACCAATTTAATGCATCCTTGCTGAATAAAAGTTCTTTAAAAAACCCCAAACTTTTTAATGGTATAGTGTATATTGAATACTTGTTAAATAATTTCTGAATAGTTTCATAAATATTTATTACATTGACATCTGTATTGTAGCTTTGAGAACTATCATTTTAATAATGAAGTTACCTGGATCGTGGTAGTTTCAGGTTAAAGTTGGTGTGTTTTAGTAGCAATGTGTTCACCCATCTTTTCATCTTTGCTGTGTTTGCGGCTGTATGTGTTGTAAATCCAATAGAAATTGGATTTAATGTGAATACATTTTTATCCACAAGCTAAAATTAAACCGAGATATGGAAGCCTATTTCTGCCACATAAGAAAATAATCATGCTTTAGAAAGTCATAATTATGAAAAGTAGAAATAAAAGTCAAAATTATTACCTGAAGTCAATATGACAGTCAGTATTAATTTAAATTATTACATAAAAAAATGTAATAATTATCAGATAAAGAGTACATAATTTCTACTTTATCTCATAATTTCAACTTTTTGTCATAATTTAAATTTAGTGTCATAATTTTGACTTTTTGTCATTATTTCTATCTCATAATTTCAACTTTTAAAGTCAAAATTTCTACTTCATCTCAGAATTTCAATTTAGCATGCCATAATTTAGACTTTTTGTCATAATTTCTACTTTATCATTTAAACTTTTTGTGTCATAATTTCAATTTAGTATGTCATAATTTCATATTTTAAAGTCATAATTTTCATCTCATAATTTTGACTTGTAACGTCATACCAAAGCATTTTTTTTTCTTACATGCCAGAAATAGGCGTCCACAGGGATCAGAAATGATTGTCCACTAAGTAAAAGAAATCGGGTTGATATTCAGAAAAACAGACTTGCACCGAAAATGTCAAGCACAAATCCCAGATCCAAAGCCCAGGAACATGCTCTATGCAAATACGCGAGTGTAAGCGCTGTATTTGCATAGTTTCTGCTCTTTTGAAATGTCTTCTGTTCCCAGCTGCTTTGGCTTGCAATGCTCCAGCAGTCCTCCGGGCCAGCAGGGGGCGCAGTGTGTGTGTCTCAGCTTGGCTTTGCTGGCTCTTATATTTAATTGTCTTCTCTTCTCCCCCCTTCTCGTGGCACCCAGGCGCGGCTCCCCTCCTCTTCATCCACCCTAAGCATTGCTGAGGTATTCCTGCATGCATCTCGGGCCGCATCGCCATGGCAACAGCTCTCCTCCACCTCGACGTGTTGCCATGCGGCATGTTTCTTCCTGCCTGCGATGATTGTTGCTTCCTGCTCTGCTTGAAACCCTTCCTGTCTTGTCATGCATGCTTTTCTCAAGTGCACAAATGACTGATAGTCATTTTTGTGACAATTTTAGATGTGTGTCTTGGATATTTTTTAGTTTTTGAAGTGGTTTTGACTTCATTGGTTTATCCATCAGCATAATCATATCATATCATAATGCATTTCTATATATTTTTTTCTCATCCATAAAACACTTTAGAGGGGTTGTTCTTACTAGTGACAGACTGATACGGTATATTGACCAGGCCAGTTTATTAATAATAATTGAAGATAATTTTGGCTATTTTGAGATTACCATAAATAAAACAAAGATTTGTCTATAGTAATATTTAAATGTTGCTATTTATATGTCTGCAATAAATCGGCCAGCTTTGTCAGTCGACCACTAGTTATTACCTCACATGCAATGCAGTTATATGAGCTAAACATACTCGCTCAGCTGCATTTTACACATTTTACAAACCACTTTTTCCACTCTGCTTGATCTAAAGACTTTAATATATGAGTCACACTTTATTTTAAGGTCCAGTTCTTGCTATTAACAAACCATTAACTATGGCTTTTGCCTCTATAAACTGCTAATTTGCTGCTTATTAGTAGTTAGTGCGGTAGTTGTTAAGTTTAGGTGTTGGGTAGGATTAGGGATGTAGAATATGGTAATGCAGAATATCTGTTTTATAAGTACTAATATTTTAATAATAGGCATGCTGATAAGAACCTAGTTAATAGTGAGAATTGGTCCCTATACTAAAGTGTTTACATGTTTTAATCAATAATCCATCCATGCATATACCATAAATTAGAATCTTGTACGTTATACTGTATTGAGACGTGATCCAAGAAAAGTACATTTATTTCTAGTAACACATGGATTATATATTTTATTTTAAAAAAGTAACAATTAAAAAAAAAAAAAAAAAAACTTTTTTTTAATTTAATTTTATTTAGTTGTTCATTTAACAAGGACAATGCAGAATAACATTACCGATGCTCTACATACAGGCTTCTAGCCAATGGCTAATTTGCAGCCCCAGTCCCTGGTTAGGCTTTTGAAATACAATTTAAAAAGAAAAAAAAGTACAATGACAAGTACAGTAACCGTGATAAAAATCTAAGACTGTGTACAACTATCAATGTTTACAAACCTGTTTTTGTTTGAACCAATTTTTAATATTCGTTAGGAAAATATTCAACTCTGTTTGCATTTTCAGATCAACTGTTCCAGAGCAGTGTCCCTTTAACTGGAAACGTAGATTGAGCAAATTTAGTTTTTCTCTTAGGCACTATACAGTTCTGTGTTCCCTCATCTACTCTGTTTTACTATTAATTGACATATAATATCTGGAGCAAGCTTATTGACACATTTAAAAACTCACTAAATTCATAAAATTGTCAAAACTAAGCAAACTGTATTTTTGTAAAATGTTGCAATGATGCCATCTGATTGATTTCTTGTCTAAAATGTTTAAGGTTTGTTTATATATGGATCTAACAGGTTTAATAGTCAATTTTAGAGACCTGACTCCAGACAATCACGCAATAAGACATATGTGAGAAGACCATTGCATGCATATATAACTTAGCTGCTTTAAGTGATAAATACGGTCTGATCATATAAAAGCAATTAAAGCAGCTAAGTTATATATGCATGCAATGGTGATAAATACGGTCTGATCATATAAAAGCAATTCAGGTTTGTTGTGATGGTTTTACAAAGCCTCTTTACATGCACATTAAATTTTAATTGAGAATCCAAAAAAATTGAAATCACTAACTGTTTCTATTGCCTTTTGGTCAATCATTAAAACCACTCATTTCTTTCCTTCTGATTGAGAAACACATTGAAACGGTTTTTGAAGAATTCAAAATCAAGCCGTTCTTTTGCAACCACTGTGAAACGCCAGTCATTTCATTTGTTAATATATCTGCTGCTAAGTGTGGAGTCTGTGCTCATACATAAATAACTGTGTCATCTGCATATAACTGACATTTAGTTTCCTTACAACAATTTGGTTGATCATTAATATATAAGGAAAACAAAAGAGGACCTAAAATTGACCCTTGAGGAACACCCATCTCATTACTTTGTAAAAATGATCTTGAGTTATTTATGTTAACACACTGATCTCTTTGTCTTTTTTGTATTGAGATTTTATTTTAGTAATTAGCAAAAAACAATACATTTATAAAAAGTATTTATGCGTTTATACATTTATATTAGCATGATTAAAATATTTAAAAGTGTGTTGCTTTTTCATAAACAAATGAATTATTTATATATATATATATATATATATATATATATATATATATATATATATATATATATATATATATATATATATATATATATGTGGCAAAAATCTTTATTGCAGATATTATAAAAAAAGAAGTAACTATTTTTTTATACTTTTTATTAGTGCAACAGTAGTGAATTTTATTAGTGCAACAGTGAATTTATTTTCAATTTAAAAAAAAAACTTTTTTGTCAGATTGTACTGCTCTGATGAAATATTGTTTTAGAGACAAATAAACGCATTTATAATCATATTACTCTGTTTTATAGCTTCTATTCGGTTAGTTTATTGTGTTTTGTTAGTTGCTTGTAAGTAGCTTGACTGTAGCTGTATTAGGTTCAATCTGAGTAGCTTATACCTTGACAAGCTACAGTTTCCCAAAACTTTAGTAGCCCTAATAAGTCAAATTGCTTCGAGAAGCTTGATTTGAGTGTTGTTCACTTTGAATGTGATTTCTCCAGCTCCATGATTTCTTTTCTCTTGGTTTGTTCCTGATCACTCATGATTTACAGCATTTGATCAGTTGGGTTGCTTTGAATGCGGGTGAGTTTTCATTTCGCTCAGCTGCTCATATTTTCCATTGTACACATCACGGCAGTGTGTTTCATTACTGTGTGCTGCTGGAGAGAGTTGTGTGTGTGTTCACGTTTGTGGCGGCGCATGCTTATAAATGTGTTTGACTGAATGCGGATAGATTGTGGATCTGTGCCTGTTGGATAGGGAGAGGTGTGTGTGTGTGTGTGTGTGTGTGTGTGTGTGTTTCGGGGGAGTGACTGTCCTGTGGCTTCCTCCAGGCGTCGCGGCGAGAGTTCAGAGCACACCTGGATGAGGTCATCACACTCAAGTCAAGGTACTCTACCTTGGACCAGGTAAAGAGCTCATCTTCAATCATAGTTTGAGACTAATTCAGCCTGTAAACATGACTTTAGTGCCGATAGCTACTGAAGCAGCTCAAATACAGGAAAAATCAGTTAAGCCAAACCACCGTTATTTCTTTAAGCATATAAACTTAGCAATATTTACCATCCTAACTAATTTCCACCCCCAAAAATTTAAGTTTCTAATTATTAACCTATAAAAATTGGTGTAGAACTCAGAAATTGTGAGTAAATTTCACAAACAGTTACAAAGAAATGACAAGTAACATGTTCAAATGTGAAATTTTAAAGTAGAAATCTGATTTTTTTTTTTTTTTTTTTTTTGAAAAACATACTACAGTAATGTTTAACAACTTCAAAAATCTATTTTTTTACAGTGTTGGTATTAGAAACCAGTATGTTAATCAAATTATACAAATAATATAGATTATTAAAGCTTAATTTTTACATGATGTCCTAACAAAGTGCAATGCGCTAAGTTTTCCATGACAAGCAAAAATTTAAAAATAAAAGATTTGGTTTGCTGTTTTACCACCCCATACAGCAAAATAAAATATTTTAACATATATTTTGGAATATACAAAAAAAGGCCAAAAATATATTTGTTAAAATACGTTTCAAAATAGTTACGTAAATACACACCACACACACACACACACACACACACATATATATATATATATATATATATTTGAATAAAGATTATCAGAGTAAATTTATTTAAATACTATTTCAGTCTTTCTACAATCAAAATTTCACATTGAAATCAGTGTTGTTTAGTATGACAACATCAACATTTTATGTTCTATTTTCTGACATTTTAATCCAAAGCGACTTATAACCAAAATAATTTTGCTCACCTTCACCTCCATTTTTTTGTTTAACTCACGTTTGATGTTGTTTGTGTTGAGGATTTAACAGTGTGTTTGCAGAAGTATGTTTGCTATATGTGAGCTGGAGTTATTTTAGTATCAATTATATAGTAGCTTTTGTAATATATTGAATTAGATTTTATTTGTATATTTTCTGTTTTCACTCTCATTTAAGTTAAAGTTATAGTACATTTCTGACCCTGGAGCACAGAACCAGTCTTAAGTCGCTGGGGTATATTTGTAGCAACAGCCAAAAATACATTGTATGGGTCAAAATTATAGATTTTTCTTTTATGCCAAAAATCATTAGGATATTAAGTAAAGATCATATTCCATGAAGATATTTTGTAAATTTCTTACCGTAAATGTATAAAAACTTTTGATTAGTAATATGCATTGCTAAGAACTTCATTTGGACAACTTTAAAGGCAATTTTCTCAATATTTAGATTTTTTTGCACCCTCAGATTCCAGATTTTCTAATAGTTGTATCTCAGCCAAATATTGTCTGATCATAACAAACCATACATCAATGGAAAGATTATTTATTCAGCTGATTATTTCGAAAAATTGACACTTAAGACTGGTTTTGTGGTCCAGGGTCACATTTGTTGTGTGCTTTTGTCAATTTTATTATTTTTTTTAAATATAGTTTTATAATTTTTTAATTTATTAGTTTAATTTATTTTAGCTATTTTAGTACTTCAAGTTAGTGAGAAATATCAATTTATGTTTATGTTTTGTTTTGTAGCAATAATGTATTTTTTAATGGTTTTAGTTTTAGTTAACTGTAATAATCCTGACTTCAATGAAAAACACATCCCTGTTCAAAACCCTAGTGAGATCCCCACATAGACAGCAGTCTTCTAAGACAGACTGTGTGCTAAAAGTGACTGAGACGCTACATATTTATGAACATCAACTCCAATAGAGTTTGAATGGCATAATTGTTGCAGTGGAGTGAGCACATGTGAATTAAAAATCACATGCTTGCGAGTAAAAAAATAATAATTTCCCATGATGCCTCTGCACTTCAGGAGTGTGTTGAGTTCAGCTTCACACTTTTTTTTCCCAAGATTTTCACCCCATCACTGTCTTTATTTACAGTACAAGCTCCATCATATGGTTTTGTCTTATAAATGACACCAGCAGTATGTCTAGATTCTAGAACCATCATTAATACAACTAACCCACACACACTCCACTTTCAGTACATATACTCTTAAAAATAAAGGCTGTTTTCACAGTGATGCCACAGATGAACCATTCCCGAAAGAACATTTTCTAAAAGAACCATTTTTTTTAATTGGAACAACATTTTTCCTCTTTAAAGAACCTTTTGTGGAATGGTAAGATTCCATGGATGTTCAAGATTCTTCATGGAACCATCGAAGCCAATAAAGAACCTATATTTTTAAGAGTGATTAATGGACATTAAGGTTTTGTCTTGTTTTTGTGAATATCTATATTCATTCCACTTCCATCCACCGAATAGGGATGTCAAGCACAGTTAATTCCATTAACATTCAAATTAATTCCAACTTCTGAAGTTATCAAATTAATTTTCAAGAATAACACCATGAAGTTTTAAATACCTGAAACCAAAATGCTCTTTTTTTCTTTTCAATTACTGATCGCTCAAAAACACCATGAGCTGAAAGATGATTTATTAGCTATCATGTGACATCACAAAAAGAATAAATCATCTTCTTGGCGAATTCTTGTAAACCCATTGCAAATTAGGTCAGTATTGTATTAATTAGCCCACATCTAGGATATATAACGAGGGAATTGTTTGATGAACTGATATCCCAGTGCTTTTACAGTTGTTGTAATGAAAGTCTTATTTAGTGTGATTTAATTACTAGTTTCATTTTAATATGATAGTTATGATAGAGATGTCATAATTGGTCTGTATGAAGGTGTGTGTGTGTGTGTGTGTGTGAGAGAGAGAGAGAGAGATAACATCCTTCTCTCTGCTTATAGTGTCTGTCAGTTGATCTCTGATTTTGTTGTTTTGATGTTTCAATTTCTCTGTTGGATCTTCCTCTGAGTTCACTTTAAAGTCAACATGAAATCAAAATGGACTCTATTTACTATTTAATACATGTTACTGCAATTGCAGTTATTTAAGTAGATGGCGCATGATGTTGACTTTAAACTGTTTTTGTCTGACTGGCTATATAGCATTGCTTTAAAGGAATAGTTCACCCAAAAATGAAGAATTTGCTAACAATATACTTACTCTTATGTTATTCAATTTGTAGATGAGTTTGTTTCTTCATCAGATTTGGAAAAGTTTAGCATTGCATCAGTGTTTCATCAATGGATGCTCTGCAGTGAATGGGTGCCGTCAGAATGAGAGTCCAAACAGCTGATAAAAACATCACAATAATTTTGGTGTTTGGTGTTTCTTAACCAGTGCTATTGTGCAACTCTTGCACAGAATTGAATGTGAATCATTGATATGAAACGAAAGCAAACTCATATTCTTTCAGTGCCCCTAATGACACTTAATCGCTTGAATGTTTTAATTGGCAAGGCTTAAAAAGCGTGCAAATGATTACGATTCGTGAGGACGCACCAGTGGCTCCAGCAGAGCAGTGACAGATCAGTCAACTGTCTGGACATCAGATAGTCACTACCTGACCTGGTCATGATCAAATATGTTAGCTTTGCTTGGCAGCATAAAGGAAAAGTATGCAATTATTTGTAAATTTAACTGACTGAAAACGAAAGTAAATGAGAGGAGTTGAAAGAGTTCTTATTCTGTGGCTCCCTCTAGTGGACCGCAGTTGTCCTCCAGAGAGGGCTCAGCCAATGCAAGTCTATGGGACATCTTTGATTTTTGATAATTGTTTATACGAAAACTGTAAGTCTCGTCAGTTAGAAAAGATATAGAAACAAATTACAGCTCAGGTTCAAGGTCTCTGACGAGTTTGGTGCCTGTAGCAGTAAAGCCCTTGGAGGATATACACTGTACAGTACAGTTCTTGGTCTCAGAAGAAGAATAAGAAGAAGTTTAAATAGTAACAGTATGTTGGCTTTCTCAACTTCTGTTATTTTGGTGGTGCATCAGTGAATGCGGGAGGAGGGGAGAGATAACACAGAGTAACACTGTGTATGTGTGTGTCTTTGTATACAGCAGTTAAACTAAATAAAATGTTTATATCTCTTTGTTTCAGATGATGAGAGAGATGAGAACTCCTGACCAGCCTTGTGGACTGAAAGTCAGGCTATAGGGAATTTATTTTGATGGTCCCTTTTGAACATTCTGGTGACACTAAGTAATGTTGCAACTGCATGTCAACAAACTCTCATAAGAGTATTAGTAGACTGTCTGCTTCATATCTACTAACTCCTTATTGTGTTGGTCTCCCAACAGATATTCTACTGACTATAAGTAACTTTGCAAGAACGTGTCAACTTAATCTAACCCTAACCCTACCAGTCAACTAATACACTACTAACACTCTAATGAGAGTCAGTAGAAATGTAGGTGCAACATTATTTATAGTCAATAGAATGTGTTAAAGGGACCATCAAAATAAAGTGAAACCGCACTCTTAAATGTGCATTGAAAATTGACAGGTGATAAAACCTGTGCTCCAGGGAGCTTATTCTTCAGATAGATTTAAATGATTATCACTAAACCGTAGAAAATCAGTCCGGTCTCCCCAGCTGCAAATGTCATTGGCTGTTAAAGTCTTCTGTTGCTTATAATAAATTGACATGGTGATATCACATAAGCAGTCTTTCAGAATGCTCTCAGGTGCATAGATGCATATAGTATGAATTAGTGAGTGTGGTGGTGCTTATGGGACGGTGAGTATGAGGCTGGGAGAGTATACCCACTACAAGAAACTAGACTACACCAGTGCTCCTCATGAAGATGAATCTCATGAAGCAAAAAGAAACAAATCCATCATTTAGAAATTTTTACTCATTGCTTCCGGCTAAAATATGAGGCCATAATCTATAATAACGCTTCCTACTCAGATCTGCACAGATCAAGCACCGTTTACAAGCCAAAACAGTCCAAAACAGCTTTAAACAATTGTGTGGGTGGATTTTGAAGTGAGAGACTTTTTTTTTATAGGAGAAAGCATTATTATGGATTATGGACTTATGGATTTTCTTACAAGCACGCAGCTTTTGGCTTCTCGAGATGAACTGGAGTGGTGTGGATTATTGTGATGTTTTTATCAGTTGTTTGGACTCTCATTCTGACGGCACCCATTCACTGCAGAGGATCCATAGCTGAGCAAGTGATGTAACGCTACATTTCTCCAAATCTGATGAAGAAACAAACTCATCTGCATCTTGGATGATGTGAGCATGAGGACATTTTCAGCTAATTTTCATTTTTGGGGGAACTATTCCTTAAAGGTGTGTGTGTGTGTGTGTGTGTGTGTGTGTGTGTGTGTGTGTGTGTGTGTGTGTGTGTGTGTGTGTGTGTGTGTGTGTGTGTGTGTGTGTGTGTGTGTGTGTGTGTGTGTGTGTGTGTGTGTGTGTGTGTGTGTGTGTGTGTTATTAATATTTTAACTTGTATTATTCTTGGTGATTTAAATGTAATTGCAAATGAAATGTTCACTTACAACCTCTAGTTCTTATGACACCTGAAAGTTTTCTCTCTGTCTGTCTGTCGCTGTATCTTTGAGTTGCCTGTCGCTCTGTTTTCTGTTGGACTGTTTCTACTGTCGCTTGTAACTGATGGACTGATGACTTTATCTCCGTAAGCTCCAGTGTAGGTTGGAGGTGCTTAAAGATGATCGCCGTGGCCATAGGACCTTCAGTTCTCGAGTAACTATCCCAGAACCATCAGCCCTTCACATGCCAAACTCTCTCTTTGTCGTCGTCTTCTTATTTGCTATTGTGTCTTTCTTTTAGCATTTCTTTTAGCATCTTATTTTGCTATTCTTTTTGTATATTTTGAATATGATATGATACATGATTTATTATATTTCATTTCAAGACTAGGATACTTAAATGTGTAAAAAACTGAACTTTATTTTAAAATGTGTCACCTTTTTAAGTCATTGTTGCAGCCATCTTTTGTTATTGTGATTTCTAAAATTGATATTGTATGCATAGAGTACAAAATTATTTCTAATTATTATTATTGTTTTATTTCATTTTTTAAATTGATGCAAGTAATGCAATGCAACGCTTTTTTGTACAATTTGAACTATTAATCAAACTACATACAATACGCTCAAAAATATTTTGACCTAAATTAAAGATTTGTGTATTTAAATTGCATGGAAATTTCCATCCTTTTATACTACACAGTTTTAAAACAAACAAACTAATAAGCTTGAAGTGATGCATAATTGTCAGTCATACATAAATGAAAACAGTTAGATTTCTGCACTCAAATAAATAAATAAATAAATCAGGTCTATATATTATTCACTATTTTAATTTATTTTATTTTACATAAATACGATTCAGTCATACATAAATGAAACTGGTAAAATTTCTGCCATCAAATCAAATTATAATAATAATTTAAATGAATAAAATAAATAAAATAAGGAATCATAGTCATAGTTTTATTTTTAATTTTTAGTACATAAATACATTTTAAATTCAGTCATACATAAATGAAACTGGTAAGATTTCTGGACTCAAAAAAAGTCATAGTATATTTCATTTATTATTTTATTTAATTTAAATAATTATGTGTGACCCTGGACGACAAAACCAGTCTTAAGTGTCAATTTTTTTCGAAATTGAGATTTATACAATGAATACATAATCTTTCCATTGATGTATGGTTTGTTATGATCAGACAATATTTGGCTGAGATACAACTATTTGAAAATCTGGAATCTGAGGGTGCAAAAAAATCTCAATATTGAGAAAATCACCTTTAAAGTTGTCCAAATGAATTATTAGCAATGCATATTACTAAACAAAAATGAAGTTTTGATATATTTACGGTAAGAAATTTACAAAATATCTTCATGGAACATGACCTTTACTTAATATACTAATGATTTTTGGCATAAAAGAAAAATCTATAATTTTGACTCATACAGTGTATTTTTGGCTATTGCTACAAATATACCCCAGCGACTTAAGACTGCTTTTGTGCTGCAGGGTCACATATTTTCACACAATTAAATGTATTAAGCAATATTCAATTAGTTCAAATGTATGAAACTGAAACAAATAGGCTTCATTAATAAATAATGAATTAGTAAATATATAATCCTGATTATTGTATATTTAAAAAGCATTTAGTTAATTAGTACTATTACAGAAATCTCACCTCTTTCATTGAAGAGCTGTGTATGACTGACAAATATGTAAAGCTATACAATAAGTTCATTTTACTAAAACCGTCATCCAAATGGATGGAAAAATTGTATATGCAATAATCAAATATCTTAATTTAGGCCTAAATATTTATTTGAGTGTATTATCCGACATAAAAATATTACGGCATGAAAAGCCACCATGTTAGTAGCATAAAATGATGATTTTAGCCTAAAAAGTGCCGGTTATTGAACCTGTGCAATGCAAAGCCAAAGAAAAGGGTCTGATTAGAGAAATGAACCCCCTGCGTGTTTGTTTGTTCCTCGTTTCAGAAGTTGCTGTGTTTTGAGGTTTTTGCTGACATCATCATCTCGTTTGATTTATTATTCCCTCACTGCTCGCTGCGTTTTGCTCTTTCAGCTGTTCTGTGCGTCTCTCTCTCATGTTTCATGAGCTCTGTGCTCTTCAGGGTCTCGCTCTCGTAATTGTCTTTCTCTCCTCCTTCGGTTCTTCAGTCGTTCTTCTCTCAGCTGTCTGCTGCTCCTCGGGCAGCAGTAGTTCCTCAGGAACATTTCGCTCCATCTCCCTCTCGCCGTAGTGCTCCAGAGAGTCTATTAGAGCTTTCCTGCCACTGATTATAGGGTGTTTTTCACAAGTACAGTCATCACAAACTACCACTCCAGTCCAGAAGGGTTGAGCAACACGTTGAGGTGACAGAGAGGACAACAGGGGAAGAACAGAGTTATTAAGGACAGGATGTACAGATTTATATCATGGGAATAGAGCAGATGAAGTTGAATGTTATGTTTTTGGTCTCTAATATTTCTTTCATTAGATATAAATTTATCTATTTTGGGCCTGGTTTAGATCAGTTTGTTTGGACAGGTGAGAGGTCAGTTAGATGGTATCACTGATACAATACTGTTCAAAAGTTTTTTTTTAAAGAAATGTATCATTTTATTTAGCAAGGGTGCATTAGATTGATCAAAAGTGGCAGTAAATGTTTCAAAAGATCTTTTGAATTTACATTAAAAAAAATTAAACAGTTTTTAACATTGATAATAATCAGAAATGTTTCTTGAGCAGCAAATCGGCATATTACAATGATTTCTGAAGGATGTGCATGTTGGTAATGATGCTGAAAACACAGGAATAAATTACATTCAAACAGAAAATGGCTATTGTAATAATATTTCTACTTTTTTTTACTGCATTTTTGATCAAATACATGCAGCCTTGACTTTTTTCAAAAACATTAAAAATCTTAGCGACACTAAACTTTTGTACGGTAGTGAATCTCGGTCTGTTTCTCCTCATTACATCCCAGAATTCCCAGCTCCATGTTTGTCTCTGCGTTTCATAATGATATGACAGCAGCATGACATTGCTTATTGTTTTCTGGGGTTTAGTAGCAAACATCTCATAAAAGCTCCATGAAAACACACAAAATATGAAATATTAACTGTTTTTTTTCTGTTTCTTCCCTTGTTTTCTTTCCTCAGGTGCAGTCACGATGCAGCAGCAAAGAAAACATCTTACGAGCAAGTGTGTTTCTTCATGAAATTACTTTTCTTGTGTTTGACCTGCGTATGATTATGAAATATCAACGTCTCTGAGTGCTTTTCCAATCTCTGTCTATATGACTTTTCAGTTGGGTCACTTGCATCACAAAACAGACTTTTAACAGAATAAAGTCTTGTGCATATTTTTTCTTCATGTGTGAACAAATGACTATAACACAGCTAAACAAATCAAGAGAAGCCAGAATATAAACTCCACTAAATTCTTGTTTTGTACTGATTTATTTTTATTTTACTTTAGGGGATAAATATTCAGCACAGTGGAAACAAAGTCAAATGAAATAATTCTCTGCACTAAATGTAAATAGTAGTTAATAGAAATAGTATTTGCACCTCTGTGTATTTTAATAAATTTTAAAAAAGTGTGCAATAATAATATCATATTCAGTGCAGGATTGTTATAGTCAACTAAAACTATAAAAATGTTACTTATATATATATATATATATATATATATATATATATATATATATATATATATATATATATATATATATATATATATATATATTTTTTTTTTTTTTTTTTTTTTTTTTTTTTTTTTTTGATGTTAACTGAAATAAAATAAAATAAATAAAAAGATACATTTTATAATATTTGGGGAAAAAAACAAAAATGAAAATTGAAAATAGAAAAATGAAAAATGAATTCAAAATATTAATAAAATCTATATTATCTCAATGATACTAAAATAACATTAATTCACTGTATATAGTTATATTTATTAAAAAGACAAGCTATTTAAAAATATAGATTAAATATGCATGCCGTAAATATTATGGAAAAGAAATGTCTGTGTTTTTTGTGATATTTATTATCATATAATTGTATGACAAAAGCCTCTTTATATATTGGCATCTCTAGTTATCAGCATCAGACACAGAAAAAACCCACATCCATTGAGCTTTACTTGTGTACTGTATTATCTGTATATATGAAGTGTTGAGGGTTGTGTGTGTGTGTGTGTGTGTGTGTGTGTGTGTGTGTGTGTGTGTGTGTGTGTGTGTGTGTGTGTGTGTGTGTGTGTGTGTGTGTGTGTGTGTGTGTAGGTCATAGTGCGGTGGACATCACCAAAGTGGCTCGGAGACACCGTATGTCTCCATTCCCTCTCACCTCTATGGATAAAGCCTTCATCACTGTGCTGGAGATGACCGCAGTTCTGGGCACTGAGATCATTAACTACAGAGGTACAAACACATTCTGCACTGACTGTTTACCTTTCATGCTATCTTTCTTTTAATGATTTATTCCTTTTAAAGCATATTTTTGGATGCTGGAAGTGAACCCCAGTGTGTGAGATGTAGATCATGTCAGTGTGTGTTAATCTGCAGTGTTATTGATCCTTCTGTAATCTGATGAGAGCTTCTTATCTTCAAGTGTGTGTGTGTGTGTGTGTGTGTGTGTGTGTGTGTGTGTGTGTGTGTGTGTGTGTGTGTGTGTGTGTGTGTGTGTGTGTGTGTGTGTGTGTGTGTGTGTGTGTGTGCCATATGAGGACACAAATTTGTACAATGACTTGGGTATGACATAGGTATTACAAGGAGAAGGTGATTTCTGAGGACATTTTCAGTGTCCCCATAATTCAAAAGGCTTATAAATCATACAGAATTAGTTTTTTTTTTTGAGAAAGTAAAAATGCACAAAGTTTCCTGTAAGGGGTAGGTTTAGGTGTAGGGCGATAGAAAATTTGGTTTGTACAGTATAAAAACCATTACACCTATGGAATGTCCCCATTTAGATAGCTAAGTAAACCTGTCTCTGTGTGTGTGTGTGTGTGTGTGTGTGTGTGTGTGTGTGTGTGTGTGTGTGTGTGCGTGCGTGCGTGCGTGCGTGCGTGCGTGCGTGCGTGTGTGTGTGTGTGTGTGTGCAGCTCCAGAGGAAGATTTTATATCTCATTTATGTTTGCATATAATAGAAAGAATGAACGCAGGGCATCAGCTTCATCTTAGATGTATCTGGTAAAATTCCACATGATAAATAAAAATAGAAAAATAAAACTAAAGCTTATTTCTGCCACACAAAAAAAAAACATAATTGTGACTTTTTAATCACACAATCCTGTTTTTTCTCTCACAATTAATAAATTAATAAACTGTAAGTGTGTAAGAAAAAAGACTGAATTGTAAAATGTCACAATTACTTTTTGTCCATAGAAGAAAAAAACAGAATTGCAAGAAGTAAACTCTGAATTTTGAGAGAAAAAGACAGAATTGCAAAATGTAAACTTAAAATTATTAGGGAAAAAATAAGAATTATGTGTTTATAGCTGTCAGTTGCGAGATATAAACTTGCAATTATGTGAAAAAAGGCAGAATTGCAAGATAGTGAAGCAATAGTGAGAAAAAGTTGCAGTTACCTATTAAAAAAAAATCTTAATTCAGTGGTGAAAAAACAGAATTGCAAGATGTAAACAGAGTTCTCAAGAAAAAATCAACTGCGAGATGTAAACTCAAAATTATGAGAAAAAAATTATTATTTTTATTATTAATACTTTTTTATTTTGGGGGTAACATCATCCCTTATGTATTTTAAAAGGCCTGTTTTACATGCATATTATTTGCTAATAAACACATCTAATCTTTTTCTCTGGCATTGTTCTCGTAGACGGCATGGGTCGAGTTCTGGCTCAGGACGTTTATGCCAAAGACAACCTGCCTCCATTCCCTGCCTCTGTTAAAGACGGCTACGCTGTAAGAGGTGAGAGCCCGCATGACTCCACGATTACCCGGCGATCTGACAGACCTGGTTAACTCATGCTCTAGTGCTCGCGTCAGCGCTACATGCTGAAGCATTACTCACGTCTGCTAGAGAGCGGCGCTCCAAACGCCTCTCAGGGGATGCATGTCAAATGCTCCATTCATTTCTTATGGACTTGGTGCTGGATGGGAGTTTCCTGCTTAAAAATGTCATAACAAGAACTTGTGCACTTCAGCATTTAGGGATTTTGCATTATTTGCATATTTCTGAGCTCGTGAGTATTTACTGACGGTCTATAAACACATTTGTCTAATGTAGGCCACGTTAAGGAAGAGGTCTGGCTCTTCACAACATTAGGAAGATCTTAACATTCAGTTGCTGTAAAATCAATACTGACCCTATTTTAGTTTCTTTATAAGCATTTCTGAATCTATTGTGAATGTTAATACAGTCTTTCAGTCCCAGCAATTTACCAAAAGATATCTGTTATACACACACTCTACAACATACAGTTTGCATATTAACAGTTATATGCAAAACAATACACAGTATGCAACAGTAACTTCAACTAATAACTAGCAATAACTTAATAAGTTCTAGCAAGGTTCTTGCAAAATTAATGAGTGTAAATGTAACTGTAGAACATTCATTTAAACTTATCTGGTCTTCAATAATACTCTAAAAGCATTAGCACAGAAACATTATTTATACATTATTTGTGTAGCATTTTTTCCTTCTGTAGCTTTCATCTAACGTGGTTTTTAAAACGTTACACTGTTTGTTTCATAACTTTCAGAGAACATTCTAAAGTAACATATCCTTAAAGCTGCAGTCCGTAACTTTTTTGGTTTAAAAATTATCCGAAATCAATATTTGAGCAAGTACATAACCAGCCAGTGTTCAAAAATATCGCATTACTTTAGCCCGATTCACAACGGTTAGCTTATAATAATGTTTTCGAATTTGAGTGGTACTGGAAGGTTTTCACGAGAAATTTGAGCACTGCGTCATTACATCACGTCTGTAAACATAAAGAAGTTGTTCCGGCTAGTGTGTTATCGTATGTGAGGATCCTGCAGGTGACAGATCGTTTATAGCCTTTTCTCACAGCAGCTTGAATAATTAAATGTATCATTTTGATGGCGGATTGTAATCCAGAAAGGTTTATGTGTTTATGAAACACATGTAAATTAAATTAAATTATATTCCAGTTTTAAATGTGCTTCTGGTTACAGATAGCCTGGGATTACACAAGATTTGTATTTGAATGGTATGACAATTAGATATTAGACTGTACAGAAATTGAAATCTACACGCTAATACACACTATACTCATAGTCACGCAATGCTGATGTTGTTAACATTAATAATTTGAGAATAAAGTATAACAATAATAATAATTTGCACGGTTAATCACCATTGGTAGCGCGATTTATGGTAATGTTTTTTCCTCAGTTGGTCAGAACAAACGTGGCAGACTTGTTATTTACTTGTTCAGATGGCAATATATGGTGAAAATTCTTATTTGGGTCATATATTCCAAGATGTAGGCTAGAATCTGTGATTGTGAAGCACAGTAAAATCATGCACATACTCCTCAAAACATTAGATTCATCCACACTGGAGCCGTGCCGGCGCACAACCTACGCAAGGAAGATAATTCCACAAACAGCTGCAATTGCAGGTTTTCAAACAGAGATGGCGACAAAGAGGCTAAATTTATGGACTGCAGCTTTAATAATGTTTGCTAAATATTTCAAATGGATTAAAAGTTAACGTTACTACTTACTACTTGTTTTAAAATGTTCAGAGAACATTAAAAAGTAACGTTCCAATAATGTTTGCAGAATTATTAAAATTGGAACCTTTAATGCTTTATTTAATGTTACTGTTTGCTGCTTGTTTGAAAATGTTCAAAGAACATTCCAAACTAACGCCTCTATTATGTCTGCAAAATGGAAAATTAAATATTCCCTTAATGTTTTAGCTAAAAAAATTTAAAACATTAAAAAAATGGCCATTTTGAACATTCCTGAGAACATTCGAAATAACGTTTTAACGTGTCTATAACGTGTCTATAATTCTTAGAACTTTCCCTTAATGTTTTAGGCTACATTCGTTACTTATTTAAAAAAATTCAAAGAACATTCAAAAGTAACATTCATTACAGAATGATTAATAATGAAACATTCTCTTAACATTCTCTTAAAAGTAACATTCCCATAATGTTTGTAGAATGTTTAAAATGGAATGTTCCCGTAATATTTTAGCTAACGTTTTTTTAAAACATTTTAAAATCTGGACATTTTGAATGTTGCGAGAACATTCAAAATAATATTTTGGCATGTCCATAACCTAATGGTAACGTTATAAAAACATTCTTAGAACGTTTCCTTAATGTTTTAGCTAACGTTCGTTACTTGTTTCAAAACATTCAGAGAACATTCAAAAGTAGCATCCATTACAGAATGATTAATAATGAAACATTCTCTTAACGTTACTACTTACTACCTGTTTTAAAATGTTCAGAGAACATTCAAAAGTAACGTTTCCTTAATGTTTGCAGAATGATTCAAATGGAACATGCACTTAATATTTAAAAAACTAGACATTTTGAACATGCCGAGAACATCTGGAAACTTGTGTCCGTAACTTAATGGGAATGGTATCAAAAGGTTCTTAGAACATATTTTGTTAGCTGGGAAACAGTAGTATGCCACAGTGTTGTCTCTGTGTCCTGACAGCGGCTGATGGTCCTGGTGACAGATTTATTATCGGCGAGTCTCAGGCTGGAGAGCAGGTGAGAAAAGAAAAGATATCGTTTGAGAAATCCACCTTCAGATGTGAGGAAAGTGATCCATACGGACTGCTGTAACGTGTGTTTCCAGCCCACACACACCGTGATGCCGTGTCAGGTGATGCGGGTGACGACAGGCGCTCCTATTCCATGCGGGGCTGACGCCGTGGTTCAAGTAGAAGACACCGAACTCCTGCGAGAGTCTGAAGACGTGAGATACAGCCTGCTGATTCTTCAATAAAACATGACCATACAATATTTAATCAGTTTCATTTATTTATATATGCTATCGTTCTGGGAGCGGTAAGATTTTTTTTATGTATTTGAAAGTCACTTTTGCTGACCAAGGCCACATTTACTTGATCCAAAACACAGTAAAAATTGTGAAATATTATCACATTTTTTCTATGTGAATATATGTTAGAATGTAATTTATTCCTGTGATGCGCAGCTGAATTTTCAGCATCATTCCTCCAGTCTTCAGTGTCACATGATCTTCAGAAATCACTCTAATATGCTGATTTGCTGCTCAAGAAGCATTTCTGATTATTATCAATGTTGAGTTTTGCTGTCCAATATTTTTGTGGAAACTGTGATACGTTTTCAGGATTCTTTGATGAATAGAAAGTTCAAAACAACAGCATGTATTTCAAATAGAAATCTTTTGTAACATTATAAATGTCTTATAAGTGTCACTCAGTTTTATGCACCCTTGATAGATAAAAGTATTAATTTCTTTCAGAAAAATCTTACTACCCCACATTTTTGAGTAGTATATGGTGAAAATAATTTCCTAAGGTTTATCATGGTCATTTAAAGTTATGAATGTGAACATTTATATACATTTAGGATTTTTATGTAAAATAAATATTGTATAATAAATAGATTTACTATATATATTTTTATTATTATTATTTATTTGTTTAATATACAAAATATTTATAATATAAGTGTACAAAATTGCTGAAATGGAATACACTTATTTTATAAAATGTTTAGTCAAATTCTACCAAAATTATTTGAAAAGTGTGAGGAAGTTAATTGGTAGATACTGATGATTAAAATCTGAAAATATTTCAGTCTGCCATTAATTACCAGCTCAGCTGCCAGTTATTATCTGTCTGTTGGTTTCTCAGGGCACAGAAGAGCTTGAGGTGCGGATTCTGGTTCAGGCTCGTCCAGGTCAAGACATCAGGTGAGCGTCTGTGAGCGTGTATCTCAGCGTGACTGTGTGAGTCTCAGATGCGTCTGAAGGAGTCTGTCCCGTGTTCTGCTTCTGCAGGCCCATCGGTCATGACATTAAGCGTGGTGAATGCGTGCTGTCCAAAGGCACTCACATGGGCCCGTCTGAGATCGGCCTGCTGGCCACGGTGGGCGTCACAGAGGTGGAAGTGCAGAAGTTTCCAGTCGTGGCTGTGATGTCTACAGGCAACGAGGTGCCACTACAACACACACTGCTCTTTAGATCTCCACTGTTTCTTCTGGACAGCAATTAGATCTGATGTGGAGCCTCCAGCTTTCTCACACTGCAAAAAAAGATTTTCTTACTCAGGATTTTTGTCTTGTTTCCAGTGAAAATATCTAAACATTCTTGAATATAGATATATTTACCTGAGAAGGAAGAATGTTTAAGTCTGAAAAATGTATCAAAATAAAGTGAGTTTGTCCATGGGGTCTGAAAAATATATATTTTTTTATTTTTCTTACCACACTGACAGATATTTTCTTCTTTTTTTAAGCAGAAACTCTCTAATTTTGGGATATTTTTTTAGAAAAGAATATTTGTGACCCTGGACAACAAAACCAGTCTTAAGTGTCAATTTTTCGAAATTGAGATTTATACATCATCTGAAAGATGAATAAATAAGCTTTCCATTGATGTATGGTTTGTTAGGATCGGACAATATTTGGCTGAGATACAACTATTTGAAAATCTGGAATCTGAGGGTGCAAAAAAATCTAAATATTGAGAAAATCGCCTTTAAAGTTGTTCAAATGAAGTTCTTAGCAATGCATATTACTAATAAAAAATTAAGTTTTGATACATTTACAGTAAGAAATTTACAAAATATCTTCATGGAACATGATCTTTACTTAATATCCTAATGATTTTTGGCATAAAAGAAAAATCAATGATTTTGACCCATACAGTGTATTTTTGGCTATTACTACAAATATACCCCAGCGACTTAAGACTGCTATTGTGATCCAGGGTCACATTTTAGTGAATTCGAATTTGAGATTATATCTGAAAATAAACCTATGAAAAAGAAAACAATATTTCATATCTAATAGATCTAATAGGTATAATACACTGCAAAAAAAACATTCTTAAATCAAGATACATTTGAGAAGCAAAATGAACAATATTTGCCAAATAGGATCAGAAAAATAAAAGAAAGCAAAAGGAAAAACAAGATTATTTTTCTGACCCCTTTGTCAGATTTTGTTTTGTTTTAAGCAAAAACTCACTTAATTTTGCTACATTTTTCAGAACACAAGTCACATTGCTTCTCAAGTAAATGTATCTTAATTTAAGAATATCTATATGGAAAACAAGTCAAAATTACTAAGAAACAATGTAATGCTTAAAGTTACTCTTTAAGTCTTATAAGCAATTCCTGAGCAGCAAGCTGTTGTGTTTTCAGCTGCTGAACCCAGAGGACGATTTACACCCCGGTAAGATCAGAGACTCGAACCGCTCGACGCTGCTGGCCACCATACAGGAGCACGGGTACCCCACCATCAACCTGGGCATCGTGGGAGACAAGTGAGCAGATTCCGGACTTTAGACACAAATATGAGTAATTGTAGACACAAATTTAGTCTATACTTAAAAACAGAAAAAAAAATCTCTCTTTTTTACCAATCAATTTCTGATTGATGAATGTTTTTGTCATATGTAGTTATAGTTTTTTGTTTTAAAACCGAGCATATTTTACCAACAAGAGTTCATATGACCAAACATGTCAGGCATATACAGAAAGGAAAAAGGAACAAAATACAGGAAAACATTGTACATGTCAAACAATTGCATGCACTGTAAAAGAAAATAAAAAAAAGTTGAGCCAACTTAAAATTTTAAGGCAAAAAGCTTCAGCAGATTTTTGAGTTTGCTCAACTTACTTTTGTGGGAGATTCTCAAATTTTTGTTGTATAAACTTTTTTTTTTTTTACAGTGTAGTTAGTATTGTTTTTAGGTTTACATTTAATGTCAATTTTAAATTGTTCAAACAAAGGTTTTGTTTTTTTGTTCTTCCAAATATTTGACTTGAATAATGAGCAAACATCAAAATTGCATCAAAGTTCAACTAGATTTTTATTATCATCAAATTAGAAACACCTTTACGTCACATCAGCTTCAACTAAATTAGCAACAATCTTAGCTTATTTTTATAAACTTTTCAATTCTCTCTCCCAAAAAAGTGTGACTAATGGAGACTCATTTCAGGGTCATTTTTACAAAAGTCACAAGCATCTTCCACTGAAACTGACTTAACTAAATAAACTTAATGGAAAATCTGATATAAAACCTCCTTCTCTTTATTTATAATTTTACTCCAGCAAGAAAAATACATATATTACTGCAACTAGGACTTAAAAAATATGTACCGTGCAACCTAAATTCCTGAAGTGATTGTAAAGGAAAATCATCACTACAGTCTAACAGCCTGACGGAATTGCATGTAATATTGCTAAATGTTGCTTAACTTACGTTCAGTTGACCAATTATAAACATGAATGAATGAATTCAATATAGTTGTATAAAACACCCTCTTTTTTATTCAGTTGCTTACAGTTGTTGCATTTGATTTTGTTATCTTTAAGGCTATAAATCATGTTTTTGTGACATCAGTTGTCATGGTAACGGTTGCCCTGGTTTCCTGCAGCCCTGATGACCTGCTGAACGCTCTGAATGAGGGAATCAACCGCGCTGATGTCATCATCACCTCAGGGGGCGTGTCCATGGGGGAAAAGGTACGAGAGCTCGTGCATGTGCTCTGTGTATTTAGTCGACATCTTTGTAAAGACAAACTCTGTTTTAGGAAAAGCATTACACTTTGAGTTTACTTTAGTAATAACTGCTTTATACTGACATCTAGTGGCTGTCACGTCAAAGAATACAGTGTTTATACAATTAATACAATCAGGCATTAGTAATATGTGTATATATATATATATATATATATATATATATATATATATATATATGTGTGTGTGTGTGTGTGTGTGTGTGTGTGTGTGTGTGTGTGTGTGTGACCCTGGACCACAAAACCAGTCGATGGGATATATTTGTAGCAATAGCCAAAAATACATTGTATGGGTCAAAATTATAGATTTTATCCCAAAAATCATTAGTATATTAGGTAAAGATCATATTCCATGAAGATATTTTGTAAATTTACTACTGTAAATATATCAAAACTTCATTTTTGATTAGTATTATGCATTGCTAATAATTCATTTGGACAACTTTAAAGGTGATTTTCTCAATATTTAGATTTTTTTGCACCCTCAGATTCCAGATTTTCAAATAGTTGTATCTCAACCAAATATTGTCTGATCATAACAAACCATACATCAATGGAAAGATTATTTATTCAGCTTTCAGATGATGCAGAAATCTCAATTTTGAAAAATTGACACTTAAGACTGGTTTTGTCGTCCAGGGTCACATATATATATTTTTTAATTGTTCCAAGTTTAGCAGATCGTTAAGATCATTGTAAATGGATGTTTTAACAGGATTACCTGAAACAGGTACTTGATATCGACCTTCATGCTCAGATACACTTTGGACGTGTCTTCATGAAACCAGGGTGAGTTTTTGAAGAAAAAACAGGTGACATCTGCGTGAAGATTGTACAAGTAGTGCAGAATCAGGGTGTTTTCACTTCTGAAACCTCAATAAACGAAACCAAACACTTTAATTTAATGAAAACTTAAAAATAATTAAAACCTCCAGAAAGCAGATTTGAATTTGAGTCAGTTTAATCAATTTTATTAAAAAAAAAAAAATTACATTATTTTTTTATTGCCATTTATTTTATTATAAATTAAAATTTATATTTATTTTATTGAAATTAATAGAATAATAGCATTTAATCCATAGTACTACATTTTATAAATTTTATTTTAAGCATGTTAAGCATTTTATTAATATTTATTTAATCTTAAATTAAATTTATTTTAAAATTATTCTGTTTTTATCCACTTTAATGTGATTAAAATGTAAAAACTCCAAAAAGCCAGCCTGGACATCAGTCCATTTAATCCATTGGACTACATTTTATTTCATTTGACTTTAGTTTATTTTAACATGTATATTTAAATTAATAGAATATAATAGTTTTAATATAACGTGTCCTGAGACGGTCTCACCTCAGACGATCACATGCTCTCGGTGTGAAAACACCCTGATGTTGAGTGTCAGACGATGAGAAGGAGTTCACGCGGATATTGAGCTCTGGTTTGTCTTCCGTTAGTCTCCCCACAACATTTGCCACTCTTGATATGGACGGGTCTCGAAAACTTATCTTTGCTCTGCCAGGTAGGGACGGTGAGAGAGTTTATTGGTGTATTTTTTCAAAACACATACTAGTCTGTAATTTCAGCACATAGATTAGGCTATTTTTCTTGATCTGTGCGTTTGTGGCTCTCTGATGATTCACAGGTAATCCTGTGTCAGCGGTCGTAACATGTAACCTCTTCGTCATTCCTGCCTTGAGGAAGATGCAGGGAATCTTAGACCCGCGACCCACCATAATAAAAGCCAGGGTAAGGCCACCTTCAACTTTACATAGAATAAGGACCTTTATTTATAGAGCACTTCAAAAGTTTGGGGTCAGTAGGATTCTTCTGCTCACCAAGGCTGCATTTATTTGATCAAAAATACAGTAAAATCACTAATATTGTGAAATATTATTACAATTTAAAATAACTGTGTTCTATTTTAATATATAGTAATATGTAATTTATTCCTGTGATGCACAGCTGAATTTTGATCTTCAGAAATCATTCTAATATGCTGATTTGCTGCTCAAAAAAAAAATATTTATGATTATTGTCAATGTTGAAAACAGTTGTGCTGCCAAAATTGTCTGTGGAAAAAAAAAAAATAATAAATTGTCATTTTATTTTGCAGGATACTTTGTTGGATAGAAAGTTCAAAAGAGCAGCATTTATTTGAAATATTACTTTTTTGTAACATTATAAATGTCTTTACTGTCACTTTTGTTCAGTTTAATTAAAGTATTCATTTAAAAAATAAAAGAATATGTCAATGCATGAACTTCAAAACATTAATTGCAAAATATTCAAATCTATTGACAGCCTTAATAACGACATCTAAATTGTGCTTAATTGTTTTCAGTTGTCATGTGATGTGAAGCTGGATCCCCGTCCAGAGTATCACCGCTGTATTTTGACATGGCACCATCAGGAACCTCTGCCATGGGCACAGAGCACAGGTCACACATTTATTATTATTATTATTATTATTATTATTATTAGTCTTGCAGAACTGACCTGCATTATAAGTAAATCACATGCATATGCAACAAAATTGCGTTGCCGTGACAAACATAACAACTCAATGTTTGTCACTGGCCATTGGCTAATAAATTGTTAAATTTCACTTTTCAGTTTTAGTACAGATATATTTTTTACTTTGTTTTGTGTCCTATCACCACTTTAGTGCGCCTAAACATTGACAGGAAGCTATATATTAGCTCATTTATGTGTAAAAAGAGCCATGTTGCATGCCATGTAGAATTGATGCTCTACATGTAAATATATATTCTTTCTTGATTTGTTCCTTTCAGATTTTTATTACATATGACCCTGGATCACAAAAGCAGTCTTAAGTCGCTGGGGTATATTTGTAGTAATAGCCAAAAATACATTGTATGGGTCAAAATTATTGATTTTTATTTCATGCCAAAAATCATTAGGATATTAAGTAAAGATCATGTTCCATGAAGATATTTAGTGAATTTCCTACTGTAAATATATCAAAACTTAATTTTTGATTAGTAATATGCATTGCTAAGAACTTCATTTGGACAACTTTAAAGGAGATTTTCTCAATATTTAGATTTTTTTTTTTGCACCCTCAGATTCCAGATTTTCAAATAGTTGTATCTCAGCCAAATATTGTCTGATCCTAACAAACCATATATCAATGAAAGCTTATTTATTCAGCTTTCAGATGATGTATAAATCTCAATTTCGAAAAATTGATCCTTATGACTGATTTTGTGGTCCAGGGTCACATATTAGTTTTTATTAATATTTTGAATTACTTTTTATTTTTGTTTTCATTTTAATTTTAGTTAAAGTTTTGGTCATTTTGTTGTGTGTTTTTGTCATTTTTAGTTGCTTTTGTTGGGGTTTTTTTATGTCAATATAGTTTTTATTTTTATTTCAGTTTTAGTTATTTTTACACATCGTTAAATTAAAAAGTAGAAATGATTCCTTAGCAGCTAAGTTTAAGTGTTTTTAATATTTTATTTTATTTCAGTTAACGTTTCAATTATTTTAAGAAAAAAAAAATGTTTTATATGGTTTTAATTTAAACTAGAGTAACCCTGATTCATACATTTCCATGCATGGTTGCCATGTTTTAACTGTTAATATCTAAATTTCTATCACTGCCTATTGTTTCAAAAATATATCTTATATAAAAAAAATTTTAAAAAAATGTCATTTTGTGAAGAGAACCTGATGAACCTGAAAAGCAGTCATAAGTAGCACGGATATATTTGTAGCAATATCCAACAATACATTGTATGGGTCAAAATTATCCATTTTTCTTTCATGCCAAAAATCATTAGTATATTAAGTAAAGATCATGTTCCATGAAGATATTTTTTTGAAGTTCCTACCATAAATATATCAAAACTTCATTTTTTTATCAGTAATATGCATTGCTAAGAACTTCATTTGGACAGCTTTAAATGCGATTTTCTCTATATTTTGATTTATTTATTTGTTTTGCACCCTCAGATTCCAGATTTTCAAATAGTTGTATCTCAGCCAAATATTGTCCGATCCTAACAAACCATACATCAATGGAAAGCTTATTTATTCAGCTTCCACCCTTGTGACTGGTTTTGTGGTCCAGAGTCCAAGGTCACATATTTTCACGTCTCGTCTTCCTCCAGGGAACCAGGTTAGCAGCAGACTCATGAGCATGCGCAGCGCTAACGGACTCCTGATGCTACCTCCCAAAACCGAGCAATACGTGGAGCTGCACAAGGGCGAGGTGGTGGACGTCATGGTCATCGGCCGTCTATGATGCCACGGCCGCGGGACGACGGACGGAGAGCGACGGGTGGTTCACGGTGCATGTTCACATATCATTGACTGTAATATGCAACGGCACAGCTAGTTTTTATTGATTTGGATAACGCTGAAGTATAGTCAACATCTTGATCACAAAACTAGATACATATGAGAAAAAAAATATTATTTCAAAGAAAGAAAAAATATACTTTTAAATTATAAAATCTAATTATAAAAAGAGATTTATTCTGTATTATTATGAATTATTATTATTGCATTTTTCTTCTCATTATTATGAATTATTATTATTATTATTATTATATTAAGGCAACTTTGTTCTTTTCATTGCAGTTGCTTTGTGTGTTCAATGCTAGATCTTATAGCTGTAGCATTTTAATAGAAACTGTAGGTGCCTGCCAGGAGAGAAAAAAAAAAAAAGAAGAAGAAGAAGAACATTATTTCCCCGTTTTAACGCAAAAATAACTGAAAAACGAGCGCTTTTGTTTTCGGACGCGGGGAAGGAACTCAACAACTTGAAATCTGGACTCTGGAGGGTGGCACTTTTTGTCTTACGTGTCATTGACGTGACACTTTTACTTTTCCTCCCATTAGTACGCATCATTATGACATCACAAAGAGCTTTGCTTGTCGTTTATATCTCGTGAGTCTTGTTTGTGTGCGCAGTGCCAAACGCGTGGGTGCACAAAGGTCGTGCGCGGGGGAACACGGGCCTGGTCACCCAATCCCTGAAGCTTCCTTATAATCACATGACCTGGTGTAGCCCCGCCCCCGTCCCCCCAGGGGGCGGAGTCACAGGCGAACATTTTATTTGAATATACTTTAAAAAAGATGAGGAAAAAAAGAAACCACAGCTTATTTAAGTGCTGACTGCCTTTTTAATCAACTACACAAAAATGTACAGTAAAAAACGAACAATTGAATTGTACAGATAAATGTGACCAGCACTCCTGCGGAATATGACCAAGCAACGAGGAGACATTGAACAAATCTGTATAATAACATTTTCTGTAACGATAAGAACCTAATGAGAGAGAATACAATAATAAAATCCTTGATCATTATATAAAAATAGCATTGTGGAATTTTCTTGTAATAAAATGAATAAAAACATAATTCCTTAATGTGTCTGATTTCGTTTTTATTTTTATTTATTTTTTAATTTTTTTTACATTTTATGTCGTGCTGATTGACCGTTCTCTTCACAGCTGATCTTTAATGGTTTATCTAGCATGTTTGCATCAAATCTGGGTTGTAGTCATAGATAAACATCATTTTTTTTAACAGTAACTTTGGTAATTGTGTTCAATGGCTGAGATTGATGGATATTGACAATTTGGGGAAACAGTTCTTACAGAAATATTTTTTTTTAAATATTTACTTATTAAATATAAAAATATATATTTAAACATATATATATATATATATATATTAAATGCACACACACACACAATACACACTTTTTGTTATTAACCTAATATGAATATATGTATCATTTTTTAATGTATATATTACAAATATATATATATATATAAATTGTGTGTGTGTCTTCATTTTAATGTAAACTTTATAAATATGTCAATATATATTCATTTACAGTTTCTAAAAATATATATGATTCATATATGTATCGTATTATTATAATATTACGCACATACTGTATATCATGCCATCTCAATTTTATGTTAGATCATTTATCTGACTTTATTACTCCAAAGAATATGAGATTTATTAACAAATTTGATTTATAGCCTATATAGGTTATGAAGTAGAAATAAAAATGAAGAGGGTTTAGTTGTAGAAACTATCAGACGGTCAGATGTTGGTCAGACTCGTGGTCTGTCGGGTTTAGAGCAGATTACTGAACTCATGAAGTCACGGCTCATCCACATTAGCCTCAGACGCCTGAGCTGTGGACACTCACACGTCCACTGGACCTGAGTGAAAACACCACTGGAATCACTGCGTTCTTCACCAGCAGCGGCTGAGAGAGACCTGCCGCTCCATGCACACAGTGAGTAATGGCTCTATCAGGATAGAGTCAGTAGTTTTGTTTGTATTTATAGTCATTGACTGTTATGGTTGCGTTGCTTTTAGTTGATGTTGGGCTGCTGTTGTATGTTAGTGTTTGGTCACAGAAAGGTCAAAGGTTCAAACCCCACAAGGCTTGACACATTAACTGTCCACACCGTGTTCATCTATCAGCTTTGCATTAAAAATGCATTGAAATTGAAGTGAAACTCAGCTGTGCATGAGCATCAGTGCAGCTCAGGAAGGACTAGAGGAAAACGTGCGAGAGCTTAGTAAGTTTATCTACATTAGTGGCTCTTAA
This sequence comes from Acrossocheilus fasciatus, assembly GCA_036784905.1. Classification (NCBI taxonomy): domain Eukaryota; kingdom Metazoa; phylum Chordata; class Actinopteri; order Cypriniformes; family Cyprinidae; genus Acrossocheilus; species Acrossocheilus fasciatus. The sequence goes on from CM071957.1 coordinate 31,761,470, forward strand.
AAGGTCTCAGGGGTCAATTACTGCTGTATTTATGGTCCAAACTGTTACGGGTGGTTTAATAACCAAATGCAATGAAATGAAAAGCTAAAGTGAGCTGATCACAATTCAATAATTCACTCAGTCCCTCACAGAAATTAACAACAGTACCTTAAGTTTCTGTCAAAGTACCAGTTACTCACAGAAGCTTGCTTTCTGTCATTTTATTTGTTAAATATTTATGCTAACTTCATGTTTGGACAGTTTTATAAACAATTTTCACAGAAATGGCTAGAAAAACATTTTATTAAATATGAAATTTGAAAGTAGAAAAACTAAAATAGTAGCTACATACTCCAGTAATCATTGTTTTATTTATAAAATTGAAAAATCATTTTTTACAGTGTAACAGTGGCATTTTGTTCATGTTTGAAAGGCATGTTCGGTGAGGTTGAAGTTATTTATAGGCTACTCTATTTGTAGATCAACTGTCCTTTAATTAGATGTGAAATAGTAAGAGATAATCTGTTAGTATTAATTTAGATATTGTGTTTTATGGGAGATATGAACAAAACAGATGTCCATGCAGCTTGTCTAAATCCTCTTGAATGTTTGAGGAATTAATTATCTTTCCCTGAAACCTGCTTGTAGCTCGATTTATGTGAGTTTGCAGGTCCTAGCGATAGTGTGTGTGTGTGTGTGTGTGTGTGTGTGTGTGTGTGTGTGTGTGTGTGTGTGTGTGTGTGTGTGTGTGTGTGTGTGATTCTGAAGTTAGAGTTAACTAATCTCAGATAAACAGATGGTCGTCTTTCACTGCCACCTGTTACTAAACAGAGCTGAACGTCTGCGTGCGTGACTGCTGAAACCTGATTGGTTCCTTCAGAGGAAGTAGATTTAGACAAAATATTGAATTTTTCAAAATTTTGAAAAATCACATTTTCTTGATCTTTTGAGATAAACAAGTTCATTGTATGTCTGATGTGAGAAATCCAAAAACCTAATCAGTGACCGCTCATTAGTTTTGATGTCAACCATAAAGGTATTTCATAATTAAACATATATTTATATTAATATATATAATAATAATATAATATATTTAATACATTTATATATATATATATATATATATATATATATATATATATAACTAAATATATAAAAAATTTAATATATTTGTATTATATATTAATTTCATTAACTACATATTTGCAGTATTATTGTTTTGTCATTTATATGTGTATACATCTTATTTATTATTATTATTAGTTATGTATATTTATGTTCATGCATAATATATTTAAATTGACATTGCATTTTATATATATATATATATATATATATATATATACACACACACACACACACACACAAATAATAATAATAATAATGTATAATTACTTGTATTAATATTTAATACATTATAATATGTTACACATATAATAAATAAATACATACATACATATATATATATATATATATATATATATAATTGCAATACAAATTACAGCATTTGTAGAAAGTGGCTTCTGTTTTGTTGGCATGTGTTTCAGGGAATCAGGAAATCATAACTGCATCTATGTCTCCTGCTCTCAACTCTTATAGTATATTGTAGTTTACTGTATTGACCTTCACTATAAAACAGCCATGTTAACGTTACACATGAACGGGGACATGACGGAGGACTCTGAGATGGACATGGACAGTCCTGCCAAACTCATCGCTCAGTGCTGCAGTGAGCAGACCGAGCAGATCCAAGATGATGCAGAAGAAGTGATGATGATGATGATGATGAAGGAGGAGGAAGAGGCTTGTGAACTGACTCAGGACACCGATCTGAACTCTTCCTCGTGTCTCACATCGGCACAGAGCAGCACCGAGGTCATTTTTGATGGGATGGATGTTGCAGAGGAAGCCAAGTCAACATCAGAGGAGAGGAATACAACAGGTGAGAGACAAACTGAAAAAGCATGATGTTTAGGGGTGGTGATTAGTATATAAAATAGCTGATACCACAATAATAAGCTGAAGGAAGAAAGAAATGAAAACTTTTACTAAGCAAGGATGCATTAAATTGATCAAAAGTGACGTTAACGACATTTGTAATGTTACATAAGATTTCAATTTCAAATAAATGCAAAGAATCCCGAAGAATGTTGGTTTCCATAAAAATATTCGGCAATATCAGTTTCAACATAATATCAACATATCAGAATGATTTCTGAAGATCATGTGACACTGAAATCTGGAGTAATGATGCTGAAAATTCAGCTTTGATCACAGCTATAAATTGCATTTTAAAATATATTCAGATAGAAAACAGAATATATAACAGAATTTTTCAGAATACTACTGTTTTTAATGTATTTTTAGCAAATATTTTTAAAACCTTTTAACATCAACATTTTTAAAAAAGTGACTACGCCGCTTAAACTAAACAGCAGTGATGAGTTCACCTCTGCGCTCATGAAGAGAAGACTCTTAACCTCAGGTTCCTCGGGTTCCTCGGGTTCCTCAGGAGGATTGTCCCTGTAAGAAGTGCACCTGTATCCCTTAACAAGATCATGTTTGCTAGTGACAAACGCTGATATTTCACTTCACAATGTGGGCTTAAAGTGCAAACTGTGCAATGTTTGGGGCAAAAACAGTGGTATAACATGTAAATACTGTGGAACATTAAAAAGCCTTGAAGGTGAAGTGTGCAATTTTTGATATTAATAGAATAGTTTGCATAATACTCAAATCTCGTGTCATTCCAAATCCATAAATTGTTATTGCTTTAATAATCTAGTATTCCAGTAAAGTTGTCTTTATTCAGGTAGTTCAAGAAAGCTCAGAGAGCTTGTTGTTTTGTTTTTGTATTATTAGAGACTTTAAAGAAGCATTTGAGGTTTGTACATGGAAACCATTATCACCATTGTAAAAATGATATGATGTTTTCCATTACTTTGACTCATCAGAATAATTTAACCAATTGCAACTTCATTCAACTAGACTAATAAATAAATAAACGACTTGCATGTCCAATTTGATGGCAGCTTTTTAATCAGATGGATTTTTTTCAAATGCAGCACTAATGTTTGTCTCTTGGTGTTGTCAGAGCTGGAGGACGTGCTGGACTCTCTGCAGCATCTGCAGCTGTGTCTGACGGATGCTGAGAGTCAGCAGGATGTTCAGCTGCTGCTGGAGCTGCTGCTGCAGTCAGACTTCCAGCAGGCGTTCATCACGCACCGCAGCGTGGCTCAGAGCATGAGACGCCTCTGTCCGCCGTTCCCGCTCACCGCACACGCACAGCAGCTCAGAGACGAGGTACAGCTCTCAACACATTACCAGACAACATTCAGATTCAGCTGCATAACTGGCATGCTCAGAACAGAATGACATTTACAGAAGCCCAGCTAACAAAAATATGCTTGCTAACGTTCTTATTTAGTTACAAAACATTAGTTCTGAAAGTTATCTGAACATTCAAAACATTTTTTTTTAAACGTTTTAAAAAATGTTTTGTTTTTTTGTTATACAAAAGTTAAGGGAACATTTTGTGTTCTTTTTGTCTGTTTGTTTGTTTGTTTGTTTGTTTGTTTGTTTGTTTGTTTGTTTGTTTTTGCAGACATTATAGGAACCTTACATTGGAATGTTCTGAAAAAAGTAACATTTTAAAAATGCTAGATGAACATCCAACTAAAAAAAAAAATACATTCCTTGAATGATTTATAAATAAAGCTGCTTTGCTAACATTTTGAAAATATTTATTTATGAAAATGTTATTTATGAATGTTTTTTGGTTCATTAAGGGAACATTCCTTTTTTTTCAGATATTATGGAAACATTACTTTGGAATGTTCTCTGAATGTTTTGAAGCGAGAAGTAACATTTTAAAAAATATTAGACAAATGTTCAACTAAACATTTCAGTAAAAAAAAAAATCCATTAATGAATAACCTTTTTTTATGTCCAGGTTTTATGTAAGTAATCTTGATATAGTAAAGTAACTATATTAAGTTGCTTTATATAGTAAAGTTACTATTTACTTTATATAGTAAAGTAAAGTATATATATATATATATATATTTATATTTTATATTTTAAATATATTATATATTGTTATATATATTATATTTTTTCCATTCCATGAATGATTTCTGAGTAACATTTTGTAACATTAAGTTATGCAAACATTATTTCTGTTCTCATTAAAACGTTCAGTTTTTTAAACGTCTTAAAAATGTTTTTTTGATTATGCGAATGCAACATTCCATTTTATAATTTTACAGACATCGTTCGTTTTGAATGTTCTCTAAATGTTTTGAAACATTTGAAAAATGTTAGATGAACTTTCAACTAAATATTTTTAGGAAAAAAAAAACATTCCATAAACGATATTTTTTATCAAATTGGAAATTGAAGGTCTAGTCAAACACATTTCTTTGTGTGGTATGATATTCCCTGCAGTGCAGTGTGCTCTGTTGCATACTGCACACTTGAAGGACGTCATTCAGCTATTCCATGCATGCTACAAACTTGCATACTAAGCCCTGTATATTTCAGAAATAGTAAGATTAGCAAGTTATTATGCCATTTTTTAACTGCTTATTCTGTCCATTCAACTCAGAAGAATGCAACCGCATGCGACTCTGCATGCTTAAAAGTAAATAATAAAATAATAAGCAATAATAAGCATAAATATATAAATCACTCACAAATATTAATCAAAATAATCTTTTAATTAGTTATTGTTATCTATATTTTTCTGTATTCAAGGAATTATACACTAACGTTGGTTAGTGTTCTGTGGAATTGGTTTTTAATGTTTTTGAAAGAAGTCCCTTATGCTCACCAAAGCTGTATTTATTTGATCAAAATTACAGTAAAAACCGCAATATTGTGAAACATTACACTTTAAAATGCACATATATGTGAATCTGTTCTTTTTTTGTGGTATTTGTAGTCATTGTACTTGAGCAAAGGCGTCTGAAGTGCTTAATAAGGACGTGGTAATTGGTTGATCTGCCCTGTGCCAAAGCATGTAGCTGGATGAAGCTGGGTTTGTAATCCGTCTCTGGCTTATAGACTGAGACAAGATACTAAGACAAGATCCTGGAGGCCAGAATGAGATCTAATGGATTATTACAGTCGCTGTATGTGTGTGTGTGTGCTGATTAGGTGTTTAATGCAACGCAGAGAGGTGTTAGCGAGCTGTTTCATCACGTACTCAACGTGAAATAACATTCACAAGCCTTTTTATTTCTGTAATGTGATATTTCATTGGGAAATATTTCACTCAAAAAACAATTTATCCATTTGACTAGATTTTAGATACCATATGGTTGTAGACGTTTCTTACACTAAGAAAATGTATTATGATTTATGAGGATTTGTTCACCCAAAAATGAACATTTGCTGAAAATGTACTCATCCTCAGGCCATCCAAGATGTAGATGAGTTTGTTTCTTCATCAGATTTGGAGAAATGTAGCATTACATTACTTGCTCACCAATGGGTCCTCTGCAGTGAATGGGTGCCGTCAGAATGAGAGTCCAAACAGCTGATAAAAACATCACTATAATCCACTATAATGAAAAGCTGCGTGTTTGTAAGAAACACATCCATCAAAATCCACCCACATATGTGTTAAGGAAGGTTTTGGCTCGTAAACTGTGCTCGATCTGTGCAGATTTCTCTCCTGATTCAGACCAGAGCACTTTTTCACTGAGGAAGCGTTATTATGGTTTATGAACTCGTATTTTAGCAAGAAGCAATGTTTTGAATTTAACAAAGTCTTAATTATAGAAGACATTATCTCAAGACATTAATTGATGGACTGGAGTGGTGTGGATTATTGTGATGTTTTTATCAGCTGTTTGGGCTCTCATTCTGACGGCACCCATTCACTGCAGAGGATTCATTGGTGCAATGCTACATTTTTTTAATAAATCTGTGCATAATATCCAAGAGAGAATTATTTGATTTTCATCAGGTTATTTTTAATGAGCAACAGTCATAGTGATGCTTGTCTAGATAGTACAGGTCTAGATGAAGCTCTGCTCATCTGTGTTGTTGACTGCTGCTCTTGGTCTTCAGGTGGAGAGTGTTCTGCAGTCCAGCAAACACACCGAAGCCACAGAACTCACAGGCCTGCTGACGTCACTACACCTGCAGGTAAATCACGAGGAATCAAGCTCATACAACACCTGCATCATTTTACTAAAGTTTGATTGGACACACATCCTTTGACGCCAGCAATAAGGAAATGGGAGTTTCTCCTCCCATTTAAAAGCTGATAAGTGAAATGGCCAGAACTTTTTCAAAACATCAACCCAGCTAACAGTGAACATACTCACAACTTTAACATTTTTTTAAAGGTTAAATAAATGTCAGGACAAAACGTTCTTTAAATAATGTTTGTGGAATGTTCCTATAACCTTATTAATATTTGCTAGACGTTGTCCTAATGTTGAGAGAAAATCAAAATTCCCATGATGTCCTTAATGTTATTTTTGCTTGATGAACATTCGTGTTCTCGGAATGATGTTCTTTGATGAATGTTCTAAGAAATGTTTTTGTAACATTTAAATAGCATTATAATCTTGACAAGATAGCTGGACATTTTAACATTCTTGGAATATTAAAAATAACTTTCAAATTGCGTTATATTTTTGGTTAAAAAATAATTAAGTTAGTAGAACATTGTACAAAACTTTTTGTAACCTTTAAATAACATTCAAATCATGAAAAGGAAACTGGACATTTTGTTGCTTTAGAAACATTTCAAAACATCGTCACCACAATGTTTTTATTACCTAAATTTACTACCTGGGAAATGATACTCCATAACTTCAGTTTTACATTTTCTGAATCTAAAAATTGATGCTGCCACCTAGGATGTTAGGGTGTTGCTATGCAGTTTCTAAAGTGTTCTTGGTGTTTTAAAATGTTGCTAGGCAGTTGCTAGGGTCTCCTGGGTGGTTGCAAACATTGCTAGGCTGCTACTAGGGTGTTCTCTGTGTTTGATTGGGAGTTGCTAGGTGGTTGCTAGGGAGTTGCTTTGCAGTTTATAAAGTGTTTTAGGTGTTTAAAAAAGTTGCTCTGTGGTTGCTATGGCGTTCTGGGTGGTTGCAATGGTGTTGCTAGGTAGCTGATTGGGTGTACTCTGTGTTTAATAGGGAGTTAATAGATGGTTGCTAGGGTGTTGCTAAGCAGCTTTTAAGGTGTTCTGAGTGATATAGCATGTTGGTATGTTCTGGGTAGTTGCAAGGGTGTTGGTAGGCTGTTGTTAGGTACTTGATAGGATGTTCTCTGTGTTTGATAGGGAGTTGATATGTGGTTGCTAGGGTGTTGCTATGCAGTTTCTAAAGTGTTCTAAGTGTTTTAAAATGTTGCTAGGCAGTTGCTTGAGTCTCCTGTGTGGTTGCAAGCATTGCTAGGCTGTTGCTAGGGTGTTCTCTGTGTTTTATAGGAAGTTGATAGGTGATTGCTAGGGTGTTGCTATACAGTTTCTAAAGTGTTCTGGGTGTTTTAAAAATGTTGCTAGCCTGTTGCTAGAGTGTTCTCTGTGTTTGAAAGGTAGTTGATAGATGGTTGCCAGCATGTTGCTATGCAGGTTCTAAATCGTTCTAAGTGTTTTAGAATGTTGCTATGCGGTTGCTGTGGTGTTCTGTCCCATTGTAAGGGTGTTGCTAGGCAATTGTCAGGTAGTTGCTATAGTGTGTTCTCTGTGTTTAAAAGATAGTTGCTAGGGTGTTGCTATGCAGTTTCTAATGAGTTCTAAAATGCTGCTATGCAGTTGCTATGGTGTTCTGCCTGGTTGCAAGGGTGTTACTAGGCTGTAGTTGTTATAGGGTGTTTTCTGTGTTCACTAAGGATTATATCCTTCCATTTAAAAGCTGCCAAGCCTTTTATTTTGTTTTCAGAAATATGCATGATGAGATGGTTAGTTGCAATTTATTGTTTGCATCTTTCTGTCTGCAGCCACATCAGGCCACACCTGAACTAGTGAAGTAGATGCATAGTTGTTTGATCAAAGAATCAAGACCTGATTTATTGTCTAACTTATTCAGGCCCAAAACAAGGGCGTGAAAACAACCTCTCCCTGTGTCTATTTGTACACACCACAGGTTAGATCCAATTAACGGCCTTAGAAACAGATACCTGCCACAGAATGGGCCATGAGATGATTCCCCTCCCCGCAGATATTCAGCCTCCTGCTGCGTTCTGTCACCACACACACCGGCTGTTTAAAACAGCACAGCTCTATTATTCTTCATACGGTATGAATGCATGAGGAGGTAAGGGGTGATATGATGACTGACAGCACTGTGGGAGATTATGGCGGATCAGGTTTATGTTCAGGTTAAACTGTGCATCGCGTTTGGCAGAAACTGGTGTTATTATTGCGAGGTACGACATGTCTGTCACCTTCACTGAGGTAAAGTGTCAATCCTGTGGCTGGGACAGAGTCTCGGGTTAAAGACATGGGCGGGAACTTGTTTGGGTGCTTCTGAGTTTAAAGATGTTTGACTGTTTGCTTGTTTAAATGACATTTTAAAGCAGGGCTTTTTTTCAAAGCATACGGTTATTTTACGTAACTTGTTGCCAACATAATGCTAGGGCATTGTGAGTGGTTGCTAGGGTGTTCCTATGCAGGTGTTAAGTTGTTCTAAGTGTTTTAAAATGTTGCTATGTGTTTGCTGTGGTGTTCTGGGTTTGATATGGAGTTGATAGATGGTTGCTAGGTTGTTGCTATGTAATGTCTTAGGTGTTCTAAGTGTTTTAAAATGTGGTGTAGTTGCCATGGTTTTCTAGGTGGTTGCAAGGCCATTGCTAGATTGTTGCTAGGTAGTTGCTAGGGTGATCTCTGTGTTTGATAGGGAGTTGATAGGTGGTTGCTAGGTTGTTGCGATGCATTGTCTAAGGCATTATAATTGTTTTAAAATGTTGTGGTGTAGTTGTTATGGTGTTCTGGGTGATTGCAAGGGCATTACTAGTAGCTGCTATAGGGCATTTTCTGCATTTGCTGGGGAATTGCTAGGGTGTTGCTATTTAGACACTAAGGTGTTCTGAGTGGAATAGCATGTTGCAGTACGGTTGCTATGGTGTTCAGGGTGGTTGTGAGGGTGTTGCTAGGTAGTTGTTATAAGTTTTTGAAATTTTTGTTATACAGGTGCATCTCAATAAATTAGAATGTTGTGGAAAAGTTCATTTATTTCAGTAATTCAACTCAAATTGTGAAACCTGTGTATTAAATAAATTCAATGCACACAGACTGAAGTAGTTTAAGTCTTTGGTTCTTTTAATTGTGATGATTTTGGCTCACATTTAACAAAAACCCACCAATTCACTATCTCAACAAATTAGATCAGTTTGTGGCACTGCTGAGGTGGTCTGGAAGCCCAGGTTTCTTTGACAGTGGCCTTCAGCTCATCTGCATTTTTTGGTCTCTTGTTCCTCATTTTCCTCTTGACAATACCTCATAGATTCTCTCTGGGGTTCAGGTCTGGTGAGTTTGCTGGCCAGTCAAGCACACCAACACCACGGTCATTTAACCAACTTTTGGTGCTTTTGGCAGTGTGGGCAGGTGCCAAATCCTGCTGGAAAATGAAATCAGAATCTTTCAGCAAAAGCTGGTCAGCAGAAGGAAGCATGAAGTGCTCCAAAATTTCTTGGTAAACGGGTGCAGTGACTTTGGTTTTCAAAAAACACAATGGACCAACACCAGCAGATGACATTGCACCCCAAATCATCACAGACTGTGGAAACTTAACACTGGACTTCAAGCAACTTGGGCTATGAGCTTCTCCACCCTTCCTCCAGACTCTGGGACCTTGGTTTCCAAATGAAATACAAAAATTGCTCTCATCTGAAAAGAGGACTTTGGACCACTGGGCAACAGTCCAGTTCTTCTTCTCCTTAGCCCAGGTAAGATGCCTCTGACGTTGTCTGTGGTTCAGGAGTGGCTTAACAAGAGGAATACGACAACTGTAGCCAAATTCCTCGACACGTCTGTGTGGCTCTTGATTCCTCGACCCCAGCCTCAGTCCATTCCTTGTGAAGTTCACCCAAATTCTTGAATTGATTTTGCCTGACAATCCTCATAAGGCTGCAGTTCTCTCGGTTGGTTGTGCATCTTTTTCTTCCACACTTTTTCCTTCCACTCAACTTTCTGTTAACATGCTTAGATACAGCACTCTGTGAACAGCCAGCTTCTTTGGCAATGAATGTTTGTGGCTTACCCTCCTTGTGAAGGGTCTCAATGATTGTCTTCTGGACAACTGTCAGATCAGCAGTCTTCCCCATGATTGTGAAGCCTAGTGAACCAAACTGAGAGACCAGTCTGAAGGCTCTGGAAACCTTTGCAGGTGTTTTGAGTCGATTAGCTGATTGGCATGTCACCATATTCTAATTTGTTGAGATTGGTGGGTTTTTGTTAAATGTGAGCCAAAATCATCACAATTAAAAGAACCAAAGACTTAAACTACTTCAGTCTGTGTGCATTGAATTTCACGAGTTTCACAGTTTGAGTTGAATTACTGAAAGAAATAAACTTTTCCACGACATTCTAATTTATTGAGATGCACCTGTACAATTGCTATGGAGTTCGGGGTGGTTTCAAGGGTGTTGCTAGGTAGTTGCTATAGGGTGTTTCCTTTGTTTACTAAAGAGTTGCTTTGTGGTTCCAAGGGTGTCGTTATGCAATTTACTAAGGTTTCCTAAGTGTTTTAAATGTTGCTATGCAGTTGCTATGGTGTTTTGGTTGATTGTAAAATAGTTGCTAGGGTGTTTAGGGTTTTTGCTATGCAGTTGCTGAAGTGCTATGAGGGTTTTTGTTGCTGTGCAGTCGCAGGGGTGTTCTATTTGCTACGTGGTTTCTAGGGTATTGCTATGCGGATGCTAAGGTGTTCTGGATGATTCCTTACTGGCTCAAATCAAAAGAGTCGATGCTGACATCTCCATTCACCAGGGTTGATGTGCATGGCTCTTCCTCAGGCCCTGATGGAAGCTCACGACTGTATTGCTGAGCAAGAATTGGATATCGAAACTATTGAATCCGTGGACCACGATGAAAAGACCACCAAACTGGTTTCCCTGGAGAAAACTCGTGACATGCCTCTGGTAAGTGTCTGTGTTATTCATCTACATAATGTATAGTCTCTAAGGGCAGCATTGAGTATGTCACTGTAGTTTCTGACAATGTGTTTGTTGAACTGCTACACCTTAACATTGTTTAGGGTGTGACCGTTCGGAACGAACATGACTGTGTAATCATCAGTCGGGTGGTGAGCGGTGGGACAGCTGAAAAAAGCAACCTGCTCAGTGAAGGAGATGAAATCCTGGAGATCAACGGCGTTTCAGTCCGTGGAAAAAGTGTTAATGATGTTCACAACGTTCTGGTGAGATCCAGAAAGTCCTAAACTCTTTGAAACTTACTTTACCAAAATCATTTGTTGAGATAAGGTAAACTACTGCTCAAATAATTAAAAAACAGTAATATTGTGAAATATTATTACAATAATATTAAAATAATAGTAAAATAACTGTTTTCTATGTGAATATATGTTAAAATGTTATTGATTGCTGTGATCAAAGCTGTATTTTCAGCATCATTACTCCAGTCTTCAGTGTGACATGATCCTTCAGAAAACATTCTGATATGCTGATTTGCTCAAGAAACATTTCTTGTTATTATCAATGTTAAAAACAGTTGTACTGCTTCATATCTTTTGTGGAAACCATGATACATTTTATTTTTCAAGATGCTCTGATGAATAGAAAGTTCAGAAGAACAGCAGTTATTTGAAATCTTTTGTAACATCATAAATGTCTTTACTGTCACTTATGAACAATTTAATGCACGTTGGTAAATAAAAGTATAATTTTTTTTTCTTTCAAAAAAATTAAATCAGTTTACATCTGTGTTCTTCTTGTTTGTCTCTAGTCCTGCATGCATGGGTCCCTCACGTTTCTCCTCATCCCAAACTCTCAAAACAAAATATCTCCTCACCGACCAACTGTGGTATGACTTCATCTGTAATTTCTTCATTTTCATTCCTTCCTTTGAATGTGTGTTTCTAGACTTTTCTTCAACTCTGTTTCTAACCCTAGTAAGCTTTTTGCCACAATGCATTCTGGAATTGCCTTATGCATTAGTATACTTGTGAAAAATTTTATGAGGATAGTTATGAGGCTGATACCTTTGATAACTACCATTTTGAATAGATTTCATGCTTGGTAGCAGCTCATTAGGGTTTGGTACAAAGCTTATACATGCGCTTTGTCCTCGTCTCATCATTCTCTTTCTTTACAGATGCATGTGAAGGCAAACTTCAGCTATGACCCATCTGAGGACCTATATGTGCCATGTAGAGAGCTCGGCCTCTCCTTTCAAAAGGGAGACATCCTACACGTCACCAGCCAGGACGACCCCAACTGGTGGCAGGCGTACCGGGACGGACATGAGGACCAGAAGCCCCTCGCTGGCCTTATACCTGGTTAGAGCAATTAGCAGAGTGCCTGCAGAGTTATAGGACAGAGACAGAAAAAAAATGCATTGAAAAAATGATTTAATGTTTTGCTGAATAGGGCGACATACAATTATATTCATCATGCATTTGCAATGAATTTACACTTTTAATTTGCCAATTACGTTTAAACCCTGATTCAATGATTATAGTGTTATTTTATTATTATTTAAATTGTATTATTGTGCTCATTAATATATTTTTTTATATTTTTTATTATATATATAAGTTTTTCTAATTTAGTTGTGTGCTGTTCTTATTTTTATTTTTATAATTATATTCATATAGTTAATATTTATTTCAGTTTTGGTCAAAAGTCAGAAAAATATTGAGATATACTTTTGCCACTATTGTCCATGTGTCATTTTTTTTTTAACACTGACAGTTTTGTGTTTTTCAGAGCAAATAATACAGTCTTTTCCTAACTAGTAGTTGCATGTCTAGTACCGTGGTAACAAGATCATCAGTGGTCATCATCTGTTGTGTTCTTTCAAGGGAAGAGCTTCCAACAGCACAGAGAAGCCATGAAGAAAACCATTACAGACAGAAATCAAGAGTATAAAGGTGAGCTGGACCACATCTGTCTGAAACTCACTCACTTCCTGCCAGAAAACAACTTCTATAGAGACACGAACACAAACTTTGAGCTTTCATCATCCTTAAAACACTGATAATAGATCTTTCCTCAGGAAAACTTTGGTGTGCAAAGAAAAGCAAAAAGCAACGGAAAAAACTCTTGTTCAACCCTAGTAAGAATATCGGTGAGTATCTGCCGAATTCTTAAAAATGAAATCAAAATTTAAACTCATCCTTAATTTAACTAATTGTTCCTGCTGTAATTTTGTTAGTCATCAATTCTAGTGCAATGAAAATGCTTTTGTTTTTGTTGTGCAGTTGCTAGGTGTTCTTTGTGGTTTCCAGTGTGTTGCTATGCAGTTGCTATGGTGTTCTGAGTGGCTTCTTGTGTTGCTATGTGGTTGCTAGGGTGTTCTGAGTGGCTTTTTGTGTTGCTATGCGGTTGCTAGGGTGATCTGAGTGCCTACTAGTGTTGCTATGCGGTTGCTAATTTGTTCTTAGTGGTTACTAGTGTGTTGCTATGTGGTTGCTGGGGTGTTCTGGATGGCTTCTAGTGTCGCTATGCAGTTGCTGGGGTGTTCTGATTGACTCTTTGTGTTGCTATGGGGTTTCTAGGGTGTTCTGAGTGGCTTCTAGTGTTGCTATGCGGTTGCTAGGGTGTTCATAGTGGCTTCTATGCAGTTGCTAGGGTGTTCTTAGTCATTTCTAGTGTGTTGCTATGTGGTTGTTGGGTGTTCTGAGTGGCTTCTAGTGTTGCTATGCGGTCGCTAGGGTGTTCATAGTGGCTTCTATGCAGTTGCTAGGGTGTTCTTAGTCATTTCTAGTGTGTTTCTATGTGGTTGCTGGGTGTTCTGAGTGGCTTCTAGTGTTGCTATGCGGTTGCTAGGGTGTTCTTAGTGGTTTCTAGTGTGTTGCTATGCAGTTGCTAGGGTGTTCTGAGTGGCTTCTAGTGTTGCTATGCAGTTGCTAGGATGTTATTAGTGGTTTCTAGTGTGTTGCTATGCAGTTGCTAGGGTGTTTTGAGTGGTTTCTAGTGTGTTGCTATGTGGTTGCTAGGGTGTTCTGAGTGGTAGTTTACTGGTGCAAATCCAAATGATCCACTGTAATTCCCTTGCTATGGCTTGAGTGCAAGTATAGGGTTTTTTCCACTCGTTTTAGAGTGAATTTGATTCAGCTGATGGGTTTGAGGTGTGAATGGTTTCAGGTGGGTGAAAGGCTGAGGAATGAGGATATAAGAGTCGTTAGCTAACTGACAGACATTCATGGAGGGAGGTTTCTTCTCCTGCAAGATGGGCAATAAGAAGTAACAATGAAAGCGTTTCTCACACCCGAGTTGCAATTTGCATTTAAAAACAGAAGGCATGCTGAGAAGGAACACACCTTACCTTTAGCTTTTGGGATCCAGCGTTTACCTTTTGTCTCATGTTGTGGACATTCATTGTTTGGGAATTTCTCTGGAAACACATGTTGAGCTGAGTTCAATAGCTCTGGTATAGACTAATGAGATTTATATTTTGCAAAAACTCATCAGTAATGAATATTTGTAATTGTTCAGAGGATTACACTGAGGATATCCTGACCTATGAGGAGGTGGCACTGTACCATCAGCCTCCCAACTGCAAGCGCCCCATCGCTCTGATTGGTCCACCCAACAGCGGACATGATGAACTGAGACAAAGACTGCTCTCTTTAGAGCCTGGCCGATTCACCGGTGCTGTTCCACGTAAGATTATACTTTTACAACTCTGGCTTAAAGTTGCTTAACATGAAAGCCAAATTACAGGAGGAGTCACAATGGCTCGCTTCCAAAACCTAGTGAGCTGCATCGATATTAAAATTATATGCCATAAAAGACTTATTACGTTGCAATGCTGTAAGATCATACTTATGTGGGCAGCTTTCCTAAGTTTTGGAATGGAATTCATTTCATTACTGAAGGAATAGTTTACCCAAAAATGAATTTGCTGAGTTTGTATCTTTATGGGAACAATGGGTCCTCTGCAGTGAATGGGTGCCGTCAGAATGAGAGTCCAAACAGCTGATAAAAACATCACAATAATCCACAAGTAATCCACAATATCTTGAATGGCCCAAGGGGAGGACATTTTCAGCAAATTCTCACTTCTGGGTGAACTCTTCCTTTAAGAAAAACTGGGTTGCAAATACAACCAGGAATTAAAGCATACAAACAGACATTTATTTATACACAGCCTGCTGTTTTGTATTGTACATAGATGTATTTTTGAACATGCGTTACAGACACCACACGAAACCCCCGCGCACATGAGGTCAACGGCAGGGAGTACAACTTTGTATCCCGACAGAGCTTTGAATCTGACCTGTCTGCAGGGAAGTTCATCGAGTCGGGCGAGTTTGAACAGAACTTGTACGGCACAAACACAGATTCAGTCAGACAGGTTGTCAACTCAGGAAAAATCTGTTTGCTGTGTCTGCATCCCAGGGTAAGATGGAGTAAGAACCCATAATGGAACATGCATGGAATTGGTTTGCTGTATGTAAAATAAATAAAAAATACTGAAAAGGTCAGTAAAGTAATTAATAGGCAATGTGCAATAACACAATGGAATTAAGAAATAACATGACCAGACATAACATGAAATAACAAAGGAAATTATGTTTATTAAAATGTACACAAAAAAGCTGTGGAAATGTGATGAATACACAACTACATTCTACAATTGTCACTTAAGCAGTTTTTCTTATATGCAGCACTATAAAAAAAATTAAAAAGCAGTACAAAAACAAACAGCGGTTTTTATTTAAATTTTTTTTTTTTTTTTTTTTACATGATCAAATCAAACAAAAAAGGCAAGGACCAAGAGTAAAAACAGCACTAAACAAGAGAGCACTGAAATAAATATTAAATTTACATTGGTTCTTAAAATATATTTGGTTCTTAAAATATAAATAAAAGGGTCTGCTTTTCACGTCGCATAACTGATGATCTCAGCCTGTCGTTCGCACGTCACTCAAGATTGTGTTCCAATCAGAGACCGCGATAATCCCTACGTAAGGTTGGTAGGCGGGGCTTATGGAGAACGCTCTGAACGCTGTGAGCCTGCGCGCATGTTCTGCAGCGTCTGAACCCGGTTTGAGGAGGCAGCGTTTAGTTTTCTTCATCTTTTCTGCTCGAAATGGCATCGGCGGAGGATGTCGGAGCGAAAAGGCAAATGTTTTATGAAATCGAGTGCGTTATAGACGATTGCGATACTGAAGTTGGATACAAACCCCTGTCAGACAGCGACGAGCTCGACGATTCGGCGGAGGAGGAGGAACCGCGGGAAGAAGAGTGAGTAATACGTCATGTGTAGCGTTTTTACCTGTTGTGGGGTAGAAAAATGATCCTTTTAGTGCTTAATGCAAAATGCATTTCTTAAAGCTTGATAGGAAAAACAGTGCTTGCAAGACACCAAGCATAGTGTGAAAAATAGTGTAAATGACTCCATCTAATCAAAACTAATATATGAATCAGTTTAAAACATATATATATATATATATATATATATATATATATATATATATATATATATATATATATATATATATATCTATCTATCTACAAAGAGAGAGAGAGAAAGAAAGAGTGTTATATTATATATTATAACAGTTTTTATCGTCGGCGAAATGGGCAAAAATCGGAATGACGTCATCTTGCACTCAGGGGCGTATCCATATTTTTCTCCAATTAAATGTATAACAGTGTCCAGTCCTCTAAATATCGAACATTATTGTTAATGGCTGGACATAAACTAAAGGCTATTGGATTTTCTAAAAAAAAAGAAAAACAACAACAAAAAAAAAGGGACGTGCCTTGATGCACCCCATTCCAAATTGTTAAAAACTGTTTTTCTTATACAGGCAACTATATAAAATTGGGAAAAGATGCAATGATCATCTGTGCCCAAGAAAGTCTATAATACATGGAGAAAGCAGTCAGTTTCTCTAATAATTATAGTCTTCAAAAGGGTCTGACACTGGTAAAGCATCGTTGCTATGCAACAAAAACAGCAATCTGCAATGGGTACTGTGCGGGTATATGCTGTTTGCAGAAAATGCCATGCTTTTAAAGGGAAAAGGTGCTTCTTGCAGCCAAATGGTATGGTTATTGCATTGTTAACCAGTCAAATTTTGACCCTTTTTTCCCCATGCCAGACATAGTGCAGATAATCAGCAGAATGCATTCTCTTCTTTTATGATAAATAAAAATTATTGCCAGACAGAGAGCATTTTTTAATTAAAGTAAGTTTTATAGTCTAGTGGGCTGTGTGCCACAGGGTACTGTTTACAAAAAAGATGAAAAATAAATAAATAAATGTAAAAAATTATATATAATATTATTATTTTTATTTTTTTTTACGGAGCCTATGACTTTCAGAGAGACAGATAAGGCTGCACAATTTGGGGGAATAAACTAATTAAAATTTTCTAAGAAAATTTTTTAGTGTGATTTAAAAAAAAAAAAAAAAAAAGCTATTATTTATTACAGCAAGATGAGGTTTGCTGTGATTGTTTGTAGGGATGCGGTATTTGGCCAAAAATATTGTGATTCATATCAATATGACTATATAATAATAATGATGATTTACTACTAAATAAAAAATAAACAAAATATGAAATGGTGCTTCTATTGTAATATTTCACTGTAATATATAAAAAAATGGATATTTAAGGAAAACAATATAATAAAAATGATTTATTTCACAGTACAACTGTAAAATTACCGTATTAATATTTCAAATGTTTAGTTTGTTGGTACAATTAACAATTAATCTCCGCACACCTGACGGCAATCGATAGGTGCGTTGGAGACAAAGACCAGCCAGGTCAAAAACTGAAACGCAAAAAACAAATCCCGCACACTTATCTATGCAAAAGGTATCAAAATATTTATTAACGACGTTTTGGTCGCATGACCTTCATCAGGAATTTTCAAACAAAGTTTGTCGGTACAACAGCAGGGAGCCCGTAAAAGTTTTGCTTTTGTTTTAAACAGCCAGTTTATAAGCAATTCTCATTGAAAGTTTGGGAATTTGGTTCTTAAATGCACATTATAAGCGACCCAAACTATGAAACACTGAAAGCACTGGATCGTGAGCTGTTCGTGTGTAAATGAAAACAGTGCAGCGCTTCACTATGAAACATATTGAGCGGTTTCACCTGAATTAATACATATATATTAATTAATAGACAGCAAAGAATAGCAAAGCAGTCTTGCAAGCACTGTAGTCAATGTATTTTTTGCATTCATGAAATCCGTTATTTTCCCCCTGTGCTTTTTATGCTTTCCTTTGCCTAAAGTGTAATAGATGACAACAAACCTCTTTAATGTGATATAACAATTAAGTGTTTTCATTATATGTTACAGCATTGATTCTTCTGAAGAATGGGAGCCTCTTAGGCGCTCAAAACTAAAGAGGAACTCATCCTCCTCTCCTTCTTCGTCTTTACCACGCCGGAGAGGACGGCCACCTAAAAGTGCTTTGAAACCCTCCCCAGCAGCTCCAGCAATGGCCCGCATGCCAAAAAGCACCCCAGCCATCTCCTTACCTCGACGGAGAGGCAGACCGCCTAAAGACAAATCTAAAGCCAAACTCTTTCCCAAACCCAGCCCGTATCCAACGATAGTGCCTAAACCCCCCCCTTATGCCACACTGATCCCTAATTCCTCCATTAAATTCGGCCCTCATTCCACATCCACCTTTACACTTAGCTCTAATTTCACTCCTAT
This sequence comes from Acrossocheilus fasciatus, assembly GCA_036784905.1. Classification (NCBI taxonomy): domain Eukaryota; kingdom Metazoa; phylum Chordata; class Actinopteri; order Cypriniformes; family Cyprinidae; genus Acrossocheilus; species Acrossocheilus fasciatus. The sequence continues at coordinate 31,780,283 of CM071957.1, forward strand.
AACCCTTACTAATGCCGCCGCCTCCTCCATTAAACTGAACCCTAATTCTACACCCATACTCATCTCTAATCCCGCTTCCACTTTTAAACTCAGCCCGAATTCCACAGCCGCCTCCCATCAAGCACCGATAGCCACGCTCATCTGTACACCAACATCAACAGGGCTTCTGTTAGACGGCGACACCAACGAGATCAGGGCAGTGAAGGAAGAGGAACCGTGGGAAGAGAAGTGAGTAAATGCATGAATAAAAGAATTTCCATTTATTTAAAAAAAATTTTACATTTGGTTTACAGTGTAATGTATTGAAACCTGTTTCTGCCAAAAAAAAAAAAAAAAAACCTCACTATTTGGAATGTTTCTTAGAATTCTGCATATTTATCTCAGAATTCCGAATTTGTTTTCTCATAATTTTGCGTTTGCATCTCGCAATTTCTTTTTTTTTTTTTTTCGCCTCAGTTTATATTTGCGAGTTTATATTTCACAATTAGTTCTTTTTTCTCAGAACTGCGAGTTAAAAACTTTGCAAATGTGAAATTTTTCATAGAAAGTCATAATTATGAGATTTTTTTTTTCTTTATTTTGCCTTTTTTTTTTTTTTTTTTTTGAGAAATTAATATTCAGCAAGGAAACCGTAACAGTAAAAACATTTATAATGCTACAAAATATTTATTTTTCAAATAAATGTAAAATAATGAAAGTCATTGTATTACTTGAGCAGCAAATCAACATATTAGAATGATTTCTGAAGAATCGTATGACACTGAAGACTAACGATGCTGAAAAATTCAGCTTTGATCAAAGCAATAGTTTACATTGTAAAATATACTTCAGTAGAAAATTGCTATTTTGAAATGTAATATTCACAATATCGATTTTTACTAAACAAATGCAACCTTGTTGTGAGCATTAGAAAAACTCACCAACCCCAAACTTTTGAACGGTAGTGTAAATTGTGCGACATGCATGCATAATGAAGCATCTTTGGTTTGTGTTACAGTGTGGATGCTATTGAAGAATGGCCTATTACAAAGAAAGAAAGCCTAGTGCGTTCAGAATCGCCAAATGCAAAGAGGCAACGACTCTCATCTCCGATCCTTCAATCCACAACACCTCCACAGACAGACAAACCCTTGAAGCACAGTTCAAAAACTACCCCTAGTCCTCTGCCTGAACTTGCACCCATAGCCACTTCTGATCATGTGTCCACCTCTCAACCCACTCCCACAACCGTCGATGAACCACTGACCGCTACACCCACATCTGATCCCAACCCTAACCCTGCACCCATCAGGCCTCGGGCCGACAGCGACATCAACAGCGACCTTGATGGTGACAGCGACGAGATCAGTGATTCGGGGAGGGAAGAGGAGCTGTGGGAAGAAGAGTGAGTAAGGAAGTCTTGCATTTATTGTAGATTTTTGTCATTCAGGTTTATTAGCACAGAAAACATTTTTGAATCTAGTAAAAAGGTCTCACATTGAACTTGTTTGCTAAAGATGCAAGACATGGTCAAAAGCATTGATCTAGTAGAATGCAAAAGCGTTGTGTGTGAACAGCCATAGTCACTTTTTTATACAAAATAAAATTCTATACAATGAAAGCAATTGCTTTCTGTTCCTGTTTCTCTCTTATTTTTAAAAAAACAAAACCTTGAAGATTCTTGAAAGATTTATGTCAGTTATATTTCAAGATAAACACTTGGACTGCAGCTGCTTAGATTTACTTGATTATCCATACATCCTTTTTAGAAATATCATGTTCAAATGTGAGTATCAAATATGATCATCAGGCTTTTGAGGAACATTTATTTTATTTGTTTTAAACACTCAGTCATCATTGTATTGGATTGTATTGTGTATATATTGTTCTCCACAATAAAAATGACAGAGCTTTGATCATAAAGGATTCCCGTGAGTCATTAGAAAGTCTCAAAAATATGAAATTGGATTAAAATGTTTTAAATATGTGTATTCTTTTCTGATAGGGATTAAGTTTTGAGTTGAGGTCTAAAATCTAAAAATGTAGCAGTTTAGTGCAACTCGGTGCTGTTATTGTATGTAGTCTTGTTTACATACGTAACATTTTGCATGCTTCTGTTTAATTTAGATAATCTTTAAAAAGTTATGTTGTGTTTTTTTTTTTTTTTAATTGCAAATGTGATGTTGATTTAACAGTTCAATAAACAACCAATAAATACAGTAAATTTAGTATATATTCAATGTATTTTTAATCAGTTTTGAAAATGGAAACTTTCCAAATGAAACCACAGCAGATGAGCAGAACAGTTGTGCATCAAAGCAGTGCTTTATTATTGAATGAATTAGTGTTTTGAACAAATCAATTTAATTATTAATTCACTCATAACGCAGTAAATTGCCACCATCTACTGCAGTTTTACTTTTTATTTAAAGTGCTGGTACTTTTTAATTTCAATTAAATATTTAATAAAAACAGCCTCATAGCATTATATTTGTGCAGTGAATGCATTCAAAAACTTGCTTTGCAAAATGTTGTCCAATTATCTGTTTAATCAACAAAATACCCAAACATATGGAAATATAATATTTTGTCAGCATTGCACTGCTCTAACATGCAGTATTAATTTTTATTTCTTTGTGTCCTAAAAATGTCTTAAAAAGCCTTAAATTTGACTTTTAAAAATGTGCAGCAACCCTGTCATAAAACTAAGCATTAAATTATCATCTTACCAAGACTAATATTATTGGGAGATATAGAGTGACAGCTGATATTTATATTTAGCTTACCTTTTGGCCATATAAATATCAGAACCTGTGCCAAAATGCATATTCTTGTTCAATTTGGGCCTCTGAATAAATTTGTGGTGTTTTTTTCCTCCTGGAGTACAAGTCCTATATATATATATATATATATATATATATATATATATAAAGTATATTATCCTATATCTTACTGTATGAGCAATAAAAGCCTGATGTATCAAATGTGATACTCAACTAAAACGCATGCAAACTTATTTATTTATTCATTCTTTTTGTCTAAAGGTTCAATAAACTACAAAAAAAAGTGAGAAATATATATTTTTTATTATTATTATTTAATGTAAGGCTTTATAGGGTTAACCCAGATACTAGTTACTAGTTATCAGTTGTTGTTATTGTGGCGACTGAGTCCATGCATATAAAGTGTGTTTGTTTTGTATTACAGTCTTGATTCTGGTGACGATTGGAACCCTCTTCTGGAAAGTCCAGATCGTTCAAAATCACCTGCATCAGCTCAATCTCCAAGAATAGGCAACCCCCCCACACCCACATCATCAGGACTGATAGACAAACTCTCTATATCCACGTCTAAACCTGCTTTTGAAGCCACGCCCACACCCACTTTTGAAGCCACTACTTATCCCGCCCCTGAAGCCACTCCCACGACCAATCATAATTCCACTCCCGCACCCATCCCTAGTCCAGCACCCACATTACCACGAAAGAGAGGCCGGCCCCGAAAGCATGCTTTAAAACCCAACCTCATACTTAAACCAACCCTTGATCTTGCTCCTACAACTCTCGCAAATTCATTACCAGCTGCTGATTCCACTCCCGTAACCATCTCCGATCCCTCCGCTGATCCCATTCCGGCATCAAATTTGGATCCCGCTCCCAATCCCGCAATCTCCACCAATTCTGAACCCAATCCCGAACCTGCTTCCACATCTGAAGCTATCCCACAACCCGCTTCGACCGAAGAGAAATTGAAGCCCTTCAAAACTCCTTATGTTCTGTCATGCTCTGCCTTGGATTCACCTTGGACGAAAGTTGACATTAAGCCAGATAAGTGGCTTGACATCACCAATGAGGATGAGGAACCGGTACTCCCGAATTTCTCTCCCAAGCGGCCTCCAGGTCCACAGCTCACGACGGACGCAACGTATACACCCTTACAGTTGTTCCAACTCTTTTTCACCAACTCTGCAGTCAAGACAATCGTCCGAAACACCAACAGCAATGCTGAAAAGAGAGTGAAAGGTGGAAAGAAGTTCGTCTGGGTACCTCTAACCGTAGCCGAGTTCTACTCGTATATGGCGTTAGTTGTCTACATGGGACTGGTGAAGGCGAAGTCAATTGCAGACTACTGGGCGAGAAAACGAATGTACAACTTCTCCTACCCGCAATCCATCATGTCCCGAGCGAGATTTCAGGCCATCTCCTGGAATCTTCACCTCTGTGATCCTCAGGAGGACGAGGAGAACAATAAGAAGAAAGGCACTGTGGGTTATGAACGGCTGCTCAAAATCAAGCCTCTGTACACAGACGTTCTTTCAGCGTGTAGGAAACACTTTCACCCCAACAGAGAGATTCAGGTAGACGAGAGAATGGTCGCTACCAAAGCTAGGAATGGATTCAAGAGATATATGAATGACAAACCAACTAAATGGGGCTACAAACTCTTCGTTCTTGCCGATTCGTCCTGCGGGTACACCTGGAATTTCTTCGTGTATGAAGGAAAGACTTCAACGTCGTCGGGGAAAGGCGCTGGGTACGATTCGGTAATGAGACTACTGGATCACAAGGTCCTCGGCGAGGGTTATAGGTTATACATGGACAATTTCTACACCAGCCCAACTCTTTTCTTGGATTTGTTGAAGAACGACATCCTCGCTTGTGGCACGTTGCGACATGCCTCCACTTTACCGAAAGCCAATGATCTGAGCGGAAGATCTGAATTGGGATCCATCCGTTGGTTTCGACAAGGTCCTCTTCTGTTCGTCAAATGGATGGATGGGAGAGAAGTCCTCATGTGTTCCTCGATTCACAAGGCGTTCACGGGGGATACTGTCACCAGGAACGCCAAGGGTTCCGATGGGGTTTGGAGAACACGTCTAATTCCCGTTCCATCCGCTGTGAAGGACTACAGCAAATACATGGGAAGCGTTGATCTCTCAGATTCCCTCATAGAGTATTATAACGTCCTCCACAAAACCACAAAATGGTACAAGACCTTCTTCTTTCATTTTCTTGACATCGCAGTGGTCAACAGTTTCATCCTTCACCAAGAATTGGCGAAAGCTCAGAACAAGCTTCCTCTCAACCATAAATTGTTTAGGGAAACTCTTGTTTCTGAACTCGCACGTGCCGGCAGAGGTGCCAAAGATCCCTCAACATCCGCCACGCCAGTCTCCACTAGAAAGTCGGCACACGTGCCTTCAACCCCTACTGAAACGAATGAAACTCTGTCGGACACGGAGTCGTCTCCCCCAGCCTCACCTGCCCAGACGGAGCGATGCTATCCGGAGTATTTCGGTTCTGATGCTACGCATGGGAGGCGAGTTTGTGTGATGTGCAAACTGCAAGGAAATAAAGTCAAGACTCCCATATACTGCTCCCACTGCAAGGTGGCATTGTGCTTCGTGTCGTCACGTAACTGCTTCAAGAAATGGCACATGGATTATCACCTGGAAGATTTGTAGATATGTTGCATGTTTGGGTTTTTTTTTTTAGGCCTTTTATGACCATTTTTCATTTTGTATGAACTTATTTGTATAGTTATGACTCTATTAAATACAACTACAACTGATATAGTCTCGTGTTTTCTGTTTGCATCTTGGTGTACGTTTTTATCAGGTGCCTTTTCTACCGAATAAGTGCACTGCTGGAATCCAATGTTCATCATAAAAAGAAATGTTTACATAAAGATGAAGTGTGTATGTCTTTTTTTTGTATGTTAAATACATAGTCATATCTTAGTTCAGTGAGATCAACTGTATGTATGTTGATTTCTCTGGAAGGTGTAACATGGTGGATTTATCGAATAATTGATCCGTTTGAGGATCTCAATGAACCCAACGCAACAACACCGACTCATTGATGTCAGTGTTTGATAGTAATTATTTAAGTATCTTTGAGAGTTGTTAATATTAACAATCTCAATAAAATATTAATTGTTAATATTTTGGATTAGGTTTTATAGGTTTTTTTTCCATTTTAGTTAAAGTTTCTGTTTTTATTGCCCCCCCCCCCCATTTATTTATTTATTTTTTAAAATTTAATTTAAATCTCTTTTTTTTTATCAAGTTAAATAAAATGAAAATTAGAAATGTAGACTTGGCAACTAAATGAAAAAAATATATAAAATATTTTATTTCAGTTAACATTTTATTTCAAGTCAGGAAAATGTATTTTTTATTTTATTTTTTACATTTTTAGTTTTAGTTATCTATACCAAAGTTGAAAACAATCATTCTTTTTGCATATGTGTTTGATGATGCTAGTGGCACAAAAATGATAGTAGCCTAGTTGAGTGTTCTACACTGTAAAAAAAAAAAAAAAGTTGAGCCAACTTAAAATTTTAAGGCCACCAGCTTCAGCAGATTTTTGAGTTTTCTCAACTTGTCATTTTAAGTTTATACAACAAAAATTTGAGAATCTCCCACAAAAATAAGTTGAGCAAACTCAAAAATCTGCTGAAGCTGGTAAAAAAAAAAAAAAAATTTAAGTTCGCTCAACTTTGCTTTTTTTTTTTTTTTTTTAAGTGTATAGTGTTTTTTTTGTTTGTACAGTTTCTGATCTGCCATACAAGATTCACAATCACGACCAGCATTTGTTTAGAACTTTTCTTGCTTTATTTGTGGCGTAACTGTAGGCATATATAACTCGTGCATTTTTAAAGGTTGATATTTGTTGATTTAAATACAAATTGTGTGCTCATTCCAAACTTTAAACAATTGCAGTTTGGTCTTATTTAATTATTAGTAAAATAATTGTATTCTGGAGATAATTTAGGAAAACCTGCCAGGTAGGTATTTTCACCACATTTGATTGTAGGTATTTAAGGTTAAGATTGCTATCTGTGATTTGAGGTATAATAACCTGCAAAAAATACCTAATGGTGCTATAAAAGACGAGACTTTTGTTTTATGTAATGATGGATGTTTCATCTGCAATCAGTTATATTGAGGCACAAGATGAGCTACAAAATCTTTAGAAAAAAAAAGACATTTTTAGGAATTTATGTCAAGTTGAAGTTGAATCAATGTGTTAAAACATCTGTGATCTAGAACAGAAAATTGAGTATCAGGTATTACGAAGTAAAAACAGTGGGAATTATTACATCTTATTAGAATTTATTGGCCTAAACCCCATTAATTTCTGACCCTGACTGTAATATAATGCAAAAAAAAAAAAAGTTGAACTCTTAAGTCTAATTACAAAAAATACAAAGAATCAGAAAACCTAAAACAACAGGACATACAGTAATGCAAATTTGTAGGGTAATGTTTTTAATTACCAGGAAAATGATCTTTATTATGATCTTAATCCATAGGATTTTGGTAATTTTTTGTAGCTTTGGTTTGAAAACAGATCCTTCTCGTATTATTAGACAGTGAACATTACTATATAATGTTTTGTATTTGTTTCTCTGGTTTACATTTCATTTGGTTATTTGTGTCTTATATTTCTCAGTCCCTGCGAGTGCTGTGTTCCTCAGATCTTAAACCATACATCATCTTCATCAGGCCTTCTTCTCCTCCTCCTCTTCCTCCTCCACCTCCTCAGGAGCGATTCTCCACCCTGCTGACCAGAGGAGTGAAGAAACACATGGTCTTCAAGATACACATTTTTCCTTTCCTATATATATATATGTGTGTGTGTGTGTGTGTGTGTGTGTGTGTGTGTGTGTGTGTGTGTGTGTGTGTGTGTGTGTGTGTGTGTATGTGAGAGACCCTGGAGCACAAAAGCAGTCTTAAGTCGCTGGGGTATATTTGTAGCAATAGCCAAAAATACATTGTATGGGTCAAAATTATACATTTTTCTTCTATGCCAAAAATCATTAGGATATTAAGTAAAGATCATGTTCCATGAAGATATGTTGTAAATTGCTTACTGTAAATGTATCAAAACTTAATTTTTTATTAGTAATATGCATTGCTAAGAATTCATTTGGACAACTTTAAAGGCGATTTTCTCAATATTTAGATTTTTTTGCACCCTCAGATTCCAGATTTTCCAATAGTTGTATCTCAGACAAATATTGTCCGATCCTAACAAACCATACATCAATGGAAAGATTATTTATTCAGCTTTCAGATGATGTATTAATCTCAATTTCCAAAAATTGACTGGTTTTGTCGTCCAGGGTCATATATAGTAAAAATATTTAGTGAATAGTACATATATATTTATATATAAATAAATGCATATATGTTTTTATTTATACATTTTCAATTATGTATGAAGTAGGTTTTTGAGAACACAAGCAACATAATATTTCACACCAGATTTCTCTTTTGAGGAACTGACAAAACGATAATTATGTTGTTTCCTTTGCGCAGCCTGAGGATGTGAGAGAGACCCTGGAGAAAGTGCGTGAGATGGAGCACAGCTACGGTCACTTGTTCGATGCGGTCATCACAAACACTGAGCAGGAGAAGAGCATCTCTGAGCTGCTGAGAATCATTAACAAACTGGACATCGAGCCGCAGTGGGTCCCTACAGCCTGGGTCAGCTAAAAACACTAGAAATGTTCTGATGATGTGCACAGTATGCTACCTTTTTTGTGTGTGTGTGTGTGTGTCTGTTTGTTAAAGGAATAGCTCACCCCAAAATGAAAATGTCTTCATCCTCAGGCCATATGTGATCTAGATGAGTTTGTTTCTTCATCAGATTTGGAGAAATTTGCTCAGCAATGGATGCTCTGCAGTGAATGGGTGCCGTCAGAATGAGAGTCCAAACAGCTGATAAAAACATCACAATAATCCACACCACTCCTATTTATCAATAAACGTCTTGTGAATAATCCATAATCACGCTTCCTCCAGTGAAAAATCAATCACCTTTTGTCTCTCACATCAAAATCCACCCATGTATGCTGTTTTGGACGCTGCTTGATCTGTGCAGATCTCTCTCCTGATTCAGACCAGATCACTTTTTCACTGGAGGAAGCGTTATTATGGAATATGGAATCGTATTTTAGCAAGAAGCAATGGTTTGAATTTAAAGACGTCTTAATTATAGAATTTGTTTCTTACAAACGCAGCTTTTGGCTTCACAAGACATTAACTGATGGACTGGAGCGGTGTGGATTATTGTGATGTTTTTATCAGCTGTTTGGACTCTCATTCTGACGGCACCCATTCACTGCAGAGCATCCATTGCTGAGACACTGATGCAATACTGCATTTCTCCAAATCTGATGAAAAAAACAAATCTTAGATGGCCCATTTTTGGGTGAAATATTCTTTTAAACATACTAATTCATGAGAATCCATAAATTAAATTCAAGTATTCACATAAATATAGTATGCTGTAAATCATGCACAGTATGCAGTACACTATTTTTCCATTTCAAAGAAGCTGCAATATAGATTCTATAAGATTTGTGGAGATTTCTGCAATATTGTTTTATTCCAGTATTTTGTGTTTGTAGTATTTGACTTCTAACATTTCCATACCTGTAAAGCAAAAAAACAAAAACAAATTATTTTCTAAACATAGACATATATCATCAAAATATTTCCTCAGCATGGAGGATGTTTGTGAGCAGTTTCATATAGCTTTAAGTCTATTTCCATGTTCTTATATCAGAAAGGTGATTTATTACACATTAATGACATTGCCGAATATAAAACTTGTTGAATGTATAATTTGACAATACCTAAATCAAAACTAATGTTAAAACTGTTTTTCATTAAAAAGTTCTATTAAAAAGTTAAACGGTGTAATGTTATATATGCAATCATTGATGGTTTGAGTGCACTGATGCAACTCTTTATTTTTGCATTGACATGTAGTGAATATGTGAATTTGATTTTTTTTTTTTTTTTTAGTAAATTTTAATATAATATAGTTTGATGTAATGCAGCATTTTTTTTTTTTTTATGGAAGCCCTTTCCTCCACTGGATTAAAAAAAGAATTGAGAGGTAATTCCTTTTTTTCCTCACAATTGAGTTTTTTTGTTTCTGCCACATTTAAAAAAAAAAAAAAAAAAAAAACTCTTTTTTTTTCAACTTTAATCACAATTCTGACTTTTTTTCTCGCAATTGCAGACTTCTCAAAATTTTGAGTTTATAAAAGCTGCTATTACCTTAATTTTTAATACTCTGACCTTCAGCTGATTGTAAAAGTTTATAGCCAGCATGCATTTGCAACCCGTTTTAAGTCTATAATGTGAAATACTGAAAGGCGAGGAAACCTCAGCACTTCAGCGGTGTACATCACACAAACTAATCAACAGCAAATGATCATTTACAACATTTATTGAAATTAATTTGACAGAAAAGTGAAATCTGAGTACACATCTGCACTGAGAACAAACAACTGGGCATGTAGAGGAATCTGGGCTGATGTTCGGTAAGGATCGTGTCAACACTGAACTGTTTCTGCTCAAAGACAAGCACGGTACGTCACACAATATTTAACATGCATGCAATAAGACCGGAGCTTGGAATGATCATTTTAATTCATTTGAACTACTTTATACATAGATATATATTTCTGTTCAGACATAAAAAAACCCTTGCACTTGCAGTTTTATGGATTCAGTCGATCGACCTAAACATGTTTCCAGCGTCTGTGATATATATATATATATTCTATTCATCCTAAACAAAAAAACGTGACACGGCACCAACATACACACAAAACTAGAGCTTCCTCTTTTCGTGTAAAGCTCGGCCTTACAGGCACAAAGAATAAATATGACGTGGTTTGCGGCTTCATTCAAACAGCAGGTCCTCGTCGGCCTCTTCGTTCAGCATGTTCACGGGCTCTGCGATCGGCCCCAGCTTCGCCAAACGCTGGGCGATCTCCTTCTCCGTCCTTTCACGGAGCTGCTTCTTCTTCTCCTGGATCTTCTTGAGCCTGCGATGGGAAAACGGGAGGATCAAGGGTTCGTGGATATTCTGAATATCTTATTTTGGACTGTATTAGTATTATATATAATATTCATTTACATAATGTTAATATAAATATGTGACCCTGGACCACAAAACCAGTCTTAAGTGTCAATTTTTCGAAATTGAGATTTATACATCATCTGAAAGCTGAATAAATAATCTTTCCATTGATGTATGGTTTGTTAGGATCGGACAATATTTGTCTGAGATACAACTATTAGAAAATCTGGAATCTGAGGGTGCAAAAAAATCTAAATATTGAGAAAATCTCCTTTAAAGTTGTCCAAATGAAGTTCTTAGCAATGCATATTACTAATCAAAAATGAAGTTTTGATATGTTTACAGTAGTAAATTCACTAAATATCTTCATGGAATATGATCTTTACTTAATATCCTAATGATTTTTGGCATAAAAGAAAAATTGATCATTTTGACCCATACAATGTATTTTTGGCTATTGCTACAGATATACCCCAGCGACTTAAGACTGCTTTTGTGCTCCAGGGTCATATATTAGATTCATATTTCATTTGAACTGCGAAAAACATTCTATGTATCCATGGGTGCTTAAAAAGCCTTATGTTTTATTAAACTTAAGGTCATAAAAATCTTTAAAAATGGTGTAACGAAAGTCTAAATGATCATTTTAAGAGGTCTTATTAAATTTGGGGACGGAAAAACAGGAATCACAATGCTGCCTAACGTGATAAACTTGATTATTAATTACACTGGAATGCTTTGCCTTTCCAAGTCAAAACACAATCGTTAATTTGCATTTATGACAAGCAATTACTCATGATAAATTATGAATTTATTTAATGATGTTTCTATTAATATATGTTGCTGATAGTTGTTACGGTACATATTATCTCCCTCCTCGTTCTGAAAGAGCAAAATAAAATTCTAAATTTTAATTTTCAAAATAAGAGTCCTCGTGCATTTTGGGATTGTTTATCAATGAACAAAAAAGAACATTATTTAACATGTTCAATATATAGATTTTACTGGTATCATCAATAATCTGGTTATTCCCATTCTTTAAACAAATTATTATTGTATCAGCAAACTCAAATAAAATACGTATTGATTTTTTGCTACATAAACCAATTTCATATATAGATCAGGGTTATTATAGTTAACTAAAACTAAACTATAAAAATCATTCAGTTTCTGGAAATAAAATAAACGTTAAACACAATAAAACAAACAAACAAACAAAAAACCCTGAAACTTATTTCAACTAGTTGACAAGGCAATACTTTCATTTAGTGTAAATACTAAAATAACTGAAATAAATAAAACATAGTTCATTTAAATAAAAAAATTATATAGATATATTTAAAAAATACTATTAAATATGTCAAAAACACACCAAAATTGCTAAAAGTTTGACTGCAATTAAAATGAAAGCCAAATATAAACTAATTTTAAACTACAATAGTATCTCGATATTAAAATAACAATACATGTTTGTAACAGAAACAGTGTCGTCATATTTTGTGGCTATATTGCGGTCTCACCTGTAGAATTCCTCTCGCTCCCGCTCATCCAGCTCAGTAATGATGTACGTGAGCGTGCGCTCGATCCTGGGAATAATCACTGAGACGAAAAACACAAGAGCTCATGTTATAGAGCTTTTAAAAGAAGCCTGAAGGTTTAATTCTCTTGAGAGGAGGCTGTGAGATCTCACCGTGCTCGATGGCGTTCACACGGCGGTTTGTGATCTTGATGGCCTCGTCCAGCGTCACAAAAGAGGTCTGTACGGGAATGAACCACATAAGACATAGATTAAAAATGATTTTTAGATTTTCTTCTATGGATATGAATACGAATATTCATACCTGCAGTGAGGCCAGCTCTACGAGAAGCTCGACTGCTTTGGCGTAGTTCCTCTTGAGCCGAGACAGCTGCTCTCCTCCTCTGGCCAGACCGGTGAGCTCATAACCTGCAGAGAAGAAAAAAACATCTCAAATGATCATGTGTTCAAACGATCTTCAGTACCATGCTTTTTCACAAGCATTTGCGATCACTCTCAGCCCAGCCAAGATGTAGATGAGTTTGTTTCTTCATCAAATTTGGAGAAATGTAGCATTGCATCAGTGTCTCAGCAATGGATGCACTGCAGTGAATGGGTGCCGTCAGAATGAGAGTCCATCGGTTAATATCTTGAGAAGACAGAAGCTGTGTGTTTGTAAGAAACAGATCCATCTTTATGACATTTTTCACTTCAAACCGTTGCTTCCAGCTAAAATCTGGAAGTCTACAATATAATAACACTTCTTCCAGTGAAAAAGTGGTCTGGTCTGAATCAGGTGAGAAATCTGCACAGATCAAGCAGCGTTTACAAGCAAAAGGATGATAACTGATGGACTGGAGTGGTGTGGATTACTTGTGGATTATGTTTTTATCAGCCGTTTGGACTCTCATTCTGACGGCACCCATTCACTGCAGAGCATCCATTGCTGAGACACTGATGCAATGCTGCATTTTTCCAAATCTGATGAAGAAACAAGCTCATCTGCATCTTGGCTGGGCTGAGAGTGAGCACATTTTCATTTCTGGCTGCACTATTCTGTTAAAACATGAAGAGAACAGGATTCTTACTGTCTCCTCCCTCCTGGTAATGCTCAAACACCGGTAGAGTAACTCCTGAGAACAAACACAGGTGACACTCATGATGAGGTGAGCAGTTACAGAAGAAATCTGACAGTTTTTTTTATTACTAAAAATGATTTAGCTAGCGAACCTGCAACATTGTCCTTTTTTGCTCTGACCTTCACCTGGGCCTTGTTCACGTTCTGAATGACTGTAGTACTGATGGGACAGAATTTAAACACATTCAGTGAGATCTGATATCAGAGTCTTCCTGTGATGCAACGTAACGATGAAAAACATTGCGTTAATGAGATTTTTAACTACCTGAAGTCACCAGCAGCAAACTTGGCCTCAGCTAATGAAAAGGCAGCTTCTCTCATCACCTCTCCCATCAGCGTCTTAGTCTGAAACATTACAATAGTCTCATCATTGTTAAAAAAAAAAATATATATATATATATATATATATGACCCTGGACAACAAAACCAGTCTTAAGTGTACATTTTTTCGAAATTGAGATTTATACATCATCAGAAAGCTGAATAAATAATCTTTCCATTGATGTATGGTTTGTTAGGATCGGACAATATTAATCAAAAATGACGTTTTGATATATTTACGGTATGAAATTTACAAAATATCTTCATGGAACATCATCTTTACTTAATATCCTAATGATTTTTGGCATAAAAGAAAAATTTATAATTTTAACTTATACAATGTATTTTTGGCTATTACTACAAATATACCCCAGCGACTTAAAACTGCTTTTGTGCTCCAGGGTCACATATATATTATTTTCAAAATAATATTAAATTTAAAAATAAATAAATAAATAAAAATAAGCAACAAAAATAAAAAGTCAACATGTAGAATAAATAAAAACGCATAGGTATGATGTTATACCTCAATGATTTTTCTAAGAATTTGCCGAAATCGCATGGCCAGAGCATCAGCTTTCTTCTTCAGCAAACTCCGGCCAGTTTGAGCTCCTTTCAGTCGAGCTTTCATTATGGTCTGAGCCCTGATGCAACACACAATAATACATAATAAACAAACAGCAATATATACAGAAATTTATGAATGTTTAGTAATGCAATTCTCATATGGTTACATTTTTGCTCATACTTCCAGAATATGCATATATATATATATATATATGTGATTATTTATTGTACATATTGCATTATTATAGGTTACAACCATTATATATACTATATCTGTTCAGTATCTCTCAGTTCTGTAAAGGGCTCACATGACTGTGAATAATATCACTTCCTCTTCTGAGTCCACTTAAAATTACTGAACGATTTCGTTTCACTTGATTTATATGAATCCAAAACACATCTGTAATATTGTCATCCATCATATCGAGTTATACATTTATTACTCTACAGACAAAATGCATCTGCGTGGTAATATACAGAGAAACGTGATATGCGTGTTTATATATATTGTCAAAACACGAAATTTACATAAAATACATCATATATTTAAAATGTGTAAATCAGCGTAATGCAGACGTTTTCTCTTTATCTCCGATCAATTAATAAATCATAAAACCTCGAAGATGCACGACTCCAGCGCGTTCAGTATCATCTTAGCTCGTGTTTTGAGATTGTAACTGCTTTATAAAACCATAAACTGCTAAATTATGTTTATATCAAATGCTGTCACTCTGTTGTTTTCATGCACGATTGAAAATAATGAATCTGATTTGCCTTGATGAGCCGTAATACTCACATTCTAGAAGGAAAAACGTCGATCCGATCTTTTCCGGACATCTTTCCTCTTTATTGAAACACTGTATGAAACTACTGAGACGCTTTGCTGTTGAAATCGTCAAATAGATCGTTTAAATATAGTGTAAAATTATTTAATATCACGGTGAAATGATTATAATGCAATCGCTATGACCCTAGCTACAGGACGCAGGATTTGATCAGCTGACTGGAGGTCATGTGATTCCTCCTGAACGCAGCGATTGGTTGCGTCACATCCGTGTGTGTATTCGTACGTAGCGGTACTCAAATTTCAAAATAACGCTCAACAGTAATGAAGGTGAAACAATTGCAAAAGAATTTGCACTTTTATTTAATGTTGTATTTATTTATTTTAATTTACTTTCTTTCTTTTTTTTTTACTTTGGCATGAAGAACTTTTTGACGGTGTCTGGTCTGCTAACAGTAACGTTACTGTGCACTCGTGTGTTATCGGAGGATATAAGATGAATTTTGATTTTAAAAATACGCAACGACCGTAAGAAACAATCAGTATTCTTCAAAGAATAAAGTAATATTTATTCTTTATATCTAATCTGTTTTATCGTTGAAATCTCCTCCTAAAATGATGCATAATTTTGTAAAGACTTTTATTTTGAAGTGTGATTGACAGCGTCCGTGTTGACGCAACTTCCCACTGTTCGCTGCAGGCTTCATTCTTTTTCGGATCGCAGGATCAATGGGCAATTAACGCTCGCAGAAAACGACCGTTTCTAGAGATTTAAAGGGTTTAAAGTGAGCCGATTGTGACACCTGTCAGGTGGGATTGAGTTACCTTTACTTCCGTGATAGTTTGGCTCATGTTGAGCTCGTTTTTGGGATGATATGAGGGTTTTAATTGCTGCTGTCAAAACACATGTGCCGCATGCGCGCATTTACTCTGCACTGATGAACAGATCATAGAGAAGATGCACAGACAGATCGATAAATAGATTAATAGATGCCTGAACAGATAGATAGATAGATAGGTCGACTGATAGATGTACTTTTTGATATGTTCAGCGAAATTAATATGTAAACATTGTGTGAATTATGTGAACAGTGCAACTTTCATCAGAAAATTACACATTATGCAATATACAACATATCTAACAAATAATACAACACTGTTTACAATATACAGAAAACTGTAGACCTGGGGGAAAAGCGTGGTAAAATAAATAAATAGATAAATCTTAGACATAATGTTAAAATAAATAATAAAATTACATTGACAAATAAAATTGAGAATAAAATTAATAATCATATTTTAAAAATACGGATTAAAATGAACAAATACAAAAATGTATAAATTGTACATTTAAAAAAATAGATTGAAATAAAATGCACAGTACTCTACTATGTTGAGCTGTGTTATTTTATTTAAATTTTTTATTATTATTTTGTATCAGTGCTTGTATTTTTATTTTAGTTTTAGTATATTTGTTGTGTGTTTTGTTCACTTTAGTAGTTTGTCCTTTTTCGTTGATAGTGAGTAGCAAATATATTTTTTGAATTATTTAAGAAAACTAATACAAACTAAACAAGTCATGTTTAGAATATAACTTCGATTATGACAAAAAATCATAATCACGATTATTTTGGTTAATATTGTAATCACAATTATTAGTGGGCCATATAACAAACAAAAAAAAATGTAATGCAAGTCTACAGTATTCAGTTAACAGCCTACTATAAAAATTGAATAATCAAATGTAAAATAAAACAGCATAGTTTTCACTGTAAAAATTAAACTTCTTTTGTTTATTAAAGCTACAAAAGACCTTCTGTGAAGAGCAGTGAGTGTCTTTTGTTGTTTGATTAATATAAAGCACACAGGAATATAGCCCGCTGTCACTTTAAGAGCCGCGCGGATCCAATTTACTGTTACACAAGCATTTTCATTCTCAACTCTTTACGTTCTTTTATTACGTTTCACGTGAATAATCACTAAGCGCCGCATTTTTACACATTTTTGTGTGTATTTGACCGTTTAGGCGCTAAAAGATGAGTTTACGTGTTCTGCTCTGTCTCTGAGCGCGAGAGTCCCGAGGAACAGCGCTTTAAAACATTAATAAATCTAATCATCTTTAATAACTCAAGCACGTCCCATTTTGCAAAAGTCACGTTACATGATTTTACTGATTTACACGTTAAAATAGGTTTTTATGGAGGAGTGAAAGCCAACGCTGGAATGGGACGCGATAATCGGGAACACTTATTCACTATTAACTACGACTTTTCCCTCAATAAATTCCTAATTTGCTGTTTATTAATAGTTAGTGCGGTAGTTGTTAAGTTTAGGTGTTGGGTAGAATAAGGTCATGTAGAATAAGGCATTAATTTGTGCTTAATTAGTACTAATAAATGGCTAATATTCTAGTAATATGCATGCTAATAAGCAACTAGTTAAGATACCTTAAAATAAAGTGATACCGATAATCGTTCTCTCTCGATTATTGTATTTTCATAATCGTTGGAGGACGGAATTGAAACTCAATTTCGATTAATTGCACAGCCCTAATATATTTTTTTCTTTTTTCTTTTTTACAGTATAAATTGTTTCTTTGCCTTTTAAATTTTAGAACAGGTCCCTCACATCAGAATGATCATACTTGGGTTTGTGTAGCATCTAAAAGATTGAAAAGCATTTGACTCCGAATCTAACAGGACTGATGGAAATAAATCAGACGTCAGATCTGAATAAAATGAATGCAGTTAGTCTTGTGCTCAATAAAGTTAGTAATAAATGCTAGTTATCACCTTTTTATGGTCTCATTGTATATTTTTATTTTTAAGCTTTTGTCTTCAAAGTCAAAAAAAAAGTATTTGCAATTCTTTTACAAAAATACAGTACAAAAAAGTCAAATTTTTTTTAAAAAAGTATTTGCAATTCTTTTACAAAACTACAGTACAAAAAAAATTAAATTAAAAAAAAAAAGTATTTGGAATTCTTTTACAAAACTACAGTACAAAAAAAATTAAATTAAAAAAAAAAAGTATTTGGAATTCTTTTACAAAACTACAGTACAAAAAAAATTAAATTTAAAAAAAAAAAGTATTTGGAATTCTTTTACAAAAATACAGTACAAAAAAAATTAAATTTAAAAAAAAAAGTATTTGGAATTCTTTTACAAAAATACAGTACAAAAAAGTCAAATTTTAAAAAAAAAAGTATTTGGAATTCTTTTACAAAAATACAGTGCAAAAAAGTCAATTTTTTTTTAAAAAAAGTATTTGCAATTCTTTTACAAAACTACAGTACAAAAAAAATTAAATTAAAAAAAAAAAGTATTTGGAATTCTTTTACAAAAATACAGTACAAAAAAAATTAAATAAAAAAAAAAAAGTATTTGGAATTCTTTTACAAAACTACAGTACAAAAAAAATTAAATTAAAAAAAAAAAGTATTTGGAATTCTTTTACAAAACTACAGTACAAAAAAAATTAAATTAAAAAAAAAAAAAGTATTTGGAATTCTTTTACAAAAATACAGTACAAAAAAAATTAAATAAAAAAAAAAGTATTTGGAATTCTTTTACAAAACTACAGTACAAAAAAAATTAAATTTAAAAAAAAAAGTATTTGGAATTCTTTTACAAAAATACAGTACAAAAAAAATTAAATTTAAAAAAAAAAGTATTTGGAATTCTTTTACAAAAATACAGTACAAAAAAGTCAAATTTAAAAAAAAAAAAGTATTTGGAATTCTTTTACAAAAATACAGTGCAAAAAAGTAAAAAAAAAAAATATTTTGAAAATAATAATAATAATAAAAAAAAGCAAGTCAAGACAAAAACAAAACAAAAAACACCTGAAATAAAAGTGTTGGAATGATGATGATTTCTTTTTTTTTTTTTTTATTATTATTTTCAAAATAACATTTTTTTTGTACTCATTTTTGTACTGTATTTTTGCAAATATATATATATATATTTTTTTTTTATGTGACTTTGAAGACTAAAGCTTGTTAAAAATATACAGTTTGTTGTGTTGCGCAGAGATGCCGGGCCTCAGCTGTAGGTTTTATCAGCACCGCTTCCCCGAGGTGGAGGATGTGGTGATGGTGAACGTTCGCTCCATCGCTGAGATGGGTGCGTATGTCAGTCTGCTGGAGTACAACAACATCGAGGGCATGATCCTGCTGAGCGAACTGTCCCGCAGACGCATCCGCTCCATCAACAAACTCATCCGCATCGGACGCAACGAATGCGTGGTGGTCATCAGAGTGGACAAAGAGAAGGGTGAGTCTCACAAACACAAGCAGACCTGAACTTTTCCATTAAGAGACAATATTTACCCTCTGGAATTGATTTTTATAATTACTTTATTAATTGTATCTGTGTTGTCAGATACTTCAATTTAACCAAATACTTAAATCAATCAGAACACTTTAAACTGTTACTAATAGCAACAAACTTATTCACAAACAATTATGCACGTCTACCGTTCAGAAGTTTGAAATAAGATTTTTTATTCATTTATTTATTTTAGAAAGAAACTAATGCTTTTATTCAGAAAGGATGCATTAAATAGCTCAAAAGTGACAGTAAAGGCATTTATAATGTTATAAAAGATTTCTATTTCAAATAAATGCTGTGGACTTTCTATTTATCTGTGAATCCTGACAAATAAAATATCACGGTTTACACAAAAATATTGTGCAGCACAGCTGTTTTCAACATTGATAATAATCAGAAATGTTTCTCGAGCAGCAAATCAGCATATTAGAATGATTTCTGAAGATCATGTGACACTGAAGACTGGAAATTCAGCTTTGATCGCAGGAATAAATTATATTTTACTATATATTCATATAGAAAACAGTTATTTTAAATTGTAATAATAGTGCACAGCATTACTTTTAAATATTCCAAACTCTATAAAAAAAAAAAAAAAATAATTCTCTCATATCTATTCAGCACTCTTATGAAGCAAAGCTTCTCGTTCATTTTTGAAAATGTTTTTTATTTCCTTTTGATTTTTCCTTATACTGTATCCTTTTTAAATGTATTTTAAGGGACAGAGAATTCAGTCAAAACATTTAAGCGCTGAACACTTTAAACACATCTGATTGGCTCGTTTTCAGTGCTGACCAATCGTAGCAGTGCAGTGTCATCGCTGACTAATCGGAACGCCTCCTGATTGGTCATTGCATTCAAAAGCTCAGCAGAAGCATGTGTGATTGGTTGACAGTCTCAATGCTCCAAAAAAACATGTCCATTGTCCAAATACAAGCACAGATCTAAATGTAATTCCTCAAATTGACAATTTGTTTTCATATAAAACTAAAACAGACATAGTTCAGTTGTGCAGGGTCAGATTTTGCTCCTTAATCTTGAATTTGAGGGGCATTTTTGTCACAAGCCACCATTCAGTTCCAACCCTGGTTTTACGTTTGACCGTCTTGGCGTGTTTTTCTTCTTTAGGATACATTGATTTGTCCAAGAGAAGAGTGTCTCCGGAAGAAGCCATCAAGTGTGAGGATAAATTCACCAAATCTAAAACGGTGAGTATGCATTTTTTTTAAATTTTGAAAAGGGAAGTAAAATGTAATGTTTTGTGGTTTGAAGGTGTTTTTGATGTGCTGCAGGTGTACAGTATTTTACGGCATGTGGCTGAAGTGTTGGAGTACACTAAAGACGAACAGCTGGAGAGTTTGTTCCAGCGAACCGCTTGGGTGTTTGATGAGAAATACAAGAAACCTGGATACGGCGCTTATGACGCCTTCAAACAGGCCGTGTCGTGAGTGTTCAACAAACTCCTCCACTTTCAGTGACAACTCATGAGATTTGCTTCGATCCGATGAGAAATAGTTTTAATGAGGGTAAATAAAGAACTGGGGCCAGTTGCAGACTGGTCATGACTTTTTAAATTCAGTTACGAAAAGGTAGATTGGCCTTCTTTGTCTAAAAAGGGCAATATTTGATGTATTTTTTGCATTTTAGCTCAGCATTGCCGTCTAGTCAGCCAATATTGTCTTAAAGCAGCACTATGTAGCTCTTTCTCTGTTTAAAATTTGCAAAATGTATATAATGAGCGAGTACATCATGAAATCATCTTCCAAACCGCGTTTTTGTCTTATCCTGAATCACTACGGTGCACTTATAATAAGTGCTAATATTTGGACTATTGTAGCCTGGTCGGGTCGGCGCCGCTGCGGAGTAACACATACCTGCGTGAATCGCCATAGACGTAAACTTAGGGAAGTAGCTCCGGTTAGAATGTTCCTCCACGGGATGCGTGCAGTTCTGTTTATTAACCGCTCGAGCGCCAAAAGTTACATAGTGTTGCTTTATATCAAGGGATTTTGATATTTTGGGGGGGGTTTTGGTGAAAAATTACAGTTTTGGACATATTTTTAAAAAAAATGTATTACCTTATATGTGACCCTGGACCACAAAACCAGTCTTAAGTGTCAATTATTTTGAGATTTATGCATCACCTGAAAGCTGAATAAATAATCTTTCCATTGATGTATGGTTTGTTAGGATTGCACAATATTTGGCTGAGATACAACTATTTGAAAATCTGGAATCTGAGGGAGCAAAAAAATCAAAATATTGAGAAAATCTCCTTTAAAGTTGTCCAAATGAAGTCCTTAGCAATGCATATTGCTAATCAAAAATTACGTTTTGATATATTTATGAGAAGAAATTTACAAAATATCTTCATGGAACATGATCTTTACTTAATATACTAATGATTTTTGGCATAAAAGAAAAATGGATAATTTTGACCCACACAATGTATTTTTTGCTATTACTACAAATATACCCCAGCGACTTAAGACTGCTTTTGTGCTCCAGGGTCACATATTTTAATTTTTCACCCAAAAAAAAAAAAAAAAAAATCAAAATCCCTTATATATATATATATATATATATATATATATATATATATATATATATATATAAAATATAATATATATATATTTTAAATATCTTAAAGTAACTACAAATGAGCATCTAAAACAAATATCTTTAAAAGAAATTCTGCGTGTAGTGTGCTCTGAAAACAAAGCAAGAGTTTTAAGTGAACAAGAAAATGTTTTGCTTATTTACTCTGGCTTTATTTCCAGCGATCCGTCCATCCTGGACGGTTTGGATCTGACCGAGGAGGAGAAGGACGTGCTCATCGACAACATCAACAGACGCCTCACCCCACAGGCGGTCAAAATCAGAGCGGGTACTTATCATGAAAACATGCTGCACTTCTCACCATGCTGAAAATTACAGTGTATTTATAATTAGTTTAAAACTTCTTCTTTCTTTTTTTTTTTTTTGGTGGAATAAAAAATATTTATTTATTATTTATTAATAATTATATTTATTGTAATATATTAGTACTTTCATGATTTATATATAAGCAAATTAATAAGAAATAATTTTTGTTTCCAGTCTGTAATCCACAAATATTCTCTGTATTTTTTAAATGTTTTCAAATGCAGATTTAATGAGGGTTCAGTGAGTTTGAACAATTCATACGTATGCTGCTGCTCAAAATTTTGAAGTCAATAATTTTTTTTTTAAATGAATAATTTTATTCAACAAGGTATTTATCAAAAGGGACAGTAAAATGTTTATAATGTTAGAAAAGATTTCTATTTCAGATAAATGACATTTTTAGAACTTTCTATTCATCAAAGAATCCTGAAAAAAATATGAATTACATTGATTAAAAAAAAAAAATTTAAAGTGTAATAATATTTCACAATATTATTTTTTGAATGCCAAAATTTTGAACTTAGTGTTTGTATGTAAACATATATTTAGAAGAAAAATCACTCTTTAAAGATCCATTGAACACACTATGAAGCAAACCTTCGCATTGTTTTTCTTTTTAATGTATTTTAAGGTTCAAAGAAGAAAATACTAATTAATAAATACAAAATAAAAAGCAGACTGAAAAAAGTAAAACCATAAAAGTCATTAAAAAAAAATTTGATTAAAATTAATGATGTCAAACGATTAATTGCATCCAAAATATATATATGTGTGTGTACTGTGTATATTTATTATGTATATATAAATAAACACACATACAGCATATATTTTGAAAATATTTACATGCATGTGTGTGTTTATATATACATAATAAATACACACACACATATTATGTAAACAAAAACTTTTATTTTGGATGCGATTAATCGCGATTAATTGTTTGACAGCGCTAATTAAAACAAACAATAAAAATATTAGTACACAGTTTAAAAAACGTTTATATGCCACGCATTATGTTCATGTGTGTTTGCTTTGTCCCATGCACAGACATTGAGGTGGCGTGTTATGGATATGAAGGCATTGATGCTGTCAAAGACGCGCTGAGGGCGGGGCTTAACTGCTCCACAGAGGCCATGCCCATCAAGGTGAGATCCACTTCCTTTATATCCAGCTCTAGCAGCTTCACGAGCTGCAATTCTGTGACTCAAAGTGTGCATTGATTTCCTTTCAGATCAACCTGATAGCTCCGCCGCGGTACGTCATGACCACCACCACTCTGGAGCGCACCGAGGGTCTGTCGGTGCTCAACCAGGCCATGACCGCCATCAAGGAGCGCATCGAGGAGAAGCGAGGGGTCTTCAATGTCCAGATGGAGGTCAGACACTTTAGAGCTTCAAATATCACAGAATAAAGTCATTAGTTTAGACAAAAACAAAAGGAAACACAAAATATATTAAAATATACATGCACTTTTTATAAAAATATTTGCTCTGACTGCATTCTCATGCATGAATGTTTCTCATCATGCAGTATACATGATATTATTTACAATATACAGTAGATCAAGGGTTTTCAAACTGGTATCTGGACCAAGTAACATAAAATAAATAAATAATGATAAAATAGATACACAAAATACATCAACAAAATGTATGAAAATACATCACAATATACAAATACATCGACTAAAAACAGACTGAAAATAAAAAACTGTTAGGAAATTAATAGAAAGTCAAAAAATAATTTCAGCAAGTGCTATAGTGAGTAGAAAAAAATTAATTTAACAAAAAAATACTATATATATATATATATATATATATATATATATATATATATATATTATTGTATTTTTGTTTCATTATTTTTATATATATATATATATATATATATATATATATATATATATTATATTATTATATTTTTGTTTCATTATTTATTTATATATATTATTTTATATATATATATATATATATATATATATATTTATATGTGAAAAAAAAATATATATATATATATATATTTTATTAGTATTTATGTGTAATTTTTATGTATGTGCCTATATATATCTATATATATAGATATATATAGGCACATACATAAAAATTACACATAAATACTAATAAAATTGGTACATAAAATACATAAAAAAGATTCAAATAAATAAAAATGAATTAAAAATAATAGTGATAATAAAATAAATAAATGATTAAAATAAACAATTAAAAAATGGATTAAAATAAATAAATGAATACATAGTACCAAGTATAAATAATAATTATATATATATTTTTTTAATTCTTTCAGATCCATTGAACGCTCTGTGGAGCAATGCTTTCTTAAACTATATATTTTTTCCTTTTTTAAAAATTAGGATTAAAGTAAATAAAGGCATAGTGCAGTACTACAGTGAGTAGGAAAAAACACGCATGCATATAAGCACATTTAAAGTATTTGCTCTGATTGTGTGTTTGTCTTCAGCCTAAAGTGGTGACGGACACAGACGAGACAGAACTGCAGCGGCAGCTGGAGCGTCTGGAGCGAGAGAACGCAGAGGTGGACGGAGATGACGACGCTGAGGAGATGGAGGCCAAAACGGACGAGTAGATCAACAACTGCTCCAGCGCAGAAACCGTTCAGATGAACTGTTACCAAACACTGATGCTGCAGCACGTTCACTTTCACACAAACATTATACAGCTGATTTCTGAACCGGTGGCCTTTTGACCCTTCACAGCTCTGATCAATGTTAACATTTACGCTGATTCAGCGATGCAGAGAGAAGACGGTGATTTTCTGTGAAGTAAAACCTGTTTCTCGCTCTGCTTCAATCTCAGTAAAATTCTGGAAAGCTGTTGGGATTTTTGTATTCTTTAGCATCTGTATTTATTTACATATTGACATGCTGCAAAGCTACTGTTAAATAATATTTGAAAGTACATATTGTGAGTGAAATTTGTGCTCAAATTATAGACCCAAAAACATACTTGAGTACAACTTTACATTGTACTTAAGCATTAAAAAAATAAAAACTATAAACCTTTTTATTAAGTTTTTAATATATATTATAGTAAAATAATTTATATAATTTTTTTTTTTAAAATCAAATACAGTATTTATTAACGTAGTTATATTATTTGTATTAATTATTAAATGCCAAATGAATAAATTTAAATGTTTTGTCAGACAGACACGAGCAAGGTTGAGGAGAAAAAAAATAAAACCCTAAATTTCTTTGGTTTGTTTGTCCCAGCAAATATTTATGTGAATATAGAATAGAATGTAAATAATTTGATTAATATTAATTGCTTGACAGCCCAATTATTGTAAAACATTAAATTCATTATTAGTACATAATGTATATTAATGTTCATTTAAACTCATTTTACTTCAAAATATTTTAAGTAATCCTAACTTTCCCAGTGGTTTACAGTGTTATTATAGTTTACTAAAACTAAGACCATAAAAAACATTTAATAAAATTGTCTAAACATATATACAGTCATGGCCAAAAATATGATCAAAGAAGGCTGTGAAAATTAATCTGCATTGCTAATCCTATTGATCTTTCACAAAAATCTAACCTTTCATTGGATAACAAGAATTTAAAATGGGGGGAAATATCATTATGAAATAAATGTTTTTCTCTGATACACATTGGCCACAATTAACGGCACCCTTTTATTTAATACTTTTTGAAACCTCCATTTGTCAGTTTAACAGCTCTAAATGTTCTCCTATAATGCCTGATGAGGTTAGAGACACCTGACGAGAGATCAGAGACCATTCCTTCATCCAGAATCACTCCAGACCCTTTAGATTCACAGCTCCATGTTGCTGCTTCTTCTCTTCAGGTCACTCATCTTCTACAGGGTTCAGGTCAGAGGACTGGAACGGCCAGCAGAAGCTTGGTTTTGTGCTCAGTGACCCATTGTTGTGTTGTTTTTGAGGTTTGTGTTTGGATTATTGTACGGTTGGAAGATCCAAACATGGCCCATTATAAGATTTCTAACAAGAGTCAGTCACTTGTTGATTTTTTCATCTGTTGGTATTTGATTGATCCATGATGCCATGCGTCTAAACAAGATGTCCAGGACCTCCAGCAGAAATATAGGCCCACAGCATCAAAAATACAGCAGTATATTTCATTGAACACATGGGGTACTTTTTATCCCTGTGTTCACCAAACCCATCTTGAGTGTTTGCTGCTAAAAAGCTCATTTTTTAGTTTTATCTGACCATAGAAGCCAGTCCCATCTGAAGTTCCAGTCGTGTCTGATAACTGAATATGCTGGTGCGTGTTTTTGGATGAGCGAGGAGAATTTTTCTTGAAACCCTCCCAAACAACATGTGCTGATGTAGGTGCTGTTTGACCTTTTTTTTTTAAGGTTTTCTGACCCCGAGACACTATTTTCTACAATTCTCCAGCTGTGGTCCTCGGAGAGTCTTTAGCCTCTCAAACTCTCCTTCTCACCGTGCATTAGGACGATATAGACGCACGTCCTCTTCCAGACAGTTTCCTAACATTTTCTGTTGATTGGAAACTCTTAATTATTGCCCTGATGTTGGAAATGGGAATTTTCACTGCTCCAGCTCTTTTCTTAAAGCCACTTCACTAATTTGTGAAGCTCAATTATCTTTTGCTGCACATCAGAAATATATTCTTTGGTTTTTCTCATTGTGATGATGATTAAGGGAATTTGGGCTTTGTTTTCCCTCCTATTTATATTTCTGTGAAACAGGAAGCCATGGCTGGATAATTTCATGTTCATAATCACCCTGGAGTGCTCAAAATTGTGAATATGAATGGGAATATACTTCAGAGATATTTTACTCATAAGAATTTCTAGGGGTGCCAATAATTGTGTCCAACGTGTATTTGAGAAAAACATTTCATAATGATATTTCCCCCATTTTAAATTCTTATCCATTGAAAGGTTAGATTTTTTTTGAATAAAAGATCAAAAGGATTAACAATGCAGATTAATTTTAACAGCCTTCTTTGATCATATTTACCAAGGGTGCTGATATTTTTGGCCATGATTGTACATACATATACACGTTAACATCTGGAGTGGATCAAATCCTTTCATCAAAGTTGTCCTAAAACCAAAATGCGCTCCTCCCTTAGGACAACTTTTCTGATCCACTTCGTGTGTGTGTGTGTGTGTTTGTGCGCGCGTATATATAAATAAATAAATTTTCACAGCCTTGTAATTATATACATAATATTTCAGCTAGTTGCAGGCAACGTTTCTCATTTTTGTTTAACTTGAACTTAACCAAGACTGATATAAAATGTAATAAACTATAAAAATAACATGACAAAAGGAAATATCAAAAAACTAATTCAAATTTTAAAAACCCCAAAGAACCTGGCAAATATTGACCTGAATGACGTAACACTATAAATGTTTCCAGTGCTTTACAGGATTATTAAAGTTTACTAAAACTATAATATTTTCTCATTTATGACAAACATTAATAAAACTTTTAGCATTTAGAAGTATTATTTAATGTCTATATAGTTTTTAAATAAAATTGGGAAATATATTTAAAAAAAAAACCAATACCAAACTATAACAGTGTCCCATTGATTTCAGGTCAAAATAAGTCATTTTCTTTGAAAACATAAGCGCACAAAAACGCCTTAATTTCAAATCATTCCAAAATAATAAATGTACTAATTAAGCACTTTACACCCTGAAAATAACCCACGGAAATATTTAATATTGAATATTAATTTAATTTTACTGTTGCATTTGGTCTGTTGCAAGGAAACGTATGGACTTGAAGTTGAAATCAGAACACATTAAAAAGCACACAAAATTATTTTACTAAAAAAAAAGAATCACTTTTATTCAAAACACATCCACTGATAAGTACAAAAACAAAGACGATCAATCGTTGTGATGTCAATCAGTTTAACGAGAGCTTCTGAACAGTGTCGGGGTCAATCAACTGCTTTAGTTTTAGCGAAACAACTGGGGAAAACTCTTTGGTTCGGTGGGTGAGTGCGACCAAAAGAAGAGAAACGGTAAAATCACAACCCAGACAAGATTGGCAATCATTACAGTAACAATTTACAACGGCTTCCTCAGAAAGAAGCGCTAACCGGCCGAGACGAAGTTACGCTGAAGACGGATTCAACAGGAAGGCCCTGAGACGTCGAGCCTCTTCCTCTCGGCACTCGTCGCTGGCGGTCTGAAGGAGGCGTCTGGGACGTGAGAAATCGAACGGCTCAGTGTGTATTAACTCCAAAGGTCGGAAATGGTTGAGTTTCCCAAGTTGTTTTGAAACCTAGATGAGCTGTCCGGCCCAAAAGGGAAGTAAAAAGCAAAGTTCATCGGCGTTCGGTGCTTGTTCATTTCCCGAGGCCGATCTTCTTGGCTTCGGTTTCGTAAATCAATAACCTCCACATTTTAACTATGAAGACCTCGGCCTCTTCGTCCAGCACCTGAGGAGACGAAGGGGAAGAGTTCAGATCGTGGAGCTGTGGAAATACAGCTTCAGAAATGGTGCAAAAGACCAAACTTACCATCGCAACGTCATCCAAGATGCCTTGAGGTGTGCTGTGGGCCATTACCTGAGAACAAACAGCGATTGGCAATGAGATGTAAATCTATTACAGGATTTATGACTCATAATGAGTGAAAAGTGTTTCAAGGAACACCCTGAACTAAAATTATTATTTGACATTAATAATGAATGTGAATAAATATATTCAAATAAATTATTTTATTATAAACTGATGAGCACTTTCAAACACTATTTAAATAAATTTGTTATTAATTACATTGCTATTTCATTAAAAAATAAATAAATATTCAAAAATGTTAATTAATTATTTTTAAAGTTACTATATATTTTTTATTTAATAAATAGTTATAAAATATTTAAATTATTTGGGTTTCATTTTTATTATTTTATTTAAAAATTAATGTAAATACTATTTTTTATTAAAACAAAATGTAAAAATAATGAAAAAATTCATTCATTTTTTTATAATTAATAAACTGACATTCAAATAGTATTTAATGAAATTATTTAAATATTTACATTTCTTTACTAATAATAAAAAAAGGAAATATACAAATGTGTGTGTGTATGTATGTATATTAAAACATTTAAAACACACACATTTAAAAAAATAAAATAAAAAAGATAAAAAGAAAAATGTAAAATAAATAATGCATTTAAACCAGCACTCAGCCTCTAATGAAGAAACCTGATAAAACATCTTACCTTGGAGCAAACAAAGTCAACTAATGTGGCTTCTTCTTCACCAATGTACTCTACGATCTTCTTATTGATCCACGGTCGAATACGCTTCTCCATAAGGGTCTGTGAATATTAAAAAATATTTTACAGTAATACATTAAACACACATTAAAACACAGCTCAAGAATTAAGAAAAACACTCCACTTTGATTACCAAAAAAAATTAAAGAAATTGTTCAATTTTCATTTGATTGTTTTAATTATTTTTTTCTACATTTTAATTTGTTTACCAGATTACGAACAATAATTAAAGCATTAAAATGGAATCCTGAAAAATTAAAACCGAAAACACGGAATTAAAATAAATAAATTTAAATGAATTTGTGAAAAAAAAAAAAAAAAAAAAAAAGATTTACTAACACTTTAATCATTAAAACAAAATCCAGAAAAAAAAAAAAATTTAACAGAATATGGGAAAATAATAATAATATATATTTTTTTACTTCTAATAAATTGTACAAGTGTCATGATTTATTAATCAGCCATGGTTTTGGATTAATAAAGCGGATTTGCTGTGCACCCTCACCGTGTCGACGACGGACCAGTCGAGAGGGTAGTTGAAGAGCTCTGGTTTGGCCGTGGGAATCTTCTCGATCAGACTCTTGATGTGTTTGCGCTTCTCTTCTGTATTGACTCCTTTGCCGCCGGCCGCCGCGCTCACGTCTGCTCCCTTCTCCTCATCCTCGTAGTCTAAAGGCACCAGCTTCCTCTTCCGAGGCGCCTCGTCCACTTCGTCATCATCAAAGCGATTGAAGACGCTCTCCACCGCCAGCTTCTTCCGCTTGGCTACGCTGGGCTGTCCTGGGCTACCGGTCGAACCTTGCGACGAGATAAACAAACATATCCCAGTGAAAACTGAGCCAAATATCACTAAGAAATAGTTTTATTTGTTATATGATATATTGTTATATAATATTTATTTGTCATTACATACTGAAAATAAAATAATTCATTTGAATGCTATACTTAAATATATTTATTTTCATTAATAAAAAAATAATAAAAATTAGTTTAGATAGTATATTTGCATACATCTATCACTTTATTTTTCATTAAAAAAAAAAAAAAACTACTATACTTTTTCCATAGAAAAAAATCATTTAAATAATTTAAATACTATATTTTGATATATTTATCAATTTATTTTTCCATTTATTAAAAAAAAAAAAAGTACATTTTTACATTTATTTCTCATTAATTAATAAAAAAATAATGAATATAACAGTTAATTTAAATACTACACTTGGTGAAAATTTCTCATTTATAACATTTATCAATTTATTTTTCATTCGCAGGAATGATTTTAAAAAAGGAAAATAAAATAATTCATTTAAATACTATACTTGCAATATTTGAATATTTCTCTCTAATGAAAATTAAAATAAATATATTCAGTTAAATGAATTATTTGTATTTATAATCAATTTATTTTTCATTAATAAAACTTACTTTAAAAAGTAAGATAAAAATTCATTTTGGATAAATAACAAATTTTTATTAGAAAAAGAAATAAGAATAATTCCTCTAAACACCATATTTGAACATATATATTAATTTATTTTTCACTAATAAAAAACGATTAAAAAAGGAAAAAATAATTTAAATAATATACTAGAATATATTAATCATTTTAATTTAGAATATATTTTTAATTTATATTTTTCATTTGATTTTCATTTGAAGTGCAATTAAATAAATGAATGAGGATATTTACAGTATATTTGCAAAACAGAAGAAAGAGAGTAACTCAACTCAATTGTGCGATTTGTATTTGTTATTGGTCATTCCATCCTGACTGGAAACCTCTCTCAGCCTGAACTCACCTAGTTTGAGGCTAAGGCCAATCTTGGGCCGGTTCTCCTCCTGGAGCGGGATCTCAGGCGGCGAGTTCTCGTGAGGGATGATGATGCCACAGGGCGACTCTTCTCGGGGCGTGTTGGGCGTGGCGTTTCCGCTGGCTGAGGACACCGAGGGGGCGGCCACGATGGGCCGCATGGTGGGTTTGAGGCAGGGTTTTACCTCCTCTTCGTCCTCTAGCTCCTCCCCTTCCTCTACATCATCGTCAGAGGGGACGTGAGGCTTACGCCTCTCTCTCTCCCGGCCTCGGTCGCGCTCTTCACGAGACGGCTTGTGCTCTCTCTCCTCCTCGGGCTCGGGCTTCACGGGCGGCTGCCGCAAACGCTCTGCCTCTTCTTCCATCTGACCAACACAAAAGCATAAGATAAGCATAAGAAGAGAGCAAAACACTGAGCACTTTGGTTTTAAGCCACGAAACACTGGTCAGCAGTGAGATTAATCACAATGCACACTTTGATTTGAAAAGCAAAATGTAAAAACTATAACTTGAATGCAATGTAAGTCGCTTTGGATAAAAGCGTCTGCTAAATGCATAAATGTAAATGTAAATGTAAAAGCAGAAGACAACAAGTAGTCCCATGACACACTGCAAATGACATGATAAAAAAAAAAAAAAAAAAAAATATATATATATATATATATTATTAAAATACTGGCTCTGTTATTATGAATAAAATATATATAAAAATTAATAATATTAATGAAATATTTAAATAATTTTAAATATTAGATTTACCCATTTATTTTTTCATTCATTAAAAAAATAATTAAGATTCATTTAGATACTATACTTGATAAAATTTAAAAAAAATAATTTGTAACAAATGAATAATTTAAAGAAATAATTTAAATAGTACACGCATATATTTATCAATTTATTCAATAATACAAAATTAAAAATAATGAAAAAAATATTTAAAGATTGTATCTGAATACATTTATAATTTCGTAAATTAACAAAAAAGTATTAATGAAACTGAAATAAAAGAATTCATTAAATATTACATTTGAATGTATTGGTTTATTTTTCATTAATTAAAAAATAAGAACTAAAATAATGAAAAAGTATTCATTTAAAGACTACATTTGAACATATGTATCAAATTGTCAATAATAAAAAAACAATGAAATAAAATAATTCATTTAAATACTACATTTGAACACGTGCGTCAATTTGTATTTTTCATTTCATATGCATTTCACTAAATGAATATGAATATTTGTAGTATCTCAGTGAACTCACTCTGCGCAGCTCAGCGTCTGGATCAGGATGTCCTTCTGCTAGCAGCCTCTGCCTGATCTCCTCCAGCTCTTCCTTCTCCCGCTTCCTGTCACGTTCATCCAGCTCTATCTCCTTCTCTCTGTCCCGCAGTCGCTTCTGAAGAGCGCTGCCCCTGCAGGCAAAGCAGAGAAACAAACCCAGTTAGGTCACGTCCACATTTTTCAGACAGAGTCTTGAGGACTTTAGTAGCAAGATAACTAGATTTGTTTGTTCTCAAGGTAATATGTGATGTAAAAAAATAATTTTTGCACAGAACTCACCTGTAGTATTTTGGGTCGTCTCTGTCGTCGTCATAGTCTTCCAGAAACTCCTTCAGCCGTTTCCCTTCTTTAGCCTGAGACAACAATGACAGAGAAACATTCAATACTTCAAACATTTATTTTCCCCATTTATAAAAATAATTAGTAATATTAAAAATTCATTTAATATATATCCAATTATTTTTCATTAATAATTTCATCTGATTTCATTTAAAATATACATTTTTACTATATCCAATTATTTTTCATTAATAAAATCCTTAACCTATAAAAAGACAATTCAATAAAATAATTCAATTATTATTACTCCATTTATTTTTCATTAATAAAAATAATAATTAAAAAGAAAAAAAATTCACTTAAATACTGCATTTGAATTTATCAACTTATTTTTCATTAACTAATAAAAAAAAAATCAAGATATTCAAATTTAAATACTGTATTTGAAAATATTTATCCATGTTTTTCATACTAAAATAACTATTCAATTACATTTGAATATATCCTTTACCATTCATTATATCCTTTATTATTTAATAAAATAATAATTAAAAAACGAATTAAATAAATATTCATTTAAATATTATATATTTCAATCTATTTATCAATTTACTTTTCATTAGTAAACAGTAATTAAGAAAATACATTTAAATTAGTGCTGTCAAATCGTTTAATCGTGATTATACATGCATACGTACAACACATAAATATACACAATACACACTTATATATCATGTTAACAAACTTTTATCTTGGATGCAATTAATCGATTTGACAACACTAATTTAAAATACCATATTTTTATAGTTATCAATTTACTTTGGAAACATTCTCCATATATATATATATATATATATATATATATTTTTTTTTTTTTTTTTTAGGCTGAAATGCTTATGTAAATAGATTAGGAAAATAGTTGTTTACCATTTCACGCCGGCGTTCCTCCTCTCGCTCCATCTCCTTGCTGTAGTCTCTGGCTTTCTTCCTCTCCCTGAGCTCCCAGTTCTTCAGACGCTGTTGTAATTAAAGAAGGTAAATAGTGGATCAAGACAGCTAATCATTCAGTAATGTGATCAGAGAGACTGAAAACAGTCGTTCACCTCCTGATACGCTGCCTCTTTCTCTCGCAGCTTCCTCTCCAGTTTACGCCGTTCATACGCCTCTTCCTCATCTTCCTCACGATCACGCTTCTTCTCCTTATCTCGGTCTCTATCGCGACTCTGTTCTCTGAAAACGGACATCACCCAATCACATGATATATGAAGTGTGTACTTTATTGCAGACACAGAACTTCAGATTTTGACCAAGTCTGAATATGTTGTCATATACATTTTGTAGCTCTACCAAAAAAAAAAAAAGTGAATATTATAATTTCTATATTTATGTAAATGTTGCAGAAATGTATAAATATGAATTTTATATATAAATAATTCATAATTTTGCATAAATGAGACGCATAAATGTTGGTAAATATAAATACAAATTTATGTTATACATAAATTATAATTATTTTAAATTTTATTATAAATTAAATAAATGTTGACAAAATTAGATGCATTACATATATATATCTTTGCATAAAATACCTTGTTAAAAGGCATCAAATACCTTTCAAAAATTTGCATATTTATTCATAAATATTCAGAAATAGAAATGTATAAATAGACATACATTTTTAAATAAGATTAGAAATATAAATGAATTTTAATATTTATATTTTTTAAATATTTATAAAATACCTTAAAAGGTATCAAATACAGTTTCATACTGAAAAATAAAGATGTATAGAAATATAAAATGTTGATAAAGAAAATGTGATGAATACAAATGACAAAATGCTAAATATATAAAGACATATTTATGAATAAATACCTTGTTAAAAGGGATCACACAGTTTGAAAACGTGTATATATGTATTGATGAATAAATATTCATAAATATATAGAAATTACAATAGAAATAATAGAATAGAAATATAAACATGGATAAAAAAAAATAATAATAAGTGAGAAAATGTTAAAGGTGCCATAGGTATGTGGCTTGGGTAAAGGCAAAAAAATCTCCAGCTCTGCTCTGATTGGCTGTTTCACAGTGTGGCTCAATATTGAGATCTGCTCTGATTGGCTGTTTCAAAGTGTGGCTCAATATTGAGATCTGCTCTGATTGGCTGTTTCAAAGTGCAACTCAATGTTGAGCTCTGCTCTGATTGGCTCTTTCACAGTGAGGCTCAATGAGCCTTTTTTTCTGCGTTTCTGGCTTCCGGATTCGTGCTTGCAGGGTAAAAGTTTTTCCGGTGACAAGAATGAATTTGAGAAATCAAAGTCTTTTTTTTCCAAATTAGATCCTATGAAAATGCTTGAACTGCCAGTACTGAACTCTACAAAGCGCAAACATTTCACAATTATCTGTTTGGTCAGCTCGGGTCATCCCAAATACAAGTTTGTTTAATTCTAAATGGTGGCAGTTATGGGCCAGTTTGGTGCTGGCTGTGCATTATGACTCTCCACGTGATTCCCCCCCAACCCCGCTATTATTATTATTATTAAAGTAATGTTGTATTTTCTACTTGCTCTCCTTTGCATTAATGTGATGGAGTAAATATATATTAAACAGAGATGACTCGGATTCATGCTTTTGTTCCTATTCTATCGGGATTACGTATTTGTGTTGAGTTTAATATGCTTCAACCGGACTGAGAAAAATGTGCATCTGGTCATAAATGTTGTCATTTTGAAGTAATTTATCATGACTGAGTAAATTGAGATAATGCGCCGGAGATCAAAAACTATTTAAAAAAGGGACCTTGCCGGAGACGGAGAACAGATCCATCCAGCGCTATGTTAAGCACATTATCTCACGAGTCAGCGGTCTGAGTGGCCATATCAGTTACAAACAAGTAAAATGTTATTTCTTTATAGATCATATAACAACAACTTTGAAAACAGGCAAAACAGAAAAGGTTAGAAGCATTATTTGAGAAAAGGGCACACTGATATAATAGGTGCAGACCTGTAAAGGTACTAACTTTACCCTAATTACCCTAACCGTAATTTTCGATTCTTGTGAAAAAGGCTAATGTTGAGATCTGCTCTGATTGGCTGTTTCACAGTGGTGCTCATTTCAGTAGCTCACACAGCAGGAAGGAAACACAGGGAGGAAAATATACATTTCAATACATTCTCCTCGCAGTTATATCATCGGGTAAGTATACTGTATATGAAATGCGGGCATCAGGGAGCCGCTATTAATATGTAGGGCGCTGAAACTGCTTTCAAATGCACGATCGCTTTTTACTTTCACTTTCGAGATTCGCGATCGCACAAACTCTGTTTATACTATGGAGTGGCGGTACTTACTACACATTTTACAAGATCAGATGCTTGTCAGTGGTGCTCAAGATCTGTAAATCATTCACCATCATCCTCAGTCATCTCTCCTTACTCTGTTTATGTAGTAAGTGAAATCTTATGTACTGTAATGTAACAGGCTACCGCTAGCAAGGAGCTAACCATGTTCCTTTAGTGGCTTGCGTTATTTTATTAGAACGCGTTATTTGCTTTCCGTGCCTTTCTGAATACAGACACCAACCCCCACCAACACCCACTTCACATCCCCTGCACAGCCTGGAATATAACATTTATTTCCATGATCTACTCTCCAAAATGGTGCTAGGTTAAGACACATTTGTATTCACAGGCATATGATGTGTATTTTAAAGGTATTTAATTATGTATTTTACTTAATTGCTATTATCGTTTTTGATCTTCTTGTACAGCACTTTGGTATACCTTCATGGTTTTTTCAGGTGCTTTATAAATAAATGATTGATTGATTGATTGATTGACTGAATAGGCTACATCAGCTGGAATACCTCAAACCAGAGCTATTATTGTTTTATATGCTGCTAAGATGACACCCCAGAAGATGGGACAACTATAGCTCCATCATTGTTCAAAGTAAAAAATAGTTTAATAAATAAAGAATTTGTAAAAATCAAGGAAGTTTCTCTGGCATTTCTTTCTTTTTGCTGTATTGAAAACGTACCGAACCGTGACACCACTGTCTCGTACCGAAGTGAACCGTTTCACCCCTAATACACCCCTTAACGCGCTAATTTTGACACCAATAAATTATTATATAAGTGTCTGTGTATGTATATGTACACACAAATACATACATGTAAAAAAACTGTTAAAAGGTAAGGTAGTGGTGACTGATAAGAAAACCGGTGGATAAAGTGAAGGCTATGTATTAGGGATGCGCGGTATACCGGTACCGGAAAATTACCGGTATATATTATGTTTCAAACGGTACGATATCATCATTTTGCTCAATTCGGCATTTCATACGCTGCTGTTGCGAAGTGCACCTGTAGGTGGCAGTGCTTCCTAAATTGCTCCGCAACCGGTAAACGTGACAACAGAACAACGCGATCAAACAGATGACACTGTTTCACGTAATATATGCACTTGCATTTCATACGATCGAATATTACTTGAATTTGAATTAAGCAAGAGTTTCGCTATATTAATTTTAGTATCAATAATATGAAGGGAATGTTTCTGCCGCGCTGCCGACCCCTATGAAGCAGCCGAGAGAGTGAGATTTATATTTAATGCTTTCTCTTTGGCTATCTGAGGCTGAAATCTGAAAACGATCTGAGGGAGAGAAATAATAACGTGATTTTGAATAATACTTTGACTGTTAGAATAACACTTTACAATCACATTACATTGAAGTAACACGTTACTTCAATTGTTTTGTTTTTTCCCTTCAAACTCAGTCAAAATGTAACCTATATTCCCGGTAGGTTTGTTACATTTTGAGACATTTTGTTTGCACTATGCATTTGAACTGAAAAGACAAGAAGATTTGAATATATTTTCATTTTATTACTTCAACATGTAGCCTATGTTCCCTGTAGGTTTTTTGTTACGGTTTGATACAAAGGTATCAAGATATGAATCTGTTTTTATAATTATTTTTTTAATAAAATTGTTTTGAGGCCGGATATTTGTCACCTAAGGTATCGATTTAGTATCGATACCGAGGTATTACACTCTGGTATCGTACCGAAGCCAAATTTATGGTATCGAACCATCCCTACTATGTATACATTCTGAAATCAAGACACAAGCACTTGATGACACGACGTCTCGAGTACCTGGATTGACTGCGGTCTTCGCTGCGGTCGCGGCTTCTGTCTCTCTCCCACTCTCTCTCCCTCTCTCGCTCTTTGGTGCGCTCGCGGTCTCGATCTCTTTCTCTCTCCCTCTCGCGCTCCCGCTCTCTCTCCCGCTCCCTCTCTCGGTCCTTCTCCCGCTCACGGTCCCGTCGTTCGCGTTCCCTCTCGCGCTCCTTATCTCTCTCCTTGCGCTCCCGCTCCAGCTCTTGCCTCTCCTTCTCTCTCTTCCCCTTTTCCTCTTCCAATTTCTGTGGGAAAACAGGGAGGGATTAGTGACTGCTCACGCACAAGACAGAAGTACATGACACAACATCACTCTATGAGGAAGTGGTTTACAGTCCCTGCCATTCACATATGCACTCATATACAGGCACCAAAAGTCTGAGACCACTAGAGTATTTTAATGCAATAAATGTTGAATTATAAATTACATTATCAGCATTAACGGGCCAAAATTTGAATTAAGAAATGAACATGAATTTGAGAACGTCTCAGTGTGTGATATTTTAATGACAGTATCACTGGAGCTACATGAGCAAAACCTGACGATCATGTTTTCCAGAATGATCTGAGATCAAACAAGAGTATATTTAGCTTCAATGGATGTAAAAGCAAATACAAAGTCACATGATCAAATAACTATTTGATTAGTGACACAGAAATAATGCACAGCCTTAAAAGTGATGTGGGTAATTTGAAAATTGTAATTGAGTTTGCAAATCTGTTTGGTGGCGCTAGTGAGACAGAAATTACACTTTTCACTTTTAAAATGTTCTTCATGCATATGTCAGCTTGCTTCTGCCACTAAATAAACACATAAAGGTAATTGCAGCTTTCTTACAATTCTGACTTTTTTTGCAATTCTAAAGGAAAAAAATTCTAATTACGAGACATCATCACTATTGAGGAAAAAGTCTGAACTGTGACAAAGTCGCAATTATCTTCGTTGCGAAAAAAATAAAAAATTGCGAGATATTAACTCAGAATTCTAAGAGAAAAAAAAAAGATCAAATTGGAATCATGAGAAAGTGTCAGAACTTTGTATCTCGCAATCTTACGAATATCCCAAGTCTGAAAATTCTGAATTGCGTGAAATAAACTCAATTGCAAGAAAAAGTCTTCTGAATGCATTGTAAATATATTTAAAAGACTAATTTAATACGAAATATGCAGAGCCATTTCATAAGTTTCAGAGTGTATACAACAAGAAAAATGTCTGAATTTTAAGAAGCTGAATTGCAAGGAAAAAAAAAAAATCTCATGAAGTCTAATTTTATATTTTACTTTAATTGATATTATTTTTTAATATTTATTTCATAGGTTTGTGAGTTTATCTGAGATAAAAAGTCGCAATTACTTTTATTATGTAGAAGAAACGGGTTTCCAACATGCATGTCTGATCTCAGTTTTAAACATTTTCATAAAACGTAATTTGAACTTTTTTCACTGTGGACTCTTTGACTTTTGAACGTCTTGCATGATGACAGAGGACACCATCTAGACGGAACAGCATGTAAATCAAGAAATTCTTAAGCAATTAACAAAAGGAAACCTGTAAACCACTTTCGAGATATAAATTTGATGTTGCAAACAACTGAATAAGATCAGAAACAGTTGAGGGCGCTGTAATTTCCGTCTCATCACATGATCAACAGAAAGAGGCTTTAATCCTTGTGAAACTAGTTGTTTGTGCACTTACAGGTGTTGACTAGCGACTCAGTGCTTCCGTGGGCCCTACAAGCCTTTATTGTTAGGCCTGGGAGGAAAAGCAGGTCAAAGGATTCACATGGAAAAATAAAAAACAAGCTATTCTCTTTGCTTGCAACAATCTCACAAACAACTTCCATACATTTTGAAAACGTTGCGACAGGAGCATTGCATACTGTATTTGTTAGATTTGCTTCTTTTTCTTTGCAGTTTCTTTGTGGTTTTGATAGAAAAGGCAACAAATGAAGGTGTAGAGACTGCTTACCCCACTGCAGATGACACAGGCCCTCAGAGGATTGGACTGAGCAATTATGAAATGCACTAAAGAGCAGCATGACACCCACGGCTTTAGTCTCAATTCAACAGCTCTCGCATCGCAGTTCAACAAAATATCTGACTTCTATCAACAGCTTCTACTTCCCCAAAGCCTCCTGAAATTATTATAAATATATTTAAAGTCTAATTTTAATATGAAACTATTTCGTAACGGCTGAACCATGGGTGTTACGCAACTGTGAGCAGCAGCAGCAAATAAAAAAGGAGGTGAAGACGAGACAGGAAAATAGAACTAACTGTAGATACAGGCATTTAGCTGAAAATAATTACAGAAACGCATGTTATTTACAAGCGATGCTGCTTTTAAGTAACATTTCTACTTGTGAATTTGACAGGACAGTTAGGCAGGACAGTCTAAAGGAAGTCTTTATATTATTAACATTTTACATCAAGTCTTCATTCTAGTAATAACTACAGCACATTTAAAACTATTGGCAGAAAGTA
The DNA here is from genome assembly GCA_036784905.1 of Acrossocheilus fasciatus. NCBI lineage: Eukaryota > Metazoa > Chordata > Actinopteri > Cypriniformes > Cyprinidae > Acrossocheilus > Acrossocheilus fasciatus. The sequence continues at coordinate 31,821,084 of CM071957.1, forward strand.
GATGGACAAAAAAACCTTCGGAAAATTAAAAATGTCCTTTGGAAAGTTGAAGCTAAATGACTAAAGTACTACAAATGATAAAAGCTAATTGAAAAAACTAATACTGAAATTAAACTCAAAATACATACAAATAAAATCCATTTCAAATTATTTAAAAATATTTATATTGTAATAGTATATAAAGAACACTTATTTACACAGATATCTGATCATCATCAGTCTGTCTGGAATGACATGAAGAAACAGAACAAACTGAGACAGACTCAATCCAGAAGAACTGTGGCAAAGTCTCCAAGACGAGATTCTATGTAATAGAATTGTGTGTAAAATTAATTAATGTATTTATGTACGCATGCATGCATTTATAGGTTTGCTACGCATATGGGACTTTTTGCTAAAATGTAACTGTAATCGCCCAGAAAAGATATATGATTTGAGAAATCATTTGTGTCCGTGACGTGTCAAAATTTAATATTTAGTGTTATGAGGCCAAGTTTATGAATTAAACATTAGGCGCCAATTTCTGTGATTTGAAGTAATTTTGTGTGACTTTAGCGATACAAAACGTTAAAACCCACAGACACACTCTCACTCACTCACTCACTCCCACACACACACACACAAAGAAACACTTAAAATGAAAAGAAAAGAGTGCAAGCAAGCTGTAATGAAGAGAGGTGATTGCAGACTCAATCACAAAGTGAATTCATACCTGTAAAATCTTCAGAATGTCCGCGTGCTGTGGAGGGGCGCCCCCTACTTTCACAAGAGCCGAATGGGCCAATTCACTGTTATTCAAGTCAGCAGTATTCATTATAGCACCAACATCACTTTTACTAGCAGACCCACACAGCTTCACTGGCCGCCCATGTCTCAGAGAACCAGAAAATGAGTCGTTTGGCCCTTTTCTAAACACTGTAGACATGATCTAACACCCTCTTTTGTATTTTGATATTAAAACCACCCGAATGAGCTGAATTTCAGAGCGAGTCGGTGCAGTTGCCCCTGTGCGAGTCCTCCAGAAGGGGGCGCCCAGTACAAGTAGAGAAAAATGGAAAGCTCATACTTACATCCTATTCTTGCAACTTTTTCCAAAGCTGAGAGATTCATCTTGGTTTAGTCACCATATGATCTCTATCATAATGGTGGGGTTTAATGAATAGATTAGCTTTTAGGGAAGTGCACAGAACGTCCATGCATTGTATGTGTGACTACATTTCCCACCCATCACGCTACAGTTTACACAAGCCACTGCTATAAACGCTCTGGACCCGAATGAGGCCCAGTCTTAAACTGATTTCTGCACTATATCATCAAATTTAAAGCTTAAAATGTAATAAAGTTTTGCTGAGCTAAATGGAATTGAAAGGCTAAATAGCATCTACTCATGCTGGTGTGTTGTCAAACTAAACTAGGTGTAAGAGGCTGTTGTGCTCTACCTGTGATATGGAGTAAATTAGCAAGTGTTTTACCTTGTGTGTATCACGGAATTTGTTGATCTCTCTGGAAATCAGATCTCTTTTGTCATCTTCCATTTCCATGGCACTGATGTCATCCTAAAGAAATGGAAACCATGGTTAAAACACATAATATACTATATATATATATATATATATATATATATATATATGACCCTGGACCACAAAAGCAGTCTTAAGTCGCTGGGGTATATTTGTAGTAATAGCCAAAAATACACTGTATGGGTCAAAATTATTGATTTTTCTTTTATGCCAAAAATCATTAGGATATTAAGTAAAGATCATGTTCCATGAAGATATTTTGTAAATTTCTTACCGTAAATATATCAAAACGTCATTTTTGATTAGTAATATGCATTGCTAAGAACTTCATTTGGACAACTTTAAAGGTGATTTTCTCAATATTTAGATTTTTTTGCTCCCTCAGATTCCAGATTTTCAAATAGTTGTATCTCAGCCAAATATTGTCTGATCCTAACAAACCATACATTGATGGAAAGCTTATTTATTAATCTATAAATCTCAGTTTCGAAAAATTGACACTTAAGACTGGTTTTCCAGGGTCACATATGTATGAAGAGTTTGTTTCCAAAACGCTATAAATCCATTTTGATTAATTTGAGTAAAAATGTGTTTTCTTTACCAAGAAGGTGGCAAGATGAAAACCACTATTTTCTGTTTCAAACTTTCAAAACTGATAATTTTTTCCCCAAAATGCAATAAATACACGACATTTTTGTTTTTCAAAATAAATCAATGAATTAATATAAAAAAAGTTCTTTTTCATATTGAAACTGTTGAAGACACACAACAAAGTTGATCCACATATGACAGCCTTGGTCAGTACTAATCTTATATACAAGCACTGGACTAAAAATAGCCTACATTCAATCAGTCATCGCCTCCAAAAATTAATTCAGATTATCTTGTTAATGCTTTAAATTAATTATAACAATAAAAGAAAATTTCATCACGAACAACAATATCACATTAAACCACAGAAATTCCAAAATGACATTTCCCTTACATTCAACTTCCAAACGTGCTTTTATCTTTGCCATGTTATATTCATTTAGTTGACTAGTGCTACACTCTGTTTATAACAAAAATATTAATGGCATTAATAAAAACACTTACACTGACAAGCTATGCAATATCCCGTTCATAATCGAATGTGATTCATCTGCGATTATGAACGCAATATTGCGTAGCTTGTCAGTGATCTACGGCTCTGTGTATTAAATGCCGCTCCATCTCAAAGCATGTGATGGAGATTTACTACTAATCAGAGAACCACAGGCTAATCACAGGCTTTACTGACGAGACGCACATGACAATTCATGCAGCCCTAATGTTTGTTTGTTTGTTTGTTGATCACAAAGTACAAAGTAGATGAGGAAAACTAGGATGCCGGGTGTATTACCCCCCCCCAATAAGGGCCACCCTAACGTGTACATCAAACAACCGGCAAAACATTAAAGAACAAAAGGCCAAGATAAACTAAAGCCTACCTCGTCCTTCTTTTCCCTCCTCTTTTTGCGGCGACTCGACTCATCGTCCTGAGATTGAGCGTTCAGCTCACTCGAATACTCCCGGATCAGGCCGTCAATAGCACCTTTGACAATTTGGTCCCGCTTCTTAGTTTCTTCATCCAGAACCTCCTCTTCCTCTTCACCAGCACCATCCTCTGCCTTGCCATTCTGCCAGACAAACAAATCAAAACTCAGCATCTTTGTGGCAAAACGCATCTGAGATTATCGCAAAATTAGTAGTCAAAAGTACCACTGAAATTTTTATATCATTTATTTCATATTTTTTTGAACACTACGTTATTATATTAGTATCAACCTCACATCAAACTGTTACACTTACTCCATTTTCACTGGTGCTCTTCTTCTTTGCTTTCCACTCATCCAGTTGTGATTTGGTTTTGGCATCGACTTTGACCAGAAGTTTCTTTTCTCCAATCTGCAGCTCATGTAGCAGCCGTAGAGATCGTAGAGTAGATTCAGGTTCTTTGTACTCGCAGAAACCAAACGCTGAAAGCAAAGAACAAAAAATGAGGAGCTGTGAGGAGCCAGTCTGGCATATTCACAACATTCACAGGCAATGCAAATAGGATTATATGATCTTCAAAAAAAAAAAAAAAAAAAAAAAAAAAAAACTGGCATTGCCATATTTTCTTCTTCTGCAGTATATTTAGCAATTTGAAAAAAAAGCAGCAATTTTCACCGGATCGTTTGAATAGCTAGCTATATTCAGAAAGAATAAATCATTCTGGAAATCGTTCTTCTATTTTTTTACTGTAAAATTACAACACAAATATTTGTCTTAATTTATTCATTTTCAAACAGTAAACCATCCAGCTGTTATTTTAATGAGTTGCAGGCAAAAAGTTTTTTAAAAAGGCGCTGCTGATTTCAGCTCAGAACGTAAATCAATGAAGCTGTTTTCAGACACTGAAACATAGAATCATGAACTACACGTGCGCAAATACCATGCTTGAGACCGGTGAAGCATTCAATCACAGCCGGCATGATTTGATACTCACACTAAGCCTTATCTCGATATTGATTTTTAGTGAAACTAACCGGGCTCAGAAGAAATCAGTTTAGGGGTTAAACAAAAATAATTTACCTTGGAGTTTCCCTGAGGCACCTTGAACTCGTTTCCAGCTCAATACCAAACCACATTTCTGAAAAACAAGTGGTTATTATTAATATCAATCCAACTAACACTTAACATGAAATGGTACCAAGAGCTATTTCACTTTTTTCATCTCTGATCTCCACAATGCAGAATGAATAAAGAATGCATAAGTGATTAATTGTGATTATTACTGGTTGAGCTTTGAGACTGGATCTGATGTGATACTCACAGCCAGCAGCTGTCTGATGAGCATGTCAGACGCTTTCTCAGAGATGTTGCCCACAAACACGGTGGTCGTGGGGCCGCTGCTGTCATTGCTGTCTTTTGCCAGAGCAGCGCTTTCCTTCCTGGGAGCAGCAACTTTACTAACCACAGTCATCGTCGTGGGCACGAGAACCTGATACATTACATCACAATTACAGGATTAGTTCACAACAGAATAAACATTTCCTGATACTTTACTCACCCCCATGTCATCCAAGATGTTCAAGTCTGTCTTTCTTCAGTCGAAAAGAAATTTTTTTTGAGGAAAACATTCCAGGATTTTTCTCCACATAGTGGACTTCAATGGGGATCGAAGGGTTGAAGGTCCAAATAGCAGTTTCAGTGCAGCTTCAAAGGGCTCTACATGAACCCAGTCAAGGAATAAGGGTCTTATCTAGCCAAACAATCAGTAATTTTCAAAAAATATAAATTTATATATTTTTAAGAATACAATTTAGTCCACTAAATGGAGAAAAATCCTGGAATGTTTTCCTTAAAAAACCTTAAAGTCCGTGTAAAGAGAATTCTGAGAATTGTTTCTAAACACATTACAAATGTTAGAAATGTATTGCTGAAACACAGTACAAAGACTCTGAACTATGTAGTACTGAATTGTTGAGTTTTTCACCAATTCTGTGTTCAGGATTTTTTGGGCGGGGCTAAAACGGTGGCTTGATGACGCAATGGAGCCACCGAGCGTGGCCCCGCCCCTAACACAATAATAACCATGTTGAGAGATCAAGTTCTTAGTTTGTCTTTTTGAATGTCTTTGATGTTAGATATACAGATTCTAGGGTGGATACCAGGGTCTTAGCCCAGAGACATCAATATGTGGCAGAATACATACAATTTAAAAACATGGAGCGTGCACATTTGCATCTAAAAACGCATGGAAACGCGAGCTTTACTGCCTTCTCTTAAAGAGCACCAGAGCTTGCACTCTTGTGGTGTTTGCCGTTGCTAAGCAACCATGAGCCACACTCGCCTTGAAGACGAAAAGGTTTCAACTCACTGCAGCGCGCGTCTACAATTAAATAACGAACTTGCACGCTCAAACATGTATGGCTGTATAAATCCAATTAAGCTACTAGAGGTAGCATCAGTAGCATCCATTCAGGCTGTAGCGGTATTTGATAGTTGAGAGAGATGGCCGCGTTCCTGTGAGTGGGCGTGGTTTCAGCGCTGACAGAAGACACGCCCCCAGCGTTTGAGGGCAGAGAGTCCTGCTTATTTTTCAAAGATTTTGATGAGTTATTTTAGTTACTTGGCGGGTTTTTTAATCATTCAAATTTGGCTGAGTGGTAAATAACATTTTTTTTGTTGTGTGACAAACTCAGAACACATTTTAATATCACTTTACACGGACTTTAAGTTCTTTTCGAATGAAGAAAGAAAGACATGAACATCTTGGATGACATGGGGGTGAGTAAATTATCAGGAAATTTTAAATAACGAGTGAACTAATCCTTTAATATGTAGCCATGTGACAAAAAACTAATGTGATGGTGACTGATAAAATGAGATATGGCTTCTCTATGAAAATCTGATTCAACATTCAAGTAAATATTGCTGTTTATTAGTGTGCATTGCTCCATATAAATAAATAGTTAAATATCTTTATTCCTTGCATTCACTGATTGAAAAACAAAGTTTGATTGTTACTTAATTCTAAAACTAGGGCTGGGTATTGGGCCAGATTTCACAAATTGATTCGATTTTGATTCGGTTCAATAGGATATATCTCAGGTACAGTACATGTCAATTTTTCTTAAGGAAAATAATCTCTCAACAAATGCCTTAAAATATACGGAGATCCCTGAAAGTTTCAAATTAACAACAGAGTACCAATTTCAATATCGGTTTATATTAGATGCAATAAAACACTCAAAAAACTGCTGAATACAGACATTTTATATTTACGCTATGTTTTATATCAATTTTGTAACAATATGATTAAGTTTCTCATGTATATTGTAATGATATAACTATTTTTCTAATTATGTAGTCAATCTATTTAGCAAACGGCTCCTCTCTAAAGTTATTTTTTCTAGCTAACTAACAAAAATTATGGACATTGAATGACTTTCCTAAAATAAATATGATGGTATGTGACATTGCTTACAAGCTGTTTTAGTGACATCTCTCTGTGGTTGAAACACTGACTGAGCAATTACATGAGACAAGATACATTTCAGTAAGTTGTACTGTTTCTTTCAACACCTTCTGATGTTCATTCATGTTTATTTTGTGCTGTAACTAGTACTAAACCGTCACACCATATTAAAGTGTCATGAAACCTCCCTGTTTTAGCACTGGTCTTTCACACCTTAGATTTGAAAAAGACTCCAGAAACGGGCATGTAAAGCTGTGGAAAAGTGGGAGTGAAGAGGGGAGAAAACAACCAATAAAACACAGACCTACAACACACTCATTATACAGACAAATGAATATTAAAAAAACTGAGCAGAGAAAAAAAATAAACAAACAACGGAGTTAGGGACTACCTTGATATGTTTTAAAAATATAATACGAACTTAAGAGGTCTTATCATTACAGACTACTAACAACTACAATGAACAAATCAAATATGTTTTGATAAATTATTTGAAATAAACATCAGCAGAGATACATTCTCAGAACAAATGACACATCGGTTTAAAACATAAAAAATGAAGGCGTAGTTAATTTTGTGTTTCCTTTTTAGTCTATATCATTGTTTGCTGTATCTCACAATAATCCATCGTGTCATCGCGTTCATGATCAGACGTGCCGCTGTATCAGTGCCCTTTATTGCGCATATTTCATTTGATGTGCACGCATACATGGTGCTGGTTCATGTTTGGAGCACAAGAGAATATGAAATATGTTCACAAAAACTTGAAACATGCTTGCTTCAGTCCGGATATGAACTATGAAACGCGTTCATTAAGCGTTGTTAAACTCATCGCAGTGCTCAGCGCAGAAACTGCTCTTCTCATGTGCTCCAGGCGTTGTTACGGTCATGTTTACAGAGGTGAACTGACAGCGCGGAAGCTCTTTCACGAGTTTTTAAATTTTCCACTGTAATACAGCCCATTCTCATGAATAACAAAAGAGAAAAGCTCAGAAAACTGATGACATAGACGCGTACTCTCCAGCCACTCACCACTCCAAACTAACAAATATACCTCACTTTTCGTGACGTTTCCCTTTGTAATAGACACGAGTGCTGCTGTTGTTTTCACTGATGTGCAACCTGTAAATATGTTAATATCTCAAAAAATGTTTTAGGGTTTCATGACCCTTTAAAGCATGCCAAAAAATTTTTTTAATTCTGTGCTAAAACTGACAGAATTTGAAAGCTGAGACTTTTTCAATGTCAAAAGCAACAAAGCTTATTGTGATTATTATATGGGATGTGCGCACAATTAATTTTTAGTGACGTTTTATTCACGCATCAACTGAAAAAAGAAGATATAAATGATCAATTCTTGGGATTAAAGAATCGATATTGGTTCTTCAGAATGAAAATCAAATAAAATTTGGATATCAATATTTTTAACCCAGCCCTATAATACAGCAATACTTTTTATAGTGTAAAATACTCTCTTAAATACATACATTTAGACTGGAAATGACTAAACTAATTCAAAGAAATTAAATTTTCCTATAATTAAATAACATTACCGCAGGGGCTGGAGTCATAATGCCCATGTGGACAGGAATCATTGGGGTTCCTACAAAGGAGAAAAATCATCATCATCAAAAAATAATGTTCACCCTAATTTGAATTTGTCAGTTACATTTTATAATCATTTAGGCTCATTTAACATAGAAACTGTTCACCTAGCAATGCATAACAATCTAATGCTCTCAAAAAAAAAAACTGAACAGACCATAACCTTCCTTGAAAAGATTACATTAAGCATAACAAATCTGTTATTCAAACTTTGAACACTCAAAGCAAGCAACACCGTGCTGTTATAATTAAGTTGTAACAATTGACACTTTCATAAACGCTCACTGAATGCTCTGGATTTCAATGAAAGCTGCCATTATAATCAACATGCATGCATTTGGCTGACGCTTTTATCCAAAGCAACTTAGATGTATATATTTTGCCAGTATGTGTTCCATGTAATTGAAACCCATGATCTTGCTGTTGCTAACTCTGTGATCTAATAGTTGAGCCACATGAACACTAATACGCCTACACAAGGTCTGATAAATCTAGTTTATCTTGATTACCAGGAGGCATCGACGGTGGAAACCCAGCAAACTGTGGTGGAGGGATTCCTGGCGGCAACGTTGGGATGCCTATTTGTGGCCGGTTGAGATGAGGAGGGAAAGACATCTTGGGCAGAACACCCACCTTAAATAGAAGACAAACACATCATTAACTGGGATTTATACAACGTTTAGGCTGCTACAATACACACACTGCTCCGCTCACACAATCAAGATATTCTCTTAAGTTAGTTCTGCAATTCCCCTCATAGTTTACAGTGAGTATCTATAGTACTATTACTTGAGTCTACATCTAAAGCGGTTAAATTTTATGTTGAATGCATTTAATTTATAGTACATAATCACCAAATCAGAAAATCTTGACAGACCAATGAGATTATTTCAGGATGATGTGAAACCAACGGACAGCTCTGAATCAGCCTGAATTCGACCTGAAACCAGCTGAAAGTTCTAAAATCATCATGAAATCAGATGAAAGGTTTGAAAGAGCTTAATCTATTCTAAAAGACACGAAATTCCCTATATTTTAATAAACTGCCCTCTAAAATAAGCAACAATAAACTGAAAGATAAAACTGAAAGTACTGAAATCAGCTTGAAATATTGTAAAGAATGAAAATCAACCTGAACTGCGCTTAAAGGACTGAAATCAATCAGAGATTAACTGAACGTGCTGAAATCAGATGATAGGTCTTACATCAACGTGAAAATCGGCCTTTAAATTGTTTTAACGTCTCCCAATGTGACTAACCAATGACGTTAGCTAACCAAATAAACAGGTGTATGATAGCTAAAACTGTGTATAGCGCGGATATTGTGTTGCTTATATGAAATGTAGTAATTTTAAACCGATAAATCAGACCGGTTTGTCAAAAAACGCCAGCGGGAATCATTTCAGTCAAACCGGGCAACTGCTAGCCGCGAGCTAACGGTCACAAAAAGCCTTTATTCTGACCTCTCTCAACAGATTAACTCGTTTTATCAAAGTCCTGTACGAAACAATGAAAATATGAACTCAAAACGATAACCAATACTTCGATAAATCATACTCACTCAAACCAAATCGATATCAACTCGCTTCTCGCACGGAAAGTTCACCGGATCCGTAGTAAAAGCAACGAGCAATCGAACCTGCAGTTTCCGGTGAAATGGAATTCTGGGAAAATAACGGGCAAGTTAAAAGACCTCTCATTTAAAAAATTTAAAAAAAGTTAAATAAAATAAACAAATAACAAATTATAAAATAAGTTTGGTCTTAGAATTTCTGAGTGTGGGAAATGATACCATGACCTTGGTATTTTCAGATTTCATTTCACAGTTATTTTTTAACATATAAAATTACATTCAGCATGTACTTCATAAAAGTCTGCAAAACATTTGCACATTTATCGCAGTTAAAAAAATAGTTTTTCCTAGTATTGTTTTACTGTTCTTTTTTTTTTTTTTTTTTTTTTACTGTATTATTATTATTGCGTATTATTAACCCTATTCTCTGTTGATTCTAAATAAAACATCAACTCAGAATGTCCCACAGCAGAATTATTCATTAACTTCCAAGCTTTTATATTTGTATTCAATTAATTGCGCGTGAAATGTATTAACAACACCAAGAAAATATTCAAATTAAATGTATTTCTCTGGTTAAATCTAACAAAACGGTCAATAAATTTCCAGGGCGAATTTACCCCGAAAATCGAAATAAATCAAACGTATTTTTGTGGACATTAAGAAATAATTTATTGTTGTTTTTCTCCTTTTGATTTTTGGTGTGAAATTTAACCACACGTTTCTTCAGATTCGCCTTTCTAGGCCGCAAACTGCATTTGAGTGACAGGTGACGTAAGCGAAGGCGGGATTTTCATGGAAAGTGCTGGAAAGAGACAAAGCACCGCTAGTTCCATCGCCTGATGTTCTTCCGATGCAAAACATAGTGCGGTCGATTATGCTTCGTTATGTGAATTTCTTTCACTGCGTTCTCTGACCATTTCACTATTTCATGTTTTAATGACAAAAAATATTTTGACAAGGTGAAAATTGTATAAAGAGCCACCTATCAGCGAAGCGCACATTTTGTGCGCATCTTTCCAAACATTACATGGTTTTATAACCGTTCGGTGTTCTCTGTCTAACAATCAAACGTTTATTAAACATCACATATACATATATATATATTTATAGTCACTAAGAGTCAAATAAGCATGCTTATGGTCTATTTCCAATATTGTGCAAGAAAATCGTTGCGTTTTATTACGAAACGGAATTGTTTTTAATAAAAATAAACTCATTCCGTGTCCTATCCTGCAGGAAAAAATAATACGAATCTCAAATAACAGACTCCAGACGTGTTTTAAGTTTAAAATGTGTTTTATTGTATTTTATTAAGCGATTCTTAAGAAACGTATCACTATATTGTTTCAGTTATTTAAACGTTGTTTACATCTGATGCAGCTAGTAAAATACTACATTTGTAGCCTGGAATAAATGCGATGTACACAAATAAAACAGTGTAGTTTGTCTTTGTTGATGATCTATAAGCGCCTCAGAGTGAGTCAGCGCGGAGGGATACAGCCGCACATTCAAAGGCGGAGTATAAAGAAAAGATCCGCGCACGCGGGGTTCTCTCCTCTCTGCTTCCCTGAGTATCAGTGTAGGGGAGATCAGCTGTTTCTGTGGCGATTAAACCATCAAAAACCAACGAAACTAACCAAAGTAAGCCTTCGATCTCTATCTAAAATGATTCTGTATCATTTCAGGAATGAATGTAGGCTAAAAGATCGGTGTTTAATTTCGGAATTCATTATTTATTTCGTTCGCTCTTTGACCGGTATTGTAACGATGCGGATGCCGGCTAAGAGTCACTTGTCTCGCGGTCATCTTTCTTTTATATTTTGAAATAATCGTACGTTAATGTAGGATGTAATGTTTATGTATTTATTGCTATTTAATGAGTTGATGAGCAGGTGCAGTGGTTTACAATGCTGTATAACTGATGCTTGCTTAGTTTCTGCTTACTAAGCATATTTTTCTAAATTTCTTGCTATGATTTATATGTAAGTTAATGTATATTCGAGTCGGATGTGACCGGAATGGGTGCTTGGTGTATTAAAAGCAATCATATCTTTTTAATTAAAGTTCTTGTATCGGCGTTTAAAGTTGTTGAATAAGCGTCACGAAAATGGTATTTATTCCGTTGAGTTAAAAAAAATGCAATCACGTCTAAATCCGTTTAATTTCAAGGATCGCAGCAGTAAAACACGTGTTGAGCTCATTGTCCTTCTGCGCCATGTTCTTCCGCATCCGGGCCTCTCATGCGCCGGTTTGTCTTGTGTAACTGTACTACAAGTGATTAACTGCTTTCATTTTCATTTAACCCTTTGTTTGTTCAATTTAGCCATTCGTAAACACAAAAAATCACTAATAATGTGCACTTGTTACAGTGTATATAGTTTGTAGTCATGTTAACCCATGTCCACCAATATAATAATGATGATCTGAATTTATTTTCTCTCAGATGCCTGAAGAAATGCGCCAAGAGGAGGAGGCCGAGACCTTTGCCTTCCAGGCAGAGATCGCCCAGCTGATGTCTCTCATCATCAACACCTTCTACTCCAACAAAGAGATCTTCCTCAGGGAGCTCATCTCCAACGCCTCTGATGTAAGACTAATGATAGACCCTTTTTTTAATATATAAAGTGTCATGTATGGCTAGCTCTTGCAATAAGACTGTATAGTTCCTGCGATCAACCTGTTTTTCCCCCATTTGACAGGCTCTTGACAAAATCAGATATGAAAGCTTGACGGATCCCACTAAACTGGACAGCGGCAAGGACTTGAAGATTGACATTACCCCCAATGTTCATGAGCGCACCCTTACCATTGTTGACACCGGTATTGGAATGACCAAAGCCGATCTCATCAACAACTTGGGTACCATCGCCAAGTCCGGGACAAAGGCCTTCATGGAGGCTCTACAGGTGACACGTCTGCCGGTTTTGGCACGTTTATCAACATTTCTCCATTGAATTTAGTCTCAAATGTTTCCTGTTCTTCTCTCCAGGCTGGTGCAGATATCTCCATGATCGGGCAGTTTGGTGTGGGCTTCTACTCCGCCTACCTGGTGGCTGAAAAGGTCACGGTCATCACTAAAAACAACGATGACGAGCAGTACGCCTGGGAGTCATCCGCTGGCGGCTCTTTCACAGTCAAGGTGGACAGTGGTACGTTACAGACTCATTTTTGATGTAGGGGTGTGCTCTTGTATATCTTCTGTGATATTATCGTAATTGTTTTAACGATGTGTGATTTGACAGTATTTTGCAAAAACCAATTCAAAACAGGGTGCATGCATACATTACATGAAGTCTAGGCTAGTGCACGTGTGTTCTTTCACTGCATGATTCAGTCCATTTCAATGCATTTAGAATGATCACAAATTCAAGACATGGGGGCAGAAAATGTATATTTATTCCACTTCATATAGTTAATCAATTTCACATGAAGAGTGCCATTTTTCTTCAAATATTACCATGATTACAATTTTCTTTTATGCATGCATACACACACACACACACACACTTCAATAAACAATTTAAGAGACTTGAGTTTTAAACGCCATATTTCCTGTTTTTGTGCCTTTTCGACAACATAAATTATTCCAAACACAGCCACAGCACTGTTTTGCGTCTTGGAGCAACATGAAGGTGTTTTGTTCCTGAATGAATCAACCAACCCTTTAAATGATTCGGTTTAATTGCAATGAGCCACTTAAGTGAGTTGCTGCCACCTACTGGCGATTTTAACTTTAATATATCAATACATTACAAATGCATAAATAATTGCAGGTTAAATGCATTCATGTCTTGCATTTAAGCAGTGTGTAAATGCATCTAAATGCCATTTCAGGTGCTGCTTCTGGTTGATTTAATTTGCTTGGTAACAGCCCAAATGTCTCATTCTAATTCGCTGATTAAATGTAAGAATATGACTGACTGAAAAGATAATGGACACTTTTAGAAAAACTTTAGGACCCAGTGGTCCACGGCAGTCCTTGAGGTACCAGCATAATATCATACTCGGCAAAATATCGTCATTTGATTAAAATCCCAGAAAATGTCGGGATATTATTTTTTTTTTGTCAAGATTGCACACCCCTACTTTGATGACATAAGTGCAATATTAAGGGTGATTGATTGTTCTCACACCTGCCGATCTCCAGGTGAGCCCATTGGCCGTGGAACCAAAGTCATTCTTCACCTGAAAGAAGATCAGACGGAGTACATCGAGGAGAAGAGAGTGAAGGAAGTGGTCAAGAAACACTCCCAGTTCATCGGATACCCAATCACTCTCTTCGTAAGTAGGATTTGGTTTAAATAGTGGAGTTGAATTACTCTTGATTAATATTGCTCTGGTAGTTGAGTGATGGCAAAATACCAATTTCTACGCAGGTGGAGAAGGAACGCGACAAGGAGATCAGCGACGACGAGGCAGAGGAGGAGAAGCCCGAGAAAGAGGAGAAGGAGGAAGGTGAAGACAAACCCAAGATTGAGGACGTCGGCTCAGATGACGAAGAGGACTCCAAAGACAAGGACAAGAAGAAAACGAAGAAGATCAAGGAGAAGTACATCGACCAGGAGGAGCTGAACAAAACCAAACCCATCTGGACCCGCAACCCTGACGACATCTCCAACGAAGAGTACGGAGAGTTTTACAAGAGCCTGACCAACGATTGGGAAGATCACCTGGCTGTCAAGGTAACACAATGGGTTCTGCAGAACGAGATTCACACTTAAATATTTGAGAGTTGATGAAATGCTCACTTTTATGCATGGTCCTTCAGCATTTCTCTGTGGAGGGTCAGCTGGAGTTCCGCGCTCTTCTCTTCATCCCTCGTCGCGCCCCCTTCGACCTCTTCGAGAACAAGAAAAAGAAGAATAACATCAAGCTGTACGTCAGAAGGGTCTTCATCATGGACAGCTGCGAGGAGCTCATCCCAGAGTACCTGAGTAAGCGGTCTTGTGTTAAGAGAGCGTTCCCCCAAAAATAAAAATTTGTCATATTTGAAAGCAGTTATGCTATTTTTAATGAAACTTGGTTTTGCCATTAAATGTCCAGGTAACCTTCTCCTTGCATAAAGCGATTATATTTGTACATGAGGCTTAAACAAAACCACTCAATTCATATGAATGTTTTATAATGCCTTTTTGGTTACCTGGACTTTCAATGGACCGAAACCTCTCTGGTTTAAAAAAAAAAAAAAAAAAAGTCTTGATTGGGGTTTCAAAGATAAACCAAAGTCTTATGAATTTGGAGAGACATGAAGATGAATAAATGGCATAACTATCCCTTAAGTCCAACATGAAATTTGCCCATTTGCCATTTTCTAATGACGAAATCAAATCTGAGAGAAGTTGATTTTAATAAGCCCTGCTCCACATTATTTCCAGCTTATGATGCAAAAGTCGAATGCATTGCAAGTTTTGCTGCTAAGCCTCTTGGTTCTTGATGATTGAAGGTTTCAAATGGTGCAGTCTCACTAACGGCCAATCATTGTCCCTCCAGACTTCATCCGTGGTGTTGTGGACTCTGAAGATCTGCCCCTCAACATCTCCAGAGAGATGCTGCAACAGAGCAAGATCCTCAAGGTCATCCGCAAGAACATGGTCAAGAAGTGCCTGGAGCTGTTTGCCGAGCTGGCCGAGGACAAGGAGAACTACAAGAAGTTCTACGACGCCTTCTCCAAGAATCTGAAAGTAAGAATCCAAGACTTTGATCCCATTACTTCCAAAAAACTCTTATTATTAAAAGTGGTGTTAACATGTTTGTTGTGAATTCCAGCTGGGCATCCACGAGGACTCTCAGAACCGCAAGAAGCTGTCAGAACTGTTGCGTTATCAGAGCTCGCAATCCGGCGACGAGATGACCTCCCTCACAGAATACGTCAGCCGTATGAAGGAAAACCAGAAGTCCATCTACTACATCACTGGTAAGACTTCAGCATCAACCTGCAGAAAAATCAAAACCACAATATGGCTTAGTGTGACATTAACGTGCATTTGGGAACGCAACATGTCAGCCATCTCCCCATATTTATAATGAGATGCGATTAATAAAAACTTTAAGGGCTCCCTGGGGTTTTCGGTCTAAAAAGCTTGATGGGTTAACTATATAAAGTGTAATTTCACCGTTATAATCTTCCCCAGGTGAGAGCAAAGACCAGGTCGCCCACTCTGCTTTCGTGGAGCGCGTGTGCAAGAGAGGTTTCGAGGTGCTGTACATGACCGAGCCCATCGACGAGTACTGCGTCCAGCAGCTGAAGGACTTCGACGGCAAGTCTCTGGTGTCCGTCACCAAGGAGGGACTGGAGCTGCCCGAGGATGAAGACGAGAAGAAAAAAATGGAGGAAGACAAGGCCAAGTTCGAGAACCTCTGCAAGCTCATGAAGGAGATTCTGGATAAGAAAGTAGAGAAGGTGTGTTTGCGTAATGCAGCAGTTCATGTGCCAATACGTCCTAACCCACCCTTATTAGGCATTAATTCTTCCAAATTGTGTTATAAACAGGATTCCTAGTCAGAGTTGCACAGATGGTGAGTTTATGTAATGGACATTTGCACCGTGAGTTTGCGTTACGCTTGCAGACTCAAATGTGTGAAAACGTGTGTACTTTGAGTCCTAGTAGCCGTTTTTCCTTCTTCAAATGACATGCATTTGTGTTGAGTGACTAACAAGTATTCTGTATGATCTAACAGTGACTTGCCTAATTCGCGTTCCTTACACCGATCTGATTCTTGTCCAGGTCACCGTATCAAACAGGCTGGTTTCTTCTCCCTGCTGTATCGTGACCAGCACCTACGGCTGGACGGCCAACATGGAGAGGATCATGAAGGCCCAGGCCTTGAGGGACAACTCCACCATGGGCTACATGATGGCCAAGAAACACCTGGAGATCAACCCTGATCATCCCATCATGGAGACCCTGAGGCAGAAGGCCGACGCGGATAAAAACGACAAAGCCGTGAAGGACCTGGTCATCCTCCTGTTTGAGACCGCTTTGCTCTCCTCTGGTTTCTCATTGGACGATCCTCAGACGCACTCGAACCGCATCTACAGAATGATCAAGCTGGGATTGGGTAAGAGTAACGTCCTATCTTCCGTGTTTTAGTCCTGATGTAGTTGGGTCAGTTACTAAATCTCATTTTTGTCTTCAGGTATTGATGAAGATGAAGACGTACCTGTGGAAGAACCAAGCCAAGCTCCCGTTCCCGAAGACATGCCACCTCTGGAAGGAGACGATGATGCTTCTCGCATGGAGGAAGTCGATTAAACCCATTTGTCTTAAAATTCCCCAAATCACTTTTCCGTAATCATTCCTTAACATGCTGTCGTTCTCTTTGACCTGTAGAAGGCTGACCTGATCTCAGTAATGATTCCTAAAAGAATCATAATGTAACTAAAGCATACCGTCTACTTTTGCTCTGTTTTGAGCCATAATGTACCTTTTTGTTTTTTTTACGTAATGTGATGTTCATGGATTGCAGTATTGTCTGAGCACAATAAGCACTGTGTTTCACTGATACTGAGCCTGCTGGCTGTGCTGGATTGAATCGAGCATGATTTCTTTCTGCATGGAAGGGGAAAGACCTTTGCCTGGCTGCAGGCATGTTGTCTTGTTTTTCAGAAATTAAAACACGTGGTGAAACCTGAATTTTGGGTTTGTCTTTGCTTGTTCACTTGTTTGGACTCGTACAAATTTTCAACGAGATGCATTAGAATAACTAAAAAGTGGAAGTCTTTTAAATTAGGCTTAAGTATTCTATTTTGGAAAATTTAGTCAAGTTATTCACCATATTGAATTTAAATGAAAACGAGGCTGCAAGGCACTTATTAGATTAAAAAAAAAAAAGACTTGCACTCTTAATTTACTAACTGCATGGTTTTTAAAAAAAAAAAAAAAATACTAGCTGCTTTTTTTTTCTTTTTTGCATTCTATTTTTCTCTAATTTATACAATTAAAGCAAAAAAAGGCCTCTAACACTAGCTTGCTCTAATCTATTATTTTTTTGTTTCGTTTTTAAACCTTGCCAGTGTACTGTGTTAGGCAAACTGAGACTTGTTATAGCACTTGCATATTGCCCTTTTGTTGATTTTGATTGCTTCCATTGTTCTCATTTTTAAGCCGCTTTGGATAAAAGCGTCTGCTGAATCACTTTCAAAACTTTTATCTGAGTGTCGTTTTTTGGAAGACGTTTCATTCAGCATGTGATTATTTCATTCGCTAAAGTGATCAAATACAGTGCATTGACTAACGATAACAAATACAACTTTCCTTAAAATGTATTAGTTTTGCCTCCTTTTTCCAGATAACTTCCTTCACCATTCCTGAAATTGCTAAAGAGATTTTCAGATTCATATTTATGCAAAAACATTTTTGCCAATTTCCCTAATAAATCACACTCGCCTGACTCCATCTCTTGTAATAAAATTAACTTATATAAATACTTGCCATTGTAAGACTACATTATTATTTTGAGTGTTATATTGCACTTTAATGAGGATTTTATTAACACACATTTTAAGACTTATTGGGGGCCCAAATGAGGACCACTGCTTTATATGGGCTTTTTTCAAGTTGCAATTTTATGTTCAGTCTATATCCAATCAACTCTCTTCACATTATTTAGTCCCTGCATGCATGATGTTTCATGAAGGTGCATTTAGGATTTTTAAGCTGAGTGGAACACATTATGGTTTCTAAATGTCTTGTATTAGTAAAGTTTGAAAATGACAGCTTAAGACTTTCTGCTCCGATTTAAGGCATTCATTTGTGAAAGTAGAAATCTTCATTAATGCAAATACCTTAATTGCCTTTACTGTAAGATTCTCCATATAATTATGATCATTTTCTCACCTTTATGTGATCTTGCTTGACTTTCCCCAGTAGAACGGATTTTCCCATACAATGTGGGCCGCCAAAAATGTCAGAAACCCAATATTTAGGCTATACACAATATGATTTTTTAATGAAGACTTTTATGTTGTTATCCGCATTCCTCTTTATATGGCGACACATTCACCGTATGTTAAGCGTCTCGCGCCATGAACGCTGTTTAATAAGTTGTAATAAGTTAAAATATGTTAGTTTATAAAACCCAACGGAACAATATTATTATAATAAGGATGACCCAATTACAAAAGTCTGGGGGAGGGATGTGCATACTTGCATAACTGTTCACATGCCTAAACGCTTGTTTAGTTGTTTTGACATTCAGAAAAATAGGATTTGTGTGTGTGTGTGTGTGTGTGTGCGTGCGTGTTCCACTGTATTAAAAATAAATAAATAAATAAAAAAACATAATGGGATGAATATGAGTTGTAGTTCCGCTTCTATCCGCCAGGTGTCTCTGTTTGACAAGCTTTAGTCAGCGGCGCTTTAGAGTTAAATCTGCTTTTGTGCTCGAGCTATATTTCACCGCAAAGTCAAACAATAGGAAGTATTTTGCATGAAGTAAAGGAAGCGGTTTCAACAGACAAATATGATTTCTTTTTTAATTTTGCCATTATTTTCGTGAATTAAACACGTAGCGCATTGTCACTACTCTAACACACGATTTCAACAGTTTTATTAAAATCTTCATAAATGTGCTTTACAATTTAAAAAACTTAACATGTTTGCATTTTTAATTTTTTTTTGGGGGGGGGGGGGGGGGGGTTATGAAAATAATAATAATGGTCATAAAATTTCATTCTCGTTATGTAAAAGAAAGAAAAAAAGAAAACCAAAGAAAAGTTCATAAGCAGCTGTGGACATTACAGTAAACACTGTGTCAGTGTTTTCAGATTTCCTCTCAAACAGTAGAAAATGTTAATCGGCAGCATTTATTGGAAGTGGTCTGACCTGCTTTATTAATGACAAGTCAGAGATGAGTCTTCAAGACCATCAGTGTGTCTTTTTCTCTCACAGTAGCAAGGAAACATTTAACCTTTTCAGTTCTTCTGCTGAATGGTCCAAACACTCAGTCATTGCATCTCGATTTCTTCTAAGTCACATGTGTTGCAGTAAAAACACGGCTGAGGAGGGGTTTAACATTCATTTCAGCCCAGGTGACAGCAGAGGATGTCTGATAAAGGCTGCTGTCCGTGGGTGTCTTACTATGCTGCTTCTCATCGAGTCATTCAGAGAGGATGAGTGTGGGGAGCGACCGCAGAGATACTGATCGACCTGGAAACTCGACTGCGAGAGCATGTAGCACAGATGCAGAAAGACGTTTGCCCAATGACAAAGAACAAATCAGTCTATCATTTAATGGTAGGTTTATTTAAACGGTGAGAGATGGAATAACAAAAAAAAAGTTATAAACTGATTTGCATTTTAATGAGTGGAATAAGTATTTGATCACCTCTCAATCAGCAAGATTTCTGGCTCCCAGGTGTGTTTAATACAGGTGAGATTAGGAGCACTCTCTTAAAGGAAGTTACCTGTATAAAAGACACCTGTCCACAGAAGCAAGCAATCAATCATATTCCAAACTCAGGGCCAGGGCACTGAAAATGGGTCGTGGATGTGTATTCCAGCATGACAATGACCCAAAACACACAGCCGAGGCAACAAAGAAGTGGCTCAAGAAGAAGCACATGAAGGTCCTGGAGTGGCCGAGCCAGCCTCCTCCAGACCTGAATCACACAGAAAATCAGTGGAGGGAGCTGAAGGTTCGAGTCACCAAACGTCAGGCTCGAAACCTTAAAGACTTGGAGATGATCTGCAGAGGAGTGGGACAGAATCTGTCCTGAGATGTGTGCAAACCTGGTGACCAACTACAAGAAACGTCTGACCTCTGTGATTGCCAACAAGTACTAAGAAGGGGTCAAATACTTATTTCACTCATTAAAATGCAAATCAATTTAGCACTTTTTTAAAATGCGTTTTTTGTTGTTGTTGTTATTCTGTCTCTCATTGTTCAAATAAACCTACCATTAAAATTATAGACTAATCATTTCTTAGATAGATAGATAGATAGATAGATAGATAGATAGATAGATAGATAGATAGATAGATAGATAGATAGATAGATAGATAGATAGATAGATAGATAGATAGATAGATCACACACACAGCAGTGAGTCGAGACTCAAACCCGCAACCTTTGGGTTACAAGTCTGAGTCTAAGCATTAGGCCATGTCTGTCCAGGTAACTGAACTGAAGCTCGAGAGCAAATCAATAAAAATCTCGTTCTACCGAACACTAAATATGAACTGAATCGTACTGTAAAACTGGATTGTGGCCCAGGTAACTGTCTTTTTATCTCACAGTTCAGTTTTTTCCCCCCTCCAAATTCTAAGTTTATATTATTTTTAAATAATAAAAAATAAAAATAGAATTTAAAAAAAATCTCACATTTCAGACTTTTTCTTGTGATTGCAAGTTTATATATCACAATTCCGACATTTCGTCTCAGAATTGTAAGAAAAATAGTCAGAATTGTAACTAATAATTTTATTCAGTAGTGGCAATAAAATAAAATGCAATTCCATAGTCTTTTGTTTTGTTTCTACCTTGGAATATAAAAAAATTACTTTTTAATTTTTTTGCAATTTCAAGTTTGTATACCACAATTCAAACTTTTCTTCTCAGAATTGCGACTTTTTATCTCATAATTCTGACATTTTTTGTCAGAATTGTAAGAAAAATAGAATTGTGAGATAAAAAAATGTGCAAATTTTATCCTTTTATTCAGTTGAAGAAATAAACTAAAATAAAAATAAAAAAACAATTCTGTACTTTTACAGATAAATAAAACAGATAAATAAATGAATAAAGTTCTTACAAGTTTAGATATAAACTTTATATATATATATATTTTAAATATTTTTATTCTGTGGTGGAAATAATTTTCCATATATATATATATATATATATTTATTTATTTATTTATTATATATATATATATATAGATAGATAGATAGATAGATATAGATATAGATATAGATATATAATAGATGTATATACACATAATAGATACTTTATAGAACTTTATATTATATATATTTTTTTTTTTTTTTCATTCTGTTGTGGAAATAATCTTCCATAATAGATAGATAAATACATATAATAGATATATATACACATAAAAGATATATATAAAAACTTTATATCTTTATATATATATATATATATATATATATATATATATATATATATTTTCTTCCATAATAGACAGACAGACAGACAGACAGACAGTCTTAATATAGGAGCTGTTTTTTGCAGATGTGGGAAAAAGCTTCAGTACAGTGACACATCAGACGCTCAGGACAGGCATTCTGAAAGCTGGATCTCAGTTACACTAGATCCGCCCACGTCCTCCAAATCACTGTACAACCACTATCAATCAAACTGAAGCTCACAGGCTTCCTCTCTGCGTATCTTTTGTTTTCCGTGACGTGTGTGAAATCGAGGTCAGGTCGTGTGTGGATGTGTGTCGCGTGGCATGAAGAGGGTCTGCTCACAGCATCTGAGAACGCTTGTGGTGCTTCATCAGCGCACGCAGACTCTGAAAGGAAGATGTTGGCGGATCATTTATCTACTGTCTGCATTCGTCTGGTGGATTATTTTGTACACAAAGAATAATATCAGATTAGAAAGAGAACTTTGAAACTTGTGTACAAGAACCCACAGACCAGTCGGAAACCACCTAGCAACCACCTAGAACACCCTAGCAACCACATAGCAACATCATAAAACCATCCAGAACCCCATAACAACCTACGCTCTCAGAAAAAAGGTACAAAAGCTACCAGTGGGCCGGTGCTCTTTTACAAGGTACTAACATGTAGCATATAGGTACTCATATTTGCACTTTAGGTGCTTTTATGTATATATTATATATTTTATGTACTAAAATGCTCCCTTTAGGAGTAAAAAAAGATAGTTAAGTGTACCCTGTGAAATGGTACCAACAGTGACCGCTTTTTCTGCTACAGAATTCTTTTTTTTTTTAACTCACTATTAAAGAGGTGGTTTACTGTTTTATTTTTATTTTTTCTAGGCTTGATTGTGTTTATGGGGTGCAGTCTAACATGTGTTCATGCTTCGTTTTTTAAAAACGCATTATTTTTCATATAATTTACTTTATTCCACACCACTCTGTCCCTTCTCTGACAAACACCTCGATTATTTCCTGTTTTTTAAGCCCCTCCCTCAGAAATACGTGATGGGCTCTGATTGGTTAGCTGGCTCAGTGTGTTGTGATTCGCTAAACCGCGGAG
Organism: Acrossocheilus fasciatus; assembly: GCA_036784905.1. Taxonomy (NCBI): domain Eukaryota; kingdom Metazoa; phylum Chordata; class Actinopteri; order Cypriniformes; family Cyprinidae; genus Acrossocheilus; species Acrossocheilus fasciatus. Next base: position 31,843,959 of record CM071957.1, read on the forward strand.
CGTGCGTCTAAATGTCCCGCCCCTCAGCTCAGCGGCATGTGCTCCGCTTGTATTGTAAACAATGGCGTCGTCTATATCGCTTATCAATTTGAGCCCAATTGAGACGCAGAGGATATTAGTGAAGAGGATCGCACAGAACCTGTGCAAGCACGGCTCTTAATGGTATGTTTGTTTGTTGTCTCATACTTTTAGATACACTGTTATTATGCTACTGCTTATGTTAGCTTTTAATTTACAGTTTTATTCTGATTAAAGCTTTAATACAGTACGGCAACCACACACGCGTCCATGTATAACGCTTCTCATTGCTGTGTGAAAACGTATAACTGGAACAGTTTGTTGGAGCTGATCTGAGATCTGAATGAGAGAGAGAGAGAGAGCGAGAGAGAGAGAGAGATGCAGAGGAGAGTGACTCGAGGAACCGTATTAAGAGGCTGTTTTAGAACATTGATTTTGAAACTTGTGAGTCCATTAGAATCGTTAGAAGACAGAATCGTGATTCATATCCACCTTTTTCTTCAACGCGGAAGTAAGCCTATGGGTGAGACTTCCGGTTCATTAGCCGCTATAGGTAAATAACGAGAAGAATAACAACGTACAGTAAATGGTAAAACTGTTTGCACTACAAACCAGTGTGTTCATAATTAAGATAATACATTAAAATAATATGATAAGACATACTAATTTTCAGTATAAAGCAGCAAAACGAACTGTTCTGTACAGCTTAAAATAGCTGGAAGCGGATGAGACCAGAAGCTATACCCATAAAATTTACAAATGGCAGCGCCCATTTTTACGTCAAGAAAAAGGTGGATATGAATAGATTTTTACGTGCACCCCTAGTTTTCTCTTCCTCTTCTCTAAAGCAGCTCAGCGTGGCCCCGCCCCCTTCCTTACATGTTCCCGAGGGCGGGGTTTATCTGGGTCAGTGACGTATCAGACCCGGGAAGTAGTTCGTTGTAGTCCTTACCAGCCGTTTTTGTAAGCATGAAACTTCCAGATTTTTAAAAGATGATATCTCAGTTTGCATTGAACTTTCAGCGCTGCAACTTTACAGATATTGTTTATGTTCAAACAGCAACATTACACACTAACTAACCTTAAAAAAATGAAATTGCAATCAACCACCCCTTTAAGACTGTTCACTTGCAAAGAGTCCATATTTCGCAGTGCTATGGAAGCTTATTTCTGCCATGAGATAAAAATGTATTTTTAAAAAAAATAACAATAAAAATAAATATTTTATCTTAAATCTTCTCTCTCAATTGCGAGATATTTTTTGAAAAAATTAATAATAATAATAATAATAAAAAAAAAAAAACACAGAATTGTGACTTCTCACATTCCAAGTTTACATATCGTAATTTTTTTACGTTTTTTTCCCCCCGAATTTTGAGTTTACATCTAAAAAAAAAAAAAAAAATTAAAAAAAATTCAGTTTTGAAATAAAGAGTCACAATTCTTATTTTATCTTACAATTCTTACTTTTTTCCTTGCAATTGCGAGTTTATATCTCACAATTGTCTTTTTTTTTTTTTTAAGAACTGCAAGATATAAATTCAAAATTGTAAGACTTGAATTGCGAGAAAAGTCAAAATTGTGAGAAAAAAAGTCGCAACTACTGTATTTTTTTTTATCTCATGAAAGAAACAAGCTTCCTTAGCAATGACATAAACACCCTAGCAACATCTTAACATCACAATGACATTTTCTAGTACAAATCTAGTAAATCTAGTCATTTTATTCCACTATTTTACTACTCTAAAAAATGATTTTTCAAAGTTGTAAATGAAGATTATTGGAGTACGCTTTACAAGAAAATGCTATTATTTCCTTTCGACTTCAAAATTTCATGCTTCATTATTCAATGTGTTACTCTCCATTTCTTTGTGGGCCATTTATAAAATTTACAGTAACACTTTATTTTAAGGACCAATTCTCACTATTATCTAGTATGCATATCACTAGCATATGGTTGTTTATTAATACTTAAAAAGCACATATTAATGCCTAATTTTAGCATAACCATATTTTAGATCCCTTACACCATACCTACCTTAATATTAATAAGCAGCAAATTAGGAGTTTACTGAGTCAAAAGTGTTAATAGTTAGTTAATAATGAGAATTGGACCTTAAAATAAAAGTTTGACCAAATCTACTACCAATTTCTGAGTGCATGTTGTTTCAAGTTAAAGCGTTGGCCTAGTAGTACACTATTTTTGTGTGTGCGTGTGTGTAAAATCAACGTTTTTTCTTATTACACTGTCAATCTCACGTAGTTGTGTTAGATTTGCAGCCTTGAAAGGTGCTAAAGTAAATAAAGTTTGACTGATCGATGTTTTATACAAATTAGCCTATAAATGTGGTGCTAGGTTTAGCGGTATGACATTAGCTGAGATGTTTATTTTGTTTTTGCCATGTGTTTCAGCGGAGTACGTGACCTGATATACATTAACCTCACTCACTGTGGTTTCGAGTGAACTCATTTTTCAGTCACCGTCTGATGAATGATGTATGATTAAGACAGACTCCATTAAGATTATATCATTTATGTGTTTACCTTTCGCGCGGCAATTTATTATTCTGTGGTAAAATGCGCGCGGCTTCCGGTTTCAAAACAGGCCGTTATGAGGCTTCATATCGCAAACTGTGGTATTTGGTAATCATGTTATTTCAATCCATTATCGAAATAATAAACACACTGGCTTGTAGTGAAAATAGTTTTACCGTTTACTGCGCTTTTCTGTTTTTCTTCCAGTTACCGATAGCGTCTAATGAAGAAAAAACGAACTTCCGCTTTGCAAAATAAAGTGGATTATCTTTGAATCTTAACTTTTTTTTTTTTAGCTTTTAGATGGATTTTGCTGTTAAAGATCTTGCAGTTCTTTATTGGAGACCTTATAAATCACAACAGACAAACACAGGCTCTTCAAGATGTGAAAAATAACATCTAACTGTATTTAGCAGTGCTGATGACATTAACAGACAGTTCATCAACTCCAAAAATCAAAACAGAATCAAAAGCATATATGAAGAAAGAGAAGATGAACACAAATCTTAGAAAGTTTGGTCACTTGATCAAATAAATTTAATCTAATATATATATATATATATATATAAACATAAACAATGAACCCTAAAAAAAAGTTAATAAGACTACATTAGTTAGGTAGCATTTCTTGATGCCAACCACACAAGTCCTTCACATTCCCAGAACGACCGCCAACACTTAAAATGAAAGAAATGACACGTCACTCATTATCCGAGTTACCAGGGTGACAGATTCTTTTTGACCTCCAGAAATGAATGGGCATTTACCGGAAATTAATATTACATACAAAAAACAAAACCTCATGTACACTGGTGGTGAGGGGAATCTCTCAACTATGTCCAGGTCATATTTCACCCCCAAATCAAAAGCAAAAAGGAAAAAAAAAAAAAAAAAAAAAAAAAAAAAAAAAAAAACACCACTCTTCACTAATGGAGAAAAAGGGATACATTACTATATTAAGCGTTTAATTTTTATTAATGCACTCAATGCTTTCAATTTTGCTGATTTAAACTTTTCTGTTACACATTTATGAAAATCACATTTGATGAGGAAAAAAAAATCAAATAAAAATCAAAACACATCCAGAGACATTAAGGTAACTCATGGAAATTTCACAATGCGATAATATTGTTTTATTTTTTTGCTGATGTAACTGCCATGAAAATGACAATACAAAAAAAAAAAAAAAAGAAGAATAAATTAATTAAAATAAAACTTGTAATAGGCCTAAAATAAGAATCGTTTTCTTTACGTGTAATATATATTTTTTTACGGCCTTTTAATGGTAACGGTCTTCATGAGATTCATCTGGTAATGCTTCACTAATCATATAAACTTACCAACACTGATGATTTGTATTGCTAATTAAAAAACAAAAACAAAACTACAGCCTGTAGTGAACGTACATATTAGCACTGATTAGAGTTCAAAAATAATTCTGCCACCTGCAAAAGGACGTAACTGCTGGACGAAAGAGAGATTTCACCTAAACATTTTAGTAAACGAGCACGTCTACCTCAAAGAGGTCCAACCGCAAAACTCCCAATATTCAGGCATCCCGTCTCACGTTTAATTGTGCCGTATATGAGCCGTCATCACTATGAACACACGAGATATCAATCCATCCTGCTGCTTTTAACACCATAAAAATCCAATCTATTCTCAAAAACTGTAAGAGAAGGCAGATTATTATTGCACATGCAAATCAAAACATAAAAATAAAGACTAAAAAGACAAAATGATTATCAGCAACAAAAAAAAGTTATTTCAGTTTCCCTAAGAGCCTTCAATATAATGAAGGGGAAAAAAAAACTATATTTGTTCTAATAATATACATTAAAAATAGATGTGATTAGTATATAAATGAACTGAAGCTCGAGAGCAAATCAGTAAAAATCTTGTTCTACAAAACACAAGTGAACTAAATCGCACTGTAAAACTGGATTGTTGACTTTTCTTCAAACTCTTTTTTTCTGGTAGATAATTTATAGAAATATAAATAGACTCATAACGTGGAACTTCCCTTTCAGGCTCTTACAAAACCTGTGACGTTTTTCAGTGCCTCCCTCATCGGACCGGAAAAACAGCGACCGATCAGCTCTCAAATACAAACCCAAACCACGAAAGTTCACCAAAATACCCTCAGAATTATTCACACTCCAGTCATTCCAAACCCGTATGACTTGAGATTCCACATATCTCTTCTGTGGAACACAAAAAAGGGAGAATTAGACAAAATACTCATGCTTTATTTCAATACAAATGAAATGAGGAGGTCAAGCTCCACACCAAGACACCATAAAAAACATCCGTAAATGATGATGGTATGATTCATGAATATTCTGCGTTCTTTTTAAGAAAGTAATGCAGGTTTGGAATGACACGAGGGAGAGTAAATGACGACATTTTTAATTTGCCTTTAACATTGTAATGTCATAATAAGGGTTGTGTGTTATGAAAATGCACGAGGAACACACCTGACGCTTGGAGGTAAAAATACTAACTGAAAAAGGTCAGGGTTTTCTTTCAGAGTGAATCTCGCAAAACCGGTCAAAAACAGATCATGTTTCACCTCAAAGTCAAAAGGAAAAATATAAAAAACTATATATTTTGCAGAAAAGACAATAAAGCCTATTTTTCGTAAGACCGCAGTGCAAAACATAAATAATATATTATTGAAATTGTTAATTACATTTGTGAAGTAAGCAACTATTTTAAGAGAAACCGAGCAATAAATGATGAAAAACAGGCTTTACTTCTTTATGCAAGATTTTTCTTTGACCCAGGTATGAGATTCACTTACATGAGGACTGAGGTGAATTCAGTATTTTAAACAGAGTAATCAGTTCGTTTGTCATATATCAAACACTATTAATGCTCGTACATGCCGATTCCTCCGATGAAGCAAACAGGCACTGGAGGTTTATGGGTTGATATGGCAGAAACAACCACACAGCGGACCGCAGAAATGTGTGGGAACAGGGAGAACGGGGTTCAAAACAATACCTTCGTTTACCTGCCAGATTAGTTACTGGCATCAGTGAGGACGTTCATTTCATTTCGTGTTTGTCTCAGTTTACGACACGTGGATCTCACAAAACCAAGTCAAGAAGTCTAGGTCATATTTCATACAAAATCCTAAAATAGTGTGTTGGAGTGTTTCTGTTAATGGTAATACAATGAATAAAGCTGTATTACTGTATTGTACTACTATTACAAAAAAAAAAAAAAAATATATATATATATATATAATAATAATAATAATAATAATAATAATAAAGGGCGTTATTTGAGCTCAAATTTGCTCATATTTGCTTATTTTTCAGGAGGAAAAAAACTCAAGTCATTATACAAAAAATTTCAATGATTATTAATAATAAAACATGATTTTTTTTTTAGGATTTAATTATTGTACTGTAAATAGTTTATTAAAATAATGAAAATGTAATGTTCTTAAAGCTTACATTTATTTTTATTAGTAGTAGTATTGTAATGACTATAATAAAATATTAAAATCTAATAATAACAATTATTATTATTATTATTATTATTATTATTATAATAAGGGCAGAAAATTTGCTTGATGTCATGAAAATAATATCATTATTACATTATATTATTATTTAATATTTTATTATTGTATAGTAATAATAATAAAAAATAAAATATATATATATATATATATACTAACAGTGGATTTTGGCAGAAAACATGCTTATTTGAAATAATTTTATTTAATTTTATTATTGTATTGTAGTAATAAAACATTTAAAAATAAAAGAGCATTTGGGTGGAAAATGTGTTTTATTATTAATTTCATATTTTCCTTTGTATTTTGGAGTGAAATATGACCCAGATATGAAGCCAACAGAACGATGGGTAAACTAACACTCCTAAGACTTCTCCACCTCAACAACATTTCGTTTTCCTCTCAAACAACTTCTTAAAGCAAACTTCAAATAGAAAAACTGAACATATTTCAGTACCAAATTGCAAAGATATCAAAGGCTATCAAAGTCTGTGTTCACTCGATGGCTCGTCAAGTCATTTCTCACACACACAAAAAAATAAAAATCACAACGCGCAGGCAAAGGGTTAGTTCACCCCAAAGTGAAAATTCTGGCATTAATTACTCACCCTCCTGTCGTTCCAAACCCGTAAAACCTTCGTTCATCTTCGGAGCACAAATTAAGATATTTTTGATGAACCTCCATAGACAGCAACACAACTGCAATGCCAAAAATGGCGGAAGACAATAACTCATGGATTAGAATTGTTGAATGACGTGTTATTTTTGTATTCTTTACATGCAAAAAGTATTCTTGTTGAGCCACTAATGTGACTGTTTCACCGATTTCTGGGATTGGGTTTATTGCAGTTGCACTGCTGTCTATGGAGGATCAGAAAGCTCTCGGATTTCATCACAAATATCTTAATTTGTGTTCTGAATGTGAACAAAGGTCTTACAGGTTTGGAACGACACGAAGGTGAGTAATTAATGACAGAATTTTCATTTTTGGTTGAACTAAACCTTTAAGGTAAAGAATAATCCCTTTTTGTACCGTCCGACCTTACGGAATACAAACCCACAGTTTTGCAGCAAACAAAAAAAAGACAAACAAACCACGAAAATGTGGCTTCTGTACACATACGAACGAGCGCTCGATTAAACCTTCTGAACGGGTGTCTGCACGGCCCGCTTGCTGCTCTTCTTCACGCGGCTGCGGGCGTAGATGCGCAGGAAGAGGGCGAGGAAGACCACGGCTACGCCCAAGCCGCCCACCAGGGTGACGGCGTGACCGTAGAGGAAGCAAGACAAGAGGATGGCGATGGCCTGCCGCAGAGTCATGATGATGGTGAAGACGGCCGCGCCGAACTGAGAGATGGTGTAGAAGATGAAGAGCTGACCGAAGGCGGAGCAAACCGACAGAAGCACGGCGTGCATCGCAAACTCCGAGTACCGCATCATGAAGGCCAGCGAATCGAAGAAGGCGCCCTGTTCCAGCAGAGAGCCCACCGTGAAGAGACATGAGAAGAGATTGACGCCGAACATCATCTGCACCGACGACATCTTGTACTTGAACAGGTTGTCTTGCCAGTTGGAGGTGAAGCTGTCGAAGACGATGTATCCGCCGAGGATGACGACGCCGGAGAAGGTGGTGACTGTGGACGGGTGTTTGCTGGTGGAGCTGGAGAGCAGGAACATGCTGACGCCCAGCGAGATCAGGATGGCCGTTAAGTACTCCCAGTACTCGTAGCTCTTGTGCGACACGATCTTGCCCATCAGCATCACGGGGATCACCTTAGAGGCCTTGGCCAGAACCTGCGACGGAAACACACTGGGTGTCGGATCATGACAGCAACACGAGCTGACTTGTCAATCACTGCTGCGAGAACATGCTCAATCTTGTGCAGCGATGTGACAAAAATACATCAGACTCAAAGAAAATGTGACCCTGGACCATAAAACCAGTCATAAGGGTCAATTTTTTTTAAATTAAGATTTATATATCATTTGAAAGCTGATGTATGGTTTGTTAGGATCGGACAATATTTGGCTGAGATACAACTATTTGAAAATCTGGAATCTGAGGGTGCAAAAACAATTAAAATATTGAGAAAATCTCTAAAGTCGTCCAAATGAAGTTCTTAGCAATGCATATTACTAATTAAACTTAAGTTTTGATATATTTACGGCAGGAAATTTACAAAATATCTTCATGGAACATGATTTTTACTTAATATCCGAAAGATTTTTGGCATAAAAGAAAAATGCATAATTTTGACCCATACAATGTATTTTTGGCTATTGCTACAAATATACCCCAGCGACTGGTTTTGTGGTCCAGAGTCACAAATGTCAAAGTTTGATCAAATGTACGGTGGCCGAAAGAGCTCGAAGCGCTGCAAATGAAGAAACACCAGCAAATTAAGAAAGCATCTTCATCAATTTGACAACACATGCGCTGCAAATGCTCACGACACAACCAAATCAAGAAACGTGCAGCAAATAGGCACAGACCACCTCGGAAATGCTTAAGGGAACCGCAAAGTGACAAACATTGCTGGGACATGTTTATCAATGTTTGCTCTGAAAGGTGAGATTTTTTGTTTATTTTAACATCCTGATCATACAATTCCTTAGCTATATATATATGTATGTATGTATGTATGTGTGTGTGTACACACACACACACAGTCATGGCCAAAAATATCGATCAAAAATTAATGTGAAAATGAATCTGCATTGTTAATCTTTTTGATCTTTTATTTAAAAAAAAATTCACAAAAATCTAACATTTCATTGGATAAGAATTTAAAATGGGGGGGAAATATCATTATGAAATAAATGTTTTTCTCAAATACACGTTGGACACAATTATTGGCTCCCCTAGAAATTCTTATGAGTAAAATATCTCTGAAGTATATTCCCATTCATATTCACAATTGTGAGCACTCCAGGGTGATTATGAACATGAAATTATCCAGCCATGGCTTCCTGTTTCACAGAAATATAAATAGGAGGGAAAACAAAGCCCAAATTCCCTTAATCATCATCACAATGAGAAAAACCAAAGAATATATTTCTGATGTGCAGCAAAAGATAATTGAGCTTCACAAATTAGTGAAGTGGCTTTAAGAAAAGAGCTAGAGCAGTGAAAATTACCATTTACACCATCAGGGCAATAATTAAGAATTTCCAATCAACATAAAATGTTAGGAAACTGTCTGGAAGAGGACGTGTGTCTATATCGTCCTAATGCACGGTGAGGAGGAGAGTTTGAGCGGCTAAAGACTCTCCGAGGACCACAGCTGGAGAATTGTAGAAAATAGTCTCGGGGTCAGAAAACCTTAAAAAAAAAAAAAAAAAAAAAGGGTCAAACAGCACCTACATCAGCACATGTTGTTCGGGAGGGTTTCAAGAAAGATTCTCCTCGCTCTTCCAGAAACAAACTCCAGCATATTCAGTTATCAGACACGACTGGAACTTCAGATGGGACTGGCTTCTATGCTCAGATCAAACTAAAAAATGAGCTTTTTAGCAGCAAACACTCAAGATGGGTTTGGTGAACACAGGGATAAAAGTACCCCATGTGTACAATGAAATATACTGCTGTATTTTTGATGTTGTGGGCCTATATTTCTGCTGGAGGTCCTGGACATCTTGTTTAGACGCATGGCATCATGGATTCTATCAAATACCAACAGATAAAAAATCAACAAGTGACTGACTCTGTTAGAAATCTTATAATGGGCCATGTTTGGATCTTCCAACCGTATAATAATCCAAACAACCCACAAAAACAACACAAAAATGGGTCACTGAGCACAAAACCAAGCTTCTGCTGGTCATTCCAGTCCTCTGACCTGAGCCCTGTAGAACATGAGTGACCTGAAGAGAAGCAGCAGCATGTAGCTGTGAATCTAAAGGGTCTGGAGTGATTCTGGATGAAGGAATGGTCTCTGATCTCTTGTCAGGTGTCTCTAAATGTTCTCCTATAATGTCTGATGAGGTTAGAGCCGTTAAACTGGCAAATGAAGGTTTCAAAAAGTATTGAATAAGAGGGTGCCGTTAATTGTGGCCAATGTGTATTAGAGAAAAACATTTATTTCATAATGATATTTCCCCCCATTTTAAATTCTTATTATCCAATGAAAGGTTAGCTTTTTGTGATTTTTTTTAAATAAAAGATCAAAAGGATTAAAAATGCAGATTAATTTTCACAGCCGCCTTTGATCAGATTTACCAAGGGTGCCAATATTTTTGGCCATGACGCACACAAAATATATATAAATTATTAACCTAAATAAGATGATGAAATACATATGAAAGGGTATGTAAGCTGGATAACACGTACAACTTTCCTTACAAAATTTACCATAGCCTATGGTTTTACTATTAAAGTTAATAAATACATTGACTATATAAAAAATAAATAAAAACAAAAAATGGTTACTATAGTTAATATACTATAGTTACTACACTAACCATAGTTTAACCATGGCATTTGTACAACTGTGGTTATACAAATGATGATCTATACGGCAAAAAATAAATAAAAACATGGTTAATTTTTGTTTTGTTGGGGTAATTTTATTGTGGTCTGTGCTACTTGCATGTATCTTTGGTTGTGTGTGTTGTGAGCATTTGCTGTTAAACTGAGGAAGATGTTTTCTTAGTTTGCTGGTGCTTTTTCTATTTGCATGTGTTTTCTGAAGTTGCAGCACGTTGAGATCTCTCGGACACCGTACAAATATCCAGAAACTAGACATCACAGACTGATATATGGGATGCACATGACCAATAATCACCATGATGGAAATTATAGATTTATAATGCTTAATTTGAAAGATATTTTTAATATTTATTCATTTTTATTTATTAAAATTAATTAATTTTATTTTTATATTTTGTAAAATATATCATACTGCCATGGTGATGGTAATTTTAATTAAAGTAAAATCATTTTAAAAAAAAAACTGATAATAGTGTGTGCTATTTAAAATAAACCTGCTTTACCATCCAGCTGATTTACCCAGAATGCAGTGCTGTACCTGTGTGGGAAAGCTGATGTATTTGAGCGCTTCATACTGGCACCAGCTGCTGAGGATGTTGGACAGTGAAGCGAAGGAGTATTTGTACATGGGCGCACCGTGACGGGGCTGTTTGAACAGGACGCACCACAGACCGGACACCGTCAGCGCCAGGATCCGGTTCATGAACACCAGAAACTGAGAGTCTTTGAAGCGCTCGCCGCTGCCTTCCACCTCGGTCGCACCGTACGAGCGCGTCATCACCCGCTCCTGAAGAACGCCCCACGTCAGGTACGACGCCTGCACGAGAGCAAAAACATATGTGTAGATATTACTGAGAACACATTACTATTAAAGACTATTCATTTGTGCAAAGAGTTCAATGAAGAAAATGAAAAACAATGAAAAATACACCACCGTATTAAAAATAATATAACTTCTTAATATTATTTACATTTTTTTAAAAACTGCAATTATAGTAGTGGGAATCTAATGAGAATTAATACTGAGAAAAACGGGAATTACAAAAACAACTACACAAAATACATTTAAAAAAAAAAAAAGTGTCACAGATGCAAAAAATATTGTAAAATTTTATTTTTCAAAAAGTATTTTTTATCATCATTGGTGAAATGTTGTATTGGTTTCATGGTGATTTTAATTAAACAATAAAATAATTTTAAAAATAGATATTGGAGATATTGCGAACACATGAAGACTGTTAACTTATGCAAATAGTTAGATAAAAAAAAAAAAATTATATATATATATATATATATAGATAAAAACATATCGTAGATAATATTGAACACATGAAGACTGTTAACTTGTGCACACATTAAAAATAATAAAAACTTCATGCAAAAATACTATTTTTATTAAAAAAACTATCAAAAAATATTGTAATGCATACTATAAAGATTTACTTTCATTACTGAAATGCAAAAAATGATATTACTTTTAATTAAAAAATTAAAAATATTAAATGAAAAACACACACACACACACATATACATGCATACATATAAACTTGTGGATATAGCTAAATGAAAAACCATTTAAAAAGTGAAAAAAATATAGATCATGAAAATATTATTGTTTAGACTATTAACTTGTGCATATAGTTAAATGATACGGTGTGGTGTCAAATGAATGTATAACCTGGAGTCCAGCAGCACAGAAGATGAGTTTGACGGCCTGTCGAGCAGATGAACTGGATTCAGACTCGTTTCTGGCCGCAGGTGAAGCATCGTCCAGCAGTCCAGTCTTAGATTCATTCCCAAACACACACGTCTTTATGACGGGAAAGCAAAGCCCACGACCTACAGAAACAGTTTCTGTAAACTGTCAGTTTCTGAACACGTGAGCTGCTGCTACAATAATGCATACATTAAATATTGTGTTGATGACTTTAAACTATGTTCAGGTCGAAAATACAAACTGAGAGAGAATGAAAAAAAATTATGACCGTTTTGATGCAAGCAACCTTGTATAAAATTACAGTGTACATAAGTAGGAAAAAAAATGTGTGGGGAAAATTGTAAAAAAAAAAAAATTGTAATGAACATAAGTAGGAAAAAATAAGTGGAAATAATATATATGTATATATAGTGGACATAAGTTGGAAAAATACATTTTTTAAAAAATGTAGGATTAAATAAGTGGGGGGAAAATGACAGGGCACAAAAATAGAAAAAATTAATTATGGCAGACATAAGTTACAAAAATAACGGGTAAAATTTTTTGACATAAATAGGAAAAAAATAAGCGGCAAAAAAATAAATATAGTGGACATAGCTAGGAAAAAAAATGTAAAAAATACAATGGACATAACTAGGAAAAAATGAGTGGTAAAAAAAAAAAAATCATAGCGGACATAAGAGGTAAAAATAAACTTTTGACTGGAAACTTCACAAATAAGTGTGCTCAGGGTGGGTTACTTCAACAAACCTGTTTCAAGATAGTTGATTCGTTTGAAGTAGCTGATGAGAAAATATCCAGGGATGATGATGGTGGCGTAGCCCAAAACATTGAGGAACAAGCGGAAGAGCCACACGTCCTGCCAGCCGCCCAGCAGTGAAGCGTCTTCAGCGTCAGCAAACACAGACGGCAGAACGCACAGCGCCGCACACCAACACAAACTGAGGAGAAAACACCATGCATTACGGTCACTACAGTACACACGTCCACTTATCCTTACCGAACCAAAACAAAGGAGGAAATCAAAAACTGCCACACATCTGCAAACCTGCTGGAAATGCAACACAGCAGTCTTCAGAAAAGAAATCAGGTGTAACTGCATAATTCAGTGCTGCGGTCACAGAAACGTTCCTGTGTGTCGTGTGAATTCTGCATTCCTGGAATCCAGCAGGTCTGATCCCATTCCAACAGAACGGCTTTGTGTTCAGAGCTCGGGACGCCACAAACTAACCCCTATCCACCTGCGTTACCTGACACCTCCCATTAGACCAGCACTATCAGGACGAGTTGAGCGCTTCATTAAACCAGGAATGCGTCACAATGTGAATTCAAAGCTGTGCAATTAATAGACTTCATAAAGGTGTTTGCCAAGCGTCTCTGAAAGACTTCATTCAGCAAACAGAGTCCCCACACCTTCTGACCAGTGAATTTCCACGACTCTCCCAGCTTACTGAACACTGATTTTTTTTCTCTTTAAAAAAACAGTTTCTAGCAGATTAAATCACTTCAAACTGGAGCTCAACTATATATGTGGTGGTAAAAAAATACATGATAATACAGTGGACATAAATGGGGGGGGGGGGGGGGGGGGGGGGGACGATAAAAGATTAAATATATATATATCTCACCGAGGCTACATTTATTTGATCAAAAATACTACAAAAAATGTGAAATATTTTTTACAATTTAAAACACCTCTGTTCTCCATTAATATATTTTAAAATGTAATTTATTTCTGTGAGCAAAGCTGAATTTTCAGCATCATAACTCCAGTCTTCAGTGTCTCATGATCCTTCAGAAATCATTCTAATATACTGATTTGCTGCTAAATAATTTTTCATTCTAAATTATTATTATTAATGGTTGTTTTTGATGAACAGGAAGTTCAAATGAACAGCATGTATATAAAAGTAGTATGTATTTATTGATACGTACGTAATTATACATAAAAGCAGGCAGAAGATATGAATTTTTTTTTAACTCAGAAGATTGTAATAGTGAAATGCTTCATGTCAGTGTTAAACTGCTGTCTGAAATGCTGCTTTAAAAGCGACTTTCCCGTCAGAGATGTTATGTTTAAGTGTTATTGTGATGTTTGAGCATCATGTTTCAGTACCTCCATGGAAACAGAGGCATTTTCCAGCAGCAGAAGCCGCCGCTTCGCTTCAAAACTCCTTAAAACAGCCGCTGAGAGACTTCTCCAGACGGGCTCCGGCGCCGAACATGTATCGCTGAAGCCTTCGGACAGGAATTAAACCATCGACATCCAGGATCCGGACAAATCCCGAGTGTTTCTGAGCTAAAACTTCTCGGCCTGCTTCATTCATGAGTTCATCTGGACTGACGTGTTAACACACACTCACACACTGCAGCGCTTCCGGTTGCGAAAGGAGACACACCTTCAAGTATCCGTAGTATTAGGATTTAGTATTACGAGGCTTCGGTAAATATTTGAAGGTTTTATTGTCTAACAGTCGTGTTGACACAGTTAAGAAAGTAAAATGCCCTTGGGTTGTGGGCGGGGGGATTTATTACGCTTCGTGAGGGACTTTTAATTTGAAATTTACTCGGCGCTGATACTCAATGCGCTGGAATGTGTAGCGCCCCTCTGTTGTCAGGAATATATATATATATATATATATATTTTTTTTTTTTTTTTTTTTTTTTTTTGGAAATACATTATTATAATAATATCTGCTTCTCTGTGATTTTTTAAAAAATATTGCTAAAATATTTATAAACTTTTGCACATTTTATTGTGAAGCTAAAACGTTTTAATAGAAAGCATGTAGCCTAGTTTGTCCCCAAATATTAAAAAAACAATTTTAAAACTTTACTTTTAGCATTTAGTTGTTTCTATATTATGTTTTAATTTTAATATTGTTAAAATATAGTCATAAAATTGAATGAAAGTTGCAATATTGCATATTTTATTGTAACGCTTGAATGCATAAATGCATGTTAAAAAATATTAACTACTGCTTTTGTCTTATTATTTTATTATTTTATTATTTGTAAGCAATTTTCTCAATAATCAGTGTCATATTAGAAAAAAATAAATGTAGCAAAAATATTTAAAAGCATCAAATATTGTAAAATATATATTTATACAAGTTTGCTTTAAAATATTACATAAATGTTTTTATTCAATTGCATTAAATACAGTTGCAATCGTAGTCATATTTTAATGTATATATTAGAGCTCAAGATACATATTATAATTATATTCTCTTGAAATTCTTTTTTTTTTAACAAGATCCAAATTCCTATTATTAAATTGTTTCCTCAACACTCATGCAATTCTAAAATATTAAATATTTTTTTAATATATTTGAAAAATGTTGCACATTCATTGTAAGTTACTGTACTTCTTAATGGATTTGAATATTATGATTATTATTAATTACAAAATATATAAACTAATCAACATTTATTATAATTTATTAATGAAAATAAATTAATATGAGTTTAACAAATGCTAAAAAATCTTAAAACATTAGAATTGTAGATTTGCTAGTATTTTTCTCAAAAATCATATTGCTATATTAGAAAAGTAACAAAAATATTTATAAGCATCAAATATTGTAAAAAAAAAAATTGCGCTAAAAATATTACTTTAAATTCATTTTTTATTCTAAAAAAATCAGCATTTAATGCTATATTTAGTCACTAATGATGGCAATCATATGCTGTACAGGAAAGAAAGGAAATGAATATTTATTTACAAGAAAATATACTTGTTTCACATGAAGTGGAAACATGTTTTAACCTGTCTGAGTTTACATGAATGGGACACATTATTGGCAAGTTATGAGGAAGAGTGATGTGGCACATGATTGGAAACACACACACACACACACACACACACACGGTTTCACTCCATGCTGTTCTTTTCACAAATGTACCAGGAACTTGTTTTTGTGGCTTTTCCTGTAGGTTCTGCCCATCATTGTTTTCCCAGCATCAATACTTATGACAACTGCAGCACATTAGCTCTTAAAAACTCCAAAGTATGAATCAGTCACCGGCGTCTGTTTGGTTTGCATTATACGCAGCGTTTAACATTGAAAACCAAAATGTAAATAATATGGCTGTGAAGTAAACATCATAGTTGCTGGCAGGTGTTAAAGGTACCCAGATAATTAAAAAAAGGCATTCTTAGTAGAAAGAATACGCTGCACGTAAATATTAAAACTACTTTTATTTGCACTATGACCTGTTTTTTTGGAAAACACGTTTGCAAAGCGGTGTTTCATTTGCTCATCTTTACACCAGCACTGTATTGCTACAAAACATCAAATAACGCTAATTATAGACCAGAATGCATTTGTGTTGTTTGACCTGAAGGTTTTTCAACAGACTACATACAATACGAGTAACATCCGCACGTCCCGACCACATCATGAATGACTCCAAGCCGGCTCGATCTCCGCTGGATATAAATAGATGAGACTACACGCAGACGTTTCCAAAAGCTGTACATCATTAAAACCAAAGTCCTGCAACTTCAGATCAGTTTGTCAAAAATGAAGAGCATGCCGCTGACATGTTCAGGAGAAGTTCATGACAGTCCTGCCCATGATCTGAATGTCATCGAAGGGGAACAAGGCCAATATCTGCAAAAGCAAAAGGAGAAACGGTGACCACATCATCCCATAATGCAAAGCTTACAGAACAAGTGCATTTACTGTACGCTGCTGCACAGTTTCAGTTTTAATTTTCGTCATTTTGTTTTGTGCTTTGTCATGTTATTTAGCTTTAATTTATTTTTTATTTCAGATTTAGTCATTTTAGTATTTCAACTTTTATTTCAATTAGTTTCTAGAGTCTTTTTGAACATGTTACGCAGTATTTTTAGTTGTGTTATGAGCTTTTGTCATCTTTATTAAACATTTCTCTATAGATTCATAAAATATGAATAATTTTAATAATTTAGTCCAATTTGTAGGATATTTTAGTTATATTGAGTACTTTGACACTTAAACTTTAATTTGGATGAGTTAATTTAAAAAATATTTTTATAAAACGCTATAAAATGCACATTGTATTATAACTTACTGTACTTTTTAATGGAAATTATTATTGTTCATTTTAAATAACACTTACTATTATAATATTATCAAACAAACCAAATGTTAAAAATAAAAGCTTATTTTTAATAATGGAAAAAAAGAAGCTTCTAAAACTAAATTTGAATCAGAGTAAACTTTCTAATGTCTACTCTGATTCAAATTTAGTTTTAGAAGCTTCTTTTTTTCATTATTATTTTTTAAAATATATATATATAAAAAAAATATTATATATATATATAAAATATATATATATGAGAGAGAGAGAATAAAAATAAATAATAAAAAAATAAATTATATATATATATATAGAGAGAGAGAGAGAGAGAGAGCGAGAGAGAGAGCGAGAGAGAGAGCGAGAGAGAGAGCGAGAGAGCGAGAGAGAGAGAGAGAGAGAGCGAGAGAAGAAAAATAAATAATAAAAAATAAATAATATAGAGAGAGAGAGAGAGAGAGAGAGAGAGAGAGAGAGAGAGAGAGAGAGAGCGAGAGAGAGAGCGAGAGAGAGAGAGCGAGAGAGAGCGAGAGAGCGAGAGAGAGAGAGAGCGAGAGAGAGCGAGAGAAGAAAAATAAATAATAAAAAATAAATAATATAGAGAGAGAGAGAGAGAGAGAGAAATAAAAATAAATAATTAAAAAAAATGTATTTATATATATATATTTTTTTTCCTCTCTCTCTCTTAATATTTTATATATATACACACACACACACAAATAAATCAAATTTACTTTAGTTTTTAGCTATATTGAACACTTTGGTACTTCATCTTATTTTATTTTAGTTAGCTGCCAAGGCAACATTTCAAAGTTTTTCATCTAATATTTAGATTTAATTTCAGCCTTATTTCAGTGAACAAACACCATTTTTAACAGTTTTAGTTTTAATTAACAACAACAACACTGATATAGAGTTGGCTGAGACTGAAAGGCACAATTTCCTGAAGATTTTGTTAAACTTTGAAGCTTTTTTGTCAGATAATAATGTAATTTGTGTCTCCTTACATCATCGTTGCCGTCGGCTAGATCCAGGGCCGTCTCGTCCTCCATGTTTCTGATCATCTTGTCGGCTCCAGCCTGGCACAGGAGGTTGGCGATGGTGGCGTCCTGCCGGCCCACGGCCAGATGCAGCGCGGTGCAGCCGTTGAACATGGCGGCGTCTACGTTGACCCCTTTGTTGAGCAGCAGGTTCACCGCCCGCACGTCGTGCAGCTCCACCGCCATGTGTAACGGCGTCTTCCCGCTCGTCCCCTCCTGAGGAGAAACCAGACACACGTTTGGTCACGAGACTGAAGGCTTTGACTTCATGCGACAGACCGGCTGCAGCAGCTCACCTGGATGTTCAGATCCACGCCGCTCTTCATCAGCAGCCGCAGGAGACGATGATGCTTGTGCAGCGTGGCCACGTGGAGACACGTCAGACCTGCAGAGGGAATATTATATACCTCCATTAATGTGTGACCCTGGACCCAGTCATAAGTAGCACAGGTATATTTGTAGCAATAACTAATGATACACTGCATGGGTCTTTTACGCCAAAAATCATGAGGATATTAAGTAAAAATCATGTTCCATGAAGATATTTTGTAAATTTCCTACCATAAATAAATCAAAGCTTAATTTTTGATTAGTAACATGCATTGCTAAGAACTTAATTTGGACAACTTTAAAGGCCATTTTTTTGAGTTTTTCATAAAATATAGTAGTATCAACTGATGGAAGAAACATGCATATAGTCTAGCTTGGACTATATTCACAAATGTCATGTAAATAACTGATTTCGAGGGTGAAAAGCACCTCTCAAGCTATTAAACGATAATTATGCAAGTCACTAAACACTGCTGATGTATAGCTGTGATTGATTCTGGAAGTCTGGACAGAAATATTTCAAACCTGGAAGACTTTTTTTTGCATGTTTATTAATGTTTGTTCATATAATGCAAAAGTTTTTTTTTTTTTTTCAGCCAAACCCCTTAAGTTAAATATTTACTTGAAATATCTCTGAGGAACTTATATTCTATTTGTGGTGTTCAAGTGGTTAAATTATTGATATTTTATGATTTAATGAATTATTAGCTTTTTATCAACTCGCAAACCCACTGCAGCTCTTATTAAGCCCAGTTTGTGTAATTTTTAATGCGCTTCACGATGTTGACACCCAAAAACTGTAATGTATTTCTCCTCTTTGCTATTTTTATCAATACAGTCAGTTTGATAAAAGAAGTAGTCAGAACACATTTCCTAAAATGAGACCACAGCTGACATGAAGAGAAAACTGAATGATGATGACGTTATGAAACGCTGATACTGGAAGCTCATGACAACATGGAAAAACTCCAGAGCACTTTTTGCTGCCAACTTCCTTGTTCTGACACGACTGTTTTTCTGTTCACTAAAAAAGCCTCATGATCCAGTCTGAATCAACACAAGCGAAGGAACCGACGTCACAGAAGTGTGACTGCAGTTTTCAAGATGACTCTTCCCAGTATACACACACAGCGAGGTCCGGGAGAGGTGTGTTCAGTTCACTACTGAATGTGACGACTCTCACCTCTCCAGTTCTGTGCTTCCAGCACGTTGGCGAGTTTGCTGGGCGAGGCGTTGTGGATCATCTCATTGGCACAATCCCAGAATCCGTGCTCACACGCCACATGGAGAGAGGTGTTTCCCTCCTGGTCCTGGAGCTCCAGTGAGACCCTCTTCTCCACAAGGCCCTTCACTACGGTGGGCTGGTTCAAGTACGTGGCCAGATGCAACGGCGTCTACGGACAGCAGAATTAAGTTAGCATCGGATAAAACGCTGTTATATAGGAGCATACTGGCTAATATATTATATATATATATACACACACACACACACACACAATTACAGTTAAACAATGTGTGTGTGTTCATTTCATTATTTTATAAATCAAACTATTTTGCGATTAAAATAATCATTTATCATTAAGCTATATGCATGTTAAAATAATTAACTTAATTATATAATTACATAGTTATTTTAATATGTATATTACGATAAATTAGTATTAGTGCTGTCAAACGATTAAATCGCATGCAAAATAAAAGCTTTTGTTTGCATAATATGTGCGTGTTCTGTGTATATTTATTATGTGTATATATATATATATATATATATATATATATATATATATATATATATATATATATATATATATATAGATAGATACACACACACAATATAGATTTTGAAAATATTTACATGTCTATATTTATATTATAAATAAATATATTTAATACATAAACAACATTTCTCGGAAATAAATACATGCATGCGTGTGTGTGTGTGTGTGTGTGTGTGTGTGTTTAAATATACAGTACACACATGCAAAAAAAAACTTATTTTGTATGCGATTAATCGTTTGACAGCACTAATTAGTATAATATATTTATATTTTAATAATCATAAAATACAATTTAAAGAATGATAAAAAAAATGTGTCTGTGTGTGTGTGTATATATATACACACACAATTTTATTTATTATTAAATATTGATTGTATTATTTTTTATTTAAAAAATTAATATAATCCCAATGTGCGAAAAAGGTACATGTGAACCAAAGTATGGTTTCATTTTTTAATGTAACCGGATATGTTGGGTTATGTGCAGTCTGGGGACGGTCCCCGTGTCTCAAATGCATTGCAGCACAGTATGCAAGAGCATAGTAGAATAGCAAGTGGTTGAGAAGAGACCCCCTATATGATTGTAAAGCACTTTGGGTGTATAGCAATACACAATAAAGCGCTATATAAATCCTTCATTCATTCATAATCCTCAGACCCTTTTGAGCCAGGGTTCACTTGTTCCTAAGAAGAGGGACCATGCACAGGTTTACTCAATCTGGGAGTTACACATGGACTGCGTCAAAAGGAAACATGTGAGTAATATGTCCAATGGCCTGGCCTTAGTTGATTACGTGGCTTTTGGTAAAAGCACAGCAGCACCAGTATTACTCACGGCTTTAAGTGCTGACGATCAGATTTGTGCCGCGTTTCCTTTAGACTCACACCCTGACCATCTGACCCAAATCTGACATACTCTTATCTAATAAACCAGCATCAAACAGTGTTTGCAACCCATATTACTTCAATAAGGTGCCTAAACAGGATATTTAATGTTGGTGAAAAGATGGTGTGATTTTGATCCGTCGGGAATCGATTGGACGTGGGGGTTTTCCCACTTGCTTTAGGTGGAGCAAGTTATTACATTTGATGAAGGATTACGACAGTTTCTTTCTCTGAATAACACGTACTGGTGAATCACTGACGATAAGCGGGGCCGATTTTGATTTCAAATTGACTGTAATCTAAAACTAGACAAATGAATCAATGTTAATATTAACTACTAGAGTAATCTGAACCAAAAAAAAAAGGTCACATTTTTAGATAAGATCCACAATGTCTAGTGATCC
Source organism: Acrossocheilus fasciatus (assembly GCA_036784905.1). NCBI lineage: Eukaryota > Metazoa > Chordata > Actinopteri > Cypriniformes > Cyprinidae > Acrossocheilus > Acrossocheilus fasciatus. The sequence goes on from CM071957.1 coordinate 31,865,748, forward strand.
CAGCCTTTTGACGTATTCCTATTCCAGTGAGATTTTAATCATTTCCATAGCTGGAAATCACAATTTTAAATATCATACGAGGATTTCTGATAAATATTTGAAAGCAGAGACAAACCAGAAACATTTGTTCCCACTCTAATGAGATTTTAATCATTTCCAAGGCTGGAAATCACAGTTTGAATCCTCTGATGCGTGCATTTTTAAAGAAAGAAAAATCCCCTTTTCTTCAAAGCAAGAACACAATCACGTTCTTTCCCCAAAAATGATGCATTATAATGTGAAAGTCAGGCATCGGTCCATGCATCCAGCTACAGATATTCCAGAGGTGCATCACCACTTTCCATGGTGCATTTGTGAGTAATCACAATAATCACCTGTGGTTATTTTAGACGTTACATCACACCCCGAATGGTTAGCACAGCTAGAGAGGGTAATTCATTGATATTTCCAGGTTTCCATGACTGTGAATATCAGTCTGTTGACTTGGCCACAGCTTCCTTCTAGCAAAATGCCAAGAAAAAGTCAATAAATGGTTCATTTCGCTTTTCTAACTATAACAACGATACTTACAGTCTGCGTAGGGGGTTTCTTCAGAAAGCCCCTCGTCTGTTGTCACCGGATAAACCCCAAATTTCAAAATAACAATTGAAACCGAGGCTGTCAAACGAGTGTAATAAACCCCCATCATTCTTTGATACATGCACAGGGAGTTTCCCTCAAAGGGGAATTAAAAATAACCAAACTCATTACAACATTCATACAAGATTACCCTCAACAGCTTTTCTGTTCCTTCAGGGTCTTATTCATGAAACACGAGCAGAGCGGGTTTCTGTAGAAAACGCTTATCAATCCAACGAATGCACCAAAATGTGTTATGCAACTGAGATATTAATGTGATACCTGATACAAGTTGTTCTGAATATCCATCAGATCTGGAGGAAACAGTTTTATCAAGTGACGTGCAAAACATTCCTCTTCGTGGATTATGGCCAAATGGAGAATCCTAGAAAACACAGACACACAAACAAACGCCAGTTAAACTCTGGTTAAAGGCTGAAGCAGAGCCAACAGTTAGGGGAAGGAACTATCAAGCAAACCGCAGTCTAAAAGCAGCACATTTCACAATGTGTGATGGAAAAAATAGGGCGAACGATACTGAGAAATATGCCACACAAAAGTGTATGTCGCTGATAGGCACATTCAGCCATTGCGCAACTCTGGAACTTTTGTGCATTATAAGAGCATTCGTATCAGCGATCGTCTTGCTATCGAATGATAAAAACCCTTCAGAGGGAGCTGCTTCGGTTACTAAAAGCCTACAAAAATGACGGCGCAGCTGATTTAAAACACAGATGAGGCGTGAAGACATTAAAAAAATCTAAGTGAGGGATTTGCAGTTGGGTGGATCTCAAGAAAACAGGTCTGGGTCACATTTCATCCTAAAAAAAGATTGCATTTTGCATAAGGAAAATAAGGAGGTTTTTTATTAACACACAAACAAGTGTCCTAAAAATAGACTTTATTTTCTTTATGCAAAATAAAGAAAATATGACCAAGACATGTTTTTGGCTGCATGGCTGCACGAAACAAATCCATTCGCTCTCAGATGACTCACAAACAGAACCAGTAAATGATGCATGCAGGAACATAAATTAATGCACACTCATTATCTTTTTTTCCCATCCTCTGGCTGCCGTATTTCCTCGCAGGTGTGAGATTTCTCAGCTACTTTCCCCACATGCAATAACCTAGTCTTTGCTTTTACAGTAAGCCAGAAGGAAGCAGGTAGAAGCGAGTGGTTTCGGCATGTAAATAATGTGAGAACAACTTCAGTGTCATCAATCTGATTGTGGTAAATTGATCATGAATCATATTGTTTTCGCTGCATATGAAATGAACAGGTTCAATTCGCCTAAAAAAAGAAAATTCGGTCATCGTTTATTCCACCTTGCGACCTTGTTCTGTGAAGGAGAGATTTCGAAGAGTGTTCATGCTGCTCTTTTCCTACATAGTGAAAGTGGATGGTGACTGGGGCTGTACTGTATATGACTTGTGCACAATATTTCAAGCCTTCTGAGAGCCAAGCAAACTGCTGTAGCAAACTCCCATTAAAATGAATGTGCATTTAAAATTAAGCTCCTTCATTTGCTTGCACTTGTACTGTGCTGAGTAGTAGCTGTTTACATGTAATCTGGATTACGTAATCATAATTAGATTAATTTACATTTTAAAATGCTGATAATCAGATTACGGTTACGTTTTATGGATTGCATATTATGCACAACAGCAGTAAATTAATTATAATTTATTTATACACCTCAGTTGTTGTTTTTTTTCTTTTAAATTGTCCTTTCTAAATTAACCTACCACTTAAAATACATGAGACTAATAATTATGCAAGTTACTAAACACTGCCATTGCATAGCTGTGTAGCACTACATCTTCACTAATTATTAACACTAGAAGTCTGAACAAAAATATTTCACACCTGGAAGATGTAACATATGGATTTTTATGATTTCATTAATTATTAGCTTTTCATGAACACCCTACACTTTCTTCATAAACCCTGCTGTAATGTAACATTTAATGCATTTCATGATATTGATAACAAAGAATGAAATATATTTTCTCTTCTTTAAAAAAAATAAATAAATCAATAGTACACAATCACATTCAAATCTATGTGATAAATGCATAAGTAATCAAAAAGACTACATTAACTAACTTGTAATCCAGATTATGTTCATTTTCATCATGTAATTTCTAATCTACAATTTCTAAGTAATCTACCTGGAACTGCTTGTACTGCAACAGGAATGAAGAAATAGGTTAATTAGTATTCAGATATCACTCAAAAACATCATTTTAGTTCCATTTATATGGGCCTTATTTAAGAGAGTGCATGTTTTCATGGTGGACTTCGAAGAATTTAGTTATCACGATTAAAAACTCTGGGAATTTATTGTAAATGGTTCATTTTTTGGTTAACTACTCCTCAAAAAGTTCCTTAGTATACCTGCTTTTCCGGAGTGCCTGGGCATTTCATACGGCCATTAGCATTTCTTTATAAGCATCTGATGACATTCAGGGAAAAGACAAAGGAGTTTTTTTTTCTTGCAACAGCAACAAAAGCAGGCCAAAGGTAAACCTTGGCAGGCCACTATGATTCAAGATGAATCAAAATGCAAGTTCTCAAAATAAAAACGTATTTACATCCTGGTTCGTCACTGTGAAAAAAACCAAAGCAGAAATGAAAACAGGCTGACATTAACCAGGCTGTGTGTGCGTGCCCACTTGTGCGGTGAATGTTTGCGTATGTTTTTGAACATATACATTACAGGTTGAACCACGATCTGGTGTAAAGGTCACTGCTTGCATAAACATGTTTGTGACGTGCTTTTGGGGTAAATAAGCATTAAAAGCACACAAATGTGTGTTTATAACAAAAGCTTTGCACTTTCCATAATGCTGCCATCACAACGTGCTTTCTGACCCAACGAGGGGAATTCCACTGCTTGTCTGCATACTTCTGCTTTCTTCTCATGCGCCATAAACGGTAGATCCAGTTTCTAGACGTCTGTTAACTGACTGTAGTGTTTAAACCGAAAAGCCTGCTACTGTAATCAAAACTTCATCGGTCACATGAGAATGTGTCACTCTGCAAACTAAAACAGGCTGTAAAATTAATCAACTTAGACTAGTTTTAATTTTAGTTTCTTGTCTACCGATAGTTTTGACCGTTTTTGAAAAGAATAATCCATTTTAATTGTGTCTCCAATTCAAACAAATGCATTTATTTGCTAAAATTAATTTGCATTTAAAATTGAGCTGCTTCGTTTGTTTGCACTTGCACTTCAAAATGAATGAAGTGCATTGTAAAGTCATTATTCAAAGCCATCTTTATTTCCAGTTATATGGGCCTCATTTATGAAATCCACTATGAAAACTCATGCTCATATTTTTACAGCGAGTGCCAGATTCCCAAAGACTTCCTGTCCTCTCTGTTTGACAACATAACATGTGTTGAATGAACATTTAATGCATTGCAAAACAAAATCTAGGCCATTAAATGTGAGCAAAGGGTTGAGGCAACATCCTGCACACTTTCTGAACACCATTCATCCCCATGCCATCTATCAGCCTAGCATTTTAAGCTGCAAAGAGTCCATTTTGTTTTGAATATGAATTTAAGCACATTAAAAAAAATTAAAAGTGACATAAAAAAAGGCTGTTAGCTAAAAGAAAAACACAACTTATTTTATCCCGTTATGACTTACATCACATTTAGACAATTTTTTTTAGAATGCAGACCTTCTTTCTTTGTCTGCTTTTAGCCATTTTGGCTATGGCATCTAAATCATTGCATTGTTTTGGAATAAAATTAAGCAACAATACGAATATCGACCTATCTGCAATCCCTTTAAGCTTGATTATGTTCACAACACACGTGTTAAAGTGCATTATCGCTTTAATAAAGCGAATGCATTTTTTTAAATACTAAAAACACACTAGTTTTCAGTACAAAGTTCCATTCTTCCGCTAGAAAATATAGTCCCTGGCATAACGGAATGTTGCAATGCAATCAAAATATTGATCAAATGGGGGCTACAGTAAAATGGTGAACGTGTATTTAGCTTAAAAACCATTTCACTTAATAACGATTTTAGCATTAATTAAAAAAACACCTGTTACCGAATCACTGTGCAGCACCTACACAAATCACAGGGAAAGATGGCACATAAAAATGCCTTTCAAAACGTTAATGATAACTTGTTTCTTTAACATTTTAGAATTTAAAATTCTATTTTTTTTAATCATGTATAAACCGTTTTTTCGAATAATGCATGTAGAACGTGTTGTATAATATTACTCCGCGGCGCGCGTGTCTATGAACACCCTCGAGTCGGGACCTTATTGCTTAAAGCGCGTTAATTAAACTCACAAATAGCCAATATTTAGACATCAAAACACATTTGAACTGCACTCAAGTGATGCATGGGAACTTATCAATGAAGGGTAGTTTTATAAACGTACGTGTCTCCATCTTCTGTAACAGTGGTTAAGAAATTGACTTCCTCTTCAGTGTATTCACAGTCCGTCGCGCTTTCACACTCAGAAACGCTGCATTTCTCGAAAAAATCCCCCAAACTGTCCACGGTTAACGATGAAGAGACGTAAGCAGAGTCCAGTCTGTCGTCTGTAGCACAGCTTTTATCTTTATCCTCAGAGCTGTCTGAACTCCCGTCCTGTTCTCTGGATATTGATTTGTACGAGTCGATTCCGGAGTCAATCCGACTTTCGTCGAAATCGAGTTTGCCTTGTTTCTCGCCGCCGCTTCGCTCCATTTCGAAGCTTTGATGCGTATCGTCAGTATAGAAGTGTAGCGATGTAAAAACGCAAAATCACCGTGACATTATGACACCAAAGACATTCACTTTTATTTCTCATCCCACCACCGATGACTCCGCTGTCCGTCTCAAATAGGCTAACATAGTCCAGACGTAAAACGCTTCACGATGGCTTTCTAACGTCAGGTTGAGCTAAAGCGTGCGAGCCAAATTCTGTAAGTTAATGAAACTGCTGTGAAGCGTGCTGGAAGTAGCCTAATGTGAAGCGCACCGTAGGCGGAGTCAATCCGGCTACAGTGGGAATTCCCCGCAGGGAGTGGCAAACCCATATCATTACCGATCCAATCCAAACACAGCCTGACAACCCCATGGAATCTCCTGAAAGACCTCAACTACAGACCTGTTCCTTATTTTGGACTCCCAAAAACGTCCAAAACCACCTGCGACTTGACCCTACATGCTTTATAAAGTCCTTAATTTATACCCCAAATTGCAACACAACTTCAGTCTGGACATTTATGGGTTTCCCAAGATTGCACATGTCGACAGAATCACATGAAATTCATCAAATTTAGAGTGATTGTGGAAAACATAACAAATATGCGTTGGATAGCCTATATTTAACTAACCATTCACATTTCTCAATGCTTAATTTCTCACGACGCATTTTTGAGTTTTATCAAATAAAAATGCCACAAAAAAAAAACATCCTGCGAGCCTGATTTTGGTGCATATATTGATGCATTGCCTGACGTGAATTGTTTTTTCTGTCTGAGAAAAAATAAAACAATAGTAGGCACACCGAAAAAAAATGATTCATTGAATTTACTCAATTTTTTTAAGGTAAGTGGTTGCAATCAATTTATTTTAGCTACATTTAAATAAACAAATTTATTTGACTAACTTTCAACACATATATATATATTTTTTTTTTATTATTAAATGTAGCTAAAATAAATTGTTTGCGACCACTTACCTTATTTTTTATTTTTTTCAGTGAAACTATAGGCTTTCTTATTGTTGGTGTTACTTACCACCATGTTTTGCATATTAGATAGGCTACTACTAACACCTTGTTCTGAATGTCTAAACGAAGTACAAGCATTCATTACACATGCACAAATACACAGATACACATTTTATCTTCAATGCTGTCGTTACCAACAAATGACAAAAGGTGGCGCTGTAGCCCATCTTTAAATTTTGTATCATGCGTGGTAGCCTATGGTTGATTGGTTCATTGATAGAGTCATTATAGCATAAATGATCTGGCAGATATCGACGAAATTATATAATATAATACTGGACAAAACTTCTGCTGAAGGTTGAAGTACATTTTTTCACATTTGAAAGGTCAAATAACTCCATAAGGTTTGTCACAAATCTTTTCATTATAGGCTTATGTCATCTAAAATGAACAGGTCATATGACTTTCGGTAGTGACAACCATCACGTTTTGAAAATAAGATTGTACATTCTTTACAGTCAATATTTGTGCTGAACAGTAAAGATAAGACTTTAAGAGATACAGTTTGTAAATCAGAATCAGAATGAGCTTTATTGCCAGGTTTACACATACGAGGAATTTGTTTTCGTGACAGAAGCTTCCACAGTGCAACAGAATGACAGCAACAGAGCAAAAACACAGATAATAAAAGAATAAAAATAGAACAATAGGGAATAACAATATACAAATTGACTATTGTATGTACAGGTATATTATGTGCAAATTTGAAATGTAGACCAAGTACGTGTGTTAGATAAATAAGTGTATATGTGTATAAGTCTGTTCCACAATTATTGTCAAGTGTTCATGAGATGGATTGCCTGATGGAAGAAACTGTTCCTCTGTCGTTCTGGTGCTCAGAGCTCTGTAGCATCGACCAGACAGTAACAGTTCAAAGAGGGAGTGTGCTGGGTGTGAGGGGTCCAGAGTGATTTTGCCAGCCCTTTTGCTCACTGTGGATAAGTACAGTTCTTGGAGAGCGGGGAGGGTTGTATCAATGATTCGCTCAGCAGTCCGGACTACCCTCCGTAGTCTTCTGAGGTCAGATTTGGTAGCTGAGCTGAACCAGACAGTTACTGAAGTGCAGAGGACAGATTCAATGATGGCGGAGTAGAACTGTTTCAGCAGCTCCTGTGGCAGGATGAACTTCCTCAACTGGCGAAGGAAGTACAACCTCTGCTGGGCCTTTTTAACAATGGAGTCTATGTGAATGTCCCATTTCAATGAATGAGGCCGATGAGTGTGGTGTCATCTGCAAACTTTAGGAGCTTGACAGAGGGGTCTGTAGATGTGCAGTCGTTGGTGTAGAGGGAGAAGAGCAGCGGGGAGAGGACAGAGCCCTGAGGGGCACCAGTGCTGATCGTACGGGTGCTGGATGTGTATTTTCCCAGCTTCACTAGGCTGCTGCCTGTCTGTCAGGAATCTGGTGATCCACTGACAGATGGAGGTGGGCACGGAGAGCTGAGTTACTTTGAGCTGGAGGAGGTTTGCGATGATAGTGTTAAAAGCTGAGCTGACAAATGGACAAATAACATGCAACCCATTATGGTGTGGTGAAAGAGAAAATGCAAAGTGGCTATTATGAATAGCCTAGGTTAATATTCTGCTGAAAAATACAAATCAAACATGATAAAATGTTATTGTATTTTGATCAAATATTAAAAAAAAATCATAAAATGCATTAATTATATTAATATAATTTAATTTGTTATTTCATGTAACCCATCCTATGTTGATGAAAGGGAACATACAAATTGGCTATTATTAAGAGGATAATATTCTGCTGAAAAATAAAAATTAAATGTGTTTTTGATAAAATGTTATTTTATTTTAAAAAACAATTTCATTTTAACAAACAGAATAAAATACATTAAATATATATTAATTTATATAAATAGGAAATTAAATCTACAGAATGAGACTTTTTTAAAATTGTATTTATGTGTTGAATGGGAACATGCAAATTGGGTATTATTAATAGGCTGATATTCTGCTGAAAATACAAATAAATGTAATTTTATTTTGGTAAAATTATTTTATTTTGATAAAATAAATTGAATAAAATAAGTTATAAAATGTATAAATTATATGAATACATTTTAAAATAAGCATGTGTATAGCTGTGTATAGCCTAAATGTAAACAGGAACATGTAAAATATTGTGCTATAAAATACAAACAAAATGTATGCTTTTGATACATTTTTATTTTAACTGGAAAAAATAATTTTATTTTGATCAAATAAATAGAATTACATATTATAAATTATATATAAATTATAAAATGTATAAATTATATTTACTCTTTTTTATTCTATGTAAACCATTGAACAGGAACATGAAACTGGCTATTATTGACAGGCTAATATTGTGCTAAAAAATACAAATAATGTATGCTTTTGATTAAAAGTTTTCTTATTTTAACTGGATAAAATAATTTTATTTTGATAATAAAATATTATAGAACCTATGCATCATATTATATAAATAAATAATAGAATAAAATGTAACAGTTAATTCAATTGAGTGTCATGCACTAGATACTCATGGTGGGAGAACTAAGACACGTTTATATGAGAAATGTGAAACTGCATGAAGTCAAGGTCACGCATACGATCCTCAGCAGAGAAGACTGGGATAGATAAACAACACCTCCCTCTCTCTCTCTCTCCCTCCCTCGGTTTGTAACAAAGGTCTCTCTCCCTCTCTCTCTCGTTACCTGGATCTGAGCTGTGGATTCGTCTCGCGTCTCATTGTCATTCACTCGGCGTTCACGTGCTCTCGTGGATGTGGATGCGTCTCTGCGTCTCTCCGTGGCTCAGATTAGCTCTTTTGTTTCCAAAACACAAATCCCGAGGGAAATGATCGCGGTTGTCCGGACAGCGCGCGATCCCTCCAGCATCCGTCTCTCTGCGGAGTCGGACTCGTAAGGATGCTGCCTCGCTGAGGATCCGTGACGGACCGTGATGATGCATGACACATGGCTGTGATGCTCCAGGATCATCTTCTTCATCATGTCTCCAGCGGCTCCGGTAACGGACAGCAGCGCCGTTGATGTCCTCCGCGAGCAGACGGACGCGCCGCGGGAAGCGGTGAGAGAAAACCTTTGTTACAAACCGCGACGGTCGCTGTATTCTCTGTGTTTCAGAAAGGCTAATTAATGCAGTGCGATTTATGTTTAATTGACTCAAACATGAGGAGGACTGTGTCTGTGCGTGCGTGTGTGTGTGTGTGTGTGTGTGTGTGTGTGTGTGTACGTGAGTGAAAGAGATAAACACAAAGATTCATATCTGTAATAACACACTGTATAAACCAATTATCCAGTGACGAAGTGAATCTCAGAGAACTTCATGTCATGGTCATATTTCACCACCAAATAAAAAAAAAAAAAGTACATAAGTCAAATTATATCAAATGCCGCTATAAAACATTGCTTACAGTTTTACATGTTTTATGACTATAATTATTGTAATAAAATATTATTCACATTTCTGTTATTTAATATATACATAACATGGTATCCCTGAATGTTATGAAAATAATGTTAAAAAACATTTAAATATTTTATTTTATAAAATTTATTTTTGGAATTTGTTTAAAATACTTTTATAATTTATTTTGAATTTATATTTTGTTAAAAATACTGCTATTATAACTTTATCATTATTATGAATTTACTTAGCATTTTTGACTAATGCCCTTCTCATTATTGTAATTAAAAATATATTTTTATATAATTTATATAACTTCATTGTTATGAAAATAATGTCAATGTTTTTAGAATACTATTTTATTAATATATAATTTATAGTATAATTTAAATGTAACAGTATGCTTGATTGTTATTAAAATAATGAAAAATATTTTATTAAAATAATTCTGTATAATCTATTATTATTAATTATATATTTTTATTATTTTTCTTTTGTTATGAAATTAATGTACAAAAATATTCAAGAAAATGTTATTATTTTAAAATAATTTTATTAAAATTACTTAAATAATTTTATGATTTATTTACATAAATTATAATGTAATTTTATGTCTTTATTATTTATTTATTTACTACAGTTTTTTCCCCCTTCTTTGCATTTTGGTGTGAAATGTGACCTGCATTTTGTGAAAATCACGCAGTGACATTTTAAGTTGTTTGCAATTATGATATATATTTTAGACTTTGAAAATTCATAAAACTTTGTTTGCTTATGAAATTCTATCTTACATGTTGCCAACAGTTCAGGGCCTCCCTGATGATCTAAACCTCATGAATTGATAGTGAGGTCAGCCTCTGTTATGTCATGTTACTAAACACCAGAGCGCTAAAATAGTCCGAATGAAAGTGGGACACCTCGCTTGCACCTCCCAAAATATACAGAGCGGCAGCAGCAGAGGGTTCTCACTTCACAGCATGAGTTTTCATGACAGAGCCTCGGGCCTCGGCCTTTAGCACAATACAGAGGCTCTGTTTCACTGATGAGGTGCTTTAGAGAAGATTCGTCCCTAGTGCTTACACAGTTAACCTAAGAGTGTGAGGAAGCGTGTTTTCTCGTCTCATGCTCTACACTTCATTTGGCTGCTGAAAGATGGTGATTAACTGGTTTGATCATTATTTCCTCAGAAGTGTTTAAGTGTAAAATGCCCCTCTGCTCATGCGCTGAAAGCTCTCTGTTCAATAATTAGTGCCTAGAAATGATGTGCACGAACACTTTAAGTCAATGAAAAGTGATTTAACTGTAATCTGTTTACAAAATTAGCAGCATCTAATTCATATATTCAAGATGAAAGATTATATTAGCTCAACTTATGAAGGTCATTCAGAGAAAATGAGTTTTCTGATGTGATAGTAACTAGTTGAACATGTTTTGGCATTAATCACAAACACACTTAGGCTATCAGTTAGCTGTGGGTCAGTTTCAATTTAGTTTAATTTGAATTAGATGTTATTTTTATATTTTATATTTTGTTTTTGTCATTTTTATTTATTTATTTTAATTATTAAATATATCTGTAGTTTTTAAGTTTTGGTCTTTTTAAATTTAAATTTAACTTTACCTTTACATTTAATATAAAGTTAAATTAAACAAAAATGCAAAATGTTTTGGCATCCATGGTTCTTATAGTTAAATTAAAATTTGTTAATCCATAAAATAACCTTTCATTACTTGGAAAAAAAAAAACTTTATCTGAGATATTTTAAAATATATAAAATAAGTTATTTCGGGCAACATTTCACATTTTCATTTTAACTTGATGTACTAAAATGATAAATAAAAATGAGTAAAAACCATGTAGAAAAACCACACACAAAATTAACTAATTAACTAAAATTAAAATGTAAACAGAAAAATATAAAAACTAAACCTAATTCAAAATACTAATAAAAACTATAATTAGTTATATAGTTAATGACAATAACCCTGGTTAGGGTGTATTTTGGTTTATTCTAATCATGCAAAATAAATTAAATTAATTATTATTTCAAGAAAGACATGCTTTAATGGTCTCTTTCAACTTTTAAATACAGCGACTCTCTGATGCTTCAGTCATTCCTTGATGTTTGGTCAATATCATCATGTTTCATGGCCATTTTTCTGTAAAACCTCAAACTCACTGTCCCCTAATGACTCCACGTTATTGATTAAATTTCCATATTTTTTGGCAAAACCCAAAAAGGCCATTTTATTTTTGAAAAAAAGTCAAGTCCTTTTTAAATCTTTTACCTTGCACTGAATTTACAGGATCCCACTCAGAAGAATGTTAGCGAGGAGACTCAAATACGAAAAAAAACAAATGAGAGTATAATGCATTGTATATTAATGGCTGAGAAATACTTCATAAGGGCTACTTGTCATAAGTGCTGCGGTTCCCGCTGAGAGCTCCGGTCGTGAGCGGCTCCCAGGGCCACGGTAAAAGGTAGAGCGGATAATTATGGAAGAACATCATCAATTATTTAATGCCAGCTGCCATGTTAAGGGCATAAGACAGCCATGCAATCACATACTCCAGAAACAGCAAAATAAAAGCCTCGGAAGTTTGTTCAGCATGAATATCATATTTGTATTTTGTCCATTTGTTCTCTCAAACTAAGGCTTTTTCAGAACCATCAACAAAATACTCTTAAAGCAGAATCACTGAGGTCAATAAGAACCATATACAATATTCTCATTTGTACTCTTTAAAAAATATTTTCTGAATATTAAACAAAGATTATTGGAGTATTACACGGCTCCAGCGCGGATGAATCTAATGATTTGAGGTGAATGTGTGAGGATACTGTATTTAGGAATCACAGATTCTAGCCTATGTCATCTGAACAAATAACAAGTCTGCCATGTTTGTTCTGACCAACTGAGGAAAAAAACATTACAATAAATCACGCTACCAATGGTGATTAAATCTAACGATCGGTTAGCTCATATCACATCAAACCATGCAAATTATTATCATTGTTATACATTCTTCTCAAATTGTTAATTTTAACAACATCAGCATTGTGTGACTATGAGTATAGTGTGTATTAACGTGTAGATTTCAGTTTCTGTACAGTCTAATCTCTAATTGTCATACCATTCGAATTTTATATAAAGAAATTCTTTTAAACCAAAAAAGCTAATTATTCTTCCTTCGAACTGGTTCTCTTTAAAGGAACACTCCACTTTTTTTGGAAATAGGCTCATTCTGCAACTCCTCCAGAGTTAATAAGTTGAGTTTTACCGTTTTTGAATCCATTCAGCCGATCTCCGGGTCTGGCGAGAGCACTTTTAGCATAGCTTAGCATAGATCATTGAATCTGATTAAGACCAGTAGCATCGCGTTCAAAAATGACCAAAGAGTTTCGATAGTTTTCCTATTTAAAACTCGACTCTTCTGTAGTTATATCGTGTACTAAGACCGGCGGAAAATGAAAAGTTGCGATTTTCTAGGCTGATATGATGAGGAACTATACTCTCATTCCGGCGTAATAATCAAGGAACTTTGCTGCCGTAACATGGCCGCAGCAGGCGCAGTGATATTACGCAGCGCCTGAAAGTAGTCCCCAGCTAGGTAACTAGTTATAATATAGCTAGTGGAATATATAGCTAATATAGAAAATCGCAACTTTTCATTTTCCGCCGGTCTTAGTACACGATATAACTACAGAAGAGTCGAGTCGATAAATAAAATATCTATATTTCCAAAGAAAACAACACAAATCTACGAACATATTCAGGTGAGGTAACCAGTTTACTGCTAACTGGTAAAACACTCCATTAATATGATGAGATGCAGCTCAAAATACATGTTAGATGGAAACATTGTGTATTATGATCGAGTGCATAATTCACTATTTTTGAAATAGTTTGAGCACTGCAATTCAGTTCAATAGGAAATCAGTTGAAAGAATTCAGTCATCACATACCATTGAAGGGAATATTCAATTTATCAGTCTATTCTGTAATAAATATTTGAGAAATGATTGTTGTATCTAATTGTATTAGTTTATATAGAGTGACAGTCAATGTAAAAAGAGCAAATGGGAGAAGCAGATGAACACAAAACAGCATAAAGTTAACTGTAGCTCGTATGTTTTAAACACTTTGGCCTCCTTATATGTTCTTACTACAGTGTTTTTAGAAATAAGTAGGTTTTGTCTTTAGAACTCTTGAGAAAAAAAAAAAGAGCATTATTAAGAATTATTTTGTATTCCCAAGTTTGATGTTAAATGTTTGGAAAAAGATGGCCTCAGATCCTTCCAATCAATCAAATGCTTTTTCTTCCAATGTTTAGAGTCCTGGGGCTGGATTCACAAAAATCTTCTTTAAAAAAAAAAGATTGTAAGATTAGTTCTAAGAAGTTTGGAAGAATGTTAAAAATTTTAAAAATAATGATTCCATTTTTTTCTGCAGTGATGCCACAGAAGAACCATTTTCGGTTCCCCAAAGCCCCTCTCAGTGAACAGTTATTAAAATAACTATGTAAATTGCATATATATATATATATATATAAAAAAGGTTCTTCATGGAATCCTCAATACCAAAACAGAACCTTTATTTTTAAGAGTGTAGAAGTACACTCATGTTTCACCTCAAATCATATAAGAGTGTAGAAGAACCTTTTTTGGTTCCCCAAACAACCAACTTGAAAGAACCATTTTCTCTTAGTGTGAAGAACATCTAAAGAACCGTTCTCCACTAGAGAACCATTTGTGAAATGGAAAGATTAAATCATGGAACCAATGGCGTTTTTTTCACCTCTCTTTTTTTCTTACAGCAACGACCCGTAAAGCAGTCTTTGAGCAAGTCCCTGTGCCGCGACTCGCATTGGAAATGCCTTCTACTCTCACTGCTGATGTACTGCTGCGTGATCACCATGACCTGGTGCCAGGTCACAAAGGTCACGCGCCTCACCTTCGACAGCGCTTTCAAGGGCAAGTCCATGCTGTACCACGACAGTCCCTGTTCCAACGGCTACATCTACATCCCTGTGGCCTTCCTCGTCATGCTTTACGTGGTTTACTTGGTGGAGTGTTGGCACTGCTACTCGCGCAAAGAACTCCAGTTTAAAGTAGACCTGGAGAGCGTCGGCGAGCGCGTGCAACGCATGCAACAAGCCACGCCGTGCATCTGGTGGAAGGCTATAAGCTACCATTACATACGCCGGACGAGACAAGTGACGCGGTATCGCAACGGCGACGCCTACACGACCACGCAGGTTTACCACGAGCGCGTCAACACGCACGTCGCGGAGGCCGAGTTCGATTACGGGAACTGTGGGGTTAAAGACATTTCGAAACACCTCACAGGACTGGAAAGCTTTCCGGTGACCAAGCTGCGCTTCACTAAGTGCTTTAGTTTCGCCAATGTAGAGTCCGAGAACTCCTATTTGACGCAAAGAGCACGGTTCTTCACCGAGAACGAAGGATTGGACGATTATATGGAAGCGCGTGAAGGGATGCATCTAAAAAACGTCGAGTTTAAGGAATACATGCTTGCTTTTGCGGATCCGGATCGCTTGCCTTGGTATGCGTCGCAGTGCAGCTTCTGGTTGGCGGCGGCGTTGACTTTATCCTGGCCATTGCGGGTCTTGACGGAGTACCGCACGGCGTACGTTCACTATCACGTGGAGAAGCTTTTCGGATTCGACTACGTCGCTGTTACACCACTGGATGAGCGTCCGTTTTGCCGCCACATCCCACGGGTCAACACCATCGACAGCACAGAGCTCGAGTGGCACATTCGCTCCAACCAACAGCTCGTTCCCAGTTACTCTGAAGCTGTGCTTATGGATCTGGCGCAGCAGTCCAGTTGCAATACGTTCTCGCCGCGTGGCATTGGCGCGGCCGGAGGAAACGGCTTCGGAGGATATCGGCAGAACTGCGAACGCTGCCATCGGTCCATAAGCAGCTCGTCGATTTTCTCGCGCAGTGCGTTGAGCATCTGCAACAGCAGCAGTCCGCGTTTGCCTTTCAGCGGAAGTCGGTTCTCGCTAGGCCGTTTGTATGGCTCGCGTCGCAGCTGTCTCTGGCGAAGTCGCAGCAGTAGCCTGAACGATCCCAGCTGTCCGACTGAAAGCACGCGATGCCTGGCCGATCAATCGGCCAATGAGGAGAGCCCACCTTCTCCGCCAGCCTATCAGGACGCACTGTATTTTCCCGTACTGATTATTCACCGCAACGAGGGCTGTGCCGGTCACGACCACCATTCGCTGCACCGTAATGCATCCTGCGTGGAGACTTCGTTATAGCGTTAGCAAAAGGACGAGAACACAAACATGGTGTTGCATTTGTAAAATGAACAGACTGGTACAGAAATGTTTGTACGGATACCTTTCCCTCTAAATGTGCATTAGCACAAAACTTCGAATGGCACATGATTGCATTTCTTCATAACAAATGCAGTCGTCCTTTTATTGATATATTTATACACTTGTGACGCACCATATTCAGCTTCTTCAACAATGGCAACATCTTGCCAATCTCTCGCTTTGCATTTGTAATCAATATGAAATGGCATTTCAAACCCGTTTTACTTGCATAATATTCCATATTTTCAGGTAAAACAACATATTCCAAGAAAATAAATGAGAAGTGTAAAACTTTATCCATGGAGAATTGACTGGATCATGAAAAATGGTTGGACATTAAAGGCATGTTCACACCAAGCACGATAACTATCAAGATATAGTTCTAAAAATCGCTCTGAATATATTAAAGCAGCTATAACGATAAAGGCACAGAGAAAAGATATCGTTGTTTCATAACGATTTTTTTCCAGCTGATGAACGATAAAAACATTGACAGCCAATCAGAATCAATCCTGCTATAATGAGCTCGAGAATTTAAAGTGGCAGGTAAATGTGCGTTTAATATAAACAGATGATATTGTCCGCTGGTGTGGATGCTACTGTTATCGTTCTTGGTGTGAACGGGCCTTAAAGGCTGAAAAATAAGGTAAAATCCAAAACGTCAGCAAGACAGGAACATTTTATATAGTTTTTTCCTTTGCAATAACATGCATTTACAAATCGTTCAAATTAAAACACATTAACACAAAAAGTAAATAGGGTTCATTTGAGTTCATGTTGACTTCAAATTAAAATTGCACATTTCAAATAGCATTTTTTTTATTATTAAATAGAAAACAGGTCCCATTTATTAATTTTTCTCTCTCTTTGGTGTTTCAGAAATGTTTGTTTCAGTATGCCAAATGTAAGATTGTTTACTTTTTCCACTTAAATGTGCAATATAAAAAAATGTACAAAAACAACTTTAGACAAAGCTGAATGGCTCATAATTACATTTGTTCATAACAAATGCAGGCAGGCAGGATTTATTTATTAATAAATCAACACTTTTTCAGCTTCTTTAATGATGGCAAAATCTGGCAAACTACTTCTCACTTTGCATGTGAAGTCAACAAGAAATGGCATTCACAACCCAGTTTACTTTCATAATGTGTCATATTTTTTCATTATAACACCATATTAATAAGTAAAATGACAAATGTAAAATGATCCTTGTAAAAATGGAAAACCTGATCCATTGATTAGATCATGTAGGTGATTAGAGGATAAGGGTTGAAAAATAACCCGAAACATCATCCAAAAAGAAAAGTCATTTCAGAGATCATGCCATTATTACTTTGCAATAACATGCATTGAAAAATCATTCACATGAAATCATATTAACAAAGTAAACAGGGTTCATTTGAGTTCATGTTGACTTCAAATGAAAACACCAAATGTGAAATGGAAATTTCTATCATTTCCTCTTTGATGATTCAATCGGAATGTTACAAAACACTTTCAGTTCTACTTGCAATGTATATATAAGCACACACACACACACACACACACACACACACACACACACACACACACACATATAAGCTTCAACAAAAACAAAGCAACATACTTCCTTAATGTTAAACAACATGAAAAATAACACCATGTTGGATCCCAGGATACTGACTGTTTACCAGAAACACAAATCAACAGCTCAGACATGAAATAATTATCATTTACAGAGCTGTCCTGTCAAAGACATAAAAATATTCATACATTTTTAAATAAATAATAAAACTATTATGAGCGTAAAATCACTTATTAAAATAAGCCATGATACAGAACAGAAATGATTCAGTTAAAAACCATTCATAAACACCTTTTTCTTCTGATCTATTTATGGCAACGGTGTCAGTGCTATGAATAATTTAATACATGCACCTAAAGGACATTAGAACCTCAAAAAAATACATCTTCTTTGAAAATCCTGCTGGTTATTTAATAAACATTATCTAATTTATGTAAGATAATATTTAATATATGAAGGTAGGATCAACTAAAGCATTTGGTTTTTTAATTTTCTGCAACTACCTCTTCTTTTTACAGGAATGTAAGTGCCTCAGACTGTTATTTTAGTGTTCGTGTTTAATTATTTAAAAGCGTTGGTGTTGACATCGCATTTATATGTTTCCCAAGTTGCTGTGAAAAGAAAAGTCATAAACATTTTGTGCATTAAGATCAGTCCTTGCCAAAAACAGAGAAAAGCAGGACTAAAAATAACAGCTGACACTCAAACAATGCTCAAAATGAATCTTAAATATAGAAATATAAATATAGATGTTCCTGTTCCTTCAAATTAGCAAATTACCATTATAATCTACCAAGAAAAGGGAAAATATTTTCTGCAGTATATTGATATTTTTGTTGGGAACGGTCTTCACTTACATCAGCACCAAAACTTTGATACTTTGTTTTAACAGAATCTGAACTCATCTGTATAAAGCATTGGCAAAATAATCTATAAAAGTCCAAACTGACAGTATATATGAATATATGACAGTACCGTGAACCTCTGCATGAGCTCTGACATGTGAACATACTGTAAATATCAGAGTGATTTAAAGGCCAGCGACTGAAGCACAGAACAGACTCAAACACAGTCAAACTCGTTTCCGAATCACTTCATCCTGTAGTTTAAAATCATAAGGTTCACCATTTGTTTCTCATTTCCTTAAATTAAAAATAATAAAAAATATCCCCTTATTAGAGTCATGGATGGGTCGTGACATATTTTGTGACACATTTTTTTCCCATTCAAATACTGATTATGAAAATATGAAGTAATAATAATTTGTTTCTCATTTAAACTTTTTAAAAATTAGTTTTGAATCATTTCCTCTTATTAAGACTTTAATTTGTTAAACCTTTTAGATTTTCAGTTATGATTTTCTATCACACACACAATCAAAAGGACAAAATAGGAAATTATATTTTGCATATATAAAATATAACCATTAGGGTTTTTGTATTGACATTATTTCATGACCAATAAGGACATTCCCCTTTCAAATGATGATTACTATAATGTGAAATTATAATAATAACAACAATTATTATTAGTATTATTATAAAAATATTAAAATAATATAATACAAAATTTGATGCTAAATAAATTTAAATAATATATTATTTTCACTTTAGGGTAAAATATGACCAGGACATATTTCAAGAGGTTCATCCTATTATGCAAAAGACAATTTTTTTTTTTTTTTTTTTTGCAGGTGGCCACATCTTGTAATTTTGGAAAGAAAATGTTTTATGTCTTGACAAAATGTAATACAAAACATTTTGTATATATAAAAAAAGAAATGTTTATGTGCACAGAAACTGTCATGATTGTTTATTTGACCATTACATGTGTGCATACAGTAAACGTCAGTATGGCTACTGATATAACGGTTTTGTATTGAATAACATTGTGTGAGTGTCAATAATCACGTCCCCTGTGATGTACAGTATCATAATGCAGAAACAAATGCATTCTAAATGACAAAAAAATGAATGTTTCATAGCATTGGGTGGACAGTCTGTCATTCATACAATATACCACTGACCAAATGATACTTTATAAGCATGGATGATAATTATAGTTCCCTGCCCTTTTGATGCCATGCACGATGTCTTTACGCTGCTAAAGGCCATTTCAGTGCAAACAGTGCTTACACAATAATCAATGTCACATCACACAGAGTCTGTAACACTATGTTGCCTATACAGTTTGTGGCATATCTCAGGTTGGAGGCCAAATATGTGTGTCCAAGTTGAATATGTGTTTTAATTTGAATCAGGATGACATTAAAGTCAGCATGAAATAAAAAAATTTAAAAAAATCACCCTGTGATTTACTTTCTTTACACACACTGCTGGTCTTATAGTGAATAATATCTAAAATCAGTTCTTCTCAGATAACGTCTGAGGCTGTGTAGACTATTAAAAATGTTAACAATTGGCAATAAGTTATGTAGACATTGTTTTAGCTCTCATTCAGGTCTTATTCCAGTTCGATTGTTTGGGGTTGTTGTTTTTTTTGTAATGTTTTTGAAAGAAATCTCTTCTGCTCACCAAGGCTGCATTTATTTGATCAAAAATACAGTAAAAATTGTGAAATATTTTTACAATTTAAAACAGCTGTTTTCTATGTGGATATCTGTTAAAATGTAATTTATTTCTGTGATGCGCAGCTGTATTTTCAGCATCATTACTCCAGTCTTCAGTGTCACATGATCTTCAGAAATCATTCTAATATGCTGATTTGCTGCTCAAGAAACATTTCTGATTAACAGTTGTGCTGATTAATTTATTTTTTGGAAACCATAATACATTATTTTCAGGATTATTTAATGAGTAGAAAGATCAAAAGAACAGCATTTATTTAAAATGTATAGAAATGTTTTGTAACAATATGCATGTCTTTGCTGCCACTTTTCATCAATTTTATGCATCCTTGCTGAAAAAAAAAAAGTTCGAACAATAATGTATGTAACATCCACTTTTCACCATCAAAACAATTTCCAAAAGGATAAAATAATTAATTCTGGGATAAAACCTCTTTTTTTCTTGTTGCATAAGTAAAATAAGTTTAAAATGAGATACTTTAATGTGTACGTGCTCAATGCAATGAACAGTGTCTTCAAAATACAACTAACAGTGATTGATTGAGTGTGACTATAGCTGGTCTGCTGGCTCTGATTCTCCAGCTTCAACACGTTCACTGTCAGTGACCTTTGCCACTTAATAAACACTCACTAATTACGAGCTAATTCTCCCTGTGGGAGTCAAACGCTCTATCAGCACCAACAAACCCACAATCACCGTCAGTCTGCCACACACAGCCCACATACACGTCAACATCTGAGCCAAACATGCTGCTCTTAACATCTGTTTATGTGTGGTTGTGAATGATGGAATATTTCTGTTGACGTAGTGAAAATTGTCAGTATTTCATTTCATTGTTTAAGGCAAGACACTACACGTAAAACCATTGTTTTTATGCATTTTTTGTGTTATTTTGCTTCCATAACATGATTTCCATAAAAGAAACTAAAAAAAATGCAACAACAAAAAAAGAAAAGAAAAAATACACATTTAAGTGTTTATTAAACTTTAACTATTTAAGTGTGTATATTTCAAATACATTTCTTTTAAAGGTCATTTTTGCTAAATGAGTTTGTTTCTCCACTTCAGCAGCACTTACGTGCAACAAGTTTTACGTAAATGTATGCAAATTAGTGCATATTTAATTAGATAACGCGTCATTTGCATATTCAAATATAACATTTCTAATTTGTAATACAATTGTCTAAAGTGATTAATCAACTTACTAATATATGAAGTAATAAAAATATTTACCATTTGTTTCTCATTTAAACTTTTTTAAATTCATTTTTAATAATTTCCTCGTATTTAGGATTTAATTTGGCACACCTTTTAGATTTTCAGTTATGATATTCTATCACATCTAAGTCATATTTCACACAAAATCAAAAGGAAAAAAATAGGAAATTATATTGTGCATATATAAAATAAAACCATCAGGGTTTTTTTTGCACTGACATTATATATGACAGATGATTTATAATAATAATTAAAATATTCTAATGAAAATAATAAAACACAAAAATTGCTAGGATTCATTTTATGCAAAGTAAATTTTAATTATTACTTTAATTTTAAGGTGAAATATGAACTATGCAAAGTATATTGATATCTGTTAGTTATAATGTTTTATTTTCACCTGTAATGTCTTTGCTTCAAGAATAATAGGTATAGTAAGAGTGATTTTGGTCATTTTTTATTTGTTTACCATGTTTTTCATTGGCCAGTAATTATTCTCTGACAGGCACAGCGTGTCCGGCTCAGTCTTTGGCACTGGGATCATACGTGTGCTTGATTTTTGCGTGCAGCTTGGCTCTGATTGGTGCGTAGAGCCTGAGTGATGCAGTACTCACTGTCCTGAGCCACATCGGTCAGCCGAATGTCACACTCCACCAGACTGCTGTTGTGGGACATCCCTTCCTCCAGAACCTTACCGCCGTCCTGCAGGAGACACACAGGAGATGTGACGTCTCATTTGAATCAAAGTGCTGTATTCCACACAAATCAGAGAAATAACTGTGTGTGAGGTTCATTAAAGAAGTCCTTGGCCCCATTTATTTAATTCAAGGCTTCTTATTTTAAATCAAAGTCAACATGAAATGGCATTTGCGACCCACTTTACTTCTGTAATGTGAAATATTTCCAGTAAATCATATTAAATAAGTAAGTTAGAGGGTGAGACTAGATTTGATCTATTATGAATGAATGTGAGCTGTGGTACATGAGCGTGGAAGTAGAGAAAAAAAAAACAAAAGAAGGATATTTCACCGCAACAAATATAAAACAGTGGAGAACTATGCCAATTTATTAAGACCTACAGCACTGTTTGGGGTCAGTAAGATTTTTTTATGTTTTTGTAATAAGTCTCTTCTGCTCACCAAGGCTGTATTTATTTGATCAAAAATACATGAAAATTGTGAAATATTTTTTACATTTAAAATAACTGTTTTCTATTTCTATAGATTTTAAACTGTAATTTATTTCTGTGATGCGCAGCTGTATTTTCAGCATCATTACTCCAGTCTTCAGTGTCACATGATCTTCAGAAATCATACTAATATACTGCTACTCAAGAAACATTTCTGATTATCATCAATGTTGAAAACAGCTGTGGAAACTGTGATACATTTTTCTTTGATGTTTTTCCTTTTATTTGTCTATTTTTCTTTGATGAATAGAAAGTGCAAAAGAACAGCATTTATTTGTAGTAGAAATCTTTTGCAAAATTATAAATGTCTTTACTGTCACTTTTGATCAATTTAATGCATCCTTGCTGAATGGAAATATTAATGTCTTTCAAAAAATATCTTACTAACCGTAAACGGCAGTATTATATAATTTTTACATTGTGTATGTGTGTAAATATAAAATAAATCCCATATACTGACACTGAAAGAAGTATCCAAATTACAATTTTTTTTCTTCTTCAAATTTGACACTATTTGGTATTATTGCTAAACTTAAATTGCATTAAATGATTCATTACCTACAGTAGCCTAAAACAATGACTAGATATTTTAATATTATTAATATATTAATATATTTTAATTCCAGAAAAAAAAATTATGAAAGATGCACTGATGAATAATTCACAGTAAGAGCAAGAAACACAGAAAGAGTCGAATTTGTTTCCTGTTGATACTGAAAGTGCAATGTTTTTGATGAATTCATGTACGTGACTTAGTATCAGATTTTATGGTTGGCGCCGAATCTCACTACTGTAAATGGCATTGCACTTTATGCATCTCAAGGCCGAAGTACTCTGATGACAAAGCATATCACATTCTGGAGCTCCGCTGCACCGAGACGCTTTCATTCTGAGTGTGCAGACTAATGTTTCTGGTGAGGAGCGTCAGAGCTCTTTCCTGAATGAGAGGTGATTGTTTGAAATATGATTTGCCTTGAAACGGAAATGGGAGGAGCGGGTAAATGCAGGAAGCATTTGGACCATCCGTCTCAGGAGAGAGGTAATCCACATCCCACATGTCTGTTAGCGCGCATCTATCCGGCCGCCATGAATAATTCAGCATGAACCACAGGGCTGCATCATTTCATATTCATCTCTTTACACCCAATTAAACGCTTTACAAAGTCCTTTGTTTCTCATTGAAAACATGTTAAACAGTAATAGTAAAAATAAAGCAAAATTGAAATATGATGTTAGGATGTTGTTGCTCAAGTGTTTTGTCACTATATGTGATTTATTTCCATTTATTTTAACTTCCAAAAGGTGTACATCCCAGTACAAATATCTAGACATTCTTAAATCAAGCTACATTTACTTGAGATGCAAAATAACATATGAAAGTAAGTCGTTTTATGTAAAAAAAACAAACAAACAAAAAAAAACATACATGTATATATATATATAGAGAGAGAGAGAGCGAGAAAGAGAGAGATGCTAAAATCCCAAGTTTATGCTAAAAATAAGAAAAATAAAATTAATGCAAAGCGAAAACAAACTTATGTTTCCTACCTCATCTGCAGATATTTTTCTCAATTTTTTCAGAATATTTTGTTATTTTGCATGTCAGGTAAAAGATATTATATTCCAAAAGAAATATCAAAATGAATTGAAGTTTGCACTAAAAAAATGTGAAAAATATTTGCCAATGGGCCAAGAAAAATAAAATTACTACAAAGGGTAAACAAGTTTTAATTTTCCTGCCCCATCTGCAAATATTTTTCTCATTTCAGCATAAACTACTTAATTTTGATTTTTTTTTTTTTTTTTAAAGAAAACAAGACTCACTTTCTTATGTGATTCTGCATCTCAGATGAAAGATGTTAAATCCTGTTTTCTGTAAAATGATCAAATTAAGTGAAGTTTATGCTGAAAATGAGAAACTTATCTGCCAAAAAAAAATTTGTTTTATGTTTTAATTTTTGCTTGTTCTTGTTTAATATTGATCAATTTTTTTATTAAATATTTAATTATTTTATATTTATATTGTAACAGTCGAAATGTTGTTGAAACCTTTATGCACATGTACCAAAACCAAGTTGAGAAAAAAAAAAAAAGGAGAAGAAAATGTGTTTGAAACATAATATTCTGAGGTTTACTCACAACTCCCAGTCTGTTGTTGGACAGGTTTAGGTTCTGGAGGGTACAGT
This sequence comes from Acrossocheilus fasciatus, assembly GCA_036784905.1. NCBI lineage: Eukaryota > Metazoa > Chordata > Actinopteri > Cypriniformes > Cyprinidae > Acrossocheilus > Acrossocheilus fasciatus. The sequence goes on from CM071957.1 coordinate 31,890,634, forward strand.
TCTCCACCAGGGCCTGAGACAGCGCCACGGCCGTGGGTTCGCTCATGTTATTTCCCCCCAGATGAAGGTTCACCAAGGTCTTGTTCTTCGCCAGAGCCTGAGCCAGAGCTTGACCCCCTTCATCCCCGATGCGGTTGAGCCTCAGGTTGAGGGACACCAGGGTGGTGTTTTTGGACACAGCATGAGCCAGTGCCTGAGCTCCTGGACCTCTGATCTGGTTGCTGCAGACGACCAGCCTCTTCAGCTGACTGCGGTTCAGGAGTTTTCCGATGGCTCGGGCTCCGCGGTCGCCGATGTGATTATGTGAAAAGTCGAGCTCCTGCAGGGACGGGTGATCCAGCAGTTGGCTCACGAGCAGACAACACTTCTCATCGTCCACCTTACTGCGATGAATCCTGAAGACCTGGTGCAAAAAGTGGGAATTTAACAACCAAATGAAATAAATTAAAAACAAAATCATTTAAAATAATTCAATTAAAAGACAAAGCCCACTCCCAATCTTTGCAAAAAGTATCAATTATAGTTCTCCTCTATTATAGGAGAATATACCTGAAGAAAGTCATGAGACCGAAAGTTTTGGGAGTTCATTTTTAGTCCATCTTTGCAAGACAGACTTTTCAGGATAGGAAACGAACTAATTAAATCATTTTTTAAATCATTATCTGATACCTAATAATTAAGTGCACTTTCAATAAAGTGCATTCAATAAAATGCCAATTATGCATCGCTTCCAGCCTTCATGGACAATTACAAATCACTTATAAATGATTAAATACAAAATGAATAGCAGTTATTAAGATTGATGTGGTTTGGAATTGGTAAAATGTGCTTGAAAAAAAAAAAAAAAAAAGGAATAATTATGCACACTCTGCATGCTTTCTTTGTACGAAGAAAACAGTGTGAACATTCTGCTAAATATCTCCTTTTGTGTTTCAGAGAAAAACGTAATCGTACATTTATAAAATGTTCACTGAAAATACTGCTAATAATAACAATAAGTGAACCTGTAAAGTCTTGCAGGAATGTAGGGCTTTTGCCAGGGATTCGCAGTCTCTGAAGGTGAACTCAAACAAATTCCACTCAAAGTTCATGCCGCATCCTTTCACTCCATACGCCACGCTGAGCTCTTCCAGGTGCGGCAGTTTGTCGAGCAGAATGCGGAAATCGAGGTGATCCATGGAGGGTCCTTCGCTGCCCGTATCGCTGGCACAATCCGAACGGTCATCCTCGTCAATCCTGGGTGACTCTTTGATGGGCGGCAGCAGCTGAGAGACTTTGAGACGCTTTACGTAGTTTCGACACAGTGGCACCGCATCCAGGACTGTCTTTGTGTCGGTTACATCCGGGATGAAGAATTGAAGGATGTTCTCTAGGTGACGCTCGAAGAACATGCGTTTCCAGCTGTTGTCGTATGTGGAGACGTCACCGACAGCCCAGCGACCTTCACAGCAGCGTTTCCAGTAGCTCTCATCACTGATGAGGTTTGCAGTGACCGTCAAGGGAAGAGACGTTGGTAGTCGCTGGAGGACATACGTTTTGTAGTTGGGCTTAAGTTCATCCAGAATGGATTTCTCTGCAAAATAGTTTAATACAGGCTTTCATGCAAACTGAGAACATTTTTCATTAAAGCAAGACACTACAGGCAAAAACATCGCGGCAAAATTTTTTCATAACAGGTTTCAGACTGGTGGAAAGAAAACATCCAAAATACATCAACAAGTCTTTATTTTCTTGCACTTTATCTGTTAAAGACACTCACATGAACCAAATTTTACAATTGTATCTATATTCTGAAGGGATTTGTTCATTTGTGACCCTGGAGCACAAAACCAGTCTTAAGTCGCTGGGGTATATTTGTAGTAATAGCCAAAAATACATTGTATGGGTTAAAATTATTGATTTTTATCTTATGCCAAAAATTATTAGGATATTAAGAAAAGATCATGTTCCATGAAGATATTTAGTGAATTTACTACTGCAAATATATCAAAACTTAATATTTGATTAGTAATATGCATTGCTAAGAACTTCATTTGGACAACTTTAAAGGTGATTTTCTCAATATTTTGATTTTTTTGCTCCCTCAGATTCCAGATTTTCAAATAGTTGTATCTCAGACAAATATTGTCATATCATAACAAACCATACATCAATGGAAAGCTTATTTATTCAAATTATGTAGAAATCTCAATTTCGAAAAATTGACACTTTTGACTGGTTTTGTGGTCCAGGGTCACATATGTCATTCGCCTGATTTTGCATTTTATCTATTTGTCTCTGTAGATTTCAATCACAACACATTATGACAGTTTTCTCAAAATTATTTTTTCTCCACTTCATCGGCACTTAAAAACACCAAAATTTACCGTTTTATTCCTATCTATATTATATATATATATATAAAGTTTTTACTATGGGCTTTGTTCATATTTCTTTCTCCTGATTTTATTATTGCATTTGATCTAGATTTCAATTTCTATATCGTTAAAGGCCTGTTTCTCAAAATGTCCATTTTTCTCCACATCACCATTTTATTCCTATCTATATTCTGAAGGTTTTTACAGAAGGGTTTGTTCACATAACATTTGCCTGATTGTATTATTGCACTTTATCTATTTGTGTCTATAAATAAAGACAGTTTTCTCAAAATTATTTTTTTCTCCGCTTACATACTTCAGATTTTTACAGTTTTATTGCTATCTATATTCTGAAGGTTTTTATAGAGGAATATTGTTCATATCAAGTTTGCCTGATATAACATCTTATTCCTAAAACATGGTCAAATCTATTTTTATTATTTATGGAGTGATAAAATCAGAAATCAATCTAAAATCCCCTCTAAACCTTTTACTCTAATGTCAACAAAATGAAACAAGAATTGTGAACCTGAAAGAAAATATATAAGCAAATTAATGCATATTTAATTAGATAATGCCTCGGTAGCATATACATTTTGGAAAACGTGTAATACAAAAACTTTAGGGAAGTATGCTGATACCTATTAATATTTTACCCTATTAATCTGTGCAGTCTTGCCTAAATATCATCTGCATAATTTCGATATGAAGCTGCCTGTGGTGATTATGAATGAATAAACTGTGAGATATACTTAATTTACATTGTTTACCTCTAAAATGTTTTATAATATGTTGTAGACAGAGTGTTGTTAGCAGAGGAACCAGCTCCAGCGACCACTCGGGATCCTCCGCGATGATGCTGCGCATCTTCCGCCCGTCAGCGGCGGCGTTTACCGGCCTCATGCTCCCGGTTCTCCGTGAAGACCGACTCCGAGACATGCAGCTAAAACTGGCACGAATCAGCAACAATAGATAGCTATAACTCAGTCATTACTGCTAGAGGAGGTCAACAACTTTCTTTTCTTGGCGGACGTAATCTTGAATTTCCTTTAAAAAGACTCGTTTTCAGCATATTATAAGTTTTAAATATTGAATTTGAGTTAAAACACATTAAGCTCATTCATTAGCTAGTTAAACAGATCAAAACAGACGTTAGCTAGCTACTCACTTTCCGTTTCTCCGTAAAGTTTGTTGTTGTCATGGTAACAGAGACGTGACGTGCGTCACTGGCTGCTGATCACGCGCCTGTACTGTACGCTGAATGTGTGAAACAGCCTCACCCATGATTAAAATAAACCATAATTAACACCATCACACTATGCGAATGCACAGAAGAAAATGAAAAGAATGAAGAACGTCAGGCTGAAAACAGATATAAAATAAAGGAAAAACTTCGGTGAAAGCTATCTTTACTTATATTTCATAAAATATGATTAAGGTTTCGTATTTTGACATGAAATAAATAAAAAATAATAATAAATATTTTGTTTAAAATGTCATTAATGTGACAAACGACATTAATAATGTGACGATGCACGTGCGTTAATTCATTTCTGCATCACGTCTCACACTAAATAATATTTCACACGTGTTTTGCATTGCACACAAGCCCATCAATTCACTTCAAACACATGCAAATCACTGTGAATGAGGGCATCACCTCAGAACCAGCTGAGGATTTCCCTTGTGTAATGCATATCTGGGGCAGGTCATGCAAACCAAAATATTTGTCAAAAATATATATATATATTTATTTCATTAATATGATTTGAGTGGCTGTGTGAATAGCAGAAGGGCACCGTTGCATATACAAGAAAGACAATTATCTTCATAACAATGCATTGCATTATAAACTTATGATTATTTCAAAACTCTTGAGCATGGGAACATTACACACATCTGAAAATCAGGTCAAACTTCAATGCATCATATGAATCTGACCGCAGCACCTGCACATGAGGAAACAGGCAACATCCTCTCAATGAAGTTCTTATGAAAGTTAAACTGACAATAATGAAACTGTTGGATTGACATCAATTTCATCAATATTGACCTCAATATGACCACAAACAAAACATAACTTGGCAGCAAACTTCGTATAAAATGCAATTATTGCAATCATCTAACAAATTTCATCCCTCAAAAAAAAAAAAAAATAATAATAATAATATTTATATATATATATATATGTATACTCATTCATACATACATACATACACACACACACACACACACATTCTCAATGACTTGATATATATCTCACGTTATTCTAAATGAAAATGAGAAATCTTGCCTTGGCAACAACAACAAAAAAGCTCAATAAGTCAATATTTATTTATTTATTTATTTTTGACATTACAAAAATGGAAAATATGTTTAATAACTACCATAAAAGTAATGTCACAACCTGTTATGAAAATGTGTTCTCTGAATGTTAAAAACGTCCAGTGTTTTTCTGTTTATGCGAACATTGAGGTAACATTCTATTTTATCATTATACTTTTGAATGTTCTCTTAACATTCTGAAACAAGTAGCAAACATTCTAAAACATTCCATGAACTTTGCATCATTAATAATAAATAATTGTGAGAACATTCCCTGTTAGCTGTGTATATTCAGAGTGATGTACAATGTTATTCAAGGTGTATAGCTTACCTTAAGACTGTCTAGACAAGCAAATGCATAATCAGCATTAACCTCCAAACACTCATTATACTCACGCCAACCTCAGCATGAACAGCTAGACACAGCATGAAGCATCTCCAGACCTCAGCAGCAGTTTTGAGACGTGCTGCAGGACGCCGAGTGTTTGACTGACACCCCAAAACTGCTGAGATTTCAGCCTTTTTCAATACTCGTCCATTTTGCCCTAAAAGCTAATGTCACACTTCATCAGACACCTTGTTTAGAGAGCGGCAGCAGCCAGAGAAACACGTCAGCCTTTTTATACCACACAAATAAAGCCAAGAAAGGTACATATTTTAGATTATGATTCAAACAAACACATAACTTTATGCATAACCCATGCAACCACCAAAATATCCAAGCAAGGCTGCAAACTCGCAGAACAAAAATCCAATTAAAGTGCAATAAAATCTAGTTTTAAATGATCACTGATCTCACTTTTCGGACTTTTTTTTCCCAATTCAGAATTGCAAGATAAAAATTCGCAATTGCAAAGAAAAAAAGAGTTCTAAGAAAATTTGTTAATATAGGATATAAACTCACAATTGCGAAGTCAGAATAGCAAGACAAGCACAAAACGTGATAAACTTACTTGCAAGATATAAACTCACAATCCTGGGAAAAAAAGCCAATTTTAAGATATAAACTCAATTGCGAGATATAAATTCGCAACTATAAGAAAAGTCATTATCATGAGATAAACTCACAATTGTGAGAAAAAAAGATACAACTCAGAATTGTGAGATATAAACTCAATTACGAGATACAAAACCAAAATTGCGAGACATAAATTCACAATTCTAAGAAAAGTCCTTATTGTGAGTCATAAACTTAGAATTGCGAGAAACTCAAAATGGTGAGACAAATTCGCAATTCTAAGAAAAGTCGTTATTGTGAGATATATACTCATAATTGTGAGAAAAAAGTCAGAATTGCAAGATATAAACTCGGAATGGTGAGACATAAACAATTACAAGATACAAAATTACAAGATACAAAACTGCGAGAAACTCAAAATGGTGAGTTATGAATTTCGCAATTCTAAGACAAGTTGTGAGATATACGCAACTGTGAGAAAAAAAGTCAGAATTGCAAGATATAAATTAATTTAAACCTGCAATTCTGAGAAAAAAGCCAGAATTGTGAAATATAAACTTGCAACTACAATAAAGTCAGAATTGCAAGATATAAACTCAGAATTACCTGAATTCGCAATTCTGAGAAGAAATGTTCTTATTATGAGATAAGTCGTAATTACCTTTTGTATTTTTTTATTTCATGACATTGTCACGAAGCCGGTTCGTGGTCTTCCGTCCGACTGCCACAAGAGGTCGTCTCTCCATCATATTGACTCTCACACCACATGTCACTCCGGACTACATTTCCCATCATCCATTGCACTGATTACACACACACAGCTGAATGCACTGATTAGTCACGCACACACGGCTGAATCCAATCAGACATGATTTATAAGCCTTGGAGTTCCTCTTTCAGATCGCTGAGTATTGTTGAGCGTATATCACTCTTCTAGTGACAGCTACATTACGGAGCCATTCCAAGTTTCCGGTCCTAGTTCTAGTTTAAGTGTAGTCATTTTGTGTTGCCTTGTTGTCTGGTTCCTGACCTTCTTCCTGTGTATCTTGGATTAACCCTTTGCCTGCTGTATTTGGACTGTGTTTGCACCTCACCTGGACTATTGCTTGTGTTATTTGGATTACCCCTCATGTCAAACCCTCTGGATATTGTTCGCCGATCGTAGACCTACGCTAGCCCTGGGAATATTCTTTGCCTTGCCTGTGATGCACCTGTTATCTGACCCTTGCCTGTTTCTTGACCACACCTTTGTAAATAAAGCCTTGCATATGGATCGGCACGTCTCGTAACAGACAGAAGCAAAAACCCAGAATCGGATTTAAAAACTTCACAACCTCAACATTACTCCCTCAGCCACAGTCAATCGCTTCTCATGGTTTGATCATTTCATCAAAATCTTCCTAGAAAGAGATCAAGTCACTCATATTGCGACACTCGCCACCTAAACCACCAATGCAACATGACAAGCAAGAGAGAGAAAAAGCTGCGGGCGAGAGCGTTGCTGCCACGCTTCTTTTTACGACACATCAATGACGAGAACGCAACAGCCGAGGCCCCTGTGCAGCCCGGGGCGGCCCGTCACTGTCGTGCCAGTGTAATCCCACCTGACAAGACGGACGCTTTCCCAGCACTGCTGCGCTAATAGACTGGAATAACACAGAAGGGCTGTAGATGTTGGCGGTGAAGTGCGCTCTCCATGCGGCCCAGCTGGGTGACTCACAGCGCTGGCGTTCGACAGCTGCTTCAGACTCGCGGATCACGAGACTCAGTCAGATCCTGGCCTTTCAGGACACATAAACAATGCTTAAGTTGCTTAAACACGACATGCAAGAAATTCGTTTACACAGATCATCTTTGAAGATTTTTGGGTGTTTGCACTTGAAAAAGTTGCTGACACAAATGACAAGTTGCAAAAATTAACAAAATACACCTTTTTTTTCCACCAACAAAAAGTTTATCACTTAAAGTTAGGAGTTTATTCAAATCACTAACCTTAAGTATGAGCCATAAAAATAGTGATGCTTGACTTACACACTACTAATAGTGAAGTGCTTTTAGTCACCTTAATTCTTTCTAAAGGTAAATCACAAGAGGCAAAACCATTGTTTTTTTTATGCATTGGTCAATTTGCTTCCGTAACTTCAAACTAGTGGAAAGAAAACATCTAAAATACACATTTAGTTGTCTATTTTATTCACTTTATCTATTTGTGTCAGTGGATCTCGATTGTAATGCATATCCTTAAGAAATGTTTTTGTCTACTTCAGTAGCACTTGCATCAGATTTTAGTTTTATTCCTAGTGTAACCTGAAGGTTTTTTGCTGACTGCTGACAGTTCTTTCTGATTTATACTGACAAAAAGAGAAATCCAAAATCCCCTCTGTAAAAAACCTTTAACGCTAATTTCAACAAAATGAAACTTGGCTTTTATGCAATGTTCAGATTTAAGCTCTTGATATACATGCAAATAAGTGCATATTTAAACAACTTCAGAAAATGTGTAATCGTTTTAATTACTGAGATTAATCATTTTGGGATCATGGTGATATCTATTAGTTATAAGCAGTGTTGAGGGTAACGCAAGTTACATAATCAGATTACTTTTTCAAGTAACTAGTAAAGTAACGCATTACTTTTTCAAAAATGTTTTCCCATTTATTGACTGACAGCCCTCCTGTCCTCCTGCTCAGATGAAAAAAGTAATGCAAAAGTAATGCAAAACGCATTACTTCCCATACAAACTAAGTAATGCATTTAGTTTTTTAGGGAGTAATACATTACTTTTAAAAGCAACCTTCCCTAACACTGGTTATAGGCTTCTTCTTTTTTTAGCCTATTCACTTGTGTCTTGCATTAAAGCAAGCAGGAATTATAAAAATGTACAGAAATAATCTGGAGATTAAATGCAACCAGCTGTCTTCATGCTGTTGCATTTCAAACTGAAGAAAAGTAAAAGGTAAAAAACAAACAATAAATGTCCAGATTATGATTCCAAATACATTCAACAGAGATATACAGCCCATGCTGATCAACATTTAATAACACACTACTGCCCTCTTGTGTCAGATACTGGAAGTGACCAATTGTTCCCATTACAATCAATCAATACAGCATCATTGATAATAATAGGAATAGTTTTGTCACGTCATTTGCTTTCAGTGTGTGTTTCACAAACGTTTTCATATTTTCTGAGCTGATTTTGGGAGAAATTCTGTGGGATTTAAATTAAATAAAATATGCTATTTAAAAAAGCATTTTTAAAATCGCCTACAAAAATGTCTTTCTGTGCAGCTCTGCATATGCAAATGCGAAGTTCTGTACAAATTTAATTAAAACAACATCCAAATGACTGAGTGCAAAATAATTATAAAGTTTATTTTAACAAGAAAAGCCCAAACAAGTCATACAGTGAGCTACAAACATAAAAATAGCATGGCTAAACAAAACCAAATAAATGAGCTGTGCCTGTGTTTTTCACATGTGCGTGTGTTTCTCAGAGATAATCGTCCTCATCAGTCCAGGACGAGTCGTCATCGATGGGATAATGAACCAGAGAGTCGTTAGACTCGGAGGAGTCCAGGAACACAGAGCTGTCGCTCTGAAAGAACGTGTCGCTGCTGCTGCTGTCGTCGCTGTCGTCATTTATTACCACGACTGCTGGAGAGACGCTTGCTTTCTGACCTGAGAACAGTTTATATTTTGTGTTTCAGACAGGCCTTTATACTTTTAAAGCACCATTTGTATTTTGAGGATTTGTTTTTAACAACACACCTGATCTTGACAGTTTGAGTGGCACAGCTGTTGGTAATATTGTTGATTTAAAGCAAGACACTACAGGCAAAAACTGTTTTTATGCAATGCTCAATTTTGACAATTTGGCTGTGCATAGCATGCTCTTTCAGATTAGTCTAAAAATATCCAAAATACACATTTAATTTGGAGAAATGCAGCACTGCATCAGTGTCTCAGCAATGGGTGCTCTGCAGTGAATGGGTGCCGTCAGAATGAGAGTCCAAACAGCTGATAAAAACATCACAATAATTCACACCACTCCAGTCCATCAGTTATAACAGCTTGAGAAGACAAAAGCTGCATGTTTGTAAGAAATAAATCCATTCTTACGGTGCTTTTAACTTCAAACAGTTGCTTCCAGCCAAAATACGAGTCCATAATCCGTAATGACGCTTCCTCCAGTGAAAAATCTGTGTGGATCTGAATCAGGAGAGAAATCTGCACAGATCAAGCACCATTCACAAGCCAAAAAAGCTCTAAACAAATATGTGAGTGGATTTTGATGTGAGAGACAACAGGAGATTGGAAGAAGCGTTATTATGGATTATGGACTCATATTTGGGTTGGAAGCAATAGTTCTTTTTCTTACAAACACACAGCTTTTGTCTTCTCAAGCTGTTATAACTGATGGACTGGAGTGGTGTGGATTATTGTGATGTTTTTATCAGCTGTTTGGACTCTCATTCTGACGGCACCCATTCACTGTAGAGCATCCATTGCTGAGACACTGATGCAACGCTACAATTCTTCAAATCTGATGAAGAATCAAACTCATCTACATTTTGGACGACCTGAGGGGGAGTAAATTTACAACAAACATTCATTTCTGGGTGAACTATTCCTTTAATGGTGAAAAATCCATAACTTCTCAAAGACTCGCATCAGATGGTAAACGCAGTGATGTCACGCACCTCTCACCTTTCCGCTCGTTGATCAGCACGAGGCGTCTCTCTCTCATGTCGGCGCTCAGGTTCTCCACCATGCGGTCGATGCAGTTGTCCAGGACCAGAGAGCGTGTCTGAGACGTGATGGTCTGCCAACACATGGGACATTTGTCCTTGCGATTGCGCCACTCTCGGATACAGTGCTGACAGAAGCTGTGGGCGCAGTTCAGTGTCACGGCCTGAGGGGTCAAAGATCAAGAGGAATGAGCAGCTGTTTCCTTTGTAGTCACTTATCATCTGATGTAGACTGCAAAGGATTGCAAAACTCTAAAATTGTGGGTCTAATCTATTTTTGTGGCATCATTTCACACAAATCCATTCTGAAATGGCATATAAAACCAAAACAAGCTGTGATTGAACACTATACATCACAATAAGTTGCTAAATAAACCAGCTTAAACCTTCACTAAAATCTGACCATGCAAGATTGGAAAAATTGGAGTAATGATGCTGAAAATTCAGCTTTACAGAACTTTAGAAATGACATTTTACAGTATATTACAACCAAAAATATTTATTTTAAATTGTAATAATATTTCACAATATTACAATTTTAACTATATTTTTATTCAAATTCTTTCATAAACATAAAAAAAATCTAACCTTAAGCTTTTGAAAGGTAGTATTTGGACATTTAAGCCACGGTTAAAACTGTACTTGTCACTTGTTTTGAGATTTCGTTATAAAGTGCATTTATTTTAAGGAAACTTGGCATGAGGACATTCTTCCATTCATAAAATGAAGTTTGTTAAGTTTCAAAAAAATGAAACTATTGCTCAAAATAAATAAAAAACTAAACACCTTGGATTCTTTCTGATGTTGAGTTTGTGAAAAAGTTCATATGTGACCCTGGACGACATCTTAAGTGTCAATTTTTTCCCTGGACCACAAAACCGGTCTTAAGTGTACATTTTTCGAAATTGAGATTTATACATCATCTGAAAGCTGAATAAATAAGCTCTCCATTGATGTTTGGTTTGTTATGATCAGACAATATTTGGCTGAGATGCAACTATTTGAAAATCTGGAATCTGAGGGTGCAAAAAAAAAATCTAAATATTGAGAAAAACGCCTTTAAAGTTGTCCAAATGAAGTTCTTAGCAATGCATATTACTAATCAAAAATGACGTTTTGATATGTTTACAGTAAGAAATTTACAAAATATCTTCATGGAATATGACCTTTAGTTAATATCCTAATGATTTTTGGCATAAAAGAAAAATGGATAATTTTGACCCATACAGTGTATTTTTGGCTATTGCTACAAATATACCCCAGCGACTTAAGACTGCTTTTGTGCTCCAGGGTCACATTTGTTAATATAATTAACTACATTGCTGATTATTCTAAAAAGGCACGTGTGAACTTGCAAACAACTGGCTTCATACGTTGACTAAAAATGATTAAAAATAAAAGTAAAAATGCCGAAAAGCTCAAGCATCGTTTGTTTGCATTACCACTTTGTTTTATATTGTATATCTATTGCAATTAAATGCACACATTTTAAGTGTGATTTCAGTGTACCTTTCGGGGCCACTTCCATTGGAGTTTTTGCACAAAACATTACGTCAACCTACGCTCTGCAGCGAACTTTTATAGAAAAGAAAATTTTGATCTTTTAAAAAGTCAGTGTTCTTCCCCTATCATTCCTACATATGATCACATGACCTTTCACATCATGTGTTTTTTTGTATTTTTTACCTCAATGAAGAGCTCAGAACAAATACTGCATTGCAGTTCACTCTCTAACACTTCAGTCATCTGTGTGACCACTTCTTCTTTCTGAGCCTTGGCCTTTTCTTTCTCTTCCTGTGGGAGAAGGTTACAAATTATCGCACAGAACGGGTTATTTTTTATTATTTTTAGGCATTATGTCATTACACTTCCACAAAATACTATACGAATCTGGTGACCCATGAAGAGTTTGATGCACAACTCATTTTAGTCTATGAAAACATTTATGTGCATGACGGCATAAACTTCTGAAGCCTGCCAGACCACGTTTCACTTTCATTAGAACAGCTAGGAAATTCAACAGAAATTCACCTCTTGAAATTTACAGAAACAATACGGTTTTGGCAAAACCTTTAAACTTCTGATCCCTTTCATTTGGTGCTTGTTCATCCACATTTATTTTACTGTATATTTGTTTTCAAGATCAACATTTCCATAACTACCTTTGTGACTTCCAGCTCCTTATCTTTGGCTTGAAGAACTTCCTTGAATCCTTCACGAGCGTGTTTGAGCTCCTCAATAACTTTCCGGTGCTGGCAAAGCAAAAGAAGACATTATGCAATACTTGTGTTCAAGGTCATAAAATATTGAATAAGTGCGGTTTATTTCTCATACCTCTTTCAACGCCTCCTCAAGTTGTTTTTTCAAGCCTTCCTCATTCTGTTGTGCTTTTTCAGTCTTGGGAAAACAACATATGTGTGTAAACACAAAAAATGTTATAGCTTTATATTATGACCCACGGCCTCCTCTTATGCCAGAAATAAGTTGTAAAATTATATTCATTTTATTAATAGAGCATCCAAAAATTAACCAGGAAATTATTGGAGAGAACCAAAAGAAATGTATTTAGATGAAGCAGAAGCTTTTGAATCTTTTAGAAAATCAAGCAATGTTTGCAGCAGATCATACAACTTTGATAAGCAAGGCATTTCAGCTAAAGCTTATGCTTTATTAATTCATGTAAATGTGTGATGAGATGAGATGAGATGATCGTGGACTCTTAATGGGAAAGAGCAACATGAACTAGATATATTCTGAAAAAAACATAAATATTAATATAGTAAATGTGCTCATGCAAACCTTGCCACGATGATGCTCTAGATACGCCTCTGAAATTCATGTAGTGTATGACGTTTAGATTTTGTATTATTTATACACTGTAATATTTATTAATATTTTGAATTAGCTTTTATTTTTATATATTTGGTTTCATTCTAGTTAATTTTTTTATACGTTTATAATTTTGTATTTTATTTGAATTACCATTTAGCTTTCATTTAACCGTTTTATTAATTTTAGCACATCAATTTAAACTTTTATTTCAGCTAGTTTTTTAAATTATTTATCTTTTCAAATAAACTTTTCAGATTTCAAATAACAAAAATATTCTTTGGTGATCACCGATTCCAAATGGGAAAGAGCAATGTGATCTAGACATATTCTTATAAATAAAAAAATATAATAATTCAATAAAAAATAAAAAAAATCCAAACCTCACTGTGTTGAATCTCTGGATAAAGTTATAATGGCATTTAAATTTAGTATTATTTATAGTAATATGTTTACAGCATTACTTTTTTATTCTACTATTATTTTTTATATTTCTATATAAATATAAAAATTCTATAAAATATAATTCTATATGCTTTTTTATTTTAATTTTAGTCATTTTAGAACTTCACATTTTTATTTCTGACTCAGTTGCCAAAGCAACATTTCTAATTTAAATTTTTCTATAATATTCATCTAATATTACACAAGTTTTTCCATCTAATATTCATATTTTATTTCAGCTTAATTGCAAATAATGAAAATGATTTTTGATAATATCACTGACCAACACTGCTCTTTGTCTGTAGCCAAAATTGCATACTACATATAAATTCACAGTATTCATTAAACAACAGGTGAACATCTTCTGTTGAGATTGGAAGTGTGCATATGATGGATACGGATACTACACGATGAAGCCATGAGAGATGATTTGTGAACAAATGCAACCGTTCACTACGAACCCGCCCCCAAAAAAACATGACTCATTGGCCGCTCACCTCCAGGCGTCGCTCCTCCTCACAGAAGGATTTCTCCAGGGTCTCCATGCGTTTGAGCGCCTGCTCCTGCTGCGACCTCAGCTGACCCCGCAGCAGCTCCAGCTGCGCCTGCAGATCCTGCATCTCCCGCTCTCGCTCCGGCGTCTGGTGCTGCTGCCGCTCCAGCTCCGCCGCGCGCTTCTGCGTGTGGCCCACGCGGCCCTTCAGGACCATCAGGGTTCTGTTGTAGCGGTGTACGCTAGCCAGCTGCTGACTTCTTTCACTGCCGCTGCTCGAGCTGCTTCCCGCTTTATCGCCGCTTCTGTCCTCCTCCAGAGGTTTAGAGAAGAACTGCTCTGTTTCCCGGCGTTCCCCGGACGGACAGGGCTGCGCACGAGACTTATCCGGGCCGGAGCTGCGGTACAGCTTGGATTTGGAGTTCTGTGTGGGACATGTCTCCGACTCGTCTGCATCCAACTTACGCTTTGAGTTTTTCAGTTTTTGGCCCACGGAAGCAGCGTCGGATTCTTTGCTAAGATTCCCAGACAGGAAGGATTTGACTTCACTGAAAGTCTTCTGGACGAGGATGTAGTCGAACTCCACGGGGTTACCGTCGAGAGGGACGCCGAGCCGCACAGAGTCACCCTGCTTGAGTAAAAAGGGGTTTCCAGCCGGTATCCGGCTCCCGTTTATCCACACGCCATTCAGACTCTGGGTATAAAGACAGAAAAAACAAGTTAGACGCATTTAAATAAAACACAATGTACAAAACACTGTTTTACATTGACATGGCAGTTATTTTAATATTATTTGTATATTAATAATTGTAATTATTTTGAAAAGCTTATATTTTCATCTTAGTAATAATGGGTTTTGTCCTTTTTATTAGTTTGTTTTTATATATATATATATATATATATATATATATATATATATATATATATATATATGCTGTCAAACGATTAATTGCGATTAATCACATACAAAATAAAAGTTTTTGTTTGCATAGTATATGTATATATAAACATTTATTTACATGTCTAAATTTATATTCATATAATTTATATTATAAATAAATATTTAATATATAAACATAACATTTTTCTGAAATATATACATGCATGTGTGTGCATTTATGTATACAAAATAAATATACACAGCACACACATATTATGCAAACAAAAACTTATTTTTGGATTAATTTATATGTTTTTTTATTTCTGTATATTTATCAATATTTTGAACTAGCTATTTTTTATTTTCAGTTTACTTCTTAATTTTAGTTTAAGTTTCAGTAATTTTTATTAGTTATTTTTTTTGTAAATATTTTATAATATTATTTTATTTCTGTTTTATGGCACCAGTGTTATTTATTCATATTTAATAGGGTGATTCCGTGTCAAATCAACCAAATTTAAAAAACTTCCCCGGCTCAAAATTTAGATTTTGCTAATATTTTTTCTGAAGGAAGACAGACATGTATAGTGATGAAAGCCAAAATATTAAATGTCATGGATGATTATTAACAGAATAATCCACTATTTTGTAGAGGGGGTCAAAATGGCAATTTTCACCTAAGATTCAGAGCCAAATTACAGGGGGGTAAATATGACTTCATAAAGATGGCAGTATCATAATGTTACTTTTACACAGAGATGGATAGCTCTATTAGTAAAATCTGCTGACTTTAGCAATCTTTGTTGCATTATGTGCCAATGGTGACCATTCAAAAAAAAAAAAAAAAAAACGTGGAAACAGCACCTTTTTCAAGTTTTTTCTCCAAAGTTTGCATGCATGTAACTCAAGAAGTATTAAAGATATCTTAACGCCCTTTTAGATATCAGGTCTTAACAAACTTTCCTTTTGGCAACTTCATTTTTAAGGCCCTACATGGTTCGATTCAAGAGATATTGGAATTTCAATATGGCTTAAATTGTACACATTTCCCACTCAAATTTGGGACATTTTACAAAAAAAATAATACTTCTTTTCTTTTAAAGAGGAATGTCTAAAGAAAAAATAAACTAGAGATGCATCTCATTTACTTCTGTCAAAGCAACTGCATTGAAAAAAACCTGAGCGCCATAAATTATTTTTTCCAAAGTTTGCATGCCTGTAACTCAAGAAGTTAAAGATATCGCAATATGATTTTAAACTTTTCTTTTGGCATCTTCATTTTCAAAGCCCTACATCGTTCGGTCCCAAAGATGTCAATGAGGCTCCATTTTCAGATTGTTGAATATTACCTATTTTTAAGGGTTGAAAAACAGGTGTTGGTCACTCAGTATACAGCTAATACTTACAGTATTTAAAGCAGAATGTCTGAAGAATAAGTAATGCTGAAACTAGGAATGCATCTTGTTTCTTTCTAACTACTTGTGGTCTCAACAAACCCATCACTATTTCACCATCCAGTTAGGCACCTTCAAAAACAGCCAGAAACCTTGGAGTTATGACTGATGATCAGCTGACTTTCTCAGACCACATGGCTCTGCACCCCTTTAATTATTTATTTATATTCAGCTTTAATGTACTTTTATTTCAGGTCTGTTTCAGAGCCTGTCAGACAGACAGATATAACGACAACAACACAGAAATACATGGATAGAAAGACTGAGGGACAGCTTAATAGACCAACAGACAGATACTACACCTTATTATCCGTCACCGTCCACTCTCCATCATCGCTTTTCTTGAACAAACAGTGAATTCTGGATATCATCAGCGGACAGCTGGTCGACAGAATCTGATGGGTCACATTTAGACCACGGCCAACAGAAACCTGAATAAAAAGAGACAGAAGAGCAATAAGCAATCGTGTATTTAGATCATGAAATCAATCAAATAAAAAATGTATACATATTTGAAGCCATTAAGCTATGACAAACACCTGTTTCTTAAATTGTAAATCCCAAAACTTTCAAATTTAAATTCAGTATTAGTTAAAATGCACATAGCTGACACACAGGTGAAAACTAGCCTGAATGGCTAAATCTGGCACATTTACATAACAGACTTGAGTGCTTATGCTAATGAATGTGCATTGTCCCTTTTAAAATAAATATAACTCAGACAAGCAATGAAAATAAGAATATAAGAAGACTCCAACATTATAGCAGGCCAATGTTGTTTTGATTTGGAATAATTCAGTCTCAACTTACAGTTAAACAACCCCACATAACGCTTAATTTTGCCTCGGTAAGCTGCACGTCAAATTGAGTCTCTGAATATAATAAACACATATAAATAGATGAGGTTTATTCAGCTAACATGCACCTCTGAGCCCTCGAACAGATGCAGCCAGTCACGGTCTTTCCCCACACGCTGTAAACACCAGATTTTGTCTTTTTCAGAACCCTCTTCCTCGGTGTTTAAGGAAGGAGGCTCTTCAGTCTTTTCCATCATTCCTGCGCCATTAATTACCGTGAAGTTATATTGTTTTTATTGTGTGTTGTCCGCCACATACCGCCATGAAAGCAGCACAGGAGTTTTTCACAAGAACACAGCGCTTCCACTCTACGCTCTTGCGCGCGTCACGTGGCGCCCAGCGGAGTCTCTGATTGGCTGCTGGGGTTTAGAGCTAGAAGGTAATTGGCTGAGCGCACTATTAAAGGCTTTGACTCTGACGGTTAGTGTCTCTCCGCCAGAGGGCAGTTGGAGGCTCAGAGAACCGAATTCTTCGTTGAGCGGCATTTAAATGCAAAGACGTTTTTTGCCTTAATGAAAACATTTGTAAACTAAAAACAGCACGTTTTAAAAGTTGTACATTTTACAGGTTAGTACGTGACTTTGAAGCGTAAACGAGGGCAGCAATTTCTATAAAATTATTTTAAAAAACCCTCATCGGATTAAGCACAAACGCCTGTGATTGTGTCATCCTCATTAACGCTGAGAAAAGTAACATGTGTCACGTGATAACCCATGCGCGCCGTTTCAGCCGCATTCTTGAGAGTAATAATAATAACAATAAATATCAGTAAATAGCTATTTAATTTAAAATATTCAATAAAAAACTAGAACTTTTTAATGACGAATTAGCGAAGCCATCGCAGTCATTTTTAATAACTGCTTCATGCTTTTTGCTAATCTACAGCTGTAAGTATTTTGTGCTTTGCTTTACTGTATTTACTTTGTCTCAATTACCATTTCATATGTACCAAATATATATATATATATATATATATATATATATATATATATATATATATATATATATATATATATATATATATATATATATGTGTGTGTGTGTGTGTGTGTGTGTGTGTGTGTGTGTGTGTGTGTGTATTTTTATATATATATAAATATATATGTATATAAATGTATTTATATATATGTATATATATTTATATGTATATATATATTTATATGTATATATATATATATATATATTTATATGTATATATATTTATATCTATATTTATATGTATATATATATTTATATCTATATGTATTCATATTTATTTATATTTATATGTATTTATATTTATATGTATATATATATATATATATATATGTATTAATATTTATATACATGTATATTTATATATATATTTATATATATATATATATATATATATATATATATAAATAAATATATGTATATAAATGTATTTATATATATGTATATATATATATATATATATATATATATATATATATATATATATATATATATATATATATATATGTATATATATATATATTTATATGTATATATATTTATATCTATATTTATATGTATATATATATTTATATATATATGTATTTATATTTATATCTATATGTATTTATATTTATATGTATATATATTTATATGTATATATATATATATATATATGTATTAATATTTATATACATGTATATTTATATATATATATATATATGTGTATTTTTATATATATATAAATATATATATGTATATAAATGTATTTATATATATGTATATATATATATATATATATATATATATATATATGTATATATATATATATATATATATATATATATTTATATGTATATATATTTATATCTATATTTATATGTATATATATATTTATATATATATGTATTTATATTTATATCTATATGTATTTATATTTATATGTATATATATTTATATGTATATATATTTATATCTATATTTATATCTATATATATATTTATATCTATATGTATTCATATTTATTTATATTTATATGTATTTATATTTATATGTATATATATATATATATATATATATATATATATATATATATGTATGTATTAATATTTATATACATGTATATTTATATATATATTTTTATATATATATATATATGTGTATTTTTATATATATATAAATATATATATGTATATAAATGTATTTATATATATGTATATATATATATGTATATATAAATATATATTTATATGTATATATATTTATATCTATATATATATTTATATCTATATGTATTCATATTTATTTATATTTATATGTATTTATATTTATATGTATATATATATATATATGTATTAATATTTATATACATGTATATTTATATATATATATATATATATATATATATATGTATTTTTATATATATATATATATATGTATTTTTATATATATATAAATATATATATGTATATAAATGTATTTATATGTATGTATATATATATATATATATATATATATATATTTATATGTATATATATATATCTATATTTATATGTATATATATTTATATCTATATTTATATGTATATATATATTTATATCTATATGTATTTATATTTATATGTATATATATTTGTGTGTATATATATATGTATTAATATTTATATACATGTGTATGTATATATATATATATATATGTATTTTTATATATATATAAATATATATATGTATATAAATGTATTTATATATATGTATATATATATATATATTTATATGTATATATATATCTATATTTATATGTATATATATTTATATCTATATGTATTTATATTTATATGTATTCATATTTATTTATTGATATTTATATATATATATATATAAATATATATATATATATATATATATATATATATATATATATATATATACATAATATACAATATATATTTCTATGGTGAGTGGTTTAGTAGCCTCTATTTAGCAGCCCCTAGTGACTGCGATACACAAACTTTTTTGCTAGATTTTTCAGTATAATACCTAAAATATTACTTTTGGTCCTCGTATCCTATCATTATTTCCTTA
This sequence comes from Acrossocheilus fasciatus, assembly GCA_036784905.1. NCBI lineage: Eukaryota > Metazoa > Chordata > Actinopteri > Cypriniformes > Cyprinidae > Acrossocheilus > Acrossocheilus fasciatus. Next base: position 31,911,017 of record CM071957.1, read on the forward strand.
CGGTTGTGATCTTGATGCAAATATAAAGTAAAATTCTTCCTTTCAAAACAAGCCTGGCTCTTTAAAAAAAAAAACCTCTCTGAAAGTAAACAAATGAAGGTTATCTTATCTGAACAGAGCTTACAGTTAGACAAACAGTAGCATACAGAGAAAACAGAGCCTGCTTACTATGAAGTAAACTGTAAATCTTTCATTTCAAATGAAAAAATCATGGATTTGATTCACTTTAAAGAATAGAAAGTCGCCAGATGATTATAAGCTATTCACAAACTCCTTCCACAAAACATCATCTTCTGACAAGTCTGATAAAATATTGATCAAAATCATATAAATTATTTTTCCTGCACCGCTAGTATCTAAACACAAGCCAGGCACATAATTGTAGATGTTTATACCTTATTAAAGAGACACAAACACAGAATATGATGATATTATTCACGCGAAATATATTATATGCAAACTCAGTTTTAAAATGACAAACACTCAAAAACAACAGAAAATCATCAAAAGCAGTACCCCTTATTCATAAATTCGTGAAATCAGAGAAAACAGCATTACACAGATGTGATTCAGTATATACACTCCTGAACATGCCGACATGATCAATGCATCTTTGGCCGAAAGCTTAAAGAACAAATATGAATATGGCTTTTAGAGCTAGCATTATGATTTGTTTTTGGAAAACAAACGTATCCGTTACAAAAACCCGTACAAAAGAAAACAATCACTAGAGCAAGCAGTCTCTCTCATAAGCACTCACACAGAACACAATAAAAGAATGCATTTCAGATCCATTTCCACAAAAACATTTGGCAACTCTTTTGAGCATGTCAGCTTTTCCTCCCTAAAGGTATAACGGAAATCACAGAAAGGAAACCAAGAGGAAACACGCAGAGAAGGTCAGCTGGAAAAAAAACACGAGGTCCACCTTTATAGCTTCCAAATTCTGCACAAAGGTGAGTTTCTTTGGCTTCATGTCAAGGCTGTAAAGATAACATTTTACAATTGATATAATTCTTCCATCCCAGGAACGTTTATGCTGCGGTGACCCCCAACTTTTACTAAGTGTCTAAGTTGGGAAAATAAATAGACTCTTGCATGCAGTTCACAGTGATTATGGATAAACATCGGGAGCCAAACCTGTTTAACTGATGAAAGTAACAGTAATTTGCATATAAAATACTGTGCAGTCCTTCCAGTCTTCCACGTACATTTACGCAAGATATTAAACACAATGTTAAGCAACTAAGTAGCACACCTCAAAAAAAGAAATGATTGTCCGTGAAGAACCCCGGATTAGAAAGGATGGAAAGCACAAATGCAAATAGCCATATGCAAATGTAAGAATGTTTACAAGGCACATTAAACACAAATTCACACATCTAAATACACCACCAAAATATATCCCCGTGTTAAAAAAATAAAATAAAAAACCCAAAAGAAACATCAGTAACGGAAGACAGAAGGAATGTTACATTCAAACTATTGTCATTTACAACAAACACCCATCTGGATGCTGTTTGCTGGAAGGTTTATTATTTGTGAAGAAATTCTTTTACAAAAAAAAAAAGAAATAAATTGTTAAAATGCAATGCTAAAATTTAAGTTTTTTCACCTTGAACAATTTCCCTATGTTCAAGTGTCAGTAATATTCAAATTATGTAAATCTGCTGAAGTCATGGTCTCAAGAATCATATTCAGGTCACATTTCACCACAAAATCAAATAAGAAGTGTTTTTTTTTTATTACATATATTATTGTGCTGTAAGCCAGTTTTATCAAGACCATTCATGTTTAGTGCTGTGACATTTTTAACACAATTAAGCACATTTCCAACTACAAATTCTCATTATCGTAATGCCATGAGCCAGTGATGCATCATTTAAATTGTAAAGCATTAATTTATCAAGGTATTATCACTCAAAAAAATTGGTGTAGAAACTATTTTCATTCATAAATTGCTTTTAAATTCCACATTTAACTACAAAGAAACTGCACAGTGAATTAAACCTAAAATTTTGAAGCAGAAAGACTAAAATAGTGTTTTCTTGTAAAATGTACTCCAATAATATTGTTTTATTACAATTCTTTTTTTTTAACAGTGTACTGGCTCTAATGCATGCTCAATTAAAAAAAAATAATTATATATATATATATATATATATTATAGTACATTTTTACTATAAAATGCATTGCAAAACATGTTATTTGAAGTTGTAAGATTACTGGAGTTTGTTTTATAAGAAAACACAATTTCAGTCTGACCTCAAAATTTCACATTTAATTTTTGATTCTTTGTAACCATTTGTGAAATTTGCAAGCAATTAAAGCATACACTGAAACAGTAATTTCTAGTAATTACTAAGAAACGTCAACTGACACTAAATTAAACGGGACATTTTCAAAAAGACTGAAAAAGTATTTTCTTGCAACACAAAAATATTTTCTATAATATTTTTTTTTCCAGTGTTGCAATTCAAAAAAAAAAAAAAACATTAGGGGAAAATTCAGCTGCGTTATACCATCATGAGAATATTTAGTTTTTTGATCCTGTTGTGAAAATTTGACCTGTTTTACATGAGATTCATCTGCATTTTGCACAATATACACACCATCATATCTCAAATTTTTCTGTTTTTGGTGAAAGCAAAACTTTTAACCTGCATCATTTAACCCTGATATTCTTAAATGGCACTTAAACGCTCATAAGTGAGAGCGTCCAGCTCAGAGTCGAGCTGCGTAGTTGATGCACAGCGTGTGGTCACGAACGTCCCCCCATCCTCCGTTCTTCATGTGAGGCTGATGCTCCACCGGCCCGTGGTCCGTCAAGCTCAAAGCGGGAGGGAAAAGAGCCGTTTGCGCCCCTTTAAGCGCCTCATCCACCCTCTCCAGAGCCTTTTCCGGCCGGCAATCCTCCTTCTGATGCAGGCCGCAATCTCCCGTGTGAAGAACCCGACTTCCAAGAGCCACCAGAACCTTGAGAGGTTTGGAGATGCACGTACCAGACAAGTTCTGCAGGGTCCAGTCCCAGTTATAATCATCATAGGTGCAGAATGCATTATTGCATCCCATCAGTTTGTAGTAGAGCTCTCTGGAGAAGCCCATTCCTATGTTATGCTTGGTGGACAGCCATCCTGCCGTCTCGGCTTTGCTGGAAAGCTCGTGAAAGCCTGATAAATCGTTATGGTTGCCTACAGCGAGGATGTCGCAATCCCCACATTTGGTTTTCCTGAGCTCGGTCATGGATTTGAAGAATTCGTGGAAATCTGGGAGAAGGTAGTTGTCTTCCTCGATGAAGACGACATCTCCGTTGTATCCCCGGAGAACCCTCACTCGCTCGAACACGAAATGCAGCTTCCACCACCAATGGTGCTTGGTTTGGGTGATGGACGCTTCCCTGTAGTGTCCGTACGAATCTGGGTGCTCTGCGTTCAGACATCCCTTCTTTATGGCATCCTCTTTCGATACGTCTCTCGGACAATCTTTAGGATCCTGTCCTGGGAATTCGTTGGGATACAGCTGCGTGCTGTAGGGGAAATAGATCTGGAGGACCTTGCAAAAGGCGATTCCTTTGACCATATCGGAAATTTCCTCCGAGAAATAGTCGTGACTGAATATCACAAGCGTGTTTTGTATTCCAGTGACTTTTTCCAAGGACTGTATGAGCATTTTGAGGTACGCCGGGCGATTGTGGACTTGCACCATGACGACCAACTCAGGATCCAATGGAAACTTGTCTCCATTCTGAATGAACTGCCTGTAGTTGCTGTCATAGACAGACTTCCTCATATTCTCAATGGTCCCGTACTCAAATTTAACCATTATAGCAGTCTGTGAGATCTCTTTTTCGGTCACCTCCACGTGTGTTTCTTCTTTAATCCGTCGCGTGGTATAAAACAACATTAGAAACACAATTAAAACAACGAGGAACGCAATAAAGTTCTTCTTCAACAACCGGAATCTCATTTTCTCAGCCGAAGCACCATGGAAATCAAAGGCTCTGGATCATATGCTGCTGTTATGCGTCTGTTGTGGACATAATCCGGGCATTTTCACAGCGAGCGTTCAGGTGAAACACGGACATCGTTCTGTCAAGAGAAGTTCATGAGTGAGTTTTAGCCTCTGAAACAGACACGCGGCGCGTGAGATGATGATATTTGGTCGTAAGTCTGGTTGTTTGTGAAGCAAGAGCTACTCACCCTGATAAAGTGTCATGTGCAGCAAAGTTGGAAGCAGGAAGAGAAAGTGCTGTGAGAATGAGGAGGTCTTTACTGCTGACGTGTTCTTACAGTCGACAGGAACACACGAACACGCTCCTCCTCACTCCGGCAAAACACTGCTATACTTACGACACGCTTAAGTTATTATTTTAATAAATGAGTCATTGCACGAAACCGGTACGATTTGGAATTACACATTTTTAAAAAATTTTTTAGCAAAATGTATTACTTTTCTGAACACCCCACAGTATTAATGACATATTTAATAACCCTCTGGCCCTCTTCGTGACCTAAGCCTTGAAATGTAACTTTTTTTTTCTTCAGGAAAATGTTCAATAATATTTTGTGATTGTTATTTATGATTTTGAGGGAATTTTATGATACTGTGAAATATTTAATACAATTTTAATGAGCTATTTTCTCCACTAGAATTAATATATATATATATATATATATATATATATATATATATATATATATATATATATATTATTTACTATTTTTTAATAAATGCAATATTTCACTTTAAAATAGAGTCAAGGCATTTAAAATCCTTTTTTTTAAAAGTGAGATTTGGCAATCTGGAGGCATTAAAAAATAAAAACTTGTGTAATGTTGCATAACCTCTTGTACCTCATATATATATATACAGAGGATTTTGGATTCCCGTTGTTTTTTAGACATAATTTCTTGATTTTTTTAGGTTTTGCTATTAGATATATATCTAGACAATCTAAAAGACTACTTTTTGTCAAGGTTTAGATATTTTTGGTTAGATAGGTATCAGGTTTTACATTATGATTACAGTAAAACATTAAAATCTTGTTAGAAAGGGAACACATAGAAAGCAAAAAATGTTTGTTACTCGGTATTTGATAATTAACAACAAAACAACAACATAAGGAATAGATAGTGATAATTCAAAACTCTTTATACAAACATTTTGTAATTAATTGATTCAATTAATGTTAACATATTTTCAAAGTTTGCTCTGTTGCAGTCTTACCAGTTCATTTCTGTGTATATATATATATATATATATATATGTTTGTGGGTGTGTGTGTGTGTGTGTGTGTGTGTGTGTGTGTGTGTGGGTGGGTAGGTGTCTATTTTGCACTCCTGATATTCTAGACAGTCACGCCTTGATTGCTGCACACTTTTTTTTCCCCATTCATTTCCTATGTCAGTCATTTTTGACCGCGAAGAAGTCAAGTGTGACTATTTTATTTTTTGGACCCTTTAACATATTCGATTCATGTCCATGATTTTTTAGTGTGTTCATATTGATAACGTGACAAAAGTCACCAAGTGTCATCTCATTCCGATGAAGCTAAGATTTTTAAAATTTCAAAATATTACATTTTTTTGACCGAAGAGGGCCAGAGGGTTAACTTCCTGAAAAACATATTTTCCCACCTCACGCATCAAATCCCTATTATTATCGGTCATTATTTTAAGATACGGGCACTATTAATCTTCAGCCCCGTTATGGACACTATGGGAGCTCTCTGAATATGATCATAAAATGTATTTATAATGAAATCAACATTTTCCTATTAATCAAATGTCCCTCACACTAATTCAGTATTTGCAAATATAAAAGTTACATAAAATCTCACACTTTTGCTGAACTGAAGCCCGACTTTTTGTGACAGCAACCTCATCATTTTTTATCAAGTGGGTTGACTTCAGAATTTTAACGAAAATCAGTATTCTTATGATTGCTCTGAACATTTCAGACTGAGTTCAACAAATATTAAATTACTTTTTCATAAACTGAAAAAAAAAAAATTAATAAAAATGTAAGTGTGACGGGGTTGAAGAGACAAATACAACTTAACATATAAATAGTTGTTTTTTACTCAAATTCAATGTAAGATTTTCTATAAACACTGTATTTCATTATGTGACCAAGAAAGACAACAGATTGCAATTGAGTTTTATTAACCCGACTGCAGGAAAATCAACAATAACATAGTATACATTAGAACATTATAAACTGACTGAATAGGTCATCAAAATAAAACATACAACATGTGTTATATTCAATATCTGGCCCACACCTCTTTCAAGATCTCCACATGGAGAAGCACATGAAGCACACAGGCTCTGGTTTTCCACCAACATACAACACCCCTGTACAGTGCATCCGGAACGTCTTCACAGCGCTTCACTTTTTACACATTTTGTCGTGTTACAACCTTATTCCAAAATGGATTAAATTCATTATGTTCCACAAAATTCTAAAAGCAATACCCCATAATGACAATGTGAAAGAAGTTTGTTTGAAATCTTTGCTAATTTATTAGAAAAAAAATCACATGTACATAAGTATTCACACCCTTTGCCACTGTGCATCCTGTTTCCACTCATCATCCTTGAGATGGTTCTACAACTTGATCCACCTGTGGTAAATTCAGTTGATCGGACATGATTTGGGAAAGCAAACACCTACAGTATATAAGGTCCTACAGGTAGCTATGAAGTCCAAGGAATTGTCTGTAGACCGCCGAGAAAGGATTGTATAGAGGCACAGATCTGGAGAAGGGTTTTATTTGGATCCACAAGACAAGCAATGACAGGTAGCCTACACATGGCGAACATACATTCACAAGTCCTTATATTTGTAACATTTAACACACACACACACACATTCCATTGACATAGGCTATGGTTTGTTAGGATCTGACAATATTTGGCCGAGATACAATTATTTGAAAATCTGGAATCTGAGAGTGTAAAATAATCAAAATATTGAGAAAATCGCCTTTAAAGTTGTCCAAATGAAGTTCTTAGCAATGCATATTACTAATCAAAAATTAAGTTTTGATATATTTACAGTAGGAAATTTACAAAATATCTTCAGGAACATTATATTTACTTAATATCCTAATGATTTTTTGCATCAAAGTAAAGAAAAATCAATCATTTTGATCCATACAATGTATTTTTGGCTATTGCCACAAATATACCTGTGCTACTGGTTTTGTGGTCCATGGACACACACACACACACACACACACACACACATACATATATATATATATATATATACACACACACTGTATATATATAATTCACATAAATAATTAATGTTTTACTTGTATTCATATATGTTATATATAATATCACATTATATTTAGATTTTTACAAAATGTATTAGGAATATTAAACAGTACACACAATATTGAATGTATAATATGATAACTATAAGTGTCATAGGTGCATATGTACAATATACAAAATTCATAAAGTGTAGAGAAATGTTTAGGTTTACAGTTCAAGACAATGTAATAGTTTAATAAATGGAAATATATAGATATAAGTAAAAATTTCACTTCAGTATCATAATCTTCAGCATCATGAATGTATGAATTTTGTATTAAATGTGGTTTCAAATTCATTTCAAAAACAGAAAAGAACATCTGGATAAATTACACGTAAATTAGGCCTACTGGACAAATACATGTGATATGTGTGCGTCTATAGGACTCTGTGGGATGTTCTGCAACCTTTACACGACAAAAGATATCAAAACAGAGATACAAAAAAAGGAAAAACCTGTTTTGTTCAGCATTTACTGAAGTCTCATGTGAAACCAGCTTTGCAGCTCTTTTGTTGATTATTCAGATGACCTCTAGATGGCAAAAGAAGAGCATCAGATTATATGTTAAACCCACTGCTTACGTCATTTATCTTTCATAAAAACCAGAACTCCTTGTAACCCAATAGCTTTACTCGACTTAAATGACTCTGGGTGTTAGAAAAAGTTTAGAAAAAGGCCAACAGGTCTGATTAACACCAAATAACATTCATAGTGATAAACGTTAAATACTGTATGCAGCTGAATGACGGACCAAGCCTGTATATTTTACTTGGAGATTAATTTCACAGCTACTAAAGAAGCTAAATGTTTGATTAAAATCCAATAGATGATAATTCAGACTGACTCCCCCTATTGGCAAAGCACTCAAACTACACAAGGTCCACAGATAAAAACATCCACAGCCAGAAAAATACATTCAGATGCATTGCGTAAGGAACTTAATACTTGCAAAGGTCCGCTCAAAGTTCAGTATAACTAATAGGATAATTTATGTGCACTGGTTTCGCCCGCTAAACCAATAAACTGAGGTCTTATTGAGGTTTTTTAATTATTGGGTGGAACTGCGGTTCTTAAAAACACTCATTATCAGTTTAACTTAATAAGCCAGGCTTCCCAGGACGTGCATGGCCTTAAATCAAAGGTCATGCTTTAATGGTGCAACAGGCCACAGTTTAATCTGGTCAACAGTCTCTGGACACGTGATGATAATGGCGCCGTCTGAGACAGCCACACACACTTGTCAGCGAAAGCAAATTCTTCTTTCAGCGGTGGTTTTATTATTTTTGAGGGAACTCTGTGAGATGCGATTGTCTTTAGTAGTTCTTCTTTTAAATAGTTTACAAAAGGTCAGAATGACATAAAACCTTTCAGAGTTGTACAAAAGAGGAAATTTTGTTCATTCTGTAGTCATTTTCTGCTTGCTTGCTTTTAAGCAGAACTAATCGGTTATAAAGAATGTTGTGCAATAAAGCCACATGCACATTTCATGATGTGTTTTTTACTATTTGTGATCAAATATTATGCATCTTTCTGCTAAACTATAGAAATGTCCGCTTGGGTAAGTGGTGCAAACATCGTGCATTTATGTGCATTTTAACTGAACCCTTGATACTTATTTGATCACTGAGTGCTGAAATCCACACTGAGCCACTGTAATTTTAAAATGATGGATTTATGTTGGTTGGATTCTGTATGAGGCCTAATATCCAAATGCATGTTCTGCCAAAGATCATTTTTATTACCGCGGTCTTCCCACGGCATGTTTATGTGAATTAAGTAACTCGAAAACTGCAGCTTGGTGCAAGGCTTCACCTAAATGATTTGTTTTTCTCAAACTGAGTGCTATCTTATCTTAGTGCTCACCTTTTCTATGTTTTTCTCATTCTGACTGTCTTGTCCATGCAGTTAGTTCAATATTTTCATAATGATTAACATTCTGTTTACAGGAATGAGACACAATGGTCTTGACGGCTCCAAAACTGATAATGTCTTTTATAGTTTCCTGACACCAGATAAAAACAAAAGGTTTTACCAAAACAGGTCTTTGGAGGGTCTTTAACATGCCACTTCTGCCCAGGCCTCAGGTTGGGTCAGACTAGGCACTATAGATCAGTGGGGTATGAAGTTAACAGAAGTTAATATGAAGCAATCTTGATTGGCCTAAAGGTAAGTAAACCTTAAAGGAACACTCCACTTTTTTTGGAAATAGGCTCATTCTCCAACTCCCCCAGAGTTAATAAGTTGAGTTTTACCGTTTTTGAATCCATTCAGCCGATCTCCGGGTCTGGCGATAGCACTTGTAGCATAGCTTAGCATAGATCATTGAATCCGATTAGACCAGTAGCATCGCGTTCAAAAATGATCAAAGAGTTTCGATAGTTTTCCTATTTAAAACTCGACTCTTCTGTAGTTATATCGTGTACTAAGACCGGCGGGAAATGAAAAGTTGCGATTTTCTAGTCCTATTTGGCTAGGAACTATACTCTCATTCCGGCGTAATAATCAAGGAACTTTGCTGCCGTAACATGGCGCAGTGATATTACGTAGCGCCTGAAAGTAGTCCCCAGCTATATTATAACTAGTTACCTAGCTGGGGACTATTTTCAGGCGCTGCGTAATAGCACTACGCCTGCTGCGGCCATGTTACGGCAGCAAAGTTCCTTGATTATTACGCCGGAATGAGAATATAGTTCCTAGCCAAATCGGACTAGAAAATCGCAACTTTTCATTTCCCGCCGGTCTTAGTACACGATATAACTACAGAAGAGTCGAGTTTTAAATAGGACAAATATCGAAACTCTTTGGTCATTTTTGAACGCGATGCTACTGGTCTAATTGGATTCAATGATCTATGCTAAGCTATGCTAAAAGTGCTATCGTCAGATCCAGAGATCGGCTGAATGGATTCAAAAACGGTAAAACTCAACTTATTAACTCTGAGGGAGTTGGAGAATGAGCCTATTTCCAAAAAAAGTGGAGTGTTCCTTTAAGCACATTTAAAAAAAAATTATTTATTTTTTTTAATTTCAGAAAAAGGTAACATTCAAATAATAACAATACACCATATAAACAAATAAGGCAAAAATAAAATAAAATACATAAACAAAAAGGCATAGCTCACATTCAATTTTAACGAATAAGGATGTTACAAAGTACCAGGGGGATTGAAGGGTGTATCATAGTATTTTAAACATTTCACAGACTTTTCTTATTGAAGAAAAAGTCAGAACAAAACTAATTTTAACATAGAAATTTTTGTTTATGCATGTAAAATTTTGCTAATAAAATAAAAAGGTTAACAATAAATTCTAGATGCTTATTGCTTTTGTTTTCATAATACAAGATAACATCCTTTAAAGTAAAGCAATAATTAGCTTAATATTCATTAAATTAAATAGAAAATCTGCCAAATCAATCCAAAACTTGCACTGTAAAACGGTTGCTGTAAATTTTACAGTAATTTACTGGCAGCTGGACATTATTACAGTATAATAATGACTTTACCGTATTTTCATTTACAGTATTATTACCGTATTTTCCTTAACAGTATTTTTACCGTATTTTCATTTACAGTATCAGTGCTGTAGTGTTTATTTTCATGTAGTTTTAACGTTTTTCACCTGTAAAAAACAATCAAATTGTGGTACAGCACTGTAATCCATGATTTTTACCACCCCAACCCCATAAAAATCACAATAACTCATAAGCATTAGCTATGATAATATTCTTTTTAATTGTTGAACATTTTCTTTTTAAAAGTAAAAGTTACAAGTCTTGATCTCTAGGATGAACTAGCTGAAAAAAGGGCATGGCACTTTGTATCATGGCAAAACATACACATAATGAAAAGCAAAAACAAGCACACTAACAGTCAAATGTTTTTTAACAGTAAGATTTTTGATTTTTGATTTTTAAAGATCTCTCTTCTGCTCACCAAGCCTGCATTTATTTACTGCAAAAGCAGTAATATTGTGAATTATTTTTACTATTTAAAATAACAGCTTTCTATTTGAATATATTTTAAAATGTAATTTATTTCTGTGATCAAAGCTAAATTTTCAGCATCATTACTCCAGTCTTCAGTGTCACACGATCCTTCAGAAATCATTTTAATATACTGATAAACATTTATTATTATTGTTATCATCATCATCATAACAGTTGAGTAAATTTTTTCAGGATTCTTTGATGAATAGAAAGATCCAAAGATCAACATTTATCTGAAATAAAATGATTTTGTAACATTAGACCATTCAAATGCTTAGGTTCAGAATTGGGGGGGGGGGGGGGGGGATTATAGAAATTACTAGTTTTATTTAATAAGGATGGTTTAAATTGATCAAAAGTTAAGATAAAGACATTTATAATGTTACAAAATATTTCTATTTCAGATAATTGCTGTTCTGAACTTTCTATTCATCAAAGAAACCTGAAAAAATTAAACTCAGCTGTTTTCAACATAATAATAATAATAATAGTTTTTTTGAGCAGCAAATCAGAATATTAGAATGATTTCTGAAGGATCATGTGACCCTGAAGACTGGAGTCATGATGCTAAAAATACAGCTTTGATGACAGCAATAAACTACATTTTAAAATGTATTCAAATAGAAAACATTTATTTTAAATAGTAAAAATATTTCAAAATTGTACTGTTTTTGCTGTACTTTGGATCAAATAAATGCAAGCTTGGTGAGCAGAAGAGGCTTCTTTAAAAACATTAAAAAAATCTTACTGTTCAAAAACTTTTGACTGGTAGTGTTAAACTCATTTTTACTGTATTATTTGATTTTATTGTGTTAAATTTCAGTAATTTTGACAGTCAAAGTTGACAAGCTCTCCGATGAGAAACAGCAGGATGGGATTCAGGCAGATCCTTTTTCTTTGCACGCTCTGTCCAGAATTCCAGCTGACCTGTGACTTTCAATGCATTTGGTTCCACAAAGATCTGAATGAATCTGCAAGCACAAGAAAAAAAAAGCATTATTTTTCAAAGCAGTGTTTACAGGATTTGCCTCAACTGTCAAACGTGGTGCTATATGCACTTTGATGTTAATAAAACCTTATATACTAATCTGAACGCACCTACAAAGGAAGGTACATAATTAGTTGATAATCCATCACATTCAAATTATTAAAGCTCCATTTTTTATAATGCATTCTCAATCAGTACTAAAGTGCTAGAATGCTGAACTAATGTGTTTGATTCCAGGGGCGGTTCTAGTGGATATCCGGGGCTTAGCCCAGAGACATTCACACGGGACACAAGTCAAATAAAACTGGCTATGCTGAAAAGTTACATTGGCTTCATTTTTTTTTTTAAAGTGACAAGTGTAATTAATTTGCACTTACAAACTGCATAAATAATATTATGAAATTAATGTTTGAAATATAACACAAAAATATGTAATAGAAAAAAAAAATAGAATGATACTTTTAAAAACAAGACTAAAATTACCAGTAGGTGGCAGCAAGGCTTGATGACTGAGCCATTGAGTCATTTATTCAATCTATTCATTAAAAACTGCTGATTCTTTCAGGAACCAAGAAACTTTTTTTATGATTAAATCAGTGAATCACTGATTCAAGGCATTCAAAAAAGGTAAATTCTTTCAGTAATGAAACACTGTTATGTGCAGAGATGCACAACATGGCTTAGTTTAGAACAGTTTTTGCGAAAAGACAATATTTTCTTCACGATTTAAATCACTTAATATTAACTTCTTGTTTATTGAATTTTGTTTCCCTGACACTTATTAAAGTCTGCCACAGACCATGCTAAATGCTATCTGTTCATATAATCTAGTCATTTCTAAATGTGTGTGTCCTAGAAAATCTGTGCTTATAATACCATGATTAAAAATCTATATTTGTTACTATACAGTAACTAATTTTGTCAGATGGGGATATCGGTATTATGAATTTATAGGCTACAGTAAGTTAAAGATACCTGAAGCAGCTGCATTTTGCTGTTTAAGTGCTGGTTTAATAGAAATAATTTTAATGCACATGAAAACTCAATCTTGATGTGCACACACCCCTAGCGCCGCTCCTGTTTGATTCCCAGGGAATGAATAACTTAATAAAATGTATAGAGGAGCACAGGGCACAAAATAACACGGGGTAAGTTGTAACACACATGGTTTAAATGTTTCCACACATGCTAGCATAACCAAATTTACAGTATTTACTACTGCCATATCATCACTATATAGAGAATAAAGTGCACCAAAATTCAAAAATCTTTTGAAGATGTCGCTGAATATTTATTCTACCAAAGCAGAAGTACATTTCTGGCTGAAGTCAATTTTTTTTATCTCAGTTTTTAGTATTCATTTAAAATTAGACAAATCTGCTATTATTTTAATCTCCAACACTGTGTTACAATGTGCCCCGCTATTATTAACCTATGCTATTCTATGACATTAGCAATGCAATTTACACCATTTACTGCCACAAGAAGCAGGTGAATAAAGACTGAGAATCGATGTTTAATGTTCAGAAATTGTTATTTCAACAAATGCAAAGCATTTTGGCTCGTTTATGTGTCTCGTGTCCTATGACAGCTGTGTGTGGAGGGAGGGGAGTGTATCATTTCTGAATGTGTTTCTTCATTTGCGCACTCTGTTTTGAACGACACTGTATATGTAGCTGTGTGTTGCGATCAGGGCCGTCCAAAGCATGGTTGCAATGTATTCATTGTCAAACTCCAAAATTAGATTATTTTTAATTCTTAAAAAAACGCCATTTATTTTATTTGAAAAAGTTAATTATTTTATTTGATTTGCAAAATATTTCAGTTTGTCTTTGTATATTTTTTCAGTAGATCCGATAATATTTTAAGCTGTCATATGGTTGTTACAACGTGGCCCTCACATGTTACAATGTACCCCACCTACGGGGCATGTTGTCACTTCCATTACTAGACAAGTGTGAAATTAAAGTGTATAAAAAAAATTATACTCTGAACCCCACGTGGATTGACACATGCTAAGAAAGTCCGTGTCAGCTTGTGTCCCGTGCTCCCCTACATTAAATACAATTTATAACTTGCTTTGGCTAAAAGCATCTGGCAAATGCATGCATGTAAATGCAATGTAAAACAAAATGTATTTTGGGTTACCTAATTCTGCATTTCTGTAAAACGGACAGCTGGCTGTACAATGATTCTGCCCTCATAGTCAGGATCCTGTTTTTGCTTGGAGACATCTCCTGTAACAGACAGAGTCACAACACCCTTTTAGTGTTACTATAGTTTATGATCAGAAAAAAAACTACCCTACAGTAATACAAACATTTTGAATAAAATAAACATTTTTGGTAACACTTTACAATAAGGTGACATTTGTTAACATTGGTTAATGCATTAACAATTCATTACACTATTTATTAATGTTAGTTAATGACAATACAGTTGTTGTTTATTCCATGTTAGTTCACAGTGCATTAACTAATCTTAACAAACACAACTTGTGATTTTAATAATGCACTGGTAAACAGCAGCCCGTGGCTAATTCGGCTACTTTAGTAACATTAGATGAAAGCTCACCTGTTGTTAGGACGGCAATCACAGGAAAAGACTCTAATACTCCTCCGATGCAGACGACATGACCACAAGACCACAAACTTGAAAATAAAATACAAGAGATGTACATTATAGTGGTTTTTCTTAACTCAGTTTTCCTCAGTATTTCATGTTAGCTCGCGGTTTTACTTTACGTCTCTCACTGAATAGGGACCGTCTCTAAAGTTACAACATTGGTACACACGTTTCTAATTTAAATAGCATTTGAAGAGAATTACACTTGCGATAAAGAGGCAGTGTACAAAAGATATTATGCTTCTCTGTGTTCGTTAACTTCGGCTGACTGAGTTGATGTTATCATCGAAACTATATGACATCCAGAAGAAGAGGCTCCAAAATACACCTCCGACGTTGTCGACGAAATCTAGACTAGAAATTTGAAAATAATAAACAAAAGAAGAACTAATACAATGTACTGTTTAAACTCTACACTGAATTGAAACAGTGGTGTTGCGTCACGCACTTTACCTCAGTAACGTTATTTCACGTTAGTTTGTTGTTAAAGTTGACGACTCTTCAGATTAACTAACTTGCATCAAAGCGCAGCAGAACCTACAAACGTGTTTCTCGGTTTAATAAGACTTATTTTGACTAATATAGGTGACCTTAATTTACTCACCAGTCGATGTTGTCACCGTTATGGCGGCGTTAATCCGGCCATCAGTCAGAAAAAAAGGCCCCAACTCACGACATGAGAAACGGCACGATGAATAATGTTAGTTTGCTGTTAACAAGTTAAAACATCTTAAAATATCTCAGTTTTGCATAAAACAGAAATAACATACTAACCTTTTTGTCTAGTTAACAGTGCAATGTGTCTCTTTTGTCCTTTACAGCTGCTTCAACCAAACAGCAAACAAAATAAATCTCCCTTGCCATTGGTCAGTTTTTCGCGGGCAAGTGCACTACTGTAAATTTACAGTAACGACCATATATGTGACCCTGGACCACAAAACCAGTCTCAAGTCGCTGGGGTATATTTGTAGCAATAGCCAAAAATACATTGTATGAGTCAAAATTATCGATTTTTCTTTTATGCCAAAAATCATTAGGATATTAAGTAAAGATTATGAAGATATTTTGTAAATTTCTTACCATAAATGTATCAAAACATGATTTTTGATTAGTAATATGCATTGCTAAGAACTTTATTTGGTCAAATTTAAAGGCGATTTTCTTAATATTTTGATTTTATGCACCGTCAAGATTCCAGATATTCAAATAGTTTTATCTAGGCCAAATTTTGTCCTATCCTAACAAACCATACATCAATGGAAAGTATATTTATTCAGCTTTCAGAGAAATCTCAATTTTGAAAAATTGACACTTAAGACTGGTTTTGTGGTCCAGGGTCACATATTTTCCTATAATCCTTTGCAGTTTACAGTAAAATACTGTATATACATTTTACAGTATCTTACTGTACATAATACAGTAAAATTGAGTGTTTAATCTTATCATTATACATTACTGATACTCTGTCCTCCAATTTGATACGGTTAAGTGCTTTGACACAATCTGTATTGTTAAAAGCACTATATAAATAAAGATGACTTGACTTGACAGTAAAATACTGTTCAAATTACAAAAATCAGTTAGTGTTTACGACTTTACAGTCAAAAAAATAAGTGAGTCAGTATCTCTGTCTTATTATTACAAAAACAGCATATATCATCAATATCAGAGATTTTTATTTTATTTTTTGTGAACCATTCCTTTAACATTGCTGCTGTCAGCATTTTATAAAAGCATGCAAGATTATACGAGATGCGCCTCTAAAAAAGTCATGCAAACAAACTTTTGGCAGAACATTTTCATAGCATGTCAGACAGGAGAGTATTGTTCACAGTTCTGTGGGTGGACTTGATTAAAAAAACATCAATACTATAAAGAATTCACTTGCCTCTTTGTAATTAAATTTTTCTTTAGTTTTGACATCCAATATCGCTCTTTTAGAGCTTTTAAATGTTTTACAACCAGCGTTTTGAACATACTCTACTAAATTTTTCCAGTTTCTCATTCAAATGCACAAAAATAAGGGAAAAATATAAAAGATGCCAGCACCAAAAAGTGCCAAATATTAGTCAATCAAATAATTTATTGCAATTGTGTCCTGTTTTGAGAAGCCAAGAGCATTTATAGACAACTCTGGCATTGATCTCATGGTTTCAGAGTGATGTGTTCAGAGTTTATTGCTACTAATCATCAAAAACAGAAGCAATAATGGAAAGAAAAGCAATGCAACCTTTGATGTATGCTTTGAGGACATGTCTGGACATAAAATTAGAAATTCGGCTCATGCGGTGTGACTGGACATGTGCATTTATTAATGTTTAAGCATTCAGGTTTCGCAATAGCAGTGTTTGTGGGGGTTTTCTTGGAGCACAATAATCTCAGTGTTTTTCCACGAGAGGCCGAAACATCTGTTTTCAATCACAGCTCAGAAACATCGGTATGCATCAGCGAGGAGAACTGTGGGATGTGAAAACAAAAGAAAACACGGTTAAATCAGCGTGAATTCCCCAGGTTGGGACATAACGTGATGAAGCACGAGCGACAGTGGGTGACAGTTGTCCGTTTAATTACGTAACAGGCCGATTACGTATCAATAACGACAGCAGCGACTAACATCCGAGAGCGTCAGAGTTTGGGTGGAGAATCACACTTGGTTGCCATGTCACTACAAAAACAAAAGTAATTCAAAAAATAATAATAATATGAGGATGACGATGTCTTCACATTTTACGAAATCGCCTTACTCTGACTCATTAGCGATGCACTAGTGAAATCATTTCATTGCATAATTTGACATCAAAAGAAAAAAAGGCTCTGAAATTAGTTTCCATTACAGTGGAGACAGGGGCTAGTTGTCACACGTTTTACTACACTGACCTATTTTAAAGTTGCTATAAAATGCCAAAGTCAATTCGTTGAAAACAACACTTACATAACCTAAAGTATTTCAAGCAATTAAATCATAAAACAATTATGAAACACAATTGAAGCAATAAGAAAACACGAAAACCTCAATTTGTGATTCTGTAATATTCAAAATATGATAGAAATTTATATCATAAAAATGCTATTATATATTCTGAAAAATTTGCCAATCTATAAAATATACAGTATTCTGAAATAGTATAGCATAAATTTACAACACATAATACCCTTGTCCCAACCTGACCGTTTATGAAAACATTTATAGCTACACTTAGATCGCATTTGTTAAAATAAGTTTGCAATATCTTTCAAATGTGATATCGATTGCAATATCATTAAAATGCACAAATTCACATTAACATGTCATGCAGGAGTTCCTAAACTTTTTCACCTTATATTTGCATGTTCGTGGTTCTCTGATCTTGACACGCAGGTAAACAAATATAATATTTTATCTTTTTTTAGTAGGCCTAAGTGTTTATTTAGATTTTTGCTATTTTAAAAGGATTTATTTAAATTTCACATTTTTATGATTTAATTATTAGATTTTCATTAAATTTAGTTAGGTCACAAGTAATCTAGAATTAATAAAACATTGCTCCGATTATATTACTTTAAATGTGTAACATAATACATTATTTTACTAACTACAATTTTTGTCATATAATTTGGAACCAGTAATGATTTGTAAGTAATCTACCCAGCATTGAGTGAATGAATGAATTTAATGCTTGTAGGATTAATCTTTGCCAATATTAGTTGTTTATTTATATTACTTAACAGTGCATTAACTGATGTTAACAGATACAATTTGGTTTTAAAAATGTATTAGTAAACATTGAAATTACCTTAAACTAACAATGACCAACACTTCTACAGCATTCATTCATCTTAGTTAATGGTTACTAATGTTGTTAACTAATGTCAATAAATGAATCCTTATTGTAAAGTGCTTCCAGTTTTCTTGTTCGCATGATGTTTATTTCTTTTTTTACATACATATTTTTATGGGCTTTTTATAGATAGGACTGTAGAGAGAGACCACAGGAGAGAAGGGGTGTGATCGGCAAAGGACCTCGAGACGGGAATCGAACTCGGGTTGCTGCCAGCACACTAACCACGAGGCTACTGGTGCCGACATGATTTTTATTTCTAATTCAAGAAAGTTTTTATCTGTGAGAGAAAACAAGACTGTGCAACTGAACTGGACTGATAAAGCACAACTTATTTTCTAAAGAATTGCATGTGCAAAAAAAAAAAAAAAAATCTTGTTATTTTATGTTCTAATCAGTTGCCAGAGAAGAATAACAATCTGGCTGGCATCTCCTTGACTCTCTCAGCGCATAAAAACACGCTGTGTTTATATCTGAACACTGAGAACATCATGTGATTGAACTTGGCTTGAATGAAAGCACTGCATGCGACTGCTGCTCTTCTATCTCGGGTCTGGGTCAGGAGGGAGTGTTCGGTGGTCTCTGACGGATTGAAACCGATGGGAGGAAATGACTCGGGTATGGTCTTCATACCACGCAGTACATGTCAGTGTGAGCCCAGCCTTCTGGATGAGCTTCTGTAATACATTACAAACATATTAAAGTTATTGAAAAAATACCGACTGTACCATTTAACTCTTTCATGCAATGTCATTGTCATTTTCAACCTTAAATATTAACATTCGGCCCATAACCAGTCCCACATCTCTTGTGCTAAACAATTTTTTTGGGGTGTGTGAATATGTAATCTGTAATGGAAGAACCGAGAGCCATGAATCACATACTGCACATTCCAATCATTTCAGCGATCCGGGGCTTTGGAGGCCCATCAACCTCTAACTTCCCTCGTTTCCGAGGATTTATGTGTAGCTGCTGTCATAAACTTTCTTCTTTAAAGTAATCAACTGTTTAAAGAAATTAATACTTTTATTCAGCAAGGACGCATTAAATTGATCAAAAGTGACAGTAAAGTCATTTATAACAAAAGATTTCAAATTCAAATAATTGCTGTTCTTTTGAAATGCTCTTCTTTCTATTCATCAAAAAGACAATCCTGAAAAATAACAATTCCACAAAAATATTCAACATTGATAATCAAAAATGTTTCTGGAGCAGCAAATCAGTATATTAGAATGATTTCTGAAGGATCATGTGACACTGAAGACTGGAGTAAAGATGCTGAAAATTCAGATGATCGCAGGAATAAATTATATTTTACAATCCTGGATCACAAATTCAGTCACGAGGGTCAATTTTTCAAATTTTAGATGTATATTATATCATCATCGTCTGGAATCTGAATGGATAAGCTTTCCATCGATGTGTGGTTTGTTAGGATACAATCATTTGAAAATCTGAGGATGCAAAAAAAAATCTAAATATTGAGAAAATCACCTTTAAAGCTGTCTAAATGAAGTCCTTAGCAATGCATATTACTAATCAAAAATTACATTTTTATATATTTACGGTAGGAAATGTATAAAATATCTTCATGGAACATGATCTTTACTTAATATCCTAATGATTTTTGGCATAAAAGAAAAATAAATAATTTTGACCCATACAATGTATTGTATTGGTTTTGTGGTCCAGGGTCACATATATTCACATAGAAAACAATTTGATTTTTCCAGTTGAGCTACAGGAAAAAGGACAACAAATCCACATAAATCCTGGACAAACCATCTTCAATTCCAGATAAAGACTAACAGATGGTTTCCTCAATAAACTCGTCATGTTTTCTTTGGGAAAGCCCTCCAACTCAGAGCAGACGGTCACATTACACAAATCCAGATGAGTGATCGAGTGTCATCAGACCGTGTGTTTGAGTTTCTCTGATTTACTGGTGAAGTGTGTTCTGAGCGTCATCAAACAGAACTGTATAACCAACCCGTTCACACCAAAAACCATAACTATAATGATAACTACTGTATATTAGCGAAAAGGTTCTATATATTATAAGCGCACATTTTGTTGTCTGCCGTTAACAGCTGGTGAACTGACTGGCTGTCAATTTATCGTTCATCGGCAGGAAAATAAATTTTGGAAAGTTCCGTTCCTATCAAGGATATCGGTAAAGATTCCGGTTTTCCCGCGGAATTGAACTACTTTAACGTTCTTTACGCGGGATGTTTTTCATGTTCGCGGGTTGAAGCGACCCCAGTAACATGTTATTTAGTTTTATCAGGGGAACTCCGCCAAAAAGCGTGTATTTTACCCCACAGAACGAGATTTTTTACCGGGAATCCCCACTGAAAACCAACTGGGCTAGTTTTTAGCTTGTTTTGAGTAGTAATTGGGCGGGTTTTGCTGAGAAAACATGGCAACCCTGCTCTATACAAAGCCACTAGAAGGCAAGCCTGCAACTTTTAGCCAAAAAAGCGGAACGGCTAATGCTAATGGATGGAGACCAGATTTTTTTTGAATGGATGTCAATGGAGGAGAGGCTTTCATGCTGAATAAACAGCTTTTTAGAGGAAACAACTCATCATTTAATTAATCGACAGCTTATCTGCTAATCTTCAACATGTTTTACACAAAACAATACTTTCGGATTTAACTATTTTTAGAGTTTACACCGGAAAAAAAACCCTCCATTTTATGAGAGAAGTCATGACTTTTTGTGACAGGTGGGATTCAGTTTAAGTCACTTCTTATTTGGCAACTCTGACTGAAATACAATGACGTCAAGGCTGTAAAGTGATTGGCTATTAAAGCACATGTGATCCAAGTTAGCCGTTACACTTTCTCCAATGGGCCTAAATGTGGTTCATTAGCAGCTGTATTGAAATAACGAGAAGAATAACGTGCAGTAAACGATCAAATGTTTTGCACTACTAACCATGTGTGTATCATAATTAAGATAATACATTAAAACAATAGACGCACCATTTTACAATATTCAGCAGCAAAAGAGCTGTTTTGTACAGATAAAATCAGCAGGAAGCCGATGACACCGGAAGCAAGACGCATAGAATTTACAAAATGTGTTGGTGTGGACGGAGGACGCAAATACCGTTATCGAACGGGCCCAAGCTAATAATTTAACATTGCCTAAATCATACACATTTAATGGAATTCAAAGTCGATTTTAAATCCCTGAAAAAGACCTTGTGTGTGACAGCTGGAAGATGGATTGAGGAAGTAGCCATCATTGAGGAAATGCCAGCTTCTTGTCCAAAAACAGAGATGGCACGGCACAAAACCATCCTGATGATTACAACCATCATCAACATGCAGCTTTAGAAATACATTTGAGCACGTTTTAACAATGTGCTCTCAGTTTAAACTAGATCTGATTTTAAATATAACATTCACGATGCTGAAATTATTATTTAAAAAAGTCAATTAATGCAGAAATTTAAATTTTAATTACACAGTATTTAATTGATGCAATGATAAATATTATCACGTGAAGATAACGCATCAAAATAATGTTTGAATGTTTTAAATCAGTAGATCTTTTACCCCCGGTTTCACAGACAGACTAAAATGTAAATCTAGGCTAGAAACTTGCACTGAACGATCTTACAATATATCAGTGCATTTGTTTTGTCTCAAGATGCACACCAGTAATGTTTTTTTTTCTAAGCAAGTTTATAAAAATTACTTAAATGTCCTAATTATGACCTAATCCTGTTTTAGTCCAAGCCTTGTCTGTGAAACCGGGCTTTAACGTTTAAGTTAGGGGTTTGTTCAGACCTTGTCTTATTCAACTACAAAAAAAAAAAAAATAAAAAAAAAAAAATAAGTAGGGTGGAACTTAATTTTATCCATCAGGAATTAATCAATGATGAAAATGGTTTCCAAATGGCATCACGAAGAGTTCAATGACTCCTAAACTGCCGATATTCATAAAATTTCATTTTATGCGATTGAGATTATCTTCAGCACTATTCAATTATGTGTAAAACTTCAACTATATGTTAAACATTTAGCTATGTACACCTACTGTGTGCACTAACGTGTGCATCTCCCATTAGTAAATGTTAAAAGTCTTTACAGCGTTTTGAATCTTCAAATTGCTGGAACTGCACTAAAGTACTTAAGTTTTATAAGCTATTCTTTTCATTTTGTAACAACGAGAAAGTCTTGAAGGGTTGCTTTTGTTTTAATGGACGAATTAGTTTCTTAAATGTTCAGCATTTGTTTCAGATTGCAGCATTATAGAGTCAACAAACAAAACCTCCATCTGTTTTTCATTTTTTTTTTTTTTTTTTTATTGCGTTCCACTTTCCAGATTGATCTGGAGGTGAAGTGAAATACTCAAAACATGCAAGTAAATGCCATATATCTCTCTTACAGAAACACTTTTATACCTAATTTTATACCTATACCCAATTTATAACTTGGAAATATGTGACTTAAAAAAATGAAATGGGTTGCAAACGACATATATATTTCAATAATGAATTTCAGTAAGTGATTTGGTGTTTCTGTTCTACCAAAAAGAAATGTAGGCAAACATTTAAAGCAAAATCACTGAGAAGTGCAAAATCCCTTATTAAATGTGAATGCAAAACAAATCCCAGAGCATCAGTGCTTTTGTGTTAGCATTGTTTTTAGCTCACATCAGCAACCTGTCAACCAGCTTCCATGAATACATCCATGTTTTTTACAGCACTTTTGAGAAATGATGTTTAATATGAAAAGATTTTCAGTGCTGTTTCTCAGAGGAGACATAATTAAAAACAATGGCTTGGCCAAATGGAGCATGCAGATGCTGTAGTTATTTAAAACTATCAAAACTAGCTCTTAAATCATCATTAGATCAGAAAACATGAACTTCCGTAGGGTAAGAGTCATTTCCTAACCCCAAGTACAACAACTAAAGAGCAAGGAGAACTATTGTCACTTTTCAAGAGCTTTAAAAGTTACGGATGTGCTTGTGAGGTCGAGACCAGGTGACTAAAAATACGTTTCAGCTTAAGTGCCTCAAATTTCCAATGGCAACAAGAGCACTAAACAAGAAACAGGAAAACCCTGCTTGAGAACGTATAGTTCTATTGTACATGTCCAGTACAGCAAACACGTCTATAGGGAAAAGCATTGTGTTTGGCTTGTGTTGAGCTGTTCCTGTAGCTCAAGGTCACTGGTTTGATTACCAGAGAACGGACATACTTATAAATGTGTGATTATTTTAAGTTGCTGTAAATGGAAGCGTGTACCAAATGCATCAAAGTAAACAGACCAATAGGTTCACCCAAAAATGAAAATTTGCCAAAAATTCACTCAACCTCAGGGCATCCAAGATGTAGATGCGTTTGTTTCTTCATCAGATTTGGAGAAATGCAGCATTTCATCGTTTGCTGACCAATGGATGCTGTGCAGTGAATGGGTGCCGTCAGAATGAGAGTCCAAACAGCTGATAAAAAAACACAATAATCCACACCACTCCAGTCCATCAGCTAATGTCTTGAGAAGCAAAAAGAAACAAATCCATCATTAATATGTTTTAAATTTATGGATGATTGTGATGTTATCATCAGCTGTTTGGACTCTCATTCTGACGGCACCCATTCACTGCAGAGCAAGTGTTGGAATGCTACATTTCTCAATTTTTAAGAAACGTTCTTCCTTTAAGCAGGGTCCTAATATATAAATATATATATATATATATATATTTTTTTTTTTTTTTTTAATTTATTTATTTTATTTGAGATCCTTATTGAAAAGTAAAGCAGTGACAATGACAGGAAGAATACAGGCAGGTGGGATCAGAGATTACCAGAGCTTGCTTTGAACTTGGTTGTATAAACAAAACACTTTTGTGCACCATATCAGAGCACATTCATGACCCATCAGACTGCAAATCCTTTTTTTTTTATTTTTTTTTTTATATCACAATGTCCATTCTTACACATTTGGCTCTTGGCAAGATACATTTCTGTCATAATTTAATTTTAATAATTTAACCGTCATGTTGTTCAAAACCTGTATGAGTTTCTTTTCCTTCTGCAAACAAACAAAAAAGATGATATTTAAAAAAAAAAAAATTGTCCATACAATAGTTTGCACATATAAACATCACATAAATCAAAAACACAAACAAACTGGAAAACAAGTCAGATTTGCATTGCTTGTAGGCTAAAATCAGCCTTTTTTTGGTCTTATTGGAAGTTTCATATTGATCTGGAAATCACTGATCCTGGAATAGTAACATCTGCTTCCAGAATAAAACTCCCACTATTCAATGAAGTAAAGGCAGAAATACCCGTTTGAGATCATTCTTCTCAAGACTGTTTTCCTATTCAGTGATGTCTTTTGACCTTCAGTCATAGTAAATTATGTCAAACTGCAAAAAAGTCAGTGCTGCGAAACAGGAAATTGGCAGAAAAGGTTATAAATTCTGACTTGGAATGAATTATGGGAACTTGACC
The DNA here is from genome assembly GCA_036784905.1 of Acrossocheilus fasciatus. Lineage (NCBI taxonomy): Eukaryota > Metazoa > Chordata > Actinopteri > Cypriniformes > Cyprinidae > Acrossocheilus > Acrossocheilus fasciatus. The sequence continues at coordinate 31,936,240 of CM071957.1, forward strand.
TATAATTTATAACTTCTCTTTTAATTTTCGAAATCAGTGGATTAGATATTTTTTTGTTTTCCGTTTGAGAGTCCAAAAAATTTGTGGATTTGGATTTGCAAATATAAATGTTTAATGCCATATAGGTATACATTTACAAATGAAATGTGTGCACATGCATTCAAAAAGTGACAACACTGAAATTTAAAGTAATGTTTAATATAACAGTATATGACCTTTGATCAGTGCTGTTATAGTTGTAACTAAATAAAAAAAAAATAGATAATCAATTTATAATTAACTAGCTATTAAAAATTGTTTTATAAATGTGATTAAAACTTGGCTTTAGATAAAAATAATAAATCAAATAAAATATAAATACTGGATGAAAATCCTAAACATAAAAGTGAAAATGTTATCTTGTTAACTAACTAAAATGATTAAAACAGGAAATAAAAATAATTTAAAGATATCTAAAAATATAAAGAGAGAAAAATAATAAAAATGGCAAACTAAAAATGAAAACTGAAAAAATAAAAACTAACTCAAATATGAATAAATGTTGCTGCAGTTAGTTATAACAACTTAAAATTCGCTGAGATAACTTAAATATCCAACTTAAACTAAAAATAACTAAACTACAATTTTTGATCGTTAAGTTGAAAAAACATTATTACTTATTCTAATGTTGAATTTTAAGTGAAGTAATCGCAGCCATCATTTTTTTTACAGTGGCACTAAAATTTGATTGCTGAGAAGTTATTTTTACAGTAACTTTTACATTAACATCCTTGGAAGGGATTGAACACTCATTGAGAAGGGAATTCTGTAGAAATGGTGTGGCTAGATGAGTTACACCCTGCACACAGACTCTTTTGAACAGACTAATCAAAACTATTAAATGTTCATAGCGATTCCAGCTCTCGTGTGGTTGTGTCACAAGACGGCCGTCAGCAGTGAGGTCAGTGAGTTATTCACTGTGCAGCTGCACGACTGAAGAAACCAGCACTGCTGCAAGACAGACAGTTACTCACTTCAGACCAGCTTCACTACACACACACACACACACACACACTCATCCACTGCTGTTCACACCGACGCTATTATAGCAAGACTTTCACCACAGCACGGTTGCGAAATATGTTGGAAAGGGAAAGATTTCTTGATGTCATAGTAGCAATTAATAAACGTTTGCTGTCTGATGCATTTCCAGTAGAGTCACTTCGTCATATTATAATGACTACCCAGGCAGCAAGCAGTGTCGGCCCAGATCCGGCCCACATCTGGGCTGGATCTGGGCCAACACTATGTTGCTGTCTGGGTAATGAGGTTTATGCACTGTAAAAAATTACCGTGATTTTAACGGTAAAAAACTGTGAAAAAGCTACGGTAAAAACCTGTTAAATGGTTAACGGTAAGTTCCCCTAATATAAATACGGTGAAAAACTGTAATAGACATTTCATTGAAATACCACTTTTGGAAGTGAAAAAGAATGTAAAATTTACAGGGAAAAACCGTAAATTGATGTTCCCAGAATTCCCTGCGTTGCATTTCAAATTTTGTTTGAATTTGATGTTTTTTCTTTGAAATAACTAGGTTTCTTCTTAGTTTTTTCTTATCAGTTATGTTTATTAGGGTTGTATGTTACATCTAATGTTGTTAAATTAATGTTTATTGCATATTTCAGTTTAATGAGTCTCACCATGATGGTGTTTAGTGCTTGTGTGAATGACACTGTGCACTTTCTATATATGTTATTATTTAAAAGCTGCTTTTGATGGGCTTTCATTCGTCATGTGACTCTCATCACCATCTGCATTTGGTGGCTATCAGTGTATTTCAAAGGTACAAAACAGATTTCAATATTTCAATAGGCTGTTATATTAACATTATATCAGTTTACGGTATTTAACTGAAATTACGGTATTTAACTGTAAATTTAAGGTAAAACCGTAAAAAAACCTAAAACGTTGCTATCGTATATATTTTACAGTATAATTCTGGTAACCACAGCTGCTGGTTTTTTACCATAAATTTAAAAAAATAGACATGAAGATCTTTCAAAAAGTCTCCTTTTGAATTCCAAGAGAGAAGGAAAGTCATACGGAAAGAACATGAGGGTGCAATGACGACATTATCATCTTTGAGTGAACTATCTGTTTAAGAGGGTCAGATGAGGTTGAAATGGGAAAATGCCAATCAATTGTTTGATTTACAGTATTTGTGAATGAACACAAAGGTCTGGACGACTTCCAGATTGGATTTCCTCACTGTGCATTATTGTGGTGCACGTTGCTCTGGGTACCATGTACATGTTTTTGAATGATTTTTTGAATGATCGAGTGATTCTGAAGTAATGACGCTGAAAATTCAGCTTTGAATCACAGGAATAAATTACACTTTAAAATATATTATAATAGAAAATTGTTATTAAGTTGTAATAATATTTCAATAATACTGTTTTACTGTATTTTTCATCCAATAAGTGTAGCCTTGGTGAGCATTCTTTTAAAAACATTTAAAAAGAAAGCGTTGTTATGGATTATGGACTCATATTTTAGCTGGAAGAAACAGTTTGAAGTTTAGACTTCTTAATGATGGATTTGTTTCAGCTTTTAGCTTCACAAGATGTTAACTGATGTACTGGAGTGGTGTGGATTATTGTGATGTTTTTATCAGCTGTTTGGACTCATTCTGACGGCACCCATTCACTGCAGAGCATCCATTGCTGAGACACTGATGCAATGCTGCATTTCTCCAAATCTGTTCCCATGAAGAAACAAACTTATCTTGGCTGGCCTGAGGGTGAGCATTTTTCAGCAAAATATTATTCTCGAAGGCATCTAATACCAATGTAAAACACTCATGCAAAAGTATATCACATTTCAAAATGTCACATGCTAAATTACTACCATCTGGTCCATGTGAATAAGGTGGACAGCTCAGGCCGTGATGTTTAGCAGAGCTCCAGTGCAGTCATTTCTGCAGGCACCGACTGGATGTCCTCCAAAACCTCCCTGGCTCATGCAGTTTTCCCTTTATCCCAGCCAAGGCCTCACTGTTTACTGTGAAGGGAACGGTAAAATAATGTTGTCAGTTACAGTCATATTTAATAGAATAAATAACCAGTTGTATATGCTTTTACTAAAGCAGTCGTGTTGCTCACTGTTAGTGTTAGTGATTTAAACAAACGTCTAACACTAAGTGTTTTAAGTAAGTGCAGTGTGCATCATCCTGCAGTGTTTGTGAATGATTCCTCAAATCACGAGTCTGGTTGAGAAGAGGTGTCTAGAAACCAGAAAATAATAGACTTTTAAAAATATAGGTTCCAAAAATGGGTTTTCACAGTAATGCCATGGAAGAACCATTTTTGTTTCTCCAAAGAACCTTTTAGAGAGATCATTTTTCTTAGCGTGAAGAACATTTTAATCATCTAAAGAACCTTTTTCTTCTCTATAAAGAACCTTTTGTGGAATGGAAAGATTCCATGGATGTTAAAAGTCCTTCGTAGAACCATTGATGCCAATAAATAAAACCCTTTTTTTTTTTTTAAGAGTGTAAGCAATCACTCAAAACTCCTACTTTCAGAAAAGAGGTATAAAGCGCTCACTGGGACAGTACCTTTGAAAAATGTACACTTTTGTACCTTATTTACCCCTGAAGAGTGCATATTACTACCGTAAAAATACAAATAGCACCTAAATATTACATTTTTAGTAACTTCTAAAAAAGGTGCCATCCGAGTGACAACTTTTGTACCTTTTGACTGACGGCATGCTGTAGGAAAAAACACTTTCGTCAGAAAATGTAAAACTATAGAAATCCTTGTATGTTTCTCATCTTCTCACTCCCTTCTGCAGGATTATATCACCTTATAAATTAAATTTAGCAATCACTGCAAGATACAGACTGTAAGAAAAAGTGACGGCATATTAAATTACCAAACACTGAGCTTGAAACTGGCACATTATCAAGAGATGATCACAAAAACATCACTACTGCTAAGAAACTACAGCGTGAAACAAATGATAGCAATAAATCAGCTTAGAGAGATTCATTTTGTGTTATCTTATGCTGTCAGTTACACTGATATTTCAACTTAAGAATTGAAATCCCTCCAATCCATCATTTAAATGCATGAAACATTAGCACAGAAGAATGTGTTACACGTCAGAGTGAGCAGCAACCTGGTTAAGTTTGGCATTCGCAGTGAATTACGCAGCTCTAACTGTCTTCATTGTGTAGGATGCTTGTTTTTACCTCACAGACTTAATACAGCAGAACAAAAAGTCACAGAGAAATAGTTGAGCCAAACAGTCCGTCCAACACATCGAAACCTGCTTCAACATATTACTGTGACTTTTCACCTCATTAAGATTCTCAAACCTTGGTCACATTGAATTTTCACGCTTGTGCAATTAATTTACTCACTTTTCATCTCCTCTACTGTCCACCAATGAGGGCACTAACAATAACAAGGATCAGAGTCATTTCTTGTACCAGTTTTGAGCACAAATGCCTTCCTTTAAAACCTTGCAAAGTAAATAAAAGTAACCTAAAAATATAAACAGAAACCGGTTTTAATAAAAAGTAACATTTCTCTTCATAACTCTATCATTCCACAAATATTTTACAGTCAAAGACCCATAAAAAAATAAAAGAAATAAAACTTGGTCTGCATTTGATTTCAACAGAGGTGATGCGAGAGGAATGCTGGAATATCCTAATATGCATAACACTAAATGAATTGGAGTAAATAAATGTTTTATCAATGCATATCAACACTGGATGATTTATAAGTCAACCTTTTTTTGTTGCACTGAATTTTCAGTGCATTTGGAGCTACCTTGCATGCAAATTCATTAAAAAGAGGTATTTTAAGAGTTTCCTACCTTTCAGAACAGCATTTGCATCAGGAGCGATTGTTGCTTACGTAGGCAGCGCACTAGGTTTTGAAACAGAGCGTCAGATTTTTGTCTTTGAAAGGCAAAGCAATAAAACCCATGTCAGATGTCAACAGGTTCCAAAAACAAGATGAGGAAAGGAAAGGCCAGGGAGGATGTGTTTTACTGCTTTATCTGCAGGGTGAGAGCTTTTGTCTCAAGAGTAGTCAAAAGCAGTCCTTGCTTTGGATAAAAGCATCTGCTAAATGAATCCATGAAAATTTTAATGTGCTCCAATTGCTTCACCAAATTGCTGTTAATTTTTTTTTTTTTTTTTTTCATATTTCACATTAAAAAATAAATAAATAAATAAATAAATAAATAAATAAATGTACAAGGATATGCACATTGGTTGTTTGTTTAAAAAGAACACAGTGTTAAGTTAACTGGTGAAGCTGGGTGTTTGGTTACTTGTGATTTAGTAGATGCTTTTTGTTAAGGGACTGCTGAAAGTACTGAACGGTCCCTGAAGAGAGACTGGAGTTAAGTGAATGTCCCAAACATGTCCAGGTCAAATTTAAGCCAAAATAAATAAAAAATTAAAAAAAATTGCATTAAGTAAATGAAGTTTTTTTTTTACAGTAGCATTTTTGATGACAATTAAGCACACTGTAAAACCGAACAGTGAAATGAATTAAATGAGTTAATTTCACTCAAGTAATAATGAAAGTTCATTGGACTTAATTTAAATAAGTTCTGTAAACTTGAAATGTAGTTGTAGTAAGGTGAACTTAAAATGATTAACATAGAGAGACATAAGTTAGTATTTAAATGTTGTGTTATGTTAGGATTTACATAGGTTTCTGTTATGTTGGTTTTGTAGTGTTACCGTTGTGGTGAAGAGTAGAGCCTGTGGTTAGGCTGAGGATGGACAGCAGAACTTAAAGACTATATATACAGCATGTTGTTTGACTATTTACATGCAAGTGTGAGTCTTTTAGATAACAACATTAGCAACTGCCAGTGTATTGTTGCTGACTAGCACTTAACTATAAAGATCTGAATGAATGCGCTGTTTATGGAACCAAGTTGTATATAATTATCATTGTGATGAATGGGGTGGGATCATGGAAACGAGGCTTGGCTCCCATTGCTCTCAGCCCCACCCCACTACTCATAAAAATTTTATGCTATACTAACTTTAAAAAATTGAGTTTGTTTCCTCAAATGTTTTGAGTATTCTTAACTTAGGTTTTACAGTGCACATTTTCTTTCATTTTTCCTCCATTCTTTAAAAAAAAAAAATCCAAATCTTCAATTATGATTATATTAGATGGTTTTTCTTTTTTTAAATATTTAAAAATTTAAAATTTAATCAGTATAAGGTTTATATGCATGCATTTTATTTATTTTTTTTATCTTTTTTTTCCCCCTCACACTTTTTATCCTGTCTTGATAGTGTGACCACTAGACACAAGCCTACAACACTTTTAATAATTAAAGTGATCATTTTTGTAATAATTAAAATCTATCCTTTCCTGGCAATAACCTGTGGAGATAAAATGAACATTATCAAATAATTTTCATATTTTGTTTCATCTGAATGTTGTATAATACATTCCTGGAGCCCTTCGACTGCTGTTTTCTAGGTACAAAATTTTTCACTACTCCATGAAAAGAAAAGAAGAACATCCTTTCATTCTTCCTGAGGATATGACTGAAAATAAAGCATGCTATGACAATACCTGAGCAGGAAGGATTCGACTGCGCCCTACTTGAGGATTAATATTACTTACTAATGCACGTTTGGGAACCATTTCTAAATTAGATGAGATGATTACATTTTGGTGATGTGAGTGGTGCTTGAATTCATATAAGTCACCGATTAAAAATGGAAAAGGGGTGACGGACTGAATCACAATCTCTGGCATTTCTCTCCAATTTGACGCCCATTTTCTGCCTGATTTACGTTGTTTTCATTCTTTGTCACTAATAAAACAATCCCAGTCTTCTTACGATTTCCTTTCATGGACTGCTCTGGAGGGGAAAATGCAGACTGACATCTACGAAAACATCCTACATGATGAAAGTACAGCTTGTTTGAGGTGTGACAGACTATGAAAGGAAATGAGGAGAAAGTCTAGTTCAGGGTGGGTCAGGGTGGGCTGCGTTTTTTTCTTTGACTAACGCCAGTCCAGGGATTATTACTCAGACATCATGCGCACACCTTCAGCACTATCAAAATCTAAATAAATTCCTTTTGTTGAGGGCACCGCTATCCACCCATGTTTCACTGAAGTCATGGAAACAGTAATATTGGAGAACAATTAAACAGCCCTGTGGGATACTGATAAATTAAGTAGCAGTTTCCACCCTTTTCCCACTTGGAAAAAAAGTGAAAAGAGTCTAAATCTATAGGTGTGCTGAATTCATCATTCTGGTGTTTTCCTTATACTGTTACATCCACGCTCAATACAAACCCCAAATTACACAACTGTAATGACGACTCTTATATTACAAAACATGCAAGTAAATCAAATTGTACTTCAAAAAGAAAGAAAGAAAAGAAAAAACACTTTTAGCAGTATTACAGTTAAATGAAATGGTTAAGTGGCCCCAAAAAGTATTTGGATGCCAAGCCATCAAAAAATATAAATAAATAAAATAAATAAATAAAAATTTGCATTAGTGCATTAATTAATAAAATCAAAATCAAAGCAAGTGCCATTTAAGTTAAGCATGACTCAGGTATCCAAAAAACATAGGGCCTAATTTAATACAAAACTTCTCATGGCAAATTATCAGAACAGACATTTGAATGTGTATATTTAGGCAAAGTTATTTATATAACATTTCACGCCCAATTTAAGTACTTCACATAATATATTATGTTCATTATGTAACAGTATTTAGAATGCATACAGTATTATTAAAAAGTAAAACTAATAAATACAAAATATCAAATACAAAAAATTAAATTAAAATATGCACTGTAAAAAAAACCTCAAATTTATGAATAAAGATTACTTGAGTAGTATATTTGATAAGAAAATAGTACTTCAAAATTTCACATTTAGCCTAATTCCACGTGTTACTTGCCGTTTCTTTGTATCATTTGTGAAATTTAGCAATTTTGAGTGAAAACTGTTTCACCACCTTTTTTTTTTTTTTTTTTTTAAAATAGCCTACTTTAAAAAATTGAATGGGGAAAATGTATTTGATCTATCTATCTATTTTAGGAGGGGTATAGCTTTACCAAAACATAGTTACGCGAAAAGGTGACATCTATTTGCGGTAACTAATTTGGAAATTAAATCCTCAAGACGAATATCGTGTGTCCAAACCCATGTGCGCCAGCAGGAATAGAACAAGAAAAAAGAGAGAGAGAGAGAGAGAGAGAGAGAGAGAGAGAGAGAGAGAGAGGGGGGGGGGGGGGGGGAACAAAGTTAGTGGAGCTGCGGGATCTCTGCCAGATAACACGAACTTCCTTTAATTTCTGGAGACATGGATGTCATTATAAACGCGGCACGGCACACCTCAAACTCATGAACACGCTGGTCACTTCTCCATAACTTCGTGAAGACCGTTACATAACGCTCCAGCAGAGATGAGAGAAATCATAGGAATGGCGATGGCGCTCGTTGTTCTGGGGGTTCGCGGGGAAATCATCAATAACAGCTATTGTGTGGATGGAAAATGCTTCGTCGTCCACGTAGACAGTATGAGTTTTGACGCTGCCCAGCTCGTCTGTCAAGAGAAAGGAGGACATCTGATGACCGTACGCACCGAAAAAGCGGCCAATGTTCTCGTTGGGTTGTTAAACGGCACTTCTGGAGACTTTTGGCTTGGGCTTAAATACGCCGGCGACCAGTGTTCAAACTCAAACGATGGGTTAAAGGGATACAGATGGGTCACTGGAGACAACAAAACCCAATACCTCAACTGGAAAAGCGACTTGGCGGTTTGTTCTCCACTATGTGTTTCGGTATCACAAAAAGTTCCCAAATGGACCGAAAGACCATGCAATAACAGAACCGAGGGTTATTTGTGCGAATATGACAACTCCGATTACTGTGCGCCACTTAGCATCGATGCACCAGTCTTGTACGAAACTCCTTTTGGATTTAAGGCAAACGAACAACTTAAAGAGATTCCTCAATACACCAACGGGACATTGCTGCCGCTGAGAACGAGACACATTTGTGTCGAAGGCAAGTGGCTTAAAGCACCTTGGAATTGTGAAGTTTTGGGTGGTGGATGCGATTATAAGTGCATTCAGAAAGGGCAAAACAACACCTGCATCTGTCAACCCGGGTTCGAACTCGACAACAACGAAGTCGCTTGCAACAAACAGAACGATGACCCTTGCGCTGAATGTGAACACAAATGCACGCGAGTCGGCGATGCATTCGTGTGCACGTGTCGCCCGGGGTTTCAATTAGGTGCAGATGGCAAGTCTTGCGAAGAATGCAAACCCGGTTTTCACACTGAAGGTGGAGTTTGCGTTGATGAGGACGAATGCGAGTCTGCACCGTGCGAGCACGAATGCATCAACACTGAAGGTAGCTATCACTGTATATGCTTTGAGGGGTATATTCAGTCGGTGAAGGACATGCTCAAATGTCAAATGCACTGTGAGAAAAACATCTGCCCAGCTGACTGTGATCCCAACAACAACGCCCAGTGCAACTGCCCCGATGGTTTCCTACTTGAAGGGCAATTTTGCCTTGACATAGATGAATGCGACAGTGATTACTGTGACCATGCATGTGAAAATACACCTGGAGGATATAAATGTTCTTGCGATGAAGGATACGTGCTTCAAGACAGCACTAATAAATGTATTAGGGAAGACTTTGAGGGTTCAGGCAGCTCAACGCCTTTTGATATTTTTACTCCTACGAGCAGATCTCCAACCGACAAGCCAGTGTCCATCTCAGCTGGCAGTCTTTTGGGAATAATGGTTTGCATTGTCGTTTGTATTCTTCTACTGGTCTGCCTCGCTCACTGCATAATGAGACGGCTTAGTAAAATGCACCATTACGATGTGGACGAAGGCCAAGATAAAATCTTCGATTTTCAACAGGTGATCATTGAAAAACACTGTGCACAACAGACATTCCCAAGTAGATATATAAAAAGAGACACTTAAAGTCGGACGCCACGCGAACTGAAATGTAAATACTAAATATATTTGATTTTGTATGTAAACATAAATATATTAGGCATAGACAATGTAAGAAAAACTGAAACTTACCTTGCACATGTTTGAAGTCATGAATGTCAGTATTGTTGAATGTTGTTGTTGTTGTTTTTTGAAGAGAATAAATGTTATATTTTAATATAACGTGTAGCAAATTTAATTTACAGTAACCTATCACTGAAAAAAAATATTCATTGAATTTACTCAATTTTTTTAAGGTAAGCGGTTGCAATCAATTTATTTTAGCTACATTTAAATAAACAAATTTAGTTGACTAACTTTCAACATATTTTTTTATTAAATGTAGCCAAAATAAATTGTTTGCGACCACTTACCTTAAACAAATTTTTTCAGTGTGTTTCGTCTTCTCTCTCTTTCTACAGTTTGTGTCCAAATTTGAAGATAGACATGCACATGCAACAATAATGAACACGATTTCTAAAAGTTTTATTTATGTCCTACAGAAGTTTCTGCTGGTCTTCTGAGTAATGTTGGTAAATGACCCCCTCTAGTGGGCAGTAAGGAACTAGTTCAAGTGCAGTTAGGTTAGTTGCTTCATACTCATACATCGCTCACGTGAAAAAAAAAAATGTTGGTGTTTTATCTTCAAGAGTGGCAAGAGTTACTGTCCAGTCATTGCAGTTGGTATATCAGTTGACTAATCCTTGATCATTGCTGTATTGCACAATTGTATACAATTTCTACGCTGTTTATTTCTTTTTAAATAAATAAATAAACGATTAAAAGATTCTGAAACTGATCAAAGACGGCGTTCGAAATAACAAAATTCAAATATTGCTGCTAAACTTCCGACTTTATTCAATAAACTGAAATGGTTGTAGTTTTCCAGAGTTACAGTCTTGAACTCCTTACCGGAAAATGAATCACTGAGTCAGAAAGTTATTTCCTATTTCAGAAATGTTGGGAAACACAAATGAGATGAAGAGAGAGAGACCGGAGGTAGAAGTCATTCTCGCCGTAAGGAACTCAAGCGAGAGGACGATAGTTGTTGATTTGACGCTGTAGGAGGCTTAATATTGCGTTATTGAAACTCTCTCATTATTTCACGCCAAAACGCTGCATGGATTAGCCTAGTGAACGAACCAGGTAAAACGCTAAATTATTGCTCTGTTATTATTCATGACTTTCAGATTGCTGCATGTATCCGATCTTGTTGCAGTAAATGCTTTTTCTTTTAAGTCAGTGAACTTTGAACTAGTTAATCAAACAATGACTAAGATATACTTAGTACACCAACGTCTCAAAAAACGAAATCATTTTAATACTAAAATGCATGTGTTTTTTCCACAGAGCTCTCAGAATGGAATATATATTTATACTGATCCTTTTTGGACTGTGCATCAACACTGAAGTTGTGAAGTGCACATTGTGTTCAGTTAATGGCTATGCCGCCTTCTGCATAGATAGAGGTCTTCATCATGTGCCAGAGCTGCCCACGCATGTCAATTATGTGGATCTGAGTTTAAACAGCATTGCTGAACTCAACGAAACATCCTTTTCTCATCTCAAAGGTCTACAAGTCCTTAAAGTGGAGCAACAAACACCAGGACTTGCGATCAGAAACAACACATTTAGAAGACTCTCCAAACTAATATTACTTAAACTAGACTACAACCACTTCCTGCAAATAGAAACAGGGGCTTTTAATGGATTATCCAACCTTGAGATTCTCACTCTCACTCAGTGCAGTTTAGATGGTTCTGTTTTGTCCGGTGACGTCCTTAAACCTCTGGTGTCTCTAGAGATGCTTGTCTTACAAAAAAACAACATTCACAGAATCCAGCCGGCATCATTCTTTTTAAGCATGAGGAGATTCCACGTGCTGGATCTCTCGTACAACAAAGTGAAGAGCATCTGTGAAGAAGACCTCCTCAACTTTCAGGGTAAACATTTCACGCTTCTGACCCTTGCCTCCGTGACACTGCAAGACATGAATGAGAACTGGTTAGGATGGGACAAGTGTGGAAACCCATTCAAGAACATGTCCATAACTGTATTGGACCTATCTGGAAATGGCTTTAAAGTTCCCATGGCAAAGCGTTTTTTTGATGCAATCACCGGCACCAAAATCCAAGGTCTCGTTCTCAGTAGGAGTTACAGCATGGGCAGTTCTTTTAGTCATAACAATTTCCCAGATCCAGACAAATTCACATTCAAGGGTCTTGAGGTTAGTGGTGTTAAGATTTTTGATTTGTCCCAATCAAACATTTTTGGTTTGTTCGATTCAGTATTTAGTCATTTTTCAGATCTAGAGCAAATTACGTTGGCACAAAATGAGATCAACATTATTGAAAACAATGCATTTTTGGGTATGACTAATCTACAAAAGCTAAACCTGTCCAACAACTTCCTGGGTAGTATTGATTCTAAAACATTTCAGAATCTAGAGAAACTTGAGGTGCTCGATTTGTCTTACAACCATATAAGGATGCTTGGAGATCAATCATTTCAGGGACTCCCAAGTTTACTCAACTTAAATCTAACAGGAAATGCTCTTGAATCAGTTCGTGAATTTGCAACCCTAGTAAACCTGAAGAAACTCTACTTGGGTGAGAACAGAATTTCATCTTTGTCTAGTTTACCCAACATTGCTAAAAATCTCACGACCCTTGACCTGGAATTCAACAGATTAAAGGACTTGTCAGATTTGTACACTATACTAAGGGAATTTCCTCGAGTAGAAAAAATCTTTCTTCGAGGTAACATGTTTTCAACGTGTCATAATCAGAGACAAATAGTGGTTTCAGACAAACTACAGCTCCTTAATCTCGAGCTTTCAACAATGCAACTGATCTGGTCAGAAGGAAAATGTTTCAATGTGTTTAACAATCTTCACCAGTTAGAAGAGCTTTCTCTGGCTTCCAATGGGCTGCAGTCACTTCCCAAAGACATTTTCAAAGACCTTACTTCTTTGTTCTTTTTGGATTTGTCATTCAACTCTTTGAAGTACCTTCCTAATGGTATATTCCCTAAAAGTCTTCAGATACTTAATCTTGAATACAACTCTATTTATTCAGTGGATCCAAATCTCTTCAGCACCCTCAGCTACCTCAGCCTGATAAAAAACCAGTTCCGTTGTGATTGCAACCTAAGAGATTTCCAAACATGGCTTAATCAAACCAACGTAATCTTTTCTCACTCTATTGAGGATGTGACATGTGCCAGTCCTGAGGAGCAGTACATGGTTTCGGTTGTGAGATCCAGCATACAATGTGAGGATGAAGAGGATGAGAGTAGCGTTGAAAAACTAAGGCTTGTGCTTTTCATTTTCTGTTCTGCACTGATTATATCTCTCACTGCCAGCGCCATCATTTATGTCCGTCGACGGGGCTACATCTTCAAGCTTTACAAAAAACTTATTGATAAACTCGTGGATGGAAAGCAACAGGAGCCCGATCCTGATCGATTCTTGTACGACGTGTATCTTTGTTTCAGTTCCAGTGATATTAAGTGGGTAGAAAGAGCGCTGTTGAAGAGGCTCGACTCTCAGTTCTCAGAGCAGAATACACTCCGCTGCTGCTTTGAGGAGCGAGACTTCATACCCGGGGAGGACCATCTTAGCAACATGCGAAATGCTATCCAGAACAGTCAAAAAACCCTTTGTGTGGTGTCTGAACGATTCCTGAAGGATGGCTGGTGCTTAGAAACCTTCAGTCTGGCACAAAAAATGATGCAAGTGGAACTTAAAGACATTTTGTTGGTGCTGGTTGTAGGGAACATACCGCAGTACAGGTTACTGAAGTACAAGCAAGTGAGATCTTACATTGAGAACAGAAGATACCTTCTGTGGCCCAACGACAGCCAGGACTTAGATTGGTTTTATGACCAACTTCTGCAAAAAATAAAAAAAGACACCAAGGTTAAGCAAACTGAACAAACAAAGGATGACGCAACAAATGTTCATGCAAACACAGCTGTGTAATTGTGGTATATGTGTTGATTATATATTTTGTGTGTTATTTTATTATTATTACATAAGATGCTTGTGACCATTACCAAATAATGCATAATGCAGATCTTGATTAGGTATAATTTTCTCATAATTTCTGTTTATTAATATATAATTTATAACGAAATGTTATAAATAAAAATACTTGTTTGTGAACCAACTAATAATTTAAGTAAATGCCTGAAAATGCAATCTGTAAATAAACAACCTAAAAACGTTAACTGGGGGGGAAAAAAAGACTCCGATATTCACCTTAATTTCTAAATACAAGCAAAAGGGCAAAAACAAGGAATTGTGAAAACACTATGATGCAATCTGACCTCATGCTTCTGGGTAATAACGGTTTGCACATTGTTAATGAAATTTGCAAAGAATCCTCAGAATTGATTAATTCTGTCATTTATTTATTGACCTGTGTACTTTGAACAGTTTGGAAATAGTAGCAATCACATGCCTGATTAAGTAAATATTAAATTGAAATCTTACCTTGTCAGAGAACTCTAATTCCTCAGTCTTCATTGAGAAACTGATCGTAATATAATAATGCTTGATCTCACAATGCCATCTGGCATAATTTCCTGTTATGATCCCTTCATTTTAATAAGGCACACTGGAAAAAAAAGACGACAACACTGCAAAGGTAATATTAACATTGTGATTTATGTACAGAAAGCAAACTTTCAGTGACACCTTGTGCAAATATAGCTGACCAAAAATAGCCTTCAAATTTCCCTTCGAAAGAAAGGAGGATTAAACCATTTTGAAGTTGAGAGCTAAGACCAGAAATTGAGACATTTGCTATTAAATGCATGACACTTGATTTAGTACCCAGAGATTCTGCTGATAATCTTTTAACAGTGTCAGTGTGTAATCTTCATATATATATATATATATATATATATATATATATATATATATATATATATATATACACACACATACATATACATATACATATATATATATATAGAACCACCACCATAAAGTGAAATCGCCATCTATGACTAATTGTATATTGGATTCTATTTATTGCACACAATCTGATGGCCTCATTTAACAGCAGGTTCTTCTTTATAGGCACATGTAGGAAGTTGCTTAAAATATCCTCAGATTGAGAAGTCAAGTTGGTTATGCAATCAAAAACCCTTTTCTTTTTGTTGGCTTTGATATTTACTTTCTGGCCTAACTGTCATTTTACTCCATGTGTTGAATGATAATTCATATGTTTTAAATAACTAAACATGGGAAAGAAGAGGGGGGAAACAAAACAAACACACAATATCTAAAAACTAATTTAGAGCTTTCAGAGACAACAAAATATATTGTTCTTTTTGAATGCACTCTTGCTATAAGTTCTTACCCTTGAAGGGGTTATTTGCAGGCATCTTCTCTCCAGATTCAGTCTGTCATTAAACAAAAAACAATGTTATGTTTCAGGGTCGATTTTTTTTTAGGGTTTTTAAATTTAAAAAGTACATACTCGAGCGATTTAAAAATAAAAATAGTCATGTGAATAGGAATCCTCCAAGTGACCGTTAATTTTTGAATTGTAAGCGCGCGCTTTTTTTTTTTTTTTTTTTGTGGGTAGGAGCGCGATTTAGCAGCCAATCATTGTCGACTTGATTCTTAACCATGTTCATTTAAATTAAATTATCTATATGCTGAACTTAACTATTTTCCCTCTAGTCATCCTCAGAATACAGGAAGCTATATTAAAACAATTAAGTATGCTATAATATCCAATATGACTGCAATAGATTTTATAGATATAATTGTTCCTTTAAATGATTTAAAAGTTATATAATAACACGGGCTGTCCCTGTAGTACACACTGCAGCTTAGTAAACATGAAGTAGGCTAAGTTGAGCTCGGTGCAGAGCGGAGCAGGGTACTGCACTTCAGAGGAAAAGGCAGCGGGAGATTGCGAACGGAGCTACACCGTTCTATGAATGTTTGTACTAGTAAATTAACGTTTATTCAGTATTCACACACGAAGAATCCCTTACCGGAAAATGAGTCACTGGGTCAGAAAGTTATTTCCTATTTCAGAAATGTTGAGAAACGCACATGAAACGAAGGAGGAGGAGAGAACAGAGGAAGAACTCCACATGATCGCCTCACGTAACTCTTCAAACTTCACGATCAATAACTGAAGAAACCGCTGAACAGGGTACACTATGGATTAATGACCGAACAGGTAAGACGCTAAACTATAGATCGGTTATGAACTTTGGAGTAAAGCTTTCACGGGATCGGGTCATTGATAGTAAAATCTCGTAAGAATGTAATGAATTCCACATTAAAAACTTCTGTTTCTCCCCTAAAGTCACTGGACCTTGAACTATAAGCAAACAATTCTTAAGATAAACTTGTTATATAGATGTAGCTGTAGACTGTGTAGCATATGTACAGGTGCTGGTCATATAATTAGAATATCATCAAAAAGTTGATTTCACTAATTCCATTCAAAAAGTGAAACTTGTATATTATATTCATTACACACAGACTGATATATTTCAAATGTTTATTTCTTTTAATTTTGATGATTAGAGCTTACAGCTCATGAAAGTCAAAAATCAGTATCTCAAAATATTAGAATATTTACATTTGAGTTTCAATAAATGACCATCCCTACAGTATAAATTCCGGGTATCCCTTGTTCTTTGAAACCATAATAATGGAGAAGACTGCTGACTTGACAATGATCCAGAAGATGAACATTGACGCCCTCCACAAAGAGGATAAGTCACAGAGGGTCATTACTGAAAGGTGTGGCTGTTTACAGAGTGCTGTATCAAAGCATATTAAATGCAAAGTTGACTGGAAGGAATAATTTAGGTAGGAAAAGGTGCACAAGCAACAGGGATGACCGCAAGCTTGAGAATACAGTCAAGGAAAGCCAATTCAAACACTTGGGAGAGCTTCACAAGGAGTGGAATGAAGCTGGAGTCAGAGCATCAAGAGTCACCACGCTCAGATATCTTCAGGAAAAGGGCTACCAAGCCACTTCTGAAACAGAAACAACATCAGAAGCGTCTTACCTGGGCTGTGGAGAAAAAGAACTGGACTGTTGCTCAGTGGTCCAAAGTCCTCTTTTCAGATGAAAGTAAATTTTGCATTTCATTTGGAAAATCAAAGTCCCAGAGTCTGGAGGAAGAGTGGAGAGGCGCAGAATCCATGTTGCTTTAAGTCCAGTGTGAAGTTTCCACAGTCAGTGATGATTTGGGCTGCCATGTCATCTGCTGGTGTTGGTTCACTGTGTTTTCTGAGGTCCAAGGTCAACGCAGCTGTATACCAGGAAGTTTTAGAGCACTTCATGCTTCCTGCTGCTGACCAACTTTAAGGAGATACAGATTTCATTTTCCAACAGGACTTGGCAACTGCACACAGTGTCAAAGCAACCAGTATCTGGTTTAAGGACCATGGTATCCCTGTCCTTAATTGGCCAGCAAATTCGCCTGACCTTAACCTCATAGAAAATCTATGGGGTATTTTCAAGAGGAAGATGCGATATGCCAGACCCAACAATGCAGAAGAGCTGAAGGCCACTATCAAAGCAACCTGGGCTCTCATAACACCTGAGCAGTGCCACAGACTGATCGACTCCATGCCACGCCGCATTGCTGCAGTAATTCAGGCAAAAGGAGCCCCAACTATGTATTGAGTGCTGTACATGCTCATACTTTTCATGTTCATACTTTTCAGTTGGCCAAGATTTCTAAAAATCCTTTCTTTGTATTGGTCTTAAGTAATATTCTAATTTTCTGAGATACTGAATTTTGGATTTTCCTTAGTTGTCAGTTATAATCATCAAAATTAAAAGAAATAAACATTTGAAATATATCAGTCTGTGTGTAATGAATGAATATAATATACAAGTTTCACTTTTTGAATGGAATTAGTGAAATAAATCAACTTTTTGATGATATTCTAATTATATGACCAGCACCTGTATACCTGTATGTATGTATGTATGTATATATATGTATGTATATATATGTATATATGTATGTATATATATGTATATATATATATATATATGTGTGTGTGTGTGTGTGTGTGTGTGTGTGTGTGTGTGTGTGTGTGTGTGTGTGTGTGTGTAGCCTATATATATACAACAGTTCTGTGCTTTTAGTCTTAACTATATTATGCTTGGATTTCATAAATATGACCTCTTTTTTGGTGTCCACAATTGCAAACTTAAATTGCACATTTTAAAGTAATACTTTACCTAAGAAAGAAAATTTTGCCATCATATACTCACCCTTGTTTCTCTGACTTTCTAATACTGCATGGAGTAGGCTACAAAAGGAAAATATTTGAGAAACTGATAACAGTCTTTTATGGATGAACTATTTTAACCTTCGTTTGCATAACGTGCTTTGTTTTTCTACAGTGATATCAGAATGGCAGCAAGACAAACACTATCTCTGATCCTCCTTGGGTTATGCATGGGCACTCAAATTGTGAAATGCACCTCCGTGTGTTCAATTGCTGGCTCTGTTGTCCTTTGCACAGATAGAGGCCTTCAAGAAGTGCCAGAGCTGCCCACGCATGTAAATAACTTGGATCTGAGTAACAACAGCATTGCTGAACTCCATGAAACATCATTTACTCATCTGGAAGGTCTACAAATCCTCATACTGATGCGCCAAACACCGGGACTTGTGATCAGAAACAATACATTCAGAAGACTCTCTAATTTAACATCACTTAAGCTGGACTACAACCACCTGCTGCAAATGGATACAGGAGCGTTTAACGGATTATCCAACCTTGAGATTCTCACTCTCACTCAGTGCAGTTTAGATGATTCTATTTTATCCGGTGATGTCCTTAAACCTCTGGTGTCTCTAGAGATGCTTGTCTTACGTGAAAACAACATTCACAGAATCCAGCCGGCATCATTCTTTTTAAGCATGAGGAGATTCCACGTGCTGGATCTCTCGTACAACAAAGTGAAGAGCATCTGTGAAGAAGACCTCCTCAACTTTCAGGGTAAACATTTCACGCTTCTGACCCTTGCCTCCGTGACACTGCAAGACATGAATGAGTTCTGGTTAGGATGGGACAAGTGTGGAAACCCATTTAAGAACATGACTGTAACTGAATTGGACCTGTCTGGAAATGGCTTTAACGTTAATAATGCAAAGCAATTTTTTAATGCAATCACTGGTGCCAAAATCCAAAGTCTAGTTTTTAGTAACATTTGCAGTCTGGGCAAATCATTCGGTAATAATTCAAAAGATCCTGACAAATTCACATTCAAGGGTCTTGAGGCGAGTGGTATTAAAACTTTTGATCTGTCCAATTCAAGTATTTTTTCTCTGTCATATTCAGTATTTAGTTATTTGCCAGATCTACAACAAATTACATTAGCACAAAGTCAGATCAACAAGATTGAAAGCAATGCATTTTTGAGTATGACTAATTTACGGAAGCTAAACCTGTCTGTAAACTTCCTGGGTAATATTAATTCAGAAACTTTTAAAAATCTAGAGAAACTTGAGGTGCTCGATTTGTCATATAATCATATATGGATGCTTGGATTTCAGTCATTTCAAGGACTTCCAAATCTACTCATCCTAAATTTAACAGGAAATTCTATCCTTCACGCACACAGATTTGCAACCCTACCAAGCCTAGAGAAACTCTACTTGGGTGACAACAAAATTATGCATGCGTCCGATTTACTCAACATTGCCACGAACCTCAAAACCCTTTACCTGCAGTTTAACAAACTATTTTCCATGTCAGAGCTCTACACGATACTAGAGGAATTTCCTCAAATCGAGGAAATCGTTTTTCGAGGTAACGAACTCGTTTATTGCCCTGACGACAAACATGAAGTGCTTTCGCAAAAAATACAAATCCTTGATCTTGCAAGTGCAGGTTTGGAAGTTGTCTGGTTAGAAGGAAAATGTTTAAATGTATTTAATGACCTTCACCAGTTACAAGTGCTTTATCTGAGTTACAACAGACTGCAGTCGCTTCCCAAAGACGTTTTCAAAGACCTCACCTCTTTGGTGTTTTTGGATTTGTCATTCAATTCTTTGAAGTACCTTCCTAATGGTATCTTCCCTAAAAGTCTACAATATCTTAATGTAGAATATAACTCGATTTATTCAGTAGATCCAAACCTCTTTAACACCCTCAGCTACCTCAGCCTGCAGGGCAATGATTTTCGTTGTGATTGCAACCTAAGAGATTTCCAAACATGGCTAAATCAAACCAACATAACCCTTTTTCACCCCATTGAGGATGTGACATGTGCCAGTCCTGAGGACCAGTACATGGTTTCGGTTGTGAGATCCAGCATACAATGTGAGGATGAAGAGGATGAGAGTAGCGTTGAAAAACTAAGGCTTGTGCTTTTCATTTTCTGTTCTGCACTGATTATATCTCTCACTGCCAGCGCCATCATTTATGTCCGTCGACGGGGCTACATCTTCAAGCTTTACAAAAAACTTATTGATAAACTCGTGGATGGAAAGCAACAGGAGCCCGATCCTGATCGATTCTTGTACGACGTGTATCTTTCTTTCAGTTCCAGTGATATTAAGTGGGTAGAAAGAGCGCTGTTGAAGAGGCTTGACTCTCAGTTCTCAGATCAGAATACACTCCGCTGCTGCTTTGAGGAGCGAGACTTCATACCCGGGGAGGACCATCTTACCAACATGCGAAATGCTATCCAGAACAGTCACAAAACCCTTTGTGTGGTGTCTGAACGTTTCCTGAAGGATGGCTGGTGCTTAGAAACCTTCAGTCTGGCTCAGTGCAGGATGCTCGTGGAACTTAAAGACATTCTGTTGGTGCTGGTTGTTGGGAACATACCGCAGTACAGGTTACTGAAGTACGAACAACTGAGATCCTACATTGAGAACAGAAGGTACCTTACGTGGCCTGATGACAACCAGGACTTGGAGTGGTTTTATGACCAACTTCTGCATAAAATAAGAAAAAACACCAAGGTTAAACAAACAAATGTTAAAGAAAATGACGAGGAGGTTGAAAACAATCCTGAAGCAGCACATGTTCATGCAGACACAGCAGTGTAACTGAAGGACTTCGTATGGACATACCTTTCTTTGCTCTTGGTGAGGTTCTCATCTGTCCTACTGTGTTTAACCTGCTTTCTTTTGGACAAAAATGAAGTGTATTAAGCTTGACACCATACTGAACTGTGTAGATATAAAAGTTTATTTTGTATTATCCAAAATGTGCAGTAGCATGAACTTCTTGGTCAGTTGGTGTAAATGGAACTGTGACATTACAGACACATCTTTAATTAGATGAACAGATACCTGCATTAACACCGTAATTGCTTTAAATAACATTTTACATATGTAAATGGTACACCTTTTTCATTTTTATTTTCATACTGTTTCAGGATTTGGCACAATAAGTTGAATAAATCATACGGTGTATTACAATTCACATGTGTCCAAATATCTGTGGGACGATACTTGGTTTTGAAATAAAATGTGACTTTTAAAGAATGTACTAAAATTATTGCTGTTTTGCATTCAGTTACTTGAATAAACCTTGGCATACAGCAGATGGTTACTGCTAAAAAGGACACATCAGAGGACAAATGTTGGATACAATATAACATTTTTACAACTGGTACCACCAATTCTTTGAAATTCACCAAATTTTGTTATACATTTAAATTATTATGATTAATAACATTATTATTACACCAGATAGCAGCCTTTATTGGTACACCCAATATTACCAAATAACAGAAAATTTGTAAAAATTTGTGATTATCTTTCTATTAAAAAACCCCAACAGAAACAGATCCTGATTTCTCAGATGAGAGGTACACCGTACCTGTCAAGGACACGTGACACTTAAAAGAATACTTAATTCTGCGTGTGGTATATTTGACAAAAACAATTTTCTTTTGTGTGAAGTCACATAAACTGACTCAATTTCCCTGAAGTCCTGAGGCTAATGTAAATGTTTGCACACTGCAGGAGGAAGTGGTTTTATCTGAGAAACTGGAAAAAAGCAGACAACTTTAAAAAGCACAATGAATCTTTCAATTCACCATCACAGAACTACTGAAGTTTGCATGTGAAGTATTAAAAACTTTATAGGCAAAACATTCCAATCAGCATCAATGAAAAAAGTGCATGATTCAAATACATACACAAAACACAACACATAAAATATATACACGTTCATATGAAATGTGCAGGAAAATAATTCTGATTATGTTTTTCTGTTCCCATGAAAAAGTGATGGCCTGTGGCCAGACATTAAAAAAATAATCTAAAACAGATGTCACACAAATAATACAAGCCATTGGGTCAAAATAGTGTCAAATCAGACGAAAGTTTTCCTTGACGTCATGTCATAATTCCCATGCACATAATGTCAAGAAACTCTGTCCTGTCAGGAAACAACCCAGTTGCTTTTCTGTGCTAAATCTTAATATGGCAATGCGTTCTGATCTAATGCTCTAATTTTGAATGTTAGCATAAACTCTCAGATGAGGCTTTTGAATGAATGGCAATAGTAGGCACGGTGGTTTTTGGCTTGTGAAACTCTACAGAATTGCACTTTGCTTTTACGGTCTTTTTAAAACAGTTAAATTTTTTGGGAGATACAGGCTCTGCCCTTTCATTATTGTCTTTGTTGCTCAGATTGCATTTGACACTTTCTTCCGGTACCACTGGAATCGCTTCGCGAATCTCACGACTGTCCTGCAGCAAAACACAAGTGCCATTTGCTTTTGTTTTTATATGGTTCCATGGAAGTTTTTGAGGGGTCTGGGAATTTAATGCTAGGTCCCCTGTCTTCTGTGTATCGTGATTAACAGTGCAGACTCGAGTTGTGTCAGGTAAAGCGCAGCGCTGAACATCTGGAAACTGAATGTGAGCTGGAAAGTTCTGGCTGTCTGGTAGAGGTGAATTGGGGCCACACGCATTTATGTGGGACTCGTCATGCACTGCAGTATCGGACAACAGTGCCTGATGCAAACGTTGTACTGCTTGCATGCTGTAGCCCCCGGGGAAACATCTGTGAGGGGCTGGCCTTGATGGTTGGCTCTGTGAGCAATGTTGGAAGTGGCCACAGTTTACGAAGCAGTCAGTAGGAATGTGCGTTGTATCCCGTGAGGACTGGAGGTTCTGACCCACAGGTAAGTGATTGGTCTGTTGAGCAGGGCATTGGTTGCTGCAAGGATGGTAAGGAGTCCTTTGTCGCTCCCTCATATACTGATGGATGGAGTTCTCACAGGTGCACCTCGTACTGTACACGTATGGATGAAGATGTGAAAGTTCAGTTCCTGGTAAGCCATGTTCAATCTCAGGACTGGGTTCTCCTGACTCAGTGCAGCTTTTCAAGGTTGAATGATGAGAAGTGACGCCATTATGCAACTGCGTACATGCTCCCTGTTCCTCATCAGAAGCCTTTTCCTCATTCCTGACATTCAACGCCAAGGGCTCAAGCTCATAGTGTTCATGTCGACCCTCACTTCTTGCGTTATCTATCTGGTACTTGCTTGTGTAGCAAGCACCGAGTTTACCTTGACTCGGATTAGACTGGTTTTCAGATGTGCTCTCTGTAAAAGCATAGCACTGCAGTTTCTTTGGCAAAGGAATCTGTCCACAGGTGCCCTGAGGTCCCAAACAGCGACACATGCATTGAAAGAAAAACGTAGCAAATGCCCAACTAATGCACATGATTAGCATCAAAAACGTGCCCAGTTGAGTGTAGGCCAAAACTGTGGATGGCATCATCATCGCACCAGCTACAAAGGTTGTGAGTGCTGCCATCGCTATAGCCGAGCCCATTCTGCTCAAGGAGAATACCACCTTCCCCTCCCTGTCCGGTTCTGGTGCAAGGCGGTACGCCACTCCATAATGGACAGCAAAGTCCACAGAGAGGCCTACAGCAACTGAGATGGTCACTGATTCAAGCACATTTAGTTCCCAACCCAAGAGCACCAGCGACCCAACTGTGACAAATATGGTTCCGGCGATGGATATGATGGCATAGAGGCTGATGATGATATTCCAGGTGGTCAGAAGCATAACACTGAAGGCCACTACCACCGACAGTGCCATAGCGATAAGAGTCCCATCCGATAAGCTGTCTTGCAGGTCGTAGAACTCCAGGTTGCTTACAAACCATCCGTAGCTCATTCCTTCAGGAGCATCCCTCAGCTCCTCCTGAATCCAAACATCGACTTCTCTGTAGAACTGATGCATCTTCTCGTATGCCAAAGTGAAATGGTAGGTACTTTGAAACTCGAGCACAATTGCTCGTATTGTGTCATTGATGTCAAACCTTGGCCCTGGAGTCTTGCTGTCAAGGTGGTAGATGGTGCTTCGGTCAAGCTCCATAATTGCCCGTTTGATGCACAACTCAAAGACGTCTTGTCGGTAAGGGAACGTGGATTGACTACAACAGGGATAGACGGACGCTTCTTCACAGTCTTGGTTTTCCATCCATTGCTTGAAAGTCTCCATGAAGCAGCTGGTGAAGTCTTGCTCCTCAGACTGGAACACGAAGCTCTGGTTCCTTAGCTTCTGGCAGAAGTTGAGAATCCATACCTGACTTGCAGGACTCGCAATGTTGAAGGTTGTGTCGAGTGTTAGTTTACCCTTATTTTTGGGGTTTAGCGGATCTCCATTGTCAACTGGAGTAACTCCCCAAATGATGGTGATTGGCATGTGGAGGTCTTCCCCATGGTTGACCCGTTCAAACATGAAGAGTTTTTTGTACTCTGCATCATAGCGTTCAAAGGGATGGGAAGAGCGGAAAACCTGAAACTCCGACAGCTCCAGAGAGGGCAGTTTCATTTTGGGATTCACGCAAACAACATAGGCACCACCCATCGTCATTGCCAGGAACCACAAGAGCCACAAGTAGCGCAACTTGATCACGATGCAAGGCAAAACTTTCTCAAAGAATATCCGAGAGGCCTCTGAGATGCTAAAAAGACACTTGTTGACCATCTGGCACAGGCTTGTCCAAAACGGCATAGCGCCCTGTGTCTGGTGGTGTTGTGACCGGGAACATGTAAAGAGGTTGACCAGGTACCGTTCATGTAGGACCACCACAGCTGGCAACCAGGTGACCATCAGTATGTAGTTAACCAGGATAGCAGTACCAGCGTACACACCAAAGCATCGGATGGCAGTGATGTTGCTCACGTAGTTGGCATAGAAGGCAGCAGCCGTGGTGAAGCTGGTGACAAACATTGAAAGTGCCGCGTGCTGAAGCGTCACGCTTACCGTTTCAGAAAGTTCAGAATTGGGTTTGTCAAACTTTGTGTAGTTCCAGACGTCGCAGAGCACAAAGGCATCGTCGGCGCCAATTCCAACAAGTATGATGAGCGCGGTGAGGTTCATAAATGGGAAGAAATCAAAGTTGAAGACCACACGGTACAAGAAGTACGAGACAATGAGCGAACTGATAATGGCAAACATGGTCATAAGGGTGATGAACATTGATCTCGTATAGATGCACATGACTACCAGCACGATCACAATTGCTATTGCGGGATACATGGTATCAGTCAGAAGGTAGTCCTGAAATAAGTTGTGTTTGATTCCAAATTCTATTCCTGTGATGGTCGTGATACCATCCGAGGAGTTCCAGTTCTCAAAGTTGTCCAAGTAAATGTTCATCATTGTTTCTCCTTTCTCGGTCGGGGAGAAGAGCATGCTGTACTTGAGGTTAGGTGGAAGGTAATCCGTGTTCTTTGGATTCAGAAAGTCTTTGTCCACCAAAAAGTGAAAAATCTGATATACGGCGTTGTATTTTGTACACTTCCGTGGCACGTTGCCACACTTGAGGTCCTTCTTACGGGTCGTCATATCCCAGCACTCAGGTCCAAGAGTGCCGTTGTGGTAATACTTTGCACAGGAGCGCAGGATTTTTAGGGTGTGAGAAACATCTTGCTCTGTGATCTTTTGGCAGGAGGACTTGTTAGTAAGGACGGCTATGTAGTTCCCAAGTGTCCAGCTGGGACAGCATGAGGCAGCAGTGGTGCGCTGACACAGATCCAAGTACTGGGGATGAGAGCGAACCTAAAGGATCAGACATGAAAAACAGCAGTAAAACACCCATTTCCAACATCCCATCTGCAAATGGTATAATCAATTAATGCATTGCAATTATACATACCCGTGCATTGTCAAAATTGCACATGGATTTTATTGCCTGTATATTCCACAAGTTCTTTCCCTCTGCAGATGCAAATACGATTCGGGAATAGCTGTCACCTGTGGAAAGACAACATTTGATGGTTAAACACTCACAGAAAAAAAAAAAAAAAAAAAAAAAGGTACGAAAGCTGTCACTTTGGCGGTAACTTTTCAAAAGGAAAAAATAAGACACTGTAAATTACTAATATGTACACTTTAGGTATTAAAATATGTACCTTTAAGGTACTTAAATGCACCCTTTAGGGGAAAATAAGGTACAAATGTATTTCCCTTCTGAAAGGGTACTGACCCAGTGAAAGCTTTTGTACCTTTTTTTCTGAGAGTGAACCAAAAGCCAGCAGCCTTTCTCCATGAGCCACTAGGTGGCAGATTTGATTAATGTCAGCTCGTCTCACTTGAGAGGATGTAGTACTATGTATTTAATACATTTGTGCTTAATTTTGTCAGCATACTATTGACTAAAGTAGTAATACATTTAAAGCACACAAGGTTAATGTTAAATGTAAAACACAAATAGATAGAAATAGTTAATTAGTCCTAGAAATTAAGTGCAAAACATGCATAGAATACAAAATGTCAGTGTGTCTAAATCTTGGTTTATATTCATTTTTGCATATACGTTTTTACCATTAAAAGTTGTATAGGTTAAGATTAACATTATAACATTAACCAGCAATAGTTTATAAATCTGCATTAACCAAACTTAATAAATGCTCTAAAATGTTTATTGTTATTTTTTAAAATAAAAATGTATACAAGGACACACCAAATTCAGCTTTGCCAGAACTCACCTGGTACATCACAGAAGAAACTGTCTTTACTGAAATCCCACTCCGCTTGTCTTTTCTTTCGATCATTACGATCCTTGGACCACCTGTCATCTTGGTGACTGAAACACAGGATAAGGAGAGTATTTACAAATTAAATCAATGCATTTAACCGCTCGGCATGAAAAACAAAATCATTAAACAAAAAACAAAAAAACAAAAAAATGGTTTAGAATAAAATATACTATCTGCTCTGACTGTGGTTTATATACACAATTGCTCTTTATGTTGAAAGTTATTCAAATAAAGCCTCAAATGAATCCCTGTCACCCAAAACCACAATCTAGTGGTTCACAACTTGCAGTCTGATTCTTGTCAGATTTAGACAGCTTTAATGAAACAAAAAACCTCACTAATTATTAATTCCAGAGCAATTTCAGCCTCCTCACATTGTTGCTATTAGAGATCTGCGATTGAAATGACCGTTATCATTATTACTGACAGAGGGCAGGACTGCTGCTGACAGCACATCCTGTTCCACAGACAGGAAGTCTCTTTAATCAGAGGGAAGACGCCTATATGCACATGCTGAGACGGAGCCATGCCTTACAGACGTTCATTCTGTCACAATCCGTAATCCAGCTCACAATGATCCGGATCAGATGGGTCATGATACAGCCGACACAGATCGCATTACCAAGCACTGCTGTTCAGGAGCAAAAAATGCATATAAAGTGGCCCCAAAAAGAATCTGATTGTCATTGCATTCAATAACAAAATGTCAAGACAATATATTAACTTTATAATGCACATGTAAAAGCAAAAAGCTAAAAATGCAACCTAAATCAGTCGTATTTCTCATGAGCTGTCCATTTAGCAATGTGCATTTAAAGATGCATATTTGCAAATAAAATATAAATGGGTCATGTTCCCTATTCCAAAACCAAAACCCCACCAATTTTGACCAATCCTGGCCTGACTCTTAATCCTTGCTTGGCTCACGTCACTCATCTAGTGTTGTTCTGGATGAATACGAACAGGAAAATATGATTATCAGATAAGAAGTGGACTCTGTTACCTTTTGGCCTGCTCATCCGCGTATTTGAAGGGGTAGTTGGCCAGCGTTGCCTTGTAGCCTGTGTTCTTCACCATGTTGTTCCATGTTACAAGTCGCTGGCCTATTGCAGTGCCTCTCGGTTCAAATCCCTAATAAGAGAAATGACAACAAATCTTCACTCAAACTGCACATAAAATCAACATGAAAGTCTGAAACTGGCAATATCCTATAAAGAGCAAAAAAAAAGCTCCTCGTGCACACCTGCAGTGGATTTGAGAAGTCGGGCAGGTCGGGCACGAGGATACCGACCAACGCACAGACCACGATGAGAACGGTACACACCCCCAACACCACCACCGGCCAATCAGCAATGAGCTCCGCATAACTGCAATTGAGGGAGATTCATACATCATATACATATATATACACCACTGTATACTACATACTGTCCAGCCGCTTGATTGTACAAGCGCAAATCATGAAAACAACATTGTTCATACATTACATTTATACATTTTGCACTTTTTTTTTTTTTTTTTTTTTTACAAATTCTATTTTTTTCAAACATTTTTATTAGTTAAACGTTTTCCATTAATTGCAATTGTAATGTAATATACTGTAATATTGCAATATAATTTTTAAAAAGTAATATAATTGCATAAAATAATGTAAATACATTTTATTATATTTTTTATTGTATAATGCTCACAACGTCATTTCACATTTAAAAAAAATATTTTAGCCTTAATTTTATTAGTTAATTGTTTTCATTAATTGAAATTGTAATGTAATATATTGCAATATTATTAAAAAAATAAACTGATATTGTAAGCATGTTTATAGAATAATAAAAAAATAGAATTTAATATTTTTATTGTATAATTTAACAACAAAAATGATCATTTTTGAAAAATATTTTAGTCTTAATTTAATATATATATATATATATATATATATATATATACACACACACACACACACATATAAACATATAAACATATATATATATATAGAGAGAGAGAGAGAGAGAGAGAGAGAGAGAGAGAGAGAGAGATTACGAGTATTTTAGATTACATTATTTTAAATGACAGAAAAACCTAAAAAATAAATAAACAAATAAATAACTAAAACGTAATAAAAAAATATTACATTACAAATTTTTTTTTTTTAAAAACTTACCTTTTGGGAAACCGGAAAGGCCTTGGAGGGCTGAAAGATAAAAGTACCATAAATCAGGATTAGATTTACGTGCCAAACAGTGGATTAAAACTACCTGTGTGGAGAGACATGTTTTTTCATGAAAGTGTATTTTTAACCACACGCCGTATGTGGTCTAGATCTCTCCGTTCAAACGCACATTCCTGTGGGGAAATCACAGCTGTCTCCACGTTTCTTGCTGCTTTTCCAAATCAAAACCATCATGGATGTTCATATTAGAGGCTCTGCTTTAGCACACCAAAACGGCATCACCATGCGCCCAATGCACAGCTGTTCACAATCAGCCACCTTCATGCATTTGTGTATATAAAGACGCATTAATGGCCTGTGCATGCAGGTGCATTGAGAGAAAAGCACAAACGGTGCAAGATGCTAAACACTCTAAATATAAGCAACAGTAATAATGATGCCACCACTAATAACAAATCAGCAGTCCTTGAAGAACCACAACGACAACCAATAATGCTCTCTGAGGATGAGAGCAGTAGGGTCACAGGGCCAAGAGGTGGCTGTAATTTTCTTCCTCGCCGTCTTAAAAGGGAATCCATGGAATGCTATAATTAGTGGTTGCTATGGCACTGAGAGGCACAGATGAACAAAAGCCATTGGCAAGAATTTTTCACCACAGGGCGACTTCTAGAGAGGCCGTAAATCCCTTTGAAAGTTCAACAGAAACGTTAATACAACAACCAGATGTCGCAAGTGCACAGGCTTTAAGCATCTGCATATTCAGCTCAAGGTGAGTCCCATTAGGCTTTAAAAACAGAGAGGTGCACGTCCTTCTCCGTGCAATCAGAGAAAAGTACATGCAGACAGCCGATAATCAAATAACCAAACCCAAAAGTAAATAACGAGGAGCAGATTTCCTCCGCTTCCTGTGCAAATGTGGGGGGGGGGGGGGGGGGGGGTGACCAAAGCAATGATTTATAAAGTGTGCTATCAGCGAACGCTCCATGTTTGGGCCACAGACTGTGGAATTCAGGGGCGTGAATGAGAGATGGTCCAAAATGGAATAACATTTATGAGATATCGCGATGGATTATTCCACTGGAGTGCAACAGTTCTTCAACACTATTTGGGAGTTTTCCCCCGTGTGATTTGGAGATCATTATTTCATATTTGGATGTGTGCAACTTTTGTTCTCTGGTTAGCCTGAAGAGAAAGAAATTAGTTCAGTATTTCAGTTTACACTCTTAAAAATCAAGGTTTCTTGCTGGCATTGATGGTTCTATGAAGATCCTTTAACATCCACGGAATCTTTACTTTCCACAAAAGGTTAATTGCCACTTTTTCCTCACAATTCAGCCTTTTTTCCTCAGAATTGAGAGTTTATTTCTCGAGAGATAAGAAATTGCAGTTACATTTTTAGAATTGTGAGATATAAGTTCAGAACTGACTTTTATCCAGAGAAAATTGGATTAATATTTGATGTGTTGTGATGTAAACTTGCAACTACCTTTTATTTGATATAAACAGAATTCTCGTAATTCTCAAGAAAAAAGTCAGTTAAAAAGCAAGCTGAAATCGTGATACATATACTTGCAACTGCGATAAAAAAGTCAGAATTTTGATATTAAAAGTAAAACAATTTAAACAATTGTGAGATGTAAACTCTGAATTCTCAGGAAAAATGTCAGAATAAACTGAGATATTGCGAAAAATTAATAACTCACAGTCCTGACTTTTTTGCTGAGAATATTTGATTAATCTTTGAATATTGAGATAAAAAGTAGTAATTACTTTATTTAACATAAATGGAATTGAGATGTCAACTCAGAACTGAGAGACACACACTCTGTGCAATTCTGCAGAATTGTGATACATAAAAATTACTTTTTTAATTTTATATAAACGGAACTGAAAGATTTGAATCCAAATTCTCAGGAAACAAAGTCAGAATTGCAAGACAAACTTATATAAACACAACTGAGAGAAAAAAGAATTGTTTGATTAGAAGTTGCATTTTTGATTTTTTACTTTATAAAAACAATTGTGAGATATAAACTCAGAATTCTCAGTAAACGTATCAGAATTGAGATTTAAATTAAAAAAAAAAAAAATCTCACAATTCTGACTTTTTTTCCTGAGAATTCTAAGCATATTTAGTTCAGTTCAGTATCTTTACTGTTAAATTGTTTTTGGCACGTGTCAATGTTTTTAGAATAGTGCATCCAAAATAACGACAATTCTAAAACGTCTCAGTCATGCCAATGCCATATTCTGCATTGCTCATTTTGTAGAGAAATGTTATTGTTGTAAGAACTAACAAATGTTTATGGATGAAGAGGTTAATTAATAGAGAAAATATGAGGAAGTGAGGTCAAACAGTGTGGTGACGGGGTGAAACGGTGGTTGAAGAGCAGAGGTCAAAGAGGGGAGCTGGAAAAAAGCATGGAGGCTTAAAATAGAAAACAACAAAAAACATCAGTCTAAAACATTCGCAACTGATTAAACTGCATGTGATAATCAACCACCTGACTTTTTCAGCTGTTTAAGAGAAATCCAAGAGGAAGAAAAAAATACTGTGAAATATTTAGATATGTACTG
The DNA here is from genome assembly GCA_036784905.1 of Acrossocheilus fasciatus. Lineage (NCBI taxonomy): Eukaryota > Metazoa > Chordata > Actinopteri > Cypriniformes > Cyprinidae > Acrossocheilus > Acrossocheilus fasciatus. The sequence goes on from CM071957.1 coordinate 31,968,053, forward strand.
AATATAAATCAAAGATTAAAAATGCAATTGATCAAAAGTGACAGCAAAGACATTTATAATGTTACAAAAGATTTCTATTTCAGTTAAATGCTGCTCTTGAACTTTCAATTAAATTAAAAGAATCCTTAAAAATAAAATGCATCAATTTCCATAAAAATATGAAGCAGCACACTTTTCAACATTGATAATAATCAGAAATGTTTCTTGAGCAAATCAGTATATCAGAATGATTTCTGAAGATCATGTGACACTGAAGACTGGAGTAATGATGCTGAAAATACAGCTTTGATCACAGAAATAAATTACATTTTAGTATATATTCACATATAAAATAGCTATTTTAAATGATAAAAATATTTCACAATTTTACTGATAAAAAAAAAAGCAGCCTTGATTTTTTTTTTTTTCCCAAAAACAGAACATTCCTCAGTATATAAAACATCTAACAAAGCAGAATGATGTAGAATCTTCAGGCCGAAATTGAAAATGTTTACAAGCATTTCATTTGGCATTACTGTAATAATAATAATCATAGCAACAGCAGAGAACAAACCCAAACGCACACACACGTGAATGACGTGCACACGTGCATCTGCTCAGAAACGGAGAATGCTGAATCCGCGTGTGCTGCGAGGTCTAGAGGTCGACTCCTGATATCTCCACATTCTTTGCTTTGACATACGTGGATATATGGTCTCCAGACAGGGAGGCTGGATTTCAACACTGTGGCCAACAGTTACAAGCTGTCCAAGAAACATCTTCATTATCTATTGGCCTCCTACTGCAAGAATTCGACAGCTTAAGCAACAAACTATGGGAACGCAGAACACAACACGCTTTGAATAACGTGATACACTGCGAGTCCAGCGAGAGGTCGGAGGGTCTTTCACCTGATTTCTCAGTACTTATATTTAACTTAAAGTGGCCAAAATGCACGTGCTGTGGCATAAATGACCAAATGAAGCACCAAAATCAAGTGCAAAGTGCTAATGCAAAAGGATATTTTGTGAAGCTTGATAAGGCAAGAATCACTATTACTATTGCTCAAACTTTCTGATGCACAGTTACACTACATTTCTCATCGCTGGAGATCAGTAGTTCTTGTACATTCAAATACGAATATATAAATATGAATCATAAGGAATGTATTGATTGTGACGCCAGTTTTGATTCCTATTAATGGCTTTTGAGGAAGACATTTGGAAAAAAGAAATGTAATCCAATTGCCAAGATCATGCGTTAGATTCCTTGGGAATGTACTCTATGAACCAATTTAATCTGAATGCAATGCAAGTTATTTTGGATAAAGGTGTCTGCCAAATGCATACATTTATGCATTATAAATATGGCTTTTTGTATAAAATCAATGCAATAAAAATGCATTCAATAAAAGAGAAACTGGAAAAAAGTTCAACCTTCTCTATACAGCTGGTTGAGCATCTAAGTTAACATTTTTAAACTCTAAAAAAAAAAAAAAGTGCAACACTGACTCTACAAACATAAACTTAACTTAACTTCTTTAAAACAATGAAGTTTCAGCCAACTTAAAATCTTGGGACAAGGCATGTCTGATGAAGGCCTTGAAAATTACCAAAACATCATTTTTGCAAACTATTCTAAAGTTTATGAATTAACAATACTAAACAGACAAACAAACTAAAAATTTAATATATTTCACTATACTTCCCCAGTAACTGATTACATTAAAAATGGCATTTTTGTTTTGTATTACAAGTTTAAAATCTTATATTTAAATATGAAAATATTTATCTAATTAACTAACTAATTAAGCATTATCTAATTAATATGCACTAATTTGCATAACTTTCCAGAATGGAAATATGAAAACTGGATAAAGCCAGGTTTAAAATATTTAGATTTTGCTGACATTTTAAAAGCTTTTACAAATTAAGTTTTGGATTTCTCTTTGTCACTCCATAAATCAGACAATACTGCCAGAAAAAAATAAAAATAAAATCATGTTAACACATAAAACGTTATTTAAAAAAAAAAAAATCTGCCAATTATACAAACAAAACCTTCAGAGAAAAGAAGGGATAAAACTGTACATTTTGATGCTGCTGAAGAGAATTTTTTTTTTTTTTTTTTTTTTTTGAGAAAACAGCCTTTCAAAATGCATTAAAATCTAGAGATGCAAACAGATAAAGTGCAATAAAATAAAGATCTAATAGTGTATTTTGGATGTTCATTCCACTAATCTGAAACAACACGTTAAGAAATGCCAAAAAGCCCATAATCTCAAGAAAAAACAACATTTCTGCCTGTAGTGTCTTAGATCACCAAACCAACTTAGCCAGAAATGGATAATACACACAGTGCAAGTGAAAACATTTTGCCCAGTAATAAATGCTACTACATTACAGTTAAGACCACATTCATTCATCTGTTTCGACTAAAAGAGGATCACGTGATCAGCTCCAAACCATGCACGAGTCAAATTACCTGCAGAAATCACTGGCACATTACCACTGAAGAATCATTTCATTCAACTCAAGAGTGTGTGAACAGCAACAGAGGCACGGCTTTGATATCAAGCATGTCTAGACATGGGCCAAACTCACACCACAGGCACAGCTCTTTGTTTGTGTACAACATCCAGATGCAGCTCTTTACACTCCTGTGAAATATCTCTTTTACCAAAGCTTGGGACTGATTCTCTCACTAAACTGAGGTTCGGTTTTAAACGAGAAGTTCGTGACCCCAGACAGTATTTCCCATGAGTCTCAGCAACACAGTGCCTTAAAAACAACGTCACACAAGCTCAACCTTCAGAGCAGGGTGTGTGATTCGAGAGGTGGCGGTAGAAAGAAAGTTTTGAGTGTGAATGAGACTGGAAAACAGAACCAGGAAGAGAGGAAATGAACGGAGAAAGCAGGAAATGAGCAGAGACAGGTGAGAGCCGAGACTTTGATTGATGCCGAGACAGAGAGAGAAGAGTTCTCACTGGAGCTAAGAGCTGCATGTTTAACCAACATAAAACTGAAATCATAATACGGTTTAGTGCAATTAGCAACTGGCAAAGGCTGCGATTTAATTAGAGAAAAAGATACTCTGTGTGTTGCAGAGTGAAGCACTGCACTGTGTTTATTTACTCGCGAGCAGCTCATGATTCAGCTCTACACATCATCTGCTCTGAGTTTGGAACATGCATTTATCTGAAAATGCAATATGCACCAACCATCTTCCCAAACTTGAGTAGCGCGCAGAAATCTGTTGTCAATAAGAGACGTTTTAAGGGCTCCCTGTGGTTTTCTGCCAAAATAAAAGCTTGATGTTTTAACGTTTGAAAATTAAGACGGCCATAAATATTAGTATTGCAATTTTACATTTTGTACTGTTAAAATAAAATACTTTTTTACAGTGAAATATTACAATAGTAAAATTTCTGTTGTTTATATTTGTATTTAGTAATCGTAATAACAAAAATCATAATAAATGGTAATAGTAAATTATATTCTTCTTTAAAATATTTATTTCGCAGCAAAATATTAAGAAATATTTGTTATGTTGTTTAATATTTATATTTAGTAATAATAATAGTAATAAAAATACATTCTACTAACAATAAATTGTCGTTTATATTTTTCCGTAATTTTTTCTTTTAGAGTAAAAAAATTACAATAGTATTTCTTATGTTGTTCAATACTTACATTTAATAGCAATAAAAATTCTACTAATAAGAATTTATTATTTTTATATTTTTCTTAAAAATGTTCCATTTAGTGAAAAATTACAACAGTATTATTTCTTATGTTTAATATTTAGTAATAATAATAATAATAATAATAAAAATACATTTCTACCAAAAATAAATTGTTCATATTTTTCCTCAATTTTTTATTTTAGAGTAAAAAAATTACAATCGTATTATTTCTTATGTTGTTCAATACTTACACTTAATAGCAATAAAAATTCTACTAATAAGTTATTATTATTTTTTTTTTTAATTTTTAAAATTACAATAGTATTATTTCTTTTGTTTAATATTTATATATAGTTATTTATTTATTATTATTATTGTTATTATTTTTCTTGTTTATTTTACAGTGAAAACATACAATAGTATTTAATATTTGCATTTGCCATTAACAATAACATTTATATTATTAATTATTATTTCATTTAAATATTTTAATAAATATCAAGTCAAATTCCTCGGTAATAAAGCTTTTTCTGATTTTTGACTTCTTAAAACAGTTTTTGGGGTTTTTTAAGAAATGTTGAGTTCTGAATAAACCCCAAACACTGTTTTAAGAAGGAGCTTGCAGCGCAGAAGAAAGTACAGACATGCTGCAAACATACAGAGGTGTGATATGACAAGGTGACAAACAACAAATGCTTTCTTTTCCACTAATGATTCTTTAAATGTCACATACATATACATTCAAATATTACACACTGATATGAAGACACTGGTCCAACTGTACATGCTGTGATGGTCCCTCACGAAACATTTTTGAATAAAGCCACAATTTATTAGAAGCAGACTAAAAACCTTCAAGTGCAATTGCTGCAAGGACCATCTCTTTGATGGGGATCATAATAACTGCACCTGTAGCGCTCGCATCAAAAACAAGACAGTCCCAGATCGACTTAATACATTCCAGCTGTTCCCTCACCCTTCTACAGGCTTCAATCTGTTTAGTAAACGAGAATAAGCAAGCTAGACTTCGGCCTAATTTGAGGTTATGACTGGGTCCTGCTTGCTCGGCGTCTTTGATCGTGGTTTATGGGATCAGGTGGGCTTTGATCTTCACTGGGCATCTTCACCGGCTCCACGGGTTCCTCACGCACCCTGGACCAGGATATACACGAAGAGACTCAGGATGCGTCAACATGCAAACCTCTTATTCATGCTATTCTGACCTTGCATTACATGCAAAACAACATCCCAAAAATTTAAATGTGCTATTAATTTACTCCAAAATATAGGCAACTTTTTTCTCGTGTAGAACAGTAAAGAAGATTTTTAGCTGAAACTGTGGTCTTTGGAGATTCATAACATGCATGTCAATGGCTACCAGTTTTTGAGAATAAATGAAAGCATATCAAGCGAAACAAAATGCATGGCTCCTGATGATATATATTGAGGTCTTATGAAGCGAAACGATCCGTCTGTGCAAGAAACTGAACATTATTTTACCTGTAATGAAGAACTGGTTCTTTCGGACAGTTTGTTTCAATGAACTGGTTCACTTAACTAGTTCATTTACATAATCATGCAATGTCATCACTATACGTAATTATATTATTAAAGCACCCAATAATGATGTGAAACATGTATGTTTTACTTGCACTGTAAAAAGTGAAATTTGACAACTTAAAATTGAGGAAACCCGTTGCCTCAAGCACATAATAATTAAAAAAAAAATAGTTAAGTGAACTTGACAAATTCAATTAACTTATTTTTTTTACTTATTTACTTAAAAATAAGGCAACGGGTTTCCTAAAATTTTTTTAAGTTAAGTCAACTTATCACTTTTTACAGTGTGTGTAAAGCACATAAAGTGAATAAACTAGCCTTCATCGGCTCTTTTTTTTTACATTAACAATGAGAAACCATAAAAGCTTTTATTTCGCCTTTCATTCACGACGAACTGTTTCAGACGGTTTGGTGACTTGGTGAACTTGTTCAAAAAGAATCGGTTCAAAAGAATGATTCATTTGTGAACCGGACCATTTGCCTCAAGCTCTGGATTACAGGTGATAATGTTGTAAATAATGTTCAGTTTCTTTCACAGATGGATCGTTTCGCTTCATAAGACCTCAATATATCACCAGGAGCCACGGGTATTAATTTCGTCTTGCCTATATGTGCTTTTTTGACTCTCAAAGTGACGGTAGCCATTGACTTGCATTTTATCAATCACAGAGGATCACGTTTCTGATCTTCTTTACTTTTCTACTGAAGAAAAAAATAAAAAAATTAAGAAAAAGTCACCGACACCTTAAGGCCTGACTGCAAGTAAATTAACAGTAAAATTTCATTTTGGAGTGAACAATCCCTATAACATTGTACAGAACCTGACAGGACCTCTTCAAACTAGTCTTAACAGCTCAAGACTCCGTCCAAAAGCAGACCCAAAACTTTGACTTATGCACGCACTGAATAAAACAGCTTATGGCACCATTTAGTTAAAAAAAAAAAAAAACATCCTTTGGCCAGTGTTAAAAAGCAATCGAGCTGCCAAGAGTAGTGTTGAAGTAAGTGGAGTGGCGGTATGGTAGATCACGAGCACCGAGGGGGTTTGGAAAGCAAGCGGTTCCGCTCGACTGCATGTGTTTCTGTTCGGAGCTAAAGCAAAACGCTCGTAGTGTTTGTGTATCAACCTTTCCAGGGCTGTGACACATTCAGAAAACAAATGACAGCATTTATTACGCATTTAAGCGAAAGTCAACTTCCAAAAACACCAAATGAAAATATGTAGCTTAGGGCTGGACCAAAAATAAATAAATCTAATACTTGCAATAATATATTCATGATGGTTCTGCAACACAGTGTAATAACCTTTAAAAATCCATTGTAATTTGTCATGTTAATGCATGTGAGCATTAAGACAGATGCTTTATTAGCGTCTCTAATTTAAATTTCAATAGCAAAAATGGTTTTAGAGGTTTGTTAAATGGTTTAATTCAATTAAACAATTCTCTTTTGACATATCAGTTAAACATCTGCATAGAAGTTTCCAAGAATTAAAATGACAAGAACTAAAAGTAGCAGGAAAAACAACAACAACTAAATATAAACATTATACAAATAGGTAAATAACTCCATAAATAAATATTTAATAAATTTATTATTATTATTTATATGTTGATGACTCTTTTATCCCATCTCTCAAAAATGTTCAAATATATCTAAATATTAATATTATACAAATAATTAAATAAAATATATTTATTATTATTGTTAAATGTGTCTTAGGTGATTTTAAATGCTTAGTTTGATTATCAAAACACATAATGCAATGCAATACAATGATGACTGAGAGATAATAAATAAACATTCCTCAAAAGCCTGATGATAATACTTAAAAGGAACACTCCACTTTTTTTGGAAATAGGCTCATTCTCCAACTCCCCCAGAGTTAATAAGTTGAGTTTTACCGTTTTTGAATCCATTCAGCCGATCTCCGGGTCTGGCGATAGCACTTTTAGCATAGCTTAGCATAGATCATTGAATCCGATTAGACCAGTAGCATCGCGTTCAAAAATGACCAAAGAGTTTCGATATTTGTCCTATTTAAAACTTGACTCTTCTGTAGTTATATCGTGTACTAAGACCGGCAGAAAATGAAAAGTTGCGATTTTCTAGTCCGATTTGGCTAGGACCTATACTCTCATTCCGGTGTAATAATCAAGGAACTTTTCTGCCGTAACATGGCGCAGTGATATTACGCAGCGCCTGAAAGTAGTCCCCAGCTAGGTAACTAGTTATAATATACCTGGGGACTACTTTCAGGCGCTGCGTAATATCACTGCGCCAGCTGCGGCAGCAAAGTTCCTTGATTATTACGCCGGAATGAGAGTATAGTTCCTAATCATATCGGCCTAGAAAATCGCAACTTTTCATTTTCCGCCGGTCTTAGTACACGATATAACTACAGAAGAGTCGAGTTTTAAATAGGACAAATATCGAAACTCTTTGATCGTTTTTGAACGTGATGCTACTGGTCTAATAGGATGTATTTCTAATAGAATGTATTTCTATTCTATACATATAGCTGGCTAGAATTTATTTAGCAAAATGATATCAAAATATACTTCCTTGTTTTTGTTTAGTGAAATTATTGTTGAGCATCTGCTTGAATTCTCTCAGTCTGACATCTCCATTTTACTCTAATCATTGAATGCAAGTTGAGAGACACGAGCTACACAGTTGTTGTTTCTGATCACGCGTAAAGGCTTCTCAAAATGACACCCTGAAATTGAGAACACAAAGATCATTTTAAGGCTTGTTGGCTGGTCGGGGCTTGCAGCTGTCACACACACACACACACACACACACACACACACAAAGAGCTCTGTACATTTCGTGAAGATCTTCCAGGCTTGTCCTGCAACAAAGAACTGGAAGCTTCATGTGATTCTTTAAACACCAGGACAAATTTATCAAGGTTTCTGTTTGACGTTGATCAAACATCTTCCTGAAAAGGAACTGAACTAGCTGACTGAAGCATCTGTTGACTTACGCAGGCACGACAAGACAAGTTTCCACCGTTAAGCATCGTCTCAGTGAAAGTGAATCACTTCAAAATCAGAACGCATTTGATGTTTAATTAACAGCTGAGAGGCGCAGAATCTAAAAAGGCTGACAAAATGTCGTTTGCACATCCAAAATCGCTCGGTTAGAACAGGGTGGGAAATGCAGAAGACCAGTTCTGGTCACGTAAATGAAGCGTGTCGGGAAGGGTTAAACATGTGACATGACCCCAGATGGCTACATGTCAGCTCCCTCTTTTTCAGTCAACAAAAGCTATTCATCATTCCTCAGTTGGAAGATCAGCCACCATCTGTCTCCGCTGCATCATTCCTGAATCTTTATGTGGACAGCGAATCGATTCAGGAACTATTTTTAAATTCAAAGTGAAATTCAAAATTCAATGCTTCTCCTAATGTGTCTTAGCTAAGAAAAAGACAACGGCAAACTACTTGAGATGTTTATTAGGAGGGCACAACATATCAGCAACCATATACGGCCAATTTAACAGCAAAAGATGATATTACAGATTTCAAAATAATAGGGGCGTAACAGCTGACTTGTTTTCTCGATGCATCAATCACAAATGTGCATCTTGAAACATTGATTTTTTAATCATAAATCATTTGTTTCGGTCCATAATTTTAAATGCTAAATACTGAATTAATCAAAATTTCGTAAAGTATTGTTCAATATTTTAAAATATACAAATATTAAAATACATAAATATTAATTGCTGATTTTTTTATTTGCATATGAGACCTTGAGGAAACTGAGCTCAAATAAAACAAAATAGTATAAAATTCATTTATGAAAAAATATAAACGTAAATAAGTAAAAAGTAAATAAACATACAATAATAATTTTAATAAGTAAAAAAATATTATATAAAGTAATAGTAATATTAGGATTCATTTACTGATATAGGGTTATGGAAAACCTAAAAAATGATGTGAAATATTAAATTTGTCATATCCGGAGAAAGAAAACCTGTGTAAATAAAAATAAATAAAAACTTTAAAAATTAAAAAAGTGGAATATTTTGCTAGGCACGTCACAGTTTTTGTTATATTCCAAGTAGTCTGTGAGTATATATTTAATGTACTTACTTGGTGTAATAACCATCTTAATTAGTTTGTCTTTTTCTTGTCTAAGACACATTACATAATCCTGTAAATGCACTTAAAAGTGTCAGATTTGAATCATTAACAGAAATTGAATTGAACCTCTCTGTGAGTCCAAATTTGAAAATAATGGTTTCTGAATCGCACTGAAAGCCTACGAATCATGAATCAAATCAATTTGATTCGCTGTCCATCCAAAGGCTCACACCACTACAAATAATGATTATTAATTGGTCTGTATGATATAAATGTGTCTATTCATGAATGCACAGCATAACTACAAATCTGTTTCAGAGAGTCAGAGCGTTTCCATCCTGAAGATAAATGATGCTGCCAGCCTCCACTGATCTTTCTCATGTGCTTCCAGATGACGGTGAAGAAAAATCAAACATGAAGACAGCGCGATGGGCTGCTCGAAGAGGAACGCAGCAGATTCACCAAACCTCACAGACACCATATCTCAGATCAGGGGAGTTCAAAAGGCTGATGGAGACTCATGGAGGTGATTGTCTGCGTCACTGCCAATTATCGTCAACTTAATCCAGTGGAAACCGATCAAACAGATACTCCATATGATCCTGTCTGCATAAAACATGCTGATTTACAGAGCAGAAGAACTCGTATGGATCCTCTTCATCTCTGACTTTATCTAAAGTAACCTGCCTCATCTGTAAAAGTCTAGAACAATACCAAGTTTTTCTTCCAATATTTACATTTCAATTTATGAAAACTATTTTTTATTGTTTTAATTAACAATAATAACAACAACAACATACAAGACCGAAAACCTGTCAAACTAAATTGTTTAATATAATTTTTCTATTTAGCTTTGATTTATTTTTTATTTCAGTTTGAGGTATTTTAGTACTTATTTTTTAGTTGGCAAGGTAATATTTGAAGAGTTAATTTGCAAAAACAGATAACTCAGATTTTTAAAAATCATGTTTTTAACATATTTTGACATAGAAAACAGCTATTTTAAATTGTAATAATATTTCTAAATTTTACCATATTTTTGATCGAATAAATACAGCCTTAATGAGCATATGAGACTTTGTAAACAAAATCTTGCCAACCCCAAATTTTGAACAGTAGTATTCACTAAATAACAACAAAAAAATATATATATTTGCATAAATGTTTGAAAAACATTTTTTATATCAAATGTTGCCTGGAGTGCTTTCTTAGTTCTTCACTATTTTGCAAAGGAATATAGAGATGAGTTATGCTTGAACTGTAGCAATGACATATTTTGTCCGTGGATACATTGTGACGTTATGAGTGTTGCCATAGAAACAAATAATTGTCTGACAGCATGAACACCAACAAACAATACTTACAGTCAAAGCAAAAATTATTCAGACACCAGATATAATTAATTTATTTATTTTTTTACTAGTGGGTGCAGGACACTATAGTTAATTTATGTAAGTGAGGACAGCAAAATAAAGTAAACTGTGACATATTATACCCAAAAATTCTTCATACAGTGGACTACCAGTAAAACTGATAAAAATTTGGGACTGAAAATTATTCAGACACTTTGACCTGATCATGTTTTGCTTAAGTGTTTTTTCTTTAATTGCTAATGTGACCTTTTCACACCACAGACTGAACAAAATTAAGCATTGCTTGGTAACCGGTATTATCTGATCGTGTACTTAAATTTAACAGCTGACAGCTATTCAACCGAATTCATTACATACCTTTTCAATCAATGTTATCTGACATTATCAAGATCACTGTTCATGTCATGTTTTATTAACATTTTCTAAACTATAGCAAATAAACTGTGATAACGTGAGAAATGTTGAAGGTGTCTGAATAAATTTTGGTTTGACTGTAATCTAGTTTTTATGCAACAAAACGCAGTGGAGAACAGACTCTCACCTCAGTGTGGCCATGTTGGGCTGGTTCTGGAGATGCTCTGGCCAGTGATGCTGCATGCAGAAACAGCGCACGCCTTGAACGCAGCACGAGCCCATGTGAAGCGCCGCGGTCGACATGGAGCTCTGGAAGAGAGCACAATCCTGCTGGTTCCCGTTGCAGCAGACGGGCTGCCGGGGAGAGCAGTAAACGCAGCAGGCTGGTGGCAGAGCGTTGGGCAGAAGCACAGCCAGCCTCTGAGAGTCTGTGACATGTGACGAGGAAGAGGACGAGGAGCCTGGCGAAGACGGACACATGGTTCCGTTGGGTTTGAGTCCGCCGTTCTGACCAGAGCGCGCCGGTTGGGTCTGTTCGTTGGCCTGTGTGAACGCCAACACTCTCTGCTCGTCCTCCTGCTCTTCAATGGCGTTTGCGGAAGTTGAGGATCCGCCACTGCTGGTGGTGAAGCCCTCGCTCAGGGCCATGATCCTTCCTGGATCAGCTGATCAGGACCTTAATCTGTAAATAAACACACAGTCATGGTCACTCATGCACAGAGATCCAACTCAAGCTATTTCCGATCACAGTTAAATGTAACGATAGCTAACTAACCCTTGAGATATACTAGGGCTGCCCTCAACTAAAGATTTTTCTGGTCGTTCATTTGAAGCATTAGTTGACAAATATAGTGAAGTGATGTGTGGCCGAGTATGGTTACCCATATTTGGAATTTGTGCTCTGTATTTAACCCATCCAAGTGCACACACACAGCAGTGAAAACACACCCGGAGCAGTGGGCAGCCAATGCACGTTTATTAATAAAACAATTAAATCAATAATAACAAGCCTTTAATTGCCTACATTGACTATTAAGAGAGCAAGCGCACATAAAGCTTGTCAAAGAGCACGTACTGGCAGAAGTAATGATTATGAATGTACACAGTAAGGAGACTGCATTAACATTTTAATAATTATACACTAGTGCTTTCTTTGTTTTCAGCTTAAAAGATGAAGTCGGTGACACTGACTCATCTCTGCAGTAGCGGATGTATTACATAATCCGAGACTATTTGTTATCTATTTGAATTGGCTTATTTTAAAGTAGACCTTTCGGTCTCTATTGATATGCTTTTCATGTCTGTAAGGCAAGTATACACTGAGTTTTGGAGTTTCGCGCTCAAGTTCACAGAAACCGAGACGGCAGACAGCGCATCCTGTTTGCTTACATTATTTTACAAAAGCCCAATGTTTTGTTGTTATTGCGGGTGCACACAAATAAACGTAGTCTTTACAGATTTGAGAGATGTATTACTCTTATCTGTATGAGCAAAAATGAGGTAGTATTTTAAGAGCAAGTGAGCGCACTGGTGCCTCCATCTGTCCTGCAGTGATTAATTGGAATGCACAATGAAATCTTTTGGTTGCAGTATTTAAAAAAAAAAAAAAAAAAACTCAGACTGAGAACCGGTTCTCGATTACCAAGCCTACAGTGTAATTTCAGGAAGAATGGCTTTGTGAACAAAGCGAATTTCAAAGGCGCTGTCTGATTGAAAAGAACAGGTTCAAACACATTGGACAGACAGCAGAGGAGTCGACGTTTCATGGTATGCTTGAATTTCAGCCCCTATGGCCAGGAAATTGTTGCAGAGGAATGACATGGGCCGCCTCTGCGATATTAAATGTTTCATTGCATGTTTTAACCATGCATATCACAGTAAAATAAGATCCAACCGTATTGCTCAGGTAAATGCACGCTTGTGATACTGGAAGTTTGCCCAGAAACACACACACTGACGCCATGGTCAGCTCTTTCTGTCAAGTAAATCACCCACGTCCTTACGTGACAGGTGGAGACCTGCACGACTCGGGATGGAAACCGAAGATAGTCTCCAACCCCAGACCAAAAAAACGAGCATCCGAAAAAAGTGCCCGGGATCATGAAAGATCTCATTTGATACAGAGGTGAGCAGGTTTCCCCTCTGACTGTCCTGTAAACACAGCGTCCAAAATACCTTCTTGCACCAACAAATCCGGTTGTGTTCACAGTTGAACCGCATCCATTTAAAAAGCAGGCAGATAGAGAGAGCTTTCTGAGACGAGAAACCCAAGGGAGGGAAAACATGTGCAGCTATGAATGCTTAGTGTAATGTTGGACGTCTCGTGCTTCCGTTCTGAACGCTGTGCACTGAAGGAAGATCATGAGAAGAAATTTAAACAATTATAAATAGCCTTCAAGAAATAAATACACATTCTGTTGGGGAGATGAAGAAATTAAAGCACCGGTCTTTGAAAAGCACTGATTATTTCTCAAAACGTTTTCTAAATATTCTCAAAGTATTTGGACACTTCAGTCACACTTATGCTTGACTGTGCATTAGATACTAACATATCAAATGAAGTGTCTGTATCTGAATTTTTAAATTGACTTCGGCACGTTTGAAGTCTCACCGCCTGGTGTTTTTAGTGGATGTATGAAGTCAGTTCTCCTCAAGTTCACACAAGTGTCCCAGCAGAGGAACCACAGGTGTAATTCATCATTTTAACTATCAACATTTTCACACTCATGTTTCACAGAACGGTTTGGCTTCTTTTTCAACCCTAGATGTATTATTTTATCATTTCAAACCATATCAAATTGTCAAATGTTTTGCTTAAAGTGTGCTTGTGCTATTATTCTTCAAAATAATTTTGTTGATATTTTGTTATCTAATGCAATGGCATTCATACTAGCTATATCTCAAACTAAACATATTCCTTATTTTCATATACTGTGTGTGTACATACACACACATACATATATATACATATATACATCTCTCTCATTGGAAAAAAAAAATCTAAAAATTATATTATATATATTATATATATATACACACACATTATATTATATTATATTATATTATATATATCTCTATATCTATCTATCTATCTATCTATCTATCCACATACACACATTTCTCTCATTGGAAAAATATATATATATCTATATCTATATTATATATCTATATATAGATATATATATTTTCTTTTTTGTTTCTCAATGATATATACATATATATTATTTTCCAATGATATATACATACATACTTTTTTAAAATAATGAATAGAAAAGTAATATTACCAACAAGCCAGTGTATATCATTTCCTTTTAAACATAAAAATGTACATAGATAGATAGATAGATAGATAGATAGATAGACATATGTATGATAGATAGATAGATAGATAGATAGATAGATAGATAGATAGATAGATAGATAGATAGAAAATACACACAAAATCGTGTCGATGTAAATCATAAACAAAAGACAAACTTACAGAGTTTAGGACAGATCCCAGGTTGCCATTCCTTACAGACTCATTACATGAGCCCAAGACACAGAACTGATATAAACGAGTCTTTTGGTGAGTCAGGTTCAGATGTAACGTTAATCATATATTATGTTCAGATGTCTTCATCAGTCTAACCTCAGCTCAAGAACCAAGTCTCTGCAAACCGCGTTATTTACTTCTCCTGGACTCGACAAGCTTTTGCTCCACAAACATCCAAACAAACGCGTCCGAAACTCCGTAAACAAACTTAAAGTCTGCTATAAAAGTGCAGTTCCGTATCCGGAGACAGAATAACATTCCTCGATCACAATAAAACTTTGTAATCCTTTCGAAAGGAGCGAGTTATGTCGCGCATTTGTCGAGAACAACGGAGCGCATTCAAACACTCCATCTACGCGACGCAACAAACACTACAGCGCTTCCACAGCCGAGCTCCACCGCGCGCGACGGGTCCCTGACGTCAGCGGCCCGTCGACCAATCAGAGCGCTCGCATTATAATACTCGGCGCTGCATTGATTTAATGAAGCGTCTGCGCACGCAGCAGAGATGAAGCGTTAAACGTAAACATTTGAAGCAAAATGTAGCAGATGTGCTATACGTCTCAATTTCAACCATTGCGTTTGGTTTTAACTCAGTGTGTGAGATTATACTGAGAGCAAGTCATAATGCAGCTTACAAATTACTTCATATTATGATAAATAATTTGGATTTGTTCCAGACATAACTAGAGAAGAAGCAAGAGGTTCTTCTTGTACAAATTTGGGATGTGGAGTTTGTGATTAGACTAGAAGTGTGATTTCTAAAGTAGTTTTACATTCTAATAACATATTAAGTAATGTTGTCAAAACTGATGTTTCCAACACAAGAGTTAATGTTCACAAAAGATGAATAGCCTGTGATTTCATATTTTACATTTTTACTTTTACATTAAATAATGTTAATATCAATTATTTAATATTTTACATTTTATGATTGATGAAAGGATAGATGGAACAAACGACTTGATGGTTGGATGGATGATGGATGGATGGATTAATGGAAGTAACAGAAAATGGGTGGATGGATGGAACAAAAAAATGGATGGATGATGGATGGATGGAAGTAACAAAAGATAGATAGATAGATGGATGGATGAAAAGAAAGATGGTAAGAAAGACTGTTGGATGGAACGAAAAACGAATGGATGGATGGATGGAAGTAACAAAAGATGAATGGATGGAACAAACAATGGATGGATGGAAGGATTGAAGGACAAATGGATGGATGGATGGATGGATGGATAGATGGATGGAATGAAGAATAGGTGATGGAATGAAGGATGGACGGATGGAATGAAAGAAAAATAGATGGATGGATGAAAAGAAAGATGGTAAGAGACTAATGTATTGAATGAAAGACAGATGGATGGAAGTAACGAAGGACAAATGGATGGATGGATGGATGGATGGATAGATGGATGGAATGAAGAATAGGTGATGGAATGAAGGATGGACGGATGGAATGAAAGAAAAATAGATGGATGGATGAAAAGAAAGATGGTAAGAGACTAATGTATTGAATGAAAGACAGATGGATGGAAGTAACGAAAGAGATGGATGGATGGATGGATGGAAGGAATGAAAGACAAATGGATGGATGGAATGAAGGATGGATGGATGGATGGATGGATGGATGGATGGATGGATGGATGGATGGTGGAACAAAAAAGGATGGCTGGATGGAACGAAAGACAGATGGATGGATTGACAAATGGATGGATGGAAGTAACAAAAGATAGATAAATGGATGGATGGATGGATGGATGAAAAGAAAGATGGTAAGGAAGGCTGATGGATGGAACAAAAGACAGATGAATGGATGGAACAAACGATGGATGGATGGATGGATGGATGGATGGATGGAAGGAATGAAAGACAAATGGATGGATGGATGGATGGATGGATGATATACAGACAGACAGACCCATCCCAACTCCACATGTTCATGCTCAGCTGCAGGACTATGAGGGTCTGAGTAAAGATGCCTGTCTGAAATAACAACAGGCAGCTGAACTTCAAAGAGAAGAGGCTTCAGAGAGAGAGAGAGAGAGAGAGAGAGAGAGAGAGAGAGAGAGAGAGGGGGCACTGGAACTGGATGAAGCCGTAATCAAAACGCTCCGGGCGAACTCTGTATCGATCGCCAGCACTTCATCAAAGCTGACAAGGTCAGCCAACAACACAGCGGGAGAAAAGAAAAAGAAGAAGGGAAGAGAAAAGAAAAAGAACATCACAGAAGGATGAGGGTCACAGAGGAAGGGTGGGTTATGATGTTGTCTGAGCCCTGCATAGTACCTTTCTACTCCAAAATGCAATAAGGTAACACTTTCTAATAGATTTATATTGCCAGTTAGTCACCTACTAAGTGAACATGCAAATGTGTTGTTAAGTTATCGACTAATCAACTTAAAATCCCAGCAGGCATCTCAAGTTTTCTCTAAGAGGTTCGAGTTAAAGTTTGTGAATCTCTGCTCTCCCTAATATGCAACCCTCAACAAGAACTTGAGCCCAGAATCGTCCGGGTTTCTTCTGTCTTTTTTCTAAATCTCTAGGGGACCAATTCTCTCTGACGCACGCCTCTCTGAAATGAGGACGAACGACTCCTGGCTGCTTCCTCGGGCCCTCTGAGTCCCACATGTGTTTTACTGCGCTGGAGACAGATCAATACAAGCTAAACAAATTATGGAGCGGATCAAAGAGAAACAGTTGGGAACTCTAAAGAACTCAAGTAAATGTTTAGACATCTAATAAGAAAAGTATATCGACAGTAGCGTTTAATTTAGTCAAAGCGTTCGGATTAATTGTTGTTGTTTATCAAACATTAGTGCACGCAGCTGCAGATGTAAGCCATGCATGCAGCAGGCGCAAGTACATTCATATGCAGCTTTTTATTCTATGCTACAAAAATGTTGATCCATAAAAGCAGGGAGGGATGGGACGTTTGGCTGGAAATGAAATATATGGGAGTGTGTTCCTGATTTACATTCCTCATACAAGTGCTGCCTAACGGCTCTCAGGTGCGAGCGAGAGCACAAACCCTGTTCTGTATGTGACAAACGAGTTTGCGTTTTGTGCATGTAGGATTGTTATATATGTTTGATCTAAAGCCTGATTGGTTGGGAACAAATGGCGGGAAACGTTGGATGAAGATGAGTTTGTTTCTCAATCAGATTTGGAGAAATGCAGCACTGCATCAGTGTCTCAGCAATGGATGCTCTGCAGTGAATGGGTGCCGTCAGAATGAGAGTCCAAACAGCTGATAAAAACATAATCCACAAGTAATCCACACCACTCCAGTCCATCAGTTAATGTCTTGTAAGGCAAATAGCTGCTTTTTTTGAAGAAAAAATCCATCATTAAGTCATTTTAAAATAAAATGTCCAATGAAAAAAAGTCATCTGGTCTGAATCAGGAGAGAAATATGCACAGATCAAGCACTGTTTACAAGCCAAAACAGCTCTAAACAAATATGTTACTGGATTTTAATGTGAGAGAACAACAGGAGATGGACTTTTCCACTGGTGGAAGCGTCATTATGGATTATGGACTTGTATTTTGTATTTCAGCTGTTTGGACTCTCATTCTGACGGCACCCATTCACTGCAGAGCATCCATTGCTGAGCAAGTGATGAAATGCTACATTTCCCTTGCTTTACATACCCTTGGATGGCCCAAGGGTGAGTACATTTTCAGCAAATTCTCATTTTTGGGTGAACTATTCCTTTAAAGTCAATGGAACATTTCCATTTTAAGGTCTTTATAGTGAAAAAAGGATCTATTGACTTCTGAAATCTTCCTTCCAGTACATGCCGTTGCCTACAAAAGTTTATGTATAGACAGAAAGAGCTGGTAGAAGGACCAGAGATCAGAGTGACTGTGTATTTCAGCGTTTGTTCGGCTCATCCTTTGAGGAACAGCCCAAAACTCTGCGCCAGCCGTCCAGAGTCAATCTGAGATCTGGCCGCGGCTCAGCAAACAGCAAGCGGCTCTGGAATTCCTCCGGCGGACGAGGGGGTGGAGAAGGACAGAGCGGACGGAGAAGGGAGGACGTATGTCAGACACAGTCTTCTGGACTTCCACCCACTTTTTGGAGTGTGGATGTCAAATTTCTCCAGGGGCCTCAGATTCCAAAGTGAGGGAGGTTCAGGGGCCAGAGGAATTCTGACATGATGTCTCAAGGCCAAAATGAAAAGAAACAGCAGTCGGACAGCGTTATAGCAGGAATAAGCAAAAAAAAAAGTTGAAACATTTATTTTTGGGGGGTGAAATATGCACCTCAATATCTAATTCAGACAAAATTCATTAGTTTACTCTAAAGAATGTTATGAGTTCATAAGTGCAGTTTCTTTTAATACAAATTTTGGATTCTGAAGTCTCTTCAGCTCACAAAGGCTGCATTAATTTGATCAAAAATACAGTAAAATTGTGAAATATTATTACAATAGCTGTTTTCTATGTGAATATATTGTAAAATGTAATTTATTTCTGTGATGCGCTGCTGAATTTTCAGCATCATTACTGCAGTCTTCAGTGTCACATGATCTTCAGAAATCATTCTAATATGCTGATTTGGTGCTCAAGAAACATTTCTGATTATTAACAATGTTGAAAACAGTTGTGCTGCCCATTATTTTTGGGGAAACTGTGATATATTTTATATTTCAGGATTCTTTGATTAAAAGAAAGTTCAATGTTTTGTAACATTATAAATGCCTTTGCTGTCACTTTTGATCAATTAAATGTGTCCTTGCAAAATAAAAGTATACATTTCTTTCCAAAAAAAAAAAAAAATCTTACTGATTCCAAGTTATATAAAACTATTTTTAAAACTGCTAACCATGTAAAAATACAAGAGAGGAACTTTTTGCATGAAAAAAAATCTCTCATTTCTCATCTAGAAAAGTAGTTCCTAAAAGGACAAACTAGACTAAGAAGCTAAACAACAAACCTCATCAAAGCTTCCCGTACAACTTACAGTCTTACATTGTAAGAGCATTACTGTGTAATGCATCTAGAAACTCACAATCTGGCATTAACACCGATATCAGACAGTTAGATTAAAGTTGATTTCACACAGCAGAATTAAATCATAAATCCTTAACTGTTGAAAATTTAACACAAACATTTGCGCAAGCCAACCACAAAAAAATTACGAGTACATTTGTGATAAATGACCACAAAAACCGCAAAAAATATCATAAGTGCATAATAAATTTCAGCTGTTGCCACGCGGTTACACCCGCAACGCGGCAGCCTGGTCTGCGTCTCGTTCCGCTTTCATGCCAACACAAACCAAATCACCTCACCCTGCATGATTTCACTCAACGGCCCCAGGAAAGACGGACGTGTGTGTGTGTGTGTGTGTGTGTGTGTGTTGGGTCTGATTTTAATGAACAGGCCCGTACTAACTGCGCTCTGCTGGGGAAAGACTGCTGGCATCCTGCCTGTGTCATGTTTCCAATGAGCGCTGTGAACCAACAGCTGCTGGCCACATTAAAAATGTGAAAATAACACAACAGCATTAAACAATCTGTTCATATTGCATTAGAAATGTGTGCGTTTATGCATTATGTATTGGGAGTTTCATGCATTATATATTTATTCACCTCCAGTTGCTAGTTGCTTATTCCATTTTAACCTATATTTTGATGTCGGATCTCCTGCTCTATGCACAAACACACACACACATGCGGTGCATTCAGAGCTGCACTACGACTCTGGATGCAAACCAGAAATGCTTTTCAACTTTTTTTAAAAAATGCAAGCGGTATAGAGTAATACCAGTAAATTTCCCCCCAAAGGGCCGTTTTCTGGCTTTTTTCACTGCATCTGGCCACGTTTTGTGCCAAATGTGAGACTATAGGATTATGTTATCAATTATCTAAAGCCTACTGTATCATACTTGATATGCAAAGCCCTCTAAATGTTCCACATGATCAAAACTTTGATGAAAAACCTGTTGCACTACTCCATGCCTTCTGTCATCTGATAGTTTATACGTTTTTAGCAAGTAAAAATCGTTTAGTATAATTGTACAAATGTCCACCTTCAGCTCGTGCTTCATTTTTATAAAGTAAACGTCAGAATGAAACAACGTCAGAATGATGCAACTTAGGGTTACTTGATTATCCAGACATCCTTTTTTTAGAAAAATCATCTTCAAATGCGAGTATTAAATAGGATAATCTAGGAATGTTTATTTGTTCATCTCTCAATCATCATTGAATTGCATTGCATTACATATGTTTTGATCATTTAAATATCATCTAACTAAGACATATGATTGGAGATATAGAGCGACGACTGATATTTACATCATTTTATGTGAGTATCTGCTATACTGTTATAAATATCTAATTGGTTTGCATTGCAAGCATCAGAATTTCATCACTTTTTGGCCAAATAAAAATCAGCATCTGCACCAAATTGCATATTTTTGCTCAGTTCGAGTCTCTGAATAAAATTGAGCTGTTTTTTCTCCATATTCTCACTATACCAGAATATATGAACCATAGAACCTGATGTATCAAATATGATACTCAACAAAAACACATGCAAACTTTTTAAAATATTTTTTCTTAAAGCTCAATAAAACGTTCCATTTCAAAAAATGTAATTTTTCGGACTATTTTTTCATGTGTCAGCCAAGCTTCACAGGGTTTCTTCTTCTGGAAACCCCTTCTGGGAAAACTAAAGACAAACACGCGATTTTGACATATTTGTTATCTTACAAATGCTTCCAAGCATGCCGACAATGCAAAAAACAAGTACCAGTGGGCGGCTGGTTATTTATCTCCAGCTGGGCAGAAAATATAAACAGAACCTCAGCATACTGTCCATGTCTGGTTTAAACACGTTAAAAGTCTGTACAATGTCAACATGAGGTCAAAATCAACTCTATTAACGTTCCTGGTCTTATTTTGCACAATGAATCAGTGCACATTATGGAAGTAAAATTAATTACACTTCATAGGAACAGCTCATCTAAAAATTTTAATTTGCTGAAAATGTGCTCACCCTCAGGCCATCCAAGACTTTGACGAGTTTGTTTCTTCATCAGATTTGAAGAAATGTATCATTGCATCAGTGTCTCAGCAATGGATGCTCTGCAGTGAATGGGTGCCGTCAGAATGAGAGTCCAAACAGCTGATAAAAACATCACAATAATCCACACCACTCCAGTCCAACAGAAAAGCTGCGTGTTTGTAAAACAAAAAATAATAATAATAAAATCAAATAAAATCCATCAAGGCAAGTCCATAATCCATAATAACACTTTTTCCAGTGGAAAAAAAAAACAAAAAACAATCTCCTGTTGTTCTCTCACATCAAAATCCACCTACTTATTTGTTTAGAGCTGGTGTGGTGTGGATTATTGTGATGTTTTTAGCAGCTGTTTGGACTCTCCTTCTGACGGCACCCATTCACTGCAGAGCAAATGATGGAATGCTACATTTCTTCAAATCTGATGAAGAGACAAACTCATCTACATCTCGGACGGCCTGAGGGTGAGCACAATTTCAGGAAATTTTAACTATCCTTAAAATTCCAACTAATTAACAAGGCATTTTCCATTAGATTACAGTGGTGGTAAACTAAAATGCAATCTTGACAACTGTCAAGTGTGCAAAACAGTCACATTTTTGTTGAAAAGTGCATCTGAAACATTAGCGTCAGGGTACCAGCAGACGGACCGAATGATGAATGTGTGCTTTGACAAATGTGTCCTATAAATACAAACATGTGTGCGCTCTTGTCCGCCACACTAACAAATGTTTCTGGGACTGTTAGGCAGAATGTGTGTCATTTTTTTAATATTTAAAATGACACAAGTCTGTTTTTCTGATGTGATTTGGAGGGGCTTCTGTGTAAAACTTGATGCTCGGGTGTTATGGGTCATTCTAGGCGGATGAACTCATTTCCTCCTCTATTTAACGACAAATAATGTAAGAAAAGTGATACTGTGGCAGGAAAATGACAGCGATAGTGGCTCGGAAAGGAGAAATCCGGGCGCTTTTGTATGTTTAACCTCAAGTATTTTAAAAGAACAGATCGGGTGTCAGGATCGTGGCGCTTATATGCATGACAAAAATACAGCATGTCACACAAAAAGAAAGAAAGAATATTTGTTATCAATATACAATCTACACTGGTGTAGAAACGATTTCCACTCACACACTGGTAGTAAATTTCACAAACAATTACAAAAAATGATTGTGAAATATTATTGCAATTTAAAATAAGTTTTCTATTTTAATATCATTTAAAATATAATTTATTTCTGTGATGCAAAACTGTATTTTCAGCATCATTACTCCAGTCTTCAGTGTCACATGATTCTTCAGAAATCATTCTAATATGATGATTTATTATTAATGTTGGAAACAGTTGTGCGACTTAATATTTTTTTGGTCCCTTCATTGTTTGATGAATAAAAAGTTAAAACGAACAGCAAGGAAGGAAGGAATGAAGACTTTTATTCAGCAAGGATACACTGTAAAAAAAATACTGTAATTTTAACGGTAAAAAACGGTGAAAATGCTACAGAAAAAACCCGTTAAATGGTTAACGGTAAGTTCCCCTAATATATATATACGGTGCAAAACTGTAATAGACATTTCAGACAATTTTAAGTTAAAACCGTAAAACCTAAACTATTGCTACCGTATTTTTTACAGTAGAATTCCGGCAAACACAGCTGCAGGTTTTTTACTGTAAATTTTACGGAATTTCTACGTATGTTAAATTGATAAAAAGTGATAGTAGTGACTTATTTTGTTAAAAAAGATTTCTATTTTGAATAAATGCTATTATTTTATTCATGACAGAGTATATATGTTGAGATATGCATAACATTCATGTAAAATACTCTTTTACTTTCTTTCTCTGGTTTATATGAACAGATGCGGATCGTTCCAAAACACTCACGAATCCAAGAGCGCAAATTTTCACAATAAATGGGGTGTGCGTAGCACTTTTGGCAGCCAAATATTGATATCTAAGACCCTAAAACCCAGAAACACATAAGCTCTTGCCATGTTTGGATTTATTAGATGATTATACGAGTGTGTGTGAGAAGATTTCTTAACTAAACTCGCTGCAAAATGACTAGCTGACTACAACACGTTCTCCACCCAGAACCTGCTGGGGCCTGCGATTAATCCTTCATCCGCTAAATGAGGTCAAAACATATTAACATCAGTGACATCAGGAGCGGCTCTGACGGGAGCAGATCTCAGTGGACGTTACACTGCGAATTTCCCAGGACCGAGTGAAGAAAAAAGCTGCGGGGACGAGAAATGGGAAAAAATACAGAGCACTTCCAAAACGCCCTGCACAAACTCATTTTACAGAAGTCAGCAGCTAAACTTATATCATCAGGCAAACGCTCTGTATTCTCAGTGTGGTGTCATAAAAATGTGCGAAAACTCTTAGGACACTGCAGGACTCTGTTCCAAAAGCCAGCGATCTGCCTACAGAAAGAGTATTTCAAGGCATCTTATTAATGTGCTCCAACCAGTGGTATTTCAGTATCACTGAGAGACCATTAAAGTTTTTGTTATTATTTTGAATTAGATTTCATTTTTATATTTTTTTGCTTTCGCTTTAGTTTTTTTTAATATTAGAAATTCTTTTTTTTTTGCCATTTTTGTTAGTTTTTTTTTTTTAATATGCCTATATTATTTATTTTAAAGTTTTCATTTATTTGGTTTTAGTTATATTAGTACTTCAGTTAAACTAAACGTAAATGAAAAATGTTGCCTTTGCAACTAGCTGAAATAAAATAAGTTAAAGGTTTTTATATATATATATATTTTGTTTCCATTGCTTTTATTTCAAGTAACTTTTTTGGTTTTAGTTTCAGGTTCAGGTTTATTCGTGAAATGCATTGCAACAAGCTCATTTAATAAAACCCCAAAAGGTCAGTAAGAGCCTTTATTAATCAACGATGCATTCATTTGATCAAAAGTGACAATAAAGACATTTATAATGTTTTAAATTAAGATTTCAAATAAATGCTGTTCTTTTGAACTTTCTGTTGATCAAAGAATCTGGAAAAATAAAATTTATAACAGTTTACACAAAAATATGAAGCAGCTCAACTGTTTTCAATATTGATAATAATCAGAAATGTTTCTTGAGCAGTATATTAGAATGATTTCTGAAGATCATGTGACACTGAAGACTGGAGTAATGATGCTGAAAATACAGCTTTGATCACAGAAATCAATTACATTTTACTATATATTACAATAGAGAATAGTTATTTTAAATTGTAAAAATATTTCACAATTTTTACTGTATTTTTGATCAAATAAATGCAGCCTCGGTGAGTCTTTTATATATACACAAAAACATTTTACCAACCTCAAACTTTTGAACAATTATGTGTACAAAAAGAAAAGAAAAAAAAAAAAAAAACCCTGAAGAGTATTTGCATCCAGAGCCTGACTACTGTAATATCAAACAAACATTCGGTTCATCACAAACCATCCTGTTGCACCTGTTAAGTTCTTGCAGTAACTTTCCAAGATTTACAAGTTTCAATAAATCACTTGCTCTGCTCCTTCTTAAGACTTCCTGTTGTTGTAAAACGACCATTATTTTGATGCACAATTGTATATTTGTATAGAACGGGCAATTAATGTGGCATAAGAGTGGTGGACGACGTGAAAAGAGACGTTTCAAAGCACAACCAGAGCCATAAAAATGGTAACAGCGTGTCAGACAATCAAGTCAGTGTTAACGTCCGAGACAGAGGGGGGAACAGTGAATATATTGTGGCATAATGGGCTTTAAGTAGTTTTCCAAACAGCACTGAGCGAATATCCACCTCAAAGATTTATAGGAGGAACCCTAACACACTTTTGTACTAAAGAAAAAAATCCAGCACCATAATGCCACCGGCTATTAGAGCAAATCCAGCCCAGAGGAAACCTCCATAATTACTCTTAGTGCTTGTTTTTTTGTATTTTTTCAGCCCGTTCTGAAGAGATTAGAGGTCTTGAAGAATGAAACACACTTAGCGATCCATTTTTCCAGTCCGTCATTGTTGTGAGGCTGCTAAATATTTGCTCTTCCCAGCTTAGGATGTAAGGATGAGAAGAGCCTCTTTGTAGCGAGAGGTCAGAGGCCTCCGATCTTCTTCCTGAGACCCAACCGGAGATCTCGGCATCTTCAACCATCACTTACACTCTTTCAATTAGTGGAAAGCTTTGACTGCTTTCAGTCAGAAACTCTTTGAAAGCGGCTTGCGCAGAAACCGCCACCGCCACATCTATCAGAGCTGAGAGGGATTCGCTGGATAGAAACGAAACAGAACGGCCTTCACTGACCACAAAACACTCAAAGTCTCCATGTTGCATTAATGTTTTCATAAAAATATGCACTACTGTTCAGTTGTTTTTTTTTTTGCACTTCAGCAAAGACATGAAATTGACCAAAAGCAACGGTAAAGACATTTATAAGGTTATAAAAGATTTTTTATTTAAATGGTCTTCTTTTGAACTTTCTATATGATTTATGAACTTTCCTGCTGCACAAGTGTTTTCAATATTAAAAATGATCAATGGATGATGTTACTGAATAAAATAAAATGTTTTTAATGGGAAAAAGTTTCTCTCTCATAATTCTGACTTTTTCTGACTTTGTTTTCAACATTGAAAATGATAAATGAATAATGTTTATTGAGTAAAATAAATGAATGAATGAATAAATAAAGTTTATTCAGTTTTTTTTCAGGAAAAGTCTTTATATTTTTTCATTCCTTGGCAGAAATGGGCTTCCATAGTTTTCAACATTGATAATAATCAGAAATGTTTCTCGAGCAGCATATTAAAATGATTTCTGAAGATCATGTGACACTGAAGACTGGAGTAATGATGCTGAAAATACAGCTTTGATCACAGAAATAAATTACATTTTACAATATATTCATATAGAAAACAGCTATTTTAAATTGTAATATATATTTCACAATTTGTACTGTATTTTTGTTCAAATGAATGCAGCCTTGGTGAGCAGAAAGAGACATTTTTCAAAAACATTAAAACAAATCTTACCAACCCCAAACTTTGGAACAGTAGAGTAATATTAGTGCATATAAATTAAAATAATTATCATTCTTCCTCAAGTTCATGTAGTAAAAACTAGTGTGGAAAAAATGCAACTGCAAAAAATATGATTCTTGGATTGAAACACTCACGCAACACATCTCAACTAAATCATTTACACTAGCTGCAAACTTTAAGCCACTCGAGTTATTAATATTGGCATAAACAACAAACAGTCTGAAAGCCGAGCATCATGGGATCAGTACCGCACTTCAACCCTGTCATTAAGACAATAATCAGGAGTTTTATCTGACGCCAGGGCAATCGTCAAGTTTAACAACAGCAGATGATCAAAGGACGTCCTGGTGGAGAAACGCAGGCACGCCTGAACGTCGCTGTTTGTAATCAACTCCCTACGACTGCACCGTCAACACAGCTGTTCACTCGCCTCGCAGCAAAACCCAGGACTCCTCTCGTCTCATCCTCAGCGTCTGCATGGGTCCAATTAAACGAGGTTCTGCAGCTGAAAGCCTCACCTTTAATGAAACCGACCCGTGAGTCAGAAAGACTGAGTAAACGACAGCAGCACGAGGAGTTCATGTTAATACTTGTGCAGAAAGAAAATGAGCCTAGTATTTAAGAGCACTGTGACATTTGTTGTCTTTTTAGAGCTGCATTACAACTGAAATTGTATGTGTTTCATAACTGAAATACTTTGCAATATTAACGCTGTTATTTTCATGTTTGTTAATATGAATCAGTTTTGAAATAATCTGTATGGAAAATAAGGTAACTTGACATTATTTTAATGATTATCAATGGTGGTTTTTATTAGATTCTCATTACTGAAGGATTTCTTAGTTTTTTTTAATTAAATCAGCAATATGGAATAAATTGGGGGCTCGTCCGGGATCAAAACAAATTCTAAAAAACAAATATAAACAAAATAAATAAAATGAAACAAATTCTACCATGATGCAGAAGTAATTTGCAATTTAAATAAAATAGGTTCACATTATTACTATAATGCGAATGAGATGTTTCTGCATTGTGGTAAAATAGGGTTCATTTTCTGATTTCTTACTGTAAATTTGTCCTTTTTTCCAGAATAAAATACGACCTGGACATTCTCTCATTTTTAAAAAAGCCTAGTAAGAAAAACAAACCTTAAAATGTTGGTTTTAATCAGCTCTTTTTACATAAAGTAATATGGAAAAGGTCTTCCGAACATTATCTGTCATCTGACTTATATCCACGGAAAACCAGGCAAATAGATATTGGAAATCATCTGAATGAGACCTAAATTTCCATCCTGAACTAAACACTGCCGGAGTTACGAACTATAAATCACCGGCCAACAGGAAAAGTGTGTCTACAGTGTACAGAATTTAATTCTACTGAATCACTTCTGGTTAGCAGTTCATTAGAATTGCTGACCCCAAGTATGAGCAGAGGAGTTATTCTAATGCTTTCGAGTCTTTTATGCTCACAAAGACTGCATTTATTTGGATCAAAAATACGGTAAAATTGTGAAATATTTGTATAATTTAAAATAGCTGTTTTGTAGTTGAATACAATTTAAAATGTAATTTATTCCTGTGTTAAAATGCTGAATTTTCAGCATCATTACTCCAGTCTTCAATGTCACATGATCTTCAGAAATCATTCTAATATGACGATTTGCTGCTCAAGAAACACTTCTGATTATCATCAATGTCTTTACTGTCACTTTGATCAATTCAATGCATCTTTACTGAATAAAAGTATTATTTTCTTTAAAAAAAAAACACCTTAATGACCCGGCTGAAACTTTTGAACCTTTTTACTTTTATATTTTTTTAAGCATTTGTTTAGATTTAGTTCTTCACTGGCTATGGTTCACAGTGGCAAACTTCAGTTAACACCACGTTTCTGAAAAAACAACTGTGCAAATAAAGTCTTAACTAATACAGGTCTCTTGTGGGGACCAAAAATGAGTTTAATTGGGAGAGAAAGGGGGGAAGAAAGTGTTACACACCTCCCGGGGTTTTCAAATGCCACTTCAAGACTCTTGCAGCATAATGGCGGCTCCCGCATGGGCCGCGCGGCCCCAGAGAACCGGGGTCGGGGCCCCTCTGCCCACGCCTGAGCCGTTAATAAGGCTTCAAAGGGTCAAAGTGAAGATTACAGGAACTTAAAGGTCTTCTCAAAAACACAGTGGCATGAAAATTCCCACAAACCAACTGATAAACACACAACCGTGTGAATCTGAGAAGTTTCTCCACATGCAATGTGGATAATTTAGAACTTTATAGACAAATACGTTCAAGAGGGGAAATATAAAGCCAAAAAAGTGTTGCATGTTTGATGTTTAAAGGAATAGTTCAGCCAAAAACGATCTTCATCAGAACAGATGCATTGCATCAGTGTCTCAGCAATGGATGCTCTGCAGTGAATGGGTGCCGTCAGAATGAGAGTCCAACAGCTGATAAAAACATCACAATCCACACCACTCCAGTCCATCAGTTAACGTCTGGAGAAGACAAAAGCTGAAACAAATCCATCACTAAGATGTTTTTAACTCAAATATTTCACTGGAGGATGCGTTATTATGGATTATGGACTCATATGTTGACCAGAAGCGACTGTTTGAATTTATAAATGTCTTAATGATGGATTTGTTTCTTACAAACATGCAGCTTTGTCTTCTCCTGATATTAACTGATGGACTGGAGTGGTGTGGATTATTGTGATGTTTTTATCAGCTGTTTGGACTCTCATTCTGACGGCACCCATTCACTGCAGAGCATCCATTGCTGAGACACTGATGCAATGCAGCATTTCTCCCAAATCTGACAGTGATGGGTCGTTCTTGAATGATTTGTTCATTTTGAACGAATCTTTAATGTATTAAGAACGAGTCGTCTCGGGAGTGATTCGTTCAGTCGCACACGCGCAACATTCTATAGGTTCTGTCCTGGAATTAGTTCACCTTTTGAGTCATTCGTTCTTTTCTCACGTGACCACTTCCCTGATCAGTACCTGTATTTGTTGCATGTTGGATCATATGTAGGAATTATCATAAAATTATCAAAAGACGTGTAATAAGCATTCTCCTAGAAATAAAAAGGTCTGTCCATTTCGGTCTGTTTTTGTTACTGTTTCTTGAGGATCTGTGGTGTGTTTATTTATAACATGGTTTTATTTATTTATCAAATAAGTTGATTAATTTGTCCTTTCACAAGCTGTCTTTGTCTATCAGTTTACGGGGCTGTCACGTGATGAACGAACGACTCGAACCCGAAGACTTGAGAGGTGAGGTGAGCTAATCATAGACTGGAGACCCAGGCAAACAACGAATTCATCTTTTCTGTTTCTTATAGCATCTTGTTTGTAGTGTGATCAACGTTTGCAAAAGTAGTAGATGTGTTAGGGTTTTGCTGAAATGAACGAAATGACTCGAAAAAAGATTTGCTCATTTTGCTGAACGAGACTCAAAGGTCCGAGTCGGTAAAATGATCCGAACTGAAGAAATCCGATGAAGAAATGAACTAATCCTAATCTTGGATGGGCTAAGGGTGAGGACATTTTCATTTTTGGGTGACATATTCCTTTACGTAAAGCAATGCAATACATGTGATACTCAACCAGCAGCACAAACATAGTGATGCCTGACTAACACTAACTGCATTCATATGCCAAGTTTTGTCATCCAATCTAAACTACAAGACTACATTAATGCATTTTTTCCTACATAGGTACCTACTTCTTTACAACTGCATCCAAGATTCAGTTGCAGATGTTTACAGCATGAAGCATCTGGTCCACATTATAGAGCCAAGTCACATCATTAGCATTTTACAGGGAAGAAAAAAAAACACATACGGCATTAAAAATATGAGTTTTCCAAAATAATCACATTTCTAATGTTTTTGGTCATAGATATTAAACACCAGCTGTCAGATCTGCTGAGAAGTGGATCTCGGCTAACAAGCTTAACTGCCTCGAAGAACAAAAGCACAGAAACCATTTAACATGCTTCTTTTGACGTTAAATAAGATCTGGCAGTCTAAATCGCATATATCCCGCTAAGAAAATATTTCAAACTCGCATCCCCTGCAGTCACAGCGCATAGCCGGCCAATCACTGCAATGAAGTCTGACGCGCTGATAGCCAGCAGACGTTTCTAGAGTAGCCACATGTTTATAGAGGAGGAAAACTCATGAAAATCAAATATCTGATGCTGTTTTGATTATAGACTAATGCTGTTAATATATTACAAAATATATACAGTAGATGTCCAAGCAGTAGGGCAGAACACTTTATATACCACTGGTCAAAAGTTTGCAGTTTGTAAGATTTTTTTTTTTTTTTTAAAGAAGTCTCTTCTGCTCACCAAGGCTGCATTTATTTGATCAGAAATACAGTAAAACTGTTAAACTGTAATTTATTTCTGTGATGTGCAGCTGTATTTTCAGCATCATTACTCCAGTCTTCAGTGTCACATGATCTTCAGAAATCATTCTAATATGCTGATTTGCTGCTCAAGAAACATTTCTGATTATTATCAATGTTGAAAACAGTTGTGCTGCACAATATTTTGTGGAAATTGTGATGCATTTTATTTTTCAGGATTCACAGATGAATAGAACAGCATTTATTTGAAACAGAAATCTTTTGTAACATTATAAATGTCTTTTATGTACTGCCACATTTGATCGATTTAATGCATCCTTGCTGAATACAAGTATTAATTTACTATTATATTATTAGTATTAATATACAAAACAGTGTATGTCTGAATATTTTTCAGCCTTTGACATACATATACATATATATTATATATATATATATACACACACACACATCCACACACATGTATGTATATATATATATATATATATATATATATACATACACACACACACATCCACACACATGTATGTATATATATATATATATATATATATATATATATATATATATACACACACATCCACACACATGTATGTATATATATATATATATATATATATATATATATATATATATATATATATATATACACACACACACACACATCCACACACATGTATATATATATATATATATATATATATAAAAGGATGATATTTAATAATTTTCACTGATATGATCCAATATAACAAAACAGCAATATTTGTCTACATATACATTTACTAAAACATTTTAATATATGGAAAACTGACATTCTCTAAATATGTTTGTGATCATTCAAACGAATCAAAGATTCAGAGTTTGGCCGTTTGAACCGATTCACATAATGAATCACAGACTGACAGCAGAGTGATGCTGTTGAAACAAGTCAGTCTCAGCTCTCTCACACTAGCAAACTTAATGGGCAAATAAAAACACAGTAAAATAATTATGGTTTTCACAATGTAGCTTAATATTATTTAGCCCAGCCGGGTCAGTGATTGATGTCTGCATTGCTCCCATTCCTGAGAGAATCCGTCTCTCTGGATTGACAGGAACGTTTGCCTAGTAAACAGAGACATTCCACTGACACAGAGCTCTGAGAAACACACACACACACACACACACACACACACACACATACACACACACACACACACACCTCGTCAGCTCAGAACCACATTGCTATTTTGTTGTCCAGGCAACAAAGGAAAAGAGAAAGTATGAGAAAATACATTATATTATTTATTATTATAGGCTATTAGTTACGTTGTGTGTGTGTGTGTGTGTATATATATATATATATATATATATATGCAGCCTATTGTAGGACCATTAAACATTTTCAATAAATAAATCAATCAATCAATCAAATCAATAAGCATACATTTCTACAAATCGAAGCTTTTTAGAATCATTAGTCATTTAAATAAATAAATAAAAATAATAAATAATTAAATAAATTATCTTAAAAGATAATGAAGCCTATTTTAAGACCAAAATACTTTTAATAAATTAATTAAATTGTATTCTTTCAGAAAAAATTAGCCTATTTTTGGACCGTTACTTTTTCAAATAAATAAATATCCTATTTTAGGAACAATCATTTTATTAAACAAAATTAATTAACTAACTAATTATCTTACAGAAAATGAAGACTATTTTAGAACCATTAATGAAATAAATTAATTTCTTGTACAAAATGAAGCGTAGTTTAGTATCATTAATAACTTAAAACAATCAAATAATATATATATTTATTTATATATATATATATATATATATAAATAAGTATGTGAGTGTTGATTACCTATTCAAAGATCACTACCCACAATGCCAGGGTGTTCTGAGTCGTTGCCAGGGCGTTATTATGTGGTTGCTAAGGTGTTTAACATGTTGCTATGTGGTTTCTGCACAGATTCAACACTGCGTTTTTAGTACATTCATGCTCAAATAAACCTGTGACCAAAAGCCACGATATAAAAGTTCATCAAGTCATTATAAGCATAAAGTACTTTAAGAAAAAAAAACATGACGTGTACCGAAAAAACATGAAACAGATGCTCCTAAAAGACCATAAACACTTATATTTTGTGTTTCTGCAAAGGTCATCCATCACATGAAGATCACTGTACAGCTGCAAACTACAGATGACAATATGAATAAAAGAAGGAGAACACCTGGATGTGAACGAACAAGGCTTTATTCACATCAGAGCGGATTCACTTCAGGAATTCCCTTCATTAGGAACAGCCGCTCGGTTAATTGGATTTTTAGGGGAAGTGAAAGAGGAAGTGGTTTGGAGCTTCAAAAAAAATGTTGAAAACAAAGCTGAATCTCTTTCTAGAATTTAAGGTGAAGCTCAAAGTCAAAATGAGGCCGACTAAACACAAATACACAGAAGTTCACAGCGTTAAAAGGAATTGTTCACCTAAAAATGAACCATCCAAGATTAGGATGAGTTTGTTTCTTCATTAGATTTGTAGAAATGTAGCATTGCATCAGTGTCTCAGCAATGGATGCTCTGCAGTGAATGGGTGCCGTCAGAATGAGAGTCCAAACAGCTGATCAATCATGAAGATGTTTTAGCTTCAAACTGTTGCTTCCTTCCTATATGAGTCCATAATCCATAATAACGCTTCCTCCAGTGAAAAGTGTTGTCTCTCACATCAAAATCCAGCCACATATTTTGTTTAGAGCTGTTTTTGGCTTGTAAACGCTGCTTGATCTGTGCAGATTTCTCTCCTGATTCAGACCAGATGACTTTTTCACCGGAGGAAACGTTATTATTAAGTTATTCAGCCTGGTTCTCATAGGAACACCTGGAGATTTGGTTTGGTCCATTAACCCATTAAATATAACTATACAAAAATTAATAAAAGTAATTATAATATTATTGTACTTAGTTTTTTTATTTAATAAAATAATAACCTAAATAATAAATCGTGATAATACTTAATAATTTAATGTTTTACAATGAAAAGGGAGTATTCAATTATTTTAATGTGAACTTAAAAATAAAATGCTTTTTTAAATATGAATTTATCATTTTCAAACTTAAAATCAGCAAGCTTTTATTTTGGTGGGTTGCCGGCGGGTAAGTATATGCGCTGCTGATTGAAGAGCATCAGTGAACGAAACGTCACGTTTTGGATTGATTTATGCTTTCTATTTGAATAGAAATCTTAGACAGTATTACAGATCTAAAATTGTAATTGTTCATTAACAGTTTTTTATTTTGGTCGCATATGTGCACCACTTATGTGTGGATTATTGTTGTGTTTTTATCTGCTGTTTGGACTCTCATTCTGACGGCACCCATTCACTGCAGAGCATCCATTGCTGAGACACTGATGCAATGCTACATTTCTCCAAACCTGATGAAGAAACAAACTCATCTACAGTCTTGGATGGCCTGAGGGTGAGCACATTTTCAGCAAATTTTAATTTCTGGGTCAATTTTAACTAACAAAGACCAGACTGTGTATCACTAGAAGCTACTAACGTCGTGTCAGATTGATATCACAGAAGCAGCTCTGCATTAAAGACTCATGCATAAAACAGACTCATATACTGTTTCACTTACAGTCCAAGAAAATGTATTTTGTGGATGCAACAAAAGATGTTTTTCGTTCCCACATCCCACACTTGGATCGATCCTGATCTTTGCCCTCTAATCGTTCAGTCTGGCTTGAATTTCATCTGTTATTCTGCAGCAGAAGAGTGATTCAGCATTCGCTCTGGTATCACGGGACGATCAACAAGTGTCAACAGAAAGTGAGCTCAGTCCCGTCTCCGCTGCCAAACATGAGCACATCTGAGTGTTTGCTGAATACATAAAGAGCTCGCTGGATTCAAAGGCGACTTTTGAAGCCTTTTAAGACACTCAAGGAAATGCTGTGTTGCGTCTTTGGGGAAAATAAACAGGCACTGTCACCATTTCATGCATCTTGAATATGTGAGATGGAATATTTAGCCCACTGTAGCTATGGGTTGCATTTGACAGAAAGTAAGTAAATGCACAAATTGTAAATACATTTTTTTTCTCTCTCTTATAGAAAATAAAACCTATGTTAGGGCCAATAAAAAATTTTTATTAAATAAAAAATAAAACTGTCCTACAGAAAATGAAGCCTATATTAGGAGCATTAAAATTTTAAATCAACAAACATTTCTTATAGAAAATAAGCCTATTTAAGGGTCATTAATAATTAAAATAAACAAATATGCAAATAAACCAATATTTTTTTTCTTACAGAAAATGATGCTCATTTCAGGATCATTAATAATTTAAACTAAATAAATACTTCTTATAGAAAATGAAACCTATTTTATGAATAATTTAAATTAAATTAATATTTCTTATAAAAAGCATGTTTTAGGACCATTAACAATCTAAATAAATAAATGCATTTCCTAAAATACCTGAAGACTATTCCATAAATCCTTTTAAATAAAGAAATAAAGTTGTAAAAGAAAATGAAGTGCATTTTAGGATCATTAAACATATTTAATAAAGAAATAAATATTTTTAATAGACCAATAAGCTTATTTAGGATCAGTAATCTTTTTAAATAAACACATATTTTAATATAAAATTAAGCATATAGGATAAAAGTTAAAAATAAACATACAAACAAACAAGTAAATAATTCAATATTTTTATTATAGAAAATGAAATCTATTTTATTTTTGATTAAATAAATAAATATTTCTTATATAAAAAGCATGTTTTAGGACCATTAGCAATCTAAATAAATACATTTCATACAGAACATGAAGTCTATTTTAGGACCATTAATCCTTTTAAATAAATACATATACATACATATTCTTAACAAAAATGAAGTGCATTTTAGGATCATTTAATAAATAAATAAATAATTATTTCTTATAAACAATCAAGCTTATTTAGGATCAGTAATCATTTAAAAAAAATATATATATATATATATATTTTTGGAGATAACTATTAAGTATATATTAGGATTAAGGTTAAAAAATAAACAAAAACAAATAAACATACTAACAGACAAATAAATAATTAAATATTTTTCCTCCAAAACAATCAAACCTATTTAAGGACCATTATTAATTTTCAATAAATAAATCAAATCTAATTAGAAATTAAAAAAGGCACTATGAACTGTAAGCTGTGAAGTATTAATAGCTACATGATCATGGCAGTATTTCTCGTGCTTTAACACAGATTCACACAAGTGTGTGCTGCCACCAGAGGCGCTAAACTGACCGTCAGTGCAAACTCTCTTCTTCTAGTGTTTTCTCTTTCAGCTCTACTGAGAAAAGCTCACATCTGCCTTACATACTACCATAAAGTGTATTTCTAGCCTAAGAAAAGTTAGCTTCTAATCAAGACAAGGCCAGGAAAAGTACTTACTAAAGTCTGGAAACACTGAAGGATATCAGGTCACGAAGGAGCGCTCAAGAACACAAAGCTTCAGAAATGAAACAAACCACACTGGTTAATTGAAATGGTTGAACTTCCAAGGAATAATGCATTAGTCTAAAACTACAGCTTTACACAAAACACTCCTACAGGTGAAGCTCTGTTCAATCTCAACTGCTTGCACGCAGAAGCACATTCGTCTTTCACGGATCCTTTACTTTTTCCACAATCGAAAGCCAGACCTAATGGATATTTTTGTAGTTAAACTAAACAAATGAAGCGGAGAGACGTTCACAGAAACTACTGAACAGATTCACTTTGACAGAAAATACAAGCCTCTGCTAACATGGTCTTTAATTATTTTCCAGCTCGCCCCAAATTTGCTGGACGGGGTTGAGGTCTGGACTTCGAGGGGTCAGTCCATTATTTTCAGTGTTCCAGCAGATTCCTTCCGTCGCAGGTAGTTCCGCCAATAATTCGTTTTATGGATATTGTAACGGCCAGTTCAACAGAAACAACTGAAACCTCAACCTTTTAAGGGCCAAAAAAAATTTTTTTAAAAATTGGAAAATTTTTGGTTTTTTTTCCATGTCATTACATTGTTTAGAGCATTAGAAAAATAAATAAAAAATATTTGTTGAAAATGATATTTCATTCAGATGTCATGCTATGTCTTTGGTAGAGGACACCGGGACTCAATTTAAAAAAATAAATAAAAAGACATGAATAAACAATTTTTTTTTTTTTTTTTTATAAATCACTACAATTTTTAGGTTTCAGGATTTTTTGATACCAAACTTTGCATAACGACGATTCTCAACTGTTATAACAGAATGATTTTATATACCATTTTTCTTTATGCAAAATGGCCATGAACGGGTTTTCCCATTATACACAACGTATCTATAAACTGTATCTAATTTGCATATTAATGTGTTTTTGGGGTAACATGCAATGAAAAAAAAAAAAGAAGTGTAATAATGGGAGTAACAATTGACAAGATTTTCATAATAATATATCATATTACATAGGAATATAGAAATATATTTTCTTTCCCTATTCATTTGTTGTGTCTCCAAAAATGCGTAATAAACATGCTTTTAGTCCCGGTGTCCTCAACTGAGGCCATGCATGAAATCAACGTCCTAACAGCAAGCCTATTTTAGAATGAATAATATCTTTCAATAAATAAATTTTAAAAATTCTTATAGAAAAATGAAGCCTATTTTAGGACTGTTAGTCAGTTTAAATATATAATTAAATACTATACTCATTTATATGACACAAATCCTATTTTAGGACCAATAAAAAGTTTTATATAGAAAAAGAAGCCTATTTTAAGATGTTTAAATTACTAAATCAATCTTTTTTTTTAATTCTCGTTATTTCCTCTTCCATAAATTGCTTTGGATAGAAGCATCTGCTAAATGCATAAAGGTGAATGTGAAGGAACCCACTCACATGAATCTCATACAAACTAGTACAGTTTATGAAGCTATTAACATGCATCAGCATTCATCCGGCTTTGCATACAGGCATATAAGAGTATATTTCTGAAGTCTCGTTTCAGTTGTTTTTCATGCTCTGGAGTCTGTTGTTCAGGAGCGGGACGTTTGGTCCGCGTCCAGCGTCTTTCCAGATCTTTCCTCTGCTTAGTGTCAGGCTAATGACCTCTCCAAGCCCGTCTGCAGCAGCGCACCAAACTCTGGCAAGATTTAGTGGGTCCCGACATTGGCTAGCAAATATGACTTGCATTTGCACATTTTTCCAATTTATCTCATTGAATTAAGGCCGCAGACTTTTGGACGCTGCAGCGAGACCTTGAGTAGAGCCATCCGTCTTCAAGGCATCAGCTGAAAACATGATAAATGCGAACAGGTTGTGCAAGGAAGCGGAGTTGTGAGGCAGGAGGTCACAGCGGTCCTGGAGAGATCCTGAGCCACATTCAATCAGGAGAACGGATCGGAAATAATGCTTTTGCAGTTTCATCTCATCGGTACATTCTGACCCATAAAATGAATTGAATTGATCAATTAATAATTAACAAAAGCAGAATATTTCTTAGTAATTTCTCTGTTTTGAAAAATGTTTTGGAACAGGGTTATTATTGTTAACTAAAAATAAAACCATTTAAAACATTTTTGGTAATTGAAACAGGGTTATTACAGTAAACTAAAACAAATTATTTTTTTTTACTTGAAATAAAATAAATGCTAACTTAAAACAAAATATACATTTTTTTTAACTTATTTTATCTAGTTGCCTAGGCAACATTTCTCATTTTAATTTAGTTTAACCTGATGTACTAAAATGACTAAAACTGAAATAAAAATGAATAAAAACTAAATATAGTCATTTTTTTTTAAATAATAATGACAAAAACACACATCAAAATTACTAAAACTTTAACTACATTTTAAATGAAAACAGAAAATATAAAAATAAAATTGAAAATATGAATACAAACTATAATAGTATCTCAATTACATTAACAAAAAAACACAGTATTGAGATAAAGCTGAAATAAAATATAAATATTACAAGAAAAATTTAAACTAAAATTTTGAAAAAACTAAAAAAACTAAACAGAAATAAATAAAAACTAAACCTGAAATGAAAATAAAATCAAGCTAAACAGTATGATTATAGATAATATATACTAAATATGTACTAATTCAACTATAAATTGGAATTTATGTATTAATTTAAAATTATTAATGGTCCTAAATTAGGATTAGAAAAAGTTTTATGTTTTTATTTAATCATTTTAACCATTTTTATTTATTAAAAATGTATGTATAATTCATTTTTATTTAACAAGAAAATTTTTATTTAAAACTCTTAATTATAAATTAAAATGAAAAAAGAAATCATTCAGCTCATTCAAAATATGAATAAAAGCTATAACTGTAAAAATTATTTTAGTACTAAATTACATGTTTAGTATGTTAATGTGTTTATTAACATAATACCAAAAAAAAAGAAAGAAAGTGTTTTGAAACAAATTCAATGGTATTTGGGACCCATTATACTTAAAACCATAAAAACCAGCAGGAATCTTTGACCAATTCAAAGCCTTTGTCATTTCTGAGGTCAGTCCACCTGGATGACGTTTTCCTCCCTCAGAGAAAGAAAATGTTTTGTAGCAATAGTCAAACAAAAACCTCCAGCCGTATTTCACAATAATGCGCTCTGACAACTCAATCCAGCCCGGTGACATTTCGGGGGGGGGGAATAAAAAAAAGTGGAACTAATACACAACACCTGTTTCTGCTCAACGCCCCGCTCTATCAAACCCAGCCGCAGTGACAGCTGTGTGACTGACGGACGGAGACAGCGAGAGGACAGCGCTCCGTCGCTAATATTTCACATATGACTTCTGAACGCCGTCACACGCTATCCATTTCTCACGTTCAGAGGAAGCACTGGGTCCAGTTACCTCCAGCGTAAAGTCTGACACTGACCACGTGATATATATCCATACGATGATATGATGATGAGTCAATGGAAATCAGATCTGGATAAAACCTACAAAACCCCAATCCACCTGTATAGATTAGGGCTTATTATATAAGTTATTTACACTACCGTTCAAAAGTTTGGGGGATTTTTTTAAAGAAATGAATAGTTGGAATCAGCAAGGATGCATTAAATTGATCAAATTTATATAGGAAATTCAAATATTAGATTAAAAGCTTAAACTAAATGAAAATGACAAAAATGTAGGAGCACTAAAATTACAAAACAAAACCTGAAAATATATATAATTGATAAAATTGAAACTGTTGTTAACTAAATAGACATTTATTTATTTATATTTATAAATAGTCCTAAAATAAGCTTCATTTTATATAAGAGCTTTATTTTATATATATTTATAAATTTATGTATTCATTTAAAATGACTGAATGTCCTGAAATAAGCTTCATTTTCTATATTTATTTTTTATTTATTAAAGGACCTAAAATAGACTTAATTTTCAACAAGAAAACAATTATAAATGCATTCAAAATTATTAATGGTATTAAAATATCAAAATATTAATAAAACTATAATCGTATATATATAAAGAAGTATACATATATAGAGAGAGTTAAGATGTCACTTTATTATATTACATGTATATTTAAAATATTAATATATATGTACACTGCCATTCAAAAGTTTGAGCAGTAAGTTTTTTTATGTTTTTAAGTCTCTTATGCTCATCAAGACTGTATTTATTTGATCAAAAATACAGAAAATAACAGTAATATTGTAAAATATTATTGCAATTTCTAATATTGGTCTCCTATTTTAATATACTTTCAAATATAATTTATTTCTGTGATGCTCTAGTCTTCAGTGTCACATGATCTTCAGAAATTATAATATGCTGATTTATTATCAGTATGGAAACTGTTGTGCTGCTTAATATTTTTTTGGATTCTGTGATAATTTTTCTTTGATTCTTTGATCAAAAGAACAGCATTTATTCAAAATAGAAATCTTTTCTAACAATACAAGTCTTCACTAACACTTTTTATCCATTTAACACATGCTTGCTGAATAAAAGTACTCATTTCTTTAAAAAAAGAAAAAATATTACTTACACCAAACTTTTGAATAGTAGTGTATATTGTAACACAAAATTTCTATTTTGAATAAACACTTATTTTTAATGTTTTATTTATCAAAGGATCCTGAAAAAAAGTATCATGTCCAACATTGATTATAAATCAGTATATTAGAATGATTTCTGAAGATCATGTGACACTGAAGACTGGAGTCATGATGCTGAAAATACAGCTTTGCATCACAGGAATGAATTACATTTGAAAGTATATTAAAATAGAGAACTCTTTTTTTAAATAATTCAACAATTCCAGTAAATCTGAGTGAATTTCTGCAGGATATCATATCTAACCCTGAAATCGAACCCTCACTCACCGTCTCCAAAAGCAAACTGTGGCTAATGACTAATTTCCTCTCGTTCTTTTGCCATTTAATTGCCAGTGTTTGGGTTGCATTTGTAACTCAATCCGGTGCTACGAGCAGCTACTACAAGCAAAGGTCAAAGCGACATCAGCCGGGGTCAAACCTGCTCCTGATTTCACCCATGAACTCAGAGATTATCTCAAAGTCAGAAGAGTTACAGCATCAAACTGACACATTCTGTGGCTGATTCAATCAATTCAGTCATTCATTATCCAAACATGTACGTAAAGTGACCCACATTTGGTTTTTGACCACAGAAAATGTGTACAATTTAACTATTCACTCTTGGAGCCAAATTGAGATCCCAATATCTCTAAAAAACTGAACCGTATAGGGCCTTAAAAATGGAGATATCAAATGAAAAGTTTGTTAAGAACCAGAATCTAAAAAGAAATTAAGATAGCTTTAATGCATCTTGAGTAACAGGCATGCAAACATTTTGAAAATATATGGTTTTGTCAATCAGTCGGGTATGTTCTACACAGTTGTCGTGATAGAAACATGACACATTTCAAGTTGAAAATCCATTGTTCTTCAGAAATTCCTCTTAAAAACAAAAGTATCTGCTGTATGCATAGGGACCGATATTCGATTTTTTACCACTGAAAAAGTGGAAAATGTACTCATGGAGCCACATTAAGATCGCCATATCTCTGGAACCGAATCATATAGAGCCTTAAAAATTGGTATACCAAAAGAAATGTTTGTTAAGGACAAGAATCTAAAAGAAAATTAAGATGTCTTTAATGCATCTTGAGTTACAGGCATGCAAACCTTTGGGAAAAAAAAAAAAGTTTTTTTTTTTTTTTTCCCCAATTTTTGAAATTGCCACTATTGGAATATAATGAAACAAAGAATGCTAAAGTCAACAGATTTTGAGCCACCAATCTCTGTGTAAGAATAACAATGATGCTGCCATCTTTCTAAAGTCATTTTCCGACTCCTGTAATTTGGCTCCAAATCTCATGTGACATTAGTAATTGTGACCCTCTTCTACAAAACAGTGGATTATTCAGTAAATATTCATCCATGACATTTAATATTTTGGGTTTCATCACTATTTATGTTTGTCTTTCTTCAGAAAAAAAAAAATCTAAAAGGGTATTATTAAGACATCTATAAGGCATGCAAACTTTGGAAAATCCATGTTTTTGCCAATCAGATGAGTTTTTTATGCACAGTTGTTTTGATAGAGGGAAACAAAATACATTTAAGTTGAAAACTAATTGTTCTATGGACATTCATTAAAACAACAAGTATCAGCTGTATGCATAAAGAATCAAATTTAGTTTTTGACCACTGAAAATGTGTACAATTTACTCCTGGAGCCACATTGAGATCCCCATATCTCTGGAACCGAACCATACAAGGCCTTAAGAATTGGTATACCAAAAGAAATGTTTGTTAAGAACCAGAATCTAAAAGAAAATTAAGATGTCTTTAAAGCATTTTGAGTTACAGGCATGCAAACCTTGGCAGAAAAAAAATTCAATCCAATAATTTTTTTTTTTTTTTAAATCACATTTTTGAACAGTCACCACTGGCATATAATGAA
Organism: Acrossocheilus fasciatus; assembly: GCA_036784905.1. Lineage (NCBI taxonomy): Eukaryota > Metazoa > Chordata > Actinopteri > Cypriniformes > Cyprinidae > Acrossocheilus > Acrossocheilus fasciatus. The sequence continues at coordinate 32,011,059 of CM071957.1, forward strand.
ACAAAGATGGCTAAAGTCAACAGATTTGACTAATAGAGCTGCCAATCTCGGAGTAAAAATAACACAATGACGCTGCCATTTTTCTAAAGTAAATTTCCGGCTGCTGGAGTTTGGTTCCAAATCTCATGTGACATTAGTAATTGTGACCCTCCTCTACAAAAGTCTAAATATTCATCCATGACATCTAATATTTTGGGTTTCATCACTATTTATGTTTGTCATTCTTCAGAAAAAATATGAACAAAATCAAAATAAATTGAGCTGAGGAAGTTTCCAAAATCTGGTTGATTTGACACAAAGTGACCCAGAAGCCAGGAACTGATGACACGACACACAAAATGAGTGCTGATGGCTCCTGACAACACAACACTAATGTGATTTCACACACGTTCAGGTCCAAGCTATAAAACAGCTGGCCGTCCTTACGACCAGCGGTCAAGTGCACTTACAGAAGTGTCTTGAAATGGTCGTGACGAGATGACAAAAGTCATCTGCTAATCACTCTGTGAAAAAGTGAAATTGAGACACTTGCAGTGTTAAATGAAACAGTTTGTGTGTCGATTCTTAATTATATCACTTTAAGGAAATGCCCAACAAACTCTGCAGCAGAAGAGAAGAATGTATGTGTGGACTTATTTCTGTCCCCGATCGCTTTTACAGCCTCTTATCATGAAAGCCCGGAGTTAACAGGACAACATCTGTTTTCCTTATTGATTTTTATTCCTTTTGGAACACATACTGTGCAAGCGGAAAGAGAAATCCAGCCAGTCATCGCCAGAATCAGCGCTCCGGCCAACGAGAAGGGACACGAGTGACAAATCACCAGGGCTGAATCTGGATATTGCATTTCAAGGTCTCTGTGTCGGTTGCCCAGTGTTTACTGTCATCCAGGGTAAAGAGCAAATAAAAGCAAAAACACATTTGAGGCTCATATAATCAGCCCGTCTGGCAATATTTCACATTCAGACTCAGTGGTGACCACTTTACACTTCAACTTCAGCTCAGTAAATGTGTAATGGACGTGACAGTAAACCAGCACCCTCTTGTGGATGAGCTCGTGTGTGAATCTGACCCGAATCACAATTCACAAAGAAAAAATTATATTTAATACTTTTTCCAAAGAAGCCTTTTGTAGAACCATTAGGAGCTATTTCATTGCTATACTGCCAAGTTAATTAAGCACATTTTCCCCCCAAACTGTAACGCTTACACATGTTTTGTGTCAATTGTACATATATATTATGGTGTTTATAGTATGTTTATATATAAAAGATGTTAATATTTTGATTTATGCTTCTAAATATTAATAAAAATTCTATCATGATCATGTGACACTGAAGTAATGAGTCTGAAAATTCAGCGCTGTGTCACAGAAATATATTTTAAAATATATTACAATAGGAAATATTTATATATTAGAAATCAATAAAAATAAATACAACCTTGACGAGCATAAGCTACTTTACTATGACTTCTGAGAAGTAAGACTCAAACAGTGACTTTCAATGCTCAACTTGCAACATTAAAGCATCTGTACCATTACAGTCCACGATTTATTCTTGACTGGGCTTGTACTGAGACCAAAAAGTGTTTTCTATATAAAAAGGCTACAGTATTCTGCGAAAAGAGAAAGTTTTTCTCTCTTTCTGTCACTCTTGCTTTCGGTTTTGGCTGCTTTTAGGCTTGAGGGAAAAAATCATTTTGTCAGCTTCAATTAAATTTCCATTTCATTGCGAGCGCCTGGCAGTCTATGGCCAACTCTATAACGGCATGTACAGGGAGATAAACATTTCCATGTTTTGAGAGGAAAAGCCCTGGGAAACGACCCTCTCGGACACATATTCTCATTTTTCTACGTCCTGGAACGACTGATGAAGTATTACAGCAAACAATGGGGGGAAATTAATCAGTAAGCCAGGTGCACGGATCCAGCCGGCAGAGATGAACTGAACTGAAGTCATTCCCAGACACAATATATCAGCCGGAGAGGACGCTTCAACATCAAGGGAGGAGACAAGGGCATTTCAGTGAAACATTTACAATCTGGGTCAGCAGCTAGTCAAACAGCAACATATCAGAGGACAGATGAGGAGACGACCTGCAGCGCTGCACACATCTACACACAGCAGACCAAAACATCCCTTTTGATGATTTTTCCATTGCTTTTCTAATTAGAGCAGAAGGGTTTTAACAAATCATTTTAGAGTTTGCATTTACATGTATTTGGCAGACACTTTTATTCAAAGTGACACACAAAAGAGGAACTTAATGAGTTTGGCCTCATAAACAGCAATTTCTGATTAAATATTTTAGAAATTAGCATTACTAAAACAACAATCCATATAGAAATATAGTATTTCATGTAGTTTTTAAGGCCTGGAAATTACAATGTTAAATTTCCTTGTTTGAGGTTACATTTCATCCAAATATAAGAAATTCTATTGATACATTATAAATATATCAGTATAATCATGATAAAGTAAAATGACCCTGATATATTATACAATGATTTATAACATTTTATAATATTTTTATACATGTAAATTTGGTGAGAAATGTAGTGAATTGTCATGAAAATGGTGTCATAAAAATTCAAAATCTTAATTTTGAATATTGGTTCCTTAGTTTTAAAAACAATATTCATTTAATTTCATAGCGTAAAATATAGTTTATAATTTATTTCTTTTGAAGTTGGGATAAAATATGTTCAACACTTTTTCACTTTTTGATGACATAAATTCATCTAATTAATATTTTGCATAAAGAAAAAAAGTCCAAAAAAATGATGAGTTTAAAATATTTTGTAATTTACATGTTTTATCATTTAGATTTTATTACAATACACACACACACACACACACACACATTACAGTACAGTACAATAATATGAATTTGGTTTATTGTGACAATGTCATAAGAATGCAAAATATTACTGGTTTTTATTTTTGGTCATTTAATTTTATATAATGATAATTAAAAATATACTCTTGAGTTTGGGTGAAATATGATAAAATATTAAATTATTGAACAATTACAAATTTTAGAACTGAGCATAACTATAAAACAATACAAATGTCCATGACGTTTTGCAAAAGATAATTTCTAGTTTCTTCCTTTTGGGTTTGAATTTGAATGTCATGCATATGAATCTGACTATGATCTGCACATATTTTTTTACAAGTTTTTCACTCTTTGATAAACTTCATGATGATGATAATAAAGGTACCTGAATGTTAAGACACACGTATGTTATTAAAGCATGGGGGGGGGGGGGCACTGCAACAGTTTTCTCTGGTGGGAAGAGTACACACACACACACACACACACACACACACACTCCTGCATAACAATACTGCATCCCTCCTCGACAATACAACTCAACACAAGCATCTCATCCATTCACATCACTAACATACAGCTGCAGTCACACAACACACAGCCTCAGAGCTCCGCGTCAAATCCAGCGAGAAACGCAGCAAAACGAGCCGAAGACACTGAAAAGTTGTGCCCTAAACAGTCGCACCACATTTTCTGTCCACAACAAGCCGAACACAACACCGAACAGAGAGAGAAACGCGGCGTTCGCACTGATTTCCAGACGCGCCTGCGTCATAATGGACAGACGGCACGTCATAATGGATCAAAGATACAAAGTAACAGCGGCGGCGCGCCAAAAGCATCTTACCTCAATGCGAGCTCGAGCGCGTCTGGCAGCCGTTTGGCGTCTAAACTCGCGGATAATGTGAGACGGGGCAGGTTGTGTTGGTTGGCTGGTTGGGTGGGAAGGTGGGAAGGTGGGAAGGAACTACAGGAAGTGAGGGGCAGATCCAGAGAACATTCACTCAGGACCTGCGCAGATCAACCGGACACAACACAACACTCGGGCCGTGTCGCAAATGACACACTACCGTACTACACGTGCCATTTTAGAAGTACGGTATATAAAAAGCACAGTATGCATAGTATTTTGAATGCATTTTCTGTACTATAATTTATAAAGGCCTTGTTTGATGTATTAGTTTACGGAATAGTGTACAGTAGGCCTTTATACTGTATACTGCATACTATTTTCTTAATGCAACAGAATGCTACACATTGCATTTAAAAAAAAATTGGTATAAACCATTTTTTATTTTAGAAAGCAGCACAATCAATATTACCATAAATACTATTTTTATATATTTAAGTACCAATATTTTAGACAGACCCATGTTTTTTAGAGTATAATTTATTTAGTATGTAATTTAATGCACATCATATGCTTAAAAACGAATGAACTGTGTTATGTGTGATATTATAAATTACATTTAAAAAGATTTTATTATGCCATGAAGTTGTTAATAGATGATAAAAAAAAATCAAAAAGATTTAATGTTTGAAAGTTTTGCCCATTATATATATTAAATATGATAGTATTCAATAGCTATAATTAATCCATTTATCATCAGATCACCGAAAAAAATTATATTTAAGGTATGGATGTGCATAATAAGTCTAAGCATTACTTTACATTTAGTCATTTAGCAGACGCTTTTATCCAAAGCGACTTAAAAATGAGGACAATGGAAGCAATCAAAATCAACAAAAGAGCAATAATATGCAAGTGCTATAACAAGTCTCAGTCAGCTTAACGCAGTACAGGTAGCAAGGTTTTTTTTTTAATAATAAATAAAAAGAAAACGGATAGAATAGAAAAAGAATAGAACAAGCCAGTGTTAGAGGCCTTGTTCACTTTTGTTAATTGTATAATAAAAAGAAAACAAATAGATAGAATACAAAAAGATTAGAAAAGCTAGTGTTTGTTGTTTTTTTAAGAATAGAATTAAAATAGAGATTGCTAGAGTTAGAGGGTCAAATAAAGATGGAAGAGATGTGTTTTAGCCGATTCTTGAGGATGGCTGAGGACTCAGCTGCTGGGATTGAGTCGGGCAGGTCATTCCACCAGGAGGGAACATTTAATGAAAAAGTCTGTGAAAGTGATTTTGTGCCTCTTTGGGATGAACAATAAAGTGATGTTCACTTGCAGAACGCAAGCTTCTTAAGTCTGAAGTAATGAATTTAGGTAAAGGGGTGCAGAGCCAGTAGTGGTTTTGTAGGCAAACATTAATGCTTTGAATTTTATGTGAGCAGTTATTGGTAGCCAGTGCACATTGATAAACAGAGGTGTGGCATGCATTCTTTTCGACTCATTAAAAATTAATCTTGCTGCCTGAAATCTGGATTAATTGTAAAGGTTTGATAGAACTGGCTGGAAGACCTGCCAAGAGAGCATTGCAATAGTCCAGCCTGGACAGAACAAGAGCTTGAACAAGGAGTTGTGAAGGATGTTCCGAAAGACAGGGCCTGATCTTCTTGATGTTGAATAAAGCAAATCTGCAGGACCGGACAGTTTTATCAATGTGGTCTGAGAAAGTCAGCTGATCATCAATCATAACTCCAAGGTTTCTGGCTGTTTTTGAAGGAGTTATGGGTGATGAGCCTAACTGGATGGTGAAATTGTGATGAAACAATGGGTTTGATGGAACCACAAGCAGTTCTGTCTTGGCAAGGTTGAGTTGAAGGTGATGGTCCTTCATCCAGCAAGAAATGTCTGTTAGACAAGCTGAGATGCGAGCAGCTATCATCAGATCATCAGGATGGAGAATGAGATGTAGAGTTGAGTGCTATCAGCATAGCAGTGATATGAAAAGCCATGTTTTTGAATGACAGAACCCAGTGATGCCATGTAGACAGAGAAGAGAAGTGGTCCAAGAACTGAGCCCTGAGGCACCCCGGTAGTCAGATGTTGCGACTTGGACACTTCACCTCTCCAAGACACCTTGAAGGACCTGTCTGAGAGGTAAGACTCAAACCACTGGAGTGCGGTTCCTGAGATGCCCTTAGCCAATAGGGTTGACAGGAGGATCTGGTGGTTAACTGTGTCAAAAGCAGCGGACAGATCCAGCAAGATGAGCATTGAAGATTTGGAATCCGCTCTTGCCAGTCTTAGGGTTTCAACAACTGAGAGCAAGGCAGTTTCAGTTGAACGTCCACTTCTGAGACCAGACTGGCTGCTGTCGAGGAGGTTGTTCTGTGTGAGAAAGGCAGAGACTTGGTTGAACACAGCTCGTTCAAGTGTTTTTGCAATGAAAGGAAGAAGGGAAACCGGTCTGTTGTTCTCTAAAAGAGATGTGTTAAGAGTGGGTTTCTTAAGTAGTGGGGTTATACGAGCCTGTCTAAAAGCTGAGGGAAAAACACCAGTGTGAAGGGATGTGTTAATGATGTGAGTGAGTGCAGGTACAACTGCAGGAGAAGAGATGGAATAGAATCAAGCGGACAAGTACTAGGATGATTAGAAAGGATGAGTTTGGAGACTTCTGCCTCTGAGAGTGAAGAGAAGGATGTGAACGAGTGTATGCTTGCTGGTAAGATGTGCTTGACAGATTGTGGTGTGGAAAATTGTACACAGATGGTTTTAATTTTATTAATGAAGAACGTGGCAAAGTCATCAGCTGTTAAGAGTTGATGAAGGAGGGGGGAGGAGGAGGACAAAGGAGGGAGGAAAAAGTTTTAAAGAGCATGCGAGGGTTAGACGAATTGTTAATTTTGTTATGATAGTGTGTCCTTTTAGCAGTGGAGACATTAGCAGAGACGGAAGAGAGGAGTGACTGATACACATTAAGGTCAGTAGGATTTGTTGATTTGCGCCACACCCTTTCAGCAGCCCTGAGGTTAGAACGATGTTCACGGAGAACATCAGACAGCGAAGGGGCAGAAGGGGTGGTACGGGCTGGCCTGGAAGACAAGGGGCAGACAGTGTCTAAACAAGATGTAAGAGTGGAGCAGAAAGTATCAGTAGCACTGTTAGCATCAAGAGATGATAACCGTTTAGGGGGGGGGGAGCGAAGATGAAACCATAGATAGTTGGGAGGGTGAGAGTGAGCGTAGGTTACGTTGAAAGATGACATGTGGAGGGGTATGTGTTGTGTCAGGAACCATGTTGAGGTTAAGAGTGAGGAGGAAGTGATCCGAGGTGTGCAGTGGAGGAACCAGCACGTGATCAGGGGAGCAGTGTCGTGTGTAAATAAGGTCCAGTTGGTTGCCTGATTTGTGAGTAGCCGTAGTTAACACTCTATTGAGACCAAAAGAGGCAAGTGTGGAAGTCTGCAGCCTGAGGTTCATCTAGGTGGATGTTGAAGTCTCCAAGCATAACTAGGGGAGTACCATCCTCAGGAAAGGTTGAGAGCAGCACATCTAATTCATCCAAGAAGTTACCTTGTGGTCCTGGGGGTCGATAAACAACTACAAAATGGATTTTAAAAGGGTGGGTTCATTAGTCTTGAATGACTAGTAAAAGATGTAATGAAATCTGCTTTGTTTACACTTTACTCTTTATCACAACACAAGGCTAAGCAAGCGCACGACACTGACAAGGTATGCGATACAGTACGAGACCAAACGCAACTTCAGCACGTCTCACAGGAAACAAAACAAGCGACCATACTTTATTGGACCATAAATATTATTTGACTTTTAGTTAAAAGTGTTACGAAAAAATCTTAATTAGTTTTAAAACTTGATTTTTGGATATTTTTTGGAAAACCCTGATGGCTCACTATTGACTATGGTTATTGCAGTTAATTAAATTAATTAATTAATTAATTGAAAAATGTTAATTGAAAATAAAATCTAAAAAAGTTTTTTCTATTTAAACATTTTCATTTTAAAATTAGTTGATGTACTGAAATAACTAAAAAAATTTATAAAAACTATGTAGACATTTAAAAAAAAAAAAACTACTAAAAATGTCAAAAACAACAAAATTGCTCAAATTAAAAATAAATCTATTAATAAAAACTACAAAATTATATTAAAATAGCACTACTAGTGAAATAATAACCCAAACTGAATGTTTTAGAGACGCAGCTTCATAATTAGGATATTTCCAGACACAAACATCACTCTCGTAGTGCACATGTCTGTTTAATCATTGATCTCCGATGAAACAAACATCTACCAGCATCGATACAATATGTTATGAATGTTAAAAAACGCAGTGGATAGAATTTCAATAAAAGATAGAAAAATATTAAGAAACTATAGAACATCACTTAAACTCCGCCTCATACAACAGCTGGTGAATTTTTAATTTGACGGCGCTCTTCTTGGCGTAAGGCAGCCGTCTGAGATACGGCAGTAAACTAAACAAGAACATCTCGTCCTCCAAGTCCTCGTTGGCCTCCATCTGCCACTTCCTCTTGCGTCCCGAACCCTGCGATCCCGACGCCGAGTAGTGCGAGGATCCGTCCAGCATCCCGTGATCGCCCTCAAAGTCCTGCACCACAAACGCAGAGTTCCCGTCCGCAGTCCTCTCCTCCTCCTTGTCCTCTTCATCTCGGTCCTCCTCGGGCTCGTCGGCGGCCAGTGACCGGGACTGGATGAACGGCGTCAGGAATGACATCTGCCAGCTGTACTTCCAGCTGCGGTGGGACGTCCCTGAGGCTCGCCGGCGCTGCTCCGCACGCTTGTCTTTGATGAACATGTCCCGCAAGCTCTTCCATCTCCTGCGACAGTCCTCTTCTGCACACAGACACAACAAACGCCGCTGAAGACATGCATGATAAGATGCACACTCAACTCGTGCAGAAGGGTGACGTGACATTTTGCAATTTACTGTTTTTAGGCATATGCATACTTAATGCACTTAACAATAATCAATAAACAGTGATTTTAGCATGTGCACACTTATTAATAACCAGTCAGTAAATAATCATTTAAAAATACAAATAATATAATTAACAATGCATTGTACAATAATCAATAAATAGATATTTAAAGGATGTGTTTAAATAATAATAAAATAAACAATACATTTTTACAATATACAGGATTTAAGTTTATGTATACTTAATCGAATTAAAAACAAATATTGCAATAATCAATAGTGATTTAAGCACACATATTATATATACACATATATATATATATATGTGTGTGTGTGTGTATGTGTGTGTGTGTGTGTATGTTTAATTAATAACAATGCATAAGCAAAAAAGCAATCTTAAAATTATTAATATAAATAATACATTATATAAGAAAAAACAGTGATTTAAGCATACGTATATTTAACTGATAATATAATTAAATTTTACAATAATCAATATAGTGATTTAAGCAATTTCAATTAATAATATAATTAGCTATACATTTTATAATAATCAATAAACAGTGATTTAAGAAATTTTAGTTAATAATAAAAATAAATCTTACAATTAGTAATTTAAGCATATGTATATTTAATAAAAATAACAATTTTTCAATAATCAAATAGCGATTTAAACAATTATATTCACATACATCTATTTTGAATACACATACATTTATATTATTATTTTACTACTATAGTTAATTATACATACATGCATTTTACAATTATAAATTGTGAATTAAGCATATTTACTTAATGACATAATTAACAATAAATCTTACAATTATCAATAAGTAGCTATTTAAGCACGAGTATATTTAATTTTAATTACATAAAAATGAAATATCGAACAATAACACTAATTTCTTGCATGGAAAAAAAAATATGTATGTCTAGGGCCAGTTTAGATTAGAATTAACAGCATGTAACAGTAAATATGTAAAACTTTCCCAGCATATTAAAAACATATTCAGCAATGTATTTTGCAAATGATGTCTAAATTGGCCCTAGGCATGCATTAATTTATGCATACAGCATCAAAAAGGTATGCATGCGTGTCCATCATACTTTGCAAAAAATAAATAAATAAATAAATAAATAAATGTGTTAAACTTCTTTTTCTCATTATTTTTACTATACAAAACCAAATCTAACTGATGCATCTCTGGTTAAAATGATAGCTTTGTGCATCAAAATCGACTTCAGCAGTAACGCAGAGCACAAACTCAATAAACTTTCAATGAAATCAAATCCCACTTACTGTGCAGATCACCAAACTCAAAACAACTCATGTCTGCGTACAGTAAAGTGTCATATCTAGCCGATTAACCCATCCAATGCCTTTTCAACTCAAATACACGTTCTGTTAGTTCTATGATGAAACGGAAACAGCATTCATTAGATATAAATTAAATCTTCAAATCTGGATTCCTGTTAGCCTACTCTGCATCAAGCTAACAGCACACAGCTAGCAGTTTAGTGAGCAACAAACAACTTGAGAAACCGCAAATCTTACCTGGAATTTCAACTTGCAGACTCACGGCTCTCCATGCTTTGGCTTTTCTAGCAGCGTCTTTATATGAATTTATTGTGGAATTGTATAACTCAGGATAGTCGGACACCGCTGCTATTAACCTCTCCTCCATTGTTGTTAGCATTGGGCGGCAAGTGTTTCTAGCTAATAGCGGTGTGTCAAGAGACATGAGCGGTTACTCCGGCAGGGGGCGCTCGGTGGCCCACAAATGCTAATCCTCATTGGGTTCCATTCAAATTTCAACACGATTTTTTTTTTTTTAACAATTCATAATCTTTTAAATTTATTATTAATACGAATCACTATGGGCTTTACAATTGGAAATCTACCATAGCGGATTCGCTATATTTTAATGTTAGAAATTCATCTCTGCTAATCAAAAACGGCTGTGATTGGTTCATTTTGACCAGCGCTGAGAAATGTAACATGTGACAACTCCGCACGCCGCTAGCGGTCACGAGGGTAAATTACACGTAAACAACGTCACTGAGACATTTTAATATCTATTGAATTTAAAATTTATTTAAAATTGTAGAAATACGATTTAGAACTATGGTACATGACCAGTCAGAAATAACAGACCCCGCCCGTTTTAGATAAATACTTCATAGTGCCACTGTAGCCGCTTGATCTATTTCTTAATCTGGCCGTTGGAAGTAGAGAGATATCTGCGCATGCGCACCCTTCAGTCAGACGTTGCATTACCGAGGTGCAAGCCGGGAAATGTAGTAAGCGTAAGCGGCCTAAAATTGAATAAGTGCCGCTCAACTTTAAATCTAAAAGAATAATAATGATGATTTTGGACATGGAGGAACCAAAGTTTTTATTTTTTTTATTTGTGTATCAGAATTTAAATACCTTCAATGCTTCGTGTGATGGCCATAAATTAAACAGGAAAAAAATAAAATAATTTAAAAAAAAATCACAATTCACTTTTTATTTTTATTTTTTTAGATCTTCTAGATCCATTATTCATTAGAGTTGTATCCTTGGTTCTGCTCCCCTTGATATCGAAGCGTTTCTTCCAGGGTTTGTTGTTGTGTCAGGTCCTGCACATTTGCGGCTCCATACCGTTTTCTCGCAATGTTTGACAGGTTAATTCTCTCCTCATCATTCACACTGGTGCTTGCAGACAAATCTTCTTCCGTTTCATTCTGCACAGACAAAACACTCACATTTAACATTTATAAACAACGTAACAGTCTTTTATGAAATTTCACATGAACTATTTGCATTTTCTATGACAGGCCTCTTAGTGTCTTCAAAATAAAAGCTCTATAGGTTCAGTAAAAATGAATTAGAAGTGGTTTTGGAGGAATTTAAAAGTCTCTCCAAAAACATCAAGCTTTATTTTTTAACTTTGACGAGAGTTGAAAGTTTTAGGAAACTTGCTACCTTGTGCTCTCTTTGATACTGATCAACAGCATACTGATATTTGGCAGCATTCAGACCCAGCAAACCAGCCATTTTCTCCCCAAGAAAATCACAAACTACAGAGAAATGAAGTTATGCTGAGTTATAATGATTAAATACAACATTTCTGATATAAATGACAGAGCTTAACACAGTTGAACATTAGCATTTCTGTATTATCTTACTTATACAAGTATGAAGCTCATGTGTAATTTATTAGAATGTGTATTTAGATATTTAAAAAAAAAATGTATTCTACCATCCACACTTAAATCTTCAGTAAAGACATTATACATGACCCTGGACCACAAAACCAGTCATAAGGGCCAATTTTTCGAAATTGAGATTTATGCATCATCTGAAAGCTGAATAAATAATCTTTCCATTGATGTATGGTTTGTTAGGATCAGACAATATTTAGCTGAGATACAACTATTTGAAAATCTGGAATCTGAGGGAGCAAAAAAATCTAAATATTGAGAAAATCACCTTTAAAGTTGTCCAAATGAAGTTCTTAACAATGCATATTACTAATCAAAAATGAAGTTTTGATATATTTACGGCAGGAAATTTACAAAGTATCTTCATGGAACATGATCTTTACTTAATATCCTAATGATTTTTGGCATAAAAGAAAAATGGATAATTTTGACCCATACAGTGTATTTTTAGCTATTGCTGAGCGACTTAAGACTGGTTTTGTGCTCCGGGGTCACATATAACAATGTTTACATGCACTAAATTGCTCAGTCTAAAAGTTAAAGGAATCATCTTCAGCGCATGCGCAGTTCTCAATCACCGTGTTCAGAACAGAGAAATTATTTTATGTCTACACCACCATTCAATTCGAATCGAGCTAATTTGGATCGTTTGATGCATTTACATGAAGGCTTATCAGTCGTCAATCTAATTACTAACCGAATATTTGGATGCATGTAAATATATCTTGACCTCTGACATGAAATAGCATTTTAATATTAAAAGAAACGCAAAAACAATATTCTTTTATTGTTATGTCACATACAATTACACCAGTGAATGACCATCAATATATAGACGAAGTGCTTTCCAGGTTTTTCTTACATAGCAAGGACTTTCTCAAAATCTGTGTTCCCCAAAACCACGTCCAGGTTCCCTGAAAAGTGAAAATATAAATACACCTGAGAGAGATTAAATTGATATGATTCTATTATTGAGTGCGTCATGGATACTGACCGGGTCAGAAGCACTGGGTGCTTGATGAAGCTGATGTTGTGCCTCCTCTTCCTCACTGTCTTCCTCTGTCAGAGTCTCTCCGCTAGAGAAATGAATCACCTTCACCTGTCGTCGACTGACGTCTCTCAGCGGCTCCTGTACATCAGGAGTCATTATGATCAAAACTGGACTTTTCTTCTTACTTTTTCAGATCTCGAGAGCATTTAAGCATTGTTTTGTTCTCTCCATTACGCTCCAAAAATATTTAGGCCTAAATTTAAGAATAATGTATTTAAATTGCATATAATTACAATTAGTATCCACTTTGAAATTCCATCTAACGTTAACTAAGAAACCTAATGTGGTACATATTTGTCAGTCGTACATAAATGAAAGAGTTAAGATTTCTGCATTCAAAATTTAAAAAAAAAAAACATTTTCAAAATGCATTTATATAAATTGCTTAGAATCAGCATAAATATTTTCATTAAAATTAAAATGTATATATGACTAGTGTTCAGTTTATTAGCACTATTACAGAAATCTGAGCTGTTTCATTTATATGTACGACTGCCAAATATGCATCACATTAAGTTTATTAGTTTACCATAAAACCGGATGGATTTTATATGCAATTCAAACACATAAATCTTGAATTTAGGCCTGCATATTTTGTGAGGAAGTGTGAAGGTGTATTTACCCAGGGCAGGTGCTGCAATAAGTCTATGTACATTAAATAAAGGCTTGGTTAAAAAAGCTAAACGCTGAATAACAATAGAGATCAATACTGACCTGCTGCTGCCGAGATACACAGCTGATCGAACGCAAATAAAACACACTTACGTCTGCGTGCATGCTGTGCCTTTTCCAGCAGAGAACTCGGTGTTGTGCTCCTTTGGAGGCACAAATATCTTCAAAGAAATCCCCAAATAATGATTTCTCTCACAGTTGGCAGAGAGTTTCCTTCACCATCGCAGGAGGAAGTCTCACGCACACGGATGTTGTTTGTCTTACGCCGTTCCAGGACACGTGAACTACATATTTGCTGACGTAGACGTCAGTCTTGAGCATATAATCTTGATATACTCGTATTGCAAAAAGATGAACCACATGATTTGAAAACTCTGGAGAACAAATGCTGCACAAAACAAATAGTTGACACACATTTTAATGGGAAAAACCATTAAATGCATGACTGTGAGTTACAGGTTGACATTGTAATCTGTAAGTATATATATATATATATATATGATGATGATGATGATGAATACATATCCATACAACTGCATAGATGGCAAAATGAATAATTACAAAAACTAAAAGTGATCATGGGAGTGTCACCTTACAATGGCAGAGAAAGTCTTGTTCTCTGCAGAATTGAGTTAAATAAATATACAGCAAAATATCTGACAATCATTTACCCTCGACAAGTATACAAACTCTTCGTTTTCAGTATGCTGCTGCGTATGAATTAAAGCAGGGGCCAAAGTAACATGCGTTAACATTTAGTGATCATTTCTGTACCTGTAGCCGATGTGAAAGTGCATATAGTTTTGTTGAAGTTCTTACAACCCATAAAATGAAGCACCAGTGTCACATTTACTAACGCAAACATGGATGAACATATTCAGACAAATGTCAGTTTACAGAAAAAAAAAAAAAAAAAAAAAAAAAAAAAAATCAAACCAGCAAAAACAACTGGGATTGAGTTTCTTACGTCATGTACAGCACAGCAATCCATGTTTGGATTACTTGGACAGGTTTCAAATCAGAAGCAAATCATTTTTTTCATAAATGACTGTAAATATATACACACTTGGAAAATAAGTCTGGAAAAAGTTGATATTAGAAATTATAATCGGGCCGAAGCTCATGGCACTTCACATGTTCACCCTGTTTTATTCTGTTACCCAACTGACGAGGTACTCCGAGCTACTCAAATATAACTGGGTATCAGTCTGTTCTTTTCATACCAAAGCCCAACTAAAAACATGTGCTTTTCCGCTCCTCCCGCTAAGAAATATTAATCATACAGCAGATATTTCATGTGCAATAAGTGATAAGTAATAATCTTTTATCTTAAAACTAATGTACTGTGTTGTTGTATTTCGATTTAAGTGAATCACAACAGTCCAGAAATTATATTTTGCATGAAGCTGATTTTTCAGACAATTATTTATTGCATTATGACATTATATTCATGACAATATATCATTATATATATATATCACAACAATTAAGCACAATTAAAAACCACAGATTGCCATTACTGCAATGCCAAAGAAAATTCTATTATAATATATATATATATATATATATATTTATTTATTATATTATATTATATTATATTATATTATATGTGTGTGTGTGTAAATGTGCTTAATTGTCATTAAAAGAATGTTATAATGCAATAAATCTTATTGGTTTTAAAATGTTTTTTTTTTCCCCTCTTCACACATTTTTATATATATATCTTTTTTTCTTTAGATGTTGGGGTGAAATTGACATTTTTTCTGAAATTCATGTAGTTTAAATGCTAAGGATAATTTTAAGAGAGTTAATTTCTAAACATTATTAATTTGATTTTTTTTTTAATGATAAATTTAGAGAGCTATAGAAGTTATTCTCCAATCAGTGGACCCAATAAACCTTAAAAATCTCACTAGGATCATCTATATTCTGGTACGGAGAGATAATCAAGTCCAATCAAATGATTCAGTCTGGGTTATTAGGATTAACCGTTCGTCAGATTAGTCACGCAATCCTTCATTAGAACATCTGTCGCTTGTAGACGAAACACCTTAAACAGAATCCGAGCATGAGACAGACGCCACTGTTATATCACTATGTTATATTGGTATATATTTGAGCAGGGAGAGAATTACACGAGACTACAGACTCCTCCAGATCTGCTGGACGTCATGCTTCACCTGTCTGCGCTGCTTCAGCAGGAGTTTAAGAGACGACGCAGCCCGTGTCCTTCTGCGGCTTCAGATCCGGCTCCTTCACCGGCTTGATCTCCTCATCGTGCTTCGCTTTGGCCTGGAGGGGGGAAATAATCACTTACAAATCTTAATACTTTAATTGCTAAAGTCAGTATATAGTTTGTTGTAAAAATGGTTTCTTTTGAGACATCATGACAGTCAGTAAACAGGTGTCCACTAAGAGCAGATACAGAATGCTGTCTAAAGTAAAAATTCTATTTAGAAATCACATTTATTTGCATATAAATGTCTAGCATTTATATTTAATTTACTATTCATTTTAAATATATGTGGGTCAAAGACAAAAAGGTTTTCAAGCATTAGAATGTGCCTCGTTTCATTTTACTTTATGAGCAAAAAAAATAATGATTTACAGAAGACACCTACTAAAATGTCATTCAGTGTAATAATAGTTCAAATAAGTCTTGTCAGGCATATTTACAAGCAGAATCATTAGATGACACCATAAGCTTTCCAAATACTAGGTCATTTTAAGTCATTCAAAACACTAGGTTTGACCCGTTTGCAAGAGCTTTTTAATCATTTAAAATATAATAAAATTTGTATGCTTTTTTTCCCCCATTTATATATAGTACAGGACAGAATAAGTATGTTGTTTAATTTTTTTTTTTTTTTTTTTTTTACATCTGTTACACTGAATGATGATTGACCTTTATTTTACCATTTTAGAAACAAGTGCATTTAAGGTGTGAATACTTTTGACCAGGCTGAAATAAGACAAAATAAGTACAATTTACCCTGACCTTCAAATTCAAAAAGTTATCAGCCCCAGCCCTTAATGCTTCATGTTTCCTTCTGGAGCATCAGTCAATGTTTGAACCTTTTGTAACGGTTGCATGAGTCCCTCAGTCTGAAAAGCTGGATCTCAAAATCTAAATATATCAAATATGCAAAAGATGCTGGAAAACCACAGAATTTCCATACATATATATGTATGTGGGCTTTTACATTAAATGTTCCCTTCTGGTAGAATGACCTGCCCAACTCAATCTAAGCAGCTGAGTCCTTGGCCATCTTCAAGAATCGGCTAAAAACACATCTCTTCCATTTTTATTTGACCCTTTAACTCTAGCACTCTCTATTCTAATTCTATTCTTTAAAAAAAAAATGCCCCTTTTAGACTTTTTACTAAGATTCATTTACTAACTAGTTTTCTTTATTAAAAAAAAAAAAACTAACACTAGCTTCTCTATTCTTTCTGTATTCTATTCATTTGTTTTCTTTTTATTTATTATATAATTTAAAAAAAATTATTTATTATTATATATATATATAAAATAAAAAATATATATATAAAATGTGTGGGAAAGGGAAGTTCTCCTCATCACCTTGTCATCTTTGGGTCCTTTGGTCAGGTCAAAGCTGGCGTAGACTTCAGGTGTGCACTGAGCGCTGAGAGGCGGGAGCTCGAATGGAGTCGGTTCAGCCAAACCGTAACTGGCCTTCAGTTCCAGAGCTGGAGCTTCAGCAGGAACCTTATGAAAGTAACTGACGCAGAAATGCAGCCATCAAAACAGAGTTCTCCAGGAATCGTTTGATCAATAAACGCCTTTATCCGGACCCGCGTTTGACTCACATGAAGCCGTTCTCTCTCTGGCACTTCTCCAGGGTGTTTTTGATGAACGTGCCCAGCTTCTTAAAGAAGAGCTGTTCCGAGGGTTTGGCCGTGCTGCCGGGACCCTTCATCTGACGGTACTCTTTACACAAGGCTTCAGCGCGGGAATAAACTGAGACACACAGATTCAATACAAACATTAACAGAACGGATTTCACCCAGAAAACATGCGAGAGCTCTAAATAATCACAGGCTAAAAACAATTACAGCATCATTCAACTAGAAAATACTCTATTTTTATTTTTCTACTTCAAAATTTCACGTTTGTGTAACTTGCTTTTTCTTTGTAATTGTGAGATTTACTAGCAATTTCTGAGTGAAAAGTGTAGGATAAATTTTTCTTTTCTTTTCTTTAATATCAGTAGTAAAGAACAAAATATGTCTTTGAATTATTTTATTTGTTTGTTTGTTTATTTAACAGGCACAATACACTAGGCATTGTTACACAAAGACAACCAATGCCACGTATACAGGGCATATAGCATAAAGCTAGTTTGCAGCCCTTCCTCAGAATATAAAATATGTCCACCAAAACACCCAACAGCACATCATATATGGCTGAAATGTGATCATGTTGAGGGATTGCTTACATTTCTCAGCCTCCTGCAGGGATCTTATGGCCTCTCCGCATTTATCACCTGCGAGAAGAGTCTGTCCATGATAGCAGTGTGCCTGGAAATAACAGAAATATATCATACAGTAAGATATTTATTGCATTAGTGAGACCAAATATCAAAATTAGTGACTGTATCCAAACTCTCCACTCGTCTGCCATTGTTCAAAGGTACGGAAAGTCCCGCCCCAAACCGAGTCATTATTGCATGTTAAATTATTTCATTTAAAATGTTCTAGTAACATCAGTCATTTAATCCCAAATCAGCTTCAGCTCAGACAGACTCACATAAGCCATGTAGAAGTGCTGCTTCAGCTGCAGGTATTTCTTCCATTTACTGCTGCATTCTGGATCCAAAGTGTTCAGAGTGTGATCTGAGCAAATATAAGAAACAGTCTTCTAAATAACATATCATTTTTATTATACAGCACTCAAACACTTGATGAATGCTTGAATATTTCGGTATGAATGACTACACTGCATATTAACAATTATTTCAATGTCTGACGTGTCTCTTCACACTCTGGGTCTCAACATGATACAATTATTTTAATTCAAATCAATATTCATGTCCATGCATTTATTTATTTCATGATTTATATCCATTCATGCCCTGTTATATAAATATGTTTTATATATACACATTCTTGTTAGATTAAGACATCACAAGGTCCCATTTTTTAAAATTAATTAAGGCATTAGCTAACATGAAAAATAAATAAATCATTCTAATATGCTGATTTGCTGCTCAAGAAACATTTCTGATTATTATCAATGTTGAAAACATTTGTGTTGGTTCATATATTTGTGAAAACTGTGATAAAATGTATCTTTCAGGATTCACAGATGAATAGAAAGTTCAAAAGAACAGCATTTATTTGAAATGGAAATATTTTGTTACATTATAAATGGCTTTACTGTCACTTTTGATCAATTTAATGCATCCTTGCGGAATAAAAGTATTAATTTCTTTAAAAAAAAATAAAAAAATAAATAAAATAATAATAATAATATTGTGGGCCCCTAAGCCCTAACTTTTGAATAATAGTGTGTAACATAGTAATATATGAAGAGTTCATTTGCAAAAACAGATAACTCTGTTTTTAAGAATTTTCAAAAATCATATTTTTTCATTGTGCATTCCAATTAATCTCAATCAAACTACAATCAGGTTATTTTGATTAGGTAAATTAAAAAAAAGATAAAAACATGATTTTTGAAAAAAAAAAAAAAAAAAACACCCCGAGTTATTCATTTTTGCAAATAAACTCTTCATATACACACACAAAATGTGTGTAAAATATTAAATACATTATTTAAATTACTCAGAAACCTTTAAGCGATATTTCACTCCAAAACGTTTAATGCACAATATCAGAGCACGTGTCTCTAAACGTACCGGCCTTCTGGTAGAAGTTTGCGGTCTCATACGACAGCGCTGCAATGAGGGAGGCGTTGTGCTTCAGCTCGATGGCTCTGGCAATGGTGACTAAAAACAGAGACACATGAACCATCACTCACACTCACACTCACACACACACACACACACACTCACACACACACACACAGCAGTTCTCCAGCGATCATGACCGTCGGTGTGTTTTACCCTCCTGAGCCTCTGCCTGACTCTGCACAATGTAGGTGTCAATGACTCGCGGCTCCAGGTCTCGACCCTTCTCTGCTGGAGTGATGAGCCGAGGAATATGAGTCTCCTGACAGGAAACACACCACAGGAGCACATTCAGAAAGAACAACAAGTAACCGAGTCAAATATTACCATGAATCGAGCAGGAAGACCATGCATTACAGTGATTTACAGCGTTTAAGGGGTTTTAGGCACTCTCTGTGGTAAAATCAGTGTAATGCATGCACTCTAATGGCTTTTTGCTTTAATTTTACACAAAATAAGCACGCTTTACCTTAAGGGTTTTAAAAATTCCAGCAGCGATTTTCAAACTCTTGTGAACATCTTTGGCCTCATCCTCTGTGATGCTACAATTAAAACAAAAGAAACCTGTCTTTAATCAAATAGTAAAAATATCTAACTGCCTGAAATAATTACACTTATACATATGTACACTCAGTCAGTTTAATTTGAGATTATGACCAGCTGACAGTAAATAATAGTAAATAAAACTCATTTATTACATGCCTGCTTACCAAATAAATAAACAAAAATTTGAATGATTTTATTATGTGAGAAGAAGGGGCAGAGTACTATTATTTTAGTATTATTTAAATACTGTTATAGAATTTATGAATTAAAATTAGTTATGCTTCATCAGTTTTAATTAATTTAAACTTTTTCTTTTTTTAATTGTTTTACTTTTAGTTGAAACGTGACATATTTGAGACATGAAACTAGCACAACTATGTAGAAAAATGGTTGCCTGGCTTCAAAAGTGGAACTATTTTGAACTTCTCACAACATCAGATACATCTGTCTGCATGTGTACAGCTCCAGCAGCTGAAGATGCAACTTCTCCGAGAGGAACGCTAAACCACATCATATAATATTTTAAATCACAGAATCCTGACCAACCAATCATTCCAGAGAGAAGTGACACATGTAACTTACTTCTCCTTTCCGGCCAGTCGTGAGGCAAACTTTGTGTACCAGATGGCAACATTAAAGGCCATAGACACCAGCTCAAAAATCGCATCCTGCTGGGCACTGAAAAACACGAATCAGAATTTGTTATTCTAGTTCAAATTCAACTGTCACTTTCATAAAAGCTCATCAAATTAGATCAACATGTCAACATGGACATGTAACATAAGATGCATTCACCTCGAAAAAAAAACTAACTAAATTACACAAGATTTACAGAAAATACACGTGTATTTGAAGTGAGGATGAAGGTAGTTTGTTCAGAGCACAATGTGTTTTGTGCAATTAATTATTAGTTTGATAAATATAATAAATAATGCACTTCAGTGTTTTCTTCTAAAAAATGTTAGCTATCACTTAAATGTAGCCTTTATGCATAATGCATTATAAAGCAATTCAGAATGTACATTGTGATGCATTATAATTTTTCATAAAGTGTAACCAAAGTTAAAATGCATGCAATTATTTGCAGATTATATTTGAAATTAGTTGTGTTTTGATGGCTTATAGCTTCTAAAAATGTAATATTATTATAAATGTGGTTATAATTTTTTATGAGGTGCATTACAAGGCATAATTAATGCATTAAAATACTTTTATGATCCATTTATAAAGGCTTCACATATTCCTCATTTTTGTTTACTTTTGCACAACTCTTTTCACTAGTCGATGAAATGTAAAATATGGGTCTAAAAAAAGGAAAGCAGTTGAAAACCACTGTGCTAAACCACAAAACCACATTGTGTGTTAGTTCCGGCTCTTTCTGAGTTACCTTGCAATATTTCCCTGTAAAGTGTCACTCCATTTGAAGTTCTGGATGAACCGGAGCTTGCTCTCTTGTGTGGTTCCATCCAGCGGCAAAATGAATCCTATAACAACAATAACATGCCTCTGAGCAGAATAAATGCAAATGAATAAAAAAAAAAACAGCCTGAGCAACACGGAAATGTCTGATCAGAGAGGAAAAATAACAGCGCACAAACCCTGTAAAAGAGCGAAATATTCATCACTGGATTTCTTCATGATCTCCGGGGTACATGTGGAGTCTGTGAACATGTCCAGCAGTCGGGCGCGCGTCGTTCTCAAATCACTGAGACACAGATTTAACATTTAGATCAGAAAAATGATCATGCACATACAGTAGGGTGAACATATGTCCTCTTTTTCCCAGACGGGATTTCCAAATTGCCCAAAATATCTGTCTTTTGGCTTTGTTTTCCTACATCCTCATATACAGAGATTACATGTAATCTGGATTATGTAATCAGATTCCGAAAATTAAGTACTTGTAATTTTTGAAATTGCTGAATAAATAAGCTTTCCATTGATGTATGGTTTGTTATGATATGACAATATTTGGCTGAGATACAACTATTTGGACATCTGGAATCTGAGGGTGCAAAAAAATCTAAATATTGAGAAAATCTCCTTTAAAGTCGTCCAAATGAAGTTCTTAGCAATGCATATTACTAATCAAAAATGAAGTTTTGATACATTTACGGTAAGAAATTGACAAATTATATTCATGGAACATGATCTTTGCTTAATATCCTAATGATTTTTGGCATAAAAGAAAAATGGATCATTTTGACCCATACAGTGTATTTTTGGCTATTGCTACAAATATACCCCAGCGACTTAAGACTGCTTTTGTGCTCCAGGGTCACATATGTACACGTATCTGCATTGTTCCCTGTAGATCCCGCCTTCTCACATACCTGCACGCTATTGGTCAAACTACTTTTCAGTCATTACCATCAGCAAGTATGAAAACAACAGAAAAACAAAGCCAAAACTTGGACATTTTAGACATCCCAGCCAGGAAAGAGGACACAGGGGCATCCTAAAACACAATGAATATATAACAGCAGGATGAAATCCTCACTTGCAGATCTTATTGGCAGCAGGACTGGATGCCACACCGTACAGGTTAAAGGACACAGGTGCCGTGGCTTTCAGAGGGTTTCGATGGAACCAGTGAGTCATGGTGAGAGGACACCTGAACCAGAAGAAACATGCGTTTATCAGTTTCAGTTCATTTCAATATTTGCTTTTGTACGATCACCACCAAATATCCAGTGTAAAATCTGGATCCTGACCATCTGAGAACCACTTGAGAAACAGAAACACATCCAGCTGACTAAAACAACTTGACATTATATGATTTTCTATATAACAGATGTTAACACTGATATTTACAATGTTTGTGAGAGATATACACAAGTTACAAGCGACTAAATCACTGAGCACATTACACATCTATTAATACGCAGTGAATTTTCCAATTGAGAAGAAATATTATTTACACAAGAACACTTTAGAGATCAGATGAACAGATTAAAGCACAGTTTATCGGTTCTGTGTGTCATTTGATAAGGCAGGTCCATTTCTAGCATCTCGGCCTTGTTCATCAACAGATCTACATGAATAAAAACAGACACAGATCCAACACACTGGCTAAAACCACCTACGCTTGATGCTTTATCGTTTACAAATGAAAACACGCTGATTTGTGATATTAATGTTGTTCACAATATGATTAAATCCTGAGAGAAAACAACTGAGGCAGAGACTCGCTGTTCAACAGCAGTAACGTTAACACGCTCAAATCTCACAACTGACTCTAAACGCTTGTTTTAAATAAAACAGATATGTCTTTATACCAGAAATGTGTTGACTGTCAGAAGTTTGTTGTTTAAATCGGAGAGACTCCAAAGCTGTAGATCAGGAAACGCCAAAACAACGAACGCTCTTCCTGTATGACGTATTTCGGGCGGTGACGTCATGTACACGCCCATTGGTTTAAACCCCCGCTTACGTAATTATTTTGGTAGCGTTTTATCACTGGTTGTGGTTGTACATTATAATTTTTGTTTGTTTATATGTAAAAATATATATATATATATATAAAAAAATAAAAAATAAAAATAATTGTTTCTAATTTGAATATGCAATACAATACGGACACGGTGTGGACAGTCCAAAGAAAACGGATTCAAATTTTACTTTCACAGAAACGACTCGGTGAGAGAAAGAAAAACCAAAGTGCCTTTCAATAATTTCTATAGTCTTTGGAAAAACAGCCATATTAAAAAAAAAAAAAAGAAGAAGAAGAAAAAAAAAAAGGATATCAACCAATTAACCAACTCATTAGAGCTTTCATTTAAATTTTATATAGTTTACATTTTTTGTCGTTTTTATTCGTTTTCCTTTTTAAATATGTCCATATAGTTGTATGTTTTAGTTTAATTTGTTTCAGTCATTCATTCTACTTCAAACTAAATAACAATGAGAAACGTTGCCTTGGCAACTAGACGAAAAAATATTTTACTTCACTGAATAAGATACTGAAAAGCTTCACATTGCATTACAAGATTTATTTTGTGGAATAAAAGTCAACATTTACATCCTACCAATATCCAGGGACTACTAATTGTTCCTAGTAATGGTTTTTAATCAAACAATTAAATATATGTATATGTAACCACTGTTGTTGTAATTTCGACCGCATCTGAAACTGGTCATACCATTGATATTACCTGAGAAGTTAAAGTAAATACGCTAGAAAAGTACGTCTTTGATATGGAGCTTTTCAAAACTCCAAATCAGTTAAACCATTGTGTCGCAAAATGATTCACAGTTTTGAAGCGCTCCAATCAGATCGCATTTTGCGAATCATTTGATTCAGATCGGGACTTCGGAGCATCATTTGATTCAGATCGGAACTTCGGAGCGGGTTCGTGAATCATTTTGTGAAAGATTCATTATACATGCTCTGATGTCCCGATCTGAAATGATGTTTTGCAAATCATTATTTAGATCGAAACGTCGAGTATGGATTGCGAATCATTAGATCGGGATTTTGGAGTCAGTTTGTGAGTAATTCGATTCAGATTGGAACTTTGGAGTGGGTTAATAAATCTTTTAATTCAAATCATAACTTCAGAGGACATGTCGCGAATCATTTGATTTAGATCGGAACTTCGGAGCATGTATCGCGAATCTTTACAGTTTTACTACAAATAATGGTTAGTGTAGCAAAACCATAATTTGTGGTTACCATTGTGTTTTTTTTTAGTAAAAACCGTGGTTAATTTTCGAAAGGAATGTGTTGCCAGGTTAATAAAAAAAAGTTATAAATTTACTACTTAAGAGGACAAATACGATGAATAAAGAAATACAGTTTTGATTGCTTTAAGATTAACAGAGCTTTTTGTATATGTATGTGAAATTTAGCTAGCAGGGAACACAGATTAAGTTATATGTTATTCTCTTTTAAGGTGGTGGTTATGTCCCCACCAATGTCAAAATCAAAGCTACGCCCTAGTTGTTTATATAGAGCTTTACGCAATTACAATACTATCACAAAGGTTTTGTGAATTTTTATAAATTATAAGCAGTGTTGGGGATTAACTAGTTACTACATGTAACTAAATTATGTAATTTAATTACAAAATAAATGTAATTGTAATCAGTTACTTAGAAAAATTTTGTCATTAAATTACAGTTACTTATGAAAATGTTATGTTCACAGAAAATCACATACAGATTTAATTGATTTCTTTCATAAATTGCAGTGACTGCTGTAAAATATGAAATACAAATGTTTCAGGAGTTTAGAACACAGAAAAGGACACATTATTATTTGACATTATTATTTACAAATTATTATTTATTTTTTTAAGATGAATTGTTTTTCCAACCCATTGTTAGATGCCAAAACTATGCAAAGATTTGTGCTACTAAACTATTTCTTGTTATGATGATTTTAAATCTGTATTTAACCTAAGAATGATCTCAAAGTAAGTCTGATTTTGTGGTGGTTGCGGTTTAAAATTAAATTATTATATATTAAAAGTGAAAGTCTGACAGTAATCAGTGTTGTCTAATACTGTAATGATTAACAGTTGAAAACATTAGAAATGTAGAAAAGTAATCAAATGTAATCGGTTACATTAACAAAGTAATTGAAATAGTTACACTGCTTATTACATTTATATAGTTTAGCTTGTAATATGCAACCTATTACATTTCCAAAGTGACCTTCCCAACACTGATAAATAAGGTTCGCATCTCTCTCCCACGTCTTTTTTTTCTTGAACGCGCATTCAGACTTTTATTTTGAAAGCCATCCGGCGCAGTCGCGGGTAGTTCGGTTGCACTCGCATCAGGCCTGTGTCGGTGTGTGGCGATGCCACCGGAGCATCCGGAGCCCAGTGCGTTTCCCCGGCGGTGCGCAACAATGCGGCGCTGGACATAAAACTTCACCAGCGATGCCAGAGCCCTGAGCTTTCGCGAAACTTTAACCCGAGAAGATGTCAGATGTCACCAAAACCGTCCAGAAATGGCACGCGAGTTTTAAAAAGGGCACGGACTTTGATTCGTGGGGGCAGCTAGTGGAAGCCATCGATGAATATCAAATGTAAGTTGCGCATTTTTGATCAAAATAAAAATATAATTATATATTTGGCGATCTCTGGATCAGAGTTGGTTACAAGTTGGTTACATGACAAGTGATGCATTTATAATTGCACAAAGTTGCAGTTTATTTCCCGTCATTTGTACTTTATTTCGCGTGGTCTTGCATTGTTCGATTTGATGCATGAGATGCGGCGAGTAAATAAATAAGTGTTGAGTGTTTGACAGCCTGTTTGCATTATGTCGCGCGCCACACCCTCCAGCACTGGGTGGAGTTTCACTGTCTCAGTCTGAACTCATGCCATTTAGGTCAGTGACAACAGATTCACTGTTCCTGTTCCTTCTGCATTTCATGCATGGATTTAATGTGCATTTCTTTGTGGAACACGGTGTCAATAACTGCATTACTGTCTGTAAAGAAAGTGACTTTTATTATGCATTCTCTAAAAGTGCATTTCATCTCTTAGCTGGACTGCAAATGTGTTTATAAACAAAGTTATCATTAGACATTCAGTCATTTGTTTTCTTCAGACTCGCAAGGCAGCTTCAGAAAGAAGTGCAGTCGTCAAACTCGCATGATTTCACAGAGGAACAGAAGGTAAGCATGTCCCCGTGATGATGACTGACAGCTGTCAATCACTTTTTGATGCTTAACATAACAGCAAATGCAATTTTCCATGATTTTCAGTTATATTAAGATATTTGTTCATTTTGCTGTGGTCTACGGTCCGGGTTCTGTTATCTCACACATTTTGTTCAATTATTCAATTTATTTTCCAGAAAACCCTGGGAAAGTTTGCGACATGCCTTGAAATGCGAAGTGCAGCTTTACAGGTTAGTGCTTTTATGAAATGAGTCTTAATGGTGAGAGTTAATTACTGACAGTTTCTTCAGAAAGTGTAAAAAAAAAAATCCAGGTAGAGATATTGTTGAAACTGTCCCACCAGCAAAGCATTCATCGTCTCACGTTGTCAATGTAACGAATGGGAATAATACACAGATTATCAGTGCTCTTTAAAGTACCTTTAAACTGTGATTTGGTGTCTGTCCTCGTCAGTGCACACAATCTCAAGAGGAGTTCAAGTTAGAAGACCTGAAGAAACTGGAGCCCAGTATGTACATTAATATGTGGATATGAATGATTTTAACCCGTATTTGATCGTGCATCCTCTAAATCATCAACTCTATGCCTTCTGTCCTCATTTTTTTTTTTTTTTTTAGTAAAAGATCTTTTAGTGTAATTGTACAAACATCCATTTTTAGCTTGTGCTTCACATGTCTTTTTGCATGTTTGAATTTTGAATTTAAACATAACTTTTATATTTGAAAATGAACACTTGTATATCTCTTCTGTTTCTCCACAGTTATTAAGAACATTCTGACTTACAACAAAGATTTCCCTTTTGATGTCCAACCAGTGCCTTTGAGGTAGTTCTTTAATGTTTATTAATAGAACGGATGGTTTTGGTCCTGGATGCTGATTGGTCAATCCAGTATTCCAATTATAACACCGTGCTATAAAGAGTGTTGTTAGGCATGATTACTATACTAATATACTGTTCCTATAGAACCCCTTGTTGTTGTTGTTTTCTGCCTCTCACTGATCACTGATTCTGGGTGTTTTTAGGAAGATTCTTGCCCCCGGTGAGGAGGAGAACCTGGAGCTTGAGGAGGAGCTGGACGCTGGGACTGGAGCAGGTTTAACACCATCCTTCCCTTCGAGGGTTCCAGGTGAGTCACTTCATAGTGCATGACATTCAGCATTTATGCACTTATAATCATTTTGCTAAGGCCTTAAATTTGATTTTTCAACCTTAAAAAAAAAAAAATCAGGCAGATAACACTCATATTTTCTTCAGACATTGTGTAGTTTTATGTTTTAGGTAATTTCGTTTAAGTTATTTCATGACTTCAACTTCAAACGAAATAAAAATGAGAAATATTGCCTTGGCAATTAGCTGAATTGAAATGTTATTTATTTGACAATTTTATTTCAGTTAGTATTTAAGTAATGCACTGCAAAAATGATTTTTGTCTTGTTTTATACCTAAACTTTCTTAAATCAAGAAACAATTACATGAGAAGCAAAATAAATAATTAAGATATTAAGTTTTGTTTTCTGAAAATTGTATACATTCTTTTTTTTTTTTAATGAGAATATTTATTTTTGTAATGAAAATATCTGGCAATGGGGCAAGAAAAATAGTTGTTTTCCCTTTAAATTAGATTGTTTCTTACCTCATTTTGCAGATATTTTTCTTGTTTTAATAAAAAACTAATAAAATTTTGATAGATTTTTCAGAAAACAAGGCTTAATATCTTAAGTAATTTTGTTTCAAGTAAATATATCTTGACTCAAGAATGTTTAGACGACAAAATACTGAGAAAGAAAATAATTTCTGATTTCTGATTTTTTTTAATGGTTTTAGTTGAACAATAATAGCCCAAGATCTGTAATATTATATTTAATATAAGTAAACAATAGATGAACTTGTAAAATTTTTAAAAAGTGCCCGTTGATCCATTTTCTTCAAACTAATTTTCATTTGTGCCAGTTTTTATAGTTTGACGTCTTTGACAGGTACGCTGTTGCCACGGTTACCCTCGGAGCCTGGTATGACTTTGCTCACGCTGACGATAGAGAAGATCGGCCTGAAAGACGCAGGACAGTGCATTGACCCGTACATTACAGTCAGTGTTAAAGGTAGAGCTCCGCAGCGCTTGTTAACCGCATATCAGATGCATCTTAATATTCTTCTTACATATTTATCTTTCCTTTTCACCATCCAGATCTGAACGGTATAGACTTGAACCCGGTTCAGGACACGCCAGTGGCCACGCGGAAGGAGGACACATATATTCATTTTAGCGTGGATATAGAAATCCAGAAACATTTAGAAAAACTACCAAAAGGTCTCACTTTGCTCTTATAGGAATAGTTCACCCAAAAATAACAATTTGCTCCATTCAAGATGTAGATGAGTTTGTTTCTTCTTTAGATTTGGAGAAATGCAGCATTGCATCAGTGTCTCATCAATGGATGCTCTGCAGTGAATGGGTGCCGTCAGAATGAGAGTCCAAACAGCTGATAAAAACAGTCCACACCACTCCAGTCCATCAGTTAACGCCTTGAGAAGACAAAAGCTGAAACAAATCCATCAAGACGTTTTAACTTCCAGCTAAAATAGGATATTTGTTTAGAGCTGTTTTGGCTTGATCTGTGCAGATTTCTCTCCTGATTCAGACAAGTGATTCATATTTTGACCAAAAGCAAGAGTTTGAAATGGTTTAAAACTGTCTTAATGATGGATTTGTTTCAGCTTTTGTCTTCTCAAGACATTAACTGATGGACTGGAGTGGTGTGGACTGTTTTTATCAGCTGTTTGGACTCTCATTCTGAGGGCACCCATTCACTACAGAGCATCCATTGCTGAGACACTGATGCAACGCTGCATTTCTCCAAATCTGATGAAGAATCAAACTCATCTTGCATTAAGACTTAAGAGACGGAGTATAGATATATTTTTGCTTAATCATTATAGCGTTTGCCTCTTTTATAGGTGCAGCTATTTTCTTCGAATTCAAACACTACAAACCCAAGAAAAGGTTCACTAGCACTAAGTGTTTTGCTTTCATGGAAATGGATGAAATCAAACCAGGTCCCATTGTAATAGAACTGTAAGTATCAGGCGAGTTTTTCAAAGTTGGTTGCATCCTACTATGTTACATCATTAATATGCAATACATAAATACAATCTGATTTTAGGTACAAGAAACCAACTGACTTCAAGAGGAAGAAACTCAGCCTCCTGACAAAGAAACCACTTTACCTGCACCTTAACCAGACTTTGCACAAAGACTAAACCCAGATCCGACAGCCAAACACCTGACGGACAGTGAAGGTTATATTTCTCTGATACGTTTGGTGCATCACCTCTCACATTCCTTGCAATATCGGACACTTTTCTTCATATCTCCAGTCTGAAGTTTGGGAAACTTCTCTGCGGTGCTTCATCTGAGAGAGAAACGAGTGTTAGAAATGATTTCAAAGACTGAATTGTGTTCAAATTATGTTGATTTCTGATGGAAACGGATGGATATAACACAACCTCCCATTGGTTTTTATATTTTTATTGCATTAGAGAAACCGTTCGCCCTCATCTTCTAAACCTGTATGCTGTTATTATTTGCAAATCTCTTTTTTTTAATGACATGTAAACAGAGAAAAAAATACAACGCACCATTAAATGATCTATTTTGATGTTTTACGTTTTCTGAACCCATACAAGCTTTGTAGACTTAATATTAAAAAGTGTTATTCAGTGAAAATCTCCAATATTTTCTAATGGGTGTTTGATTCTTAAAACCGATTGAGTCTGAATTAATAATTATGGTTTGGTTTTTGTTTATGCATATATACTGTGAGGAAAAAACAGCATACAAATTTGGAATTATATGAGGGTGAGTAAACAATGACAGAAAATTAACTTTTGAATGAACTATTCCTTTATAAATGTTGTTTAACATTCAAGTTTATTGCTTTTATTGAGTATGCTTGCTAATGCTATATATATAGAGTACATGAAAACCCTAAAAAAACAACACTAAACATCTAAAATATATTGTTTTTTGTTGTTGTTTTTTTTAGACTGTTTTATATTTGGTAAATGCTTATTAACTAGCTAACGTAGCATTACAAGGCATTCATACTTTTCTTTAAAATAATGGTGTTTTCCTCAGTAATATCATTGAAAATCTATCACAATGACCTTGTAGTACTCTTTAATAGACATTTCAGAAGTTTAATTGAGTATGAATAAAAAAAAAAGCCAGTAAATATGAACTTGTCCGTGTGAAAGGAGAAACTGGAGCAGTTGAAGCATTAGCATGCCAGCTTTGTAATTAGCTCCACACTTTGCTCTTCGATGAATATAGTTCAGTCTGGTTAATTTGAGGAAATTACTTCAGGATTAGTTTCTCAATCAGTGATAACCAAGTTTACTAAAGGATTTCAGAAGTTTGACACGAGCTAGCCTTTGTTTGGAGACTAGCCGAACTTTTACTGCTTATTTCATTACACTTTTAAATCACAGGAATTTTCCAGATTAATTTTTTTAATAAGGAAAAAAACTATTGGGTTGTTTAATTTTATGTCATGTCAGTGCTGGAGTCTCGGAATCAACTAAATGGTTAAAAAAAATAAGTATTGCATTTCTGTGAAGACTTCATTCATCATGTTGTTTAATGGCGTGTGTATCATTACACAGCTTTTTCGAATGTCTCATTTCTAATAAATGATAATGCTGCTTGATTTATGAATATTTTATAAATATACTTCAGCCTGAAACATCAGACTTGCCTCGAGGAAACATGATAACTGTAATGGCGAACTAATAAAGTACAGATCTTTCTCAGCAATAGTGTCACGAAAGGTTCGGTTTCTTTCTGTACTGTACTAACATATATATATATATATGTATGAAATAATGAGAACATGTAGGCAAGTCTTGGCATGATTAATCGTTAAATGCAAATTACCTGGATTTATGGAAAGTGCATCATTAATCCAGTGGAATCCCATGTGGTTCAGTTTGCTATATAAAGATGTAGCTGGTGTTTTAATGATTTTAGTGGATGTATGAAGACAGACCTCCTCACACAGGTGTAGAGAATCAAATCAAATTAACTATATAAGAACCATAAATAAAAAAAATCATAATACTTCACACTACTACTGCAACACAGCTATTATTTTAACATTTTAAACCATGCAAACTTCATTTTAAATCGTGCATCTTTATTAAGATTGCTGACTTTGCTCAAACAGGGCATCACAACTTACAAAAATTCATTTTTTTTTTTTACCTTTATAGGGATTTTCACCCACCTTTAAACACTAGTGATTTAACAAAAATGACCCGCTTAGAAATTACTTTTATGCTATATTAGTACCAGATACTGGATTTAATCATTTTATTACCTTTTTTCTTTCAATTGGCACAAGTCTTGTATTTTTTTTTTATGGTATGCCTCATTGATCTGAGCTTATGCACCTAATTTTTTTTTGTGTGTGTAAACACTGCTAAAACTATTCACGCATGCTTTTTCATTCAAAAACTGTGCATGAGCTCAGATCCATGATCAATAAGTTCCAAAAAGCAATACAAAACCTGTGCTAATCAAAATAAAACAAGTTTACAAAAAGACCAAATCCAAGATTTGGTGATAATACAGCATATCAATGAAGCTTTTACAAGCAATTTTTAAAAGGCCGGTCATTTTTGATGGGGAAAACCAAATTAGGACAGGATTTTCAGCACAGCAAAAGTGTCTAAACGCTCTTTGAGGCAAATGCTGGCATGATTAATTACTTCATGCATTAATTAGTCCAAAGCAAAATGGCTGACTCCTCAAGAGTTCTTGCTGAAAGATGTTGAGTCGCACGACACCGGATTCGCCAGTAAACACATTCATCAAAACTACAGGAAAAAATGCAGCTTTATTCAACGCCTTCCTGTGAAAATCAATGTCACATCTTTAAAAACGGTTTCTTTTCCAGGATTTCAACACATGATGCTAACACTCTTACTGCGCACAAGATACATCCTCTCAACACACTTCCTAAAATAACTTACTCTAATATCAAACAAAACAATATATGCCAAGAAAATAAGACAAAAAATGTTGATGGATTTTGATTCCAAAAGCATTGCATCAGAAACCCAGAGAACATCATTCATGGGCCTCGTTCATGAAACACAAGCTGATTTTCTGTGTGTAAAACCATTCTGGGAATGAATAGTTTAAATACATAAATTATTGCAATTCAATGAATCATTTGCGATGAATGTGCGGCACTTGCTCGTGAAATCATTCCAGCGTGAATCGAATAAGACATTCATTTTCCGTACGTGACTGTCAATCAATTCAAACAGTGTCAAATTCATTCTGCTCGTGTTTCATCATCATCATGCAACATCCAATACTACATTTAAATCACCTGTTGACTATGAATGCACAAACACGCAACGTTCATCCGTTTCTATTGTGCCTGATTTGTGAGAATATTTTATTGTTTATATATACGCAGCTGAAAGAAATGTACAAATACTTTGTCAATATGACATCATATGTGCCTTTCCGCTAGGAAAAGAAATCATAAGAGCAGACGCACGACGAATCAAACGTTAAAACAAACACAGGCGAGCTGGCAAATAATCACGTGGGCTGGCGAATCAGACTAAAAGCGGTAATATGGTCGTTCAAAACTGGTGAAAAGGCATAAAAATATGTAAAGTCTCTTCAGAGTCCTCTCACATTAAAGGCATGAGGAAATGGCTTCGCGACTTATCTAAATATCGGTTTGACATCCCAGAATGCATCAGCACTGGGTCGAGTGGTAGAGATTAGAATTAAACCACATGACAACCACCGGAAAAACAATTGTAATGCATATTTAAATCAAACTATTTCCATAGGAAAGGTTTGCTAATGTATAAAATCAAAACCCTCATTTCAGTCACAAATGTGTTATCCAAACAAAATTAAGTGTTTTTTCCACCCAAACCAGATTTTGATGGTTAAATATTGAGAAGAATCAGGACCCAAAGTCAAGCTGGCGAATCGGCACGTTCTCACGTCAAGGCTCGCTGTGCTGACGGGACGCATCCGTTTGTGGGTCGTTGGCTGGTGTGGCGCTCCCCTCGCCGTCTCTGGAGCTCTGAGGGATTAGCGGAGGGGGTCCTGGGAAACCACGGCCACCGTACGGAGGCGGGATCATGACTCCGGGGGGCGGCAGAGGTCCGGGAGGGAAGGGGCGAGGGGGGAGTCCGCGAGGGCCGAAGAACTCGGGCGGGACGTCCCGCGGTCCGAGCGGCGGAGGAGGAAGCGGTCCCAACGGCGGGCCTCGTCCTGATCAAACACAAAACACAACGCAAGGTTTAGTGATGAACTGAAAATGAATATTCAAAATCACCGAACAAAACGGTGACGTCCGATTAACTTTCATATGGTCAATTTAATTAAGAAACACCAGCAATAAATGTAGTTTTGACGCTCTTTAACGTGGCATGACAGATTGCTGTAACCGCGTAAAGACTAGAGATGCACCAATTTCAGCAACCAAAATATTTAAGCCGAAACGGCTATTTTCTGTTTCGTCATCAACATGCTAGAAAGAAACATGTTAGCAACATACTAATCATAAACATACATGACCCAGGACCACAAAACCAGTCATAAGGGTCCATATAAATAATATAAGAATAAATCATCTTTCCATTGATGTATGGTTTGTTAGGATCGGACAATATTTGTCTGAGATACAACTATTTGAATATCTGGAATCTGAGGGAGCAAAAAAAATCTAAATATTGAGAAAATCGCCTTTAAAGTTGTCCAAATGAATTCTTAGCAATGCATATTACTAATCAAAAATGAAGTTGAGATACATTTACGGTAAGAAATTAACAAAATATCTTCATGGATCATGATCTTTACTTAATATCCTAATGATTTTTGGCATAAAAGAAAAATCAATAATTTTGACCCATACAGTGTATTTTTGGTTATTGCTACAAATATACCCCAGCGACTTAAGACTGCTTTTGTGCTCCAGGGTCACATACTGGTAACATGTTAATCATGTTGACAACATGCTAAGAACACATCAATCATACTAACCATGTTAAAACATGTTAGCAACATCATGCTAAAACATGTTAACATGCTAAATCATGCTAGCAACATCCATCCAAACTTTTACAGCTGCTTCAAACTTTCAGGCTAGGCTTTCTCAAGCCAACAAAGTTTTAAGTTGTCAATCGTCAATTTTATAATGAAACAAAAACAATAAATGTACTTTTGACTATTTAATGTGGCATGACAGATCGCTGTAACCACAAAGACTACTGATGCAACCAAAATATTTCAGCAGACAGCAATTTTAAGTTTCAAAATAGTTTCAATGATTTCAGCCCTCCAAAACTGTGACTTTTAATCCGCTTTTAAAAACTTGTGTAATTCTAATGTACAACTCCATTTTTGAGTGTCGATTATTAAATAAGTTATAAAATAACATTTTATTTAAAAAAAAAATATATATATATATATATATGAAAGTTTTTAAATGTTCATATTTTAACATTGAATTGGAGTAGAAAGAATTATTAAAAAGCGGATATTTAAACCATTTTATGTGCAATTTAAATTTTTATATACAACCGTTTTATTTAAGTGTTCATTAGTAAATAAATCTGATTAACTGATTATTATTAAACTTTTGGCTAATTAGAATCTTTGATCTTGACGTTGGTGCATCACTAGTTTCAGGATGTGAAGCAAAAAAAGAGCAGTGTTGAATTACCAAACGGTGGCGGTACAGGTCCAAACGGGCCGATTGGAGGAGGGCCGTATGAGTCCATGTGTGGCGGTCTGAAGCGCGGCTCTGGCAGCATCATGGGCGGGTGGCCATTGGGCGGTCGGATCATCATAGGCGGCGGCGGTCCGTAAGACTTCGGTGGCGGGACCGGAGAATCCCGGATGGGAGACGGCAGGAAGGATCCCTGACTCTGAGACTTGGAGAGCTGGAGGAGAAGACGCAGAACTACAGGTTACGGAAAAATCCTCTCTAGAGCTGTGAGGAGGTTAAACACCGGACTCCTGTTAACCGACCCAAGCAGACATCAGTGAACCACTGCAAGGCCAGAAACACACTTTATACAAGAACAGCACACAAGCGCAGCGATTCACCAACACGTTTGTTACCCTAACATCTTAAACAAAATATTTAAGACTGTCCTGAGATTTTAAAATTAGTTCTGTAATTTAACATTCACATGCATGGTTCTCTAATGTTGTTTAATGGTTACACTGGTGTTTTAGGAACCCAATCAAATTTAATATAATATTAATAGTCCTAATAATAGCTAATTATCAGTTCTATTGATCAATTATTAATATAATAATAATTATTATAATTGTTGACTACTAATCTAACTAATTATAAAAAAGAAAAAAATATTACTGTTATAAGTTACAACTGTACTGTAAAAAACTGAAAATTTGATAATTTTAAAAGTTACAATACTGGTCTTAAATTCAAACACTCAAGCTTTATTAATAATACTTATAATAACTGTTGCCTATTAACCAATTATAAAAATGAATAAAGAAATATCTTACTGTTGTAAAATAAATGTATAATGTAAAAAAATTATATTTGATAATTTTGTATTTTATACTATGTTACAATATTAATATTGATGTCTAAAATCCTTGACTTTCAAATGTTCAAACTCTCAAGCTTTTACCACTTCAATGCATCAATCTTAATTATCATAACTGTTGATAATCAATCTAGCTCCAATTATAAAAACAAAATAGTGTTGTAAAAACAATTGTACTGTAAAAATGTTTTTTTTTTTTTTTTTTTTTACTACTACAAATTACAATAATGATATTTATGTCTTAAAGTCATTATTAATGGGTACTCAAGCTTTTATAATTTATAAAATATTTATATTTTTAAAACAACAACTTTTATTTTGACAGGATACTTCTGTCCACAAAAATGTTTGAAATTATGAAAGCATGTAAAAGCACACCCAATGCACATTAAACTTGCAGGACATGCAGAAATGAAGCTGCATTATTTGAGCATCCCTATTTATTTTAATTTTAACATGCACTTGTGTCACTGTGGTGGTAATACTCCTTATTACTCATTAGGGCCGATAAAGTTGTATGTTGCATTATGAAACCACAACAAATCAGTCTTGCATTGCTATTTTGCATTCATGTACTTGTGTAGAGTATGTTTCAGGCCTGTACATGCTGCAACTCACTCACCAACATGAGTTTTGTTAAACATCCGCCACATTCTGAGCACAAGACCCACACGGTGATTAGAAAGTGAACAGAAAGACATGTTTAATCCCAAAAACAGCTGACAAAGCAACCTGGAAGTGTGCACAAACCCGTCCCATCCATCCCAGCACCCAGCCGCTGTACTCACAGGCTCTATGGGCTCAGACGAGACCTGCTCTGAGGCCTCGGCCGTCTCACTGACCGGGGCCGTCTGCTTTAAAGCAAACACACCCACCGCCGTTTAATGGAGAACAAAATCTGGATATGCATATCTGTTTCTTACACACATTTACTGTAGATCTCCTCGCTGTACATCAAATCTCAAACAGAAAAGACGTGACAGCTGTGACCCTTACCATCGGTCCATCATGTGCACAGGGAGATGAAGTCATCGGAGGAAACATTTCTGAAAAACAGACAAAATGACATTTAGACATCTGTGAACGCAGATATAATGTAGATCTTAAACTCTGCAATTCAAACCATCTCTGATACGGTCCACATTTATTAAAAAACTAAGAAATAATATAATTAAATGATATTCATATTTATTTTCTTTACAATATTAGATTTAGGATTCAATTAATTCTTTAGTATTTAAATGTTAATGTAATAAACTACACTATTTTTTTTTAAAGAAATTAATACTTTTATTCAGCAAGTATGCATTAAATTGATCAAATGTGACAAAGACTTGTTACAAACAATTTCTATTTCAAATGAACGCTGTTCTTTTCAACTTTCTATTCATCAAAGAATCAAAATTTTTTAATATATATATATATATATATATATATATATATATATATATATATATATATATATATATATATATATATATATATATATATATATATATGGCTTTATTTCAGTGTATTATAGATAGTTGACAAATCAACATTTATAATTTTCATTTAATATTTATATATCATTTCAGCTACATTTCAAATAAAAAAAAAAAAAAGGTAATTTAAAAAATATATATAATCATTGTCAGTTTAATATAAATTTTCTATTTAGCTTTGATTTATTTATATTTCAGTTTTAGTTATTTTAGTAAGGTAACTTTTTTTTTTTTTTTTTTAGAAATTAATAGAAATTAATACTTTTATATCAAAAGTGACAGTAAAGACATTTAGAATGTTACAAAAGATTTCCATTTCAAATAAATGCTGCTCTTTTGAACTTTCTATTCATCAAAGAATCATGAAAAATGATTCCACAAAAATATTGATAATCAGAAATGTTTCTTGAGCAGCAAATCAGCATATTAGAATGATTTCTGAAGATCATGTGACACTGAAGACTGGAGTAATGATGCTGAAAATTCAGCTTTGATCATGTATTACAATAGAAACCAGTTATTTTAAATAACATTTAATAAATTTACTGCATATTTTATAAATAAATGCAGCTGCTTTATAACAGTTGGCATCATAAGCACCTGGTCTGGACGGCAGCGGGTGTCCGATGTCCGAGAAGCGTCCGTGAGGGTCAGACGGGGGTCGTGGACCTGGAACAGATCACAGGTGATTAGGAGCCGTTATCAAGCATCTTATACTGACACACATTAGATGCTGGAGTTCAGGAGCGAACGCATCAGGAGCGCTTTTTCAATGACAGAAACAAAGACAGAAGGAAATGCTCTGAGGAGAGAAACTGAGGAGAAAATGTAGAGCGACTCAAAAACAGGAAGGCTGGAAAAATGAGAGGAGGAGGAGGAGGAGGAGGAGAACGTGGATGTCAAGGGGAGGAGGACGACGACGCAGCGGCGACTCACCGAACGGTTCGCCCCGTCGCCCTACGGGAGCAGAGGGGGGGCGTCCGGGACCCTCTATCATTAGAGGAGGAGAGGGAGCCCCCCCACTCACAGGAGACGGCCCGTACGAATCACCTGCTCAAACCAAACCACCACAATCAGAAACAATACCAGACACGTGAGGAATCAACCCTAAGCTCCGCCCCTCAGTTACTGTTGCTCGGTCAGACAAGCTACAAATGTAGCTTATTATTAATGAGTATTTGTATTCTTACTTTACTATTCTTTATCTGGAGTTTCCATCTCAGAAACATGTAAAATGTCTCTACTTGAATGAAAGAAAATACTGCTTGCATCCTCTCTGGAATTACATTACACCAGAGTTATCTTAATATTTATATACTATAATAGTAGTTATTTTTTATTAGCTTTCATTTTATAATTATCAACTTTCGTTTTAATTTGTTTAAATTTTATTACATGATTTTGTCACTGTCATTAGTTTAAGTTTTTTTTAAATCATTTTTCTATCTAGCTATTAAGTTACATAATAATTATATTTTATTATTTCAGCTTTATTTCAACAAATGAAAATTTTAACAGCCTGTCAGACTAAATGTGGTTTTGTCATTGTCAGGTTTTTAAAAATATTTTTCTAATTAGCCAATTAAGGTTTTCATTTAATATAGACATTTATTTAAATTACTGAAAACAATTTTTAATAGTTTTGATTAACAACAACATCATTGCATTATATAAAGTCAGTTTAATTTTCTATTGATCATTAATGATTTTTTTATTTCAGTTATTTTAGTATTTAGTTAAATTTGATCTAATATTTATATTTTTATTTCAATTAATGACAACGATTTTTAGTCTCAGTTAACAATAACAGCATTGCATTATACAAGAATTATTTATTTATTTATTTTTAAATTACCGGACTGAATGTATTTGCAATTCTTTGCATAAATTTCTATTTTGCATTAATGATTTTTATTTCCGTTTTATTCATTTTAGTTTTTATTTTATTTAAGCTTGTCATTGTCAGTTTTTGTTTGTTTAAAAAAATATTGTATTTTCATTCATTTATTTTTAAATAAATAATTTTTATCTATTTTATTTCAATTAACAAATGATTTTTAATGTCTTTGTTAACAACACTGCATTATGCAAAAAGCCTGTAAGACTTCCTTATTTAATTATTCTATATTTTTATTCTTTTATTATCTGTGTTTTTGTTCTGTCGCCGTCATTCTGTTGCACTGTGGAGCTTCTGTCACGAAAAATTCCTCGTATGTGTAAACATACCTGGTAATAAAGCTCATTCTGATTCTGACTAACTGTGGACAGCAAGAGCAGCGTTCTGTGGGTCGTGTGTGTGTTAAAGACCTTGTGAAGTGTGACTTCGAGGACAGAAACTGCTCACCTCTTCTCTGTGGTGGCATGTGGCGATCTGGAGGTCCAGTGTTGAGTTTGAACAGACTTTGCTCCAGGTCTGATATTTTATCTCTGTACTCCACAAGCCTTTACAAACATCAGAGATCAGAAACAACTCTGACAACAACAGCAGTGATATGGAGAATACTGCAACTGATAAATACTCACTTCTGACGAAGGGTGCCCGACTCTCGTCTTTCCTCCACCAGAGTTCGTTCAGAGGCGCGGGCTTTCAACTACAGAAAATAAGCAGGTTTGATTAAATATATCAGTATTAGCCAATATAATTTTAATTAATGTGTGACCTTGGACCACAAAACCAGTCATAAGGGTCAATTTTTGACCGTATAAGATTTAGAATCTCAATTTTTGAAAATCTGGAATTTGAGGGTGCAAAAAAAAAAAAAAAAAAAATCTAAATATTGAGAAAATCGCCTTTAAAGTTGTCCAAATGAAGTTCTTGGCAATGCATATTACTAATCAACAATTAAGTTGTGATACATTTACGGTAGGAAGTTTACAAGATAGACTGGTTTTGTGCTCCAGGGTCACATATATTATTATTATTATTTACATTAGCCAAGTTTTAGTAATTTTGTTATCTGTTGTCTGTCATTTAATTGTACTGATTTTAAATAATTATAAATAATTGTAAGCTATCAGTATCAGTCAGCGCATCCCTGAAGAAAAAAAGCTTCTGGATTGTCTAATTAATTGAAATCATAAAATTAGTCAACTTAAAAACAATTTATTAAACGATTAACAAAAACATTTTTAGGGCCCCATCAGTTTTATTTCACCCAAATTCAATGTTTTCAGTTTTAATTTATCTAGATTCTGTTTTAATGGTTGACTTCAATTTTTATAATTTTAACGATCAAAAAGCACGTCTAATCATTTGAATTCATAAAACCTTTACATTTTAAAAATCTCTTACAATTATATGGTCATAAGAAATGTTTTATTTTGTGTTTTTCTGTTAAAATTTTTCTTGATTTATAATTTAATTAGTGGTGGGCCGTTATCGGCATTAACGTGCTGCGTTAACGTGAGACTCTTATCGGGCGGTAAAAAAAAAATATCGCCGTTAATCTATTCTATTCGGTGATATTAACGTCTGTCGTCTCACTAAACGAGGACATAAATACATGAACAACATCTCCAGAACTGCTCTGAGAGTCACTTCATGTGCATTCGAGCGTTTCATTTGAGAAAAACTATCCTCACGGCAACCCGTCAAAATAAAAGTTCGGTTTCACTTGAAGACATTGGGCAGCTACTATTACTATTAAAACCTTATCTTTAAGGAATAATCATACAATGTCTTCAATGTTATTATCAATATTAAATCCCCTTTATTTTTATGTCCCCCCCAAAAGCGGTAATTAGTCCTTTAATCTTCATAGGATGATTCCACACCGCAAATAATACAATTTATGTATTAAATTACA
This sequence comes from Acrossocheilus fasciatus, assembly GCA_036784905.1. NCBI lineage: Eukaryota > Metazoa > Chordata > Actinopteri > Cypriniformes > Cyprinidae > Acrossocheilus > Acrossocheilus fasciatus. Next base: position 32,052,664 of record CM071957.1, read on the forward strand.
TCATTTAATTTAATTAATTAGCCTATTAATTACCACTACACCACGAATTACCACCATATTATGTTTGCTTCTTGATGAGTGCTAGTTGTTTACTACTAGTAGTGAACTTATTCTGATCTACTTGGCAGAATTCAAATGAGCCATTTTAATCTAGATTAATTCCAAGATTACAGTGAGATTAATCTAGATTAAAAAAATTAAACTATGCCCACCACTAAATTTAATACAAATTATTTATCAAAAAACATTTACAATTTAATAAATCTTTACAAATGCAAATCAATGAAAATTAACAATTAATTTTATTTTTTGGCAAACAAAGTGCTGTACAACAGAAGTTTACTGTTAAAAATTAAAACATTGTGCGATACTAAGAAAATAAAGTTTTAATTTTTACATTATTAATATTAATTACCATAAGTAGTGCATTCCAATGTTCAACAACATTTTGAAATGTATACCATCATATCAGTCACAAATGATTGTAAGCTATCAGTATCAGCCAGTGAATTCCTAATACAAAAAGACAAAAAGCTTCTAGTTTTCATTACAAAGACGAAGCGCGGTAATTACTCACCCAGTTCTCATGGGCTTTCTTCTCCTGGATTGCCACCTGTTAGAAAGCGAAGGCAGGGAGTTGAGCTTGAGACTGATGCGCCGGACTGAGAATACAGTGACGGTAAACGTTTCTCACCTCAGACTTCAGAGAGCGTTCGTTCTGCTGCATCTCCTCCTCGATGTCCTTGATCTTCTGTTTGAGGACTCTCACCTCCTCCTCTGAGCGCAGGGCTTTACTGTCCACCTCCGACAGCTTCGACTCCTTCTCGCGTCTCTCCAGCTCCTCCTGAGTCAGTTTCCTACACACAACAGGCCGGTTTATATTAGCAATCCAGCCTCAGGAAATACAAGCTGTATTTGTGCTTTGAATTTCAGTTTTATGAAATCTGAGTCATCCTAAACAGCCAGATCAGTCATCTATTTCTTGTTTTCTAGTTTGTTTCCTAATGTAGGTGTACATTATAAATATTGTTGGCTCTTCTTTAACATATTGCCGTTGTTCCTCTTTTGTAAGTCACTTTGGATGAAAGTGTGCATTCAATGCATAAATGTAAATGTTACAATACATCACACAACAGATGTGTAAAATACAGTCACTTGTAACATAACATGCACTTCATGAGTTTAGCATGATTTCTAGTTTCCATCTGCACTTCCACAGCTGATTGATTATGATTTTATATATATATATTTTTTTTTTTTTTTTTTTTTGGGGGGGGATATTCACCATATTTTAGAACACAGTAACTAAAAATATGTAAATAAAACTCCCTGAACTAACGGATCTGAGCACTCAATTTTCTATTTTAGAGTGAACTATTACAATATTAACATTTTATTTTGTTTTTTGATTGCATTTTAAATTGAAAACATTTAAAAAGAACCTTATATTTTCAAATTGTACAGCCCTAATTTTATGTATCAATTTTATTTTAATATATTTTTATTGCATTTAAATGAAAATGATAAAATAATAAATAAATAAAAAATCAGCATTTCCATAATCTTGCAGCCCTTACTGAATGCATTGACAACAGATCACAATAATTGGCTTTTTATGGTTGGTCCTTTTGCAGAAAGAAAAACTCAAATGTTATTGAAATGTCAATTGAAAACACAATTATTCTACTAGCAGAACAGCTTCTGTAGTATTTCATTATATACACACTAACTAAAAACAAGGAAATAATAAATATATATATTGCAACGCTCCCTGAACTAATGGATCAGATCTGTGCGCTTCTAAAGGGTTTGATGTGATGTAGTGGTGCACAGAGCGAGTAAAGTGTGAGCTCTCACTGCTGCAGTGCGTTCTCTTTCTGCTGGTAGAGTTCAGTGGTGATTTCCAGCCTCTGCTGCAGGGTCTTGAAGTGGTTCTCCAGATGCGTTTTCTCATTGCTCAGATTCATCTGGTCATGCATGACCTTCTGATATTGCTCTACATTTAACAAAAAAAAAAACAATAAATGATTAGATGAAGATGTGGAAAGCCTATCAGAATGTGTTCAAATGAACAATCAGAGTCTTCATACCCTCCAGCTCCTGCCTGGCTTTCTGTTCGGTGAGGAAACTTTCCATGTAGCGATTCCTCTCGTCTTCAACAACACCGAGAGTCGCTTTAATCTGAGAAACAGAAACATTGCATTAGAAATAAGAAGAGTGTTGAATTATCCTCAAAATTAAATCAGACGCATGTACCCTGGAGACGTCCATCATCTGTTTGATCCGCAGTCTCATGGTGTCCATCTTCTTCTCTGAAAGAAAACAGAGGCCTGTTGTTCAGAACAGAGGAGAAAGTTTCATCTAACCATCTTCAAGCCTCAAAAAACCTATTGCTTGCATAAAGTGGTGTAAAGTTGTATAAAGTTGCAAAATGATAAGTCACCAATGTTCAATGAATAAATTAAATGTAGGGCTGCACAATTGATCACAATAAAACCAAAATTCCTTGTGTGTGAAAACATACGCTCTTTCTGACTTCTGAAAATCACAAGCAATTTATTAATTTAACGCTAAAATAAAGCCTCAATGGTTTAACATTTGAAACTAAAGAAATTAAGACAAGCATTAGTGCTGAAATTTCACAATTCTACCATAAAATCTTTTTTTGCAAATACTCTTCGTAATACTGTAGTTATTTTGTATAATATTTTTATTTTAAAAAATTGTTAATAGACATATCTTATTTTAATATTGTTAATAATATAATGAAGTGACACTAAAATACCTAAAAGTTTTAAATATTAAAATATTCAATATTAAATTTAAATATTACTACTACCATCCTATTTTGTTCATTTTTATTTAGAATTATGCTTAATATCTTTACAATAATAATAATAATTATTATTATATAATCATATTGATAAACTTTGAGGCCAAATTGTGCATACAAGCAAACAACTTTTTTTTTACTGCAGCAGAAGTGATCAGAAAAATTGCAATAATATTTTTCCCAAATCATGCAGCCCTAATTAAATGCATGAGCAACAGATCACAATAACTGGCTTCAATGGCTGCCAAGCAACAAAACAACTCATTCTATAAACATTGACCCACTTGCAGCACGAAGAACGGAATTGTTAATCAAATTTTGAATAATTTCTTATTCTGAAATCTGGCAAATCCAAAATAATTCCATAGAAGAGTGCTTTTTACTTTGTTCCAATGAGTGTCTTACATTTCCTCAGCACTTGTAAAAACTAACTTATTAAAACTAAATTAAATGTCACAGATCATGATTGCATTCTGGGTTACGTTGCTCAACTGATGCAAAAAAAAAGGTGTTTAAGTCAATAAAACAATCTGATAGTTAGAGTTCTTAAATGCAATGTTGTGACTGACACTTCAAACATAATCAGTATCTTGATTATTTCTTCTTTTCTCAGTAGATAACTTTCTGAATTTCCCACATTTCATCTGTGAATCACGGCAGACTCACAGAAATAAAGCTTTATGAGTCACTCTAGATGAGAGCATCCGCTGAATGCAAATGAACACAAGTCCCCTGACAAAAGACAAAAAAGGACAGCGAAAACTACATTTAAATCAAACAATTGGAGTTATAAATAGAGACTGACCAGCATCTTCTCCATTGGACATTTTAGCATCGTCTTTCTGTAGTTCTGCAGGATCACCGGCTCCCAGACGGTTGAGCTCTGCAATACAGCTGGACAAAACCTAGACACCAGAGAATCATGGGATGCCATGCATTTACGATGTGATATATAAATTTGTAATCAAATTTAAACAAAGCTCCGCAACCAGTTCCACTCACATCAATCTCATTCTCCTTGTGCACCAGCGAGTCTTCCAGCTCTTTCTGGGATTTGTGATAAACTCGGATCTCCTCGTTCAGTTTCTTGTGCTTCTCCTGCCAGTCTTTAGCATCGCGGAGGATCTGTCAGAAGAGACATCATTAGATTCAAGCTGACATTGATGGATGAATGAGAGTTACAGCTCTGACAGCAGGACTTACAGATTTCTTCTGTTCTTTTAAAGCGCCATTTTCTTTCTCAAAGGACAGAACCTGAGCTTTAAGAGCATCTTCTCTGAGTTTGGCTTCATCCATGAGGACATGAACCTGGTATCAAACCAAAACAAACCCAAAGAGACGCAAAACATTTAATACCTTCGTCTTTAGGACATGAGGGAACTAAATCAAATGTTCAGATACATGTTCAAATGACTACAAAACAGGATTACGGTAAACTAAAACCTTAAAAATGTTACTTGAAATAAATGTTAACTAAAGTACTTATTTTATTCCAGCTTGTTGACACGTGTTTGAGAATGAATATGTATGTGTGTGTGTTTTTTATGTTAGCAACCAAATTACTAAAACTTTAACTAAAATTAAAACGGAACATGCATTAAAATGATTCAAAATATAATCGTATCTCAATGATACTAAAATAGCACTACAAATGCATTTAGGTTATTTTACAAAAAAAATAAAATAAAAGAATCCTACAAATCCAAGGATATAATAATTTAAGAGATTACCACAAATCATAAATTATCAAATTGTGTTGATAATATTCAATGATGATAAAAACTCATTCAAAAGCTACTGAAAATGATCTTAGCATTTTCCTTATTTAGAAACAAAATCATAAACTGCGATGAAAAATATAATAAAAAAATAATTTTTGTGGACTAATTCAAATGTTGATATGATCAGTTACTAAAAAAAACATTTAGATCATTTTATAGACAAAAATCCTACATATATAAGGAAGGGATGGGCAATAAATTATGATATTCTCAAAATGTAGTTGATTATTAATATATATAAAATAATAAAATTTACTGGAGAAAAATCTTTAACTTCAAATTAATATTTAAATTATACGGAAATAATAAACTGCAATAAATCTAATTTATCTTTTTATTGCACTCATTTCAAAGCAACTTATAGCTTCTGAAATATTTACCAGCTGGACATAAATACTAAAATTTTAATCCCTTACAGAAATATGCACACATTTTCAAAATGTTTTAGAATACTCTGGTTTTGCTCTGAGTGAATAATTAAACAAGGATTCCTACTGTCAATGCAATTGCTTCTCTCTTTCCATGATTGTTAGTCTAAAAAACAACCTGTCAGTGTTAGCAACAGTAACTAAGTATCAATGCATGATGTTTGTTAGGGAATGATTGTTCGTGCCACTTCATTTGTTTTGCATAACCTTGACAGAAACAATACATGGAAATATATAATGGTAGACAAATTGATGCCAAAAACCGCCGGAGATCAATTCATCCAGCACAAATTACCTTAGCACGCTCCTCATCATAGCTCTTCAGTGTTTTCTGGTATTTCTCAATTCTCTGGTGCATTTTGGCTATCTTTGGTTGAGAGAAAAACAAAAAGGTTATGAAAAATCTGAGATATAAAAATCACAATAAAAGAGATCAAAGCTTACCTTCTCATTAAGATTTGAATTTTCTTCCTGGGTGTCCACTATTTTCTGGTTGAGCTGCGAAACGCTCCCAGACATCTGCTCCCATTGGCTCTGGAGCTTCTGGTGACGATTCTAGTCAGAAAAAACAACCACATTATACAAATGTGCACAGAGATGAAACTGAGATTGTGATGGATGATGATTCACCTTCAGCCCTTTCACTTCTTGTTGGCTGGAACTCAGTGATTTCTCAGAGCTTTTCAGCTGTTGTTCGCGCTCTTTTATCTGCAAGGAGACAAATGATCAGATTCATCAGCCTCTACTGAAAACAAGAAGCCTGTCAAAGACGAGCGAATGAAATTTACCATGTCGTTTAGTTCTGTGATCTTGTTAGCAGCATCAGATTTCTCGTTGAGAAGCTGCTGGATCTTGTCTCTAAGCTGCTTTTCAGTTACTGCGGAGAAAAGATGTTGCAAAATATATTTTTAAAAAATAAAGAAAATATTTTAAGAGGCTTTAAGAACACTTCGAATTACTACAAAAGAATTTAGATCATTTTACAGAAAATATCCTACATATTTAAGGTGAAAACAACAATACATTATTATGAATTATTCAATTTTGTTATTAATAACTAATATTACAATATTCAATAATATAAATATTTTTGAAAGAGCAATTCAAAAACTACTGCAAAAAATGTTTTTAAACTTAAAACTTCATATCTGAATTATCTGGGAAGTAAACCATAAACTACATTGAAACAATTTTAAAAAAATCAAATAAAATAAAATAATATTTTCATATTTATTTGTGCAAGTGCAATCTCGACTATTAAAAAAAATTCTAGCTGATAAATTTAATTTTTTTTAAATTCTCCATTAGACAAATTAAAATAGGAAATAATGCAAATTATGTTTTGCAAATAATTTGCTTATTTTCATATTATGTAATCATGCACTAATGCCTATTTTTACATAACCAGAACATTAAATATATTATAAAAGTTCTCAGATGATTATCAGATGGAGACAAACCAAAAGATCAGCTAATTTTTAAATGTAAAAAAAAATCTAACAGTGCAAAAATAAATTATGACGACGACTAAAAACAGTAAAAACTAACAAATTATTAAAGCACAGTATATAACAGTACCAAAACATGCATATGCCATCACATCAACCAACCCTAAGAGATCTTAATGAGATTAAATGTATATTTAGCTGATATCTCAATCATGATGAGCCTGAGAAGCGACTTACATTGATATGTTCTGCCTTTGATCTAGAGAAGAAAATAAGAGTTGAATGACACTGATTAGATTGAATCATTTACAAAAGAATGAAAACATTAATCACAAGGCGATTCTTACAGCAAGAACGGTCCTCCAGAAGAACATCAGTACAGTGAGGGCCCCGACAACCGCCGTAGCAACCACCGGCTCCCAGGGGACTCCGTGGAAATTGGGACCCGGTCGCCATTCCTCCGGAAGAGCAGTGATCAGCTAATCGAAACAAAAACACACAAAATATCATCAGTTTTATGACAATTACTGAAACGACTCCTAAATTTGACTCCTTGGTTTCTATGGAAGCCTGTTTTCATCAAGAGATATAAAAATAAAAAAGCTAATTGTGACTTTTATTCTCGCAACTGAGTTACATTTCACAATTCTGAGAAAACAAGTCATAATTGTGAGATATAAACTCAGAATTGAGACATAAACTCAGAATTGTGAGATATAAACTTGCTATTCTGACTTTTCTCCTCTTGAGTTTATATTCCGCAATTCTCTTATTTCATTTCCACCAGAGAATAAATGTAAAAACATCATTTCGATTTTTTTTCTTTTTTCTTACAACTCTGACTTTTAATCAAACCATTCTGACTTTTTTCCCCCACAATTCTAAGACTATAAACTTCGAATTTAGACTTTTTTTCTTGCACATTCATATTTATTTAAATTTTTATTTTTTAAGCAGAACTGTGAGTTTGCGTTTTTTTTTTATGCATTTCTAACATGTAATATATATATATATATATATATATATATTTTTTTTTTTTTTTTTTTTTTAAGTAAATTGTTACTTTTTATCTCAATTTGCATATTTATCTCTCACAATAATGACTTTAGATTCTACAAATCTGACTTTATATCTCACAGAATTGCAAGTTAAAAAGTCACAATTACTTATTTACTGCTTTATCCTGTGGTGGAAACAAGCTTCAATAGGTTTCACTGCCTGACAGGTGAAACTTTCAGATTAATTAGCAGCCCCCGATGTCAAATCTGTGACTGTTTCAGATCAATTCATGCCCTTTTTTAGACTTACATTGACCAATCTGAAGCAACAAAGTCTATTTAAGCACTGACCCTTATCACCAGCCACATGCATGAGAAACACAACACTAGGGGTTTACTGGACTTTCACCTCTGATGAAACCCAGTCACCTAATGCCTACAATAAGCACTTACAACTCCGTTTAAATGAGACAATTTAGTTGCCTTGGGATTTTAAACGATCCATAATGGACTTAACTCACTGGGATTGCTATGAGAGCTGGATGAGAAGGGCTCAAAATACAGCACTGTGTCATTATCACACAACTACTGCATGGATATTATACTGATCTACTGCACGAATGATGGACTGCAAGCATTTTAAGTCGTTATAAATCATACAGTTCGGTCCTGAAGGCAGTGATCGAGTCTAAAGAGTGGAAACACTTACTTCCTGAAGTCTGGACAGGATGAAGACAAAAAAGGCTGTGTTTTCTATCTCAGCAGGTGGAGAGGTAAGACTAGGCTGTGAATCCATTCTCTTAAAGCGTTTGAACTTATTTACCAGAGTAAGTTAACCGAGCGCTCAGAGACGGAGGTTGAAGCCGATAAACACAGTATAAATGGCGGACCGCAGGTTCATGTCGGGAAGCCGGTGTTTTCTGATATAAAACCGCTCTGACACGCTTTCCTTTCACAGCGAATATATATTTAAGCTGTATATAGAAGGATAGCAAATATATACAACTAGTACGTTTTGAAATCGCGGCTGGAGGAAGATAGCGTTGATCTTTCTCAACACGTCAACATTTCAAAACGCTGAGGTAAGAGTCTCTCGCGCAGAGAAGGGTTCCCACTCTGTGCGCGCGCGGTCATGTGACGCCAGCGGCGGCCTCTGATTGGTTACGCCTGGTCAGCGCAGGAGACCCTATTTAGCTGTGATGCTAGCGGGTTTGGAAGATTATCAACTTGAATAAACGACGCTTCAGTGGATATCTCGTATATAAGACAGCGATGTTTAGTCAAAATTATTTGGACTTTAATCACTTAAGGTTTAATACACATATTTGTCTCGAACAGAGTTTAATTAACAGGTTTAGCATGAAGCCCTATTGGATTTCATTCACGTATACCTCTATCTAGACCAGAAGCTGTCACATGACCTGAAGCGGAAGTGACCAGTCATGACGAAATCTTCGTTGTCCATCATCTCGAGAATTATATTAATTTGATTTCAGTATCTAATAATAAGAAAGCTATGAAGACTGTCAGAATTTGCTCTGCACTTAAAGTTTTCGTGTAGGAAGTCTTATGTCAAACAATGGCCCTTTATTCCATTTGTTATTATTATTTTTTTATTTTTTTTCCCTTCATTTATTTTTTTAGTGTATTTTTTTTACTGTTTTATTTTATTATTGTCTGTTCAAGTGTTATGTGGGTATTTTGTATGTTCTTGATTTCAGCAATAAAAAACAAACAAATAAAAAACAAATTTTGATCTCATAAAACACTAAAGAAATATTATTAGCTCTACTTAAGGAACATGCATTCCTTTATGAAAATATTTAGACAGAAAAACCCCTCTAAATTCAATAAATAAAATTAGGGGAAAAATATATTTGCCTCTGTTTTTTAATACTTTGCATTTTTTTTTTATTATTATTTGAAAAAAATAAATAAATAAACCAAAATTATATATATATATATATATATATATATATATATATATATATATACACACACACACACACACACACATACATACATATATATATATATATATATATATATATATATATAAAGTGTAACTGAGACATTCATGATGGCTTCGTCACATTCATCATTCGCTAATATGATATATATCTGAATTTTTAATTTAGAGGCAGCTTAAAATTAAGGAACAGCTAAAAAGGATCAGTTCAAGCCAAAACACCAGCAACAACACTAGCAAACACAACCACAAATGACTCCATAAACCATTACAGAAACATTTCTCAACTTGCTAGTTTGCTTCTCAGAATCCCAGAAGCATGTAAACTCCAACAGAACACAATCCTGTTATTAACGTCACAGCAATTACTCGTGCAACCCGAGTTCAGTGTGCCGCCACTTAACAAGACGTATAATGAACACATTACTGCATGCTAAAGATCTCTTTAAAGTTTCTTTAAAGTCAGTTAAAATATCTCTGAAAAGGAGTTTAGTGATTTGGGTTTACACTAATGTATGCTATCGCGTCTCTTGCAGCAATGCTGAGAATTGAACAACATGTTTTTAAGAATCAACAACACAAACGTTGTGTGGCTAGAAACCTTTTGCATTAATGTGTTTCTTTTGGGCCTTAATGTCTTAAGATATTGTCTTACTCACAATTTCTCCGTACACTCCAAGATATTCTTTGACGGGAAGCACAAAACCCCAAAGCTCATCTGAAGCTGACGAGCTGGAGGAATCACCGCTTGCTTCAGTGTCATGGAAATCAGAGACACTCGGAGACTCCAGTGAACCTGGTGATAGAAAACAGCGGTTTTAGCTAAACATATGCACCAACAATTATTCAAATTGAAGGAAAACTCTGACACACCTGAAGATGGATCCACTTCAAAGTGAAAGCCCATGTCCACTGGGTTCTCCAAAATAGCATGAGGCCCCTTTTGAATCTCCTCAGGGTCTTCAAACCCTATCTGAGCATCTTTATTTCTGTTGAAATGGCCCCCGTCCTCCTCCAGACCCACGTCTTTAGTGTGAGACAAATCTTCGTTCACGTTTAATTCAGAATTCAGAATCACTTCAGATTCATTCTGCTCTTCGTGAATTTCAGGACTCTTGGGTGGTTCAGTCATTTCGACGTCACTGTCCGAAACCTTCACCTCTTCAGAGTCAACCCTTTCATCTGGGAACAAAAAGTGCATAAAGATATTTAATAAAACATTAACCCTAAAAGGCCTGACATTTTTGAACTGGAACAGTTTAATCGAATCTTTTGAAAGAAATGTTTGCATTTACAGCTCATATACTATGATACAGCGAGAATATGGAGGGAAAAAAATCGTCTCAATTTTATTCAGAGGCCCAACATGAGCAAAAATACGCAATTTGGTGCAGATGCTGATTTTTATATGAACAACAATGTGATTAAATTCTGATGCAGCAGATACTCACATAAAATGATAGAAATATCAGTTGTCACTCCAATAATATATGTGACCCTGGAGCACAGAACCAGTCTTAAGTCGCTGGGGTATATTTGTAACAATAGCCAAAAATACATTGTATGGGCCAAAATTATAAATTTTTCTTTTATGCCAAAAATCATTAGGATATTAAGATCATGTTCCATGAAGATATTTTGTAAATTGCTTACTGTAAATATATCAAAACTTCATTTTTGATTAGTAATATGCATTGCTAAGAACTTCATTTGAACAACTTTAAAGGTGATTTTCTCAATATTTAGATTTTTTTGCTCCCTCAGATTCCAGATTTTCAAATAGTTGTATCTCAGCCAAATATTGTCCGATCCTAACAAACCATACATCAATGGAAAGATCATTTATTCAGCTTTCAGATGAAATCTCAACTTCGAAAATTTGACACTTATGACTGTTTTTGTGGTCCAGGGTCAGATATGTCTTAGTAAGATGCGATTTAAATGATCAAAACATATAATGCATTGCAGATGAACAAATAAAGGTTCATTAAAAGCCTGATGATCACATTTGACGATTTTTCTAAAAAAAAAAAATAAAAAAAATAAAATAAAAAAAAATAATAATAATAATAATAATAATATATAAAAGTATAATTAAGTAAACTTAAGTTTATTCAATCCAGTATGTGTTCATCTTGAAATAGAAGTTATTCTTATGTTTACTTAATTAAATCAGTAAAGACCTGACAGTAAAAGCACGAGCTGAAGGTGGATGTTTGTACAATTATAATAAAATGCCTGTTTTTACTTCCTACAAAATCTAAACTATCACCGTGGCGACAGAAGGCATGTGGTAGATTGTGTGCAACAGGTTTAGCAGCAAAGATTTAATCATTTAGAGGCATTTGAAATATGATGCAGTAGATTTTGCAGGATTAAAACAAAGCAAACAGCATGTGATTTCAGGTCAACCCTGAAATTAATCACTAATTATGGTTTGGAAAGACAAGCATTGCTGTTAGTACTGCTAAAATGACCTGTTTCAGATGGTCCAGATAGTTCTTCTTCGACCAACGGTGCGCTGTCACTGGCCGCTGAATATTTCTGTCGTAAAGCGAAAACGATCTCCTGGAAAACGTCTAAGACGGCCGCCTCAAAATCATACGCTTCCGGCTCCTTCTGCCAACCGTGTTCCTGAGATTTCCGATCCCTTTCGTTCAATATATCCTCGGTCGCGTCGAGAATCGAGTTCTCCGAGGCCTCCATGATCTGGTCCAGCGTTCGCTCGATTTCCTCCGTGTCCGTCTGCAGCTCTCTGGCAGACTTCATCTCCAGATCTAGATCAGAAAACATGGCCTCGATTTTGAACAGGTTCTTCAGTCCAAAATACTTCTGCATGCGCTCCATCTCCTCGTCCTTCAGGTGATCTCGTAAGATTGTGAGCCTCAGCACGTTATCGCTGTATTCAGGCTCCTCGGGAGGAAGACGAAGCGCGTCGTTTTCTTCTCGCTTTGTGGTGTTTTGGCCTTGTTGGGATTCGATCAATGGTTGTTGGTTTTCTTTAAGTTCATGCATGTCTTCTGTGAGCTGAGGTTTAGAAGAAAGAAAAGCATTTTCATCCTCTAAAAGCTCTTCGGCGTCCTCGTCCACGTACCCTTCGTCATCTTCAGGACTCTGTTGTTCCGATTCCAGTGTGTTTTTCAGTAGATTCACGAGTTCGTTCTTCACTTTATCGATCTGTTCCTCCGTTTGGTCAAATAGAGGTGCAGTTTCTGGGCTTTCTGTAACAAGTTCCTCCTTTAACTTCTCATCTTCGCCAATCGAGTCACTCACTTCTTCACCGTTGTTCGTGAGTGCATCCTGAGGATCGTCTGCAATGTTTACGTTAGTGTTTTCATTCTTGTTCATGCTGGCCTTCCAAAGAAGGTCTTCAACGTTTTCCATCTTGTTTGTATCATGTTCTTCAGTGATTTCACTCACATTTAATGCTTTTTCGGACTCGGTGTGCGTTTCCAATGCTGGTTCAGATGGGACGTTTTCGCTCGCATCCGAAGGAGTTTTAGCGTCTTGTGGAAGATGAGAAGATTCTGGGATTTTAACGTCTAGTTCTTCAACATCACTTTGTGCATGCATGACCTCAAGACCAGCTTGTTCTTCAACATCAGCAGCTGAAAGCGATTCTTTGGCGAGTTCCTCAAGAGATTCGGTCTCATGCGTTTCACCTTCATGATCTGTTTTGATAGCATCTTTAAAGCTTGAGCGGTCCTCATCTTTGAGTGTTTTCTCTAGTGTTTGTAGTGGTATATCTTTATCGTTTAGCTCTGGTTCAGCAGGCTCTTCATGTACTACATCTAAACCTGCTGTTTGTGTTTCAAGAGGCTCAAAATCAGAGTCACTTTGGTTGTGCAAAAGTTCAGAATAATCGATGTCTTGCTCATCAGAATCTGATAGTTCTGTTTCTACATCCTCAGAAATGACCTCAGCATCTTCGCTCATTGAAATATCTTCTGTCTCTTCTGTTAGTGCATCTTTAGATTCAGATTCTGATGAAACATCTGTATTTGGATGAAAGCTATCAGAGTCCTCTTCAGTAGATTTCAGTAATGTGTCTGTTTCAGGAGCTTCTACAGATTCCGAATCTACTGCCTTTGATTCAAGAATAGATTCTGAATCTTCTGCCTTTGATTCAAGAATAGATTCCGAATCTACTGCCTTTGATTCAAGAATAGATTCCGAATCTACTGCCTTTGATTCAAGAATAGATTCCGAATCTTCTGCCTTTGATTCAAGAATAGATTCCGAATCTTCTGCCTTTGATTCAAGAATAGATTCCGAATCTTCTGCCTTTGATTCAAGAATAGATTCCGAATCTTCTGCCTTTGATTCAAGATTCGATTTCGAATCTACTGCCTTTGATTCAAGATGTGATGATAATTCTGAACCAACTGATTTTAATTCATGAAACAATTCTGATTCTGAATCTACTGACACTGATTCATGAACTGATTGTGATTCTGAATCAATTGACTCGGATTCAAGAAGAGATGCTGATTCTGAATCTAATGACTCTGATTCAAGAGGCTCCACTGATTCTGTCGTTGTCATTTGAGAAGCATCTTCATTCTGAGCTGATTCTTTTGATTCTTCTGTTGAATTCTCATTTTCTAGCAACAATGTGCTGCCTAATAACACATCTAGGTCATAGCTTTCAAATTTATCGAGCCCAGTCTCAAAGCAAACAAAATCTGTTTCCTGAAATGGGAAAGAAAGATTCATGTTAACCAAATGTCACATCAAAAATGACCATACATGAGTCAATATTACCCACACCGACTTACCTCTGTAGGTACCTCCAATTCTTTTTCAGTATATATATGATTTATATTAAGATAGTCCTTTGGGAAATAACCAAAGTGGTTTCCAACCTATGCAAATAGAGGAAGAGGGAAAAAAATATTATAATTGTTTTGTTTTTTTAAACAGTGTTTACAGAAACCATAAAATCATAAAAACAGCTAAAGCAAAAATAAAATAGAACCAAAAGAATAAGAAAATAAAATACATATAATAAAAGAGAAAAACTGAATAATATGCATAAAATAAGGCAGTCTGCACTTATATTTTAAAACTTTATTTTTTTATATATTTCCTCTCTCATTCCAAAGAAAAGCATTAAAAACAATTAAAGAAAAAAAGACAAGTTGTATAAACCGTAGCACAAAGCACACGGAAACACTGGGTAAAATAGTCATTTTAATTAGATGTACTATTTATTGTATACTTCAACTTCAGCTATTTAAATGAATGTGTTTCGTTAAGCTTACAGTAACGCATTGACTTGTTGATGGTGGTGTGGATGTTAGTAGTTGCTTAAAGGAACAGTTCACCCAAAAATTAAAATTTGCCCCAAAAAAATTATCTTTATGGGAACAGATTTGAAGAAATGTCTCACTGCATCAGTGTCTCAGCAATGGATGCTCTGCAGTGAATGGGTGCCGTCAGAATGAGAGTCCAAACAGCTGATAAAAACATCACAATAATCCACACCACTCCAGTCCATCAGTTAACATCTTAAGAGGACAAAAGCTGCAGAGCATGCATTGAGAGCAAGTGATGTAATGCTACATTTCTCCAAATCTGATGAACAAACAAACTCATCTACATCTTGGATGACCTGAAGGTGTGTAAATTTACAGCAAATTGTCATTTTTGTGTGAATTAGTCCTTTAACACATTTCTCTGCAATTGAAGATTCGTGCATGATCTGTCGCCCAACTAAATAAATATATATAGTCTGTTTGCGATGATTACTAATCAAATACTGGCATCCGAGTACATCAGCAACACCCAAAATCATCAAACAATCAATCAATGATTAACAGGTTACTTACACTACCAGCCCATACGTCTGATCTCTGCCCTGAGAGTTTATAATATACATATATCGTCTCTCCTTTCTTAAAAGAGAGAAACCGGCAGTCCGGCCCTGTGAAATCCTTGGCGGCCTTCCCTCTGCCGAGAAGCACTAAAGAGACACAAAAAAAACATGTTAGCATGAAAACTACTCACTTCGTGTTACATTATGAAAGCTCTGTTCTGCATGAAAGTTGCATGAAAAATTTTAGATTTGCGCTTACAATGTGGATTTTCAACATCATATGACTTAGAATCGAATGCAATATGGCATAAAAAAAATGTTGTGATTCATTTGCATAAAAAAAAGCATATTAAAGGGAGAATGCAACAAATTGTAAGCGTCCTAAATGGGATTTATTTAAGCATAATATATCTTTAATTTCTTGATCTGGATATTTTTGGAAAGTTTTTATGAGATTCATCCAATCAGGCTGAATTAAGAAATTTTGTGTGTTGAATGTTTTGAAATTGTGTGATGAAACAGTAATGCATGCATTTTTTAAATCCATGTAATGATAACACAAATTCAAAATTTATGATGAAAGGGGTGCTACAAGTAATAACAAAAATGGTCTTTAATTGCAAATACTTAATCTAAGGAAAGAGGGATTGATTATATTATTTACTGTAGAAGATTAGTATTTTTAACAGGAAAAAATATAAAAATGCTATAGTTATAATTTGGTTAACTAAATGAAGTTGCCATACCATATAAAATAAAAACATTTTATATTTTACTGTGATGTTTTTAGAGTTTATTTTTAAACTTTAGTTTTACAGTAAAGTCTAGTAAGACCACCTACAATTTTTTTAAATAGTTAATAAAATGATTACAGTGCTGTTTTTAAGTAAAAAAAGAAACACTGTTTTTATTCTTTGTGAATGAATTAATAATCCATGCACCAGAGAGAGATATCTATCGCAACATCAGAAAGAATTGTTTTTTTTTGTTTTTTTTTCTCCAGTGAACCACTAATGGACAATGCACATTTTGTTTAGCATTTCTGAACTTTACGTAAAATAAAAAACAAATAAATTTAAAAAACGTGCAAAACTACATGAAGCGTTCAGTTCAATTCTCAAATGGTAAACATATTATTAAACTGCAATGCAATATAGCAGATACTTGCATCATGCATATATTGATATCATTTCAGTTTTCGTTCATTCCACTCTAAATATCGAAGAAAAAAAAAGTCAACAACAGTTCAACCTAATTCATCTCAAACGAGAACAGTCGAATCACGGAGGCTGATTGTAAATAACGACCTTCTGAATCCAGCAATCGCTCTGTTTAACATGGCGATATGCAACCAGGCCTTATATTTAACATGATTAACGGTTTCAGCATATGATAGTAGCATATTAAGAGTATAAAACATGGTTGTTTAAAGAACCGTGTTGAGCGTGCAGTGCGTTTACGCTGTTAGCTCGACTGGCTAAACTGAGCTCAGTATCAACAGACAGGATCTTCAAGGACGCCGCTGCTCAATATCAACCCTCCACGCAGCATAAAAACCCGCTTCCCATTCAATTAATTTACTGTTGCGTTTGTTACAAAGTTACAGTATCCCGCCGCGGCGGCGATGCGGCCTTTATGACGTCAGCAGCAGTAAGTTTTATGGTCCGCGGCGGCAGCAGCATCCTGATACAAAGTTCCAGTGATACTCACTGCTGCATTCTTCATCTGCGCATCGCTTCAGGTCCGAGAAGCGCCGCTCCGCGCTGCTGCGAGGGAGACACGCGCACAGAACAAGAGTAAAAACATAATAAAAACAGGGCTTCGGTGCAGCCATGCTGGCAGCTGTTGATCGCGGAGCCGCTGCCGACACGTCAGCAGATCCGAGGCGAGCCGAGAGGAGAAGAGAAGAGCCGGAGTCATGTTACAGAGCGCTTAAAGAGACCGCAGCACCAAAACAACTCACCGCGCATGCGCAGGGCCGCAGTCTCGCGCACAAGAAATGTTACGTTTTACCATATTATTATTATTTTTTTTAATTTAGTAGTGTTTTTTATCAGGTACATTGTTGCATAAAGTATCTGATCATATATATATATATATATATATATATATATATATATATATATATATATATATATATGAACAGCTGAAAGATTTCTTCACTGAGAATACTCAAAAAAAGATAGATAGATAGATAGATAGATTTTTTTTAGCATGTGTGTTTGGCTCAGTGTTATTTTTTTAGGATTACTGATAAACTAATGTAGTTTGATTTGTATTTGATATCCATTTTAGTTTTAATTACAGTTGTTATAATGTCGTTTTATTCGTTTTTTTTATTATATCTGTATATGTTTTCTTTTTTTACATTGAGTTTGAGTTTTATTTAATTTGAGTTATTTTAACACTTCAACATACTAAATGGAAATGAAATAATATATATATGTATATATGTGTGTGTGTGTGTGTGTGTGTGTGTGTGGCTGTACATACACATATGTAGTTAATTTTTGGTGTTTGGCTTAGTGTTATGTTAGAATCATTGTTATACTCATGCCTTTTGTTGTTTTAATATTTTTAATTGTTTTTGGCTTTATTTTAGTTTTGAAATGTCGTTGTATGCATTTATCATTTTTATTTACTTTCTTTTCTTAAATGTGTGTATAGTATTTATAGAGTTTTAACTTTTAGTTTTAGTTACTTTTTCTTATTTGTAAGTCGCTTTGGATAAAAGCAATGTGGGCCACCGGTGGGCCTACTTGCCATTACATGTTTTAAACAGTAATATCTTAATCTGAACCTAAAGCAATCCTGACAAACTATATTGTTTGAAAGCTTAAAGACTGTAGTTTTCATATTTGGTGACGGACTTCTGAAATGTTTTACAGAGCAACTGTAATTTATTAGTTTGTAAGAAGAGTACTCATCAGAGCCAGAGAGCGAATTCTGACCTTTACTTTGAAATAGTGATACATATATAAAATCATGAAAAATCTGTATAAATCTCCATTCATGTTCATGTCAAGTGTTCAAAAGATAACATTCAATCTATTTTTGGGGGGGAAAAAAGGTCTAAAAGTGTTTCGAATCTAAAGAAAAAACAATAGGCTCTCAATTTTTGATGCAGCGTGAACTACAAAGTACATTCAGGGTTCTTGTCGCATGTCTTTTATGTGTTTTTTTAGAGGCTGAATTGAAATCAAATACTGCCATACTACCCTTAATACTTCTGAATGTGATGTCTACATCATAAATATTGAGAAAAGTATGGAAAAACATGTTTCAGATCACTCAAACCATAAATGGAAATGGAGGCGCCCTCATGTGGTTACTAATGGGGTACTTTTCTAGTGGAAAAGCTTGGTACTACACCCAAACTAAATTTCACTGAAAGCTCATTTTTTGAGATATCAACCTCAAATTTGGAACACAACTTCTTCAGATTTTTGGTTTTGATTTTCTAGCAGTTTTAGAGTGAAACATGTTCTGTAAAATATATATTTTATATAAAATATAAATATTTAAATTTTTACATTTTATATTTTCATAAACTTAAACTTCCATAACTTTTTTGTAATATAATTTTTATAACTTTTTTCACCTCTACGATGATCTGCCAAGTGTCTTCTTTAAAAAGAGACCAACCTTTAGTCTTTATAACAAATTAAGTTTAAGACAGTTAACAGGTTAAAAAAAAAGAGAATATTTAAAGGAACAGTCCACTTTTTTTGGAAATAGGCTCATTCTCCAACTCCCCCAGAGTTAATAAGTTGAGTTTTACCGTTTTTGAAACCATTCAGCCGATCTCCGGATCTGGCGATAGCACTTTTAGCATAGCTTAGCATAGATCATTGAATCCAATTAGACCAGTAGCATCGCGTTCAAAAATGACCAAAGAGTTTCGATATTTGTCCTATTTAAAACTTGACTCTTCTGTAGTTATATCGTGTACTTAGACCGGCGGAAATTGAAAAGTTGCGATTTTCTAGTCCTATTTGGCTAGGAACTATACTCTCATTCCGGCGTAATAATCAAGAAACTTTGCTGCCGTAACATGGCCGCAGCAGGCGCAGTGATATTACGCAGCGCCTGAAAGTAGTGCCCAGCTATATTATAACTAGTAGTTACCTAGCTGAGGACTACTTTCAGGCGCTGCGTAATATCACTGCGCCTGCTGCGGCCATGTTACGGCAGCAAAGTTCCTTGATTATTACACCGGAATGAGAGTAGTTCCTCATCATATCAGCCTAGAAAATCGCAACTTTTCATTTTCCGCCGGTCTTAGTACACGATATAACTACAGAAGAGTCAAGTTTTAAATAGGAAAACTATCGAAACTCTTTGGTCATTTTTGAACGCGATGCTACTGGTCTAATTGGATTCAATGATCTATGCTAAAAGTGCTATCGCCAGACCCGGAGATCGGCTGAATGGATTCAAAAACGGTAAAACTCAACTAAAACTTACTAACTCTGGGGGAGTTGGAGAATGAGCCTATTTCCAAAAAAGTGGAGTTTTCCTTTAAGGTATATATACTGTATATATATACATACATACATATATGTATATATTATATGTACATTCATTCAGTGTATATATATATATATATATGTGTGTGTGTGTGTGTGTGTGTGTGTGTGTATACATATATATCAAATTTCACTAATCATCTTTCTCATTTATAAACAAAAGAATAAACCTTACCAAACGTTTTATGTAATATATGTTTGTCTATTTTTTAAGGAATATTTAATATATTTGGATAGAAATGTCTGGTATCTTGATGGTTTTGAAATAAAAAAATAAAAAAATTAATAATAAATCAATAAATAAACCAATAAATAAAACCATTCTGAACTCTCACATAAATTAATCTGTTTTCACATAAGTTAAAACATCTTGTGCTTAGCATCAGCACTGTTCACTCATCTTATAAATAATATTGTACAAATAATTATTAAAAATAATCTTGTAAATAATGCACAGATCTGTAGCTACATAAATTTTCTGTTCCGGATGTATACCATATTATTATTATTACTACTTATTTTTTTTCTTTAGTCATACTTATTTAATTGTTCTTTTCTGTTTTCATGACATAACCCTGGACCCAATCATAAGCAGCACAGGAATATTTGTAGCAATAGCCAACAATACATTGTATGGGTCAAAATTATCCATTTTTCTTTTAAGCCAAAAATCATTAGGATATTAAGTAAAGATCATGTTCCATGAAGATATTTTGTAAATTTCCTACCGTAAAAAATATAAAAACTTAATTTTTGGTCAGTAATATGCATTGCTAAGAACTTCATTTGAACAACTTTAAAGGTGATTTTCTCAATATTTAGATTTTTTTGCACACTCAGATTCCAGATTTTCAAATAGTTGTATGTCAGCGAAATATTGTCCGATCCTAACAAACCATACATCAATGTAAAGATTATTTATTTAAAAAAATTGACCCTTACGACTGCTTTTGTGGTTCAGGGTCACATAGGGGTAGAGTGGGGGAAAACGCCCCCCCCCCCCCCCCCCCCCCTTAAGGATTGTGTCATTTTTTTGAAACAAAAGTTAAATGTGTTCAGAAAAGTTCTCATAGTTTTAGTGACAATGACATAATTTTATAAACCAAGTATGAAAAATGTCCAAAGTTTTCATGTTATTTGATTTTCAACAAAAATTTGATTTGTGCCAAGGGGGCGTTTTACGGTAAAAGAAATTTGCTTTAAACATTTACAGTAAAATCAGAGTACAGGCAGCTTAGCTTAAAATGATGAAAGAATATAATCATTAATTATGTATTACAAAATTATAATTGTCTATTTGAAAAAAAAAGCTGATGATAACTGGCTAGCTAACTAGCTACCCAACGCTAACTTGCGGTAATTTTTAAATATAACGTTCATAAATATTTTTATTCAACCAACTAGTTAGAATACATTTGATGGTAAACAAAGGACTTGATGTTCAGAACAGAATAACTACAGTAATTGTAGTTTTACCCTACACACTATGTTTGAAAAAAAATTGTCATTCTGAAAATATAATTAGGATATTTTTAATTAAAAAAAAAAAGCACAACAAATTCCTTGTGTGTTTGCACACACGTGGTCCTGCGCGCTGTTGGCGGTATTGTCCTCCCGTGCTGCAGGTGGCGCTGTGAGCTGCTCACGCTCTCCGCTTGTTTCGACGAGGGAGAGCTCTGTTTACACGCTCGCTCACGTGTTTAGAGTTACACTCGCGTTTATTGAGTGCTGTTTATAACTTATTTGAATCATAAAGTCTTCGTTATACTTTCCAGAGGAAATCAAGTCTCCGTGAAGCAGCGCAATATGGATGATATAGAAACTGAGCTCAATATCGCAGCAGCGGCCGCGGATTCTCGGGAGGATGAGGGTAGAAATCACGAACCGATTAAACCGGCCGTTCTTCTCCACCAGTCCCATCCAGACCCCAGAGGTGATGTCCTGATGATATCTCATCATATTTATTGAATTTGAGCGTTTATGCGGTCTAGGGAACTCACTCAAGCAGGTGTGTTTATTTTCAGGTTTGTTCACAGCGGCCGACTTCCTCAAGTCCAACAGAAAGTGTCTCAATCTGATCAGAGAAGCGATGCTGAGGCATAACTGGCAGGAGGCTGCATGCTATTTTAGCTCTTACATTCAGACACTGGAGCTTCAAACTTCCCAAGTTTTCCCAGCTTCTGAGGTATATCAGACTCTAGAACCCTGTTCAATCAACGTTGAGATTCTATTGCATGCATTATGAAACCAGTCCACATTTCTGGCATATAAAGAAACATAACACATGCAGTGACCATGTGCATTGGATCCGTAGCCTCTCATATAATGTTAGAAAGGTGAAACATACAAACCTTTTTGGAATAAAGGTTTAGATTTATTTATTTAAAGAATAAGCTTCTCTTTGTGTGTGTGTCTGTTTTCTTTTATTTATTAGGCAATTAACAAAAAGCAAAAAAAGCCTTCTAATACTAGCTTGCTCTATTCTTTTTCTATTCTATATGTTTTCTTTTGTTTAATTATATAATTAAAAAAAGGCTAATTGAGACTTGTTATAGCACTTGCACATTGCTCTTTTGTTGATTTTGATTGCTTCCATTGTCCTCATTTGTAGTCGATTTGGATAAAAATGTCTGCTAAATGTAAATATCTTTTCTGTTTTTACAACAATATTTATTATGTCTTCAGACAGAAATGTCTGGTGACAAAATGCTAAAGGAATAGTTGACCCAAAATTCACCATTGGTTCCTCTGCAGTGAATGGGTGCCGTCAGAATAAGAGTCTAAACAGCTGATAAAAACACCACAATAATCCACAGCACTCCAGTCCATCAGTTAAAGTCTTGAGAAGAAACATCTGCATGTTTGTAAGAAACAAATCTATTATTAATTCAATTCTAGTTTATTTGTGTAGCGCTTTTCACAATACAAATCGTTGCAAAGCAGCTTCACAGAAAATTCAAGTTTCTACATTATATTTAGGAGTAGCTTATCAGTGGTGACTATGTAACGGTGATGTTCAAATGGCAGAAATGCACAGTAAAAATCATGGAGTTATTTAATGACGTACTCAAATAGACTGTGAACACGAGATGTGTCTTTAATCTCGATTTAAACAGAGAGAGTGTGAACCCTGAACGTTATCAGGATCGCTGTTCCAGAGTATGGAAGCCATTAAGGCGTTTTTAACTTCAAACCATTGCTTACGACTAAAATATAAGTCCATAATAGCGCTTCCTCCAGTGAAAAAGTGAATCTCCTGTTGTCTCTCACATGAAAATCCATACACATATTTGTTTAGAGCTGTTTTGGCTTGTAAACGCTGCTTGATCTGCAGATTTCTCTCCTGATTCAGACCAGACCACTTTTTCACTGGAGGAAGCGTTCTTATGAATCATGGACTCGTATTTTAGTCAGAAGCAACGGTTTGAAGTTAAAAACATCTTAATGATGAATTTGTTTCTTACAAGCACGCAGCTTTTGTCTTCTCAAGATGTTAACTGATGGACTGGAGTGGTGTGGATTATTGTGGTGTTTTTATCAGCTGTTTGGACTCTCATTCTGACGGCACCCATTCACTGCAGAGCATCCATTGATGAGACACTGATGCAATGCTACATTTCTCCAAATCTGACGAAGAAACAAACTCATTTAAAACAAATCACTAACAGTCTGCATGAATCTCTCCATCAGATCACGTGGCGTTTAGGCACAGAAATTCTGCATCATGTTCCCAATTCCAGCCTTGACGATTTCAACATTTTTTATGAACACTTGAAAAACTTTGGCGTCAGAAACTACTCAAAGGTATGCATTGCATTATAAACATCCAGACCTCCTTTTAGCATCATGTACGCTGCATTGTAGCTATGCATTTGATCGGTATGTTATGTAACTTGTCATGTTGTAGATCTGTTTGGAGCATTGCTTTCATCTCCTGCTGAACAAGCAGATGGATGAAGCCAAGCGGCAGCTGTCCATCGCAGACAGCTGGAGATACGGCAAGCAGTCGACTGCTCAGTTCCAGATGAAAAAGCTCATCCGTGCCTACTGCGGTTATCTAGATTACCTGATCTGGAGTGAGAAGAAGCCCTCTGCACCCGATAGTGGTAGGAATATCAATAATCTTGCATTAGACTGGGTCTTCTTTGTTGTATCTGTCTTAAATGAGGTTCTCTGTCTATGCTTTCGGTGTCAGAGGAGGCGGGCAACAAGGAGATGCGCACCTACTTCAGACAAGCTTCTGTGACGCTGAAGGAGATAGTCAGTCAGCCCGGAGTCTGGGATCCTTTCGTGTTGAGTTACATTCATGTGAGACTACATTTTACCTTGTGTGAATTGACTTGTTTCAAGTTTGTTTAGAACAAATTGACAGTTCTGTCGTCATTTACTCTAGAAGCCTGCACGGGCCTCAAGTTTAGGCCCGTGTCTGACAGCTTATCAGAATTACCCCGACCCGTGCCCGTCTTTATTCCCCCTTCTCCCAAAACAGCTTATACTACTGTTTCAGCTATTAAAATAGTTCAGTTTTGTATGTAATGGCAAAGTGATTATATTTTGTTTAGTTTTTTTAGGAAGTTAATTTAGAAAAATGTTTGGAGCATTTTTTTTATCGTTAAATATAAGTTTTTGTTTTTTTAAAGTAACTACCAAGCGGCCAGCGGCAGATCGTAATCTGTGTTTGATCAATTTATCCTTCTCAAATCATCACAACCTAAAATAAAACCTCTAGATTTACTAAAACAGTTCAAGCATATAACATAACGTTAAACCTAGATAAATGTGCGCTATATCCAATAGTTTGTGTGGAGAGTGGAAGCTAAACCGTGCTTTGCAGTACATGGGAGCGCCAGCACGATCACTTGCATTTTTTTCAATAGAAACAACTTCAAATACGCTGCCATTTTTGCTCATGAAGGTAAGAATAATACATCCTCCGGAACTGTAAAGAGTCTACTTTTATTTGAGTGTACTAACAATATCAACAAAATGTTGTGCTTTTATAAAATAAAGAAAACAAACATGATGCACTTTCTGCCGTCTCGGTCTTGAACAGGAGCGCTTCACAAAAATGAACCGAAAGTCAGCGAATACATACCTCACAGACATGATAAATATATCTATAGAAAGCTTTAAATTACTACTTAACGGAATTAAACAAATCGAACACACAAACTCTTTCATTATAATCATAATCTGTAAAGATGCATTTCTCTCTAAAGGCGGGTCTAATGAGGAGACGGCGAGTCAGGATCATCATCTTCATCTTTGCGACACGGACTTAGAAAACTAGTTTGTTAGTAAATAATTTAAATATCTCCTTATTATTTTCCCCTGACACATTCATGGTAATTACTTTTGCTGGGGCTTTGCGGCAAGCTTCAGCGTATTTTGTGCATTTGAGCACAGGCCTGAGGCTGAACTATGACGTGAAAATTGATCCGAAGCCCGGCCCTAGGAGCGTAAAAATGTCGGGGCCCGTCAGGCCCAGGCTGAACTGCAGGGCTCTAATTTACTCACCCTTGTACTGTTCAAAAGAGATTTGTTTGAAGAAATCATCATGCAAATCATGCCTTAAAAAAGAAAATGCATGATGAGAGTAAGTCAGAAGAGTCTTAGAGTAGCCTTGTGTAACAAACGGATTTAGGTTGTTTAAATGAATGCACATGCACCAGTGAGATTTGTGAGTGAATAATAGCTTATATTTTAGTCTATTTGTTACACAAAAGTGTTGTGTGACTTTAAAAGACTTGGAATATAGTGAACAAGTTATATTGATTATTTTAATGTTCTGTTTCTTCAAAAGTTTGGGGATTTTTTTTGTTTTGTTTCTGAAAGACGTCTCTTTTGCTCAGCAAGGCTGCTTTTATTTGGTCAAAAATAGAGTAAAAAATTGTGAAATATTATTACAATTTAAAATAGCAGTTTTTTATCTGAACATGTTTTAAAGTGTAATTTATTTCTGTGATCCACAGAAATATTGTGCAGCACATCTGTTTTCAACATTGATAATAATAAATGTTTCTCGAGCAGCAAATCAGCATATTAGAATGATTTCTGAAGATCATGTGACACTGAAAATTCAGCGCTACATCACAGAAATAAATTACAATTTAAAGTGTATTCAAATAAAAAACTGCTATTTTAAATTGTAATAATATTTAAAACAATTCCCTGTAATGATGTCGGCAGGATTGCTGTTTTTGTTTAAACTAACCTTCTAAAGTAGACTCGACTTGATCTCCTGCTGTCTATGTGTGTGGTCCGCTGCAGATGCTGGAGTTTTACGACGATGAGGAGGCTGCTCTTCAGGTTCTGGAGAATTACGCTTACAACAAGGAGTTCCCGTTGAACCCCAACGCTCACGTGTATCTGTACCAGTTCCTCAAGAGACACCAAGCCCCACGAGCCAAACTCATCGGTTCATTAAGGGTATGAAACCATTCAGTCAGTCAGGAATATATGAAGGTTCTCATTAAAATGACTCTCATGTTGTGGTTTGTGCCGCTCAGATCCTGCACTCTTTAGTCCCGAGCCACGAGCTGATGCTGGAGCTCTGCTCGCTCCTGCTGCACACCAGTACGTATGGACACTAGACGACTTCTGACGGATTTCTAGCACATTGCAATGTTGTTATAAAGACCGACCAGTAAATTTGATTTAAATGAGTTTCTGCTGCTTTACCAGAGCAAAAGAGCGATCGAGAAGAAGCTCTCGCCGTTTCCATGGACCTTCTGGAGTTTTCCAGCTGGAGATGTGACGTCAAGGCTTGGAAGTGTCTTCTGAAAATAATGAAGAAACTCAAAAAGAAGTAAGTTATTATTAATACACCATAAATAGTACATAAAATAAGTAAATAAAATGCATTGATGAGAGAAAAAAAATATTGAGATAAGTTGCATCACCTTCTGAGTCTCTTTTTGTTATTAAATTCATAAATTATGTAAAATACTGACAATATCTTTTAAATTTGAAAGTTTTCAGAACAGGAGTGAAAAATATAAGCATAAAACAAACAATTATGGTGGCATTCATTTTAAACAACATCTCTACCATATTTATATGTGTGACATTAATTATATATTAACTTGTGGTGTTTTTTTATATATATTGTTAATTACATATTAGTTTAAAAGTATTAAAAAAAAATATTTTTATAAATATAAAATCATAAATAAAAATTTAAATGTAATTGTATTAATAATTATTATAATAATATTTAAATTATTTATTAAATAAATATATATCAAACAATTATTCTCATCCAAAATAAAAGCTTTTGTTTACATAAACTGTGTGTACTGTATATTTATGTATATATATAAATACACACACATACAGTAAATATTTTTTTAATATTTACCATGCATTTACATGTGTATATTTATATTCTTATATTTTATATTATATCTAAATAAATTGAACATAAATATAACATTTTTCATAAATACGTATACATGTATGTTTTTGTATTTATATATACATAATAAATATACACAGAATACACACATATATTATGTATCCAAAAACTTTTATTTTGGATGTGATTAATTGAGATTAATCAGTTGGCAGCACTTACATATATATATACACACACACACATATATATATACACTGTTAAATCCTTGTTCAAATTGTAAACTTATTGATAATTTGTTACATTCATAAAAAAAGCAGATGGCCACCCAATAAGAAGGTTGGAAATACAAGTTAGGTACACAATTATTTCCATAATATAAATCACATTATATACATTTGTAAGGAATTAGAAATGAGAAATGGCTTATTAGGAAGTCACAGCATGACTCTGATGATAAATGTGACTTTTATTCTGGGAAATCTGATACCGACAAGCAGTGCTTTTGTTTCTCGTGATGTTGAATCAGAAAGTGCATGGACGCTGTGAAGAAGGAGTGGGACGTCAGGAGATCGCTCTGGCTTTCCTTACACTACAGATCCTACAACGGCAGGAAGGACTCAAGCCAGAACATCCAGCTTCTGATGGTCAAGAGGGATGTTTTGAGGATTACGGATGAAAACAGTAAGTACATGATGATTATTTCTGATTTGCAGTTCAGTTCACGTAGTAGAAAGAAAACTACGAGGCTTTGAGTTTGTAATGTGCTGCAGATGATGAAGTAAACCTTGTTGTGTTTGTATGATGTGTTAAATATGTGTTCTGTTTGCAGACAGAGAGTACTTCAGAATCGCTCTGAAAATTGAGAGAGAAAGTGAACCAAAGAAAGAAAGACTCGGGAAGAGGAAAGAGAGGATGGTGATTAAGTAAGCTTTATGTTCACTGTGTAAAATTGAGATTTCCTAGATTTTTACCAGAAAGCATTTCAATCCTAATCTATGCATTTTCACGTTGTGCATGTCTGATATTAATTGCATTTTATATTTTATATATCACTCAGGGTGAAGGAAAAGAAAAAGAAGACTCTCAATGACTAAGAAGTCTGAGTAAATTTCATAAGAAGTGTGTAAATTTGAGATTTTCTAGATTTTTACCTGAGAATGTTTGACTTGTGTATGTAACACGGGAGATTTTCTGGGATGGCTGTGAATTAAAGGCCTGGGAGTGCAGTGACCTGACCGTCGGTCTTGATTGTGACCAGCAGGGAGCGCAAACGCTGCGTTTCTCAAACCTGGTGCTTTCCAGGAACCACAGCCTGATCAACATCTCATATTTGTAAAAAGAATCGAATCATTTTCAGCAGCTTTTGAGATACTAGTAGATTTTCTCCTGTCCAGTTAATATTTTTTAGTTAAAGAAATTAAAAACAAATTTAAATGTTTTATATATATATGTATATGTATGTGTATGTGCATATATGTGTATATTATAATAATGTTGAAATATTTATTTATAGTTATGCTGCTTTTTATATATATGTTAAAATAAAATAAAATTTCAGAAGTATTCAGAAGTATTTTTTTTTATTTGTTTAAACATGTTTAGTGTACAAGTTAAACACGGTTTTTTATTTTAACAGGAAAATATGGTGAAAAATAAGAAAACAATTTTTATAATTTGGTAATATAAATTTAAAATATTTTAATAATTAAAAAATGTTCTTTTCAGAATTAAAACTATGGTTTAACTTCTTTTATGCTAGTATATGTCAACTAAGTCATATAAATTATATGCCGTAAGTGTGGTTTTTGTTTTGAATTGTTCTTTGTTGTGAAATATGCAAGGAATGCCATGATTTGTGCCGTTGAAAGTAGATGAAAGGCATAAAATCAACACTTTTCTGACTGTATGAACCGCAAGTGTACTGTATAAATAGAGTTAGACAGCAGACAGATGGCTGTAATAACAGCATGGTTTGTGGGGAGATTGTTGACAGCGTCTCTGTCACGTGTAGCAGGTTTGCGTGTTGCTCATGACCATCTGAACAACACTTATGCTGAGCAAGATGTTCATGGACTCTGAATCATGAAGGCAAGGGTGCAGAAAAATACTCTTCAGATCTCAGAGAAGATTCAGCTTCATTCAGATCGTACAGCTCCATCATCAGCAGTCCAAAAGCTTTTGTGTTTGGAGGGAGAAAGAAAAAAAACATGCCTGGGTCACATTTTGCCACATAAATAAAATTAAATAAATAAAAATGTCATTTAATTTGGAAAAAAGAAATGTTTTTGTCACATTTTACCTCCTAAAATCTCCTATTTATGTATGCATGTATGTAAAATGAAGTGTTGATAATACAGTTTTATTAATATGTTTAATACATTTTTATAATATTTCATTTTTATAATAGTTCACAATACTGTTTCACTGTAAATAAATGCAGATTTTGTGGTCCGACTAGCCTCTTTGAAAAACATAAAAAAAAAACAATTATTAATTATTAATAATGCAAAAAGTGTAAACCAGCATAAAATATTATAAAATGTTTTTACTGATAATGTGAGCATGAAAAATGTTATTGAAAAACATAAAAAATTCTTTATTACAGAATAATAATAATGTAAATCAGCATAAAACATATACTTATTTTTATTTTGCGAATAATAATTATAAAGATATGTAAAAATAAATAATTATAAGGATATGTATTATGCACGTTTTAATAATAAATACATGCATAATAGATATCTTTCAAAAAACAAACAAAATAATCTAATAATCAATGTAAAGCAGCATAAAATAAATAGTGATATATTTGATTCTGTGAGTAATTCATACTGTTTTTAGCATCGGTGAGTGTGAGGCTTCTTTCAGAAATATTAAAAAAATCATAATCCAAACTTTTCACCAGTAGTGTACATATATTTACATATTTAAACGTTATTTTCATTTGATTAGTTTTTTCCATGTAAGTA
The DNA here is from genome assembly GCA_036784905.1 of Acrossocheilus fasciatus. NCBI lineage: Eukaryota > Metazoa > Chordata > Actinopteri > Cypriniformes > Cyprinidae > Acrossocheilus > Acrossocheilus fasciatus. Next base: position 32,082,797 of record CM071957.1, read on the forward strand.
TTGTTTGCCTGTGCTGTAATGAATCCCCATACTGCACTGCCTTTAAACGATGCTGATTGAAATGCAAACGACAGTAACGAGACTCTAATGAGAATTGCCATTGAAAATAATGAAACGAAATCTACTGTGAAAAAAGCAAAACACCTCTGCAAAAGAGGAAGTGGTTGTTCGTTTCCTGTTCTTCAGGCCTCTAAATATCACACCGCATGACGTCAGTTTTTCCACTGACAGACACTCATACACACATCTAAATATAATTTTATGCTTGTACCGGGGCAATAAAACAAGATCAGTGTTTTTAGGAGAGTCGAACGTAAAGTTACTCACCTCAACTCGCACTTTGCCTCATTTGAGCAACTAAATCTACTTTATACACCATGCTTTCTATTGGAAACACGTAAGAAATCATTAAGTGTCAAACCTCACCTCACCTCACTCATGTGTTATAAGAACCTGTTTAGTGAATGTTACACTATTCACTGCTTGTGAGATCACGAATAAAGCTCACATTAGTCACTGATGAGTCATATAGACATGAAGACATGATATAACATTTGTGAGTGTGGCCTTGCCCTTATATGTGAGAACAAGGCTTCTTATAGATGACTATAAACTACTCTGTGAACAGCAGTCATGGGCTTTATACGGGACTCCACTCAACAGACAAATCAGTCTTATTTTGCATACACTACATAATAACATTCATTATTAATAAGTCATTTAATGTTTTTGAATGTTCAGATCAGTAGGTGATGTGTATTCAAATATAAAGTTGTTGATACATGAGTCATAGTTTCATAATACTTGAATGCATTAAGTTAGATAATGTTTGTTACAGAATCTGTGTGATGTTGACATTTTCATTCTTAAAAATTATTACAATTTATACAATTATTATACAAATTTATTCTCTTTCTGTATTTTTTAATGACTATTTTAATTTTTGCCTTTAGGTTGTTAACATAAGAAAAGACCCTACAACATTTATATTTTTTGTATTTTAACATTGTTTTTACACAGTTTAAAATTCACATTACACAAAGTTTTACCTCTTTCTGTTTGTATTTTATTTGTAATAGCTATTTTTTTAGCCTTTTTTAAAAACATTTTAACATATTTTATATTTTAACATTTTAAACATTTTTATTGTATTTATTTTTTAATTGATATTTTATATTATAATATTATTTCATATTTACATTTCATTTTTATGGTGTTGACTTAAATAATGATCCAAAAACGTTGTCTTTTTTCATTATTTATTTATCATTTTTATATTTTATTTTATTTTTAAACATGGTATCAAGTTTCACATTACACAAAGTTTTACCTCTTTCCGTTTGTGTTTTATTTGTAATAGCTATTTTAATTTTTGCCTTTGACATAATCCTACAACATTTACTTTTTTTTTCCTAACCATAACCATATAGTAAATACATGTAGTTCATTACTATTACTCAGTACTTAAATGTATTATTACACTGTAACAAGGACACCTTAAAATAAAGTGTAAAATACTAACAGAAAAGAATATACAGTATTGTATAAATGAGCTAATCAGAAGATGGTGAAACTGGTTTAAAGAGACCGGACACAAGTGTGAATGCAATGGAATAATGAAGCAGTATTTGAAAATAAAATAAAAATGGTATAATTTTTGGTATAACTTGGTATAAATAATACATTTAAGTGTTGAGTAATATTAATTAACTATGTACTTATCATATGGCTACGGTTAGGATTAAGGTTTGTCTTATGGTTACTTGCATGTAATTATGCGTAATTAGTTGTTGTTATAATAGTAAGTACATGTAACATGTAACAAGGACACCATAAAATAAAGCGTTACCGTATTGTATTTTTTAAAAATATTACAATTTTTGCTTTTAAGGTGTTGACATAATGAAGGACCTTCCAACATTGATACATTTTTTAAAATGTATTTTAATTAATTAAATTTTTTATTTTTTTTATTTTATTGTATAGTTTTATTTTTAAACAGTATAAATATTTTATTTTATTATTTTAATTCTAATTCATTTTAATTTTAATTCTTTATTTATTTCAGTGCATTCACACATTTAATTTTTTTTGAATAATTTTTACTTTAGTGTATACTTTTATTTTTAAAAAGTATAATTATTTTATTTGATCATTTTTATTTTAATTCATTTTCATTCTGATTCTTTACTCATTACTAGTATTTCAGTGCATTCACACTTGTGTCCCGTCTCTTTAAACCAGTTTCACCATCTTCTGATTGGCTAATTATACGATATATTCTTTTTCTGTTGGCATTTTATTTTTAACAAATATTTAAATTTTTGCTTTTAAGGTGTTGGCATAATGAAGGACTGTCCAACATTGATACATTTTATTTTTAATTTATTTATTTATTTATTTTTAATAATTTTTACTTTATTGTATAATTTTATTTGTAAAAAGTATAATTATTTTATTCTATTATTTTTATTTTTATTCGAATTCTTTACTCATTACTAGTATTTCAGTGCATTCACACTTGTGTCCCGTCTCTTTAAACCAGTTTCACCATCTTCTGATCGGCTAATTATACGATATATTCTTTTTCTATTAGCATTTTATTTTTAATAAATATTTACATTATTGCTTTTAAGGCGTTGACATAATGAAGGACCCTCCAACATTGATACATTTTATTTTTAATTTATTTAAATGATTTTTACTTTAGTGTATTTTTTAAAAGTATAATTATTTTATTTGATCATTTTTATTTTAATTCATTTTCATTCTGATTCTTTGCTGATTACTAGTATTTCAGTGCATTCACACTCGCTTCCCGTCTCTTTAAACCGCTTCGACCGAACTCTCTCCTGATTGGCTCTCAATGACATCACCCTGCGCTTCCTCCCATCTCGGGGCCGCTGTTGCTCTCCTTCAGCAGCGCGGAGCTCCATTGGTTCCGGCGCACGTCAGTCTGAAGTGATACTAGTGCGGAGCCGCTACAAACTCCAACTCCATCAGTGAAGAGAGAGCAAAGCAGGACGGGAGGAAAATGCTGCGGGTCTCCAGCGCCGGGACCGGCTGAGCGGCTCAGACTGATCGATAAGCAGCGGAAGGAAGACACTGCTGATAAACGCCACTCGCATGTAAGTCTGAAGAACATGTTCAACTGTTTAGAGTTGTTTAGTAATTGCACGGGATTGCTGAGCAGTCCCACCCCGTATAGATCTATAGGATGTGTTTCATTCCAGGAAATAAGGACACATTTAATGCAGATGCTGTTTTGCCTCAGATCAAACTTGATTTCCAAGCATTGCTGTCATCAGTCATGTGTGAGGCTCAAGTTGTGATCCTGACAGATTCTGTGCTGTGCAAAGCAAACCATCTGTAAATTGCATGCATTGTCACCGCATGAAATAATGATGATGTCTAGCCTCAGATGCAGAACCTTTCCATATTTTATTCCCAGCACGTCCACATGCCGTGTTTGGGAATGGGCTGCTGTGTGCTCTTTTGAATTTAATGGGGTCAGCAATTCGCTCCTGTGATGAGAGCCTATAGGAGTCTATCAGATAGATTTCCATGCATATCCAAACACACGTTGGTCTGAAAGTTCTCGTGACACTAGCACGTTTGCTGATTGAATATTTCGGCTGAATTGACTGTAGTGCTCTTAGCTGAAAGCCGTTCTGCAGGTTCCCCTAAAAAAGAGTGTGAAGCCCCTGCAGGTTGGGTCCGGGCCTGTGTGAGAACAGACTGTCCGTCTGACGATGCTACAGCCTTAAAAATAAAGCTTCTTTATTGCTTCCATGAAGAACATCCATGGAATCCTTCTATTTTTCATAATGGAGACAGGTTTTTTAGGTCAGTGTTTCCCAGCTCTGTTCCTGAAGAGTCGTCAGCAGTACATTTTGGATGTTTCCCTCATCTGTTTAATTTTTTATTTAATTTTATTTCAAACAGGGTAAAATTATTTTAGTACATTCACACTTGCATTCCATTCCAAGATCCCATCTGGTCGGTTAATTTATACAGTAAATTTTCTTTGTGTTTGTATTTTATTTGTATTTTTTAATTATTATTTTATTTGAAATAAAACTATGAAATTTATTTAATTTTTTTATTGTAATTAATTTTTTTTATAATTTTTATTTAATTTAATTTAATTTTTATATCATTAAATACATTTATTTAATATCATTTTAAAACTAAATAAGGTGTTGACATAAGGAAGCAGCCTACAACATTGTTGTATTTAATTTATTTATGTTTTAATATATTTTTATGATTTTAATGTTAATTGATTTTGTTTCTAAACACAGTTTCCTTATTTCACACTTGTGTCCTGTCTTTTTAAACCAGTTTCACTGTCTTATTGCTAATTTATACATTATATATATTTTCTTTTTGTATTTTATTTTTAATGACTATTTTATTTTTTACTTCCAAAATGTTGATTTTTAAAAATATTTTATTTTTAATTTTATATTTTATTAACTTACATTTTTATTAACAGTATCATTATTTCATTGCATTCACACTTTTTTCATTGCATTCACACTTGTGTCTCTTTAAAACCAGTTTCACTGTCTTCTGTCTTTCTGAATTTTACAGTATATTATCTTTCCATTTGTATTTTATTTTTAATGAGGATTGACATTTTTTAAGGTGTTGACATATTGAAAGACCCTACAATATTGTCGTTTTATTTTAATACTTTTTTTTTTTTAAATTTTTAAATTATTTTTTTTAATAAAAAATAAAATTAAATAATTGTTATAAAATTAAAATATTTAATTTTGTTTATTTTTTAAATAATTTTCAAATAATTTTTAATTAATTAATTTATTTATTTAACACAATTCGAAAATGTGTAGTGTTGTTATGCTTCCAAAGAGCTTGGTTGGGAAACACCTAGCTCTAGATTATTAAAATGTTCTGCACATGGGTAACGAAAAATGCTTCATCAGTGGCATCCCTGCGCAAACAACCTTCATTTTTAAATCCATCTCTGATTCTTGTGTGTTTCTCAGTGACCAGCTTGCGACCGAGCGGACATCTGAGTTCTCCGTGGTGTGCCAGCCCTCTGTGGTCTCTCCATGCCTCCTTCTCCTCTAGACGACAGAATTGTGGTGGCGCTGCCAAGGCCTATACGACCTCAGGAACTCCGACTCCGCCTGGACACCAGCTACCTGGAAACCACCGTGGGCACCGTCGGTCAGTCGACGGTCATCAGCAGCACCACCGTGGTGAAGATCCAGGCGTATATGCCCTCGTCCAGCGGCTCCACGCGCTCGCTGACGTGTGGATGCAGCAGTGCCAGCTGTTGCACGGTGAGCACCTACGAGAAGGACGGCCAGGTCAGCGCCAGCAGCCCTAACCTGAACTCCGGAGTGGGCTATGGCGTCCCCACGGAGGCCTACAGCGCTCCCAGTCTCACCTCCGGCCTGAGCAGGGGCGGCATGCGGGTCATCCACCCCAACGAACTGGCCAAGAAGCTGACGCATTGCCCGCTGGGCCACCCGGTGGGGCCGGTGCCCGTCATCATCGACTGCCGGCCCTTCATGGAGTTTAACAAGAGCCACATCCGAGGCGCCGTGCACATCAACTGCTCGGACAAGATCAGCCGCCGACGGCTCCAGCAGGGCAAGATCACCGTCCTGGACCTCATCTCCTGCCGGCAGAGCAAGGACTCCTTCAAGGGGATTTTTTCCAAAGAGCTGGTGGTGTACGACGAAAGCACGGTGGACCCGGGCCGGCTGACGCCGTCTCAGCCTCTGCATGTGGTTCTGGAGTCCCTGCGGAGGGAAGGAAAGGACCCCATCGTTCTTAAAGGTAGGTCTGCTTTGGAAATGAATTGAATGCTTTTTCTTCCAACGTTTAGAATCTTCTAAGAAAAAAGAGACGTTCGAAAATGAATGTTTAAAATAAAGGTTCCAAAAGGGTTTTTTTTTTAAAGACCGTTTTTTTCTTAGTTAAAGAACATTTTTAAAAAAATCTGAAGAATCTTTTGTGGAATGGAAAAGTTCGATGGATGTTAAAGGTTCTTCAAGGAATCGATCGAATGCTTTTTCATCCAACATTTAGGGTCCTGCGGCCAAAATCTTCTAAGAAAAAAGAGAAATTCTAAAAAGAATGTTCAGTACACTATTTTAAAATAAAGGTTCCAAAAGGGCTTTTTAAGACCATTTTTTCTAAGTTAAAAAAACATTTAAAAAAATCTGAAGAATCTTTTGCAGAATGGAAAAGTTCGTTAAGGGTTCTTCAAGGAGTCAGTTCATCCAACATTTGGAGTCCATTTGTGGTTCTCCAAAGAACCTTTCAGTGAACAGGTCTTAAAAGAACCATATTTTTCTTGGTGTGAAGAACATTTGAATAATCTAAAGAACCTGTTTTTAACTATAAAGTGGAATGGAAAAAGTTTTGTGAGATAAATTCTAATTAAAACAAGGGTTTTTTTTATTTTTCTTGAACCATTTTCTTAGTTCTAAACACATTTTAATGATCTAAAGAAGCTTTTTTCACAAAAAGGTTCCATGGATCGGATGTTAAAGGTTCTTTGTGGAACCAGTCAAACGCTCTTTTCATCCCACATTCAGAGTCCTGGGGGGCCGGATTCACAAAACTCTTCTTAAGAAGACAAGTTAATACATTTTGTAAGATAAATTCTAAAAAATAATGTTCATTATAAAGAACCTTTTGTTCCATGGATGTTGAAGGTCCTTCATGGAACCATCGATGCAATCAAGAACCTTTATTTTCAAGAGTGTAAGTGCAGTTCATGAAAAGTTCTTAAGATATTGTTTCGGAATATGAACTTATTTAGATGTAAAAACAGTGTTTTTAAATGAGAAAATAAGCAGAAAATAGCCTAGTGGTTTTAATTCTTATCTCCCGTTTTGTGAATCCTGACGTTTGTGCTGCCTTTTTAATTTCACCAACAGTCATTTGAGTCTTGCAGAAATAGAACTAGCTGAATTATTCATTTCTAGAAATGACTCGTTATTCAACGCCTACTTTTTGTTTCGTCGGCGTATGATCTGAATTACTTCTCAAACATCAGTCTGTACTTTCAAAGATGAAGCCACCCTCTCAGACGTGAGTCTGCTTGGAGTTTTTCGGACCGTTGCTTTTGAGTAACCGTGTGGGATTTTCACTTTCTGAAACTTGTAATGTAATCCTGGGCTTTCTTGATGTGTGTTGTCACAGTGTTGGGCTAGTTATGCAAAAAATGTAATATATTCCTCATTACTAGTTACTCCTTTCAAAAGTAATATTATTACTTTACTTATTACATTCTGGAAACATGCAGAACGACGAGGACGCATAAAATTGATCAAAAGTGACAGTAAAGATATTTATAATGTGACAAAAGATTTCTATTTCAAATAAATGCTGTTCTTATCTTATCAAAAAATCCTGAAAAATAAAATGCATCACGTTTTCCACAAAAATATAAAGCAGCACAACTGTTTTCAACATTAATGATAATCAGAAATGTTTCTTGAGCAGCAAATCAGCATATTAGAATGATTTCTGAAGATCATGTGACGCTGAAGACTGGAGTAATGATGCTGAAAATACAGCTTTGCTTCATGAAAATAAATTACATTTCACATTATATTACAATAGAAAACAGCTATTCTGAATTGAAATATTTTTTCACAATTTTACTGTATTTTTAATCAAATATGTACAGCCTTGGTGAGCAGAAGAGACTTGTACGGCATTGCACTTTTGCTTAATTGTATAATTTGTAATAAACTGTTTCAGCAACTGTCAAATGAATACTATGAGGCTAGAACAGTAGGACTGTGAGGTGTGATCGAACAAGCTAGTAGTTGTGTTGCGTCTCCGGTTGATCTGACTTCAGGTCGTTGAAAGCTTTAGGTTGTTGATGCATGCAGGCATGTCCAGCTCCGCTCGGCTGACCTCTCTCTGCGACGGCCATGTGTCTCCGCGTGCCTGAGCTCCTGCGGCCCCTGGCAGCAGCTGACGGTGAAGGGCCAGCTCTATTCTAGCAGCGCGCGAGTCTGTTGCCATCTTTTGCCTTGTTTGGCTGGCGTGGAGAGTCAAGGGACGAGGGCAGAGCGTGTCTGTCAGCTGACGTCCACTGCACGCATCTGCTCCAAAACATAGGCATCATACACGTGTTCCTTTCCAACATGATGCTTTCGGAGTTACCTTGTTTTGGACAAATTATACATATGTGACCCTGGACCACAAAACCAGTCATAAGGATTCATGCATTTGAAAGCTGAATAAATAAGCTTTCCATTGATGTATGGTTTGTTAGGATCGGACAATATTAGGCTGAGATACAACTATTTGAAAATCTGGAATCTGAGGGAGCAAAAAAATCTAAATATTGAGAAAATGGCCTTTAAAGTTGTCCAAATGAAGTTCGTAGCAATGCATATTACTAATACTAAAAATTAAGTTTTGATATATTTGCAGTAGGAAATTTACATGGAACATGATCTTAATATTAATAATAAAAATGGATAATTTTGACCCATACAATGTATTGTTGGCTATTGCTACAAATATACCTGCGCTGCTTATGACTGCTTTTGTGCTGCAGGGTCACGTGTTGCATATGAGATAAGCCCACAGTTAGGCTGCTGCTTTAGGAGTGCAGACAGTAAGTCAGCACACTAGGTTTTGGAACGGAGCCGATATGTCAGCATACGCACACATTAGGACTCCGTTCCAAATTCTAGTGAGCTGCCTTGCTGTCTAGTTCAAACGCAGTACCCTGAAATGGAATCTCAAAAGTGGTTTGGAATGCTCTTCATAGGCTACAACATGGAAATGTGGCTTATACACACACCTGTAGCGCTCCTCACACGATGTGCGGAAACTCCACTCACTATTGATTTCTGTAGAGTTTGGTGTTAGCATGCTGTTAAGCTACTGATACAGTACTCAACTTGGAAAATGAATATTATATGTACAATATATATATACAGTAAATATTTTACAATTTACTTTCAGTTGTTTTACTTAATGAAATCTTAGATATTTGTGATTTTTAAAAATGTATTAAGTAATATTATATTATAATAATGCTTTTTATATCACATTATAAAAATATAAAATGTAATTATACTTTTTATTATTAATAATTCTGTAATTATGGAGATTGTATTCATTATAAAATGGTAATTTATAAAATATAATTGTACTAATTATAATTTAAAGTATTTAATTTAATAACATGTAATGTATTTTATATTATATAGTAATATTGTATTATAATTAATTATGTTATAATTGATTATTATTAAAAGGAGATTATAATATATTATAAAATTATATGAAATTTATACTAACTGTAATTTATAATACCTCATTTATATTACATAATAATATGATAATATTTTATTTAATACTTAATAATTAAATAATAATTTATATTATATAGTGATATTATATTATAATTAATGTTATAATTAATTATGGAGATTATTTATATTATGAAAATGAAATGGAAAGTATATTACATTTTAAAATAATAAGATATAATTATACTAATTATAATTTATGATACATTTATGCCTTTTCTATTAACAATTCGGCAAAATGGTATTTTTTAAAAGACTGAATGAATCACCATTTCACTTGAATTAATTGCTTCACTGAGCTTGCAGTGCATTCTGGGATTGTTTTTTCAAGGAAGGGTATATGCGATGCTAATCAGACTTCTCTGTCATTCTCATGCGTGTGTGTGTGTGTGTGTGTGTGTGTGTGTTAGCAAGCGTATCGCGGCTCTTGCAGAATGCTTGCAGATAAAAGCTGTTCAGACTGCAGACCCGCTGTGCTTCTGAGTCTCCTCAGAGTCAATATTGTCCTCAATCTCATGGAGCTCTGCAGGAAAGGCCACGTATTTATTAATTCCTCCATCAATCAAGAGGATCTTGGAAATTTGCGTACGAGGTCTTGATCTTTAAAAATGAAGAAAAGATCTCAGTCTAATGTGACTTTGCTGTTTCTAGTGCTTCAATGCATCATTTGACGTTCGCCAGTTTGTGAGCTCGGCAGATTTGAGAACATCTGAGACACCAAATGTCGCTTGTGTAATGCAGTACTGTATCTATGCAGACATTTGGCACTGTTGAGTTTTAACTATTGCTCTTTGAGATTAAAGGAATTAGTCACCAAAAATTTTTTTTTGCTGAAAATGTACTCACCCTCAGGACATCAAAGATGTAGAAGAGTTTGTTTCTTCATCAGATTTGGGAGAAATGTAGCATTGCATCAGTGTCTCAGCAATGGATGCTCTGCAGTGAATGGGTGCCGTCAGAATGAGAGACCAAAGAGCTGATAAAAACATCACAATAATCCACACCACTCCAGTACATCAAAGCGACTTGTAACCCAAAGGTCACGGGTTCAAGTCTCGGAATCGGCAGGGATTGGAGTGTGTGTGCGTATGTGTGTTCACTACTCACTGCTGTGTGTGTGCACTTGGAAGGGTGAAATGGAGAAAGGGACACCATACTTGGCCACACGTCATGTACTTTCCATTTCAATTAACATCTTGTGAAGCCAAAAGATGCATGTTTGTAAAAAAACAAATCCTGCATTAAAGCATTTTAACTTCAAACCATCATATCTGGCCAAAATACCATAATAACTCTTCATCCTGTGGAAAAGTGCATCTCTTGTTGTCTCTCGCATTAAAATCCAACCACGTATTTGTTTAGAGCTGTTTTGGACTGATTTCTCTCCTGATTCAGACCAGACCACATTTTCACTGGAGGAAGCGTTATTATGGATTATGGACTTGTATTTGAGTTAAAAATGTCTTTCAGCTTTTGTCTTCTCCAGATGGACTGGAGTGCTGTGGATTATTGTGATGTTTTAATCAGACTCTCATTCTGACGGCACCCATTCACTTCAGAGCATCCATTGCTGAGACACTGATGCAACGCTACATTTCTCTTTTTAAAAGATTTCAGCAATAGCTTTTTTTTGTGATCAACTTTTTATTCATTTTTAACACAAAATGTACACTTTACTTTGTTATATGCCAAGTAGTGTATTATATGTGTACATAAAACAAACATCATATTTGAATCTACATACATTTGCCAAAGCCTTAATAAATAAATATATAAAATAAATACAATGACATTAGTGCCAAACATCCATAGTTCAGAGAAAGCTAGATTTGAGAGTCTTTTAGAAACCGTGTGAGTGGGTTTCTGTAAATGAACGAGCGTTGAAGGTGCTTTCCGGTGTGTGCTTAACGAGCTTCACGCAGTACAGTGAGTTGTGAATGAGAGGCAGGTCAACAGGTGCTACAGGTTTCACATTTGACTAACTGAAATTTAACAGACTATAACTTCACACCCTTTATTCACCTGATGCACGTTACTGGGGGAAGCGCAGATGTCCAGTATGACAAGTTAAACATTTATTATAAGGGTGTTTGCTTGTTTGCTGATGCTTGTTCTCTGTCGTCGGTGTTACAGCTGCTGTTTGCTCGAGGCCTCAGGTGTTGAAAGACTGTTCTCTACACATACGAACACTCATAACATAATATGGAAAATGGAGATTATTTTATATTAAAAAATAAGATGTAATTACACTAAATATAATTTAGAACACCTATATAATGTTGTATTTTGTAGTATATAGTAATATCATGTTATAATTATTAATGTTTTAATTAATTATTGCTTTAGATAAAAGCATCAGCTAAATGCTTTAAATGTAAATTATGGAGATTATATTATTTTAAGACCTAATATAATATATAATGTTGATTTTTATATTATATAGCAATATTATAATGAACATCTTTAATTATGGATATTCTATTATAAATTGGAAGTTTAGATTGTATTAGTTTAGACATAATTATACAAATTATAATTTATAATACCTAATATAATAATATACAATATTGTTTTTTTTTATTATATAGTAATATTTTAATTAGGACATAATTAATAACCTACCTGATACATAATATATAATGTATTATTATACCATAATTATTAATGTGTTAATCAATCATTGCATTGGATAAAAGTATCCAATAAATGCTTAAATGTAAATGTGAGCTATGGAGATTTTATTATATTATAAAATGGGAATCAAGATTATATGATCAGATATACTAATTATAATTTAGTATTAATGCATAATATAAAAAAATATATAATATCTAGTATAATAATATATAACATTATTATTGTAATATTATAAATAATTTTTTCATTCATTATGGAGATTAGTTTAGATTAGAGTATAAAATGGAATTGGAGATTAGATCATATAATAATATAAAACATGCAAATTTATAATACTTAATAATATAATAATATATAATGTTGTATTATATAGTAATAATACAATGTAATTAATAATGTTATAATTAATTATATCGATAAAAATATTTTACAAATATTTAAACATTTTATTATGTATATTTATTATTATATAAATTTAAACTACATATTATATGTCTGGAATGCCATTTTTGCCATGTTTCTTAAACGTAGTGAATTTATGACCTAATAAAGTATGTGATAAGCTCTGACTGATCTCGGGAGATACTATTAATCATTCTGCATGCAAATAAGACAGATCTGTAACGCGATCTGGAGATTATTCAACCTGAAATGCAAATTACATGCAAATCCTTCAGTGTGTTTGTCACCTGACCTCAAAAACAGGACACGTCTCTTATGATGAGACAAATGAGCACGCAACAGCCCGGACTATCATGAGCAGTGGCTACTGCATTACGGACAAAAAGTTTCAATAAAACTTTATTATATGTGACCCTGGAAAAAGTCTTAAGTCGCTGGGGTATATTTGCAGCAATAGCCAACAATACACTGTATGGGACAAAATTATCCATTTTTCTTTTATGCCAAAAATCATTAGGATATTAAATAAAGATCATGTTCCATGAAGATATTTCATAGATTTTCAACTGTAAATATATCAAAACTTCATTTTTGATTAGTAATATGCATTGCTAAGAACTTCATTTGAACAACTTTAAAGGTGATTTTCTCAATATTTAGATTGTTTTGCACCCTCAGATTCCAGATTTTCTAATAGTTGCATCTCCACCAAATATTGCCCGATCCTAACAAAAGCTTATGTATTCAGCTTTCAGATGATGCATAAATCTCGATTTCAAAAAATGACTGCTTTTGTGGTCCAGAATCACATACTAAGTGTCAAGCTTCCTGCTTTATTTGTGATGTTTCAGCAACGGTCTCCCTTTAGTTTGATTGTTTTTAATGAATGTTTCGTAGGAGGCCTCGCCGGTTTCCGACAGAGCCACGATGATCTGTGCGAGCACTCTCTTCACCTGGAGGAAGGACAGGACGGCGGCACCGCGGTGGGCCTGTCGGGGGCGCTACCTCATTCCCTGCCCTCCACGCCGGACATCGAGAACGCAGAGCTGACGGCCATCCTCCCCTTCCTGTACCTGGGCAACGAGCGGGACGCTCAGGACCTGGAGCTCATGCAGCGCATGGACATCGGCTTCATCCTGAACGTCACCACGCACCTGCCGCTCTACCACTACGAGCTCGGCCTGTTCAAGTACAAGCGCTTACCCGCCACCGACAGCAACAAGCAGAACCTGCGGCAGTACTTCGAGGAGGCCTTCGAGTTCATCGGTACGACAGCAGAGCAAGAGTGTTTCAACTGCAAAACCAGGAGGAAAACAGGAATGCAGTTTTGAATGCAGAGAAACAGGCTTCATTTTACTTCAGCAAAAAAATTTATTTATTTATTATGCATGTGTATGTATGCATGTGTGTGTGTGTATACACATCCATAATAAATAAATAATATATACATAGTAATATAGTTATTATAAAGAATATATATTATAAATATAATGTGTAATTACGAGTTATAATTAAATATTATAATTAATTAATAAATAATATACAGCGGTGGCCAAAATGCTTAGAACACTAGTGTTATCAGCAGCTAAAAAATGGTTTGAAGTCAGTTATTTCTATCTTTTGCTGTAGTGTGTATTTTCAAACATTAATTATAATAATCCAGTGAGATTTTTGTTTGCTCCACACAGATCTGATCTGATCATCATCAGTCTGTCTGGAGTGACACGAAGAAACAGAACAAACTGAGACTAAATCCAGAAGAACTGTGGCAAAAATCTCACTGGATTATTACAATTTATGGCAAAATGAATGTTTGGAAATGTAAACTGATATTTCCTACTGACACATAATAAATCATGCAAAATGTTATATAAATTATTATTAGAATAATTAACTATTACAATGAATGTATATTATATATTTAACCAAATAATGCATATGATGTATAATAAATCATACAAAATGTTATATAAATTATAATAATAATTATAATTCATAGTAAAATAATAAATAAATTTGTGCAGTTATATGTATTGTAAATTATATAATGATTGATGATTACATAACTATAATTTATATATTTAATTAATTATGTATTATAAGTTGATGTTAATATTTAATATGAATAATGATAATAATAATACTACCAAATAAATTATATAAATTATTACTGTAATGGCTAATTAATATATATATATATATATATATATATATATATATATATATATATATATATATATATATATAAATTAAATTATAATTACAATTTGTGTAATATATAATGTAATATATAATCTATAGTATAAATTATATATAATTTCATAATTACATAATAATTAAAATGTTTTATATATATATATATATATATATATATATATGGATTATTTATATATATATATATATATATATATATATATATATATATATAATCCATAATAAATTATATAAATTGCTATTGTAATATTTATAATTAATAACAATAATAATTATAATCAAATAATTATAGTATTTTATTGATTGATTGATTGATTGATTTATGTAGACATTTCTTTGAGATTCAACCTGACTGAGGGTAATAAAAAAAAAAAAAGAAGACATTTTTGAGAGCAGGGATATTAGTGACTTTGGTAAGGGAAAGTTTTCAGAGAAATGCTGATGATCGGGACATTTTTTTGCTGAAGTTCTCTGTTTTTCCCGTCCGCAGAAGAGGCGCACCAGGCCGGCCGGGGGCTCCTCATTCACTGCCAGGCCGGCGTGTCGCGCTCCGCCACCATCGTCATCGCCTACCTGATGAAACACACCTGGATGACCATGACAGACGCCTACAAGTTCGTCAAGTCCCGGAGGCCCATCATCTCGCCCAACCTCAACTTCATGGGCCAGCTTTTAGAGTTCGAGGAAGACCTGAACAACGGCATCACTCCACGCATACTCACGCCCAAACTCACCGGCCTCGAGACCGTCGTATAGCGGCTCCTTTCCAGACGGAATATCCTTGGTTTTTGGATGAGGCGCGCATGAGGAAAACAAAACGTCCCGTCGATGTTCAGCCAAACACTGTGCTGCGGTCATACGACGGCTCTTGGCCGCTGGTGCTGGCTAAAGCCCCCAGAGGAGGCTGGATTTCACTCGTTTCAATGTACTTACTCTATTTTTATACACCTAAGGTGGCTTCACTGTGCAATAACGTCTGTGTGGAAAGCAGCCGGGTACGTGATGTGTACATAACGAGAGCGAGACTTTCGGTCCACCTGGTTAGTCGCGTACTTTTGTGTTTTTCTTACGTTTAGGCACTAATTTACGACATTTAAAACCAGCTTTGTACACTACCAGTCAAACGTTTTTGAACGGTGTGATTTTTTTTTAAAGAAGTCTCTTCTGTTCAGCAAGCCTGCATTTATTTGATCCAAAGTGCAGTAAAATTTTAAAACATTTTTACTATTTAAAATAACTGCTTTCTATTTGAATATATTTTAAAATGTAATTTATTCCTGTGATTTCAAAGCTGAATTTTTAGCATCACATGATCCTTCAGAAATCATTCTAATATTCACATTTGCTGCTCCAAAAAAAAAAAAATTATTATTTTTATGCAGCTGAGTAGAATTTTTTTTTCAGGTTTCTTTGATGAACAGCAGTATAGTGTATAATGTTACAAAAAAAAAAAAAAATTCAGATAAATGCTGATTTTTGGATCTTCCTATTCATCAAAGAATCCTGAAAAAAAAATACTCAACTGTTTTAAATATTGATAATAATAATAATATTTAAAAAATATTTCTTGAGCAGCAAATCAGCATATCAGAATGATTTCTGAAGATCATGTGACTCTGAAGACTGGAGTAATGATGCTGAAAATACAGCTGCACATCACAGAAATAAATTACATTTTAAAATACATTCAAATAAGAAAGCAGTTATTTTAAATAGAAAAAATATTTCACAATTTTACTACTTTTGCTGTATTTTGGATCGAGTAAATGCAGGCTTGGTGAGCAGAAGAGACTTCTTTAAAAACGTTTGACTGGTAGTGTATATGTTCAGATGCTTGTTTGTGTATTTATGTCTTTAGTATCGCTGACAATCAGAACAAACCTCATTTGAATGTCCTTTAAAAATAACCGATTGCATGACGACAAGATGAAAACGAACCTATATTACTATTATATTATCATTGAAATATAGCTAAAATCATTTGCTTGAGAATCAACGAGCTGTTTTTTTATTTGTTTGCACTGACCGTTTTCATATTAGTCTGTTCAGCGTTGCACATTCGGTCTGTTTCTGCTTCTGTAAGTGTGTGTTTGTGTGAATGGGATCGGTATCTAACGTATATGACGCTTGTATGTTTTTGGGCTTCACTGTGTTTAACGGTTCAACTCTCTCATGACCTCAAACTGGCCAGAAAGAAGGATGGATGCTTGTGAAGTTCAGCTTTTTGCGCACACGTAAGAATCGTGCCTCTATTGGTGCCTTAACTCATTTTTTTGTGATTTTTTTTTTTTTGAGTGTGTGAAAAGGTAACGGCTTTAAACCGGAGCACGAGGTGTTTCTGTGTGTTTTGAAGAGTCAAAAGGTTGATTTTTATCGTGGTTAAGTGTCGTTTTAAATCACACGGTATGTTCTTTTGTCTCATAACAGAACTGAAACGCTGTGAAATATCAAAACTCTGGGCTCGTCTAAATGTGGACAAGAGGACAGTTTATTATTCTTCACCTGGACTCTGTCAATCTTCACAATTAAGGGTTTTTCTAAATAATACATGTTAGTTTTTCAGCTTTACACAAACCTCCTGCACTTACGGCCGTACGATTTTGAAAACTTGCATATTACTGT